>JAZHRO010000013.1:82420000-83670000 GCA_037157565.1 Thalassia testudinum | reverse complement strand
TAAATGATTTAATAGGTCAAGTAAAAATGGCCCAATAGGTCCAATAAAAACATTCCTAAGGTCCCTTAAAGGAATGGAGCTAACTTTTCATACGTGTAAAATGTGCCAGAGTAGATGGGTGAAGGAGGTACGCTATGCAAGTTTAGTCGATCCGGCAAAATAAGTCTACTCGACAAGTGTAACGACCCGGTTCCCGAGTCCCTACGAGACACAAGAACTGAACCGACTCGACTAATCCCAAGACCTAGTCGTCCAACGAGGAAGTAACCAAAAGACAGTAAAATAAACCACATTCAGCATGAATATAACTAACAGTAAGAAAGTACAGCAGTAAGGAAAGAAACTACTACAGTAGGTACCACCACAACAGTAAAACAACATTTATCATATAACAAGAACTGCAGGTAAAGAAGGTACAGCGGAAACAAAAACTACTCACTAGAACAGAACAAAAGAGGTACAAAAGACTGTGGTAACTCTACTGGACCCTACTCGGCCCAGCGTCCTCTGCAGCCGCCGACCCTGGCTGCTCAACACCTGGTCCTGAAAAAGGTAACGAGTGTAACACGTCAGCAAAACGCTGAGTAGAGTGGCAAACTAACTAAAGGCAATAGTAGAGTGTACAGTAGCTATTATGTTCTATTACTTCCTTTATTCACATCTTTCAATTTTTCTCACTATTTCATTTGTTTCTCAGACCCTTTACTTGATCTTGAATGTCCTCGTGGGAACGATCTTGATTGCAGTCTTTTCCAAAAGTAGAAGTAGCACGTGGTGCTCTCCTGGCCGGGAGAGTCCCCCGTGGTGATCCTACCCTCAGTCAACCACCCCAAGGTCACTGACAGACGTAACGGTGAGTACGGCACCCGCGATAAACGCACAGGTAGCTAGCCCGCACTGGCACGCGGTCAGTCGTTTCCATTAACGGGTGCGCCCAAAGCACAGCACGGAACCAGGGCAGAGCCCTCTCAGTAACAGGGGTCCAACCCCTCCACAGTAACCAAACCGGGGCCTTGCCCCTCCACAGTCCGCGCACCCTCGCCTGACTACCCTGGTTTGCCCTAGTGGGCCTAACAAGTCGGTGAAGGAGGCTAGCAGAACCCCGGGGCCCGTGGGGTAGCTAGTACTCTCCTAACACTAGTAGCTCTCCTTGGTACTACGTACACGAGGGCCAACAAGTCGGTACAGAGCGACCAATACTAACCCCGGGTCCCTGGGGTGGCTGGCCCCACTCTGCACTAAACAGGTACAGGTACTTCCCTTGGTACTGCGTACCCAAGAGACAGTACAAACTACATCTCAGTTCCATTCCTTTTTCTTTCCAGGAGTTCCACTCCTAATTCCCCGTAGGGTTCCAGCTCTTTATCTCAGAACATCATATGTTTCACTTTCCAGTTTCACGTTCTCACAATCCATGATCTCAATCATGTTTCTTTATTCATAACAGGCAGCTGTTAATTCAATTTACAGGCAGCTTTATATTCCTTTCCATTTTTCCAAGACTGAAGTATTATACATTCCACTAGTTTTTCCATCCTAGGGTTCATGCCACATCCTAGGATTTAGCATACAACTAGTTTTCCAGCCCTAGGATTCATGCATCACCTAGGAGCTATCATTCCATACATTTCTCATTCCTAGGATTCATGCAATGTCCTAGGTTCTAGTTATGGTTCCATACTTTAACAGATTTTAATAATAAACTTAAGCCACTCTACCAGGTACAACGGGAGTAATGGGGGCGTGATCGGGAATCCCGCGTGCCTCCGCGACTCCCAAGACTGCAACTGAACGAGGTCCTATCATAAGGATCAAACACAGGGAGTGTCTCAAAACAGTGTATAGCTACTGTAGACGGGTAGAGGAATTAATTCAGAAAAGAACGCAACTTGAATCACGGAAAACGGAGCCCGAACGGGCCCTAAACGGGTCGAAAAAGACGATACTGTGCAAAATCAGACGTCTGGAACTCCTTCCAGACGTCTTAAAAAGTGGATCAGAGAATTACCTGTTCAGCGTGGTTTCCCAGACGTCCAGAAGTCTGCGGGGACGTCTGGCCTAGCTCCCAGACGTCCGATGGTCACTACGGACGTCTGGAGGTCACTCCCGCCGTCTGGTACAACTTCCAGACGTCTGATTCGCAAGGGATGGCGAATCAGCGAACCTGCGCACAGCCAACTCCCTCCCTCAGTACGGTCAGTCGACAGGAAGGAAGGAGAAGGCGGTAAACTCACCTTTCAGACGTCTGTATGATCTTCCAGACGTCTACCTCGCCGTCTGGCTGTCAACCCAGACGTCTGATTCTGGAAATTTTTCCAGAATTAGGGCGCTGCTCGGCCTCCGCTCGCGACGCCGCCCGCGTCGCACCTCGCACGTCTGCTGCTCAGACCGCAGCAGGTCCCTCTCCGCGTCGCTCCGCGCCCCCTGCGCCCTCCGCCGGCCGGCCAAACCGCTCCGGCGAGCTCGACCTCACGGCAGAGCTCCGCCCTCGCACGCCGCACCTCCGCGCTGACTGCGGCCGCCCTCGCGTCCGCTCGCTCTCGTGCACAGGAAGGAGAAGAAGGAGGAGACGGTGGAGACAGGAGGGGAGGCGTGGCCCTTTTAAGGCCGCGCGAGGAGGAGAGAGGAGGTGGCAGGCCGCCTGCAGCCGCAGAGAGAGAGAGGGAAAAAGAGAGAATAACGAATATGCGGTCTGCGCGCGCAGGCGCGCAGACGACTCGCGGGTGTGGACGATAACGGTTTTTCAGACGTCTGTAAACCATCCCAGACGTCTGGCAAGACGTCTGGATGTGATCCAAGACGTCTAGTAAGACGTCTGGGCCACCTCCCAGACGTCTTAAAATACGTCCGGGGCACACGTTCGTTACAATATAACAAACTCAAAGGAAGTTTCGTCCCCGAAACTTGCGCCAACTAGGGTGCGGGAAAAAGATGTCCAATTAACCATAACAAACTCAAAGAGGACCAAGGCCGGTCCGAAAAGACGTACCCGCGAAAAGCTCCGGGTACCGCTCCCGCATTGCCGCCTCAGGCTCCCAGGTAGCCTCCTCGTACCGTTGGCTCCTCCACAAAACCTTTACCAAGGGTACTTGCTTTCGTCTCAACCGGCGGACGGCTCGGTCTAGGATCTGCACTGGCCGCTCGGGGTAGGTTAGGTCGTCGCTCACCTCGACGCTCTCGTGACTCAGTACGTGGCTGGGATCGGCTACGTACTTCCTGAGGTTAGACACGTGGAACACGTCGTGCACACCAGAAAGCTGCGGGGGAAGGGCAAGTCTGTAAGCAACGGGTCCAACCCACTCCAGGACCTCAAAGGGCCCCACGAACCTCGGCGCGAGCTTCCCTCTCACCCCAAACCGCTGTAAGCCCTTCATGGGCGAAACACGAAGGAAGACGTGGTCCCCAACCTCGAACTGTACCTCTCTGCGTCTGCGATCCGCGTAGCTCTTCTGTCTGCTCCTGACAGTGCGGAGTCGTCTGTGGATCTGCTCAACTACCTCCTGACTCTGCCGGATCAACCTGGGGCCAACCTCCCACTTGGTCCCCACCTCAACCCAACTCAAGGGTGCCGTACACTTCCGTCCGTACAGAGCCTCGTAGGGAGCCATGCTGATGCTCGAGTGATAACTGTTGTTATATGCAAACTCCACCAGGGGCAGGTGCTCCTCCCAAGAGCCCCTCCAGTCCAGTACACAGGCACGCAAAAGGTCCTCAAGTGTCTGTATCGTGCGCTCAGACTGTCCGTCCGTCTGGGGGTGGTAAGCCGTGCTAAACCTCAACCTCGTCCCCAAGGCCTGCTGAAACTCAGCCCAAAACTGGGACGTAAAGCGGGTATCCCGGTCGGATACGATCTCCCGCGGAACTCCGTGTAGTCGCACCACATCACGGATATACCTCTCTGCCAACTGCGCTGGTCCCAAAGTGACTCGGATCGGCAAGAATCGCGCCGTCTTCGTCAATCTATCCACTATTACCCAGACTGCGTCGTGTCCTCGCTGGGTAACAGGTAAGCCCACCACCAAGTCCATGGTGATGCTCTCCCACTTCCACTCTGGTACTGGAAGCGGCTGAAGCGGCCCTGCAGGCCTCTGATGCTCGGCTTTCACCTGCTGGCACACTAAGCACTGCTGCATGAACTCACCCACATCCCGCTTCATCCCTCTCCACCAAAACTCGCGTCTCAAGTCATGGTACATTTTCGTGTTTCCGGGATGTATGGTGAATCTGGAACCATGTGCCTCAGTCAGGAGCTCTCTCAACAGCTCCTCGTCTCTGGGGACGTACAACCGTCCCCTCAAGCGTAACACCTGGTCTGTGAAAGAGAAGTCCCCTGGGTCCCCTGATAGTACTCTGTCGCGCAAAGACTGCAGGTATGGATCAGCCATCTGTCCTGTGATGATACGGTCTATCAGCTCTGGCCTGGTCTGCCGTGTCACCGTCACTGCCCCACAGTATCCTCGTAACTATAGAGGTCGCCAACTGCCCACCTCCTCCAAAAGGCTCCAACTCTGTAACTGTAGACTGGCTAAGCGTGCGGGCGCCTTACGGCTCAAGGCGTCAGCCACCACATTGGCCTTTCCCGGGTGGTAGGAGATGCTGCAATCGTAGTCCTTTAGGAGCTCCAACCAACGTCTCTGTCTCATGTTGAGCTCCTTCTGGTCAAAAAGATACCTGAGGCTCTTGTGATCTGTAAAAATCTCAAAGGTCTCACCGTACAAGTAGTGCCTCCAGGTCTTCAGCGCGAAGACAACAGCTGCCAACTTCAGGTCGTGGGTAGGGTAGGTATGCTTATGGGGCTTCAGTTGCTGCGAAGCGTAAGCGACAACGTGACCCCTCTGCATGAGCACACCTCCTAACCCCTGCAAGGAAGCGTCCGTGTACACAACGAACCCGCCACTACTGTCAGGGATGGTGAGCACGGGAGCCGAGGTCAACCTCTCCTTCAGCTCCAGAAAACACGCCTCACAGGCGTCTGTCCAAGCGAAAGGCACGTCCTTCCGGATCAACTGTGTCATAGGACGCGCAATCTGCGAAAACCCTCTGATGAACCGTCTGTAGTAACCTGCCAGTCCCAGGAAACTGCGAATCTCAGTGACTGAACGCGGTCTCTCCCACCTGAGCACTGCCTCGACCTTGGCGGGGTCCACCGCCAGGCCGTCACCAGAGATCACATGACCCAAGAAGGTCACCTCCCTCAACCAGAACTCGCACTTGCTGTATTTGGCGTACAGCCTGCGTCGTCTCAGAGTGTCCAGAACCATCCGCAAGTGCTGTCCGTGCTGTGTTCGATCTCTAGAATAGATGAGCACATCATCTATGAAAACCACCACGAACTGATCCAAGTATGGTCTAAACACCCTGTTCATCAGGTCCATGAAAGCAGCGGGGCATTGGTCAGCCCAAACGGCATGACCAAAAACTCGTAGTGTCCGTACCGGGTGCGGAAAGCTGTCTTGGAGACGTCGATCTCCCTGATCCTCAACTGGTGGTATCCAGACCTCAAGTCTATCTTGGAAAACACCGTGGCACCCCGCAACTGGTCAAACAAATCGTCGATCCTCGGCAGCGGATATCTGTTCTTGATGGTGACCCTATTTAGCTGTCGGTAGTCCACACAAAGGCGTAGGGTCCCATCCTTCTTCTTCACAAACAGTACCGGGGCTCCCCAGGGAGACGCACTGGGCCTCACGAAACCTTTTTCCAAAAGGTCCTGCAACTGGGACTTGAGCTCTCGCAGCTCAAGCGGTGCCATCCTGTATGGCGCCGTGGAGATGAGGCTGGTCCCTGGTACTAGTGAGATCTCAAACTCGATCTCACGCTCGGCCGGTAGTCCTGGTAACTCGTCTGGAAACACGTCGGGGAACTCTCTGACCACCGGGATGCTCTGGAAGTCTGCCACAGGGCTGGGCTCTGCCACCACATAGGCTAGGAAGCCCTCACACCCCTGGCTCAAAAGTCTCGCTGCCCGAAGTGCCGAAATGCACCTGAAACCTCCGTCCACTGGCTGCCCGTGAAACTCGAAAGAAGGCAACTCCGGAATGGAGAAGACAATCTTCCTCTCAAAACAGTCTACCAAGGCATGGTAAGCGGACAACCAATACATCCCCAGAATCACTCCAAAGTCCTCCATCTGTATCATAATCAGGTCAGCTGGCAGGCTATGTCCCCCGATGCTGACCTCGCAACCCGTGTACACCTCCTCAGCTACAAACAGCTGACCACTCGGACCTCTGATTACGAACGGATTCTCTAACAGTGTATAATCCTGGTCCAAACTAACTGCGAAACTGGCTGCGACAAACGAGTGCGTAGCGTCGGAATCGAAAAGCGTGTAAACGAGTCTGCCAGAAACTGAAACCATACCTGCTACCACGGATCCCGATGCTCTGGCGTCCCTGTGTGTTAGGGCGTTGATACGCCCCTCAGCTCTAGGTGCGGACGAAGCAGCCACACTCTGCGTCGGACGGGTAGGTGCTGGCCGGTACCCTCCTCGCGACTGCTGTCCTCCTCCTCGCGCCTGGGAACCGCGGCCTCCTGCGCGCCCTCCAGTGCTCTGCGCGGGAAGTATCTGCTGACCTCCTGCCCTAGATGGGCAGTCCCTCCTGATGTGGCCCGGCTGGCCACACTGGTAGCAGAGGGGAACCCGACTCCCGCCCTCAGTGAGTCCCTGCTGTCGGCTAGGCGGGGGTCCGGTGCTGGCGACTGGCCCCTGTCGAGGGCCCCCAAAGGCCACTGATGGCCCTGCACAACGTGACGGCTCTCCTGCGGACGTCACGTGTCTCCGTTCTCGCCGGCCCTGTGAGAAGTCTGGCTGAAAGGGCCTCTTCCGCCCGCCGTCGGTCTCTCGCGCGGATGGGTTGGTCTCCTCGTAAGTCATAGCTACCTCTACCACCCTCGAAAACGTCGGCAGCTTCAGGGGTTTGACATACCCCCGGATCGCAGGCCGAAGCCCCTCGGTGAACCTCCAAAGGCGCTCCTCCTCAGTGGCTACCGCTGTCGCTGCAAAGCGGGACAGCTCCAAGAAACGCGTGCGGTACGCGCTCACGGTCATCGTCCCTTGGCGGAGAGTGTGGAACTCCCGCCTCCTCTGGTCCTGCCACGTCTGGGGAAAGTACTGCTCGCAGAAGAGGGTGACGAACTGGCCCCACGTCGGCTCGTCCCTCTCCTGTCCCCGGACCGCCCTCCACCACCGATGTGCCGCACTCTCCAGCTGGTACGTGGCAAAGGCCACGCGGCACTCCACCGGGGGGCGAAGGGTGTCGAAGATCTTCTCCAGCTACTCAAGCCAATCCTCTGCCTCGGTCGGGTCCTCATCCCCCTTGAAGGAGGGGGGCTTCAGCTTCCGGAACTGTCCGAAAAGCTCGAAGTGGCGCTGTAGGGGAGGTGCTGGTGCACCTCCAGGAGAAGGTGCCTCGTGTACAGAAGTGTCGGAGGAAGGTGGGGGTGGCAGGGGCCCATCCCCTCCCTCGTGTCCAGTGCCGCGTCCGTCGCGTGGTCCCACAGAGGGCTCCCCCTCTGCAACCCCAGGAGGAGGTGCTCGGGGCGGTGGGTGGAGCTCCTCTCGTACAATATCCCGTATCAGTCTGGCGAGGTCCTGGGCCTGGATGCCAGGGAGTGGTGGCTGGTCCACCGAGACGTCAACGACAGCACGTCCACCTCGCCGACCTCGCCCTCGGCCGCGCCCGCGGCCAGTCTCGCCAGTCCCGCGACGAGGCATCTCCTGCAAGGAGACGCGAAACAAAACGGAAACGTCAAAACAGACGGTACCTAACAAAACTTCTAAGAGCTCATGTCAAGAGACATGTTGTGGTGGCTACTCTAGCTATAAACATGTGAATTGGTTATTTTCCAGTCAGTTGATTCACTTCTCGGGATGACCTTGCTCTGATACCATCTTGTAACGACGCGGTTCCCGAGTTCCTACGAGACACGAGAACCGACTCGACTAATCCCAAGACCTAGTCGTCCAACGAGGAAGTAACCAAAAGACAGTAAAATAAACCACATTCAGCATGAATATAACTAACAGTAAGAAAGTACAGCAGTAAGGAAAGAAACTACTACAGTAGGTACCACCACAACAGTAAAACAACATTTATCATATAACAAGAACTGCAGGTAAAGAAGGTACAGCGGAAACAAAAACTACTCACTAGAACAGAACAAAAGAGGTACAAAAGACTGTGGTAACTCTACTGGACCCTACTCGGCCCAGCGTCCTCTGCAGCCGCTGACCCTGGCTGCTCAACACCTGGTCCTGAAAAAGGTAACGAGTGTAACACTTCAGCAAAACGCTGAGTAGAGTGGAAAACTAACTAAAGGCAACAGTAGAGTGTACAGTAGCTGTTATGTTCTATTACTTCCTTTATTCACATCTTTCAATTTTTCTCACTATTTCATTTGTTTCTCAGATCCTTTACTTGATCTCGAATGTCCTCGTGGGAACGATCTTGATTGCAGTCTTTTCCAAAAGTAGAAGTAGCACGTGGTGCTCTCCTGGCCGGGAGAGTCCCCCGTGGTGATCCTACCCTCAGTCAACCACCCCAAGGTCACTGACAGACGTAACGGTGACTACGGCACGCGCGATAAACGCACAGGTAGCTAGCCCGCACTGGCACGCGGTCAGTCGTTTCCGTTAACGGGTGCGCCCAAAGCACAGCACGGAACTAGGGCAGAGCCCTCTCAGTAACAGGGGTCCAACCCCTCCACAGTAACCAAACCGGGGCCTTGCCCCTCCACAGTCCGCGCACCCTCGCCTGACTACCCTGGTTTGCCCTAGTGGGCCTGACAAGTCGGTGAAGGAGGCTAGCAGAACCCCGGGGCCCGTGGGGTAGCTAGTACTCTCCTAACACTAGTAGCTCTCCTAGGTACTAGAGCTTTTGTGGGTTGGGATTTAAAGAGGAGTTTGGAGGGGAGGGTGCTTGGCTCCCTTTGGATTTGGAGAAGGCATGTCTTGGGTTGGAAGAGGGAATGGAAATCAGTGGCCATACTAGGTAATGGAAGAGGGAATGGAAGAGTACAAAACATGGTCCTACATCCAATCAGAAGAATCTCAATGAGGAGCAAAAAGAAATGGATCGATGAAATAGCCCCCACTATAGTCGAGCCATGCATGCCAAAGGAATTTGTGGAATCTATTTTTTATTCTACTAAATTTAATTACTCCCCAACATGAAGTGGGATTATATATCGTGCATGCTTTGGTGAATATAAATCTCTTACTAAATCATGCACATGGATAAGCTGTGTGGTGGGTAACATATAAATATATGGCGAGATACTTTTCTTCCATTGTTTGCTTTCGCATTCATCTCTGTATCAAAAGCCTAAGATGATTCCTCTCATTCACATGCGAGGCAAAGGAATCATCCATTTCTAATAGCATATATATTAGTCCCGCCCTTTAGAAAGGGTTATGGATTATAATTCTTCAGATGTTCTGAACAAGCCGTCACGTTTTGGTTCAAAGAAATGGAATGCGGATAAACACTAGTTATAGTTTAAGCAAGTATCTTACTATGGCAAAGCATGGGTTAAATAGCTAGTTATTATTAAAACACAATCTACGATTATAATAAAATAATTAATTTTTATATATCTCTTCATCTTCATTTTGCTCAAATTTTCTTATGTTATGAGTAGTATCAGCTAGACATTGATGAATTATGTGATTGGAAATCAACCGCATAAGGATTTATAATAAAATGTAATACATCAAAAAAATCTATAATAGAAAGGCATCCCACTTAAAATCAATAGGAATGGGCAAACAATAATAAAAACAAAGGAAGAATTACTAACAGGCATTAATTAGTGGATCAAATGGAACACCAATTGTCATGTGTAACCATGCCAAGCTCAATTTGATGAATGAATCAAATGTTCTGACTTAAAACTGTGCAAAGCCACTCCTTTTAGCAAACACATGACTAGCTTGAAAGCAAAATAAAAAAATGTAAACATAGGAAATCAAATATAGCAAAATCAGCAACACTGCATGAATAAAATCACCTGTCATGTGTAACCATGTCATGCTCAAATTGATGACTGCATCAATTTTTCAGACTTGTAACCATGCAAAGCCACTCTTTTTAGCAAACACATGACTAGTCTGAAAGCAAAGTCAGCAAACATAGACATAGGAAATCAAATATAGTAAAATCTGCAACACTGCATGAATAAAATCAACATAGACCATATGTAATAGGTGATTGATATTGCTAGATTTGGGAGGTGTGAAGAAACCGGTGAAGACTCCACTCTGCATCTCTGGTAAAGGCAATAAAAAGCAATAAGAGGAATGCAGAATAGATTTATTTAAATATTTAAATAAATCAGTTTAAATATTCTGTAACAAGAGGAATGCAGAATTCTGTAACAAGAGGAATGTAATATTCTTTGTGATTTCACTAAAAGAAACTTCAAAAACCATTGGATACAATCTGTTGTATTCATAAATAGGTTCATTTACATTTAGTGTAGAGTGATCCGCAAGATAGGTGATGTGCCATTTTGCCAATAGTCAATAGACTTACAGCAGGGCACATTGAAAAGAAAATTCATAGAGATAGAAAAAGGGAAAGTGGTGGGGAGTTGGTTAAGGATGAAAAGATGAAAACAAACAGGAGTTAATGGAGAAACTGAGAAAGAATAAAGAAGAAGTTGCCCATGCAGTAAACACTTTTGTAAGGGAAAGCTGAGAAAATGATAAATTTAATAGTTTGATTCATAACTAAAAAAATGAATATTCAGGTAAAGTTATGCCTTTGAGTGTGTTTGCAAGTAAGCCTACACATCAAATTGGGAGATCCATTTGTGAAGAATTCCCTTCTTAGTCCTATGTGGAGCATGCAAGATGCTTATATGCATTGTCCCAAGGACCTTCTCAAGCTATTGACCACAGGTAGTCCCCATTGCATTTGGTAGCAATCTAGTCACCTACATCATTAAAGAAAGGACATTCATTTCAAGAAGAATTTATCTTGTTTATTTCCACTAATATAGCCCTACTTAAAGATAACTAGAAAGCAAACATTCCCAAGAGTAGGGTACTTCACATGATTGCAACCTGAATTTGTTTATTGTTCCAATAACCAATAGCATCACAAGCATAAATTTTAACAAGACAGAAATCTGAACACATCAATCTTTCGGTTAATAATGCTAATATACACAAAATAGAAATCAATCCTTAAAGCAAGAAAAAATTTCTTCAATTATACAATGCATTTGCAATTGTTCATCAGTCTTCAATCCTACAAATTTTGACATGCTAAAGTAAGCTGAACCTCCCAATATTGAAAATCTCCTGATTTCTGACCACATTGCTACGGATATAGAAACCTACCTGTTCCCACTAGCCTAATGCACCACAACCACTAACCACTATAAGTGATTACTATACCCACCAACAGAAATTGTAGATTCTGGCTTTTGACACTCTTGATCCTACATGCTTTTTTAGTTGCCCTTGGCAGATCCGAGCTTCTAGATATATGTGCAGTATCCAGCAAACCTACACTGATGTCATCTGTTGACAAGACATGTCCGATTAATTATCATTGCTCATTGTGGTTCCCCTTTCATGAATGCCCAGGCATCCCTTACTCCCTTACTGGTACACTAGTTTTATCTATTTTGCACTAATCCCTTTGCCTACTCCCTAGTACATCATCATTATCACCCTCAATGGTGGATGTCCTATCAGTGGGGCAGAGCATGGTAGGCACTTAGCCCTACTTTGTGCGATATGTGTTGCTAGTTGCTACAGGAAATTACTGCAGCTAGTTTGTGTGGGGGTGTGATGAGCTTGTGGTGTTTTCAATTTTATAGAAGTTTGGAATAATAGGTTATTTTGAAGCATTTGGGAGTATTAGCCATCTCGGAGACATTTACAGTAGAAAAAATTCTACTTGGGTAGGGCTCTGATATGTTGCAAAATTGAATATCGTGAAAAAATTATACATAGAGTGGTATGTTTCATTGGTGGTAAGTTAGAAAACTGGTTCCTACTACCAAGAAGCATAGTTTTTGAAAGGAAAAGGTTTAACAACCCTCCCGCCCCAAAGACAAAAACCCCAAAATTTGTGTATCCAGCATGTAAACCACCGTCCTTTTTTAAAAGGACTACCATGAAGCATAGTGCAGCCTGCTTCGTTGCCATTAAGATACAATCTCAAGAAAAAAAATCCTAAAATTGAGTTTCTGTTGCTCATCTAATTGTTCTTTTACCTTCACCTCTGTCTACTTTCCAGAAAAGGACTTAGAGAAGCACTCATTTTCTCTGCTTTGTAGGTGAAGTTATATCTTCACTAAGCCACAGATATAGCCCTTCGAGACCCTCATATGTAGGCTACATTATTCCCATCATACACTCAGCCAAATGTGAATTGCATCAATAAGATGAGGAAAGATGAACTATTAATCCATGTAAAGTTTGTTCTTGAACATACCACAGTCATCAATGGCGACCTAAAGAAAAGGTGAACAAGATCCTGATCTCTATAAAGACAAAATGAACAAAAGATATATGAATCCACTGCCCAACCATGTATAAATCAAGGTAATCAATCTCTTTCTCCTTGTACACCACAAGAACATGTTCGTCTTCATGGGGATCTTAGCATGTTAATCAACCTACAATCACTAATGTGGTCTCCATCCAAACTTAAAAAAGGTGTCGATGATTTCTGTAAACATTTCATTATGAAAATCCCTATAGCACCAAACCATCCTTCCCCTTTGTGCAATCCAGGCAAACCAAAAGACTATCCGCCAACAAAGGGAGTCCAACTCCCAAGGGTGGAATTCTCTCAACCTATCCAACATACCACCACCAAGATAATCATATGTTGGCAAGGGCATCCATCATCAAGGACGTTGAGAGTAGGAGATGAAGGCAAACCTCAATGGAAGGGTGATGAGGAAGGGTGGTGTACACATTAGTAGGAGATGAAGGCAACTTGTTATATTAGGCATCACTTAGACAAGAGGACAACTTAATTCACATTTGACAAAAGAGTCTTTGTCTACAAATGTAAGAGGAAGAACCTAAGCACGTTGAGTAAAGATAAACAAGCAATTCCATATAGCCCAACCATCCACAGATCTCAACACTGTAATGCAACACTATCAATTCGAAAGTAACAAAGTAACTCAAAAAGCGATAATACTAGTAGATAGGCAGATTAGTTCTTCAGGCCCCGACAAATTTCCCACTTCATTCCCTTCCCATTGTCCTTCATCAACATCCCTCTCCCTTCAAATCATAAGAATCCATCTCCCTCCAAATCCTTTTAATCCATCTTTTTACCAAATCCAAATGTCAAATCCAGAAGCAGCATCCATCTTCAAAGACACGAAGAAGGTAAGTAGACAGTCTTTAGCATCAGGTATCTATCACCAACTTAGTATTACTAGGCCAACAAATATAACATCAGTAAGAATGATAATAATGACAAACCATAACTGCAACAATGCATTTAAACTTAATCACCCACACGACATGCCTCCTATTCACTACACCAAATGGGGTCCTTTTCTGCATACGAACTAACAACAGCAATTAAAGATCCTGCAGTAGCTCCAGGAAGATCGGCGAACCCTATTTCCATTTCCGACCATTTTTTTGACTAAAAAAGTAAATTTTTAGGATCGACTAGCAACTAACAATGCATTGCAGGGATCCACGCAAGATTCTCACAAACACATCACATGTACACCCAAAAACAAAACAAACATCTAGTTCAAGCACCTGCAACAAAGCTGCCAACTTTACTACTTTTGAGGGCCATCGGAACCTAAGAAAGGCATTAGATCACAAGCAAGGGAGCATCTGATAAGCGATCCACTTGGGGGCAAAGGCATCGAGAGGGAAGGAAGAGAAGGACGGATTGTTACCTGCTTGTTGATCTCAACGTCGATGGCGTGCTTAGTGACGTTCTAGACCTTGCTGGTGCGGCCGTGGTAGAACTTGTGGGGCATCCCCTTGTGAATGATGCCGTTCACCTTGACGTCTACATAGTCCCCGATCCTGTAGGTCCTTAAGTACGTTGTCAGGGGTATGTAACCGTTCTTCCGGAAGGGCTGCGCGAAGAGGTCGTGCATGCGTGAGCGGAAACCGTGACCTGCAACAAACAACAAACAAGATCAAATACCTCGTCTTCAGAAGCAAGGATTAAAACTATGGGGAACTCGCATAGCACTGCATCCCCCTTCTTCCATGTCCAGGTTAGGGTTCTTGCCATCGGCCTGTTGTGCCATGCTCATCAAGGCTCTTGTGCATCCCTTGGGCAACCCCATCGCTACCAACGAGAACAGGATCCCCATGGATCGATCTCCACCTCCGACACAGTTGCCTCATCCTCCCTAGCCAGTAGCGCCTCAAAACCAAGGTAGCATTTGAAATTGCACTAGAGGGGGATGAATAGTGAATTTATTAAATATTGTAATACAAAAAATTCAATCACAAAAAGAGGCACCAGATTTTTAGGTGGAAACCCAAGATGGGTGAAAACCACCACCTAAACCAATCCCTTGACTTAGGATTTTCGATCACAAAGTGATCAATCCACTAACCACACTACTTAAATGAGGGTAGTGTACCTCAATTACAAATCTCACCTCCGATCCCTAAATGGAGGTTTCTCCCTTCACAATGAAGAGATGGGGACCCGACAGGCCGGATACCCAAAGTACAAAAGTAAGAATTAAATAGCACCTATAGAGCACCCCAATAATTTGATTACTTCCTTATATATTAAACATAAAGAGAACTCTTTGAGAATTTGCAGAACGAAGTGAACCGAGAGTGTAGGTTTGCCCTTTAATCAGAGTGTTAGCACAGCACAAGGGCAAGAGGAGGCTAAGAGTAGTGAGTAAGTGATTTTTCTAAGGGAATTGAATCTCAAGAGGTGTTGTTGCCTAAGAGGGATTGTAGTATATTTATAGGCAAGTTTGGAACTTTCAAGAATACTTTCAAGAATATTTATAGCCGTTGAAGGAAAATCCCAAGAGATTGGGACGAAATCCACCACAAATTAGGGTAATGATGAGTCTGACAGCAATATCAGATGTCTGATCTTAGGGTCAGGCATTTTATAAGATGTCTGATTACAATTATGGTCGTCTGATACTATTAGCCAGGATGTACTAGTTTCATTGGATAGAAATAGGGACGTCTGATATTTTCACATAAGCTGTCTGATAAAATTATTGGACGTCTAATTATGCGTGGATTCATTCCTATTTGACCAGATCCAAACAGGATTCTAGATCTGAAGGAATAGATGTCAGTATGGACGTCTGTGGGATTCTCTAGACGTCTGGAAACCTAAAAAGGACTTGCCTAGAAAATCTGACAGAAGATCTTTGGTTCCTAATGAAATTCGCACAGAAATAAATGAGCAACTGTCCAAAGGTAGATGTCTGGAGATATGTCCAGATGTCTGAAAATGTATTTTACCGGTTATATTCAGAAGGAAGATGGGTGCTTGAGTCTAACGGTTGTTTTGAGGACATCCAAGTAAAGTATTAGACGTCTGGATGAGGCTATGGACATCTGATGGAAGGTTGCTTCAACTGATGTTTACGAAGTCAGAAACTAAAGGCAAAGATATAGGTAATTAGACGTCTGAAACACTTGTCAGATGTCTTAAAGTTGAAAATCAGACGTCTGACAGTTGTTATGGACGTCTGATTTGGGTCTTAGTGTTAGGTTTTTATTTCTAATTTATCCTAAGTGTAGAGAGCCTAAGTTAGCTATTTATAAGTTATGTTTGTGGGTTCTTTACAACATCTCTAGACTCAAATAAAATAAAGATTACAACCTTTGAAAGTTTACATAAAAAGCCTATGACCTATGACAATACTTATGCTACTTAGTCTTCACGCTTTTCATCTTCCGTCTTGGAAAACTCTATGAAACCTGTAATTGTGTTATTACAGAGAAAAATATGCTATGCTTATGTTTTATTTCTTTTTCTTTATTTTGTAAAATCATCAAAATATTATATATGAGAGGTTGAACAACAACATTTGGGCGGTGCTAAGCGTGGAGGAGAAGGTGAACTCGAGGTAGTTCTGAAGGAGGAGCCTTATGGCGTGGCCCTTGCAGATGCTGAAGGAGGTGGGCGTCAATGTGAAGAAGATGCAGCGGCAGTGGATGTACAAGGACGACAGTGGATGTGATCAGAAGGCACTCCTCTTTAATCCCAACGCAAGGAGGTTGAGGAGGTAAGGCACAGCCGTGGTGTCGACGGAGCTCTGTTCACATGACCCCGTGTGCCCTCGTGCACATGTCTTGCAGCTAGACATGAAGGAGGATGAAGGGGAGTAGCGACGGGGGAAGGAGGTGGTGGCGTCGCCTCAGGAGCGCCACAGCCCTAGGAGCGTAGGAGCCCTAGGCGGTGGCGTCGCCCTATTTCCCCGAAGCCCTTTCTCCTCCGTCGCTCCTCACTCGTTGTGTGCTGGCACCACCCATCCTCACCGTCGTCTCCCTCGACTCCCTCACACGCAAGAGTGTTGCAGCTTATCGTTAGAGCAGAAGTGTCGGGAGCGAGGGTAGTGTCTGATTGATGGCATCGGAGAGTGGTGGGTGAGGGGATAACGAAAGGAATGAATGAGGGTTTCTGTGGACTTGGGGGGAAAGGAAAAGGCAAAGGGGGGTATTTTTTTTAGATCGGCGGGAGAGTGCCTGCCTGATATTTTGTTTTACTTTTACGACAATAATTATAGGTCTCTAAAAATATTGCGACTTAGTTTTGCATAGGATATGTTATTACTATCACAACAAATAGATTCTTTTGTGATGGAAAAATTTATCATTGCAATCAGCTGTCACAAAAGTATAGTTTTCCTATAGTGTAAAGAAACAAAAGAACGTAGGGTTTGTTACATGGTGTGTCCCACTACATTCAAAAAAACTACCACACCATTTTAACTTAAAATGCATAGGTAACAAATAAATTTACACCGGTGATAAATTATTCTGGGTGATTTTACATTGGTGCAAAATAATTTTACATCTGTGATAAATTATTCTAATCTTTGCATCGGTAAAATCTAATTTTGTATCGGTGCAAAACTATTCCAAGAGTGATTTCACTTATGCAAAGTGATTTTGACCTATGGATTTATTATTTAGGGTTTACGTTTATGGAAAGTTCACGTATGAGAAATGATTTTTCATTTGAAAGGAGATTTTCCACTTTAGGGTTTAGGGTTTAATCTTTAGTGTTTAGGATATAACGAAAATACTAAAGACTAAATCCTAAATTCTAAAGTGGAAAAGTACATTTCAAGTGTAAAATCACTCGTCATAGGTGAAGAAATTCTTAGAATTTAATTTTACACCGGTACAAAAGTAAGATTACACCAGTGTAAAATTATTTTAAGGTGAAAAGTGATTTTACACTGATGTAAAGTGATTTCAAAGATGATTTAAATGATTTACAATCCTACGAAAATAATTTATTCTTGATTTCCACTGTAATGAACCTCTCTATATGTCAGGACTTTTTTTACATAAAAAAGATATATCAATTAAAAATTAATCTATATTTCTATACGTTAACTTTTTACGTCAAATATTATATTTTTCTACTTACATCTAACTCATAAATACCGGAATCGGTAGAAAAAATAAATACACATGCATACGTTGAGCAAGAGAACACAAATTAAACTATATGCAACAGCAAATATTTAATAAAATTTAAGAGTTCAGCCACTCTCCCCCCAAACATATGTGGATTTTGATAGAATTAATTAATCAATTTCTTTGCCTCTTTTTTACGTAATTTTTTACATAAACATACCGATTTCTATTCTCGAATCTGGATAAGCCCGAACTCAGTAGGCTCCGTTGAAAACCTTGCATAAAGATTCGAGGTTAAGCGTATGTAATGACGTAAAATTGATAAACAGAATCTCTACGTTTACTTGAACGGTAAGGAAGTGATATTAAAAAATATAAAATTAATATTAATTATTAATTATATTTATTTGTAGAGTGATGTTAATATTAATTTATATTTAATTGAATTGATGTTAAGTTGAAATATAAATTATTATGATATTTACTTATTGAGAATACAATAAAATTATGATTTAAATACGGATTTACCTAATAATGGTAGTACCTGATATTAAATAAACTAATGTTAAAAATTCTTAATCAATATTACCTAAAAGAAGATTAATCCTCCAAATAAATAAAAATTAATCTTTGATATAAATTAACTCTTAAAATAGCAGCCTCGTTATTTGCTGGCCAAGAGAAAAACGTGACGTAGAATATCGTTCCTGTGGAAAATTCGGGAGTTGCTATTTTTCTCGACATGCGTCCCCACCTTATTTTGCAAAATCACATGCGAAATTTTTGCTGAAAATAAGTCATGAAACTATAAAAAATTTAAGATTAGTTAAAATTTTAAAAATCTTTAAAATAAATAAATAAATAGATAAGAGAAAGATCTGGGTGTTAATACCATAGTTAAATTATATTATTATTATTAAATTTTATTTTTATTCCCATTGCTAGTAAGTTGATGTGAAGTAGCGTTGAGTGTAAATGAGTTACTGAAAATATATACGATTTAAAATACATCGTCGACGCATAAAATAAAAATTTTATTTAAAATTACACCAAACGAGATTTAAATTTTTTATTATTTCATGGTCAAATAGCTCTTCGGGATATCCCACACTGACCACCGACGAAGTGTACATTCGTCCTTTTTTCCAATTTGATGGATGCCATCCATCTAACTATCTATCTATCCATCTATCTACATGGTGAACCGCTGTGGATGCAGCACTGTAGTTATTACTTTAGCTATATCACGTGGTCAATCTGGTTATATTTGGCGTAAAAATTATATTCAAGTTTTTATAAGTATCAGAAACTTAAAATCAGACCCGTGTCTCTTCATCTTTTTTAGCGAAATTACAGGAAATACCCTGAATAAAATGAAAATAGCACAACCGTCGTGGATGTAGCACTCTACCTCAATCACTGCAGTTGCATCCATGGTGGTTAATGTGGTTATATTTGGTGTAAAAATTACATTCAAGTTCTTATAAGTATTAGAAATTAAAAATAAGAACCCACCCCTCTTTTTATTAATTTTTTTTTATTAAAATTTCAGGAAGCATTTTAGATAAAATAAAAATAATACAGAAGTTTCTAGGATCCTAGGTCTCTTACTTTTTAAATTTTATTTTTGATCGTAATTGCTAAGAATTTTTTGAATAAAATGAAAATAGTATAGAGGTCTTTATGCACTCTAGCAACTACATTTGATGTGAAAAGTTGCGTCTAAGTTCTCATAAGTGTTAAAAATTACAAATAAGATCGTATGACTACTCTTTTTTATTTTTTTTTTCCATATAATATTGCAGGAAGCTCCCTTAATGAAATAAAAATAGTTCAAAGTTCCCTATGCACTATAGCAATCATTGTAAAAATTGTATCCAAGCCTTCATAAGTACTAAAAATTACAAATAAAAACCCATGTCTCTTTCTTTTTTTATTTTTATCCTATTGAAATTGTAGGAAGCTCCTTGAATGAAATGAAAATAGCATAGAGGTCCCTATGCATGGTAAATTGAATCTAAGGCCTCATAAGTGCTAAAAATTACAAATATGACCTTATGTTTCTTCTTTTTTACCAATCAAAATTACAGGAAGCTCCTTGAATGAAATGAAAATAACACAAACGTCCCTATGCACGGTAGAAGCTACCCAAGGTACATTTGATGTGAAAAATTGCATCCAAGTCTTTATAAGTGCTAAAAATTGTAAATATAACCCTATGTCTCTTCCTTTCTAAAATTTCTTTTTGATCAAAATTACAAGAAGGTCCTTGAATTAAATGGGCTTGAAATCAACATTATAGCATCTATTGTAACTGCACTTGATGTAAAAAATTGTGTCCAAGCTCTCATAAGTGCTAGAAACTACAAATAAGACCCTACGTCTCTTCCTTTTTTAATTTTTTCCCTATTGAAATTGCAGGAAGCTTCTAATAAAATAGAGGTCCTTATGTACTGTAGAAGCTATTGTAAAAATTGCATTAAACCCTCATAAGTTCTAAAAATTATAAATAAGATTCTATGTCACTTTTTTTTCTACAATTTTCCCCGATCGAAATTGTAGGAAGCTCCTTAAATGAAATAAAAATAGGATGGAGGTCTCTATGAACTGTAGTAGCTATTGTATCTGCATTTGATATGAAAAAGTACTTCCAAGCTCTTATAAGTGTTGAAAATTGCAAATAAGACCCCAAGTCTCTTCCTTTTTTTAAGTTTTTCCTAATTGAAATTACAGGAGGCTCTTTCAATGAAATGAAAGTAGCATAGAGATCTCTAAGAGCATGGAACTTACATAGGAATGTACTGTAACTATCTACTATCATCTAACTCTATTTGAAATTATTATTCAAATAGCATGATGGGGAGACCCTTTTTCTATTTCCCTTTACACGACTACATATATGATTAAGGTACATGTCCATGTAGAACATCAATAAATGATTCTTGCATTGTACCATTGATGGTGAAGGGAACACCATTATGAGCCCTAATTAGCTCATTTTTACCCAAAAAAGAGAACAAAAGCTCCTACATAACCAACTGGAGGTCTTAACTCAATGAATAACCATTCTGAGAGAAAAGCAAGAAACAAGGGGTAAAACTGTAATTTTACCATTGCAGTTCAACAACGAGATTTCTCATGGGCTAAACACAGGTCAAATGATCTTAACAAGATAAAAAGTGGGTTGGTTCAAATAGAAAAGGGTTCATGTGAATTCTGGGAATTAAATGACTTCTTGTAACCCTAAAACAGACCCACTTGATTTAACAAAGTTCTGGTCAGGACAAAATTCACCTAAACCTTCTAGAAATCATGGAAAAATATCCTCTAGGGTTTAGAACCTTCAAATTGGCCCTTGGAACCTATTTTGACGTAAATTGGGGTCTTAGTCAAATATCAACCTTAAATTGGATTTTTGCATAAATTGCCCAGTCAAACGTGATCAAACCCAAAATCCAACTTCACCATTGGATTCCTTAGGTCCAAAATAGTTTTTATTTGGACCTAAGAGGAAGTCATCTTGACCCACTTTGCAAACAGGTCCAGCCCAATTACATTTCTACCCTTATCTTTCGAAAACCTTTGCAGAAACCCCCTAGCTTCCTTGTCGTTCTTTACGATTAGGTCCCTCCACCATTATAGCGGAGAGAATCCTACTCTGGCAAGGTTTCAAAGGCAAGAAC
The DNA here is from genome assembly GCA_037157565.1 of Thalassia testudinum. NCBI lineage: Eukaryota > Viridiplantae > Streptophyta > Magnoliopsida > Alismatales > Hydrocharitaceae > Thalassia > Thalassia testudinum. The sequence continues at coordinate 83,648,721 of JAZHRO010000013.1, read as the reverse complement.
TCTCTGATCTCTCAGAGAATCTCCTTCAAAATTGAAAGGGAGATTCTCTGAGAAATCTCCTCTAATGTGAACCCATTGATGAGCCCTAATTCCTACCCAATCTCTCATGCGAACGCATGAGATATTTGGGTCTCTCTGAGTTTCCATCTCCAGCGAGATTGCCGTGCTTGGAAGCTTGGCTTCCAAGCTCAAACCCAACCTTCAGGACCTATTTAAGATACCCTAATTCATTTCGCACCTCCTTAGCTTGGAATTGGGCCAGTCCACCCCACTTTCCTCTCTCCTCACCGGCCACAACCTCTCCGCAAGCTCCGACGGCTCCGTCCCCTCTCCCTCGTCGCCCAACCACAATACCAGTGGTTGGGTTGCCTTCCTCTAGTTCATCCACATCGGCCATACCAGCCTGACGCTGCCTCTGCCCCTATCGTCGCCACTGCCTCACCTACGGAGAGCTTCGTCTCCGGTGACGGCAACACGAGCCGGCCGCCATCCCTGCCTCCTTCGTCCTTAGGTTAGGTCAGATAACGTTTCTCTCTCTCTCCTCTTCCTGTTCCCCCTCTTTATTTCTTGAAAACGCCCCTCGATGCACGCAATCACCATCACCTTCTCCACCTCCGGCTAGACCTCCGGCGAGGTGTCCCCACCGCTCCACACCTCCATCTGCCTCGCCAACCACCCCATAAGCACTGCAACACTCCACTGATCATAAACCCTCACTCCACTCACCGCGCCACACCCCCAGAACACTCCCCGAACACACCCACTCTCACGCACACAGGGTGCCTTAGGCACGCACACTCCGGCCACCCCACGCCACGCCGACCCCCGCACTACGCTTGATGTGTCTTAACGAAGCTCTCTAAGCTTTCTGACGAGGCCGCAAGGCCGTTTTCATGTTGACAGGTGTTGGAGGCCAGCTGCCATTGTCGCATGCAAGCTCACTCCAGGCCTCCCCACTCCAGGTGCACAGCCCCAGGTTGCGCGGACTCTCCTCGCGCACTGCTCCAGGCAGGCAATTGGTTCTGAAGACCCCAGTAGCAGCTGCAATCATGGGAAGCCTCCTGCTGTAGACGCACGCGAAGGAAGGTGGGACGTTTAGTCCCACCTCGGAAGCTATTGAGCGGGCGCAACAGAATAAGAGGAAAAAGTGAATCAGGCTCTTCTCCTCTTGACCACGGGGTGAGATCCCACTCACCCTCTCACCACCTCGTTCATGACCCGATCCCCGTGGACCTGGCTTGACCCGTATACCCGACCTGCACTCCTCGCCCACCATCGCACGCCGGTGGACCTGGTCCCGGACATGTACCCGACCCAATTACCCGAGAAGCGGCTTTGGGAGAGCGAGCCAACGAGAGAAAGAGGAAGAGAGATCGCGGGGGTGGGTAGGGGTAGGTTTTGCTCTCACAGGAAGAAGAAGCCAAGGAAGAAGAGGGCGGAGGCCAGAGAAGCTAAGGGAGGAGAAGGCAAGGACTGAAGAGGAAGAAGCTGAAGACTGAAGGTAGAAGAAAGAGGAGTCGCCAGAAGGAAAGAAAGAAGAAGAAGGAGAAGCCAAAGGAAAAGGCCAGAGAAGGAAAAAGAAGAAAGGAGGGCTAAGGCACGAAAAGAATAGAGAAGAAAAGAAGAAGGAAGAAAGCCAACCAGAGACAGATCAGAGAAGATAAATAGCACTGTAGCAATCATAAGTCTAAGATGTCTGATTCACAAAATCAGACGTCCATTTTTTGTGCTTCTTTATATACATTGATATTCTGTGGCTACATTTACATTTTTGCATTACAACTCCAATTTTCATTACATATTATATTTAATTTCTCAAAAGTTGTGCTCTTGATTTTTAAACCCCAATTTGCTCCCTGTATTCGACCTTGGACTTAAAACTTCGAGTAATAAAATCTATTTGTTTTCAAGCGATTTCAACCTATACTACGGCGCATCGATTTTAAAACATTGATCTTGCCCGGTAAACATTTTGGTACCGTTGCCGGGGACCAATGGGCGATTTAGAAATCTTGATCATAATTTCTGATTTGAAACTAACTTGATATATCTCTTTTGTTGTGATTGTTTCAGGGGAGAAGATTCAAAGGAAGATGTCTGCACAGCAAACACACCCGGGGCAGGTAATCTCTGATTTATCCTTTCCCTTAAGCCCCTCATTCTGAAATGGTAAAACAAGATAAAAATCAATTAGGGTTACCTGCTTTCTATCTTTAGCTAAGTCACCAAGGTTGCCTTATTTTGATTTCAACAAATATTGATTTGTGCATCCATTTAAGGTAACTAGGGCTACCACCTTCTTGATTGAGCCCTAGATACCATATTTTTAGCAACTAAATTGGATCAAAATTAGAGCTAAATTAAGGATTCCAATTTAGGATTTTAGAGACACATCTTTTTAAGCAAGAATCAACTATTCAAAAAGAGGTATGTCTAAGCCTTGGTTGAAAAGACTTATTAAAGAGAAATCCTAAAATTCAGGCTCTTAATTCCACTTGAATCCTAAAAGAAAGGACCTAAAGCTTCTCAAAGGACGAATAGGTGAAGTTGACCTCTTGTTGGATCAACCAACCTTGAAATTAGGTCACTTTTGCACTCAATACATCTAAAGTTCAAGTGGAATCCTAAGCACCTTTGCTCTTAAATAAAAGTGGTAGACTTAAGAGGTCAAAGTCCCCATTCTAGTCTACCTGAAATCTTAGTGACAAGAGAGGTCGGGTGGGGGAACCCTTGTAACCCGTGGGGGCGCTCTACCATGTAAGGGTTTCTGCGGGACTCTCCCTTTCTGGTTGCCCAAGTAATTCTCAGGTGGATGACTTTCTGATCCAGGGGTATCATCCGCCCCGAACCATCATGGTCATCCAAACATCTTTAGGTGCCTTGATTGGGTCAAACATCCAGTCCCTCATCCCTTCTCTTTAGAGCACACACACATAGACTTTCAATGGGATTCTTTATTCAGATCTAATCACTTCATTCTAAGATCTAAATTTTGATTCTACATCTTGATTCCACCATCTGATTTAAATATGCAGCCTGGTTACTTAGGAATACCATTCAAGAAACCTGAATCACAAAGATCCATGAGAGATAGAATGATTGAGGATGCCCTTAAATTTTATGAAATTGAATACAAAACCTCAAAACCAGTAGAAGACATTCAGGTTAGTGTACCAACAACAACAACCTTCATCATAAACTGTACCCAATTGCTATTAATAGAAGCAACAAAGGGATCAACCTGAGACATTCTCATAACAGGATATATCGATATAGAAAAATTGCATAACTTTGAATACCTCCAATGCATGGCAAATCCTGTACTTTGGGAACAACACCAAGATGATCTTGAAAAACGAGAAGAGATGATGAGATTATCGAAACAAGTTATCGATCAGAAATACCCGTACATGCCCCAAACAGATAATGAATCATCTTGGAATAGTATTGAGGACCAATCTAATTTCCCAAATCCCGGGTTTGAGGCACAAGGTTGCTGTGGACCCTCAACCCAGATGGAATATAACATGCCTGATCTTGAATTAGGTTGGGAAGTCCCACTTGCAGGAGAACACGATTTTCAGCCAGTCCTAGAAAATCAAAATTCTGGGTCATCAAGCACAGAATTCTGAGACTCCTGTAATGATGAGATTAAAACATAACCTCTCGAGGGTGTAAATCCTGCCCCTTATTCCGATAAGGTGACCCTCGAAGGCAATCCTGACCTAGATTCTAGTAATTCAACCCACATCCTCAGCCTAGAATCTAGATCTGAATCTTATTGGGACTATTACAAGGCCTCGTATGACAAAGATCAAAGTTTAAATACAGAGTATGATTCTGGGCCTTTATTTGATGAATATCCCTCTCCAACATCCTCAGAGATACAGATCGATTTCTTGGAAGTCACACCAATATACGATACAGAAACTGAGGAGTTGGAAGAGTGGGGTTTTGATTGGGTCGTCCCTACAAGCCAAAAACCTGAGCCCAGACCCTATAAGGACACCTTTTTAAGCTCAGAATCTACATATAGGCTAGGCCCAAGTCAGGCTGCTGAGTCTACATCATATGATTTATTCTGTGGTGGAACCCCTGATCTCGAATCAAACTCAGAACTTGATTTTCGCAATTTCTCTGACAATTTTGAATCTTACCATGACTTCGAAGAACCTTTGTTTCCTAACTACGATGAGCCAATCTACGACCTCAGCTCACATGATTAATTTTTCGACTTTGACTCTGAGGTCCCTGATCCTGAGATCACTGATTTAAATTTAGGTTCTAGTGGGATGGAATCATTTCTTTTCGATCCTTAGGAATCAAAACCAGAAAATGCTGAGAGTGACTACAACCCAGAGTTCGAATCTTTTCTTGACTCATATTTCCCTCATCCTATAAACACTCTTCAGGCATTCACTTTTGAATTTGATGGCTACTATGAGGACTCTCTGAATGAACACACCTGCAATTCCTTTGTAGAAGAGCCCTCATACACAATTCTTATTGAAGCCACCTCCTCTGCATATACAAAACCCATCCAAACCCGTTTTCAACCCCGACCCGCAACCGGACTCAATTTCTATTTTGATTCCCCTCTTACTAAGCCGATTGCAGATGATTCACCTCCACATCTTTATCGGGTTTCGGACATTGATCAGACTGCAAATCATGCTCCATCATTCTCTGATCACTCCTGTAGGGTTTTCATATTATCCACTGATTACTTTACGGGTCCTTACTTTGACCAGGCTGATTCGACTTAGCCAAACCCTGAATTCATACTTCCACATCATTCCGAGCTCTATAGTATATGGTGGTTTCCACATCTCTTGATCAACACTTATCAAACCACCAGATTTATTGGATTTGGGCTGCATCATCAGCCTGTTGATCTGAACAAGCACCTGATTGGATCAACCAAGCTCTTGATCAAGGTGCTTGTTCTACAAAACTCAACTGATTTAACCACTCCCTCTCCATACCATTTCCCACTCGGCTGAAGGCGTTGAATTTAGCGCTTAACGGGAGGCAACCCGTCATTCCAAAAACCCGAGATCCATCTGATTATCCATCTGTACTTCACGTCTATTACACCCTGAGTTCAGGTTTTCTTAGAACAGTCGATCCCACCTCTGGTACATGTGCCAGAGACTGAAATCGTCTGCAACAGTCATTCTCGACCCGTTCGTCTACTCAATAAATCCTGTTCTAATCCCTAAACCCAACACTGTTTCACACCCTCCATTTACAATGAGGACATTGTAAAACTTAGGCATGGGGGGTGGTAAAGTGCAAACATACAAAAATCAAAAGTTCAGAAGGGTTCTCACAAAAAAAAATCTCATATTCCAAAAATACCAAAAAAAATAGAAAATTGTGAAAAAGAACAAAAAAAAAATTTTGGAGGAGAAAAGAAAATTTTGAGGCTATACAAAACTTGAGGAGGAAAAGTGAAAAATGTCAAAAAGGAGCACAAAATGAAAAGAAAAAAAAAGAGAGTCATTAGTAAGAAATTAAGAGATTAACCAAGTTCTAGACCACATCAAGAAAAAGAAAAAAAAGTGCTAATGAGACACAAAAGAGATTAGTAAGAACGCTGATCTTAGGTCTCTTGGGCTAGACTCCCAGGCTTAAAAATTCAAGTATGCGCTAAGATCTAGATGGTCCTCAAGAGGTTGGGGAAAGTGCGAAGCTTAAGTATTAGGTCTAAGGCTTAGGAAGTATTCAGCCTCATTAACTGACCTCTGGTTTGCAAGACTCGGTAACCTAAGCACCCAAATCCACATACAGTCTGGTTTAGTCGCATAAGTATCAAAACCACACAAAAGCGTTTAAGTATTATGAAAAAGTCACCTAGATTAGGAGCTACCGATCAACACAAGTTGATTTGGATGAGTTCCTGACGCGAAGAGGTGGGAAATTCCCCTCGAGGATGCGCAATAACATATCATCTCCTCGATGCTTGTCTCCTAGGATATCTACATATCCTATAGGGGGCACGTAAGCACCCTATGCTAGTTTAGATGCCATGGGAGGCATTATCACGAAATGTTGATTACCAGGGTCTGGATTTAGCTACAGAATGCCATGGGCGAGATTATCTTGAAATCTCGAAAGCCAGGGTTCTGGGGGTTGCCACTGGCGGTGCTATCACGAAGGATCAATTGCCAGGGACCCTTCGAGGGTTGATGATGGGAACGAGGAATTCGATATAGACCGTGTTGAGAAGCCAATTCGAAGCTAGAAATAAAAAGAAAAGAGAGAGAAAACTCTCCAAGCAAAGAAAATCCTCTGTCTCTCTCTTACAAAAAATGCACTGCAAACTGAATCGAGGCTAAAATATGTTACAAGCATGGGTGCTTTAACCGCGGAGTCCAACGAACCTTAAGATAGTTCCTGTGGGCCTTAAAAACCATTGCGAAGGACCGAGGCTAGAGCTGGTCAGGTCCGAATCTTGGTTGGTACTTGAGTACCTCTAGGCCTACCATCGTCATTCGAACCTAATCAAAAAGAAAAAAAAGCACTCATCATAATTTCTGAACTTCAAGGAATTCATGGTCTAGAACAGAAGTTAAAACCTTAAAATTTTGCTAAGGGACTAGCAAAAGCTAAGCATGGGGGTATGATGGAAACACCATCATGAGCCCTAACTAGCTCATTTTTACCCGAAAAAGAGAATAAAAGCTCCTACATAACCAACTGGAGGTCTTAACTCAATGAATAACCATTCTGAGAGAAAAGCAAGAAACAAGGGGTAAAACTGTAATTTTACTATTGCAGTACAACAACGGAATTTCTCATGGGTTAAACACAGGTCAAATGGTCTTAACAAGATAAAAAGTGGGTTGGTTCAAACAGAAAAGGGTTCATGTGAATTCTGGGAATTAAATGACTTCTTGTAACCCTAAATAGGCCTACTTGATTTAACAAGGTTTTGGTCAGGATAAAATTTACCTAAACCCTCTAAAAATCATATAAAAATATCCTCTAGGGTTTAGAACCTTCAAATTGGCCCTTGGAAGCTATTTTGACCTAAATTAGGATTTCAGTCAAATATCTACCTTAAATTGGGTTTTTACATAAATTACCCAGTCAAACGTAATCAAACCCAAAATCCAACTTCACCATTGGATTCTTTAGGTATAAAATAGGTTTTTACTTGGACCTAAGAGGAAGTCATCTTGATCCACTTTGCAAACAGGTCTAGCACAATTACATTTCTACCCCTATCTTTCGAAAACCTCTGCAGAAATCCCCCTAGCTTCCTTGTCGTTCTTTGCGATTAGGTCCCTCCACCATTATAGTGGAGATAATCCTACTCCAGCGAGGTTTCAAAGGCAAGAACTCTCTGATCTCTCAGAGAATCCCCTTCAAAATTGAAAGGGAGATTCTCTGAGAAATCTCCTCCAATGTGAACCCATTGATGAGCCTTAATTCCTATCCAATCTCTCATGCGAATGCATGAGATTTTTGGGTCTCTCTGAGTTTCCATCTCCAGCGAGATTTCCGTGCTTGGAAGCTTGTCTTCCAAGCTCAAACCCAACCTCCAGGACCTATTTAAGAAACCCTAATTCATTCCGCACCTCCTCAGCTTGGAATTGGGCCGGTCCACCCCACTTTCCTCTCTCCTCACCGGCCACAACCTCTCCGTAAGCTCCGGCAGCTCCGTCCCCTCTCTCTCGTCGCCCAACCACAATACCAGTGGTTGGGTTGCCTTCCTCTCGTTCATCCGCATCGGCCATACCAGCCTGACGCTACCTCTGCCCCTGTCATTGCCGCCGCCTCACCTACGGAGAGCTTCGTCTCCGGCGATGGCAACATCAGCCGACCGCCATCCCTGCCTCCTTCATCCTTAGGTCAGGTCAGATAACGTCTCTCTCTCTCTCCTCTTCCTGTTCCCCCTTTTTATTTCTTGAAAACGCCCCTCGACGCATGCAATCACCACCACCTTCTCCACCTCCGGCCAGACCTCTGGCAAGGCATCCCCACCGCTCCACACCTCCATCCGCCTTGCCAACCACCCCATAAGCACCGCAACACTCCACTAATCATAAACCCTCACTCCACTCACCGCGCCACGCCCCCAAAACACCCCCCGAACACACCCACTCTCATACACATAGGGTGCCCTAGGCACGCACACTTCGGCCACCCCACGGCACGCTGACCCCCGCACTACGTTCGACGTGTCTTGGTGAAGCTTCTCTGCGCTTTCTGACGAGGCTGCGAGGTCATTTTCGTGTTGACAGGTGTTGGAGGCCCGTCGCCATTGACGCATGCAAGCTGCTAGCTTGCAAGCTCGCTCCAAGTGCACAGCCCCAGGTTGCGTGGACTCTCCTCGTGCACAGCTCCAGGCAGGCAATTGGTTCCGAAGACCCCAGTAGCAGCTGCAATCAAGGGAAGCCTCCTGTTGCGGACGCACGCGAAGGAAGGTGGGACGTTTAGTCCCACCTCGGAAGCTATTGAGCAGGCGCAGCAGAATAAGAGGAAAAAGTGAATAAGGCTCTTTGCCTCTTGACCATGGGGTGAGGTCCTACTCACCCTCTCACCGCCTCGTCCGTGACCCGATCCCTGCAGACCTGGCTTGACCCGTATACCCGACTTGCACTCCTCGCTTACCACCGCACACCAGTGGGCCTGGTCCCGGGCACGTACCCGACCCGATTACCCAAGAAGTGGATCTAGGAGAGTGAGCCTAAGAGAGAAAGAGGAAGAGAGATCGCAGTGGCGGGTAGGGGTAGGTTTTGCTCTCACAGGAAGAAGAAGAAGCCAAGGAAGAAGAAGGCGGAGGCTAGAGAAGCTAAGGGAGGAGAAGGCAAGGATTGAAGAGGAAGAAGCTGAAGACTGAAGGCAGAAGAAAGAGGAGTCGCCAGAAGGAAAGAAAGAAGGAGAAGCCAAAGGCAAAGGCCAGAGAAGGCAAAAGAAGAAAGGAGGGCTAAGGCACGAAAAGAATAGAGAAGAAAAGAAGAAGAAGGAAGAAAGCCAGCTAGAGATAGATCAGAGAAGAGAAATAGCACTGTAGCAATCATAAGTTTAAGACGTCTGATTCACAAAATCAGACGTCCATTTTTTGTGCTTTCTTTATATACATTGATATTCTGTGGCTACATTTACATTTTTGCATTACAACTCTAGTTTTCATTGCATATTATATTCAATTTCTCAAAAGTTGTGCTCTTGATTTTTAAACCCCAATTTGCTCCCTGTGTTCGACCTTAGACTTAAAACTTCGAGTAATAAAATCTATTTGTTTTTGAGTGATTTCAACCTATACTACGACGCATCGATTTTAAAACATTGATCTCTCCCGGTAAACAGATGGTAATGTCATCATTCGTCATAACTAACTTAATTTAGTCGGAATCAAGTGATAAATGCTTTTAAATGATCGTTCGAGGATCATAATTCCGTATTAAGTCGATATGAGAAGAAGACAGAAAAATAGGGTTAATTATTCTATTTTACTATCTCATCATAAATGCAGACTAACCACGGGGTTGATCAGGGGAGAATTTAAGGTCAAATGAACTTAAAAGACCAAGAAGTAGGCTCACATCAAATAAATTAGGGTTTCGAAAATTTTGAAGATGAAAACAGTACTGAAAATCTTAATTATCAGCCTCACTTAAATTGAAGGGGTTATGATCAAGATAAATTCAATTTAAATCCTCTAAAAATCATTGAAGAGGTTTTGTACCTTCACTTTGACCATCTGAACCCATTTTAACCAAAAATAAAGATTCAGATGGGAATTTGCCTTGATTTGGGCTCATGTGCAATTTACCCATTCAAATGTGGTCAAAACTCAAATAAGATTTTACCATTAGATTCCTTGGGTCCGAATTAGGTTAATGCCAAAATTTGGGCCCAATCAGAATATATTTTGACCTAATTTGTAATTTGACCCTTAAAATCTCTATTTCTCACATCTACACCCCTATGTTTCAAGTTTTCTTACAAAGACACCTCTAACTTTCTCATCTTCTTCACATCGGGGTCCCTACCACCACTGACATCAGGATTCCTAAAGAACCCAAACCCGCCAAGATTCAAGAGAAAAAATCTCTCTCAAATCAGCACCAAATCCCTCAAAATTTGGAGGGATTCGTGTTCAGACTATGGAAATCATTTGGAACGCATTTCAGAGCTTGATTTGGAGTAGGGAGCTCCTGCGAGTTTGCAAAAATGAAGGGATAAAAGCTCCTCAAACCAAGTTGCCAACTCAATAATTCTTCCAATTTGAGACCCAATTTGAGTTCTATATAAACTCCCTAATGGTCCACAATCAAAATCAGCCAGGTTTAGGCTAAGAAAACATCTTCTCCTCCTTCTCCAGCCATCTCTGACCTCAGCTCTGGCAACCGTCTCCTCCTTCTTTCTCCGGCCTCCTAACCATCAAATTAGGAGTGCCAAACTCTTCCTCAAATTCGTCCATGCCTGGTGGGCCAAAGCCAACTTCCAACCCCCTCGTCGTCGTCATTCTACCTCGCTAGAGACTTCGTCCCTTCGTGTTCGACAAGCCACGCCGGCGCGAGTCTCCCCCTTTTGACCCATAGACTAGGTTACTTCTCTCCCTTCCTCTAGATTATTGTTAGGACCTAGTTTAGGCCACGCTATCACCTTCTCTCCCCTCGTCTTCCCTAAGTTTGATGAGAGCTTTGGTGAGCTCGCACCAGTGCTCCACGCCACCAACCAACTCGCCACCACCGCCAAAAGCTTCCTCACCACCTAGCGACCAAAAGCCTTAACCTTATTGAGGTGATTGGCCACTCCACCCCTCCCTGAACAACCCACCATTACGTCGACCACCTTGACGTCGTCTGACCACCTACACACCTCTAAACACCCTCATACCACCACCATCACCTTCCTTGCCTCACGGTGAGTCCCCTGAGTGTTTTAATTGGGCCGCAAAGCCGTTTTCATGCATTTCAAGGTTGCTCGTTGCCGTCAATATTTGGACCGCCGCTCATCATCGTTCGTCCGCTACGCGCTTCGTCACCACCCTCTTCGAGTGAGGAAACCTCCTAGGAACTCAGCTGCAGTCTCAATTGAAGCAAAAGTGACCACCTGCAGCCTTGATTCCCTCAAGCTCCTTTAGCAGCGACGTACGAAGAAGTTGGACTGAGATAGTCCCACATCAGGCATCTCTAATTTTGAAATTCATTCAGAATTGTTTTGCCTCCGTAGACCCTTTGCCCAAGACATGGGGTCAGGCCCCATACTCACACCCACATGCACACTGGTCCACTTGCCCATACCATGCGAGCCAGACTGGTCCCTCTGTGCTGAACCAAATTGGATATGGATGGGGTTTGGAATTGAGGAGAGAGAACAGAAAGGATCTGTGAGAGAGTGGGGGCGAGTTTTTGTCCTTGGGATTTGTGCCTAACACTTAGGCAATTTCAGAGGCTTTGGCTTGATACTTAAGGCATCTGATGTCTTCACAAGATGTCTAACTTGGGAAATTTGAGGCTACTGTTGGCTTTGAAGATCTAATTCTAAATTTTACTCTTGAGATACATTTTGGATTCTAATTGAATATATTTTTAGTTGATTGATTCATTGTATATCATTATTGTGAACTGATTATCATGCTCATTTCTATTATTTCGATTAGTGGATTGAATTTCAATTTTGCTCCTTGCAGACGACCTTGGAACTCACGATTTTTTGAGCATTTATAAATTTAAATGTCGATTCGATTTTCATTACTATATTACGATGCGATACTCTCCTACACTACGACAAATTTCGATCCAACCACTTATATATTGCAGGTTTCCCAAAATTATATCGATAAAAGTTATTTTTTATAAAACATCAGATGTTTTGTCAAATTTTCTTTAAATTACTACCTTTGATTGCTCCTTTTTCTCGTTACCATAATAATTTAATTATTATTTTTAATCTCTATACATTGCATACAATTCTTCCAAGTTCCCAAGTTTATTTTTACTCCTGTAACAAAATGTGGGCTAAAAACTAATTTTTCTTGAATATCTATTCTCTCTGGTATTATCCTCTAAGGAGTTGCCCATGAGACAAGCTTTTTTTTTCTTTCCCCTTTGTGACTCTGTGACCTTGTTGTTTTGCAATAAGAAATGAGAATCCTAATCCTTGTATTACCGATAGGAGTCGCATATAATATAAGGCTACGTTTAGAGCCGAGGTTAAATAGAAGGATAATGTATATATATTGGGTTTTGTCAGGTAATGGAGAAAAGTTAAAAAGATCTAAAACATTTCTATTTCATCAAATCAACATTAACATCGATTAAAATATATCACTCTCATATTATCTTATTACATCACATTAATATTAATATATACTAAAATATATCCACTATAAGATAATATAATATAATTGATGGTAACATCATCATCTTCTATATCTAGCTCAATTTGGCTAAGTTTTAAAGTTAAATTCACCTAATTAATATATAAAAGGGTATAATTCAATCTGAGTTGAATGAAGAAGAATTATCACAAAATAGGTTAATTATGCTATTTTAACAGATAAATACATGTGCAGATTAATTAAAGGATAAACCTATGATTAATTAAAGGTCAATTAAGCTTAAATTTTCAAGAAGTGGGTTGATATTGAGTAATTTAGGATTTCCATTCAAATTAAATGTTGTTTCGTAATTAAAAATCTTAATTTCAGCCTCACTTTAATTAAAAGGATTTTGATGAAAATAAATGTAATCTAAATCTTATAAAAATCATTTAAAAATGTTCCATAAGATTTAGAGCAATCAATTTGACAAAAGGAACCCATTTTGACCTAAAATAGAGACTTAGGCAAATACTTAATACATTTTGGGTTAAATCGTAAATTGATCATGTAAACTTCGTTAAAAACAAAAATTGAAGTCATCATTAAATTCCTTGAGTTTAAATTAGGTTACCATAAAAATTTGATCTCATTTGGACTTTATCTTCACCTATTTTGCATTTAGGCCTTCAATTTTTGAATTCATGACATTTTAGTCCAATTTTTATTCATTCAAGTCCTTGGTTGACGTCATGTTGATGTCACCCTTCTTCCTCTAGCTGCAGCAGTAGCGCGCACGAGAAGCATGTCCACGCAACTTTTGTAGATCTTTTCCCCTCAAAGCTCTTCATGAAATCCCCCAAAAACTCGGACAACTTAATCCCCATCCATAGTCGTGTGAGACGATGTGTTTTGAAGCTTGAATGGCCACCTTTGGAGGCTATGAGACTCGCCCAAACCCGCTGCAAAATCATGTCGCAAGTGTCCCAATCCGACCTCCTCTCAAGCTTAATTTGTGCAACCAAGGATCTATAAAGCTTAGCCGTGCTCCTTGGATAAGGAATGTGCGAATTTGGGCTTGAATCTCTTCTTTTACACCTCGGAGCTTCTTCAACCTCTTAGTCCGCTGCTCTTCCGTTGAAATTGGAAGAAGGCTTCTCTTCCCTGACGTCCTACGAAGCTTCACGCGAAGCTTCGCGACTTCTTTCCTCATCTTCGGGTCCGATTTCTTCTCCTCCATCATCCAGCCATCCTCGACAGGTAGTTCCTCTCTTCCTTTCATCAAATTAGTATAGGGCTTTCTCTCTTGTCCACTCGAGCTAGGATTCTGGAGCTCCGTGGCTTCATTCATCGTCGCAATCACCTCCACCACACACGTCGCTGTCGGCCACAACTCTGGCGAACGACAACCACAGCGCTGCACCACCTTGCTTACCATCGACTACCTCAGAAGCATCTAGGCACCTTGGAGAGCAAAAGCCCCAAGGTTATTGGGCAATTGCTCGCCGAGGCACCTGGACGTCAACCACCGTTGCCACCATCGTCCACGCTGTCGAACGTCCTTCTCCGCACCGCCAACTGTTGAGCTACCACCACCACTACGTTGGAGATCTTCAGGCAAAGCCACTTTGCCCTTCGTCGGAGCTCAAAGCCAGTTGGAGCCCAACTCTGGCCACGTTGTTGGTGAGACTTGTTGGAGGAGGGTCATCCTCCTCTAAGATTGTGGGTAGGAACCTTTTTGAAGACATAAAATTCTTGCAGGACCTTTGTGCGAGGATGCAAGGATCGAAGTACAACAATGCAAGGACTCGATTGCAGTATTGTGGATTGGATTTACGCTTTGGTTATGAATTGGTTGTTTATTGTAAATTCTTGTTCAAACAATCTAATAACTGATTATTTTGTGCTTAACCACATTCACATTTAATTATTTTATTTTGTTAAACATTAGAAAATCATTTGTTGCCTAAACTGAATATCATTATTATGTAGAACAAAATGCAAACTTGAACTTGGTTGATTCTTAAAAAATTTCAATTCTAGTACAAACTAATTGAATCTGATCGTAATCAATGAAATAGTGATTTGCACATATCTAATTAATCTTAGAAATAATCCCGAATTATTCACATAATTTGAAAATAAAAATTTAAATATTTATTACACTTTAGTCACGTCACCGATACTTCGATATTTTTTAGTTTGACTTTTAAAGCACGTTAATAATAATCTTACACCCTCCTATTGTAATATTACAATACCATCAACTATTATCATTGTATCAATTATTACTATCACTGTCAGTCATTCTACTTATCAAATAAACACCGTATCTATCTTACGTCACTTTAATCCTATTCCAAAATTAATTAACCCCTCAACCAGAGGCAGCCTGAACTCTATTGGAGGGTTTTTTTTTTAAGGATTTTTCTATTCTTCCACGAATTGCCACTGTCACCTTCGGTACTTGCTTGATACATAAATAAATAGGGAGAGAGAAGGACGAAGACAGGGAGGTGGTTGAGGTCAAGCTCCCACTTAACACGAAAGTGATGGAGATGCCGTGGAATCCAGCAAGACTGCTGTGGATAATTAACTGAATGCCGTGACACACAGGTACACCCAATAAAGAATGAATAGATATTTGCGTATATAACCATCATAATGATTTATCTTAATCTTCAGTATAGGATAACCTTGGATGGTTTCTGGAAGGCCCAGAAGAAAGAACCCAGCTAGGTTTGTAAAAATAAGGATAGGAGCATAGGAGGGAACAATATGCAAGCATGCATGGGATATGGTCTCTACTGTTTTTTCTTAGTATTTCCTGCTCCAACAATTAAACACAGTAAATATACGTTGAAGTCATACATGGTCTCTACTGCTTTTTCTTATTATTATTTTTAGTGAAACATCAGTTTAATTCTACAGCGTGCGGTGAAGCACGCGCGAGGTGTCAACATATAATTAAAGAACCCAAAGAATGTACAATGGCGAGACGAAAGAGGATCTCTTAGAAGAGAAAAATAGGAGAAAAGCCTTGCTTACATCAAGGAATAAAACTAGTCGCTACGAGGATAAAAAAAATTACAAATATGAGCGAGGTACGATCAAGAGCAAATCTTGACTCTATGCAAATAGATGCAGTTAGAAGTTGGAAAAAACACAAAAGAAAATTGCACATGAACTAGTTAAAGTAGTGAAGTTAGCAAGATTGCTTGGATCAATTGACTAATGTTCCACATGTAGGCAAGAGTTACTTTCTCCAAGTAATTTAGCATTATCAATGGAGAGCTAGAAATGAGATTCTACCATAATGAATTTTAAATTAGGAGAGCCTTATATGAGGAACCTAGAAATAAAAATTAAAAAAGGGGAAAGAGAAGAGTAGAGATAAAAGAAGCTCAACTACACGAGCCAACTACCAAAGTTGAGATTCGTGTTTCAAGGACGAGAGAAAGATGCCAATTGAGAGGACAAAATATGCTCTTTGAGGAGAATCTTCTACAGAGGATATATAAGGAAATATTAGTAATTAGATTACTTAAATGTTAATAAAGGAATTTAAATGCTTCAAAATAATTTGAGATAAATACCAAGTTATTGGAGTGTGTCAGGAATGCAAGGACCCCGTTCACGTAGGGCTCTCTTTGATGGCATAGCTAGTTGCACATCTTTAATAGCTGGATATGTAAGGAGATAGAAATGACTAGCCAGCTTTGCGAGTAAAAAAATAATGAAATGATTTAAAATTGAAATAGGTAACATATAACTAGGAGGGACCTTTGAGGCTGAGCTTCAAAGCATCTTCCGTTTCCCACTTAATGGCATGAGAGATCATCATACCCCTAATTTTAACCCACCAAGTGCTTCAATGGGGAGAGGAAAGGTTTGATATGCCTGACAAAAGGACCAGATTGGATAATTATAATGCTATTGTGTTTCCTCAAGTCACTTTCAGCAAGTTGTCACGTTAACCTCCTAGTTAATCTAAAATCTTCTTGCTCAACATTCAATTAGTATTGTCTATCCGACGCAGTGCCCAATCTAGCTTAGGCTTGCTTCGTTAACTTATCAATCTTGAATTTCAAGTCCAAGCTTAGCTTGTTAAACTATCAAACTAGCCCTTATTAAACCTGCAAGCTCGATTTAACCTATTGAGCCAAGATTTTTTGACACCATTATGTATAATTTCCTTACGATGAAGATAACGTCCAATTAATGTTATATATGTAACAAGTACTCCTAGGATGATGATACTACATATCTCAAAATTACGCGGACCTACTCTTATCAAGCGTACTAACAACATTCCTCGTCTTAAAAAATTATATGTTTACGAGTATATTCAAACTCTTGTGCTGTCATTTACTATTGTCAACCACTTTCATGCATGTGATGCATACTTGTCTTTACCAAGTTCAAACCTTTCTCTCGCTTAGCGTACCTAAGATTTTGGCTCAATTTTTTAAGCGATCAAGCTTGACTTTTGGTCACCTTGTTAACACATTGACCCAAGCTTGCAAGCCTATCAATTATTCTATTTATCATGCAATCACCAACAAGTGATGCAATTTTGAATAATTTGATTAGCATCCATATCATATTTGACACATCAAGATATATATTTCTGCAATGATTCTTGGCATGTCATCAAAAGAAGTTAAAAGTTGCCATAAAACCTAGGAAGGCCATGGAGAGAGAGAGAGAGAGAGAGAGAGAGAGAGAGAGAGAGCAGAAGCCTATAAATAAAGGATGCACAAGCAGTTACATACAAAGGCATTCCGATTAGCTGATTTTAATTCAAATCAAGAGGAAGTTTTTAATCTCCATCATTACGTAATGAGTCGGATGTTAGCTTCCTTTATTATAAAAGGCTTCGGCCCTTTAATAGTTATCATTTCTCTCAAACTCCAACTTAAGGTGGAGGGGAGCACCTCGACTTTGAGATGTCGCATGCACCTTTCATCACGAGGGTACATGCCATCACCGTTCAAACCAATTAAATGATGAATCTATCTCAAAACTTTATGCGTATCAACTAACAATGGCCTTCTCCTAGCTACTAGATAATGTGACAAATAGATTTCATATGCCTATCCGACTGTGGCGATTTATGATGTTGATGGGGAAGGGCATACAGGCACACACATGGCTAAAGTTAATTGCTTTAGTTCTTGTTTATGCCAATCTTGGCACTTCCTCCACTTGAAATATCTTACAGTACTGGCTAATAAAATGACCCATTGGTCTCTTTAACAACACTTCAAAGATGAGACTAGGAGTTGTAACATAGTGGAAAGTGCATTTTCTCTTTCTTTTCTTCTTTTTTTTTCTCTTTAGGGGTGGGGTGGAGAGAGGGGGTTATGGAAGAGGATGAGGATGGATGTTTGATCCTTGAAAACCCGGATGCAAAACATTTGATCGAGGAAGAATGAACAGACATCACCACATGTTGTAGAATTAACTATGTTATATAGTTCAATAGTCAATGTTATAGTAAGTTCTTTGTTTGGATGGGGGATGAGAATCGTGATTAGGTGACATGGATGAACAGTATTAAAATATCACCTCAAATATATATATATATATATATATATATATATATATATATATAATGTATTTATATATCGCATTTAGTTTTCATCTACTTTATTTTACAATAAAGTAATAATAAAAAAATAATCTAATATCGAATATAAAATAAATAAATTACAACTTTTTCCTTTATCATTAATTAAATTACATCATAATTTATAAGACATCACCTCATCAAATATATTTACTTCTACTATGGTGTTGCTTATACCAACATTGTCAAAATTTATCCCATCCTAAATTTTATTTAAGGGTAAACTCTATCCCTTGTTCAAACAAAAGTGATTGTTCAAATGTGATACTTATGATATCAGGGTAGCAAGAATCGGCCTTAGAGGAAGAAATGTTGAAAAATGCTCTTTTCAAAATGCAATGTGAGTCTAATCAATGTTCTCACAAGTGAAGTAAATTTAGCACACGTTCTGGCTGTAGGTTATAAACAAGGGTGGGATCGAAGAAGGTTGAACTCCTGTGATAACATTTGATGCCATGTCGCAGGAGAGTGATAAGTTCAAAGCATCTTGACATCAATCTGTGATGACAATGCGAGGAGGGAGTAGAGTAACATCGTCACGTACGTACGTGTAATTAATTACCAATTTCTTTCCATTTCTTCTTTCAAATTATATCAGTTGTTCACCCTCCCATATCTCATCCTGTCAAAAAAAAAAAAAAAAAGATTCAGAAAAAGTCAACAATCTAGAAATTTTAAAATTTTGTCCGAACTTGGGATAGGAGAAAATAGTGTTTAAATTAGTTGAAATTTGGAAAGTATACCGGTCGTTGTACCTGGAAGGTCCATTTTGCTGGATCAAGTGAAGATAGAATTAACTTGTCGTCAAAAAGCATGATAGGTTACCAGCCTAAGACGAAAAAGATCTCTCAACTACAAGATTGAAACAGCCGATGTTACAGCATTTAAAGTTTCTTTTGGGACTGGTGAGAGCATTAATTTTCTTTTTTTTTTAACAAAAAGGACAAGATTTGGAGGACCAACCAACAAATTTCTATGCTAAGTGTTTCAAGACTAATGCCATTTTCATAGATCTCAAAGGTATAGGACTAGTGCCATTTTCATAGTAAACGTGATGGCTCACCTAGCCTCAAATGACATATATATGACATAGCTAATCAATGACTAGATTATTCAAAGATGAACATAAGTTTGAAAATATACATTACAATGTATTTTGTAACATACGATCAGAATTAACTAGTTAAAAATAAAAATCAACCAGTTAAAAATAAAAATTTATTGATTGAAATCAAGTACATTAAAATATATTGGTTGAAAATGATTTTAACTAGTTAAAAATTAAAATACATCGGTTGAAAATAAAAATACATCGATGTATTTTACTTTTTTATTTATTGTAAATAGTTTTTCACTTGTAATGTGAATTTTTATTTATGAAAATTAATTTATTATAATTTTTTATTTATAAAAAATAATTTTCATTGATGAAAAATTAAAATACATTAGTTGAAATCATCACTCTCACATTTTATATTATAAAATATATTGAAACATATATTTATTTACTTTTTAACTTCAAAGATCATATCCATTTCCATAGATCTCACACGTGAAATTGTTGTCGAACAACCTCGAATGACATATAGCTTACCCACTTAAGCGGTGTAATTTATCTTTGGCTCACGAGCAGTCTACTTATTCCCTCGGGGCGCTTTGTTTGATGGCTCTCAGCTTTTGCTTCCACTTACGTAAATTAATCAAACCGTCCCATGTGATTCATGTGAAACTTTTGAAACTTCTTCCACTGCATGTCATGAGGAAGACCTCCCTTCTGTTTGTTTGGCATGACAGAAGAATATATAGCATCAAATCAAATTTTCTCTTGCGGGAAATTAATCTTGTTGAAATTAGAGGAAGTTGCAACGTCATGCATCTGAGCACAATGAATCAGTTTGACTTTTCACGTGAAGCTATTCAATTCGCGTGTATCTGTTTAAATGACCCCCATTCTCAAATGTACACGGAATTCGTAACTATCAAACTTCAATCCAAGAAAGGTATGAAATATACAACGTCAACCCTTTGTAGATGTGGATACTATTTAGACTTTAGCGAATGCGAATGCTACACTCTGCATTCATGTGTATAATTGAGTTCTATCATGGAATCTTCCTCCAATTAAGTTGAATTAAATTAAATGCATGTCAAAGTACAACTTTTCTTTCTCCCACTTTAACTTCTCTTGGAGAGGAAATCTAAGAAGTAAGACACGCATGAGAATCCAACGAATGTTAACTAAATTTGAGATCCTAGTGAAAGGTATAGCACATGCACACGAATAATTAAAGCGTGTTTCCCTATCCCTAGCCACCCCAAAGAATTGAATAACTGAATGGATGAATGAAAGGGTAAAGATAACAAACTTCTCTTAATTAGGAGATGGATCTATGGTATCCTCCTATAGGATTTCACTTCATATCTCCACCGAATAAAAGTAGACATGACAAAACATGTCATTGATCAATACAAAGATAGAGTTTTCACTAAAATTTGCAAGAACTTAAGTAGAAATGTCTTAATCTTATTTTTTCATTGAAAAACAAGAAAATGACACCTTTATGGGCCAAATAGGCTCATTCCAAGCTCATTTAGTTAAGGAGGCTAGTGGGTCGATCTATGGGCCCAATAATTTCTCAAATTGATGACTTTAGTCTATGCTTGACCCAAAATAAGTTGGATCATCTTAAGTCCAGGCTTGTGATTCTTGGACTAGGATTCTAGATCAATTATATCTAAAGAAGCTTCCGTTTACATCGTCCTATCACCTTTCTTGACTTAGGGATTGAAGGAGCTTTATTGAGATTATACTTTCATGACTAGTTAGCTATTGTGTGTAGCCTAATTGGCTAACACCTCAATATTTTATGACATTTCCTTTCATCCATATAATTATATTGAATCCACGTATCTAATTAGGTTTTATTGTAGTTAGCTAAACACATGATTATCAATGTGTAGGCTTACTCCCTTTATTCATTAGTCAAATAGGGCTTCAATATGCCCATAAATTTAGTTGTCTATTCAATTAACTTTTGTTGGACAAGTGTAAAGTCCTAAAATCCAAATCCTCAAGTCATTTTAAACATGAGCACCGATGAGGTGTAACTCATCATAGTTAAAATGACCAAGTTAGGCTAGAAACTATATTAAACAATATATAATTAACACATGAAATGTGTTAAGTGTGGGAAATAACAGAAATTACCTAAAACATCAAATTTGTGCTAAAAATGTAAAATTAGATCATAAAATGAGATATTTTATTTATTAATATAAATTGATGATTCATTTGCAAATTGAATAAATTTCTGAGATCAAAAGTTTAAACCAAAGGTGGAATTGACTTCATAAATGTTCAATTAGGCTTCAAGAAAAACTTGGTGGCATTTAGACATCATTAGGACCTCGTATCATTGACATTACATTTAGGTCCTTAGTTTATATATATTTATTCACATTTAAGCCTTCAGGAACTTCTTTATAAATCACCAGGGACCTTTTATATCATCTAGGGACTGCTCTGCCATCATTCTCCACCACTAATGGGTCTTGCTACAATCTTTCCACCGTTTCATTTCAAGGGCCACCGTGCAATTCTTCCTTCATACCTGTGGCTCGCAGGTGTATTGTAGACCTCAAGAACACAGAGTATCGTAGCCATCACTCCCATGTTTCCACGATCTGACTGCCAAACCAAATCCAAAGTTCGCGTGCTCTTACGCGTAGCTTCACCCCTTGCTCAAGATCTCATTCAATGGCCATGATTTGGATTTGAGCTTCGCGTGCTTCTTTCTCTCCATCCCCATCGTAGAAGCCCTAAATGTCTAATCTTACCACTGCGGTGTGTACAATCATTGAAATGCCTACTCAAGCTCCTCCTTGAGCTCGCGCGCACGCGAAATCGTTCCTTCCCCCTCGAGTGATTCCCTTCTTTCATCTCCTTAGCTTCCCCACCCCTTTTCATCACCTGCGGTGACAGAGCAGGTTCTCCCTTCGTCGATCGCCTCTAGCAGTCGGCTGTTGACTCTTGGACACCTCCTTCATCAGCTGAGGGTCTCCTTCATTTCGTTGCCATCGACCTCCGACCGGTGGACCTTGGACACCACCTTCGGCTGTTAGCTAGATTTACCGCTTTCATAGATTAGTTTTCCTGCTTTCTAGATTAGTTTTAGTGTTAGTCAGTGTAATTTAAATAAGTAGGAGTAAATTAGATAGTGAATTTTGTAATGGATTAGTTTAGATTAGTTTAGATTTAGAATAAATGAATTCTGACCTCTCTGATCAATTCATATCAGAGAGGAGTTTCTCGCATTTTCGCATCGACTCATACAACTTTCCTTACGCCTCATAATTCATTTTCTCTGATTTTCCTTGCATTTTATTCATTGTTCACCCCTTCATTGAGGTCGAATTTAGATATGAAGTCTTGGCTTCTAGATTTGAATTCACACCTAAAATCAACTTGGGGGGTCTCCCATTCACTCCATAAATTCACAAAGACCTCCCGATCTGGTTTTAATTGAATCAATTCACTTGATTATTTCATATTTGGATTTCACCCCAAATTTTGAGATTTGGAGTCAATTTGGTTAAAATGAATTTAATTGAGCGATTCGAGTTTTCATTCACTCAATTGGGTGCAATGCAATGAATCTAATGTGTTTGATGTGGTTTTTAATTTTCAGATGAGCATAAGCCCAATTTGAGTTGCATTTTGGGTATTTTGACCAAGGATAATTAGTGATATTGATTTGAGGTTGAATAAGGACCCAAGTGATTCTGTGATGATCACTAGATTACCTTGGACACCAATCAATGGTGTTCAAGAGGATCAGTTATCAATCTAAAGTAAAAGCCTAAATTAGGGGCGACATGGATTCTTACTTCAGAAAGACTCAAAATTTGAAAACTAGGTTTTATCAGTGAATTTGAGAGATTAACAAGTCAGGTCTGAAGTGGTTTACAAATGGTTTTTAGAACCCTTTTTATGATGTATTCCTTTACATTGTCTATAATGAAAGGAGAGATTCATAATGGGATTCAAGTGGATTTTGTAACGAAAAGTTGGTTTCTATCTTTTCAGATCTTTAAAAGTTTTTGTGCAATGATTTCTAACTGATTCTTATGGGATTTGAGCATGATTTGGTGATTTAAGTACCTTAGATCAGACTTTTTCGAGTCTAATTTAGGTCTATTTCAGAAGCAGCCATTGACTACTAAATTAGCTGCAGAAGTAGCTACAGCATGGTCTTAAGTCGTTTGATGCAAGATTGAGTAGTAGATGAGCTTCTTGCTGCAGATTGAGGATGTAAATGAGCTAACTTGATTTGTAATGTTTGAGTCTCATGTAAAAGCATTCATGTACTGAAATTGAGTTTTAATTCAACTAGAATTGCTTGCAATCTTTTGTTAAATTGCATTGTCAGCTATAATCATTTTTATCTGTTCATATATGAAAATTAATGAAATTTGAAGTAAGAATCATGCTTTACTGCTCATATACCTTTCATGTAATATGCTGAATGTTTTGAAGTGGTTATATCCCTTTCCCAGCATATAGAATTGATTTTATTGCTTTAGGTTCTTTAGTGAAAACTCCTTTCAAGGCCTGAACTTGGGCTGGTTTGTAAATAAATAAAAATCATTAAAAAATCATAAAAAAATAAAATAAAGTTGTCTTGACTAGGATTACGAATATTTCTACGTGTGTGTCAAGTTTCAAGGTAATTTGAACCCCCAACTTAGTAGAACATACTAGCCGACGGTTCAATATACCTTGGAACTTAATAAAAGATAAAAGCTTAAAAATCACAAAAAGAAACTCTCTTTCTCTCATCTCATTCTTTCTCTCTCATCCCTTACCTCCCCTAAACCTATAAAAATTAGAAAACCCCAAAAATACCCTATATACTATGTATATACTTGTATATAATAAATTAAACCTAAACTATATGTGTATAATGTATAATTTGTACATAATGTGTATAAATCACTTATTTATATATTCTATATATTAAATTAAGTATTTAGGATGATTTAACGTATATATAACTTTATTGTATTATTATCTATTAATTTATATTAACTTATTGTATATAACGTTTTTGAAAAAAAAAAAACTTAAATGTATACTTAACTGAGTAATTATATAAACCTATCTATATGTACATAATTATATCTAATACTGTACACATGTATTTATATATGTATTATGTACTATATAGTACCTGTAATTTAATTTAATTATATATTTACAGTAAATAATTAAGTTATTAAGTTAATTAAGTAATTTACTAACTTAAAATAAAATAAATTAGTAATTTAATCTAATACTAAAGTATTTTATGATGTACACTTGTATAATGATATATTAAATTTTTTGAACATATTTATACTGTATTATAGGATTTATAAATTATTTATATATAAAACTATCTAAAACATGTATTTAATTATGCATAAATTGAAATAAAGTCTCCAAAATATAATAAAAATGTGTAATAAATAATTTATTATGTATATAAACACTGTATAAGGTCAATTGTACAATTTTAACTAATTTATACTTTAATTAAGTAATTAACCTCTAAATTAACATGTATAAATAGTCAACTTTAGCTAATTTTATTATATATTTAAATAAATTATTTATGTAAAATAATTATACAATTCGGTAGCTCTATATAAGGGCTTTGTAATTATATAATTTTTTTTAAAATTAAAATAATTTATGGCCCTCAAATCGAGGGCCAAACACAACAAATTAGTACGCTGCACAATGCAGTAGCAGCACCCAATTAGATGCTAGAAAGTCCCACATCATGCGTTGAGAAGCGCGCGATGCAGGATATAAGGAATTTGTCCCTTCGGCTTCCTAGTCGACATGCGCAGGGGCACATCACATACCCATTGGCATACATGAGCATATGAATTGATATTGGGATACTGGTAGGCTAGGGGTCACACACTGTGTTGGGCCTGTGTGGGCCTAATATTGCGTCGGAAACTGGATAAAATGCACAATAAATAAACTAGGGTATGCCGTTAGTAGAGGTCTGATCCTACCCCAATAGGGGTGCTATGTATTCCTCGAACGTGGTTAACCCCCCATCTAAAATCCAATTTTTGGGTTAAGTGAACAGTGCCCGTGCATGTGTGTTGAGATTGAAAGCACTAAAAAACTAAGTATTGAGAGGAAGAAAGAAGAGTTGCTGAGTGGCTAAGTGTTCAGAGTTGTGTGCTTGTGTGCATGTGTTGTATTGTGTACATATGTATATATGTATGTGTTGTCTTGTGTGCATATATATATAAATACTGTAACTAAATAAATATAAATATGTATACGTATATAATTAATATAAAGTAGAATAGAATAGTATAGTATGTTTGAGCTCTTATATATGTATATAAATAACCTAAGAGCTTTAGTGATAGATATATAGGTCACTGTATATATGTATATATTTTAGTGTAAGTAACAATTTTTACCTTTGGACATGTAAATATGTTACTAAGGTTTTAGTAATGTATATATATGTCACTATAAATATACTTAATGTCAGTATAGATAACTACTTTTGCCTTATGTTATGTATATATTTTAGTAAGGCTATAACGATGTTTATTTATGTTACTGTATATATAATATATGTTACTACAGATATTAGTATGTTATTATGATTTAGTATAGTAGATAGTACTAGATATTTTTATACCTATACTTAGGTATTCCTTGTAGTAATTGTATATAACTAACATATTATAGTAGCAGATAGTTTTTGATGCTTGTTGTTGTATATATGTTTTTAGGCAATGTAATGCATATTAATTGATTCTTTTTGTAAATAATTAACCAATTATTTAATTAATTGATTCATTCATTCATTTTGTAAATAAAATTAATATATTTGGAATAAAAGAATATTTTTGGACTTAGAGAGTAATGTATATCAATAACTACCTCTCAGTGAACGACCTGGAAACAAACCAGTAAAAATTGTAAATAAATAAAATTGATGCGACATTGGTTTGCATTTGTGACAACTATATTATAACAACGACACATTAAATATCATTTTTAGTGTGAATCGAATGTCATGTTCGACCAAGCACGTTAAGACAAATCTCATTGACACTTATTGGGTGCAAATTAGTTAGTACAACATGAAAGCGAGAAAAATGCATGTTTTGGTAAAACCTAGTCAACCTTTAGTAAAACTTGCCTAAAATATCTCATATTTGGTACCATTAGATTTTTCTTATTGCAAGCTTTCCAAAGGTTCTTGTTTCATGAAAATCTGAGGTCCATAACAAAAGTTATGCAATAAATATGAAAAACAGATAGGAGGTGGAAATAAACCAAACCTAGGGCTATTTTTCTCCAACTCAAGTTATTATTGAACCTAATCCAGGTTGGGAGGACCTATAAAAGGCCTAAATAGAGTTGATGTCTGTCATTAGGAACCTTGGGTGGCTTGCATTTCAAGAAAAGAAAGAGAAAGATAAGAAGACAAGAAGAAAGAAGAGGAAGAGAAAAAAGGAGAAAGAGAGAGAGAAAAGGTGAGAGGTAGGGTGTTAGCGTAGGCCCCATAGTTGTAGAAAGCATCGTATGATGCTGACCGAGGGGATGCAGGCATGACAGATGAGGAGGGCAATAATGCGGGTCAACGCATTGGGCAAGAGGAACGGGAGCGTGAGAACTAGTGTGTGCGATCAACATGTGGACACGCCTTAGTTGCTAGATTATGATCCATAGTGTGCAACTTTAGCGAATTAGATCTTGCCACGTGGCAAGGGTGGGTCCGAGTGCCGGTTTGAGGTGACTCAAACTAGTTTGGGTGGGCTCATGGACCCCCTTTGAGTTTTTGAGTTAGTTTAGGGGTCTTCGAATTTTGCATTCTAGGACTCATTGGAATCGTCTTTTCATATACTATGTATTAGTATGACCTAAATCCCCTTTTGATATTATTACTCACACTAAATTAAGGAAAATCCCTCTCATGTGTTATGAACCCGTTCCTTGATGTATTGACCTAGAGACTGATCCTTGGACACTTGCAAACCACGAGGATCCACTAGGCTGTAGTGAGGGATCTTTAATGCACATTACGGAGTTGCCATGATCCTCCGATGACATTAGGTAGAGTAGTCAGTATCCCTTCCCTGTATAATGTGTGATTGTGATCCCTTTCATGAATTCACATCGTTACATGTGCATTCCATTTTCTTGTTGAGTCTCGAAATCCAAAAGTTTGTATTAATTGATTATTTCTTCTTGGGTACTATAATATCACATGTAAATGATTTTAATGTGGATGTGGAGATTAATTGGCTTATTAATTGCCTGAATATTAATTAACAAATTACGTGTAATCATGTACTTGAGCAAATAAGAATCGATTTGTATTTAAATGGAAATTTCATGCTTATCTAGTTGTAAGACGATTATACTCTTCTGATAAGTGGTTATCATGCACAATGATGAACATAAACCCTAAATTATTGATAATTGTTCTAATTGAACCAAAGGGACAATTATTAAGCTTAAATCTAACTGATTGAATGACAAAGATACGTAATTCTAGATTTATCAACAAGCAATAGTTTAGATAAATATGTCAAATATAGATGATTGGTTATTTAGATTTGAAGCATGGATAAAATGAATGTGGAATGCAAATATGGTTAATGGATAACTGGACGACTTATAACAAGCTGGTTTGGGTTTAGATTGGTTAGATACATAAGGGAGTGGGCTAGCTTCCCTGTGAATCAATGATAAGCTTATTGGTCAACCAAGTAGCTAGGTAAGGGTACGAAGATAGATATTTATATACTGTTATGTTGGGATATGTATCGAAGTCATGGAGAGGGATATTTGTGACGATCCAGGTCCTGACAAGTGAGTATACCCAATGAGGCTTAAGCTGTTGAATATGGAATAACATCCAATACATAATAGGATTGCAGTCACTGATGAGAACCTCATCATGAACCCTAACTAGCACTTTTTGACCTAATTAATTGTACAAAAGCTCCTACAAAACCTAAGGGAAAGCCTAAATCAGGGAATTGCAAATTTGAGAATAAAATAATACACAAGGGGTAAAAGTGCAATTTTACCAATGCAGTGCATGAGTGGAATTTCTAAGGGTCTAGACACAGGGCAAATGGGTGTAATAAGAGAAAAAGTGGGATGGTTCGATCATGAAAGGATTATGACAGAATCTGAGAATTAAATGACATTCTGTAACTCTAAAACAAACCTACTTTAATTCACAAAGTTCTAGGCAAGATAAAAATCAATTAAACCCTCCAAAATTCATGAAAAAATATCCCCTAGGGTTTAGAACCTTCAATTTGGCCATTGGAACCTATCGTGACCTAGATTGAGAACCATACCCAATTTTTGACCTAATTTGGATTTTTATGCAAAATGTCCAATCAAACTTGGTCAAACCTAAAATCCAACCTCACCATTGGATTCCTTATGTCCAAATTAGATTTATACTAAAATTTGGACCTAAGGAAAGGTCACCTTGACCCATTTTACAAAATGATCCTCAACAATTACTTTTTGACCCTTAGCTTTTTGGACTCTTGCAGATACCCCCCTAGATTTCCCGCTGTTTTCTTCAAATGGGTCCCTCTACCACCCGCCTGTGCACACCATACCTTTGGCGACTTTATGCGGAGGATGGCGCCGTGCAAGCCTGGGGAGCCGGCCCTAGATTCGAAAGGACTCCTTGCATTGTCCTCTTCTGCATGGGCCGGCTCCCATGCCCTACCGACCACCATACCTCTTGTGCGAACGCTCGAGAGGTATGGGTCTTTTTTCGGCCATGTCTCCGGCAAGGAACCCACGGCCCCTCCTCGCGTTTCCCCTGAGGCCAGCACCTATTTAAGGAACGGCAGCCCCTGCCGCTTCCTTCAAGCTCGACTTGGCCGAAGATTTCCCCTAATTCGTTTCCTCCTCCTCCGGTCAAGAGTCCAGCGATCTCTGGCGAACCCTCCTCCTCTTTTTCGTCGCTCTGCCACAATACCAGTGGCAGAGCCGCCTTCACTGCCTTTCTCCATGTCGTGCAACACCCGCACATGCATCTCTAGCCCCGTTGTCGTTGCCGTCACTCCTCCCCTAGACATCATCTTCTCTGGTGATAGCAGGTACATCCAGTCGTCGATTCTCCCCCCTTTTGACCACTTAGTTAGGTTAAACTTATTTCCTTTTTTCCCCTCTCCATTTCCCCCTTATCTATTTCCTAAATCACTCACTGCCACACGCCGACCACCATCACCTTCTCCACCTCCGGTAGACCACTGGCGAGGTGTATCCACCGCTCCACGCATCCACCCACCTCGCCAACCACCTCACAAGCTCCGCCACGGCTCACTGAGCATAACCCCTCTTCCCATTCACCACCACATGCTCCCAACACTTCCCCCAAACACACCCATTTTCACAGCCACAGGGCGACCTGGGCACGCACGCCTAGGTCACCCCGTGGTTAGCTGACCCCTTCTTCACCTTCGTCGTGATACGGCGAAGGTTTTCTCATGGTCTGACAGGGCCACAAGGCCATTTTTGTGTCTTGCAGATCCTAGCCTCCGTCCACCATTAATGAGAAAGCAAGCTTGCTCGTTCTCGAGCTCCAGGTCGCGCACTCAAGGATTCAGGAGTCCAGGTGATGCGCGTTGAGTGGGCGAGTGCATCCAACCTGAGAACAGACCGTGCGCAACTCATAGCTGCTCCAATTGGGCGGAGCTTACCACCTGCGGGTGCCAGCAGAAGTGGGTGGGACATTTAGTCCCACCTCGTAAACATAGATGCGCGGCGGGTGGTTTAAATTGATTTTGTGAATTGGGCTATTTGCCTCAAGACACACAGGGGTGGGGTCCCTCGCCCCCCCTGCCACGCCTCGTTCGTGACACGCCTGATGGTCGACTTTTCGCTTAGCGTTATAGTATTTAAGTGGTGGAAAAATCGACTAATAAAAAATAATAAAAATAACCACTCGCAGAAGAGCGGGTCGTGTCCACAGGGAGGCAATGATGTAATCAATACTTTAATTATTTAATGTTATTTCAGATAATGAGAAATCCCTTTTCAAATTGGACTTAAAATGTGAAGGAAAGTAGATTTGCAATAACATAAAACGTTAACGGTGTAAGTGCAGGTTTCCCTCACAGAAATCCTCAATAAAGTTAGGATGAATTAATGCAGTTTTCACGTGATGTGTACTAAAGACAATTAGTACTTAAATCAAGTCCAAAATCAATCTTTAAACTAGCCAATATCAATACCATGCAATTAGAAAGAACTATGAGTGCTTGAATGCAATTCTGCCACAATATAATAATAATAAAGAAAATCAAATTGGTGGCAATGGCATTGAATGTAATTTCTAATTAAGATAAAAACAGAGCTTTCTTCCTCTCTCCTCCTCGCGAGAGAGAGAGAGAACCGTGGGGGTCGATGTAGGGCTCAAGAGGACGGTGAGGTCGAGAGCTTTCCGACGGTGGCAGCAGCGGCGGCGGAGGTGGCCGACGGCAGTGGCCGGAGCTCCAGCCTGTGGAGCAAGATGGCGGCTGCTGGTGCGGCTGTTCGAGCAGGCGCGCACGCACGCTGGTGCGAGGGCCGAGAGCGCCTGTAGGCTGCAGATGAAGGGAGGAATGGCGCGGGCTTGTGCGTGAGGGTGCGGTGGTCTGCAGTTAGCGTCTGTGGGAGCGGTGCGTGGGCGAGCGGTGCCGCGCCTGCTGATGGGCGTGCGGGCTGCAGGGACGCAGCAAGGAGAGGGTGCGGGCACGCAGCGCCTTCAGTCACGACTGGAGTTGCTAAGGCGGGTCTGCAGAGGTGGATGGGCGTGCTGCAAGGAGGCGCTGGAAGGGAGGATGTGCCTACGGGAGCGGTGCGCGGGCGAGCAGTGCCACGCCTGCTGATGGGAGTGCGGGCTGCAGGGACGCAGCAAGGAGGTCGTGCGGGCGCTGTGGGTGGCGTGGCTTTGCTGGTCTGTAGGTGATGGAGAGGGTGTTGGGGCTGGCACGCAGTTGCCTGCAGCGAGCAAGGAGGATGCGCCGACGGAGGTGTGCAGGGGGAGAGACTTTTTCCCCGCAAGGGGAAAGAGGACACAGTGCGGCACAGTGCACGCTTTTCTTTTCTCTGGATGGCCTTCCTCTCTCCCCGCCTCTTCTTTTTAAGCTCTCCCCTCACCGCGTGAGTTTAGGGATTTTCCCAAATCCTCGGTCATGGCTGTTGAGAAAGGCGGCGCCAGAAGAGTTGCCCAATGTCTGGTGGGGGAGGGGGTAAAGAGAGTTGCGGCTGTTTGGGGAATTTTATCCCCCCACCCTTACTCTTTGTGTATTTTATTACCTGCACATAAAAATAATAGAATCATGAAGTTATAGAATGTTATAACTTAAATTATGAGGTGTACAAATCTTCTATAACTTAATTACCATTATTAACACACCTAAATTGTATAATTAAAGATACTTAGGCTTAATAATAGTCCATTTTAATGGACTCATCAAATACCTTCATGCCTAAGATTTGCTAGTCCCTAGCAAAAATAATAGAAATAATCAGAAGATTTCTTCTTTTCCTATTTCAAAACTTTAGAAATCCAGACAAATGTGAAGTGCTGATAGCGTAGGTAACAGATCCAAGTGAAAGAGCCCATTCGCATTGGGAGTTCATACATTACCCTTGGCAAAAATTTATGTCGAGATAGGCAACTACTTCCCTCGGGGATAAAGCTGATGATAATCTATAATTTGACCCCGGCGTTTGGCTTAGGTAGGAGATATCAAGTTGGATGGATTTTTATTTGGTGGCACACACTCAACTGGTGCTACATATAGTCTAATACTGCAGACTCTAGCTCTCTAGACTATTAGACAAGTCAACTCTGACAGAGGCTACACAATTGTGCTCTCTTGATGTCCCTAGGCACTCTCTCTTTTCTTTCTCTCTGAGATCACAAATCTCGCCAGATTTAGAAATTATACTCACTATTTGGTGGCCTCACATGGCATCTACACTTCAATTAAAGTCCTAATAACTCTATAAATAAGTTAGAGTTCTCAACCAGTATTCAGGCGATCAGAAATACTAGAAGGTAGGTGTGGGTCATATTTGGTAGAACGCGATAGGTGTTTTACTGCCTCGGAAACAGTGTTACATCATACACTTGGACTTTTTTTTTCTTTTTCTTCTTTCTACTTCTTTTTCTACTTCTTTTCTCTTTTCTTCTCTTCTTATATATATATATATATTTTTTTTTTTCTTGTTTTGTTTCTTTTTCAATCAACACAACACAATACGGACTTTTATTTAGGAGGCACTATTAGGGATGATGATGGTCAAGAGGAAGTTGTGTGGCTTATTTGGTGGAAGTGCCTATTCTCGGCACTGGAAAGGAATGGATAGGACAGGCGTATTTATGACCTTTGACACTATTACCCTCCTTCAGCTGAGGACTCTATGAAGGACGGTCGTAACTATCCACCATAGTTATAGCTTTATTAAGACTCAATCTCTGTGTATCTGCCTTATTTGGTGACTCTCAGGAATTCACTCAAAGTACGCACACAGGAATAGAGAGTGAAAACTACGCCTAACTCTGAAGCATCATCATCTAATTATCCAGAACTTAAGAGTCCTTGCACTAGACTTAGTGCACCAGTAATCTCTCTACTTCTCACAAATATGAGGTGGATTTATTAGAAGATAGTATGCCTGACTCTCTATGAACTGTCCAAGGGTTCAGTAGACTACAAATGCTTATTGGTTTTCCCAAAGGATCCATTACTAAGTCTATGTGCACATGAAATAAATGTACTGGATTCTAAACTTAAGAAATAATTCTGGAAGAAAAACCTCCAATAAAGGTATTTTGCTAGGGATTAACCCAATCAGCTCAAGAAAAGATTTTTTTTTTTTAATAAATATGTATGCAAATATTTATAAATGCTATAAACACTATAAACATTCTCAAGTTATATCCCCCAATGCCTAAGACTGACAATGTCCTCATTGGAAAAATATAGACATAGAAGAATATCACCTGAGGAGGAGAGTGGGAGGAGCTAAGTGTTACGAACGTGCGGCTTCAGACGTATTTTAAGACGTCTGGGAGGTGGCCCAGACGTCGGACCAGACGTCTGGAACCCCTTCCAGACGTCTGGGATTCGGTTTTTTTTCGACACAACGGTTTCGTCTACGCGCCTGAGCGCGCAGACCTGCGAGCGCATCTCTCTCTCTCTCTTTTTCCCTCTCTCCTGCAGCTGCAGGCTGCGCCCTCAGTCATCTCTCTCTCCTCCTCGCGCGGCCTTAAAAGGCCACGTCCTCCCCCTCACTCCAGTCACCTCCGCCCCCTTTCCTCTTCTCCTTCCAGCCGGTGCGCGAGAGCGGGCGCGAGTGAGCGGCGGCAGCGACAGCTGCGGTGAGCGTGGGTGGAGGTGCTGTGCGTGGGAAGGGGCGCTCGGCTGTGAGGGCGAGCTCGCCGGGGCTGCTAGGGCCGGCTGGCGGGGGAAGTAGCGGACGCGGGGTGACGCGGGAGGCCTGCTGCAGCTCGAGCATCAGGCGGGTGAGGCGCGGCCCGGCCGAGCGTCGCGAACGGAGGGCGAGTCGCGCCTTGATTCTGGAATTTTCTCCAGAATCAGACGTCTGGGCTAACAACCAGACGGCGGGGAGGACGTTTGGAGGACTGTCCAGACGTTTGAAAGGTGAGTTATTCCGTCTTTCTTCCTCTTCTACGACTGACCGTACTAAGAGAGAGAGGAAATGGGTATGCAGGTTCTGA
The DNA here is from genome assembly GCA_037157565.1 of Thalassia testudinum. Taxonomy (NCBI): domain Eukaryota; kingdom Viridiplantae; phylum Streptophyta; class Magnoliopsida; order Alismatales; family Hydrocharitaceae; genus Thalassia; species Thalassia testudinum. The sequence continues at coordinate 83,615,003 of JAZHRO010000013.1, read as the reverse complement.
GATTCGCATCCAACGCGAGTCAGACGTCTGGCTGCATTGCCAGACGACGGGAACGACTTCCAGACGTCCGGGGTGACCATCGGACGTCTGGGAACTAGGCCAGATGCCCCCATAGGCTTCTGGACGTCTGAGAGACCACGCAGGGCAAAGGTAACCTTTGATCCACTTTTTAAGACGTCTGGAAGAGGTTTCAGACGTCTGATTTTGCATTGTTTCGTCGTTTTCGACCCGTTTAGGGCCCGTTCGAAGTCTGTTTTCTGCGTTTCGAGTTGCGTTCTTTTCGGAATTGAATCCTCTACCCGTCTACAGTAGTTGTATACTATTTTGGGAAACTCCTTGTGTTTGATCCTTGTGATAGGACCCCGTTCCGTTGCAGTCTCGGGGGTTGCGGAGGCACGCGGGATTCCCGACCATGCCCCCAGTACTCCTGTTGTAACCGGTAGAGTGGCTTTTAAGTTTATTAGTATAATCTGTTAATTATGGAACCATAAATAGAACCTAGGACATTGCATGAATCCTAGGAATGAGAAACTAGAATGAATGGTAGATCCTAGGGTGTTGCATGAATCCTAGGAATGAGAAACTAGAATGAATGGTAGATCCTAGGGTGTTGCATGAATCCTAGGGCTGGAAAACTAGATTGTATGATAGATCCTAGGGTATGGCATGAATCCTAGGATGGGAAGAACTAGTGGAATATATGAATACTGCAGTCTTGGAAAATGTGGAAAGGAAATAATAGTTACTTGTAAATTGGTTTAACAGCTGCCTGTTATGAATAAATGAGCATGTCTGGGAATATGGGATGTATGAATGTGAAACTGGGAAGGTGAAACCTGAATGTGCTGAGTTAAAAGAACTGGAACCCTACGGGGAATTAGGAGTGGAACTCCTGGAAAGAGAAAGGAATGGAACTGAGAAAGAAAGACGTGGTAGTGTGCTGTCTCTTGGGTACGTAGTACCAAGGGAAGTACCTGTAACTATTTAGTGCAGAGCGGAGCCAGCCGTCCCAGGGACCTGGGGTTAGGACTGGCCACTTTGTACCGACTTGCTGGCCCTCGTGTACGTAGTACCAAGGAGTGCTACTAGTGTAGGGAGGTACTAGCTACCCCACGGGCCCCGGGTTTCTGCTAGCCTCCTACACCGACTTGTTAGGCCCACTGGGCAAACCAGGGTAGTCAGGCGAGGGTGCACGGACTGTGGAGGGGCAAGGCCCCTATTTGGTTACTGTGGAGGGGTTGGACCCCTGTTACTGAGAGGGCTCTGCCTTGTACTGGTTTCGTGCTGTGCTTTGGGCGCACCCGTTAACGGAAACGACTGACCGCGTGCCAGTGTGGGTTAGCTACCTGTGCGTTTATCACGCGTGCCGTAGTCACCATTACGCCTGTCCATGACCTTGGGGTGGTTGACTAAGAGTAGGATCACCACGGGGGACTCTCCCGGCTAGGAGAGCACCACGTGCTACTTCTACTGTTCGGAAAAGACTGCAATCAAGATTGTTCTCACGAGGAACATTCGAGATCAAGTGAAGGATCTGAGAAATAGATAAATTTTGAGACAATAGAAAGACGTAATTAAAGAAAGTAACAGAACATAACAGCTACTGTACACTCTACTGTTTCTTTTGTTTTAGTTGCCACTCTACTCAGCGTTTTGCTGACGTGTTACACTCGTTACCTTTCAGGACTAGGTGTTGAGCAGCCAGGGTCAGCGGCTGCAGAGGACGCTGGGCCGAGTAGGGTCCAGTAGAGTTACCACTGTTCTCTTGTACCTCTTTTTGGTTCCACTGTAGTGAGTAGTTCTTGTTACCGTTGTACTTTTCTTTACCTGCAGTTTCATATTATGTTATGAATGTTGTTCTACTGTTGTGGTGGTATATACTGTAGTGGTTTCTTTCCTTACTGCTGTATTTTCTTACTATTAGTTATATTCATGCTGAATGTGGTTTATTTTACTGCTCTTTTGGTTACTTCCTCGTTGGACGACCAGGTCTTGTGATTAGTCGAGTCGGTCCGGTTCTCGTGTCTCGTAGGGACTCGGGAATCGGGTCGTTACAAGATGGTATCAGAGCAAGGTCGTCCCGAGAAGTGAATCAACTGACTGGAAAATAACCAATTTACATGTCTATAACTAGAGTAGCCACCACAACATTTCTTTTGATATGAACTCTTAGACGTTTTTGTTAGGTACTGTTCCATACTGACGTATTTCGTTTGTTTTGCATCTACTTGTAGGAGATGCCTCGTCGCGAGACGTATCGCGGGCGCTGCCGAGGACGAGGTCGGCAAGGTGGGCGTGCCGTTGCCGACGCATCAGTGGACCAGCCACTACTCCTGGGCATCCAGGCCCAGGACCTCGCCCGGCTGATACGGGACATTGTACGAGAGGAGCTCCACCCACCGCCCCGAGTGCCTCCTCCTGGGGCTACAGAGGGGGAGTCCTCTGTGGGACCACATGACGGACACGGAGCTGGACACGGGGGAGGGGATGGGCCGCTGCCGCCCCCACCTTCCTCCGACACTTCTGTGCACGAGGCACCACTGCCTGGAGGTGCACCAGCATCCCCACTGCAGCGCCACTCCGAGTTCTTCGGGCAGTTCCGGAAGTTGAAGCCCCCCTCTTTCAAGGGGGATGAGGACCCGACCGAGGCAGAGGACTGGCTTGAGAAGCTGGAGAAGATCTTTGACACCCTTCGCCCCCCGGTAGAGTGCCGCGTGGCCTTTGCCATGTACCAGCTGGAGAGTGCGGCACACAGGTGGTGGAGGGCGGTCCGGGGACAGGAGAGGGACGAGCCGACCTGGGACCAGTTCGTCACCCTCTTCTGCGAGCAGTACTTTCCCCAGACGTGGCAGGACCAGAGGAGGCGGGAGTTCCACACTCTCCGCCAAGGGACGATGACTGTGAGCGCGTACCGCATGCGTTTCTTGAAGCTGTCCCGCTTTGCAGCGACAGCAGTAACCACTGAGGAGGAGCGCCTTTGGAGGTTCACCGAGGGGCTCCGGCCTGCGATTCGGGGGTATGTCAAACCCCTGAAGTTGCCTACGTTTTCGAGGGTGGTGGAGGCAGCCATGACTTATGAGGAAACCAACCCGTCCGCGCGAGACACTGACGGCGGGCGGAAGAGGCCCTTCCAGCCAGACTTTTCACAGGGCCGGCGAGAGAGGAGACACGTGGCGTCCGCAGGAGAGCCGTCACGTTTTACAGGGCCATCAGTGGCCTTTGGGGGCCCTCGACAGGGGCCAGTCGCCAGCACTGGACCCCCGCCCAGCTGACAGCAGGGACCCACTGAGGGCGGGAGTAGGGTTCCCCTCTGTTACCAGTGTGGCCAGCCAGGCCACATTAGGAGGGACTGCCCGTCAAGGGTAGGTCAGCAGATACTCCCCGCGCGGAGCACTGGAGGGCACGCAGGAGGCCGCGGTTCCCAGGCGCGAGGAAGAGGACAGCAGTCACGAGGAGGGTACCGACCAGCACCTACCCGTCCGACGCAGAGTGTGGCTGCTTCGTCCGCACCTAGAGTAGAGGGGCGTATCAACGCCCTGACACATAGGGATGCCAGAGCTTCGGGCTCAGTTGTGGCAGGTATGGTTTCAGTTTCCGGCAGACTCGTTTACACACTTTTCGATTTCGGCGCTACGCACTCGTTTGTCGCAGCCAGTTTCACCGTTAGTTTGGGCCAGGATTATACGCTGTTAGAGAATCCGTTCGTAATCAAAGGTCCGAGTGGTCAGCTGTTTGTAGCTGAGGAGGTGTACATGGATTGCGAGGTCAGCGTCGGGGGACATAGCCTGCCAACTGACTTGATTATGATACAGATGGAGGACTTTGGAGTGATTCTGGGGATGGACTGGTTGTCCGCTTACCACGCCTTGGTAGACTATTTTGAGAGGAAGATTGTCCTCTCCATGCTGGAGTTGCCTTCTTTCGAGTTTCACGGACAGCTAGTGGACGGAGGCTTCAAGTGCATTTCGACACTTCGAGCGGCGAGACTTTTGAGCCAGGGGTGTGAGGGCTTCCTAGCTTGTGTGGTGGCAGACTTCCAGAGTATCCCGGTGGTCAGAGAGTACCCTGACGTGTTTCCAGACGAGTTACCAGGACTACCGCCCGAGCGTGAGATCGAGTTTGAGATCTCACTAGTACCAGGGACCAGCCCCATCTCCACCGTGCCATACAGGATGGCACCACTTGAGCTACGAGAACTCAAGTCTCCAAGAACAGATATCTGCTGCCGAGGATCGACGACTTGTTTGACCAGTTGCGGGGTGCCACGGTGTTCTCCAAGATCGACTTGAGGTCTGGATACCACCAGTTGAGGATCAGGGAGACCGACGTCTCCAAGACAGCTTTCCGCACCCGGTACGGACACTATGAGTTTTTGGTCATGCCGTTTGGGCTAACTAATGCCCCCGCTGCTTTCATGGACCTGATGAACCGGGTGTTTAGACCGTACTTGGACCAGTTCGTGGTGGTTTTCATAGATGATGTACTCATCTATTCTAGAGATCAGACGCAGCACGGACAGCACTTGCGGATGGTTCTGGACACTCTGAGACGACGTAGGCTATACGCCAAATACAACAAGTGCGAGTTCTGGTTGAGGGAGGTAACCTTCTTAGGTCATGTGATCTCGGGAGACGGCTTGGCGGTGGACCCAGCCAAGGTCGAGGCAGTACTCAGGTGGGAGAGACCGTGTTCAGTCACTGAGATTCGCAGTTTCCTAGGACTGAAAGGCTACTACAGATGATTCATCAGAGGTTTTTCACAGATTGCGCGTCCTATGACACAGTTGACCCGGAAGGACGTGCCCTTCGCTTGGACAGACGCCTGTGAGGTGTGTTTTCTGGAGCTGAAGGAGAGGTTGACCTCGCCTCCCGTGCTCACCATCCCTGACAGTAGTGGCGGGTTTGTTGTGTACATGGACGCCTCCTTGCAGGGGTTAGGAGGTGTACTCATGCAGAGGGGTCACGTTGTCGCTTACGCTTCGCGGCAACTGAAGCCCCATGAGCATACCTACCCTACCCACGACCTAGAGTTGGCAGCGGTTGTCTTCGCGCTGAAGACCTGGAGGCACTACTTGTACGGTGAGACCTTCGAGATTTTCACAGATCACAAGAGCCTCAGATACCTTTTTGATCAGAAGGAGCTCAACATGAGACAGAGACATTGGTTGGAGCTCCTGAAGGACTACGACTGTAGCATCTCCTACCACCCGGGAAAGGCCAATGTGGTGGCTGACGCCTTGAGCCGTAAGGCGCCCGCGCACTTGGCCAGTTTACAGTTACAGAGTTGGAGCCTTTTGGAGGAGGTGGGTAGTTGGCGACCCCTGGAGTTACGGGGGCACTGTGGGGCAGTGACAGTGACACGACAGACTTGGACAGAGCTGATAGACCGCATCATCACAAGATAGATGGCCGATCCGTACTTGCAGTCCTTGCGCGACAGAGTACTGTCATGAGACCCAGGGGACTTCTCTTTGACAGACCAGGTGCTGTGCCTGAGGGGACGGTTGTGCGTTCCCAGAGACGAGGAGCTATTGAGAGAGCTCCTGACTGAGGCACACGGTTCCAAATTCACCATACATCCCTGAAACACGAAGATGTACCACGACTTGAGACGCGAGTTTTGGTGGAGGGGGATGAAGCGGGATGTGGGTGAATTCGTGCAGCAGTGCTTAGTGTGCCAACAGGTGAAAGCCGAGCATCAGAGGCCTGCAGGGCCGCTGCAGCCGCTTTCAGTGCCAGAGTGGAAGTGGGAGAGCATCACCATGGACTTGGTGGTGGGCTTACCTGTTACCCAGCGAGGGCATGACGCTGTCTGGGTAATTGTGGATAGACTGACGAAGACGGCACGATTCCTACCGATCCGAGTCACTTTGGGACCAGCACAGTTGGCAGAGAGGTACATCCGCGACGTGGTACGACTACACGGAGTTCTGCGGGAGATTGTATCCGACCGGGATACCCGCTTTACGTCCCAGTTTTGGGTTGAGTTTCAGCAGGCCCTGGGGACGCGGTTGAGGTTTAGTACAGCTTACCACCCCTAGACGGACGGACAGTCCGAGCGCACGATACAGACACTTGAGGACCTTTTGCGTGCTTGTGTACTGGACTGGAGGGGCACTTGGGAGGAACACCTGCCCCTAGCAGAGTTCGCATACAACAACAGTTATCACTCGAGCATCGGCATGGCTCCCTACGAGAATCTGTACAGACGGAGGTGTACGGCACCCTTGAGTTGGGTTGAGGTGGGGACCAAGTGGGAGGTTGGCCCCAGGTTGATCCGGCAGAGTCAGGAGGTAGTCGAGCAGATCCACAGGCGACTCCGCACTGTCAGGAGCAGACAGAAGAGCTACGCGGATCGGAGACGCAGAGAGGTGCAGTTTGAGGTTGGGGATCACGTCTTTCTTCGTGTTTCGCCCATGAAGGGCCTGCAGTGGTTTGGGGTGAGAGGGAAGCTCGCGCCGAGGTTTGTGGGGCCCTTTGAGGTCCTGGAGCGGGTTGGACCCGTTGCTTACAGGCTTGCCCTCCCCCCGCAGCTTTCTGGTGTGCACGACGTGTTCCACGTGTCCAACCTTAGGAATTACGTAGCCGATCCCAGTCACGTACTGAGTCACGAGAGTGTCGAGGTGGGCGATGACCTGACCTACCCTGAGCGGCCAGTGCCGATTCTAGACCGAGCCGTCTGCAGTTTGAGACGAAAGCAAGTACCCTTGGTAAAGGTTTTGTGGAGGAGCCAGCGGTACGAGGAGGCTACCTGGGAGCCTGAGGCGGCAATGCGGGAGCGGTACCCGGAACTCTTCGCGGGTACGTCTTTTCGGATCGGCTTCGGTCCTCTTTGAGTTTGTTATGGTTATTTTGACATCTTTCCTGCACCCTAGTTAGCGCAAGTTTCGGGGATGAAACTTCCTTTGAGTTTGTTATATTGTTACGAACGCGCGGCTTCAGACGTATTTTAAGACGTCTGGGAGGTGGCCCAGACGTCGGACCAGACGTCTGGAACCCCTTCCAGATGTCTGGGATTCATCTGCGCTCCTGAGCACGCAGACCTGCGAGCGCATCTCTCTCTCTCTCTTTTTCCCTCTCTCCTACAGCTACAGGCTGTGCCCTCAGTCCTCTCTCTCTCCTTTAAGGCCACGCCCTCCCCCTCACTCCCGTCACCTCCACCCCCTTTCCTCTTCTCCTTCTAGCCGGTGCGCGAGAGGGGGCGCGAGTGAGCGGCGGCAGCGACAGCCTCGGTGAACGTGGGAGGAGGTGCTACGCGTGGGAAGAGGCGCTTGGCCGTGAGGGCGAGCTCGCCGGGACTGCTAGGGCCGGCCGGCGGGGGAAGCAGCGGACGCGGGGTGACACGGGAGGCCTACTGTAGCTCGAGCAGCAGGCGGGTGAGGCGCGGCCGAGCGTCGAGAGCGGAGGGCGAGTCGCTCCCTGATTCTGGAATTTTCTCCAGAATCAGATGTCTGGGCTAACAACCAGATGGCGGGGAGGACGTCTGGAGGACTGTCCAGACGTCTGAAAGGTGAGTTATTCCGTCTTTCTTCCTCTTCTACGACTGACCGTACTAAGAGAGAGAGGAAATGGGTACGCGCAGGTTCTTAGATTCGCATCCAACGCGAATCAGACGTCTGGCTGCAGTGCCAGACGACAGGAATGACTTCCAGACGTCCGGGGTGACCATCGGACGTCTGAGAACTAGGCCAGACGCCCCCGCAGGCTTCTGGACGTCTGAGAGACCACGCAGGGCAAAGGTAACCTCTGATCCACTTTTTAAGACGTCTGGAAGAGGTTCCAGACGTCTGATTTTGCACTGTTTCGTCGTTTTTGACTCGTTTAGGGCCCATTCGAAGTCCGTTTTCCGCGTTTCGAGTTGCGTTCTTTTCGGAATTGAATCCTCTACCCGTCTACAGTAGTTATATACTATTTTGAGAAACTCCTTGTGTTTGATCCTTGTGATAGGACCCCGTTCCGTTGCAGTCTCGTGGGTTGCGGAGGCACGCAGGATTCCCGACCATGCCCCCAGTACTCCTGTTGTAACCGGTAGAGTGGCTTTTAAGTTTATTAGTATAATCTGTTAATTATGGAACCATAAATAGAACCTAGGACATTGCATGAATCCTAGGAATGAGAAACTAGAATGAATGGTAGATCCTAGGGTGTTGCATGAATCCTAGGAATGAGAAACTAGAATGAATGGTAGATCCTAGGGTGTTGCATGAATCCTAGGGCTGGAAAACTAGATTGTATGATAGATCCTAGGGTATGGCATGAATCCTAGGATGGGAAGAACTAGTGGAATATATGAATACTGCAGTCTTGGAAAATGTGGAAAAGAAATAATAGCTACCTGTAAATTGGTTTAACAGCTGCCTGTTATGAATAAATGAGCATGTCTGGGAATATGGAATGTATGAATGTGAAACTGGGAAGGTGAAACCTGAATGTGCTGAGTTAAAAGAACTGGAACCCTACGGGGAATTAGGAGTGGAACTCCTGGAAAGAGAAAGGAATGGAACTGAGAAAGAAAGACGTGGTAGTGTGCTGTCTCTTGGGTACGTAGTACCAAGGGAAGTACCTGTAACTATTTAGTGCAGAGCGGAGCCAGCCGTCCCAGGGACCTGGGGTTAGGACTGGCCACTTTGTACCGACTTGCTGGCCCTTGTGTACGTAGTACCAAGGAGTGCTACTAGTGTAGGGAGGTACTAGCTACCCCACGGGCCCCGGGTTTCTGCTAGCCTCCTACACCGACTTGTTAGGCCCACTGGGCAAACCAGGGTAGTCAGGCGAGGGTGCACGGACTGTGGAGGGGCAAGGCCCCTGTTTGGTTACTGTGGAGGGGTTGGACCCCTGTTACTGAGAGGGCTCTGCCTTGTACTGGTTCCGTGCTGTGCTTTGGGTGCACCCGTTAACGGAAACGACTGACCGCGTGCCAGTGCGGGTTAGCTACCTGTGCGTTTATCGCGCGTGTCGTAGTCACCGTTACGCCTGTCCGTGACCTTGGGGTGGTTGACTGAGAGTAGGATCACCACGGGGGACTCTCCCGGCCAGGAGAGCACCACGTGCTACTTCTACTGTTCGGAAAAGACTGCAATCAAGATCGTTCCCACGAAGAACATTCGAGATCAAGTGAAGGATCTGAGAAATAGATAAATTTTGAGACAATAGAAAGACGTAATTAAAGAAAGTAGCAGAACATAACAGCTACTGTACACTCTACTGTTTCTTTTATTTTAGTTGCCACTCTACTTAGCGTTTTGCTGACGTGTTACACTCGTTACCTTTCAGGACCAGGTGTTGAGCAACCAGGGTCAGCGGCTACAGAGGACGCTGGGCCGAGTAGGGTCCAGTAGAGTTACCACTATTCTCTTGTACCTCTTTTTGGTTCCACTGTAGTGAGTAGTTCTTGTTACCGTTGTACTTTTCTTTACCTGCAGTTTCATATTATGTTATGAATGTTGTTCTACTGTTGTGGTGGTATATACTGTAGTGGTTTCTTTCCTTATTGCTGTATTTTCTTACTGTTAGTTATATTCATGCTGAATATGGTTTATTTTACTGTTCTTTGGGTTACTTCCTCGTTGGACGACCAGGTCTTGGGATTAGTCGAGTCAGTCCGGTTCTCGTGTCTCGTAGGGACTCGGGAATCGGGTCGTTACACTAAGGCTCCTCAAGCCGTAGTGTGTCCAAAACCTGGCCATCTGAAAGAGTAATATATGGTTTAAGTCGCTGGCCATTTACTTTAAAGGTCACACCTGAAATAGGGTTCCTGATCTCTACAGCTCCATAAGGGAAGGTATTAATCACAACGTAAGGCCCATCCCAACGGGACTTGAGCTTTCCAGGAAATAATTTAAGTCTAGAATTGAAAAGCTAGACTCACTGGTTGGGCTCAAAAGTCTTTCTAATGATGTGCTTGTCATGGAAGACTTTTGTACATTGCTTGTAAGCTTGAGAAGTTTCATAAGCTTCATTACGAAGCTCCTCAAGCTCACTTAATTCTAACATACGTGCTTTTCCCGCTTTATCCAGATTTAAGTTAACATTTTTAATGGCCCAATAAGCTTTATGTTGGATTTCAACGGGAAGGTGGCACGCTTTTCCGTAGACAAGACGGAAAGGAGACATACCCAAGGGAGTCTTATATGCAGTTCTGTAGGCCCAAAGAGCATCATTTAGTTTTTTAGACCAATCCTTTCGATCAAGCCTGACAGTTTTTTCTAAAATTCTCTTAATCTCCCTATTAGACACTTCAACTTGCCCACTCGTTTGCGGATGATAAGGTGTGGCTATCATGTGATTTACTCCCAAATTTTGGAGTAGTCTAGTGAAGTGTACATTCTTAAAGTGAGGTCCTCCATCACTTATGATTGTCCTTGGGCACCCATACCGAGAAATGATATTAGCCTTAATAAAGCCCAAGACCACAGAATGGTCATTGGTTCGCGTGGGGATGGCTTCTATCCATTTTGATACATAATCAACAGCCACAAGGATGTATTCATATCCGAAGGACACAGGAAAGGGACCCATGAAGTCAATGCCCCAAATATCAAAGATTTCAACAGGGAGGATAGGTTGTTGGGACATCTCATCCCTTTTTCCAATGGTTCCCGTCTGTTGGCAATGTAGACATGAGCACACATACGTATGTGCATCTCGGAATAATGTGGGCCACCAAAAACCAGACTGAAGAACCTTATGAGCGGTCTTCTTCCCACTAAAATGTCCCCCACAGTCGAGGTCATGGCAGAAACTCAGAACACTTCTTTGTTTCTCATCAGGGACGCAACAGCGAAATAGCTGGTCAGGGCCTATTCTAAAAAGCTTAGGTTCCTCCCAGCGATAAAATTTAGCATTAGCGATAAACCTATCTCGCTTCTGCTTGTCCCAAGTACTAGGGGTGATGCCCGTGACCAGATAGTTCACTATGTCAGCGAACCAAGGACTTTTAGTTTCCACAGCCATTAGAGACTCATCAGCGAAAGTCTCTTGAATACCACCAGCGGGGTTTGATGCCTCAATAGGGATCCTAGACAAATGGTCTGCTACCACATTCTCAACTCCTTTCTTGTCTTTAATTTCCAGGTCAAATTCTTGGAGTAGCAAAATCCAACGAATTAGGCGAGGTTTGGTGTCCTTTTTAGCCAGAAGATGCTTAAGGGCCGAATGATCAGTGAACACCACAACCTTGGATCCCAAAAGATAAGACCGAAACTTGTCCAAAGCAAATACTATAGCAAGTAATTCCTTTTCCGTGACCATGCAGTTTTGCTGAGGATCCGTAAGGGTCTTGCTGGCATAATGCAGCACATGAGGTTTGCCATCAACCCTTTGACCTAAGACCGCTCCCACTGCAAAATTAGAAGCATCGCACATAAGCTCAAATGGGAGGGTCCAATCTGGCGATTGGAGAATCGGCGCGGTAATGAGGGCTTTCTTCAAAGCTTGGAAAGCCTCGCCACATCTATCATGAAAATCGAATGAGACATCCTTCGCTAACAGGTCGTAGAGTGGTTTAGAGATTTTACTGAAGTCTCTAATGAAGTGCCTATAAAATCCAGCATGGCCAAGGAAAGATCTAACCTGATGAACATTGGCGAGTAATGGAAGCTTAGAGATGGAATCGATTTTTGCGGTGTCCACCTCTAATCCTCTCTCGGAAACTACATGCCCTAACACAATGCCCTGCTGGACCATAAAGTGGCTTTTCTCCCAACTAAGCACCAGTTTTGCCTCTTCGCAACGGGTTAAGACTTTATCAAGGTGCGAAAGGCATAGGTCAAATGACGAGCCATAAATGGAGAAGTCATCCATGAAAATTTCAACGAACTCGTCGATCATATCAGAGAAGATAGCCATCATACAATGTTGGAAAGCGGCAGGAGCATTACATAACCCGAATGGCATTCGGCGGAATGCAAAAGTGCCATAAGGACTCGTGAAGGTGGTACGCTCCTGATCATCAGGAAAAATGTCTATCTAATTGTACCAAGAGTACCCATCAAGAAAACAAAAGTACCTGTTCCTCGCCAATCGTTCCAAAATTTGATCGATAAACGGTAAGGGAAAATGGTCTTTCTGGGTAGTCGTGTTTAAACGGCGGTAATCAATGCAGACCCTCCAACCAGTTGAGGGTCTAGTGGTCACCAGTTCTCCTTGGTCATTCTCCTCCACAGTGATTCCTGCCTTTTTCGGAACTACATGAATCAGACTGACCCATTTACTATCTAAAATGGGATAGATAATCCCTGCATCTAGCCATTTCAGAATCTCCTTTTTAACAACCTCCCGCATATTTGGATTGAGCCTTCTCTGCATGTCTCGGAAAGGCTTCACGGACTCATTCGTGTAAATATGATGCATGCAAAGAGAGGGATCAACACCCTTAATATCAGCAATTGTCCAGGCAATTGCTTCCTTGTGCCTTTGTAAGCACTCAAGCAGAGCTCCCTCCTACAATTTAGATAATGCAGACGAGATAATAACGGGGAGCGTGTTATTAGGGCCAAGGAAAGCATATTTCAATGTGCTCGGGAGGGGTTTCAACTCCAATTCAGGAGCCTTTTGGATTGAGGGTTTTAGTTGAGATGTCCCCGCTTCAGTCAGCGGATCTACCTTCACAGTCCAGGGTGGGGACAGAGACTTAGTATGTATCCCTAGCAACTCTTCTAATTCGGGCATTTTCCTTTCAGTTTCTTTAATAATCAAGGGATGGTCCTGAGTTATGACCTTCTGAAGGGGATCTCTACATAAGAGTGCTGGAGTAGTCTCTTCAATTATTTCACCAACGACCTCAATCTGAGAACAATCTTCAAATCCGAGTTGCTTGTAAGTATCAAAAACATTCAACCAGATCTTCTTGTTCCCAAAGCCCATTTTAAGTGCCCCGGATCTACAATTTATAGAGGCATTGGCTGTGGCCAAAAAGGGGCATCCCAGAATAATGGACGGCTTTGTGGGCTTATTAGATGGGTCAGTATCAAGTACCAGAAAGTCAACGGGGAAGAAGAAATCCTCCACTCTCACAAGGACATCTTCCAACAATCCCCGCAGTGTCTTAAGTGATCTGTCTGCAACCTGGAGGATTACTGGACTAGGCTTCAGCTTTCCTCCTCCCAAAAGGTCGTAGACAGAGCTCAGTAGAATGTTTACCCCCGCACCCAGATCGAGCAGAGCCTCGTCAATGTGTTGGTTACGTATAACCACTGAAATATACGGGCCCCCTAGGTCTTTCATTTTGGGGGGTGTTCCATGCTGAAGAACCGAGCTAATGTGGTCAGGCAGGATGACCTTGGTTTGGACCTCTTTCCTAGATCGGCGCTTCTGGGTTCACAGGTCCTTCAGAAACTTGGCATAGGACGAAATCTATTTAATTGCTTCCAACAGAGGCAAGTTAATTTGGACTTGCCTAAAAGTATCCATAATCTCTTCCGTCCTATCCTTGGCTCCAGACGAGCCAACAGAAGATTCCCCAGGAGCAGATAGGCGCTCTGGATAGGGCACCCTCGGCTTCTGAGTAGAGGGGTCGTCATGGCGGGAAAGGGGTGGTGGTAGGACAACATCTTCATTGTGGACGATTTTTTGTGAGGGAGAGTGGTGTGGCTCTTCCTCGGGTGAGATGGAAGTAGGGCCAGGTGTGGAAGGGGAATTCTGAGATGTAACCGTAGGAGTGTTATCAGGCTTGTCAATCTTTTTTCCACTCCTCAACATGGTCACTACTTGGGCATGCTCCTTGAATACAACCCCCATGACCTTAGGGTTCTCCTCAGAAGAGCTAGGCAGCTTCCTCGGATCACGTTGCCTAACTGCCTCAGTAAGATGACCAATTTGGGATTGCATATCAGAAATCATCTTATTCTGAGATTGGATAACCATATTTTGATGCTCTTGCATCGCTTTCATCATGGCCTTCAGTTCATCCATCTCAGAGGGCTTATTCGGAAGAGGGTTTTCATAAGAAGGTTGGTATGTGGGTTGAGGAGGTAAGGGTCGTGTATTCCCTGAGTTAGAAGCATCAACTTGCTTCCAAGAGAAGTTTGGATGGTTCCGCCACCCTGGATTATAAGTGTTGGAGTAAGGGTTATTGTGAGGGGGGCGGAAACCTTGGGCCGCGTTCAAGTCGGCCTGAATCAACTCAGGGAATTGGGTTGCCTGATGGCACTCCGCAGTCATGCATTGTGCTTTGGTAGATGGAGCATTCTCTTGAAGTCTGAAAAATAGAGGCTGCTTGTGGGTTCATGCCGGGGTTTGCTAAAAGCCTATCAAAGTTTTTATTCAATAGTTGAATCTGATAAGCCAAATCCTGAGAAGCCCCAACTTCATGGGCCTCTATCTTCCTCTGCAAGATTGATGGTTTTCTTTCTTGATACGTAGAGGACAAATGTATGGAGTTGTCGCTTAAAGTTTCAAATAATGCCCAGGCTTCATCCTCAGTTCTGGTCATGAAGGTTCCTGCACAGGCTGCATCAATGGTTTGCCTATGCCTTTCAGATAATCTATTATAGAACCTTTCGACCAACTACCATCTTGGCACTTGATGGTGGGGGCATAACCTAAGAAGGTCATTAAAGCGCTCCCAAGTCTCATGAAATTGCTCCCTTCTTGTTGAGTAAAACCCATAATCTCTCTTCTATAATGGTTGGTCTTACTCATAGGAAAATACTTTTTTAAAAATTCTCCCTTAAGGGTAGCCTAATCATTTACCCTTGCATCGAGGGTATGATACCAGTGCTTGGCCTTATCCTTTAGGGAGAAAGGAAATAGAGTCCTCATTAGGGCTTCATCAGTAAAGCCCGAGAGCTTCACCGTGGAACTGACCTCGGTGAATTCCTCCAAATGCCGGTAGGGGTCCTCCCTAGTAGTACCATAAAAAGAGGGCAATAAAGATATGGTACTGCTCTTGATCTCATACGGATTATCCCCTGCCGGTCGTCTTAGTACTTGTGCAGGTTGGTTGGTAGGAATAAAATAGTCCCTTAGGGTCCTTTGTTGATTTGCACCTTGCTCAGCCATTTCTTCTCTTTCTTCTCCTAGGTGAGCTCTCTTAAGAATTCTCTCGGGCTCAGGATCAAACACTAGACTACCCTCAAGAGAGCGTCTACCAAGCATACAAAACACAATTCAGCAATTTTTTTTTATTCTATTATTGAGTAAGTCAAACCTCCACTCCAAAGATAAGTCAAAAGATCAAGACTTATCCCTCCGTTCCCACGTAAGTGGTATAAGAGAGGTGTGGACTTGAAATCTTAACCTTCTTTATTGTGGATGTTGAATTAGTTAAAATAAATGGCCAAACAAGTTTTTCACTACAATTACGTGCCTTAATTCAACCTTCGAGTGCCCTAGGACCTATACTTTGCTTGGATGATACTCCCAGGTGATCAAGGGAGAAGTTACTCCAAGGACGAACAAAGGGATGCAAGTAGGGTGAACCCTTCCTTTGAGGCGATGCGTATGCGGTGCCCCTTAACTACCCTTTTGTTCCTTTAAGGGGTGTCCCCCTCCGTGGAGTATCAAAACACTTGATCAAAAGATAGTATCACCACCACCACAAAGCACAATAGGAGGGTCTGCACCGATAAAGAGATCGGTGCCTATAGCCTTAAGGGATCGAGCCTTAGTGCGGTGCCTAATGTGCGTGCTCAGTGTCAAAAGTGTGCAACACACTGCAAATCTTTGTAATTTTTGAAATCGCAGACAAGTCCCTTAGAATCAGATCAAAAGTGAATTGCTTTTAGGGTTGAATCTGATTATTAGTTCCGCTTTTAGTTATGTGACCAGTTAATTAGTAAATTCAAACAATTTGGTGGTCTTGAATTTAAATTGGAATGCAAATGTGTGAACAGAAGCTGGATGCAAAAGTTAGAAAGATATACTTGTCTCCAGCAATCTTTGTGCTAAGATGCTTGCAATGCAATAATAAGATCTAATATGCTGCTCAATCACCCCTAAATGCGCGCACCTAAGGGCATGCAACTTCTAAATAGGCAGCTAGATATTTTTTATTAGTTTTTAAAAGCAAGAAAATAGAAAATAAAATCATGCATGCACCAAAAATATTGTAAGCCCTAGTAGCTAAAGAATGCGGGGACAAACCCCCAAAAATTTAGCCCCAAATTTAAAAGGGTGAAAAGATAGAATTAAATTGTGACGACGGAGAATCCTCTGCGAAACAGGATCTAGGTCTCCTTCGTCTTTTCCTCGTGTGGCTTAACTCGTGGTTGCTGTCGCTGCTATGTTGCGCCTCGTCGCCTCGGCGGATTCCTTACACAATAATCAAAATGATTAGATAATTTCTCAACTCAAAAGATTCAAAAATAATAAAGTAAATCTATTGCATCTGTTGCCTCCCTGGCAACGGCGCCAATTATGATGGTCGACTTTTGCTTAGCGTTGTAGTATTTAAGTGGTGGAAAAATCGACTAATAAAAAATAATAAAAATAACCACTCGCAGAAGAGCGGGTCGTGTCCACAGGGAGGCAATGATGCAATCAATACTTTAATTATTTAATGTTATTTCAGATAATGCGAAATCCCTTTTCAAATTGGACTTAAAATGTGAAGGAAAGTAGATTTGCAATAACCTAAAAAGTTAAGGGTGTAAGTGCAGTTTTTCCTCACAGAAATCCTCAATAAAGTTAGGATGAATTAATGCAGTTTTCACGTGATGTGTATTAAAGAAAATTAGTACTTAAATCAAGTCCAAAATCAATCTTTAAACTAGCCAATATAAATATCATGCAATTAGAAAGAACTATGAGTGCTTGAATGCAATTCTGCCACAATATAATAATAATAAAGAAAATCAAATTGGTGGCAATGGCATTGAATGTAATTTCTAATTAAGATAAAAACAGAGCTTTCTTCCTCTCTCCTCCTTGCGAGAGAGAGAGAACCGCGGGGGTCGATGCAGGGCTCAAGAGGACTGCGAGGTCGAGAGCTTTCCGACGGTGGCAGCGGCGGCGGCGGAGGTGGCCGGCGGCGGTGGCCAGAGCTCCGACCTGTGGAGCAAGATGGCAGCTGCTGCTGCGGCTGTTCGAGCGGGCGCGCGCGCGCGCTAGTGCGTGGGCCGAGAGCGCCTGCAGGCTGCGGATGCAGGGAGGAATGGCGCGGGCTTGTGCGTGAGGGCGTGGCGGTCTACAATTAGCGCCTGTGGGAGCGGTGCGTGGGCGAGCGGTGGCGCGCCTGCTGATGGGCGTGTGGGTTGTAGGGACGCAACAAGGAGAGGGTGCGGGTGCGCAGCGCCTTCAGTCGCGGCTGGAGTTGCTAAGGCGGGTCTGCAAAGGTGGATGGGCGTGCTGCAAGGAGGCGCTGGAAGGGAGGATGCGCCTGCGGGAGCGGTGCGCGGGCGAGTGGTGTCGCGCCTGCTGATGGGCGTGCGGGCTGCAAGGACGCAGCAAGGAGGCCGTGCGGGCGCTGTGGGCGGCATGGCTTTGCAGGTCTAAAGGCGATGGAGAGGGTGTTGGGGCTAGCGCGCGGTTGCCTGCAGCGCACAAGGAGGATGCGCCGGCGGAGGCGTGTGGGCGGAGAGACTTTTTCCCTGCAAGGGGAAAGAGGACACAGTGCGGCACAGTGCATGCTTTTCTTTTCTTTGGATGGCCTTCCTCTCTCCCCGCCTCTTCTTTTTAAGTTCTCCCCTCACCGCATGAGTTCAGGGATTTTCCCAAATCCCCGGTCATGGCTGTTGAGAAAGGCGGCGTTAGAAGATTTGCCCAATGTCCGGCGGGGGAGGGGGGAAAGAGAGTTGCAGCTGTTTGGGGAATTTTATCCCCCCACCCTTGCTCTTTGTGTATTTTATTACTTGCACATAAAAATAATAGAATCATGAAGTTATAGAATGTTATAACTTAAATTATGAGGTGTACAAATCTTCTATAACTTAATTACCATTATTAACACACCTAAATTGTATAATTAAAGATACTTAGGCTTAATAATAGTCCATTTTAATGGACTCATCAACGCCCCCGCGGACCTGGCACCCAGGTTCGACTAACCCTGTCCGTGCACACCTCGCGCACCACCCACGCCGGTGTGCCTGGTCCCGGGCGCGTCACCTGACCTGCATACCCGATTAAGGCTCTGGGAGAGCGAATCTTGGAGTGAATTTGAGAGAGAGAGAGAGAGACGTGGGGAGGATAGGGGTTAAGTTTTGCCTGACCGAACACCTGTGCAAGGAACAGGAGAAGCAAAGAAGGAGGAGCGGCGAGGACTTAGTTGCAGAAAAGAAAGTTGCGGCCAGAGGAGAAGGGGGAAGGACTCGCACAGCAGAAGCGAAGGAGGAAGATGAAGATGGCATTGTAGCCATAGAGAAAGAATGGAAGAAAAAGAAAGAAGAAGGACTTGGTGCAGCAGAGAGAAAGCAGAGGCATAGGGCAAAATGCAAGGAAGAAAAAGAAGGAGGAGGCGCAGCTCAACAGAAGAAGAAGCCAAGAGGAAGAAGAAGAACCAACAGCAGCGGCAACTGAAAAGAAGAGAGGCAAAACATTGTAGCAAGTGGCGTTTAAGTCGTCTGGCCCTTGGAGTCAGACGTCTGCAGAGAGAAAGAGAAGCAGAAAAAGGAAGAAAGAAGAAAAGAAGAAGAAGAAGACATTTCCTTTTCTTCCTTTAATCTTTCTTTTGTAAAACAGTATCTATTGTAAATTATGATTTTCTACATTTCTAGAATCAAGTTTTGTTCCCTGAGTTCGACCTCGGAGATTTTTGTTTTCGAGTAATAAAATACAAATACAAATCGGTCGGTTTTACGCCGCACCAGTTTTTGGCGCTGTTGCCGGGGAGCAACGGGCATTCCAAAAGCTACTAAATCACAATTTCTAATTAAATACTGACTTGATCTTTCTTCTGTTGTGCAGGCACAGGAAGGCAAGAAGGAACAAGCAGCCGCACAACAACCACACCAAGGACAGATAACCTTCTACCCTCTCTCTTAAGCCCCTTAAATTCTAAAGAGGAAAAAGAAAAGAAAAATCAATCTAGGGTTACCTGTCTTCTATACATAGTAATTCACAAAGTTGCCTGCTTTTAAATTTCAACACATTTTGTCTGCATATCCACTTAAGGTAACTAGGGCTAAAACCTTCTTGCCTGAGCCTTAGTTATCCAATTCTGAGGCAACTAATTGGACCAATTAGAGCCAACCTAGGATTCAAAGCTAGGGTTTTCAGAGACACACCTTCTAATCAAGAACTAAAAATTCCCAAAAGAGGTGTACCTAAACCATTGCTTGAAAAGACCTATTAAGAGAAACCCTAAGCAATCCGACTCTTAATTCACTTGAACCATAAAAGAAAGGACCTAATAAGTTCTCACAGGAACTAACAGGTGAAGTTGATCCCTTGGATCAACCAACCTTTAAATTAGGTCACTTCTTACACACAAAAGGCTTAAAGTTCAAGTGAAACCCTAAGCACGCTGCTCTTAATTAAAAGTGGTAGACTTAAGAGGTCAAGGTCCCCATTCTGGTCTACCTGGAATCTCAGTGACAAGAGAGGTTGGGTGGGGGTAACCCTGTAAGCCTTAGGGGCGTTCTACCGTGTAGGGGTCTTCGTGGGACTCACCCTCTCTGGCTTCCCAGGTAATTATCTGATGGACGACCTTCTGATCAAGGGGTATCATCTGCCCCGAACCTCTGTAGTCACCCAACCTATTTTGGGTGTCTTGATTGGGTCCAACACTTTCTAACCTCGTCCAATCCATCAGTGCATGTTCGGTAGGAGGTCTTTGAAACCTCCTCTAGAAATCCACTCTCTCCGAGGCCAAGCTTTGGTACCCTTGTTTGTGCAACCACCACTTCACATAGACCTCTCTTCTGACTCTGAACCTAAGTCCCCTTCTTCTTCCACCATGGCTCAGCTTGTTGAAGAAGAGAATAATCTTGAGCACCAGCTCCGGGGACTTAATGATTTCTTCCAAAACTTCATGAACCCACCGCAGCGCCCCATGATGCGATATCACTATAATCCTGCTGCGGTGGCAATAAAGCCTCGAGTCAGAATCCCGGCTGGAAGACCTGATTCCGAACTGAAGCCCAACATGATTCATGCCATACCTAAATTCCATGGGCTTAACTCTGAAGATCCCTTCCAGTATATCAAAAGCTTAAGCATCTGGCCCAGACCTTCGGGTCAGATGCGCAGAATCGGGATATCTTACTCATGAAGATGTTCTCTTTCTCCCTTATGGACAAGGCAGCTCATTGGTATCAAACACAGACTCGCTCGATCAACACTTGGGAAGAACTTCAGTCCAAGTTTTTGAAAAAGTTCTTTCCCGTTGGTCGGACAAATGCCTTGTGCCATCAGATTACTCACATCACGCAGCAGACGGGAGAACCTCTTCATGAGGCATGGGATCGATTCCAAGATCTCATGAGAAAGTTCCCCCATCACAGAGTTCCTAAATGGGAACAAGTCCAGTCTTTTTACCAAGGACTCTGTGAAGACATTAGACTGTTTGTCAATGCAACTTACAGAGGAAATATCATGGGTCAACATGAAGACACCGTGTGGGAGATTCTCGAAAATATGTGCGAGAACTCTATCAACAATGACTCCATGGGATTATTCGACTGGACGAATACCCGCGCAGTGACGAACCTTAGGGGAGCACATGAGATGCAGGGCCTGTCCGCATCAGTCGACTTGTAATTAATGGCCAGTCGATTGGACAAGGTCTTAATCATTGAGAAGAGGTGGATGAGCTAACTCAGCACTTGCAGCGAGCCACCTCTACGCAGAACTCCTTTGCACAACCACCTCCCGCACGGAAAGCTGTGCAAAACATTTTTCACTGACCTTCTCCTGGGGTGGATGCGCATCCACCCCCATCTGACTCTAGGACTGAAGGGACCTCCGATCCTTGATATTCTTGCTAGGGGAACTCTACTCCCCTATTCTCCGACTTTCCAGAGGCTCCTCAGATCTACGAGGACTTCAACGCCATCTAGAATGACCCATTTTCCAACACCTACAACTTTGGATGGTGAAACCATCCAAATTTCCAGTGGGTGGGAAATTCTCAGAACCCAAGACCACCCTTTCAGCCCCGTCCACAAGCCCCTCGTCCTTATCAGCCGCCTCAGCCTCAGCTCAACCCCACTTATCCATCTGGGCCAAATCAAGACCAAATGTCCCTTATCCTCCAAACTCTGGCTGGCATTCAAAGAATGAATGCGTCTATCCAGAAACAACATAAGGATGAAGTCACAGAGGTCCGCAACCAACTCACCCAGTTGGCAAATTCTCGCTAACCTGGCACACTTCCTTCTCAACCTCTGCCCAACCCGAATAGTGTGCCGACCCAGTGGCGCGTTATGAACCCAAACTCGGGCCAAGCACACTTGATCTATCAGGCCCCTTTTGTTCCATCACTTGACGGGATGGAAGCTTCAACCTCCTATGCGGGTTACCAACAGCAGCAACCCATCCTACCAAACCCCAACCAGAACCAGGCAGGACTAAATTCGGTAACAACCCGTAGTGGTAAAGCAACCCAAGATCCACCCTATCCAGACCACTCCAAGCCTAGTAGTGAACCAAACCCTAGCACAATCATCCAGGATGTTCCTATCCCTGTCCCAGATCAGAAACCTAGACCTATCCTAGAGGAACCAACCAAGGTTCCATTTCTTGAGGCCTTGACCAAGGGAAAGAGGACAGCTAAACCTGTGGCTCCTGAGGAGGACCTGATCAAGCTCTTTGAGTAGGTCCAAATAAACATCCCCTTGATGGATGCAATCCACCATGTATTGGCATACACACGATTCTTGAAGAACGTGTGTACACCTCAGCGTAAGTTGCGAACCAAGAGTGGGAGTCCAATTGTACTTTCAGAGCAAGCCAGCTCTATAATCCTGAGTAAACTCCTACCCAAGGCAAAAGACCTAGGCACTCCCCTGATTTCTTGTAAGATTGGTGAAACCCAGTTTGATAGAGCATTATTAGACCTAGGTGCCTCCATAAACCTGATGCCCACATCCTTGCTTAACCACCTAGAAGAATTCGAACTGAAACCGACTGAGGTGATATTGCAGTTAGCCGATCGATCTATCAAGTCACCTAAGGGAATTCTTGAGGATGTTATTGTTAGGGTGCAGGATTTCTACTTCCCTGTAGATTTCATAGTTTTAGATATGGACGCACCTGAGAATCTAAGGGACACACCAATCATACTAGGGAGACCTTTTCTGGCCACTGCAAGGGCCAATATAAGTTGTGAAGAGGGCCAAATAGAGCTGAAATTTGGGAATCAGACTCTGAAGATTGATATCTTTAAGGCCCAACAAGGGATTAATTACGGTGTCATTGAATAAATTTGTGACATCAGAGCCGTGGTTGATGAACCACAAATTGAGGACAACATAATTATCCCTCACCAACCACAAGAAGATCTAAATCCGCAATTAGAGGAGTCAGAACTTGATTTAGACAGACCCATAACTCCTACCCTTGTACCCCACACTCACTCTGAACCACCCGCTGCAGATGATAACCCCGTTCTTGAACTCAAACCCCTTCCCGATCATTTGAAATACGTCTTTTTGGGTTCCAATCAGACACTTCCGGTGATTATAAATTCCAAACTCACACCTAACCAGGAATCCTGTCTGATTGTTGTTCTCCAGCAACATCGCAGAGCCATTGGCTGGACTCTCGATGATTTGACTGGAATAAGTCCCTCTTACTGCACACACTGCATCTATTCTGAGGAGGGCGCACGACCTTCGCGTGAGATGCAGAGACGTTTGAACCCCAATCTGCAGGAGGTCATGAGAAAGGAGATCATTAAGTGGTTAGATGCATGGATCATCTACCCGATCTTCGATAGTCGCTGGGTGAGCCCAATCCAGGTTGTGCCTAAGAAGGCAGGGCTCACCACTGTCACGACTGAAATCAGAGAAGTCATACCTACCCATATAGCCAACACGTGGAGAGTCTGCATAGATTACTAAAGACTCAATTCCTCCACGAAGAAGGATCATTTCCTACTACCGTTTATTGATCAGATTCTTGAAAAACTAGTGGGAAATAGATTCTTCTATTTTCTTGATGGGTACTCCGGTTATAGCCAAGTGGTGATTCATCTAGAGGACCAAGAGAAAACCACGTTCACCTGCCCCTTCGAGACATATGCATTCTGAAAGATGCCTTTCGATTTCTGCAATGCACCAGCGACTTTTCAGCGGTGCATGCTTGCCATATTCTCTGATATGGTAGGTGATTATCTGGAAGTCTTCATGGACGACTTCTCAGTTTTTTGGGCATAATTTGACGATTGCCTCCAGCACTTGGTTCACATATTCAGGCGTTGCATTGATGTAAATCTGGTTCTTTCCTGGGAAAAGAGCCACTTTATGGTGCCTGAGGGGATCGTCCTGGGATACTTAATTTCTGAGAGAGGCATCTAGGTGGATCGAGCTAAGGTTAACTTGATTTCTAAACTTCCTATGCCTAGCTCGATCAGGGACATCAGATCTTTTCTGGGGCATGTCGATTTTTACCGTCGTTTCATCCCAGATTTCTCGAAAATCATACGCCCCCTGACTACTCTTCTTTCCAAGGATGTACCCTTTGAGATTTCCAAGGAATGCACTTAAGCTTTTGAGATCCTTTGTGATTGAGTCACCCAAGCCCCGATCCTACAGTCCCCTAATTGGTCTCAACCCTTTGAGATCATGTGCGATGCATCTGACTTCGATGTAGGAGCGGTTCTAGGGCAGAAGATTGACGGGAAACCCGTGGTCATCTACTACGCTAGTAAGACACTTGACGAAGCTCAGCGTAATTACACGATTACGGAGAAAGAGCTACTAGCTGTAGTATTTGCCCTCGAAAAATTCAGATCTTATATCCTGGGTTCCCACATCATCATCTACTCGGATCACACAGCTGTGAGGCATCTCCTTGCAAAGAAGGACGTGAATCATCGATTAATCTAATGGATCTTTCTGTTACAAGAATTCAACCTCAAGATTTGTGACAAGGCGGGAAGATAGAACGTGGTAGCTGACCATTTGTCTTGCCTTCCTTCTGAGATCATCAACCCTTCTGGACCCACCACGGAGCATTTTCTTGATGACCACCTTTTGACTATTGGTACCAGGCTTCCATGGCTTGCTGATATAGTAAATTACTTGGCATCACACCAGATCCCGTCTGATTGGCCGAAGGCCAAGAAAGACAAGTTGCGCTCTGATGCCAAGTACTACATCTGGGAAGACCCGTACTTATTCCGCATAGGTGCTGACCAAATTATCTGGAGATGTGTCCCAGAGGTCGAAATCAATGACAGTCTCTCTTTCTGCCATGACCAGGCATGTGGTGGCCATTTTTCTGGGCATAAAATCGCATAAAAAATCCTCCAGTGTTGCTTTTATTGGCCTACTATCTTCGAGGACGCATATAGTCACTGTAAGGCATGCAGTTGTTGCCAAACTTTGGGCAACATGAGCCATCGCGACATGATGCCTTTACAGCCGATTCTCGTATGCGAGATTTTCGATAATTGGGGGATTGATTTTATGGCCCCTTTCCCTATCTCGGACAGCTTCGAGTACATTTTACTCATTTGGACTACGTGTCCAAATGGATCGAAGCCATTCCGACTCGAACCTGTGATCACAAGATCGTCATCAAATTCATTCATCAGAATATCTTCTCATGGTTTGGGATTCCTCGTGCGATCATCTCTGATGGTGGGACCCATTTTACCAATGCTCAGTTCAGGTCACTGATGACCAAATACGGGGTGTCGCATCGAATCTCTACTCCTTACCACCCCCAGACTAATGGTCTAGCTGAGCTATCAAATCGGGAGATCAAGAAAATCCTGCAGGTTACTGTTCGACCTGACAGGAAGGACTGGTCATCCTGACTTTTGGAAGCTTTGTGGGCTTATAGGACCGCCCACAAGACCCAATTAGGCATGTCTCCTTTTAGACTGGTGTACGGGAAGGCATGTCACCTTTCCGTTGAACTGGAACACAAAGCCTATTGGGCAGTACGGAATTGCAACCTAGATCTTTCTAAGGCTGGAACCCACAGAAAGCTTCAGATAAGCAAGATTGATGAATTACACCTTGATGCGTATGAGAACTCGCGAATCTACAAAGAGCGGGTTAAAGCCTTTCATGACAAGCATATATCTAGAAAGATCTTCCACCCTGGTCAGAAGGTCCTACTCTTCGATGCCCGACTTAAATTATTCCCTGGGAAACTGCGATCTAAGTGGGTCGGACCATACCTTGTCGGACATATTTTTGGAAATGGAGCCGTCGAGATCAGTTTGCTCAGCCACGATTTCGATCCCTTCGTCTTGAATGGTCAGAGACTCAAACCGTTCATTGACATAACCAATACAGATTTGGCTGAGTCATCATTTATCCTCCATTCTCCCTGAGCTTATTGGGCCTAGCCGATGGCGTAAAACTCAGCGCTTAATGGGAGGCAGCCCGTCATTCTTTCGAAAACCTGAAACCTTTTCTGACACTTCTTTGCACTTTGGGTTCATTCCTTAGGACAACCGACTTCACCTCAGGTACTTATACCTGAGATTAGAAATCGTCCGCAACAGCCACCTCGACCCGTCCACCCACCCAATATCTATCCTAATGCATGAACCAAGCCAAATAAAAACCCGCCTAATGTACAATGAGGACATTGCAAACCTTAGGCATGGGGGGGTATGAAAGTGTAATGAAATGACATAACAAGAAAAGGTTTCAACAAAAAAATCCGCATATATCAAAAAAAAATAAAACTTTGGAGGAGGGAAGAAAGTGCTGGTAAGCTTCACAAAAGGAGGCAAAGAGTAGAACATTAAAAAGGAGCACAAAATGAAAAAGAAAAGGGATAATCATTAGTAAGAAATTAAGGAATTAACCAAAGTTCTAGACTACTTTAAAGAAAAGCAAAGAGAAAGTGCACAACAAGATTAGTAAGAACGCTAACCTTAGGCCTTCTTGGCTAGACTCTTAGTACTCATTAAGATCTAGATATTCCTCAAGAGGTTGAGGAAAATGAAAAGCTTAAGTATTAGGTCTAAGGCTTAGGGAGTATTCGATCTCGTTAACTGACCTTCGATTTACGGGATTCGGTAACCTAAGCACCCAAATTCACACACACAGTCTGGTTCAGCGAACATAAATATCAAAATCACGCAAAAGCATTTCAAATATTCTGAAAATGTCACCTAGATTAGGAGCAGCCGATTGACACAAGTTGATTTGGATGAGTTCCTGGCGTGGAGAGGTGGGAAATTCCCCTTGAAGACGTGTAACAACATATCATCTCCTCGGTGCTTGTCTCTTAGGATATTTACATATCCTACTGGGGGCATGTAAGCACTCTGCTGGTTCAGATTCCATGGATGGCATTATCATGAAATGTCAATTGCCAGGGTCTGAATTTGGCCACGGAACACCATGGATGGGATTATCTCAAAATCTTGAAAGCTAGGGTTCTGGGGGTTACCATGGGTGGTGCTATCTCGAAGAATTGATTGCCAAGGACCTTTGAGGATTGATGATGGGGACAAGGAATCCGATACAGACCGTGTTGTAAAGCCAATCCTAAGCTAGAGTTAAGAAAGAAAAGCGAGACTCTTACAAAATGCAGTGTGAACTGAATTAAGGCTAAAAACGTGTCAAGCACGGGTGCTTTAACCACGGAGTCCAATAAACTTTATGGTAGTTCCTGTGGGCCCTAAAAACCTTGGCTAAGGATTGAGTCTAAGGCTAGACAGGTCTGGATCTTGGTTGGTACTAGAGTACCTTTTAGCCCCATGGTTGGCATTCTAACTAATCAAGGAGACAAGAGAAAAAGCACTTATCAAATTTGATGAAAGGAACTCATGGTCTAGAATAGAAGTTAAAACCTTAAATTTTTGCTAAGGGACTAGCAAAAGCAAGGCATGGGGGTAATTTCTTCCTTTTTCTGCTTCTCTTTCTCTCTTCAGACGTCTAACTCCAAGGGTTAGACGACTTAAACGCCACTTGCTGCAGTGTTTTGCCTCTCTTCTTTTCAGCTTCCGCTGCTGCTGGTTCTTCTTCTTCCTCTTGGCTTCTTCTGTTGAGCTGCGCCTCCTCCTTTTTCTTCCTTGCTTTCTGCCCTGTGCCTCTACTTTCTCTCTGCTGTGCCAAGGCCTTCTTCTTTCTTTTTCTTCCTTTCTTTCTCTACGGTTACAGTGCCGTCTTCATCTTCCTCCTTTGCTTCTGCTGTGCGAGTCCTTCTCCCTTCTCCTTTGGCCGCAACTTTCTTCTCTACGGCTACGTCCTCGCCGCTTCTCCTCCTTTGCTTCTCCTGTTCCCTGAACAAGTGTTCAGTCAAGAAAAACCTAATCCCTACCCTCCCCACGTCTCTCTCTCTCAAATTCACTCCAGGATTCGCTCTCCCAGAGCCTTAATCGGGTATGTGGGTCGGGTGACGCACCTGGGACCAGGTGCACCAGCGTGGGTGGTGTGCGAGGTGTGCACGGATAGGGTTAGTCGAATCTGGGTGCCAGGTTCGCGGGGGCGTGTCACAGACGAGGGGTGGCGGGGGGCGAGGCACCTCACCCCTGTGTGTCTTGAGGCAAATAGCCCAATTCACAAAAGCAATTTAAACCGCCCACCGCACTTCTATGTTTACGAGGTGGGACTAAATGTCCCACTCGCTTTTGCTGGCAGCTGTAGGAGGTAAGCTCCACCCAATTGGAGTAGCTGTGAGTTGCGCAAGGCTTGTTCTCAGGTTGGATGCACTCGCCCACTCAACGCGTGTCGCCTGGACTCCTAAAGCCTTGAGTGCATGACCTGGAGCTCGAGAACAAGCAAGCTTGCTTGCTCGTTAATGGCAGACGGAGGCTAGGATCTGCAAGACACAAAAACGGCCTTGTGGCCCTATCAGACCATGGGAAAACCTTCACCGTATCATGGTGAAGGTGAAGAAGGGGTCAGCTGGCCATGGGGTGACCTAGGCGTGCATGCCCAGGTCGCCCTGTGGCTGTGAAAATGGGTGTGTTTGGGGGAAGTGTTGGGAGAGTGTGGTGGTGAATGGGAAGAGGGGGTTATGCTCAATGAGTTGTGGCGGAGCTTGTGAGGTGGTTGGTGAGGTGGGTGGATGCGTGGAGCAGTGGATACACCTCATCGGTGATCTACCGGAGGTGGAGAAGGTGATGGTGGTTGGCGTGTGGCAGTGAGTGATTTAGGAAATAGATAAGGGGGAAATGAAGAGGGGAAAAAGGGAAATAAGTTTAACCTAAGTGGATGAAAGGGGGCAAAATCGGTGGTTGGCTGTACCTGCTGTCGCTGGAGAAGATGATGTCCAGGGGAGGAGTGACGGTGACGATGACGGGGCTAGAGAAGCGTGCGCGGGTGTTGCACGACGCGGAGGAAGGCGGTGAAGGCGGCTCTGCCACTGGTATTGTGGCAGGGTGACGAAAAAGAGGAGGGTTCACCGAAGCTCGCTGGACTTTTGACCGGAGGAGGAGGAGACGAATTGGGGGAAATCTTCGGCCAAGTCAAGCTTAAAGGAAGCGGTAGGGGCTGCCATTCCTTAAATAGGTGCTGGCCACAAGGGAAACGCGAGGAGGGGACGTGGGTTCCTCGCCGGAGGCATGGTCGGGAAAAGACCCATACCTCTCGAGCGTTCGCACGAGAGGTATGGTGGTCGGCAAGGCATGGGAGCCGGCCCATGCAGAAGAGGACAACGCAAGGAGTCCACCTTTCAAATATTGGGCCGGCTCCCCAAGCTTGTGCAGCGCCATCCTCCATGCAAAGTCGCCGGAGGTATGGTGTGCGCAGGTGGGTGGCAGAGGGACCCGTTTGAAGAAAATGACGGGAAAGCTAGGGGGTATCTGCAAGAGTCCAAAAAGTAATTGTTGAGGACCATTTTGTAAAGTGTAATTTTGGTATAAGACTAATTTGGACCTAAGGAATCCAATGGTGAGGTTGGATTTTAGGTTTGACCAGGTTTGACTGGATATTTTGCACAAAAACCCAAATTAGGTCAAAAATTAGGTATGGTTCTCAATCTAGGTCAAGATAGGTTCCAATGGCTAAATTGAAGGTTCTAAACATTAGATGATATTTTTTAATGAATTTTGGAGGAGTTAATTGATTTTTTTCTTGCCTGAAACTTTGTGAATTAAAGTGGATTTGTTTTAGGGTTACAGAATGTTATTTAATTCCCAGATTTTGTCATAACCCTTTCCTGATTGAACCATCCCACTTTTTCTCTTATTACGCCCATTTGACCTGTGTCTAGACCCTTAGAAATCCCATTCATGCACTGCATTGGTAAAATTACAGTTTTACCCCTTGTGTATTTTTTTATTCTCAGATTTGCAATTAGCTGATTTAGGCTTTCCCTTAGGTTTTGTAGGAGCTTTTGTACAATTAATTAGGTCAAAAAGTGCTAGTTAGGGTTCATGATGAGGTTCTCATCATACCTCCATGCCTTGCTTTTGCTAGTCCCTTAGCAAAAATTTAAGGTTTTAACTTCTATTCTAGACCACGAGTTCCTTTCATCAAATTTAATAAGTGCTTTTTCTCTTGTCTCCTTGATTAGTTAGAATGCAAACCATGGGCCTAAAAGGTACTCTAGTACCAACCAAGATCCAGATCTGTCTAGCCTTAGACTCAGTCCTTAGCCAAGGTTTTAGGGCCCATAGGAACTATCCTAAAGTTCATTAGACTTCGTGGTTAAAGCACCCGTGCTTGATACATTTTTAGCCTTGGTTCAGTTCACAGTGTATTTTGTAAGGGAGAGAGACAGAGGGTTTATTTGTTTGGAGAGTTTTCTCTCTCTTTTCTTTCTTAACTCTAGCTTAGGATTGGCTTTACAACACGGTCTGTATCAGATTCCTTATCCCCATCATCAATCCTCAAAGGTCCCTGGCAATCGATGCTTCGAGATAGCACCGCCCATGGTAACCCCCAGAACCCTGGCTTTCGAGATTTCGAGATAATCCCGTCTATGGTGTTCCATGGACGAATTCAGACCCTGGCAATTGACATTTTGTGATAATGTCATCCATGGAATCTGAACCAGCAGAGTGCTTACATGCCCCGAGTAGGATATGTAAATATCCTAGGAGACAAGCACCGAGGAGATGATATGTTGTTACATGTCTTCGAGGGAAATTTCCTACCTCTCCGCGCCAGGAACTCGTCCAAATTAACTTGTGTCGATCGGCCACTTCTAATCTAGGTGACATTTTCAAAATATTTGAAATGCTTCTGCGTGATTTTGATATTTATGCTCACTGAACCAGACTGTGTGTGTGAATTTGGGTGGTTAGGTTACCAAGTCCCGTAAACCAAAGGTCAGTTAACGAGGCCGAATACTCCCTAAGCCTTAGACCTAATACTTAAGCTTTTTATTTTCCTCAACCTCTTGAGGACTCTCTAGATCTTAATGAGTACTAAGAGTCTAGCCAAGAAGGCCTAAGGTTAGCGTTCTTACTAATCTTGTTGTGCACTTTCTCTTTGCTTTTCTTTAAAGTGGTCTAGAACTTTGGTTAATTTCTTAATTTCTTACTAATGACTATCCCTTTTCTTTTTCATTTTATGCTCCTTTTTAATGTTCTGCTCTTTTCCTCCTCCTTTTGTGAAGCTTACCAACACTTTCTTCCCTCCTCCAAAGTTTTTTATTTTTGATATATGTGGATTTTTTTGTTAAAACCTTTTCTTGTTATGTCATTTCATTACACTTTCAGTCACCCAGCACATAATCGTAAAACAACAATAATAGCCAAACAAAATTTCATAATACATTAAATAAAATAGTGTTGACAAAAGTAGTAATGGTTCACTGGTAGAAAGTAGTAAAAGGAAAAGAAAACTAGAGTACAAAGTAGAATCATTAGAAAACTGAAAGGAAAAGAAGTCTAGCAAATTGAAATAGAAATTAATGAGCAACACACTCAACATGGATTGTCTTCTATAACAAAGCTCGATCCTACAATAGAAAGACCAATTGTTGCTGTTGATGAGGTGTGGCTCACATAGCTAAAATGCCCAAGTTAAGCTAGAAACTAGGTTAACACTATACAATTAACACATGAAAAGGGTTAAGTGTAGGAAATAAGAGAAATGATCTAAAACATCCAATTTGTGTTAAAACTATAAAATTAGGTCATAAAATGAAATTCTATTCATTACTGAAAATTGATGATCCATTTGAAAATTGAACACACAATTGAGTTCAAAAGTACAAATCAAGAGTGAAATCACCTTCTAAAATGATTAATTGAGTATTGATAAAAACTTGGTAGCATTTGGCCATCATTAGGACCTCGCATTCATGATATCACATCTAGGTCCTTCATCACTCACATTTTCTTCACGCTTAAAACCTCTAGGGACCTAATTGCAAGCCATTAGGGGCCTCTTTGAAAGCCACAGGGACCACGCTACAACACTTTTCAGCCAGTAATGGGTTTTATCCTAATTCTTCTACCCCTTTGCCTAAAGGGCCTACTTGCAAAATATCCAACAGACCTGCGGGTGCACCTCCACTATAGCACGCAATAACTTACGCGGTCGCGGCTGTTCATTCCATGATCTCTTGATCTGACGGCTAATCCAAATCGAACCTGCATGTGACTTCGCGCGTGTAATCACCGTTCCCACCAGATTTGATCCAACAGCTGTTGTTTGGATTGAAACTTCTTGCGCATCATCTCTCTATCTCCACCGCTAATAACCTAATTGCATACTCTCACCATAGCGGTGACCTGAACAGCTCAAAAGACTACTTAAGGACCTCCTTAGCATCGTATGCAAAGGATTGACTCCCTCCTACATCCCTTGAACTAGTCATCCATCCACTCCAGCTCCTCTCTTCATATTGTCTTTGTTTGATTGCCATTGGCGGTGAAGCCCCACCTTCCTACGATCATTCCTCGCCACTAAGGACTCTGTAGCACTTGAGGG
Organism: Thalassia testudinum; assembly: GCA_037157565.1. Taxonomy (NCBI): domain Eukaryota; kingdom Viridiplantae; phylum Streptophyta; class Magnoliopsida; order Alismatales; family Hydrocharitaceae; genus Thalassia; species Thalassia testudinum. The sequence continues at coordinate 83,583,103 of JAZHRO010000013.1, read as the reverse complement.
GCAACCCAGAACTCCACTAGCGAGTTTTCCATCCACTGGAGAAACTCCTCCCTCTCTTCTTCCTCTCCATCCACTGGGTGGAGATCCAAAGGTCCCATTCTTCTGTTAGATTAGGATTTTAATCGCTTTCTAGATTAGTTTTAATATAGTTAGTGTAATTTAGATAAGTAGGAGTAGATTAGAAATCAAATTCAGTGATGATTTAGTGTAGGGTAGGAGTAGAGTAGCCTAGATCCAATCTCACCCTCTTTGATCAATTCAGATTAGAGAGGTGTTTCTCCATGACCATTTCGATCCATTAATCTCCCTAATCATCTCGTTACTTGCATTTTCTAATTTCCTCAACAATTTAATTCGCAATCCACCCATCCACTAAGGTCGAGTTTAGATTTGAAGTCTTGGCTTCTAGATCTTAATTCGTGCCTAAAATCCACTTAGGGGGTCTCCTATTCACTCCATAAATTCACAAAGACCCCCCAATCTAGTTTTAATTGGATCAATTCACTCAGTTCTTCCAGATTTGTGTTTCATGTCCAGTCTTGTGATTTGGAGTCAATTTGGATTTATTCGAGTTTAATCGAGCGATTTGAGTTTTCATTCACTCAATTGGGTGCAATGCGATGAATCTAAGGTGTGTGATGTGATTTTTAATTTCAGATGAGCATAAGCCTAAGTTGAGTTGCAATTTGGGTAATTTAGCTAAGGAATTTCAAATTCACTGAAAAGAGGCTTAACAATGACCCAATTGGTTTTTCTAGGATTACCTAAAGTCTTAAGCACTGAGCTCTAGTTCTTAGGAATTTCCAGTGATCAGATCTCATAAGTAAATGCTAGAGTAAAGGGCTAAATAAGGCTATATGAACCCTAACTCTAATTTGATCTCATACTGATTTTTTTTAGAATCGTAAGATGTTTTCAAAATTTTAATGGAGATTTGGATCTATTTTGAAATGACTTCAATACCTAGTGTGATTTTCCTCTTTAGATTGTCTATAATGTAAAGAGAGGATCATATTAGGGTCATTTAAGGATTTAAAAAAATGAAGATTGGCATATAGATTTCAGATCTTGATACATGGTTTTAAAAGGATTTTTGGACGACAACGATTTGTTAGAGAATTGATTTGGACATTCTTGAGCCTAAGATCAGACTTTCTTAGGTCTAATCTTGAATCTGGTAGCAGCTCTTAGCTACTGAAATCTTAGCACTACAGCATTAGCTTCCACTTGCTGATTTCATGGCCAGATAGCTGTTGAAATAGCTGCAGTGGCTGAATCAGGAACTTAAGTCATCTGAATAGCTGGTTCATCATCTGATCTAGTTGTAGCAGCAAGATGCAGCTCAGGCAGTAACAACAGCAGTAACAGTTGGTTTTGGCTATTATCAACCACTATTTTGGTTGAATGAGAGGATTTGAGCTGGAATTTGAAGTTGGATTTGAGAGTTTGATGAGCTGAGGTGTTTTGTACCAATAGAGCTACACATAACAACCTTTCATGTATATTGAATTGAATTAAATTTCAGATTGAGTAGCATGTTGAATGTTTTAGAATTATTGTCAGTAACATAAAATGTACTAACTGTCCAAAATTTGTTGATAATGGAATTTGAGATAAAAATCATGTTTGAGTGCTCATATATCTTTCTTGTGATGTATTGAATGCTTTCAAGTGCATGAACTTCAATCCCAGCACATAGAACCCATTTTAGAGCCTTAGGTTCCACTTTGAAAATCCTTTTAAGGCCTAGAATGTGTGAACTTTGTTAATAAATTAAAATCATAAAAAAATTTCAAAAAAAATAAAATAAAGGTGTCTTGAGTAGGATTAGATATTTATCTAGGTATGTGTCAAGTCTTAAGGTAATCTGGACCTTTGGCTTGGTAAAACATACCAGCTGACGGTTCAGTATACCTAGGAACTTAATAAAAGACAAAAACTTAAAAAACACAAAAAAAAACTTCTATCTCTCTCATCTCATTCTTTATCTCTCATCCCCTATCTCCCCTAAGCATATAAAAATCCTAAAAATCAGAAAAACCCCAAAAATACCCAAAAATACTCTATATACTATGTATGTCTTGTATATATGAGTTAAATCTAAGCTATAAGTATATAATGTATAATATGTATATAATATGTAAATATAACTTACATCTATATTCTATATATTAAAATAAATATTTATGATGCTTTATTGTATATATAACATTATTGCATTATTATCTATTAATTTATATTGACTTAAATGTATAATAACCTAAGTAACTATATAAACCTATCTATATGTACATATTTATAACTCATTTTGTACACATGTATTTAACTATATAATATAAATTATATAATACCTGTAATTTAATTTAATTAAGTATTTACAGTAAATAATTAAGTTATTAAGTTAATTAAGTATATTATTAACTTAAAATAAAATAAATTAGTAATTTAATGAAATATTGAAGTAAGTTATACTGTATACTTGTATAATGATATATTAAATATTTTAAATGTATTTATACTATATTTATACTGTATTATAGTTCTATAGATTAATTATATATAAAACTATCTAAAATGTGTATTTAATTGTATATAAATTAAAATAAGTTTATAAAATATATTAAAAATGTAAATTGAATAATTTATTATGTATATTAACATTCTATAAAGTCAATTCTACTATTAATTAACCAATTTGTACTTTAATTAAGAGATTAGCCCTTAACTTAACATGTACAATCAACCAACTTTACCTAATTTTATTATATATCTAGATAACTTATTTATGTAAACTAATTACATAATTATGTATCCCTATATAAGGGCTTTACAATGGTATAATTTAATTTTAATTTACACTAATTTATCGCCCTCAAATCGAGGGCCAAAAACCTCGATTTCACACACTATTCAACACTGGTAGCACTCAATTGCACTGAAACAAAGCGCCACATCGTGACCTATAGAGCGCACGATGCGGTATATATTAGGTTTGTGTCCATATCCAGTTGGTCGTTGATTGCATCGCAAAAATACGCCTGCAATTGTGCCGTCTTGTGCTATTTTCTAGCATTACCCATGCATATTAGGCCTCCATAGTTGCATTGTAAAAATACACGCATGCATGCATCTAATTGAGAGGAGAGGAGAATGAAATAAGTGGCCTTGCATTTTACTTTTTTCCTCAAGTGCATCTTTGCAAAATTCCCATCTCTATTTTTATTCCCATTGATTTTTAATCTTTTCCCGCGGCTGCACCTTTCTTCCTCGCACCATGCTTCCTGCGGCTGCAACTTGCCTCTCCCTGCCAAGCCATTCCATCCCTCTCCCTGCAGCCGCATGCAGCCATGCCTTCTTCCTTTATAAAAGCCACGTCTTCTTCTCTTCAAAACAAGCCTGGTTCCAACAAAAAAAAAGGCAACAGCACACCTTCTCCTTCCAGGCCGCCACCATCCTCTCCTCCATTCCCCTCTATACATCGGCCCTCCTAGGAGATACCCGGCGGGTAGGAGGTCTCACTGTGGTGCACACCACCACAATGAGACCACCACGGCCCAGCTCTTCAAAGAGCCAGTGGGTGTGGTGGCTTTCTTCACTGTTTTTCAGTTCCAACCATTCCAGCCATTAGAGCAGCTTCAAGGTCTGAAGCTCAAAAGCTTCTCACGCCCAGCGACAGCAGCAGTAGAAATAGCAGCAGCCCCTTTCGTGCGGACCTGCAGGCGCCCCAGCCCTCCACGCGTGCCTGTAGGCCCTCTCCGCCTTCGCTTTCTCCACCCTATTGCGAGCTCTCTGCGCTCGCAACCGACTGCTGCGTGCCTCTGCATCGGTCGGCCAAGCGCTTCCCGCCCCCCTGCCAGCACCTGCAAGCTTCCGCGCTCCTGCAGACACCTCGCCTCTTGCTTCGCCGCTCTGTCGTGAGCTCTCCGCGCTCGCAACCGGCCGGCGTAGGCCTTCTCCCTCGCGCGCATACGCGCCTGCATGCGAAAGCCACCAGACGACGCCCTTCGCACGTAGATGGCTTAAAACGCCCTTCCTCGCCTCCAGCAAAGTGGCTGCTCTCTCCTCTCCCGCTCTCTCTCTCTCTCACAACACTCTCTCTCTCTCTCTACACCGACGCACACACACACCTACACTAACACTTCCACACACACACACACACACCTATACTCTATTATAAACATATATATATATATACGTATACTTATATATTGATATATATATACTTATGTATTAGTATACATATATATATCTATATACTTATACATATATATACATATATACATATATTTATATCAATATACATATATACTTACATATATACATATATCTATACACATTTACATATATATAAATATACATATATCTATATATATATTACCTATATAACTAAGTATAGATACATACATATATATATATATACACATATATACACACCTACTTATATATACATACATATATACATATATATATCCATATAACTATATATACATATATACATAAATATACATATCTAGATACATATACCTATATACATATATATATACATCTATATAGTATTATATACATACATACATATATATATACCTCTATATAGTTATATATACATACACACACACATATATATATACATATACACTTATATATATACATATATATATATACATATATATTTATAACCATATATATATATATATACATATAGACATATTTACATATATATATATTTTCACATTATTTACCAAACACTATATCGCGAGAATATCTGCACCAGTTGCTGATATTCCCCGATACACGTGCACAAAAAGCATGGTTACATACATCTTCACCATTCATCCCACACTCCACATAGCACCTATGTTGGTGCTAGAGCACCACGATCATTTGTTTTGATGATAACAAAACACGTGTTATTTAACATTTGCAATTTGAGTCCTAGATTTCAGGTCAATTGCAAATGTGGACGTGTTTAGACGGAGTTCAAGCTCGCATCCAGGACGGATTGGAGGAGCTTGACGGAAAACAGAGGAGGTTCGCGTGGAGCGAAAGATTGGAGATGGAAGACAAGAAGAATAGGATAGATTCTTTTTTATCCTTTCATGTATCTCTTGTATTTACTTTCTTGCTCTTTTTTATTCCTTAGAACATTATGTTAAAGAGCCTCAAAGTACCCTAAAAGTAGTCCTAGGAACACCTGCACAACCCTAGGATACTTAGGTTTTCTGTAGAATACTTAGAAAACCAATATAGGGCTCAAACAGCATTTCCAGACGTCTAATTCCAAACTCAGACGTCTGATAAAGAATTTTAAGACGTCTGACTGTTGTTTCAGACGTCTGATAACTGTTAGGCTGGACATAGCTAGTTCTGTCTGATGAAATCAGACGTCCAGACCTTAGTCCAGACGTCTTAGAAGACGTCTGATGATTTTGCCAGACGTCCAATTAGTGGACCGTTGGCTGGCTTAGCAAACAGTCAAGAATATGACCGTTAGAGCCTTATCAGACGTCCTTAGGCCTTTCCAGACGTCTGATAAATGACCGTTTTGCCTCGGCTGACCCAAAATCTCTTCTCAGAGATTTTCTAGCCGTTGCAACGTTTGGAAATCAATTCCCACAGTAAAAGTAGGTTTCCAGATGTCCAGACTTAGTGCCAGACGTCCTGTATGTCGTCTGATGGACTTACACAAAAACCCTGTTTAGATCTGATTCAAGTCAGGGAGAAACCCGCATAGAATCAGACGTCTGACCTTGAAATCAGACGTCTTAAAGTGGCCTTCCAGACGTCTGATGCCAGAGTTAGACGTCTGATAACCCTGTCAAATGCAATCATTGTCCTGATTTCGGCCTGATTCTCTTGGGCTTTGCACCCAACGGCTATGGAAGCTTTTCCAAGCCTTCCAAAGCCTTCCTAAGGCCTCTATAAATAGAGGGGAACCTTTGTAACACAAAACACAAGAAGAGAAACATAAGAGACACACTTAGAAAAACAAGACACAAGATATACACTCTCACACTCTTTTGTGTCCAGAAAAGATCTTGCTCTCCAAGCTCAAGCTCCATCATCTTGAGAGCTAAATTCAATTTGCGCGCCCGCTCTCCCGCCGTAGATAACGAGAGCAACGTAGCGCCATCGCGTGGCACACGCACCGCGTCATCGTCGACGCACTCCTTGCAAAGGGGAGTTTCCTATTTCCTATAGAAGCTAGGTTTAATTTTGTTGGCTCTATAGGACTGTTGTTTCATTTTATCTTTGTATTTTGGTTGGGTATTCGCTTTGCGAATTCCCGTCTCCTTCGTGGGACAAAATCCTTCTCGTGGAGAGAAGGGGTTGAGGAACGCTACCCTCGTACTTGTAGCGTGGTTGTATTGAGGTTGAATCACCCTCGTTCAAAGTGATTCGGTTAGTGGATTTGATCAACTTGGTTGATCGGAAAATCCTAACTCGAGAGGGTTAGGTGGTGGTTTTCACCCGGTTTGGGTTTCCACCTAAAAATTACTTGTGTACATTGTGTGATTGCTTATTTTTGTGATATTGCTTTATATATTCAATTCCGCAATTTTATTACGTCACCCCTCCTGGTAGGGACGAACCCTCAATTGGTATCAGAGCAGGTCTCGCATTTTCGGCGTTACAAACCGGCGAGGATCTAAACATGGTGGGAAGCTGTTCCACAAGTAGGATTTCCGAGGGGCAGTCCACAACCCGTCCGCCCTACTTTGACGGGAACAACTACAGCTACTGGAAGCTGAGGATGAAGACGTGGCTCCAAGCCACTGAATTTGAGGTATGGGGATGTTGCGAAACCCCATACGAGATCCCGAAGCGACCCCAAGAAGGCTACTCGCAGGTGCAGATTCTAGAGCTCTCACTCAACGCAAAGGCAATGAATGCCCTGTATTGCGCGTTGAGTCCGGAAGAGTTCGAGAAAATCCAAGAGTGCACCACCGCCCACGAGATATGGAGGAGGTTGGAAGGCACTCATGAGGATTCCAGCTCGGAGGAAGAAGAAGAAAAAGAAGAAGAAACCACTTGCTTTGGTTTCATGGCTAGAGGAACCAATAGCGACAGTGAAAGCGGAAGCGACTCCGACGAAGAGGTAAATTTTGATTTACAAGAAGCTTTTAATGAATTATTCGAGATTAGTAAATCACTAAAAATAGAAAACAAAAGCATGAAGAAGAACCTTAGTTTTCTTAAAAATGAAAATGATAGGTTAGAAAAACAACTTAAGGACATAGAAGCTAGTCCTAAGGATGATAACCTATTATTATTAGATAATCATAACCTCATCAATGAAAATACTAAATTGATTGAGGAAAATAATAGTCTAAAGTTAGAAATTTCTGATTTAAAGACTAAGATGGATATTATAGAAAAAGAAATCGCATGTCTTAGGGAAAATTCTAACAAATTAATCAACAAAGTTGATAATTTTTATAGCCCTAAGGTTGAGAAAGGATCTCCATCAAGGAGACCTTCTAACAAATCCGGATCCAAGCTCACTTGGATACCGAAGAAAAAATTAGAATCTTGTTTTGTAGGGTTCAGGGATGACTACAACATAAAGGACTGGACCTACAAACTAAAGGCTGGTCAACTCAAGTTGGGAGAACCAAGGAGTAGACCAAGGAGGAGAACAAGAAGACCGACGAGACGGCGAACAAACGACGGACCCGCCGCACGTCGACCACCAGATTGGAGACCGGCGCCGATGCCCGGGCCTCCAAGCTACGGATGGGAGCCCCATCCGATGTGGCATCCACCACCACCATTCGGGCCATTTTATTGGCCATGGTAGGTGAGGTAAAAATTCTTAACCCTATCTTATTATCATAAGCATTTAGATAGGGGGAGTTAAAAAATGATGAGCTAATTGTCAATTTTTAAGGGGGAGAAATAAGGTAGCTAAATTTCCTTTAGTAAGGGGGAGAAAAATAATAGCTATCTTGTTGTCACAAAAAGGGGAGAATATTACCTTTGTTAAAATAAACTCATAGAAGAGCATGTTTTAAGGGGGAGTTATAGGAAATGTAAAATCAATTAAACCTTTTTGATAATGTCAAAAAGGGGGAGGATTTTTTTATGCATTATTATTTACGGTTTTGTCATCATCAAAAAGGGGGAGATTGTTGGTGCTAGAGCACCACGATCATTTGTTTTGATGATAACAAAACACGTGTTATTTAACATTTGCAATTTGAGTCCTAGATTTCAGGTCAATTGCAAATGTGGACGTGTTTAGATGGAGTTCAAGCTCGCATCCAGGACGGATTGGAGGAGCTTGACGGAAAACAGAGGAGGTTCGCGTGGAGCGAAAGATTGGAGATGGAAGACAAGAAGAATAGGATAGATTCTTTTTTATCCTTTCATGTATCTCTTGTATTTACCTTCTTGCTCTTTTTTATTCCTTAGAACATTATGTTAAAGAGCCTCGAAGTACCCTAAAAGTAGTCCTAGGAACACCTGCACAACCCTAGGATACTTAGGTTTTCTGTAGAATACTTAGAAAACCAATATAGGGCTCAAACAGCATTTCCAGACGTCTAATTCCAAACTCAGACGTCTGATAAAGAATTTTAAGACGTCTGACTGTTGTTTCAGACGTATGATAACTATTAGGCTGGACATAGCTAGTTCTGTCTGATGAAATCAGACGTCCAGACCTTAGTCCAGACGTCTTAGAAGACGTCTGATGATTTTGCCAGACGTCCAATTAGTGGACCGTTGGCTGGCTTAGCAAACAGTCAAGAATATGACCGTTAGAGCCTTATCAGACGTCCTTAGGCCTTTCCAGACGTCTGATAAATGACCGTTTTGCCTCGGCTGACCCAAAATCTCTTCTCAGAGATTTTCTAGCCGTTGCAACGTTTGGAAATCAATTCCCATAGTAAAAGTAGGTTTCCAGACGTCCAGACTTAGTGCCAGACGTCCTGTATGTCGTCTGATGGACTTGCACAAAAACCCTGTTTAGATCTGATTCAAGTCAGGGAGAAACCTGCATAGAATCAGACGTCTGACCTTGAAATCAGACGTCTTAAAGTGGCCTTCCAGACGTCTGATGCCAGAGTTAGACGTCTGATAACCCTGTCAAATGCAATCATTGTCCTGATTTCGGCCTGATTCTCTTGGGCTTTGCACCCAACGGCTATGGAAGCTTTTCCAAGCCTTCCAAAGCCTTCCTAAGGCCTCTATAAATAGAGGGGAACCTTTGTAACACAAAACACAAGAAGAGAAACATAAGAGACACACTTAGAAAAACAAGACACAAGATATACACTCTCACACTCTTTTGTGTCCAGAAAAGATCTTGCTCTCCAAGCTCAAGCTCCATCATCTTGAGAGCTAAATTCAGTTTGTGCGCCCGCTCTCCCGCCGTAGATAACGAGAGCAACGTAGCGCCATCGCGTGGCACACGCACCGCGTCATCGTCGACGCACTCCTTGCAAAGGGGAGTTTCCTATTTCCTATAGAAGCTAGGTTTAATTTTGTTGGCTCTATAGGACTGTTGTTTCATTTTATCTTTGTATTTTGGTTGGGTATTCGCTTTGCGAATTCCCGTCTCCTTCGTGGGACAAAATCCTTCTTGTGGAGAGAAGGGGTTGAGGAACGCTACCCTCGTACTTGTAGCGTGGTTGTATTGAGGTTGAATCACCCTCGTTCAAAGTGATTCGGTTAGTGGATTTGACCAACTTGGTTGATCGGAAAATCCTAACTCGAGAGGGTTAGGTGGTGGTTTTCACCCGGTTTGGGTTTCCACCTAAAAATTACTTGTGTACATTGTGTGATTGCTTATTTTTGTGATATTGCTTTATATATTCAATTCCACAATTTTATTACGTCACCCCTCCTGGTAGGGACGAACCCTCAACCTAGTGCTGTTGGTTGCGTCTCTCTAGATGACGACCGACTCGACACCGTGCTACACTCCATCTCCACCTCCACCCCCACCCCTTTATATACATAATATATACCTATATATATACTGTATTTACTTTATTTCTGTTTCACTTTCCTGTTAGTAAAAAAAATAATAAAAAAAATATATAAAAGAGAAAAGATAATCCTCGACTTGCAGGTACTCCTTCTTGCGAGTAGCAAGACCCGTTTTGGAACCCTGTTTTGGCTCAAAGCCAAGAACCCAATTTTGAGGGTGTGCCTTAAGGACAAAGATTACAAAAAAAAAATCTAAATAAGAAAAACACAAAAAACACAATAAACGAACGGAAGAGACTCGTTGTAGGAAAGGCGTAGAAACTTGACTTGTACCCCACTTCCCTGAGTTCGACCCTGGGCCTAAAAGTGACAAGATAAAATCAAGTAGGCCAGGAAAAAAAATTTTGTAAAGAGATGGTTAGGTCCGATTTAGGTTAACAACTATACACATTTCAACGATAAAATCACCATATTAACAACCTATTCGGGTCCGACAACGTACTCTTTTCTGGCGTCGTTGCTGGGGAAGTGCGCCTTTAAGTAAGTTTCTATTCAATTCCTTTCAATTTTTCTCTTCTCTCTTCACAGGTATCTCTGTTTTTGGTGTGCAGGTGAACCTGATGCAAGGAGATGGCAGGCAGACGAAGTCAAAGACGTGAGCAGATCCAAGGCGGGAACGAGAGCGTGAAGATGCCGACACCGCATTGGAGCTTCGCACACGTTGCCGAACAAGTAGGTCTTCTTTTCTTAGCAACTAGGGTTAACTGTCACCTTAATAAAAAAAAAATTAAAAACTAAAAACTAGAAAAACTTCTTGGGATCTCTTGGGGCAAGTGGATTAAAATTCACTTGTTTGATTGATTGTCTTCACTCCCACCGCCCCAAAATTTCCCACCTTTCTTCGCATAGCGAAAATCCAAGAATCTTGATTCTTGAATCTTTCGCCGTGTGAAGTATTCTTTGAGGCAAACACAAAAAGATTGATTGCACCACTCTTTGCCTCATTTACATGTAATTCGGGATCACCTTTTTGGTGGGGAGACTTGGAATTGAGTTAATTCCAACCCCACCATGACTTTTCAACTTGCCTAAGATTTGATCCCGAATATTTCAACCCCAAAAATTGATTTTCTTTATCTTTTGGTTGGGCCTTGTGTGGAAATCTTTTTGGTGATTGGGAGCACTTGAATTGAAGTGCTTTGGCTCCCTTTCACATAAACTCTAAAGCTGATTCGTGCATCCACACATAGAAATCTCCATTTAGGGTAGCCCATTGCATTTTATCATGCATTAACTAATTGATATTGAAGAAGGGTTTGTTGGGCTTAGAAAGAAAACTTGTATTCTCACAAAAACTCAGAGATTGGTTGAATTGGTATTTCAGCGAAATCCTAAAATCCATACTACTTAAGGCTGAACTCTAAAAACCATTCACTAATTAAGAACTTTAATTCGGGGAGATTTCCCCATTGCATGCTTGTTTTACACACTTGAAAAATCAATCACTTGGGCATTACCCGTAAACAACACCCTTCACATTTCAAAAGCACTTGACCCTAAGCCTCTAACTAAAACTGGTAGTAACTTGACCCTTCTTAAGGATTGGAGGTCTAACTACCTGCGTGTAGCGGCTACGTGCTGGTGAGAGTTCCCGCGTGCTATCAGGTGTCTAAGACTGGGGCAAATGACTTTTCAATCTGGCCAGGTGGTTCTGCGGTGCTTGCATTCAGTTCTGTAGTTCGTGATAGTAGGTAACTTAGATCTTTAGGTCTAAGGGCACACTGTAGAGGTTAGGAATTGGATTGAATTGATTTGTCATCAAGTGTACCTTTGCGGCGTCATTTCTCTCGTCTCTCTTCCCTTCTCATCTCCCCAATTCTTCCTACGGTAGTGCATGTTTGGGAGGAGGTCACAAAACCCTGACCTGTTTGAATTGACTGATAAATCTAGAAAACAAGCTGAATCATCCTCCTCCACAAACATGGCTACACGCCCACCCCCAAATCCTGAGGGAGGAAACCGCCCTCAGAACCCACCAGGTGGTGGAGCCTTAGATCCCATAACCCACCTCCAAGCCCAAATAGAAATGTATAATGAGCAAATCAAAGCCATTCGGGAAACATTGGAGGAAATGCAGAACCCTCCCAAACGGGAGGAGCCTAGGTCTCTTAGCTCCTATCAGAATCCCGTTGCTACAGAGACCATAGGACAAATTCGGGTCCCCATGGGTGGGGACGACTTTGAACTAAAACCAAACATAATTGGCCTAATCAATTTTCACTTTCATGGTCTTGCAAGTGAAGACCCGTTTCTCCACTTGGAAGACCTAACCCGACTAGCTGAAACTGTTAAACCAAGAAATATCGGGTTACTTATAGTCCTCATGAAGATGTTCCCATTTTCATTGCGAGATAAAGCATCACAATGGTTACGCACCCTTGGGAGAACCATCCACTCTTGGGAAGAGATGCGAACAGCATTTCTCAAGAAGTTCTTCCTAATCGGGCGAACAAATGCGCTTCGCCGTGCTATCACCTCTTTTACGCAACAAAACAACGAACAATTTCATGAGGCATGGGAGAGGTATAACGACCTCCTCAGGAAGTGTCCGCACCACGGTCTGCCTAAGTGGCATATAGCCTAGATTTTCTACCATGGGCTAAATGAGACTTTGAAGTAGATTGCAGACGCTTCCTACGGAGGGAACTTTATGAATAAAGATGAGAATGGAGCATTTGAACTGTTCGAAAATATGAGTGAAAACTCGATGAACAATGCTTCCATTGTCGCCTTTAATTGTACCAGCCAGCCCCGAAATGTCCACGAAGTTGACACGGGACCCTCCCATTCATCCACTGATCTAAGCCTTATTGCACAAAAACTGGATGAAGTCTCCATCATGCACAAGAAGCTGGACGAGCTTCTAGCCAACCCCGCCCGATCTCTGGCAAACACCACCTCTTCACCACTTCGTCACAATCCAAATTCTTCCAACACTAGGCTTATCCCGAGAAACCCCGTAAGACCTTCCTTATCAAGTGTCGCACCGAGTGACTCGGTAAGTCAGGTGGAACTGGCTTCTGCGAGCTAGTATTTTGACACGGAGGACCAAGCCTCCGTGTGCTCGGATGCATACTTACATGCGGATGCGTCTTCTGGCATGGAAGACGCTTGCGCCCTGGGGAACAACCCGTTCTCTGCCACTTATAACCCAGGGTGGCGCAATCATCCAAACTTCGCATGGTCCAACAACCCATAGCACCAAAATCCCGCTGGGGGACCAATGCGACCATCCGCACCCGTCATCCCAAGGGCCCAGTCTAATCCTATGGCGAATCCGCCATTAGGCCCTTGCGTACCAAAAACTCAACACGCATCAAGTCCTCTTGACAAATTGATGCGAATGATGACGGAAATGTCAAAGCGCCATGAAGAGAACATGACTTCTCTTCAGCACCAATTGGTGCAGCAGAATGTTGAGATCAGTCAACTACGCATGGCGACTCGATCTCAGGGCACTCTTCCTGCCCAACCTGTTCCAAACCCATGAAACTTCATACCTTGTGGTCCTCAACCACAGCTACAACCTTCTCAGGGGCAGGTTAATCAAATTCTGCAAGCTCCGAGCATTCCACCAGGATTTCAGGCTAATCTCGCTGCAGCACCGCACTCTTATGTCCCCATTGTGAACCCTCCTCTGCCGTATGATCCCATTGGACCCACATCATCCAATGCTATCACTACGAGGAGTGGTAAGCAGACCGTCGATCCACCTCGACCTGATCCTGGCCTGTCTTCTTCTTTATCGCCCTCTCATTCGGGATGCGCACCGCATTCGCGAGAGGACGATACACCCAAATTGTTGCCAAAATCAGTCCCATTCCTTGAGGCTCTATTGAGGGAGCCCAAAGGCAAAAAGAAAGATACACAGGCCTTTGATAACCTGCGTAATTTGTTCAGGGATGTAGAAATCAAGGTACCCCTGCTCGAGGCTATCGACCACATACCTACTGTCGCCCGATTTTTCAAAGACTACACAACACCCAGGCGACAGTCAAAGAAAACTAAGAATCCGGTGGTTCTCTCGCCTCATGCGAGTTGTGCTATACTGTCAAACCTACCACCGAAGCAGAAAGATCCGGGCACACTGCTTATTTCCTGTAGCATCCAAGGCTACAATTTTAACCGTGCCCTGCTTGATCTAGGATCTTCCATAAATCTCATACCAACCATCATGCTCGAAAAATTTTCCTTGGGAAATCTGAAACCCACCCCTATCACGTTACAATTGGTAGATCGTTCTGTCAAAATCCCAAAGGGTGTGGTGGAAGACGTGGTGGTTAGGGTCAACAGTCTCTGTTTTCCTGTTGACTTTCTTATTTTAGATATGGAAGTTCCTAGTTCACTTTCTGATTGTCCGATCATCCTCGGTCGACCTTTCTTGGCCACAGCTCGCACCTATATCGATTGCGAGTCGGGCTGTATTGAGATTGTCGTTGGATCTGAAAAGATCAAGCTTAACATCTTCAAGGCAGCCAAGAACTTTGATTGTGATTACATCAAGGATGACGCGTTTGACGAGGACATGGCCGTCAGCGTGTGTATCGGACTAATTGGGACCTATTCGGACTGCTGCGGATTACCTATAAATACTGATGACTGCCTGACCAACACATATTGTGACGTTCTCCCATCCCACCCTTGTCCCGTACCTTTTCCTGACCAGACTTCTAATGAGGTTTTCTCCTCTTCCCACACCTCGTGGTCTGAGTCATATCTGGGCTACTCACCGCCGATCCACACTCTCAAAGACCGAATTGCCCTTTCCTCCCCACCAAATCAGGTGGATTTGCAAATCCACACTGGGACCTTGAGCCCATATACTTCTCACTGGGGCCATTCATTTTTGGATCCATCTATCCAAGAAGCCCCTCTTCTTGGCCAATCTGAGGGCCAATTTCTTCCTCCTGACTTGTTCTCCAACCCACCTGGGACACTCTCGTCCCAAGAAATGCCAGACCTTTCACCATCCACTCCCGAGCTAAAAGAGCTGCCTAACACACTTAAGTATGTTTTCCTGGGACCAAATGAAACGCTCCCTGTAATCATCAATTCAAAATTGACCAGGGAGCAGGAGTGCAAACTAACTAAGGTCCTCATTGAACACAAGACAGCAATTGGATGGTCTTTATCGGACTTATCTGGCATTAGCCCCTCTTACTGCACTCACCGTATATATACGGAGGAGGAGGCTCGACCTTCCCGCGAGATGCAACGATGTCTCAACCCTAATATGTGGGAGGTCGTTAAGAAATAAATTATTAAGTGGCTGGATGCGGGTATAATCTACCCGATCAGCGATAGCCCCTGGGTGAGTTTGATTCACGTTGTGCCCAAAAAGGCAGGACTCACCATCCGTGTCAATGACAGGGGCGAATCCATCCCTACACGCACTCCTACATCTTGGAGAGTGTGTGTAGATTATAGGAAACTTAATGCTGCAACCAAGAAAGATCACTTCCTGCTACCATTTATTGACCAAATCCTAGAGCGGTTAGTAGGAAATAAAATTTTCTATTTCCTGGATGGATTCTCAGGATATAACTAGGTGGCAATTAACCCCCGAGACCAAGAGAAAACCACTTTTACCTGCCCTTTCTGCACCTTCGCATTTAGAAGGATGCCGTTCGGACTTTGCAACGTGCCAGCAACTTTCCAGAGATGCATGCTGGTGATATTCCATGACATGGTGGGTGACTTTCTCGAGGTCTTCATGGATGACTTTTCGATCTTTAGACCATCTTTCGACGAATGTCTTGCCAACCTGACTCATATCCTTAGGAGATGTATTGATGTAAACCTCGTGCTTTCCTAGGAAAAAAGTCATTTTATGGTGCATGAGGGAATTGTTCTCGGACATATCATCTCCGATAGGGGTATCGAGGTTGACAGAGCTAAGCTCGATGTCATTGCTGATTTACCTGTGCCTGGCTCTGTCAAACAAATCTGCTCCTTCTTGGGACACATCGGTTTCTATAGGAGATTCATCAAAGACTTCTCCAAAATTTATCGACCCTTAACTCATCTCCTATCAACCGACGTACCCTTCGATATGGGCCCCGACTGTATATAAGCATTCATGCAGCTGTGTAATGCTGTCACCAAAGACCCTGTTCTCTAGCCGCCTGATTGGTCCCTTGACTTTGAACTTATGTGTGACTCTTCCGACCTTGCAGTTGGAGCCATCCTGGGACAGAGACACGATAGACACCCCTTCGTGGTGTACTACACCAGTAAGATGTTGGACGAGGCCCAGCGTAATTATACTACCACTGAAAAAGAACTACTGGTGGTTGTCTTTGGGCTGGAGAAATTTCGCTCTTACCTTCTGGGCTCTCACGTTATTGTTTTCACTGATCACGTGGCCATTCACCATCTCATGCACAAGAAGGATGCCAAGCCTAGACTGATTCGTTGGATCCTTCTGCTCCAGGAATTTGACATTGAGATTCGCGATAAGGCCGGAGCCTAGAATGTTGTGGTTGATCACCTTTCCAGACTGGACCTTGACCATATTAGACTTACTCTGCTGATCAATGAAATTTTTCCTGATGAGCACCTATTGGCAATAAATGTGGCAAGTGGACCATGGTATGTCGACATTGTCAATTACCTTGCTTTTGGATCCCTTCCACGTGGCTGGCCTAAAAACCAGCGCGAGTGTCTCATGGCAGAAGCAAAGTATTATTTCTGGGATAATCCACTTCTTTTTTGGATAGGTGCTGATCAAATCATTCGTCGCTAGATTCCTGACAGCGAGTTCCCCAGTGTGCTATCCTTCTGCCACGATCAAGCCTGCGAAGGCCATTTCTCTAGGAGGAAAACTGCAGCCAAGGTGTTGCAATGCGGTTTCTTTTGGCCCTCCCTTCACCAGGATGCACACAATTATGCCAAGCATTGCACTAGGTGCCATTCGTTAGGGTCAATGTCACGTCGTGACATGATGCCCTTGGAACGAATCCTAGCTACGGAAATCTTCGACATCTGGGGAATTGACTTCATGGGTCCCTTTCCTCCATCCAACGGCTTCGAATTCATCCTTGTGGCCGTTGACTATGTTTTGAAATGGATCGAGGCTATTCCCGCACGCCATGCTGACCATGTTATTTCCACCCGATTTGTCAAAGATTACATCTTTGCGCGATTTGGGATCCCTCGAGCCATTATCTCAGATGGAGGAAGCCACTTTACCCATGCTTCTTTTCGGGCACTTTTGAGGAAGTACGGAGTCCACCATCGTATCGCATCCCCGTATCATCCTCAGACGAACGGCCAGGCAGAAGTGCCGAACCGGCAAATCAAGCAGATTTTCCAGAAAACGGTTCGGCCTGACCGTAAGGATTGGTCTGACAAGCTGATTGACGCACTTTGGGCGTATCGGACCGCCTTCAAGGCTCCCCTTGGTATGTCTCCATATAGAATCGTTTACAGGAAGCCTTGTCATTTGCCCGTGGAGTTGGAGCACCGCGCTTATTGGGTGGTTCGCCAATGTAACCTCGACCCAGACCTGTGTGGTCGAGAAAGGAAACTCCAACTCCAAGAGCTGGAAGAGCTCCATCGTGAAGCCTATGATTCTGCTCTAACCTTTAAACAGCACACTAAGGCTTTTCACAACAGCTGTATTCGGCGGAAAGAATTTGAGCCATCTCAGCAAGTTTGGCTCTATAATGCCCAACTCAAATTCTTTCCTGGGAAATTGAAGTCCAAATGGACTGGTCCTTTCCTGGTCTCAAGACCATTCCCCAACGGGGCCGTCGAGATCGAAGATCCCAAATCTGGGCATAAATTTACGATCAACGAGCAACATTTGAAACCCTATCTGACTCATGAACCTACCCTCGTTGGAGAAACCGTTGCCCTACTGGAGGGTAACTAATTCTTTGCCTCATTCTGAGTCCAGCTGGGGGCGTTAAATTCAACGCTCGTTGGGAGGCACCCTAACAACACTCACCATCCACCATCACTTTTCACTTCACTGTCACGATCACATCACTTTTCACATCACCACCCACCATCCACCCACCCTACCACCCTACTGTATACCCTGCACTTCAGCTCTCGTTACCTGATCTTTCGTCCTTTCTCTACCCTTCCCTGCATACATATGAGGACATAGCATTGTTTGGCATGGGGGGGTGGATAGGCATCCTTAGGATCTGGGTATTTTAGGGTATCATGCAGTTTCTATATATAGATAAAAAAAAACAAAGAGAGAAAATAAAAATGCTGTTTAGTAATGATCTGAAAGCTGAAACAAAATACAATTAGTGTTTACGGATATTCAACCTCTGTTTTGAAGAATTTCCAGGTCACAGAAGCTTGATTCACTCAGGCTCGGCTTAATTCACTTGAGCATTGACAAGATAGATCGGAATCTCTCCTAACTACGGACATATTCTTGTACCTGAGACACCAGTACAGGATTCGTTGGTTTGCTTCTACTTAGGAGCTTAAGTAAACTTGGTTCACACTACACATATCAGGAAAGACCAGGTGAACATAAGATCCAACCTTAGTGTTCATTAGGGAAGGTGGAGTCCTTACCTGTGCATGCAGGTAGACTTTTTATCCAAGGTTTTAGTCTTGTGTTTAAGAGAAACTCTATCCACCAAAAAGAAACTCTCCCACCAAAAAGAAAAAAAAGTGTGCTCCTTCAAAAAAATGTTGTAAGAGATATACGGACACGTGTTTCAAAAAAAAAGTTGCAAATAAGTCAGTATATCTTACAAATGTCTGTAAAGTCTTTGCCCTACAAGAAGTTCTTCAGGGCAGGTTACAAATACCTTGTTTTCCTTTGATCCACAAAAATTAGAAAATGGGAGTTGAGTTTTTCGTCATCTTCTTAAGGGTCAATCTGAAAACACGAGATGAAACTGGGACCAACCTATACTTAAAGATTCGTGAAACCCTGGGCTTGAGTCTTAATGTTCATTTGGTCAGTCTTGATCCTTCACTATGCACAAGCCATAACCTCTTGAGCTCTCGAGTACGGCAGAAACCTCCTGGGTCCTGGAAATCGTACTTAATGTTTAAATATCAAGAGTCCTGGTTAGTCGAGAGATGATCTATGTCATGTGAGACTTATAGTACTGGTAGCCTTCTCTACAATTGGTTCTCACAATATCCAACAATAAACACACCTATATCGCCTCAGAAAAAAATCTTCAGCTTAAGATCATTTCTAAATACTATTTTGCTAGGGACTAGCAAAAGATAGGCATGGGGGTATGATTGCACCGCAAAAATGCGCCTGCAATTGTGCCATCTTGTGCTATTTTTTTGCATTACCCATGCATATTAGGCCTCCATAGTTGCATTGTAAAAATACACGCTTGCATGCATCTAATTGAGAGGAGAGGAGAATGAAATAAGTGGCCTTGCATTTTACTTTTTCCTCAAGTGCATCTTTGCAAAATTTCCATCTCTATTTTTATTCCCACTTGATTTTTAATCTCTTCCCGCGGCTGCACCTTTCTTCCTCGCACCATGCTTCCCGCGGCTGCAACTTGCCTCTCCCTGCCAAGCCATTCCATCCCTCTCCCTGCAGCCGCATGCAGCCATGCCTTCTTCCTTTATAAAAGCCACGTCTTCTTCTCTTCAAAACAAGCTTGGTCCCAACAAAAAAAAGGCAACAGCACACCTTCTCCTTCCAGGCCGCCACCATCCTCTCCTCCATTCCCCTCCATACGCCAGCCCTCCTCGGAGATACCCGGTGGGCAGGAGCTCTCACTGTGGTGCACACCACCACAGTGAGACCACCATCGCCCAGCTCTTCAAAGAGCCGGTGGGCGTGGTGGCTTTCTTCACTATTTTTCCGTTTCAGCCATTAGAGTAGCTTCAAGGTCAGAAGCTCAAAAGCTTCGCACGCCCAGCAGCAGCAGCAGTAGAAGCAGCAGCAGCCCCTTTCGTGCGCACCTGCAGGCCCTCTCCGCCTTCGCTTTCTCCGCCCTGTCGCGAGCTCTCCTCGCTCACAACAGGCTACTGTGCGCCTTTGCAGCGGCCGGCCAAGCGCTTCCCGCCCCCTTGCCAGCACCTGCAAGCATCCGCGCGTGCCTGCAGACACCTCGCCTCCCGCTTCGCCGCTCTGTCGCGAGCTCTCCGCGCTCGCAATCGGTCGGCGTAGGCCTTCTCCCTCGCGCACATACGCGCCCGCGTGAGGAAGCCACCAGACGACGCCCTTCGCGCGCAGACGGCTTAAAATGCCCTTCCTCGCCTCCAGTAGAGCGGCTACTCTCTCCTCTCCCGCTCTCTCTCTCTCTCTCTCTCTCTCTCTCACAACACTCTCTCACTCTATCTACACCGACGCACACACACACCTACACTAACACTTCCACACACACACACACACACCTATACTCTATTATAAACATATATATATACGTATACTTATATATTGATATATATATACATATATTTATATACATATATATATATACTTATATTTATACATATAGTAATATCTATATACTTATGTATTAGTATACATACATATATATATATATACATATATATATATCTATATACTTATATATATACTTATATATATATACATATATACATATACTTATATAAATATACATATATACTTACATATATACATATATCTATACACATATACATATATATAAATATACATATATCTATATATATATTACCTATATAACTAAATATAGATACATACATACATACATACATACATACATACATACATACATACATATATACATATATACATATATACATATATACATATATACACACCTACTTATATATACATACATATATACATATATATATCTATATAACTATATATACATATATACATATATATACATATCTAGATACATATACCTATATACATATATTATTATTATATATATATATACATATATATATATATACTTAGCTACATATATCTATATATACATATATTACTATATACTTATACATACATATATATATACCTCTATATAGTTATATATACATACACACACACACACATATATATATACATATACACTTATATATATACATATATATATCTACATATATATATATACCTATATATTTATAACCATATATATATATTTTCACATTATTTACCATACACTGTATCGCGAGAATATCTGCACCAGTTGCTGATATTCCCCAATACATGCGCACAAAAAGCGTGGTTACATACATCTTCACCAATCATCCCACACTCCACGCAGCACCTAGTCCTGTTGGTTGCGTCTCTCTAGACGACGACCGACTCGACACCGTGCTACACTCCATCTCCGCCTCCACCCCCACCCCTTTATATACATAATATATACCTGTATATATATACTGTATTTACTTTATTTCTGTTTCACTTTCCTGTTAGTTAAAATAATAATAAAAAAAATATATAAAAGAGAAGAGATAATCCTCGACTTGCAGGTACTCCTTCTTGCGAGTAGCAAGACCCGTTTTGGAACCCTATTTTGGCTCAAAGCCAAGAACCCAATTTTGAGGGTGTGCCTCAAGGACAAAGATTACCAGAAAAAAATATAAATAAGAAAAACACCAAAAACACAATAAACGAATGGAAGAGACTCATTGTAGGAAAGGCGTAGAAACTTGACTTGTACCCCACTTCCCTGAGTTCGACCCTGGGCCTAAAAGTGACAAGATAAAATCAAGTAGGCCAGGTAAAAAATTTTTGTAAAGAGATGGTTAGGTCCGATTTAGGTTAACCACTATACACATTTCAACGATAAAATCACCATATTAACAACCTATTCGGGTCCAACAGCAGTCGTCAGGTGCTAGGCACCAAACATGGCATATAGGTCTTGGTCACGATTCGCGTGCTGCATGCGCCTGCGGGCTTGTGTGGGTGCGTGCGTTTGCGCGTGAGCGCGCAGGTGTGTGCAGGCATGTGGGCCTATTATGGGGCCTAAAATCGAATCAAATGTACAATTAAAGAAGAATCCGGTTTAGTAGTGGCCTAATCCCACCCAAGAGGGTGCTGTGTATCCCACAGAAGGCCGGTTTGCCAACTAAAACACCTAATTTTTGTTAAGTGAACTGAATTGAGTGTTGAGAAACTAAGAAAGAAAAGAGAGGAAAGGAAGGAGAAAAGAAGCTGTTGAGCGGTTAAGTGTAGAGTGTTTACCTGTGTATGCGCCTATGTATGTGTGTATATATATATATAGTATATAGTAATAAGTATGTATATAAATAATGTAATTAAATGTAAATAAATAAGTATACGTATGTATAATATATATATATATAATAAGTATATATGTATTCGTATAAGTAGTATAGTATGTTTGAGCTTTTATATGTATATAAATAAATTAGAGCTTTAGTGACAGTTATATATGTCACTGTATATATGTATATACGTTAGTATAAGTAATAATTTTTACCTTAGGTTATGTAAATATGTTACTAAGGTTTTAGTAATGTATATATGCGTCATTGTACATAGCTAATATGTCAGTATAGACAACTACTTTGCCTTATGTTAAGTATATAATTTACTAAGGCTTTAGCGATGCTTATTTATGTTACTGTATATATAATATATGTTATTATAGATATTAGTATGTTATAATGATTTAGTATAGTAGATATTATTAGATATTTTTATACTGACATTTAGGTATTACTTATAGTAGTTGTATATAACTAACATAGAGTAATTATATATAGTTTGTGACGCTTGTTTATGTACATATATTTTCAGGTATTGCGTTGCATATCAATTGATTCTTTTGTAAATAATTATCCAATTCATTCATTATTTGATTGATTGATTCATTTTGTAAATAAAATCAACATTTTTGGAATAAAAGAACATTTTTGGACTTAGAGAGTGATATATATCAATAACTATCTCTCAGTGAATGACCTGGAAACAAACCAATAAAAATAGTAAATAAATAAAATTGACGCGACATCGGTTTGCATTCGTGATATCTATATTACATAAACGACATTTAAATATCATTTTTATTGTAAATCGAAAGTTGACAATCATATTTTTGGCATTGTTGCCGGGAACAAAAACCTGATAATAGTTCTTTCTTATGATTGTTGATGTCTTGTCCATTTGCCGTGCACTACACCTGGCTGCTCAGTAACACTTGAGTACAGAACTCAAGGAATATGTCAGTGAAAACTGAGTAGAGTAGACACAACAACAGGGTACAAAATAGTAACAAAGAGAGAAAGAGAAATGGTACTATCTCATAAACTAATCCTTTTATTAATTTTCACATTATTTTATTCATTTTACAAGTTAAGCCCAACTTGTTACAGGTAAAATCCCGTTAATCAACACCTCGGGGCATGAGGCGATTTCATGTGATTTCCTAAGGCATAAGATTCGTATAAGCCACCCTCTTGGCTAAGTAGACAACTTATACCCAATGAGTCACAACACTCTATCACTTTGGAGTCATTGCGAAAAGGGGTGACGGTTACATCGTATGGCATGAACATGTGTTAGCTATATATGCTGAATCATAGACAGCTAATGACCCATCCATCGGTCGAGCAAAGAAAGCCAACTCTAATGCTTGAGCTACACATCCCACTATCTTAGTTGGTCGCTAAGCCTAACCAAAAGTTATAGGAAGGCTAGCAACTCCCTAAACCAACCAAAAATTGGTCTAAAAGACCAAAGCTATAGTTAAAATCCCAATGAGTAATAGCACTAAATCAATTATCCAATTCATTTTCGACCAATTTGTCATTATCAATTTAATAACTTATTCTTGAATAATGGAATTAATAACATCAATTAGTTAACCCATAAATCTCATCATTTAAAATCATTGTTTCAAAGTTACGAAAGAGCTTAGATCACATTATTTCAAAATTAACTGTTAAGCTACTTAGTTTTCAATTTCTAACAATGGTCCCAATTATGTTATTATTTAATAATCATAATGATGTTAGTTTCACAAAAAATTGAGTTTGTTTCACACATGAAATGACAAGACCACATGAAGTGTACTTAAGTACTTCATAATTCGTCAAATCATGAAAATCGTCTAATAAATATTAACGAATCCATTTTAATTCAACAATTAATTATATCAACTTAATTATTCACATTCCAAGTCATCAACTTTATTTACAATATTAACATTTAATATTCAAGTACCTAAAACAGTAAGAAACATGAAGATGGGTTTCAATCCTAGCAAGAGGCAAGAACGTACGATAAATAGTACTGCAAATATGCGAAGAAAACTATAATGTAGAGAACCCACACGAGGAGAAAGAGAGACTACTCTACCTAGTGTCGTTGGAGGATTACGACAATTCTGTAAAAATAGGTCGAAGACTCCCAACGCCAAACATGTTTTCTTAATTTGTGCCTTTAAGTTTGGAGCAAAATTCGTCCAATCCAATCGTACGGATGCTTTTGATATGCTTGAGAACTTGAAGATTGAGTCCTGGATCATCAAATTTCAACCTGAAATGCCTTCAATTTATGGAAAAGAACACTGATTGTCACATCTTAAATAAGACACTAATTCCCTTCATAGGGACCAAAATGTAATAATTAAATATTTATATTTTTAGGCTAGAATTTTCCTCTCTTCAATCCTTTTTCTCCTTCTCTCTTTTTCTGCTTCGGTCTTTCTCTCCATGTCACACACATGCAGGGAGATAACCCATGCAATCACACCTCCATTGACCATGGAAGCCGGCCCTCCACAAGCTAGCTAACCTCCCTCGTTTTGCACCTCTGGTTGCCCTCCTTAGCCTCCCTCCCTATCTCTCTTTGCCGTTCTTTCTCTTGCTTTTTCTGCAAGTACCCATGCACACATGTGCATTGGTCATGTCGGTGGCCACTGTCGCGTCGAACTTGCCGCAGCCGTCTCCCCTTTCTCGATCCCTCTCTCCTCTCTCAATCTCGTTCTCTCCCTCATCTCTCTCTCTTTATTCTATTCTCTACATGAACCCATGCACATACGTGCATGGGCCCCACGTCGGCCATCGTTGGCCTCCCTCCAACTACGGTCGACTTCTCCATCTCTCCATCGTCATCACCGCCCTATGCCCTTGGGCATCATCATCTTCTCCCTACCACTCCCTCTCCCTCTTCCTTGTTTTTATTCTTCTCCACCCGTTTGAGCACCTATGCATGCATGAAAAAAAAACAAATGAGAAGGAGAGGAGGAACTTACGTCGCATGACGACATGGGTTGCTTACGTTTGTTGCTCATCCTTGCGTCGTTTTCACAACGCCCTCTCCCAAA
The DNA here is from genome assembly GCA_037157565.1 of Thalassia testudinum. NCBI lineage: Eukaryota > Viridiplantae > Streptophyta > Magnoliopsida > Alismatales > Hydrocharitaceae > Thalassia > Thalassia testudinum. The sequence goes on along the minus strand of JAZHRO010000013.1, from coordinate 83,557,859 downwards.
CTTACCCTCACTTTTCTCTCTCTCTCTCTCTTGGCTTCTTTTTTTCTCTCTTCCTTTCTTTTATGTGCAAGGAAGAATAGGGAGATGAAAGAAAAAGTGCTAGCGGTGGTTGCATTTATAGAGTTGGAAAGACGAAAACGTTGGAGGGGGAAAATTAGGTTTAGGAATTGTTGCTAGGGATTCGTCAAGTGTTAGGAGATGCGCGTTGCAATATAGTCGACAAAATCGTTATAGCATTTAAATTTATAAAGAGTGCTTGAAATCAGGAAATTGAGTCTGAGGTTGTTTACAGGGAGCAAATATGAAATTCACGTATTAATTGCAATATAGAAGTAATGAGCACAATGAATTAAGCACCAGAGAGATATTCAATGAATAATTTACTCAGAATGATATTCAATTATAGACCAATGTATCTCAAGAACAATGGGATAAAAGAATAGAAGCTCAAAACAATGGTGATTTGAATCACCACTTAAATCCCCACATTAAGCAAATAAGCAATTAACTCAAATTTCTCAATAGTGATCGTAAATTACTTTCTCAATTACCCACATTAGACAAATACTAGAGTCAACCTCGAATATAGCCACAGTACTCACAATTAGACGTCGCAATGGGTCATCAAGCGCCTTAAAGTTATCGAACCTCAGGAGCACAAGGCTTTAGCATAGGCACTAGCACAAAGTCACGAAGCCTCAGTAGAGACCTCAGAGATGCTAAGTATAGAACACATAAGCATGCATCTCGAGGGAAAGGACACGTGTTCTGAAGCAAAAACCTCCCCCCTCCTCAAGATTTCTCTTCTTTCTCTATTCAGCATCGAGTAAACGGGTAATCGGATATACGGGTCATGAGCATAGGGGACGAGACCCACCGGGGTGAGAGGCGAGCGAGGTGTGCATGGGGGACCTTACCCCCTTGTGCTTGGGCGGCTCATCTACTCACGAGGTGGGACTATGCTCCCACCTTTCTTCGTCGCACGTAACCTCGTGTTGCAGCAGGTGAAGGCTCATCTAATTGGTGTTGTAGCTACTACTAGTTGCTGCAATTGAGAGCTTGGAGCTCTTCTTGACTTGGAACCGTAGTGCCTGGAAGTTGCAACGATGTCGAAGCAGGTTGGAGCACGGCGGTCGTCGAAGGTGATGAATGATGGAGACAAGATGTCCAACGAAAGTACCTAAAGCATGAAAATGTCCTTACGGCCCAATTAGAAGTGCTCAGAAGCTCCACCTTGTCGCGTGGAGTATGACAGTGGGGTTGATTGAGTGAACGGTAGTGTGTGGTGGTTGAAGGGTGAAGGGTTGATCGGTGGATTGATGGGTTCTTCATCAGGGGTTTGTGTGAGCGAAACCCTCAATTTCTTGAGATGTTTTGCTTACACGGTCATGGGCGAGCTTATGGTGGTGGTTGCGAATGGTTTGGTTGCATGTAGTGGTCGCACGGCCTTGCCAGAGGCTTGGCCGACGTTGGAGAAGACGGTGGGGGATGGGGCGGTTAGTTAATCGAATTAGGATAAGGAGTGCAACATAAACTATGATGAGAGAGGGAGAGAAGAGACCTAATTTAAGGATGAAAGGGGGAGGTATCGCCAACTTTCCTCGCCGGACACGATGGAGATGAAGACCTCTAGTGGGGGCGACGGCGATGAAGACAGGGGGAGGAAGCTTCCACTTGGCTGGCGGACGAGGATGAGGAAGATGATGGCACTCCCAATTTGATTGTTGGGAGGCCGGAGAGAAGAGGTCGAGGGGTCTCATTGGAGTAGCGGCAGAGGTAGCCGGAGAGAGAAGAAAGAAGTGTTTTTGTGGCCTAACCAGACTAAGGAGGATGGCTGAAGATGCATGAGCTTATATAGAGCTTAGAATCGAGCTCTAATTGAGGAAAGGAGCTCTATTTTCTTGGAGATTAAGACACAAGACACCCATTGATTTTGTGGGTTCTGTAGGGCACAAAATCATGAATTAGAAGCCAAGATCTAGCTCAAATGATTCTTTGCAATGTGAACATCAATCCCACCAAATTTGGTGGGATTTGGTGGTGATTTGATTGGGTTTTAACTTGGTCAAAGGTTGGTGCTTAGGTTGGTTGACCTTCAATGGTGGCAAGGACCAAAGTGTGAAGAAGACAACAAACCTAGGGCCTCTTTGCAAGAGATTTTGAAAGCTGGGGGCCTGACTAAGAGAAACAAAGATTTAATGGCCTGAAATGCAAACTAGGTCAAGATGGACTCTAATCGAGTCCAAATTTTGGTATTAACCTAATTTAGACCCAATAAATCTAATGGTAAAGTTGGATTTCAATTTTTATCACGTTTGACTGGGAAATTTGCACAGAAGCCCAAATTAGGGCAAAATCCTGTCTGAAGCTCTGCCCAAGGTCAAAATGGGTTCAGATGGTCAAACCAAGGGTACCTGATGGCATTTTCATCATTCACTATATCTAACCTAATTTGGATAAGGTCTAAGGTTTAATTCACCTAATTAACACATTGAAGGGTATAACTCAATCAGGGCGGAAGAGAGAAATTAATAAAAATTGGGGTTAATTTTGTAATTTTCATGAAAAATTTATAAATACAGAACAGTTGGAGGGTGAACTATGGCTAAGTAAAAGGTCAATTGAGCTTAATTGTCTTAAAAGTGGATTGGTACTAAATAATTCAAGATTTACATTCAATTTGAATGTTAATCCTCAATCAAATTGGCAAATTTCTAACCCTCTTTAATTAAAATAGTTTCAATGGAAATAAATATAATATAAAATCTCTAAAAATTAAGTAAAAATATTTTATAAGGTTTGGCACAATCAATTTAATAATCGGAACCTATTTTGACCTAAAACAAAATCATAGACGAGAATTTGGTACATTTTAGGTATAAATATAAATTGACCATGAAAACATCATTAAAATACAAAATTGAAGTCACCATTATATTCCTCATATCCAAATTAGGTTACCATAAAAATTTGGGCTCATTTGGACTTCATCTTAACTTAGTTTGCATTTTAACCCTTGAAAACTAATTCCCTTACAAATGAGCCCTTACCTTTTGATTTTCCTCACAATTAGCCCCCCAGGTTCTTCATCTTCTTCACATTAAGGTCCTCAACCTTCATGGCAGCAATGGTGCAAGAAATGGCGAGTTTCACTTGCAAATTCTCGTTGCCTCAATCCTCGGTTAATCTTGGTGACTTGAGAAGATTTCTTCCCCTCGACGTTGCGCACCCAATGGTGGAAGTTTCATTGATGAAGACCGCCTCTACTGCCTGAAATCGCCAGTCAAAGTTAGCGCCATTGTTGCGAGATTGTTGCTAACAAATCTCGCAACAACCGGCCACCAACCGCTTTAGAATAGGGCTATAAGTGCTCGCAAACTCCTTCCAAGTTCTGTCATCCAGAAATCGCACCTGTTCCTCCTCTCTTTATTCTTCTTTGGGTGACAACATTGATGGACCTTGGATCCTTCCTTGACTCGCTTCTTCACCGGTCCTTGTAGCCAAACGAGGCCACGGTCCTCTTCCCTGCTTCCTCGCTGTGCTCCCTGCCACTGGGCACGATTGCCTAGCCTCATCATCGCTCCAAACTCCCTCACCAAAGTTCTTATCCAAATCCGGCAAGCATGCCAGCCTCCTCCCCGACCTTCCCTCCTCCTCTCAGGTACTCTCTTATCTTCTCCTCTCCTTATAGGGTAGTTTCCCCCCTTTAGATCTAAGATTTGGCCACCACACCCTCCTCTTCTCCATCTTCTTCACGCATGGTGAGCTCTGACCATGCTCCGGCGATAACTCCGACGACCCCACCACATCACTCCACACCATCTCACGTGCTGTTGACCACCTTACAAGCTCCACCTCGATGAGTGCGTCAAAACCCCTCAACCAATTTGGGGTTTCGACGCCGCCAACCGCCCACTGGACTCTCCTCGCTGTTGCCCTCTTCATTGAGTTTGCCAACCCTCCTCCGACCTCCTCACAACAAATCAATGCCTCCATCACTTCCAGTGGGTCTGATCGAAGCTTGTTGGGCCATTAGTTTGAAGCTTCGACACTCCTCGTACCCAACTGGCTGACCCATCAATGGCGGATTCACCGACCCTTCTCCGGCCACCTCCATGCATCGCTGTGCCAATCGAATGCATCCTCCACCTTTAGTGCACCATGTGGAAGCCTCTCGACTCCTTGGCTTGAAGCTTGGAGCTCTGAGCCATGCTGACCTCATCCATCGCCGACAGCCCCCAACCACCTGTTGCCAATGCAAAGAGAAGAAGAAGAAAGGAAGAAGAAGGGTAGGGGCATGGTTGTGAGAAAATAAAGGTTTTCGGGGGCCAAATCACAATAAATAGGGACCAAAAGGAAAGAAAATCAAGGATTGATTTGCAGTATTGGTGAATGTGATTTAAGTTTTGATTTTAAGTGAATTGATACTCCCAGATCTTGTGTAAACTTTATTGACATCAATTATTTGATGTTTAAAACATATTCACATTTGATTATCCTTAACTGAGTAACAAAATGCAATTTTCTCTATTGAATTAGCAAGATAGTAGGGAACTCTTTACATTTCAGACTAGATTTAGGGTTTAACAAATTTGACATACCATATCCAGTTTTCAACTTTCATATCCTGAATAGTGGTATTCGCGCATCTAAGCTTGCTCCCAGAGACGACCTTAGATTTTTCTAATTAATTCGACTATTAAAAATTTTAAATGTTAGATTCGCTTTAATCAACTATACTACGATGCGTGTTTTTGAGAAAAAATCGAAGCAACTCAACATTTTGGCACCGTTGCTGGGGAGCAATGCGTGTTTATCACTATTATTTATAAATATTTTTGATTTTTGACATAGCTGCCTTGTTTTGGTTGTTTTGCAAAATTGAACCGGAGCATTTGGCTTCTTGAACCTAAAGATGACCACTCCATGACAAGTAACTCTCTCTCCTCTCTTCCTAATCCCCTCCTTCCTAATATAGATAAAAAAGGGCAAAATAAAAAAAAATAGGATTCAACCTTGCCGTATTTTCTTAGAAATATCATTTGAGGCAAGAATTTCTGATTTCTGAGATTTAACTATGGTTAGGGAGATATATTTGCTTATAAGACACTACCCAAAATCTTCTACACATATAGGGACTTATTTGAGATTAATTGAACCCTTGGACTAACACATTCTTGATTGAGTCCAAAGGGATCATTGAACTTAAAATTTGACTCAACTTTAGAGCCAAATTAGGGTTAAATTTTAAGGCTATCTAGTACACACTTGCAAACCATAAAGGAAATTATTATCCATATCTTGTGCTACCTAAGCTTGGCTTGAATTAATTTACAATTCAAACCCTAAAAAATTGGCTCTAAGATCACTTGAACCCTAAAAGAGGTGACCTAATAACCTCCTTCTCAAACCAAAACAGGGTGATTCAAGTGAGTTAATGCAAATTGCATCCTAAACATTAGGACAGGTCAAGTGAAGTTGGTTCACTTGGTGAACCGATCAACCTAGAAATTATGTCACAATTGAAATCAAACTCTTAATCAAGTGATAATTTGAGGCACAAATAGGCTTAAAATTTGGCAGACTTAGGACCCAATTCACACGTATCCGATCTACTTGGAATTGCAGTGACAAGAAAGGTTGGGTGGAGGAAACCCTGTAACCCGTGGGAGCGCTCTACCGTGTAGGGGTCTTCGCATGACTCTCCCTTTCTGGCTGCCCAAGTAATTCTCGGGCAGGTGGATTTGTGATCTAGAGACCATTAGCCTTGAACAAGCCTAAGCCATCCAAAAATATTTGGGTGTCTTGATTGGGTCTGATTGAAATCTAGTCCCTCATCTTTTTTATGGTGCATGCATGGTAGGAGGTCCTTAAGACTAATCTTAAGACCTTTATTAGTCCACTCACGTTGGGGTCAGCACCCGACTAACTTGTTTGAGTCCTCTTCTGATCTGGTTCCTATCTTCTCTAACCCATTAATCGCTAAAATGCGTGATTTATAAAAGTGGGTTTTTATGTCATTGTAACATGCAAATTGGATTGCTTTTAAATTTATAGAATCCGAGTACTTGGGTAAGTATTCGAGTCATCCCAAGAGAAGCAAGTAAGCTTTTAAAACAAAACTCCCTCTTAATCTTTGGAAATCAACGTCTTTTTAGGGTTTTTGGAATATGTAACTTTTTTTTGGTTTTTGAATAGAGCAAAAAGAAATGCGAAGAGAAAGATGAAAATCTAAGTTTTGGAAATTGTAAGGCAACTAGTGCCTTACTTCAACTCACCCTAAGCACGAAAGGCCTAGTGCAATGAAGAAGTAAGCCACAAAATAATCACAAGCTTTTTAAACTTAAAGTAGAAGAATGCTTCTTAATCAAAATAGTTTTACAACAAGGATGGAAAACTCACAAGTGAAAAGAGTTTCCACTTATAATTTCCACCCAAGTAGAAATCTAGCACTAAACTACTTATGCAACTAAACAAGAAAAAAGTAGAAGAAAGCTTAGAAGATGTTGATGATGATGATGGTGCTGCCCGAAATTCTTGCTCCAGTATAGGTTGCCCCAAGACTAAAAGGATTCCTTTGCTCCTTCCTTGACGTCCTCCAAAGGAAAACCCTAGATGGGCGTGCCTTCTCCTTCCTAGAGTGGATGGCTCCCACTCAAAGAAATCCTTCTTAAGGTGGCGTGGACCACCTTTGATTCTTCCTCCAAGGGTGGTAGCATACCACCCTCAAATCCTCCTCTTCCTAGGGTAGGCGTGTACCCTAGGTTGTCTTCTAATGCCTGGCTTCCTCCCTTGGCTGGCGTGGACACAAGAGAGAAGAGAAGAGAAGAGGGGAAAGCACCAAGGGGACAGAGTATCCCCTTAATCTTCTTCTTCTTCTTCTTCTCCTCTTGGCCATGAGCTCTATGTGGATATAGGTGGAAAAATTATGTAGCCAAGGTTGAGTTTTAGTGGTGGTGGTAGGGGGTTTATATAGGAATGGTAGGGGGTTAAGGGTAGTTAATGGATGGAGGGTTAGGATGGCTTGTTGGAGGTAGTTAAGGGATCCTAGAGTTGATATAGGGTGGCACCAAAGGGGAAGGTTGCCTGAGGTGGTAGTTATGGTGGAGTTAAGGGAGTTGGCGCCAGTTTAGGTGGGTTAAGGGGAGGTTTAGGTGGCGTCACTAGATGGAGGGTTAGGATTGGTTGGGGGGTAATATGTAGGGTGTAGATGGGAGGAGGTGTTGGCACCAAATGAAGGGGTGTAGGGGGTGACTTTTGGCGCCAACTAGGGTAGGGTTTAGGGTAGATATGGGGGATTAGGTTTGGCACCAATGGAGGGCTTCTTGAAGGGGTTAGGTGTAGGGTTTAGATGCCTTGGTTGATGAGGTGTAGGGCTAGGAATTAGGCACATGTTGGCGCCAAAATGAAGGGATGCCTAAGGCATTTTTGGCACCAACATGAGGAGGTGTGAGTGGTGGTGGTTGGTGTGGGTTGGCGCCAAGGATAGGTTGGGTTAGGGTTAAGGGTTGAAGAGTGGACGGCCATGGAGTTTTTGGTGGAGATAAGGGCTTAGCTAAGCTAGCTAAGCTAGCTTAGCTAGTAGAGTGGAGTTGGAAGAATTAGAGTTTCATGAAGGAGGAGTTGGGGAAGAAAATCCTGGAGCTGATGACAGCTATGCTGGAGCTGGATCTGCTGAGGCAGCTTCAAGGGGAGCTCAACTACTAAGCTCATCTACTTAGTTCTTATGCAAGTAGCCAAGCCTGGGTAGTTGAGCTTAGTTGAGCTGACCTCAACCTGGCTGGAGCTAGGTTGAGCTAGAATTGCCTCTGATGAGGACTCCAGAGCTAGCTAAGCTACTAGTTGACAAGTAGTAGCTTAGCTAGCTTAGAGTCTAGCTACTATGAGCTGGCTGGAGCTGAGGTGAGCTGAGCTTGAGCTGAGGTGGACCCAAGTCAACTCAGTTGAGCTAGCTAGAGCTTCCAGTGGACTGATTGGAGCTAGTATGAGTTAGACCCAACTAAGTTGAGCTGGATTTGAGCTAAGTTGAGGTTAGTCCAGCTAAGTTGAGCTACCTTAAGCTACCATTCAGCCAAGATGAGCTGGGTAGAGCTAGAAAGAGCTAAATTTAGCCAATGTGACCTGGAATTCAGCTGAGATGAGCTAAATCCAGCTAGGGTTCAGCTGATTTGGTCTCCTTCTTCACTTTCTTCCTTCTTGAATGCTAGGGTTTTGATGATCTGAATATTTGCTTAACCTTAACACTCAAGTAGGGATGTTAAAATACAAAAGAAGAATGCAATGCATGCCTAATCCTAGATTATGCCTAAATGTGACCTGGAAACCCATTTACGGAGCAAAATTCTAAGAGCTAAGTTTGTTTTAATGCATAAGAATGATGATAAACTGGTGTTTATCACCCATCTACATCAAATCTAGGTTCTTCATACTTTGATTCTGACTCAATGGAGAACCCTTGTCTAGAAGAAGGAGGGGATGACATCCAACACCTGTAGAGCCAGCTTCAGACTCTCATTGATCTTATCAATGAACTAGTGAACCCCAAAGTAGGTCCACAAATGTGGGATCACTATAATCCCGCAATAGTGGCTATTGGGCCTAGAGTATGTATTCCAGTTAGGGGACCTGAGACTGAGCCCAAGCCAAATATTATCAACTTGATTCCCCATTTCCAAGGGATGGGTTCTGAAGACCCATTCCAACACATTCAAGAGTTGAAACATTTGGCTCGGACCCTCGGGCCAACTGTTCAAAATCGGAACACTCTACTCATGAAAATGTTCCCTTTCTCACTTAAAGAGAAAGCTACCCACTAGTATCAGTCTCTAAATCGACAGATCAATACTTGGGATGAATTGTAAGCTGAATTTTTGAGGAATTACTTCCCAGTAGGGCATACTAATGCCTTGAGGCATCAGATTATGCATTTTCAACAAAATGTGGGGGAACTACTTCATGAGGCATGGGATCACTTTCTCGATCTTATGTGGAAATACCCGCATCACGGAGTTCCTAAATGGGAACAGGTCTAATCTTTTTACTGGGGACTCCGTGAGGATATCTGACTTTTCGTCGATGTAGCCTATGGAGACAACTTTATGGGCAAACATGAGGACACTGTTTGGAAAATTCTCGAAAATGTCTGAGAATTCCATAAACAATGCGCCCATGGGTATGTTTGACAGGATGACTACTTGTGCATCGACAAATACACACGGGACACATGAGGCACAAGACCTATCCTCCTTCGTTGACATGGAGATTCTGGCCATTCAATTGGGTAAGGTCTATGTAATAGAGAGGAAGCTTGACGATTTGACTCGCCAGATGCAAAAGGTCACTTCTCAGCAAAACACGCATGCACGATTGATGGTCGGCCTGGATAGGTTGTTAATATGATATTTTTATCGTTGAAATGTGTATAGTGGTTAACCTAATTCAGACCTAACCATCTCTTTACAAAATTTTTAACCTGGCCTAATTGATTTTATCTTGTCACTTTTAAGCCCCGGGTCGAACTCAGGGAAGTGGGGTTCAAGTCGAGTTTCTACGTTTTCCTTAAAACGCGTCTCTTCCGTTCGTTTATTCTGTTTTTGGTATTTTTCTTATTTAGGTTTTTTTCTGGTAATCCTTGTTCTTGAGGCACACCCTCAAAATTGTGTCCTTGGCTTTTAGCCAAAACAGAGTTTCAAAACACGTCTTGCTACTTGCAAGACGGGGGTACCTGCAAATCAAAGATTATTTTTTCACTTTTATACCTTTTTTTTTTTATCTTTTTACTAAGGAAGCTATCAGATAGAAAGTAAATATAATAGCTATAGATATATATTTATATGTAGTATATATATAAAGGGGTGGGGGTGGAGGTGACGATGGAGTGTAGCACTATGTCGAGTCAGCCGACGTCTAGAGAGACGCAACCAACACGACTAGGTGCCGCGTGGAGTGTGGATGGAGGATGGATGATGTATGGGACCACGCTTTTTGTACACGCTGTATCGCAGAATATCAGCAACTGGTGCAAATATTCCCGCGATACAGCGTATAGTAAATAACGCGAAAATATATGTACATATGTATGTATATAAATGTATAAGTATATATGTATAGATATATATAGATAGATATATATATATATATAGGTGTATATATATATATATATATATATGTATATATGTATATAGCTATGTATATATGTATATAAGTATATATATATAATACTATATAGATATATATATATATATATGTATATAGGTATATATGTATCTAGATATATATGTATATATATATATGTGTATATGTATAAGTATATAGATATGTATATATATATATATGTATATGAGTATGTGTATATATATATATATATATATATATTATATATGTATATGTATATATATATTATATTATATGTATGTATACATAACTATATAGATATACTATGTATATATAAGTATATATATATAGATATATGTATATGTATATATATATATATATATATATATATATGTATGTATATAAGTTACTATTAGTGTGTGAGTGTGTGTGTCGGTGAATGGGTGTGTGTGTGTTGCTGTAAGTGAAAAAAAAGAGAAAGAGAGAGAGAGAGAGAGAGAGATCGGCAGAGGGAGAGAATGCAGGAGAGAGCGGAGGCAGGAGAGAGCGGGCCGCACTGCAGGGGACGAGTTAAGACGTCCGGAGGTGAAGACCGTCGTCTGATGGTCGTGGGCGCGTATTCGCGCAGGAGGAGACCTGCGTCTGCCAGTTGCGTGCACGGGGGCTCGCGACAGCGCGCTCAGAGAGGGAGGCGGGGAGTCTGCAGGCGGGCGCGGAGGAGGTCTGCAGGCGCGCGCGGACGCTTGCAGAGGTTGGCAGGGAGCGGGAAGAGGCCTGGCCGGCCGCTGCAGTGCGCGCAGCGGCCTGCTGCGGGTGGAATTGCAGAGGCGACAGAGCAGAGGCGGAGACGGGGAAGTGCCCTGCAGGCGCGCGCGGAGAGCTGAGCGCCTGCGGGGAAGGTCGCGGAGGTGCGGGGGTGCTGCTGCTGCTGCTGTCGACGCTGGGCTGCTGCTGCTGCTGCTGCTTCAAGCTTCGGACCTTGAAGCGGCAGCAGTGGCGTGGAGATGAAACCGAAAAGAAATGAAGACACCACGCCCACCTGCTCGTTGAAGAGCTGGGCGGTGGTGTTCCCACTGTGGTGGTGAGCACCACAGTGGGTTCTCCTGCTCGCCGGGTGCCTCCTCGACGGAGGGCCGACGTATGGGAGGGGAGAACGGTGGAGAGGAAGGTGGTGGACTGCAGGGTGGCGTTTTGCAGCAGCTCGCCGCAGCTGCGTATTGCAGCAATGTTCCTCCCCCTCCGTCGCGAGGAAGAGCTGCGGCTTTATAGAGGAGGAGAGCATGGCGGGGAGGCATGGCAGCAGCAGGGAGAGGCGTTGGAGAGTGGCTGCTGCAGGGAGAGGCGCGGGAAGTTGCAGCAGCGGGAAGGACCGCAGGACAGCAGGGAGAGGCGGGACTGCTGCATGCGGCTGCGGGAAGTTGTAGCAGCGGGAAGGACGGCAGGGAGAGGCAGCGGAGAAGAGGTTGCAGCAGCGGGAGATGGGAGGAATGGGCAGCGTGGCAGTTGCAGCCGTAAGAAAAAAAATAAAAATCAAGTGGAGATAAAAAAATAGAAGAGATGGATTTTTGTAAAGAGGCACTTGAGGAAAATGTAAATTATGAAGCCCTTTTATTCCAATCTTCTCTCCTCTCAATTAAATGCATGAATGCATGTATTTTTACAAATGCAACAATGGAATCCTAATATGCATAGGTAGTGCTAGGAAATAGCATAAGAAGGCGTTCTTATAGGCGTGTTTTGAGGTGCAAACATATACCCCCATGCCTATCTTTTGCTAGTCCCTAGCAAAACCGTATTTAGAAATGATCTTAAGCTGAAGATTTTCTTCTGAGATGATATCGGTGTGTTTGTTATCGGATATTGTGAGAACCAATTGTAGAGAAGATTACCAGTACTTTAAGTCTTACATGACAAAGATCATCTCTCAACTAACCAGGACTCTTGATATTTAAACCTTAAGTACGATTTCCAGGACCCAGGAGGTTTTGCCGTACTCGAGAGCTCAAGAGGTTATGGTTTGTGCATAGTGATGGATCAAGACTAACCAGATGAACATTAAGACTCAATCCCAGGGTTTCACGAATTTTTAAGTACAGGTTGGTCCCAATTTCAGCTCGTGTTTTCGGATTGACCCTTAAGATGATTACGGAAAACTCAACTCCCATTTTTGAAAAACAAATTATACCGACATTTATGAGATATACTGATTCTTTTGCAACATCTTTTTTTTTTTTTTTTTTTTTTTTTTTTTTTTTTTTGAAACATATGTCAGTATATCTCTTACAACACATTTTGAAAGAGCACACTTTTTTTTTTTTTTTTGGTGGGAGAGTTTCTTTTTGGTGGAAAGAGCCACTCCTAAACACAAGACTAAAACTTGGGATAAAAAGTCTACCTGCGCGCACAGGTAAGGACTCCACCTTTCCTAATGAACACTAGGGTTGGATCTTATGTTCACCTGATCTTTCCTGATATGTGTAGTGTGAACCAAGTTTACCTAAGCTCTCAAGAAAAAGCAAACCAACGAATCCTGTACTGGTGTCTCAGGTACAAGAAACGTTCTTAGTTAGGAGAGATTTTGATCTATTTCGTCAATGCTTTAAGTGAATTAAGCCGAGCCTGAGCGAATCAAGCTTCTGTGGCCTGGAAATTCTTCAAAACAGAGGTTGAATATCCATAAATACTTATTGTATTTTTTTTGTTTCAGCTTTTAGATCATTACTAAACACCATTTATTACTAATATATATATATATATATATATATATTTTTTTTTTTTTTCTTTTCTTTTTTCTTTTTCTTGCATATTTATAAATAGGTGGTAATTGTCTGATACCATAAAATACCCGGATCCTATGGATGCCTATCCACCCCCCCATGCCAAACAATGCTATGTCCTCATATGCATGCAAGGAAAGGCAGAGAACGGACGACAGATCGGGTAACAGGAGCTGAGGTTTAGGGTATAAATCAGGGTGGAAGGGTGGGTGGATGGTGGGTGGTGAAGAGAAAAGCGAAGTAATCGCGATAGAGGCGTGAAAAGTAATGGTGGATGGTGAGAGATTTGGCGTTTTCTGGGACGAGAATGTCCCAGGCGGATCAGAAAACAGATCAGGAAGAGGAAGTTGGCCCTTAGATTGGCCAAGAAGGGGGGCTTTTTGGATAGATGGATCCAAAAGGGAATAGCCCCGGTGAGTAAGCTGTGGGCTCAAGGTCCCAGTGTGGATTTGCAAATCCGCCTGATTTAGCGGGAAAGAAAGGGCAATCCGGTCTTCCATAGTGTGGACCGGCGGTGAGCAGCCCGGCAATGACTCAGACCACGAGGTATGGGAAGCGGAGAAAACCTCGTCAGAAGTCTGGTCAGGAGAAGGTACAGGAATAGGGAGGGATTGGGGAACGTCACAGTTTGTGTTGGTCAGGCAGTCGTCAGGTAATTTGCAGCAGTCTGAATCGGCTCCAATTAGTTCGATACACGTACTGACAGTCACGTCCTCGTCAGACGTGTCATCCTTGATGTGATCACTATCATCATAAGAGTGCGGTGCTGCAGCGGGATTAACCTGAAATCCCGAAGGAATACTCGGAGCTTGCAGAATTTGATGAACCTGTTCCTGAGAAGGTTGTACCTGTGGTTGCGGACCACAGGGTACAAAGTTTTGCGGGTTTGGAACAGGTTGGGCGGGAAAAGTGCCCTGAGATCGAGTCGCCATGCTTAGTTGATTGATCTCAGCATTCTGCTGCGCCAAATGCTGAAGAGAGGTCATGTTTTCTTTATGGCGCTTTGACATTTCCGTCATCATTCGCATCAATTTATCAAGAGGTTTTGATGCGTGTTTGGTTTTCTGTACACAAGGGCCTGATGGCAGAGTTGCCATAGGATTAGACTGGGCCCTTGGGATGACGGGTGCGGACGATCGCATTGGTCCACCAGCGGGGTTTCGACGCTGCGGGTTGTTGGACCATGCAAAATTGGGATGATTGTGCCACCCTGGGTTATACGTGGCAGAAAACGGGTTATTCCCCAGGGTGCAGGCATCTTCTATGCCAGAAGACGTGTCCGCATATGTGTCCGAGTACACGGAGGCTTGGTCCTCCGTGTTGAAATACTGGCTCACAGAAGCCAGTTCCACATGACTTACCGAGTCGCTTGGCGCGACACTCGATAAGGAAGGTCTTGCAGGGTTTCCAGGGATAAGCCTGGTGTTGAAAGAATTGAAATTGTGACGAAGTGGTGAGGCGGGGGTGTGTGCCATGTTTGTGGAGGAGGAGGATGATTCGGCTCTTTTTCTAGATTTATCAGTCAATACAAGCAATTCAGGGTTTTGTGACCTCCTCCCAAACATGCACTACCGCAGGACGAATTGGGGAGATGAGAAGGGAAAAGGGATGAGAGAAATGACGCCGCAAAGGTACACTTGATTACAAATCAATACAGTCAAGTTCCTAACCTCTACAGTGTGCCCTTAGACCTAAAGATCTAAGTTACCTACTATCACGAACTACGGAACCGAATGCGAGCACCGCGGAACCACCGGGCCAGATTGAAAGGCCGTTTGCCCCAGTCTTAGACACCCGATAGCACGCGGGAACTCTCACCAGCACGTAGTCGCTACACACAGGTAGTTAGACCTCCAATCCTTAGTAAGGGTCAAGTTACTACCAGTTTTAATTAGAGGCTTAGGGTCAAGTGCTTTTGGAATGTGAAGGGCGTTGTTTATGGGTAATGCCCAAGTGATTGATTTTAAGAGTGTGTAAGAACAAGCATGCAGCGGGGAAATCTCCCCGAATTGAAGTTTTTATTGGCGAATGGTTTTTAGAGTTCAGCCTTAAGTAGTATGAATTTTAGGGTTTTGCTGAATTACCAATTCAACCAATCTCCGGGTTTTTGCAAAAATACAGGTTTTCCTTCTAAAACCCAAGAAACCCTTCTTCAATTATCAGTTAGTTAATGCATGCTAAAATGCAATGGGCTACCCTAAATGGAGATTTCTATGTGTGGATGCGCGAATCAATTTTATATCAATGTGAAAGGGAGCCAAAACACTTCAATTCAAGTGCTCCCAATCACCAGAAAGATATCCACACACAAGGCTTCAACCAACAGATAAAGAAAATAAAATTTTTGGGGTTGGAGTATTCAGGATCGAATCACAGGCAAATTTGAAAAGTCGTGGTGGGGTTGGAATCAACTCAATTCCAAGTCTCCCCACCAAAAAAATGTGATCCTGAATTAAAGATAAGTGAGGCAAAAGAGGGATACAAGCAATCTTTTTCTTTGCCTCAAAGAATACTTCCCACGGCGAAAAATCTAAGAATGAAGATTCTCGGATTTTCGCTATGCGAAGTAAGGCAGGAAATCCCGGGGCAGTGGGAGTGAAGACAACCAATCAATCAAGTGAATTTTAATCCACTTGCCCTCAAGAAATCCCAAGAAGTTTTTCTAATTTTTAGTTTTAAATTTTTTTTTTTTTTTTTTTTTTTTGTGTGGTGGCAAGTTAACCCTAATTTGATGAGAAAAGAAAACCTACTTGTTCGGCAACGTGTGCGAAGTTCCAATGCGATGTCGGCGTCTTCACGCTCTCGTTCCCGCCTTGGATCTGCTCACGTCTCGACTTTGTCAGCCTTCTTCTCCTTCCACCAGGTTCACCTGCACACCAAAAACAATAATACCCGTGAAGAGAGAAGAGACAAATTTAAAGGAATTGGATAGAAACTTACTCGAAAGCGCACCTCCCCGGCAACGGCGCCAGAAAAGCTATGATGGTCGGCCTGGATAGGTTGTTAATATGATATTTTTATCGTTGAAATGTGTATAGTGGTTAACCTAATTCAGACCTAACCATCTCTTTACAAAATTTTTAACCTGGCCTAATTGATTTTATCTTGTCACTTTTAAGCCCCGGGTCGAACTCAGGGAAGTGGGGTTCAAGTCGAGTTTCTACGTTTTCCTTAAAACGCGTCTCTTCCGTTCGTTTATTCTGTTTTTGGTATTTTTCTTATTTAGGTTTTTTTCTGGTAATCCTTGTTCTTGAGGCACACCCTCAAAATTGTGTCCTTGGCTTTTAGCCAAAACAGAGTTTCAAAACACGTCTTGCTACTTGCAAGACGGGGGTACCTGCAAATCAAAGATTATTTTTTCACTTTTATACCTTTTTTTTTTTATCTTTTTACTAAGGAAGCTATCAGATAGAAAGTAAATATAATAGCTATAGATATATATTTATATGTAGTATATATATAAAGGGGTGGGGGTGGAGGTGACGATGGAGTGTAGCACTATGTCGAGTCAGCCGACGTCTAGAGAGACGCAACCAACACGACTAGGTGCCGCGTGGAGTGTGGATGGAGGATGGATGATGTATGGGACCACGCTTTTTGTACACGCTGTATCGCAGAATATCAGCAACTGGTGCAAATATTCCCGCGATACAGCGTATAGTAAATAACGCGAAAATATATGTACATATGTATGTATATAAATGTATAAGTATATATGTATAGATATATATAGATAGATATATATATATATATAGGTGTATATATATATATATATATATATGTATATATGTATATAGCTATGTATATATGTATATAAGTATATATATATAATACTATATAGATATATATATATATATATGTATATAGGTATATATGTATCTAGATATATATGTATATATATATATGTGTATATGTATAAGTATATAGATATGTATATATATATATATGTATATGAGTATGTGTATATATATATATATATATATATATTATATATGTATATGTATATATATATTATATTATATGTATGTATACATAACTATATAGATATACTATGTATATATAAGTATATATATATAGATATATGTATATGTATATATATATATATATATATATATATATATATGTATGTATATAAGTTACTATTAGTGTGTGAGTGTGTGTGTCGGTGAATGGGTGTGTGTGTGTTGCTGTAAGTGAAAAAAAAGAGAAAGAGAGAGAGAGAGAGAGAGAGATCGGCAGAGGGAGAGAATGCAGGAGAGAGCGGAGGCAGGAGAGAGCGGGCCGCACTGCAGGGGACGAGTTAAGACGTCCGGAGGTGAAGACCGTCGTCTGATGGTCGTGGGCGCGTATTCGCGCAGGAGGAGACCTGCGTCTGCCAGTTGCGTGCACGGGGGCTCGCGACAGCGCGCTCAGAGAGGGAGGCGGGGAGTCTGCAGGCGGGCGCGGAGGAGGTCTGCAGGCGCGCGCGGACGCTTGCAGAGGTTGGCAGGGAGCGGGAAGAGGCCTGGCCGGCCGCTGCAGTGCGCGCAGCGGCCTGCTGCGGGTGGAATTGCAGAGGCGACAGAGCAGAGGCGGAGACGGGGAAGTGCCCTGCAGGCGCGCGCGGAGAGCTGAGCGCCTGCGGGGAAGGTCGCGGAGGTGCGGGGGTGCTGCTGCTGCTGCTGTCGACGCTGGGCTGCTGCTGCTGCTGCTGCTTCAAGCTTCGGACCTTGAAGCGGCAGCAGTGGCGTGGAGATGAAACCGAAAAGAAATGAAGACACCACGCCCACCTGCTCGTTGAAGAGCTGGGCGGTGGTGTTCCCACTGTGGTGGTGAGCACCACAGTGGGTTCTCCTGCTCGCCGGGTGCCTCCTCGACGGAGGGCCGACGTATGGGAGGGGAGAACGGTGGAGAGGAAGGTGGTGGACTGCAGGGTGGCGTTTTGCAGCAGCTCGCCGCAGCTGCGTATTGCAGCAATGTTCCTCCCCCTCCGTCGCGAGGAAGAGCTGCGGCTTTATAGAGGAGGAGAGCATGGCGGGGAGGCATGGCAGCAGCAGGGAGAGGCGTTGGAGAGTGGCTGCTGCAGGGAGAGGCGCGGGAAGTTGCAGCAGCGGGAAGGACCGCAGGACAGCAGGGAGAGGCGGGACTGCTGCATGCGGCTGCGGGAAGTTGTAGCAGCGGGAAGGACGGCAGGGAGAGGCAGCGGAGAAGAGGTTGCAGCAGCGGGAGATGGGAGGAATGGGCAGCGTGGCAGTTGCAGCCGTAAGAAAAAAAATAAAAATCAAGTGGAGATAAAAAAATAGAAGAGATGGATTTTTGTAAAGAGGCACTTGAGGAAAATGTAAATTATGAAGCCCTTTTATTCCAATCTTCTCTCCTCTCAATTAAATGCATGAATGCATGTATTTTTACAAATGCAACAATGGAATCCTAATATGCATAGGTAGTGCTAGGAAATAGCATAAGAAGGCGTTCTTATAGGCGTGTTTTGAGGTGCAAACAACGATCACCCACAGGGAGGGAGGCCGTGCATAATATTCACCACACTAGGATGGATATGAATCCATCTTCTTCTGACTCAGGTTTCAGAGGAAGCTCTGAACCTGTTTATCCTAGTTGGGGGTCCTCTGATCCCCAATATTCTGATTTCTCCGGAGTTACTAAACCTTGTGAGGAACTCCACGCCATCCAGAACAACCCCTATTCCCATCCTACAATCCTGGATGGCGAAATTATCCCAATTTCTCCTTGTCGGGGAACTCTTATCCTCAAATCCTAGTCCTCAATATCAACCCCGACCATAGAATCCGCACTCATATCAACCAGCTCAACCTAGGCCTAATCTAAATTTTCAATGTGGGCTTAGTAAAGATGATCAAATGAGCATGATTATTCAGATATTGGCTGATATGCAAAAGACCAATGCTACTATGCAGAGGCAGCATACCACGGATATGGTAGATATGTGCAACCAGATTGTGCAAATGGCTGGGACTTGCCAGCTAGGTGCATTACCCTCATAACCACTGCCAAACCCTAGCAACGTACTGAACTAGAGGTACGTTGCAAACCCAAAACAGGGCCAAATCCACTATGTGCAACCAGGCCCCTCTGCACCTATATATCAAGGCGGGTCAGAAGCATCCACTTATGTACCTAATACATCTTAGCAGCAGCAGCCACCTATCCTACCCACCCCTCTAGATCCTGCAGGATTACATTCTGTAACAACCCGCAGCGGTAAATATATTAAGGATCCTGAGCCTAAGAGATATACTAAGCCTAAACCTAGTACATCTCAATTCGGGGTGATTATCAAGGATAACCAAGGATCAACAGAACCCACTCCGGATGAGCATAGGACCACACCTTTTCCTGAGGCCTTGACCAAAGGAAATAAGGGTAGGAAACCACCTCAAATTGACAAGGACTTGGTCAAGCTCTTTGAGAAAGTCCAGATTAGCATTCCCTTGATGGATGTTATTCGTCATGTACCGGCTTACGCAAGATTTCTAAAGAATCTATGTACACCAAAGAGAAATTCGAAGAATTCTGACGGAAGTCCTATTTTGATATCGGAGCATTTTAGCTCCATTATTTTGAGCAAGCCTCTGGAGAAATTAAAAAACCCTGCCACCCCTCTGATCTCCTGCAAGATCGAAAATTTAGAATTTAATCATGATCTTTTAGATTTAGGTGCATCCATCAACCTTATTCCCACACCCCTTCTGAAATTTTTTGAGGACCCTGAGCTTAAGTCACCCCATGGAATTTTGGAGGATGTAGTAGTAAGGGTTCGGGATTTATATTTTTCGGTTGATTTTATTGTGTTAGACATGGATACACCAGAAAACCAGAAAGAGACACCTATAATCTTGAGGAGACCATTCTTAGCAACAGCTAGGGCGGACATTAATTGTGAGGAGGGCTAGATGGAAATTAAATTCAGGGATAAAACAATGAAGATTGACATTTTTAAGGCCCATAGAGGAATTAATTGTGGTGCGATTCAGGAATTGAATAGAATCGATTCACTTCTAGAGGATCCAATTTTTGATAATTTGGATTTGATTACTCCTGAGCAAGAACCTCTAGAAGCCCAACCCCAGTTACACCTTGAGGAGCCTAGTCCACCTTTAGTCCCCCTTTAGGCTAGCCCCGACCTTCCCGCTGGTGCTGAGAATCAGGTACTTAGTTGAAACCGCTTCCTGACAATCTCAAGTACATCTTTTTGAGTTCAAACAACACATTTCCTATGATTATCAACTCTTCTCTAACCACAGATCAGGAAACGCATCTGATTTCTGTCCTCCAGGAGCATCGCAAGGCCATTGGTTGGACCTTGGATGATCTCACCGACGTAAGCCTTTCTTACCGTACCCACCGTATCTTTACAGAAGAAGGATCACGACCTATATGCGAAGGACATCGTCGACTCAACCCGAATCTTCAAGAGGTCATGAAGAAAGAGATAATAAAATGGCTTGATGCGGATATTATTTATCCCATGTCTAATAGCCATTGGGTTAGCCCAATTCATGTGGTGCCTAAGAAGGTTGGGCTAACCATTATCAAATCTGAGTCAAGAGAATCCATTCCACCCGTATTGCAAATTCGTGGATAGTCTGCATAGATTATAGGAAATTAAATACCTCCACGAAGAAGGACCATTTTCTGCTACCCTTTATTGATCGAACTCTTGAAAAATTAGCGGGAAATCAGTACTTCTGTTTCTTGGATGGATACTTGGGCTATAATCAAGTGGCCATTCATCCTGAAGACTATGAGAAAACCACGTTCACCTGCCCCTAAAGGACATTTGTGCTCCGTAGGATGCCATTTTGACTCTACAATGCATCTGCGGTGCATGTTGGCAATATTCTCAGACATGGTAGGTGAATTTTTAGAAGTCTTCATGGATGATTTCTCTGTCTTCGGAAAAACTTTTGATAAGTGTCTGGGCCACTTGACTAAGATCCTCCAACGATGCATCGACGTAAATCTAGTCCTAAGCTGGGAAAAAAGCCATTTTATGGTTCCCCAGGGCATTGTTCTTGGACACCTTGTGGCTGAACAAGGTATCTAGGTTGACCGAGCAAAGATCAATTTAATATCTAAGCTCCCTCCTCCTTCCTTGGTCAAAGAAATTAGATCCTTCTTGGGGCACGTTGGATTCTACCGATGTTTTATCTCTGATTTCTTGAAAGTCTCCAGGCGTCTTACTCACTTGTTATCGAAGGATATTCCCTTCGATTTCTTGGACGAGTGTGTCGAAGCTTTCAAAATCCTTAAGGACTGAGTCACCAAGGCACTAGTATTGCAATCCCTTGATTGGTCTCTATCCTTTTAGATCTTGTGCGATGCTTCAGATTATGCTGTGGGGGTAGTCTGTGGTTAGAAAGTAGATGGGAATCTTGTAGTGATCTATTATGCAAGTAAAACGTTGGACGAAGTCCAACGTAATTACATGATCACTGAGAAGGAACTTCTGGCTGTTGTCTTCACCCTGAAAAAATTCTGGTCATACCTTCTCGAGTCTCGCATTATCATATACTCAAACCACACTGCAATTCGGCACTTACTTGCCAAGAGTGACACGAAGCCTCATTTGATTCATTGGATCTTGCTTCTGCAAGAATTTGATTTAGAGATTCACAACAAAGTGGGTAGGCAAGACATGGTTGCAGATCATTTGTCCCACCTTCCCTCACCTATCATTGACCCTTCGGTGTCTATTACTGAGCATTTCCTAGATGAGCATCTTATGGGCATAGATGCTGAGTTTCCTTGGTATGCAAACATTGTTAACTACTTGGCATCAAACCAGATTCCACCTGATTGGCCTAAAGCCAAAAAGGACAAATTGATTTCAGATTCCAAGTATTATTGCTGGGAAGATCCATATCTTTTTCGCATCGGAGCGGATTAGATCATCTGGCGATGTATTCCTAATATTAAGTCAATGATATTATTTCATTCTGTCATGATCAGGCCTGCGGTGGCCATTTTTCTGGGCATAAAGCCACAGCAAAAATCCTCCAAAGTGGCTTCTACTGCCTAACTATATTTAAAGATGCACACAATTGCTGTAGGGCATGTTCTCATTGCTACACCTTAGGCAACATGGGCCATTGCGATATGATGCCCTTAAACCCGATTATTTATGCAAAATTTTTGATATTCGGGGGATTGATTTTATGGGCCCTTTTCCAAACTTGAACGACTTTGAATATATTCTTCTTGCTGTGGACTATGTGTCCAAGTGGATTGAAGTCGTTCCAACCTGAACCAATGACCATAAGGTCGTTATCAGATTTACTCATGGTAACATCTTCTCCCAGTTCAGTGTCCCAAAAGCAATTATCTCTGATGGAGGGACCCATTTTGTGAATGTGCATTTTTAGTCTATGCTTAGAAAATATGGGGTATCTCACTGCATTTCTACCTTGTATCATCCACAAACAAACAGACTAGCCAAGCTGTCAAACTGGGAAATCAAGAAGATTCTGCAGGTCACTATTAGACTTGATAGAAAAGATTGGTCAACCCAGCTTCCGAAAGCATTATGGGTTTATAGGACCGCCCATAAAACCCAATTAGGAATGTCACCTTTCAGGATTGTTTATGGGAAGGCATGTCACCTTCCTGTAGAAATGGAGCATAAAGCCTATTGGGCAGTACAGAAATGTAACCTAGACTTTGGAAAGGCAGGCATTCACCGTCGCTTGCAAATAAGCGAGCTGGATGAGTTACGCAATGACACGTACACGAACTCACGAATTTACAAGGAACAAATAAAGGCCTTACATGATAAGCACATTTCACGGAAGTCATTTAGTTCTGGTCAGAAGGTACTTTTGTTTGATGCCTGTCTTAAACTTTCTCAGGCAAGCTTAAATCTAAATGGATTTGACCATTTTTGGTAAGGAGGATCTTTGGTAATGGAGCTGTGGAAATCTCACCTCCTAATCTTGACTCTATACCATTTGTTGTTAATGGCCAACGTCTCAAACCTTTTCTTGAACTTCATGACTTGAGCCTGATCGGCAAGTCTATTGACCTTCATTCCACCTGAGCCGCATTGTGCCCAGCTAATGGTGGTAAACTTAGTGCTTAACGGGAGGAAACTCATCATTCTTTTGAAAAACCTCGAGACGTTTCTTAATCTATTTGAATTTCATTCTTACGACACTTTAAGGTTCCTAATTTAAGAAGTAACCTGTTTTAAAATTATGAACTAAATTGAATATGAACCTAGCCTGTTTGCAATGAGGGCATTGCAACACTTAGGCATGGGGGGGAGATTAAAGTGCTAACTTCTGAAAGTCATTTTTGAAAGGTTCTGATAAAAAATATACTTAGATTAAAAAAAGAAAAATTGGGGGGGGGGGGGAAGAATAAAAGGAGAGAATGAAAGAAGGAGAGAGAGGAAGGAAAGAGAAAAATCAATAAACATTTTTAGTTTGTCAAAACCCTTGGATATTTAGTTATGGAGTCAGGAAAATCTTCCTCCATAAGATCCACCAAACAATTGTGAGGTGAGAAAAGAGTGTCTACTGGTGGTCTAAGTCTAGTATGTGGACTCTTAAGTTTTGGATAATTAGATAATGATACTCGGAGTTAGGCATAGTTTTTTCTCTCAGCTCTTGTGTGAGAATATTTTGTGTGAATCCCTGAGAGCCACCAAATAAGGCAAATATCTAGAGAGAGGGTTCTAATAAAACTAAAATAAGGTAGAATGTTACAACCGTCCTTTACGGAATTCTTGGCTGAAGGAGGGTGTTAGTGTTAAAGGTTAGATGTACATTGTCCTATCCATTCCTTCCCGGTGCTGTGAATAGGCACTTCCACCAAATAAGCCACACAATGTCCTCTTGAATACCATCATTTTTCAATAATGCCTCATAAATGAAAGTTGCGTTGTGTCGAGTTACAATGATAAAAAGAAAGTGAGAAAAACAAGAGAAAAAAAGAGAGAAAAAAAAGAAGAAAAAAAAGAGAAAGAGGAAAAAATATACATATTAGATATCCTCGGAAAAAAAATCCTTATAAGAAAAAAGTGTTTGAGTTCATAGTTGTGCTTATGTGTTGATTCGTTATGAGTAAATTTCATTCAGGCAACATTACCCACTACCATTTACAATCCACCAAATACAGCCTTGACCTACCTTTCTATATTTCTGATCGCCTGAATACTAGTTGAGAAATTCTGATTTAGTCATAGGGTTATCAGAACTTAATCAAAGTGTTAATGCCATCAGAGACCACCAAACATGTTAACAAATTTGGTGAGATTGTGAGCTCTTATTTATATTGTGAAAAAAAGAGGAAAAAGAAAAAGAGAGTACAAAGGAACTAAAAGAGAGCACGATTTTTAAGCATTTCCTCGAGTTGATTTGTTTAATAATCTAGAAATTTAGAGTATGAAGTACTAAATTATATGTAGCACAAAAAGAGTGTGAGCAACTAAAAATAAAATCCTTCAACTCAGATATCTTCTACCTAGAACTAAAAGCTGGGGTTAAATCACAGATCACCTACTATGTCATCCCCGAGGGAAGAAGTTTGCCAATCCTAATAAATTTATACCAAGGGTTAAAAACAAACTTCAAATGTATGTTGGTAACTAGCAAGTAGGAAGAAGAGAGATAAATTCCTTTGAGTTGAATGATAAAAATTCCCTTACTCTAAAAGTTTATGCTAAACTCCAGAATTTGCTAAGGGACTAACAAATGGTAGGCATGGGGGTATGCCAGCATCGCCATCATTCACTATATCTAACCTAATTTGGCTAAGTTCTAAGATTAAATTCACCTAATTAACACATTGAAGGGTATAACTCAATCAGGGCGAAAGAGAGAGAAATTGATAAAAATTAGCAAATTTTACAATTTTCATGAATAATTATAAATGTAGAATATCTAGTGGGTGAACTATGGCTAAATCAAAGGCCAATTAAGCTTAATTGTCTTAAAAGTGTGTTGGTACTAAATAACTCAAGATTTACATTCAATTTGAATGTTAATCCTTAATCAAATTGGCATATTTCTAACCCAATTTAATTAAAATAGTTTCAATGGAAATAAATGTGATATAAATCTTCTAAAAATCAATTAAAAATATTTTCTAAGGTTTGGTGCAATCAATTTAATAATCGGAACCTGTTTTGACCTAAAACAGAATCATAGACGGGAATTTGGTATATTTTGGGTCTAAATGTAAATTGAACATGCAAACTTCATTAAAACTCAAAATTGAAGTCACCATTAAATTCCTCATATCAAAATTAGGTTACCATAAAAATTTTGGCTCATTTGGACTTCATCTTGACTTAGTTTGCATTTTAACCCTTGAAAACCAATTCCCTTACAAATGAGCCCTTAACTTTTGATTTTCCTTACAATTACCCCCTTAGCTTCTTCATCTTATTCACATAAAGGTCCTCGACCTTTGTTGAAACTACGAGTTGCTACGCTAACGTATTTGGTTTTGAAAACCTGTTGTAATTTGAAAACGAAGAACTCGTGTTCAACAAATAAAATTTATATCGGAATAGAAATCTCGGGTCGAACCCAGGGAGGCGGACGTTTGATTTAAAAATATGCATTTGTTTTATTTGTCATGAAGCAGAATAATTGATTAGAAACTATCTATCTATTTACAATAAATAGAAGAGAGAGAGAATATTACAAACAAAAACCAAAAAGAGATGTAGAATGGAGATGGAATTCATTATCAAAGAGATTGTTCGTTACACTACTCATTATGACTAGAAAATGGGAAATGATTACACTAGAAAGCAGTAAAAGAATGGGGAGAGAGATATCCTCCTCGACGGTCTCTTGGAGGACAAGTAGGATGGGACGATGCCTGGAAGACGGGGAGCGGAGCAAGACGAAGGAGGATGAAGCGATAAGAACGAGAACGAGGCAGCACATCGTCGTTGTCGCGGGATCCACTTCTGAAAGGAGGACGAAAATTGGACTTTATCTCTTGAGAAGCATCGGGGTGTGGGATATGCTTCTCTTGAGCTTTGGAGAGGAAGAGAAGAGAAAGAAGGGATGAAGATTTCGTATGGAAGAGGTCTCCTTTTATAGTTGCAAGGAATGAGGGCAATTTGGTCTTTTTAATTTGAAAAACATTCACTAAAGGTCCGAATGTGGGCATAGTGGGGTGGCGTGCGCACGCCTACTTGCCTCCTCTCTTTAAACGCATGCCCACGATCTTCAAATCTCGGTCGTTTGATCGTGAGATCAAACGGCTGAGAGCGCTCTTCTCCGCACTTCCTCTGCTCGCGCTCGCCGTGTCTGATAGCACGTCACGCGCAGGCATGTGATAGCGCATGGACTTGATTGGGCGCGCACGGCCGCTAGATCCTCATCGAGTGGTTGATCGCACCCACGCACCTTCGCCCAACCACAGCTCGTGAGGATTCGAACACTCACCCGCGCTGCGCTTAAGCACTCTCGCCCATTGCACTACGCACATGGATGGGCGGGGGGAGTGATTCTTGATCACTCGATTTGGACCGTTGGATTGAGATCCAACGGTCATGGTTGCACCTTCCAGCGGTCCTTCAGAATCTTCAAGCATCGGTTGAGCTCCTCTCTCAGCTGTTGGATCTTGATCCAACGGCTGAGATGCTTGGGCACTAGAAGCTTCAGCGGTTGAGGGTGGCCAGTTGGGCAGCTGAGATGGTGCCACATGGTGCCATCTTGGCCGTCCATCTTCTAGATGATGTAGATGGTGCCACAGGTGTTGGATTAAGTCGATTTTCTCGCCATTAGGCTGCGATCATCGATCCGAATCCATCCGTGCAATCGGATTTGTCGTTTGAAGTGCAGATTCACACCATCTTGGCCCTTGATCTTCTAGGGTTCCCCGATCTCTATCTGATGCTACAGATGTCTGATTAGGGTGATCTTGGAGTCGTTGAACTCCAATCGTCACCCTGATTACATCTGTATGGTTGGATCTTTGATCCGAGGCCCCGATAAAAATTTTGTCCTGCCCTTGAACATAAAAGGAGACAATTAACCTCCATTTTATTCAAATTAATCTAAATGCAAGATGATGCATGTTATGCAATATTTATAGTATGCAATGCAATTCTATGCTTAAGAACATGCATAAATAGATATCTTATGTAGTGTAAATATGTTTACATCAACCTTCATGGTAGGAATAGTGCGAGAAACGGCGAATTTCACTCACGGATTATCGCTACCTCAGTGCTCGTTGACCTTGGCGACTTGAGAAGATTTCTTCCCCTCGACATTGCGCACCCAACGACGAAAGTTTCGTCGACGAAGATTTCCTCTACAGCCTATTTTTGTAAAATGATACTACGATACGTGTTTTTGAAAAATTATAGAAGCAACTCAACAGTATCAAACCTCTTAGAATATTTTTTTATGAATTTTAGGAGGTTTAGATGAATTTTATCTTGACCAGAACCTCTTCAATTCAAGCAGGTCTGAAATTAGGGTTTTCTGTGTTGTTTTGGTTCTCGGAGTGTGTGAAACCCTTATTTCTATTTGTGTGAACCGACTTATTAGATTTTAATGCTTATTTGACCTTTAGTTAACTCCTGGGAAACCCTGTGGTTACACTGCATTAATGGTGTGATGTTAAAATCGTAGAATTAACCCTGTTTTAATATTCTTTCTTCAAAATGGATTTGCATGGAATTATTGTCCTCAGGCGATTATTCAGAAGCATTTGTCACTTTATTTCAACTAATTCAAGTTAGTTTGGCTAATGATGGTGTTACCATCAGGAATCAGGTGGGATTAGAAAAATATTTTTTATTTTCTTTTATTTATAACTAGGAGAACTCTTATAAGGGGTCAAACGAACTTCGATTCCCGTGAAACACGTACGGTCAGAATTGTTAAGAGATAAGGAATCCAATAAAAATTGTGGATTTCAAAATGGAGGTCACTTGCACAGTGTGATTCTCAAGGTGGATTGCATACTAGTTTGCTCGCAATTCACATGCGTTTTGTGCATCCAAGGTCCGATCGCTGCACGAAACATATCGTCGAAATCCTCGTGACATCAAAAAGCCAACCATACTTTTGGATCATCGATTCGAGGTCCAGATCACAAAAACGAAAAGCATACAGGTTTCCGATCTGATAATGCATTTTAAATTCGTACAGGCTCCAATTTGCACATGACAAGTATTGACGAGTTTGTCTTATCATGCTTAAGTCTAAAATGGGTTTAGAGTTTGACTTTGAGGCTTTTTACTATTTATGAAGAAATGTAGGTCATGTGTGTACATATAGTTCGTAGATGTTCTTGCCACACTACCTAAGCTGGGATCCTAAGGTGATAGAATGAGTTGTAGGGCGAGTAAGGGTTTCCTTCTCGCTAAAGAATGTCTTGTACTTGTCGTACTGCTCGGGATATCACAATGAGGTCTCCCAGCACCCTTTGAGGAATTGATTTGTGATAGATATGACCATAATGCAAAGGGCAACACACATATTACGATAACTAAAGGATAAAGAATAATAGGCTGCAAACCTATAAAATAAATAATTGATTAGTACCGAACCTTTGTACTCTTTACATTATATATTTTTGTTTATACTACTTAGCATTTGTTGACATGTCCTTGGATTTCTCACTCAAGTACAACTACATGCTATATTTTATTTATCTTCTAAGTTTGCATTTTTTTTTTCCAATTGGACTCTCACATCCATTAATTCATGCTATGTAATCATCTTTAAATTGTTTATTACATTAAAATTGTTACAAGTGTGTGAGTGCATTCTTTCCTATATGAAAAACACTTAATGTACATGTAACATTGGTCCCATTCCTAGATCCTGATACATGAAACTTAACCAAGTTTGAAACAACAAAGTAAAGGCCACTATTGTAGGTGTTTTGCATCAATTTAAGAATACGCGTCATAGTGTTAACGTGCAAAAATGGGGTTTTAAAATCACTTCGTTGTAGTAAAGCTGTAATCGCCTGTCAAAAAATACAATTTATAACTCGAAGAATCACAAGAAAATCCGAGGTTGAACATAGGGAGCAAGTATTGCGATTTAATCTCACAAATCACAATTCCAGGCAAAACATAAGCATTTATAATCAGAAAAGTAATCAAAGTTTGGTGTATAGTAGAATCAAGTAATAATATGTAAAAAGAAAAGGGTAAAATGGTGATTTAAATCACCAAATTACCCTACATTGTTAAGCTCAGCAGTTATTCAAATATCAAAATCAAGCACATCTCAAATTAAGAACCATAGAACCAATGTATCAGACAACAGAATAGGCGGTTAGACGCCTTAACTAGCACCCAACTACAATGACCTTAAGAAGCTCAAGGGAATCTTCTCTTCTTCTCAAGTCACGCACAGAGGCAAAGGCCTCTTTCCGACTAAGTGTTGAGAGAGCATAGCAGAGGGCAAAAACCTCCCCTCTCTCTCTTCTTTCTCTTCTTAAACTCGACTAATCGGGTAACCAGATTCGGACCTGGGCCAGACCCGCTTGTGTGAATGGCAAGCGAGGCGTGCGTATGTTCATGAGCGGGGACCCAACCCCCGGTGACAGGCACTGAATTCAATTTATCTCGCGTGGTTGCTTCGCCGGAGGTTGGCAAATGTGATGGTGGTGGTGTCCTGCTGTTTGGAGGTGAATGTGGGTAGGGCGAAGCCGGAGAAGGTGTTGTGAATGTGAGTTGCTCGGTGGAGGTCAGCAGTGGACAAAAAGCTAACTTGATTGAGGGCTTTTGTCAGATGAGTCGAGGCGGAGATAATGGAGGTGGCAGTGGCGAGTGTTGTGTGGTGGAGCGACGGGAAGGGCTCGCCGGAGGTATGCCAGCGAGGCAGAAGACGGAGGGTGTTCAGGCGATTGTGTGGTCGAAGCGGAGTTGTAGCAACACGATGATGATGAGTAGTTGGAGTAGAGTCGATGAGGCTAGCTAATGGACGATGAGGGAAGAAGTTGGCACCCGGTCTAGTATGGCTAGCTCCGGTGGGGTAGAACAACGACGACGGAGGGTTAGGAGGCACCTCGTTGGTGTTGCGAGGTGTGGAAAGAGTAAGAGAGTTGGAACTGACTGCCATGGTATGTGGCGGCCAGCGGAGAAGCCGGGGGAAGGAGGTTGCCGGAGACGAATGTGGAGCAGGCCGGCGGTAGGGAATAGAGGATATTTTTGGCCCAAAAGTTTGCTGAGGTGAGGAAAGCCATAGGTAGCTTTTATAGGCATTTGGGTGAGTCTCCAAGCTTGGAAACAAGCTTGAAGAGCTCGGATTTCACAGTTTAGGTTTAGGAACTTCAAGAGTTCACATGAACTCTTGGGCGATTTTGGCAGGTCGTGAAGAAGCCCAGATGGAAGGAGATCTCGTCAAGAGTCCTCCTTCCATTGGGAGAGATTTACCGTAGATTCATGGAGAAAGCCTTGATTAAAATCGTCCACCTAAGGATGGAAGGTTCCAATAGCGGCAAGGACTTTTTTGTGAAGAAGAAGAATAAGTTTGAGGGTTGTTTGCAAGATTTTCAAAAGTTGAGGGGCTTTTTGTAAGAAAAAGAGTCATAATAGGATTAAAATACAAACTAGGTCAAGATAATCTCAGATTG
Organism: Thalassia testudinum; assembly: GCA_037157565.1. Taxonomy (NCBI): domain Eukaryota; kingdom Viridiplantae; phylum Streptophyta; class Magnoliopsida; order Alismatales; family Hydrocharitaceae; genus Thalassia; species Thalassia testudinum. The sequence continues at coordinate 83,527,383 of JAZHRO010000013.1, read as the reverse complement.
GGCCTAAATTTTGGTACAAACCTAATTTGGACCCAAGGAATCTAATAGTGAAGTTGGATTTTAGTTTTGATGAAGTTTGACTAGGTAATTTACGTAGAAACCTAAATTAGGGTAACTTTCTGTCTGACACTCTATTTTAGGTCAGAATGGGTTCAGATGGTCAAAGCAAGGATGCCAAACCTTATGGAATATTTTTATATGATTTTTGGAAGGTTTAGATGAATTTTATCCTAACCAGAACCTTAGTTAATTAAGTGGATTTATTTTTACGATTTTAGATGTCCATTAATTCTTGAAATACGTGAAAATCGTTTCGTTCTGCATGGACCCTCTTAATGGATATTATTGACCATTTGACCTTTAATTAACCCCTGGAATACCTCGTAGTTATTCTGTATTTGTGGAATGCTGTTAATTTTGCAGAAATAACCTTGTATTCTTCTCTTCTTTTCAAAATAGGATAATGTGCCCTTAGGACCTTCTGATGGATATGTAGGAACTTTTATCAACCTTATTAGACTAAATTAAGCTAGTTATGACTCATGATGGTGTTCCCATCGTACCCCATGCCTAGCTTTTGCTAGTCCCTTAGCAAAATTCTATGGATCAAACTAGTTATTTAAGTCGGATGTAACCGTCAAGATGCCCTACTAAGTTGCATCTCTAGGAATCAGATCTTAATACCAATAGTAGGCCTAGAGGTATTCAAGTACCAGCCTAGATCCGGACCTGACTAGCTTTCACCTCAGTATGCTGCGAAGATTTCTAAGGCCTGCAAGAACTATCCTAAGGTTCATTGGACCTAGCGGTTAAAGCACTCGTGCTTGTAACATGGTTAGCCCATGTTCAGTTTGCCAGTGAATTTTTTATAAGAGAGAGAGGGATAGGAGAAGATTTTCATTTCTGGAGAGCTTTCTCTCTATTTTTCTTTTTATCATTTTTCCTTAGATCTAGCTTTGGATTGGCCCTAAACGCGGTCTGTATTAGATTCCTTGTCCCCACCATCAATCCTTGTAGGGTCCCTGGTAATCGATGCTTCGAGATAGCATCGCCCATGGCAACCCCCAGAACCCAGGCTTTTGACACTTCGGGATAGTGCCGCCCATGGCGTTCTGTAGCTAAATCCAGACCTTGGTAATCGACATTTCGTGATAATGACGCCCATGGCATCTAAACCAGCACAAGGTGTCTACATGCCCTCGGTAGGGTATTTAGATATCTTAGAAAACAAGCATCGAGGAGACGATATGTTATTGTGCATCTTTGAGGGCAATTTCTTACCTCTCCGCGCTAGGAACGTGTCCAAATCAACTTTTATTTTCGAGCCGCTCCTAATCTAGATCGTAGGACCATTTTCAGAATAGCATAAATGCTTTTTGCCATGATTTCATATTTAAGTGCATTGAACCAGACTGTGTGTGATTTAGGGTGCTTAAGTTATCAAGTCTCGCAAACCAGAGGTTAGTTAATGGGACTGAATAATCCCTAAGCCTTAGACCTAATACATAAGCTTTGCATTTTCCTCAACCTCTTGAGGATTTATCCGGATCTTGATAAATACTTGAGTGCTTAAATCTTAAACCAGTTCCAAGAGGCTTAAGGTCGGTATTTGTCACTAATCCCTTAACTTTTAGCCTTCCAGGTCTTAATTCATCATTCGATCCAACCTAGAAGTTAGGTAAGTTCCATATTATTTTGAAGGGACTCTCTTTTTTTCCTTTCTTTTTACTCCTTTCTTTTCTTTTTCTTTTTCTTCCCTCCTTTTTCTTCATTTATCTCAAATAGGTCTTCCTTTCTCTTAACCTCCTTTTTTTTTGATGAAACCCTTTTGTGATTTGATTGTCACAGCGTTTTGTACTTTAATACCCCCCCATGCCTACGATTTGCAATGTCCTTATTGTAAATTAGGTGGGTTCAAGTTAAGCTTAGATCGTACATTAGAATAGGGCAAAAGGGTGGATGAACAGGTCAGGATGATTGTTGCGGACGATGTTAAGCTCTGGTACGAGTACCAAAGGTGGAGTCGGTTGTTCAAATGGAAACCCTAAAGAAAAATAGGAATTCAATAAAGAGGTATGTCAAAAAGGATTTCAAGTTTTTTCAACAGATGACGGGTTGCCTTTCGTTAAGCACTAAGTTTAACGCCATCAGCTGGGTGCAATGAGCTCAAGGATATGTCATTGGTTGCATGAGTGATCTAATGGATGAGAATCTGATGGCCACAGATAATTATCAAGGTATTGATGGGAACACCGTCATGAGCTGTAACTAGCTCAATTTATTCATTATCGAGGAATAAATAATCCTACATAACTACCAGAGATCCCTAATTCATTGCATAATCATTATAGGGAAAGATAAGAAAATATGGTTAAAACTGCAATTTTACCATCATATCTTGAATGTAGAAAATCACAGGTTTTCTCAAGGGTTAATTAAGGGTCAAAAGGTCTTAAATATCCAACAAGTGGGTTAATACAGACAGAAATGAATTTTCGCTTGTTTTGAGAATTAAATGACTTTTGAAATCCTAAAAATAGATCCGCTTAATTAAATGAGGTTCTGGTCAGGATAAAATTCACCTAAACCCTCTAAAATTCATAAAAAAATATTCTCTAAGGTTTGGTACCTTCAATTTGATCATCAGAACTCGTCTTGACCGAAAATAGTGTCCTAGATAGATATTTGCCCTAATTTGGGTTTTTGCATAAATTACCTAGTCAAACTAGGTCAAAACCAAAATCTAACTTCACCATTAGATTCCTTGGGTCAAAATTATATTTTTACCAAAATTTGAGCCCAAGCTGAGATCATCTTGACCAAGTTTGCATTTTGGTCCAGTCAAACTCCTTTTATCTCATTCAAATCCTTAACTTTTGAATATTTTACAAATATCCCCCCAACTTATTTATCTTCTTCACAAAAAGGTCCTTCCACCATTATCGCTCAAGAATCCTACTGCAGTGAGCTTCATTTGGAGAGATCTCCTTGATTGATTGATGAAACCTTTCCAAAATCAAACCGGAGACTCTTTAAGAAATACTCTTTCTAATGGGACCAACCTTGGATCCCAACTTCTTCCCAAAAGCTCGTGCAAATGCTTTGAAGGAGTGGGTATCCTATTTTTGCATCAACTCCAAGGTTTCCAAGCTTGGAACCCCATCCTAAGCCCTATTTAAGCACGCCCAATGCATGGTCGTGCTCTTCAACTAGTTTTAGGGCCAAAAACCTCTTTGAAACTCTCCCTCCGACCCTCCTCCGACTTAACTCTGGCGAGCTCCTCCCCTGTCTTCCTACGGACGACCAACGACCAAATTGGCCTGTCCTCCTTCTTCCTCATCTTAGTTTGCGCTTAGTGGGCCAAAGCCAAGGCATCCAGATCCCCTTCTTCACCGCTATCCCCCTCTCGAAGGATTCATTTTCCCTACGTCCGACCATCACATCGGTGTGGGTTTTCTACCTCCTTCGACTGTTAGATTAGGTTCTTTAGCTTCCTCTACTTCCCTCCTTTTTCCCTCTTTCTATCTCTCAAAACGATCGCCGACCACATGTCTCCTCCTTTATTTTTTACGCTAAATCGGTGTTTTAAGATTGTCGTGTTGTAGTATAGCCAAAATAGAGCTTAAACAAATAAATTTTATTACTTGAAAAGGTTCCGAGGTCGAATACAGGAAGCAATATGGAATTTAGATCTCAAGAATTGCAATTTATAATAGAACTCCAAACAATAATGATATATAAATGAAAATAAATGCCAATAGTGCAAAAAGAATGAGGTAAAATGATGATTTGAATCACCAATTACCCCTCACAATAGCAACAAATATCTCAACAGTATCAACCAAATAAAGCCTAGAAATATCAGATGGCTTAACCATCTTGAGTTACAGTGTATATCCCTTTCTCCCTCAGCTTCTTCTTCTTTCTCAGTTTCTTCTTTTCTTCTTCTGCTGCGGCTCCCTCTTCTCTTTCTCTTCTTCACGTGCAAGGGGGAGGTGCCTTAAACTTGGCTAAGTGTCAGCTAGTTCCTGCCAAGAGCAAAACCCCCTACCCCCGTGCTCTCTCTCCTTCTCTGGGTTTCCACTTTTCTTCCTTCACAAATCCATGCATAGTATCGGGTTATCGGGTAATCAGACTAGAGCGCACCCAGGACCAGGGCTGCTGGTGTGGGGTAGCAGTCGAGGTGTGCACGAGCATAGGTGGGTAAACGGGTCAGAGCCAGGTCTGCGTGGAGGTGTCACGGGCGAGGCAAGTGAATCCCCCTCACCCCCCCTTTTGTATGAGGCAAACAACCCGTATCACTTTTGCAACTTATGTGCTTGTACCGCTTCCAATTCCCACGATGTGGGACTATCTTGCCCACCTTCTTCGCATGCGTCTGCAGCAAGGAAATCTCCTCCAATTGGAGTAGCTACTAAGGGCAGGGTCCTCAATTGGCCACTTGGAAGTGGTCTTGGGGTTCTTCCGCATGGTTTGGAATGAAGACCTAGGGCTATCGTGGCCTTGAACACGAAGAACAACGTTGGAGGGATGACGCTGCGGCGGAGCTCCGACGTCATACTTGAAAAACAAGGAATGGGCTAAAAGCCTCGGTTAAAAGGCTCACGAGGATCGTCGTAGGGTGTGGAATGTGATGGCAACATCCGTGGGGAGTATTGTGCATGGATGAGGGTGGACGGTGATAGAAATGAAGGTGCGTAGGTGGGTTGGTCGACTGGCGTTTGGGTGGATGAAATGGCAGGATAAGAGAGGGGTTTTGAAGAGGGTGGAGAGGCAGAGCTTGTGGAAGTTTCGGCGAGGCAGATGGAGTTGTGTAGCACTGGAGCTGCCTCGCCGGAGGAGCGGTTGGAGACGGGGAAGACGGAGGTGAGTGGCGGCGTCGACGGATATTTTTGAGTTTTTTGGGTATGAAACTAAACCTAAGGGCTAAACTAACTAATTTAACTTAATCTAAGTGGATGAAAGGGGAAAAATAGCACCGGTGTAGGTAGGCCAGAGCTAGGGAAGAAGGTGCTTTGATGAAGGGGACGACGACAATGACGGAGGTAGAGGAGCTCCTGCTAGTACGACTAAGAGCGGATGGGGGAGAGAAAGAGAATCCGTCCACTGGTTTTGTAGTCAGATGACGAGAGAGGTCAGGGAGAGTCGCTATAGCTTGAAGAGAAAATCGACTGGAGGAGGAGAGAGGAATTTGAGGGTTTCTCTGGTCGAATTCAAGCTTGGAGGATCCACAGGCCTTGGGAGTCTTTATATAGGTATCAGGGGGTTGATTAGAGCTTGGAAGGTCGTCGGAGTTGGAAACCCAAATTTATCATGTGTTCGCATGAGAAATTGGGAAAGATTTGAAGCACAAGAATTGATCTGATTGAAAGAGGATTTCAAGAGGAATCTTCGGTTCAATTTTGAGGAGGTTTCATCAATCAATTAAGGAGAAATCCTTGATTGATTGTCGCTGGAGTTGAAGGATTAGGAGTTCTGTGTGGCAGGGACCTTTTTATGAGATGACGACAAAGTTAGGGACCCATTTGAAAGTATTTTGAAAGTTAAGGGTAGAAATGTAATTAGATAGGACCAATTTGCAAACTAGGTCAAGACAAACTCATATTGGATCCAAATTTTGGTACAAACCTAATTTGGACCTAAGGAATCCAATGGTGAAGTTGGATTTTGGTTTTTACCATGTTGGACTGGGTAATTTATGCAAAAATCCAAGTTAGGACAAATGTCTGTCAGTGATTCTATTTTGGGTCAAAATGGGTTTTGATGGTCAAATTGAAGGTTCTAAACCCTAGAGAATATTTTTATATGGTCAAATTGAAGGTTCTATGGATTTTATCCTAATCAGAACCTCAGTTAATTAAGTATATCTGTCTTTAGGGTTTCAAAAAGTCATTTAATTATCAAGACATGTGCAAATCCTTTTCTGATTGTTCTAACCCACTTATTATCTTTTTAAGGCCAATTGACTTTCATTCAACCCTTGAGAAAACCTGTGGTTGTACTGCATTCATGATAAACTAGCACAATTGTAGTTTTAACCCTAGTTTGTTATTTTCCCTCAGAATGATTATGCAATGACTTACGACTCTCTGACGGTTATGTAGGAGTATTTACTAACTTAATTGGGTCAAAATGAGCTAGTTATGCCTCATGATGGTGTTCCGATCACCCTCCATCTTCTTCCTCTCCGGTGAAGATCCAACAACGCCTAACCATCGCTCCACCGCATGAATTGTGCTGCTATCACCTCCATCAGCTCCGTTGTGCTCCACTCTTCAAAACCCCTCTCTCCATTCGCTTTCTCATCCACCCAATCATGCCATCGAACAAACCCATCACCGGCCTCCTTCCCCGACTCCGACCAGCCACCACACAACCCAATCCGCCACGAAACCACCACCAACATACTCCAAGTCCTTCGGCGAAGGTCCTAAGCTAGTTTAACTTGGTTGTAAGGCCATATTTATGTTTTTCAGGTCTCACCGTCCACTACTGCCATCGCTTCCATCTCCGACGTCATTCAAGTTCCTTCGACTGTGTTCTTCACCAATTCCATGCCCAAGCTACGAGGCTTACTTCCAGGTTGCCAATAGAAGGACACCGCAGTTCGTTCATCTGTAATCGAAGACGCCATCACTTGCTGCTGCGCAAAGGAAGGGTGGGACATTTAGTCCCACCTCGGAAACTGATAGACGCCCGTAGCCGAATAAGTTATATTTGTCACATTAGCTATTCGCCTCAAGTGACACAGGGGGTGAGGTCCCCGCGCCCTCACGCGCCTTTCCCATGACACCTAACCCACAGGTCTGGCTGATCCGATAACTCGCCTAAACTAAGCACTCCTCTCTCACCACCCATGCCAATGAGCCTGATCCTGGGTGCGCACTTTCCCCTTTACTCGACTACCCTGATTGTGGCCTTGGGAAGGTGGAACCTAAGAGGAAGAGAGAAAGAAAGAGAGAGTGGGGGCAGGGGAGGGTTTAGCCCTGAGCGACACTTAGTCGCTGAAGGGATGGTCGCCCTCTGTGCCTGAAGAAAGAAGAAGAGGAGAAGAGGCTGAAGACAGGCAAGAAGAGAAGAAAGAAGAAGAGAAGAGAGAAGGCATAGCTGAAGAAGAAGAAGGGATGAGAAGAAGGGGAAGCACTTAAGCCGTCTGATTATCAAATCAGACGTCTGAGGCACTGTTCATTTATTTAATTACTTAAGTGGTCATAGATATTGTCGGTTTATTTGGCATTCCTGCTTAACCATTATATGTTTATCTAGATTAAATAATTAGTGATCTAAATCACCACTATTTTTATTCTAGATTTCTTTTTGATATGCCAAACTCTTGTTAGACTTATATTCTACATTAATGACCAATTTTGAGTAATTAATATTCATTGCTTAGCATTATTTGGATCATTTTCTTGTGCTCATTTACATTATTGAGATTAGTGATTGAATTCCTGTTTGCTCCCTGTGTTCGACCTTGGACTTTCATTCGACTAATAAATTCTATTTGTTTTTCGTGCTGATTCGATCTATACTACAATGCGATGATTTTAAAACCCATTTTAAAGCGAACAACAGGTATGATGAAGAGTCATTCCAGAAGGCCTCTGGTAAGGATCAAGTTGGTTCTTTTCTGGATGATCTTCCTTGAAATATTGTGGAGGAATCATTCAGAAGGTGTACTGGTCATGGGATTTTGAAATAAGATTGTCATGGGTCCAAGGCTCAACAGAGATGGATCTAGTAAGTGTATCCCAGATATGTGGTTCCTCTCGTGCTATGTAGCCTAACGAATTGATATCCAATGAGTCATTTTGATTCTTTTCAACTGAATGTAAGATTATCTCCTCAAGAGATGACTCAAAGATTGGGTCTTCCAATGAATCTTCACTATGATTTTCATACCAATCAAAAGTGGATGTTTGGAGAGTGACTTTTGGATTATCTACCTCAAATTATGTAAAGGAGTCATTCTCTAGGTGGAGGTCACTCTCAATATCTACCATGCCCGATTCTTGGAGATCCTCAAAACAACAAAATGTCTCCACATCCATGTCATAAGAATTTGAGCCTGATGTGCCATCATTTTCCCCAAATGTCCTTGGTATGTTTTCAAGATTAATAGTGAAGGCCTCCACTACTCTCATGTCATTCGAATTGTGCTTGGATAAATCAGGATCATCCTTTATGTGAAAAATTTCCAGTCCTAGTTCTAGGTTTTCTATTAATAATACGGTCATAAGGTCTTGAATAAAACCTAGTTGTTCTGTCGAGCATTTTTCTTTTGTTGCCTCGAAAATATTAATCTTAGCACGTTGATCTCCTGAGGCAATTATCATATGTCTTGATTCACAATTGATTATGGCTCTTGTAGTAGCCAAGAATGGTCTTCCCAAAATCATGGGCATATCCTGTATTTGCTGTGGCATCTCCATGTCAAGAACTAGGAAATCAGCTAGGTAGCTGAAGTCCTTGACTCTAACTACCACATCCTCTACCAACCAAATCGGGGTGATTACTGTTCGGTTAGCTAGTTGCAGAGTAACATCAGCGTGTTTTAGCTTTCCAATCCATAGTTTCTCAAAAAGGGTGGTTGGGATTAGGTTGACTGAAGTGCCAAGATCCAGCACAGCCTGCTTAAAATTTGTACCACCAATCTTGCAAGGGATTAGCGGGGTACCTGGATTAGATTTCTTAGGAGGTAGACTATTTTGGATCATGGCAATCACACTTTCAGACAGTACTACCTTCCCTTGTGATGGTTCTTCCACCTCTTTTTTGGATAAGTCAAGTGAGGTAGGACTAAGAGTGAGGATATCAATTAATGGAATAGTGACTTGTGCGTTCCTCAAAGGTCCCGTTACATCAGTTTCCAACAATCCTCTATTGTGGAGGTAGGATAAGATCTGGGATAGGGAAATGAATTGGCTATCTTTGGGGACGGGTTTCTGTTCTTTTCTCATACCCATAATATTGATCATTGCACAATCATGATGCATAGGTGGAGGAGAGCGAATTGGATTTTGTTGCTAAACAGTAGGATATGTTGTGGTGTAATTCGAATCAGTTGAGGTAAACATGTAGGTATGAGTAGATGGGCTTGGTTGAGTGTAGCTTGTGTGACCTTGGATTTGATTCACTATGTGCTTATGAGTTGACATATTATTTGGATTTGGTAGAGGTTGGGAGGGAAGTGTGCCAAGCTGGTGAGCATTTGCCAGCTGGGCCAGTTGATTGCGAACCTCTATGATTTCTTCCTTGTGTTGCTTTTGCATGTCAACCAGGGTTTGGAGAATCAGAGACATTTGGTCCTCCCTAGGTGGCATGGATTAGAAATTTTGATTGGTCCTTGTTTGAGCAGGATGATAAGGTTGTGGGTTTTGTGTTCGGGTGATGAGAGCCTCATCATGAGCCATAACTAGCTCATTTTGACCTAATAAAGAAGATAAAAGCTCCTACATAACCTAGAAGAAGGCCTAAATGAAGGAATAAATGCTCTGAGAAGAAAACATGAATTAAAGGTTAAAACTGTAATTTTACCATTGCAGTGCATAAACGGGATTTCTCAGAGGCAAAACATAGGTCAAAAGGTCTAAATGAAATAAAAAGTGGGTTGAATCAATCAGAAATGTGTTCATGTGCAATCTAGGAATTAAATGACATTTGGTAACCCTAAAACAGACACGCTTAATTCAACAAGGTTTCGGTCAGGATAAAAATAAATTAAACCCTCTAAAAATCATGGAAAAATATCCTCTAGGGTTTATAACACTTAATTTGGCCTTTGGAACCCAGCTTGACCTAGATTAGGGTCCTAGCTCTTCAATTAACCTAATTTGGGTTTTTACACAAAATGTCTAGTCAAATGTGGTCAAACCTAAAATCCAACTTCACCATTGGATTCCTTATGTCCAAATTAGGTTTGTACCAAAATTTGGACCTAAGGGGAGGTCATCTTGATCTACTTTGCAATTTAGTACATCTAAATCATAATTTGGTCCCTATCTTTTGAAAATCATCGCAGAGAGCCCCCTAACTTCCTCTCCACCTTTGCAATCAGGTCCTTCCACCATTATTGGGGCAGAATCCTACTCCAGCGAGGATTAGAGAGGGAATACTCTCTGATTCCTCAGAGATCCCATCCCAGAAATGGAAGGGAGATTCTCTGAGGAATTCCCTTCCATCTAAGGCCAATCTTGATCCCTGGTGTGAACCCAATCCCTCATGCGAACGCACGAGGGATTTGGGTATCCACCCTCTTTCCTTCTCCGGTGAGCCGGCGGAGGTAATGGCGTGCCCTCCACGCTCTGAAAGCACGGCCCAGTGCCTATAAAAGAACCTCCAAACTCAGCCGCCCAATTTCAGATTGACTTGGCTGGACTTCCACCTCAACTTCTTCTCTTTCTTCTCCGGCCAAGGGTCCAGCGAGCTCTGGCGAGCCCCCCTCCCCTCCCTCTTCGCTCTGCCACAAAACCAGTGGCAGAGTCATCTTCCTGATTCTCCTCCGCGTCGCGCAACACCCGCGCACGCCGCCTCAGCCCCGTCGTCACCACCGTCTTCCTCCACTGGGCAGCTTCTTCTCTGGCGACAGCAGGTACAGCTGTCCGCCTCTCCGTCCCCCTTCATCCCTGTAGTTAGGCTTAATACATTCTCCATCTTCCCCTCTCTCTTTTCCCCCGTTTATTTCATTTAATTGCCCCTCGACCGTCGCTGACCACCTCCACCTTCCTCGCCTCCGACCGACCTCTGGCGAGCCGCCCCCACCATTCCGCCCCTCCACACGGCTCGCCAACCGTCTCATAAGCTCCGCCTCACCACAATGAACAACCTCCGCCCATCCACCATCCCTCTACGTCTCCACAATAGCCCCCCGAACTCACCCACACCTTCGGTCACAGGACGACCTAGGCACGCACGCCTAGGCCGTCCCACGACCTGCTTCACCGTGCACGACCTTCGCCATGCCACGGCAAAGGTGCCCAGCTGGTTTGATTAGGCCAATAGGCCGTATTTGTGTTTGACAGGATTCCAGCCCCTGCTGCCATTGACGGTTGGAGCAGCTCCAGGCTTCAGCAGCTTCAGGCGTCAGGACCTCCAATCTTCAGGTGTAGCATATTCGGGATAGTAGTGCGAAGCATCTAAGTCCAGCAAGGAGAGCAGCAACATCCGCAGCTGTGGCGATTGCACGAAGGCTCTGCGGGTGCACGCGGGAGCAGGGCAGAACTAATAGTCCCACATCGGCGAAACGCGAAGCGCAGGTATACTTTAAATTATTTTTGTGATATTGCCTCGTTGCCTCCGAACGCATAGGGGTGAGGTCCCTCACCTTATCCCATGCTCGCCTCATCCGCGGTTTCACCTCGCGGATCTGGTGGGCTCTGACCCGACCCAACCTGAGCACTCCTCACGCATCACCCACCTGCCGGTGTGCCTGGTCCCTGGTGCGAAATCCGACCCGATTACCCGTGGCTCTGGGAGAGCGTCCTTGAGTGAACTTCAGAAAGAGAGCGACGTGCAGGTAGAGGGGCAGGGTAGGTTTTGCTTCCACCTCTCTAGGCAGGCTGGCTGGTTGAAGAAGAGAGACTTAGCCGCAAAGAGAAGAAGCAGAAGAAGCTGAGCGAAGAAGAGAAGAGAAGGAAGAAAGAGAGACTGCAGAGAGAAAGGACTGCAAGAAAAGGAGCAAAAGCAGGAAGAAGACCTGTAGATCGGAAGGAAGAAGTAGAGACTGCTGAGAAGAAGACAGAAGAGAGAAGAAGCAAAGGCAAAGAAGAAGAAGAAGTCTTCGCAGAAAAGAAGGAAGAAGAAGAAGCCTTCGCAGAAGAGAGAAAGAAGAAGAAAGGAAGAGAGACTGCAGAGAAAGAAGAAGAAAGCAAAAGAAAAATGGAAAACACTTTTAAGACGTCTGATCACAAGATCAGACGCCCAATTTCACTCTTTTGTCATAATTACTTTTTAACCGCATACATTCATATTTGAATTCAAGTTTTGAGTAAATTAGAGTGTTCAATTACTTTTGAGATTAGTGGTAAATTCCGATTGCTCCCTGTGTTCAACCTCGAGTACTCCGGTTTTCGAGTAATAAATTCTCTATTTGTTTGAACGCTTTGTTGGCTATATTACAACGTGACATTCTTTAAACCCGATCAAGCGTGATAAACATTGGGGTTGAAATTGAGGTCTTAGGTTTGGGTTATATTCCAACCACGCAAAGTTGGGATGATTTCACCATCCAGGGTTACAGGTGTTTGGGAAAGGATTGTTCTGGACGACATGGAGATCCTCACAAGTCTGAGGAACTCCAGAAAAATCAGAGTACGAGGGTTTAGAGTTCCCCCAACTATGGTAGGTTGGCCCAGAGTTTCTTCCAAGACCATAATCAGACAGGGGTGGATAGGGATCCATCTCCTGAGGGTGGTAGATGTTGGGTGTAGCCTCCCTACCTAAGGGCGAGTGCACGTATGGATTCTGTGGTGAAGTAGTGGTCTTATGTAGATGTCGATTGATGTCATCCACCTTCTTATCAATAATGCAGACCTTATCCAATTGACTGGCTACCAACTCCAAGTCAACAGATGCGGAAAGGACTCGGGTTTCGTGTACCCCCTGTTGTTTGTCAATGTGCGGGTGGTCGTCCGATCGTACACACCCAATGACTCATTGTTTAGGGAGTTCTCGCACATATTTTTGAGAATTCCCCAAATCGTGTCTTCATTCTGACCCATGATGCTGCCCCCACAGGTTGCATTGACAAAAAGCTTGATGTCGTCATGAAGCCCGTGGTAAAAGGATTGGACTTGTTCCCACTTTGGGACTCCGTGATGGGGGCATTTGTGCATGAGATCCAGAAAATGATCCCATTCCTCGTGTAGAGATTCTCCTGCTCCTTGCGAGAAGTGTGTGATTTGATGCCGCATAGCATTCGTCCGACCAATGGGATAGAATTTTTACAAGAAAGTGGTCTGAAGTTCTTCCCATGTGTTGATCTGGTGGGGGTATGTCTGAAACCAATTGGCGGCTTTGTCAGATAGAGAGAAGGAGAATATTTTCAAGAGTAGGCCATCTCGATTCTGCATGTCTACCCCAAATGTGTGGGCTAGATGCTTCAGATTCTTGATGTGCTAGAAAGGATCCTCAGAGTTCAAGCCATGAAATTTCGGGGTCATGTGAAGCATACTAGGCTTGAGCTCCACCTTAGGTCCTCCCGCAGGAATGTGGATTAGGGGTTCGATCTCCACCACAATGGGATTGTAGTGATCTTGCATTTGAGGATGCTGTGGTGGGTTGAAACGTGCATGGACCATATCTTGAAGGTCATAGAATTCTTGTGGTTCAAAGTTAGGTTGTTCTTCTTGATGATCCATGGCTGTGGTTGGAGATTCAGGTTTAGAGGTGGAAGAGTTGGAAGAGATATCGATGTGATCGGGTAGATGCACAAACAAAGAAGTCGAGGCTTGGCCTCTACGAGAGTGAAAAGCTAGTGGAGGCCTCAAGGGTGGTCTTAAGGACCTCCTTCCAAGCATACACCGATGGAGTAGATGAGGGACAAAAAGTGTGATGGACCCAATCAAGACACTCAAATATCTTTGGATGACTATAGAGGTTCGAGGTAGATGATACCTCTAGATCAAAAAGTCGTCTATCTGAGTACCTGGGCAGCCAAGAAGGGAGAGTCCCGTGAAGACCCCTACATGGTAGAGTGATCCCACGGGTTACAAGGTTTCCCCCACCCAACCTTCCTTGTCACCGCGGGTCTAGGTAGACTAGAATGGATAACTTGACCTCTTAAGTCTACCACTTTTAAGTTAAGATGAGGTGCTTTGGATTCCACTTGAACTTTAGAATGAATTTGTGAGTGGTGACCTAATTTGAAGATTGGTTGACCCCACAAGGTGGGTCAACTTCACTTGGTTTGTCCTGAGATTATTAGGTCCCAATTTTAGGATTCAGGTGGATAATAAGAGCTTGATTTTAGGGTTTTCTTTATTAGGTAAGTTCAATCAAGGGTTTAGGCAACACAATGTGGGAAGGTATATTCTTTTTTAGGCAAATGTGTTCCTCAACCCTAGAATGGAAACCCTAATTTGGCTTTATTTGGTCCAATCAATTTTGGTACCTAGGGCTCAATTAAGAAGGTGAGTAGCCCTAGATACCTTAAATTCCTAATAGGTGCAGAAATTAGGATCAGAATTTTTCTAAAATGAATCAAATCAGGCAACTTGAGATGATTAGTTCTAAGTATGAAATGCAAGTTTATCCTAATTGATTTTTTTCTTTTTTTAGATTTTCTCATAATCAGGGGCTTAATATAAAAGGAGATGAAATTTACCTGTCCTTGGATTTTTTAATACATGGCCAATTCTCCTCAAATGAATCGCTGCACAGATCATAACCAAAGAGATAGAGCAAATTAGTACCCAATCAGAAATTGTAATCAAAGAGATCAAATTGCACGTTGCTCCCAGGCAACGGCGCAAAAATGTTAACGTACGAAAATGGGGTTTTAAAATCACTTCGTTGTAGTAAAGCCATAAATGCAAGAAAATCCAAGATCGAACACAGGGAGCAAGTATTGCAATTTAATCTCACAGATCACAATTCCAGGCAAAACATAAGCTTTTATAATCAGAAAAGTAATCAAAGTTTGGTGTATAGTAGAATCAAGTAATAATATGTAAAAAGAAGAGGGTAAAATGGTTATTTAAATCACCAAATTACCCTACAATGTTAAGCTCACAAGTTATTCAAATATCAGAATCAAGCACATCTCAAATTAAGAACCATAGAACCAATGTATCAGACGACAGAATAGATGGGCAGATGCCTTAACTAGCACCCAGCTACAATGACCTTAAGAAGCTCAAGGGAATCTTCTCTTCTTCTCAAGTCACGCACAGAGGCAAAGGCCTCTTTCCGACTGAGTGTCGAGAGAGCACAGCAGAGGGCAAAAACCTCCCCTCTCTCTCTTCTTCTTTCTCTTCTCAAACCCGACTAATAGGGTAACCGGATCTGGACCTGGGAGATACCCGCTTGCGTGTATGGTGAGTGAGGTGTGCGTATGTTCGTGAGCGAGGACCCAATCCCAGGTGACTTGGGTAACCAAATAAGGCATCGAAGTCAATTTATCTCATGCAGCTGCTTCGTTAGGCACCGATGTGGGACTAATGTCCCTCTTCCTTCGCACGCAACTTCAGGTGAAAGCTTCAAGGAATTCAGCTGTTGTTTCATGGTTTTCTCTCGATTGAAGTTCTGGGCCTCTTCGTGGATGTATTGTGCAGGTCCTGGGGGTGGCAGCGAGGCTGTCGGTCGGAGGACTGCAGGTGAAGGTGGAGGTGACGGCGTTTACAGCTGCTCTAGAGAGGACACCTAAAAACAAGAATATGGGCTAAATGGCCCAATTAAGATGCTCAGAAGGTTCGCCGGAGGTTGGCGAATGCGAAGGTGGTGGTGTCGGGCTGTTTGGAGGTGAATGTGAGTAGGGCGAGGTTGGAGAAGGTGTTGTGAATGTGGGTTGCTCGATGGAGGTCAAGAGTGTACAACAAGCTAAATTGATTGAGGGTTTTTGTCAGATGAGTTGAGGTGGAGCTAGTGGCGGTGGCAGCGGCGAGTGTCGTGCGGTGGAGCGACGAGAAGGGCTTGCCGGAGGTATACTGGCGAGGTGGAAGACGGAGGGCGTTCAGGCGAGTGCATACTCGAAGCAGAGTTGTAGCAGCACGTTGATGATGAGTATTTGGAGTAGAGTCAATGAGGCTAGCTAACGGATGATGAGGAAAGAAGTTTGCATCAGGTCTCGTATGGCCGACATCGGAGGGGATGATAGCTCCGGAGGGGTAGAATGGTGATGACGGAGGGTTAGGAGGCACCTTGCTAGTATTGTGAGGTGCGGAAAGAGTAGGCGAGTTGGAAGAAGTTTGGGGGCTGTTTGCAAGATTTTCAAAAGTTGAAGGGCTTTTTGTAAGAAAAAGATTCAGAACAAGATTAAAATGCAAACTAGGTCAAGATGATCTCAGATTGGGTCCAAATTTTGTGACAAACCTAATTTGGACCCAAGGAATCTAATGGTGAAGTCTAATTTTGATTTTGACCAAGTTTGACTGGGTAATTTACGTAGAAATCTAAATTAGGGCAACTTTCTATCTGACACTTTGTTTTAGGTCAGAATGTGTTCGATGATCAAAGCAAGGATACCAAACTATTTGCAAGTGAAATTGAGGTTTTAAAAATTGTGTTATAGTATAGCCGAAATTGCTTTGAAAATAAATAATATTTATTGCTCAAATTTTAAGTCCGAGGTCAAACACAGTGAGCAATATGGAATTCAAAACTCAAGATCACAATTTGAATTACAAATATAAGAGATTGCAACAAGAATGATGTTAGGTATCAATGTGCAAAAAGAATGGAGTAAAATGGTGATTTCAATCACCAATTTCTCCTCACAAATAGCAACTAAATAAAAGCCTCAAATATATGTAATTAGATGTATCAGACGGCTTAAGCAGCTTGGTGCTACAGTGCTGCTTAAAGACTCAAGGGTCTCTCTTCTTCTTCTTTCTTTCTTTCTTTCTGTGCTTTGCTTCTCCTACCATGTCTTCTCTTCTTCCTTTTGTTCTTCTTCTTCTATTTTCCTTCTTCTTTTCCTCTTCCTGTGCAGCTCCCCTTCCTTCTCCTCTTCTTCTTGCCTTCAGAACTTTCTTCTCAGTTTTCCTTCTTCACGTAGAGGGGGAAGGTTCTTCAAGTGGCTAAGTGTCAGCCGTTACTCTTTGTAGCAAAACCCCCTTGCCCCCGCGCGCTCTCTCTCTTTCTCCATCTGGGTCATGCTCTCCCAGAGCCTTCCACAGTATCGAGTATTCGGGTTTCGGACCTAGGGCGCACTCGGGTCCAAGGCTACGGGCGTGATCGCAGCCGAGGAGTGGAATTGAGTTAGGCGAGTTGGGTCTGCGCCAGGCCCACGGGGGACAGGTCACGAGTGAGGTGCAGGTGAGCGGGGGCCTCACCACCCAAGTGTTTGAGGCGAAAAGCCCCAGACACAAATTCAATTTATGCGCTGCGATGTGCTCTTCAGCTAACGATGTGGCACTAAAGATAGTGCCTCTTCTTCGCATGCGTCTGCGGCTGGATTGCCTTCCAATCAAGGCAGTTGCTGAGGTTCACACCCCCAATCAAGGACCTGGGAGGATACCTGAAGCCAATCCACGTCACCTGGAGGTGGCGTCTAGAGCTATAGCTACCTAGCGAAGCTGCAAGCTTCCTTTGAAGCTTTGCGGTAATGGCGGTGATGGCTGGAGACCTGAAACTCAAGAAAAGGGCCTCTCGGCCACGTCAGATAGCTCAGTAGGTTCACCGTGGAGTGGTGAGTGCAGTGGTGGGTGCAGCGTGTAGTGAGAGTGAGGTTGAAGGCCTGACGATGATGGAGACGGCCGTGCGAAGGTGGGTTGTTCGGGTGCGCGTTTGGGTGCGTGGTGGAGCGAAATAGGAGAGGGCTTTTGTTCGTGGTGGAACGACGAAGGTTAGGGGTGGTTGGCGAGGCAGATGGAGTGTAGTGGCGGATATGCCTCGCCAGAGGAGCAGCCGAAGATAGGGAAGACAGAGGTGAGCGACGTCAGTTCGCGGTTGTGTGTATCTGTGAGGGTAGGAAAATGAAATAGAAAGAGAGAGGGAGCAAAAAAAGGGCTTAGCGAGAGAGTAGGGAGGCGGAGGGCTCCAGTGTTGGTTGACTGGAGCCAGAGAAGGAAGATGGTGCGGTGAGGCAGCAACGTCGACTGAGGTAAAGGCACGACCTCTCGTTGGCAGGAGAGATTTACGAAGATGAGGGGAAGATTGTCGGCCGTCCAATTTGATGGTTGGACAGCCTGAGGAGGAGAGCGGAGATGAGTCGCAAGAGCTAAGTCTGAAGGTGGCCAGAGATGGAGTAGAGGAGGGTTTCTTAGGCCAAAACTTGCTGAAGAGCATGGCCGTGCCCTGGGATCTCTTTTATAGGCCATAGGAAGCCCTTCCAAGCCTGGAAAGAAGCTTTCAAGCTTGGAAGGTAGTTGAGACAAGGGATACTCGAACCTTTGAAAGGTTTGCATGACCTTTTGGGAAGGACTTAGAGACCAAGGAATGGCTCAAATGGAAGGAAACTTCCCAAGGAATCCCCGTATCAATTTTGAGAAGGATTGACTGAGAATCGAGTGAGAAATCCTCTCTCGAAACTCGATAGTTAAGGTTTCACCTTCCAAAAATGGCGTGGGGACCTACTTGTGAAGAAGACAAAGAAGTTTGGGGGCTATTTGTAAGAAAATTCAAAAGTTAAGGGTATGAATGAGGTAAAAAGAGTCCGACTGGACCAAAATGCAAACTTGGTTAAGATGATCTTAGATTGGGCCCAAATTTTGGTACAAACCTACTTTGGAACCAAGGAATCCAATGGTGAAGTTAGATTTAGGTTTTGACCAAGGATGACTGGGTAATTTATGTAAGAACCCAAATTAGGGTAAATGTCTGTCTAAGCCTCTGTTTTGGGTCAAGACGGTTCTGATGGTCAAATTGAAGGTTCCAAACCCTAGAGAATATTTTTATATGAATTTTAAAGGGTTTACGTGAATTTTATCCTAACCAGAACCTCAGTTAATTAAGTGGGTGTATTTTTTGTATTTCAAAAGTCATTTAATTCTCAAAATACGTGCAAACCCTTTTCTGTTTGTTATAACCCACTTGTTAGACTTTAAGGACCATTTGACCCTTAATTACCCCTTGGGAAAACTCGTGATTGTACAACATTCATGATATGATGGTAAAACTATAGTTTTAACCCTGTTTTCTTGTCTTTCCTTCAGAATGGTTATGCAGTGACTTATGGCTCTCTAGCAGTTATGTAGGAGCATTTATTTACTTAGTTTGATCAAAATGAGCTAGTTATGGCTCATGATGGTGTTCCCATCATACCCCCATGCCTAGCTTTTGCTAGTTGATGAGAGGCTCATCATGGCTTCTAATTACCCCTAATTAACTAGTTTCCCTAGTTAATTAGCTACGAATATGTAAATATATGGGTTAAATATAGAGTAAGGGACAAAACATTAAAGGTCCTTAAAATAAGTTGAAAATTCTAAATTATTAGCTAATTAATATTATTAATAATTTAATTAATAAATGGATTTGAAATATCATTAACTATTTACCTAATTAATGTGTTAAGTATAATGTATACCTAAGTATGTAATAACTTAAGTAACTTTACTTAATTAAATAAATTAAGCTAAAAAGGTCAAAAATGTAAATCCAAGGTTTAAATATAATATTTTCCTAATTTATGATCACATATAAAAAGTTGAAAAAAATTTAAATTAAAATAAGCCTTGAAAACCTTCACTCGAGTCGTTCTTCTTCACTTAGGTCCTTAGTTTTCATTACAGTCAGGTCCCTGTAAACATCTTCCTCTTCATTTCTTCCTCATCCTCTTCGACGGCTGACAATAGGAGGTATCTACACCCGTCGATCATCGTCCATCTGACGTCTACCCATCCTTGCCAAGCTCTTAGAGCTTGCGCTCACCACCCTCTTTTCATCCATCAGTCTAAATGATGTTTGAATCCTATTTAGGGTTCGAAGTTAACCTCACCGACGTTGGAGAAGACGCCGGTGGTTACTTCACACCTAGACTCCTTTCCGTCCAGATTCACCCTCCTCCTCAGCTGCCGCAACCTATAAATACCCCTCTACCTCTCCGATTTCAAGAGGTTAGCTCCCTTCCCTCTTCCCTCCACTGAGCTAGCAGATAGGCTATTCTCTCCACATCTGGAAACCTTCCTCCTCTTCCACCGTCTTCCTCCATTCGTCTTCACTTGTTTCTGATCTCTACCGTTGTCCGCTAAGTCTTCTAACGCAGTGCCGATGTTGGACTTCCTTCTTTGTGCTTTGCCTACACCTGCTGGACTTCTTCCTCTGCCCCTCTGATTTCCTCCTCCATTAAGGACCTTCGAAGGAGATCCTCTGCCCCCTTCATCCAGGTAATAGTAGGTTAGGTAAGTTAGTGTAACTAGAGTAGTTAATTAGGTAGGTTAGTTAGAATTAATGCTAGATTTTCTGTCATCTTCCTCAGCTCCAACAAGCTCTGTGAGCTTGACTGGAGCATTCTTTTGTCTTTTGAATTCATTGATCACTTTCTTTAATCCTCCATGATCATCTTTGACACCTTAATTCCATGATTTTAACACCTAATTTCCTAATCCATCCCACCTTCACCGGCTGCTTCCGCTGTCCATGGCGGAAGTAATTGAGGGAAACTCACCTCCATTGAGGCCCTCCATACTTAATCATCATCTTAGGGCCCATATCTTCACCTTAATTTGATTAATAATCATTCATAATAAATGCCTAAAATTCATTCAATCTTCTGAGCTCGCTGTCAATGGCGGCTCAGGAGGAGTGTATCCACCTAATCAATCACCTATGCACCTTCGCCACACTCCACTGACATGTTCTCTCCACTCAATTAAGTGAGAGAACTTGTCCTGAGTTCTAGTGAACTCAGACTACACCTACTGCTAATTCAATGAATGACTTTTAGTGTAATTATTAATTGAATGAATTAATGTGTTCCTGAGGTTCCTTGTGACCTCAGGAAACTTTTCAGACCTTTCATGGCCTGTTTAAATGATTTTTACAGACTTTCAACCATTGTCTAGACTCACCGGAGCTCGGGTGAGCTCCGATGAGTCAAAATGCATTCTTCAGCCTATAGAACTCCTTGAGAAGCTCTAGATCCTTAATTGAGGTTTTAAAGCCTGGAGCTAGATTTAGACCTCTGTCTTCTCCAACTCCGACAGAGTTGGAGAAGACTATTCATTCGGGTTAAGCTTGATTTTAGAGGCCTAGAAGCATCAGATGGATGCCCTAAGGTCATATTTGAAGATCTTTCACTTAGGAAAGCCTTAGTTTGTTCTGTCGAATAAACTAATTTTAGAACTCAGGCGACAAACCTGAAACCCTAGGTTTCTTGGTCAAAAATCCTTTGTGAGACCCTAAATCTATTCCTGAGATCAAATAGAGTTGAATTGAAGTGTTAATTTCATTTGGAAAAGCTTAATGAAGAAAATCAAAATTTGAGGTTTAGTGGTCAAAATTAGGTCTGATTGAATGATTTAGGTTTCAATTAGAGAAATTGATGAGTTTAAATGACTTCTGGGATGATTTTAGATAGATTAGATTTGATTTGGATGAGTTTTATTTAGAGTTTTAGATAAATGAAACTTCTGTACAGTTTGGGTTCATTTGAACCCAAAATTGACTTCACTGTCTTTTTGATGAAATTCTAATGCAATTGCTGCCCAGATAGATTCCTAACAACCATTAGAGGTTGTTTAATTAGATGCAGCTACCCTTTAGCTATCTGTTAAGCTTTTCAGAGCTTGATTTGAAGCTCTGAAGCTTCTGCTTGAAGCTTTTAAGCTTCTTCACCTTCCAGTAGCTTCCTGAACCTCTTTCCTTCACCTTTAGGAGTGGAATCAGCTCCTGAATCTATTCAGAACCTCAGCTGAGGTCAAAGAGCACATCTGCAGGTCCTTAGACCTGTGAAGCACAATTGCAAGCCAAAATGACTGTGGAAACATCCAATTTTCATCCTTCAGATCTAAGGGTAATTATGTTCTCAGCATCAAATTGATGCAGCAATCCTATAGTACTCCTCTAGAGCTTTCCAACAAGCTATTGCTTGCTCGATTTGGAGCTCTAAGTCAACTTGTGTCTCCAGCCAAAGTTTGGTCTGGAGGGAACATAGTTAGTCCCACATCGGAAAGCTATGAGCGCGCACTATGGAATGAAAGAAAAAAGTGATACGGGCTGTTCGGTTGTTAGCACAGGGTGCATAAAGAGCATGTGTGTGTGTGTGGGTGCGTGCAGTGCACGTGCCTGGGTGTGTGTGCGCCTGTGGTCGTGCGAGCATAGGCCCGTGAGTGGGCGTGTGCATGATGGGCCTGGGAGGCCAAAGACTGTGCATGTGATGATTGAATAGAAAATAAGCCATACCTAATATGAACTAAGCTTGGACCCAGTACGATCTGGTCCCACCCTGAGAGGGGTGCTGCGTATCCCTAACCGATTCGAGCTGCTAACCATAAACCAAATTTTTGGTTCAAAACATGGTTCAAATGCACAATTAAGGTGTTGAAAGGAAAAGAAAGAAAGGAGAGTTAAGAGAGATAACAGAGGTGAAGAAGAGCTCAACAGAGAGGTAAACAGAGAGCAAAGGAAAAGAATAAAGAGAGAGAGAAAGAGATGGCAGAAGAAGAAAAGAAGAAGAATGAAGGCTGAAGATAGAAGAAGAGAGATGTTGAACGCAACGAACCTATGCTAACGTGATTGGTTTTGGAAAACCTGTCGTTGTAGTTCGAAAGCGAAGAATTCATGTTCAACAAATAAAATTTATACCGAAATTAAAATTCTGGGTCGAACACAGGGAGGCGGACGTTTGATTTAAAAACTACACGTTTCTTTTTATTTGTTACAGAATAATTCAATTTAGAACTATCTAATTATTTACAATAAATAGAAGAGAGAGAGAGAGAGTAAGAGAGAAAGAGAATATTACACAGAGAAATCAAAATGAGATGTAGAATAAACAAGGAATTTTTGCATTGAAGAGATTATTCATTACAACTAGAAAGCATAAAACAATTACTCTAGAAAGCGATAAATTTACTCTAGAAAGCATTAAAAGAATGGAGGGAGAAATGTCCTCCTCGACGATTGCTTGGAGGACGAGTAGATTAATCTAGAAAGCAGTAAATCTATACTAGAAAGCGGTAAAAAGAATAGGGAGAGAGAAATCCTCCTCGACGGTTGCTTAGAGGACGAGCGGGACGGGACGATGCCTGGACGAAGGAGAACGAAGCAGGACGAAGGAGGACAAAGCAGAAGAACGGGAACGAAGCAGCACGCCGTCGTTGTCGCGGGATCCACTTCCGAAGGGGAATGAAAATTGGACTTTATCTCACGAGAAGCATCCCGGGTGTGGGACAAGCTTTTCTTGAGCTTTGGAGGGGTAGAGAAGAGAAAGAAGGGATGAAAATTTCATATGGAGGGGGTCTCCTTTTATAGTTGCAAGGAGTGGGGGCAAAATGGACATTACATCTTCAAAATAATAAATAAGGGATCTTTAGTGACGGATAAATCTGTCACTAAAGCCCCGACGTGGCTGTCGCCGCTGTGCCCATGCGCACCTCCTCGGCTGCCCGCTCTTCAACGCTCGCGCACGTCCAGCGCTTTTCAGCCATCCGATCGCGAGATCGGACGGCTTAAATCGCGTCCGCGCCCGCTGCGTAGCGTGCCCCCCGCGCGTCTGATCTCGCGTTACGCGCGGGCGTCCAATCGCGCGTCGTCCTGATTGAGCGCGCACGGCCGTTGGATCGCGATCGTGCGGTCGATCGGAGGTGCGCCACCGCTCCAAATTCTGTGTGGCGAGGCTCGAACGCGCGTCCCTGCTTCGCATTAGAGCGCTCGACCAACGCGCTGGGGTCGCGTTTGTGTCGAGCGCCTGACTTTGGCGTGTCGCAGCCGTTGGATCTTAATCCAACGGCGGGGAAAGACGGATGCGGAGACTGCTGAGGTTGCGTGCGGCCGTTTGGGCGGCCGAGATGGCGCCACGTGGCGCCATCTTGGCCATCCATCTTCTTGAAGTTGTAGATGGTGCCATGGATGTCGGATTGACTCAATTTTTGTGTCGTTGGGCTGCGATCGTCGATCCGAATTCATCCGTGCGGTCGGATTTGTCATCTGAAGTGTGGATTTACACCATCCTGGCCCTTGATCTTCTAGGGTTCCCCAATCTCTATCTGATGCTACGGATGCCTGATTAGGGTGATCTTGGAGTCGTTGAACTCCAATCGTTGCCCTGATCATATCCATATGATTAGATCTTTGATCCGAGGCTCCGATAAAATGTTTGCCCTGTCCAAGCACATAAAAGGAGACAATTAACCTCCATTTTATTCAAACTACTCTAAATGCGAGATGATGCATGTTATGCAATATTTATATCATGAAATGCAATCCTATGCTTAAGAACATGCATAAATAGACATTTTAAGTAGTGTAAATGTGTTTACATCATACCCACATGCCTATCTTTTGCTAGTCCCTAGCAAAAACTATATGCTATTTATAAAAGAATTAGGTTAGATTATTTGGACCTGAGTTAGTTTCAATCATTAAGAAATTGTCTACTTAGGAACTGAACTTTCAAAGACACAATAGTGCCCGGGTATTAGCCAAAATGCAGACCGCCTCAAGCCCTCGCCTTATTCAAAGAAAAATTTTTTTTTCTCTTTTTACTCTTTTCTAATTTTTTTGGATTTTCAAATTTTAGGGTTTAAGAGTGGCTTTCTACGGCCATTCAACTCACCCAAGATTTGATGAGAACCCTAAGTTTTAAGCATCTTATTGTGATTGTGATAAACTCGTTGACCGGCAATTAGAACGGACTTCGGATTTCTACGCCTATAGGTGACCTCAAAAAGAATTCTGCCTAAAGGTGTATCTTTACAGCCGGTAGCTTTCTCCCTACTTTTATTTTTTAACGGGGTCAACACAAGGGTGAATCCAGTGTATATCTCCCTGGTTTATTCTACTTCTCCGCTTCTTCCTAAGTGTTTTGGGAATTTTTAGTGTATTTTCTGAGCTGGGTTCTGGACAATCGGTCGATGAGCTGTTACCACCGACAACTTGCCAGCCATACTCGTGCAGCGAAGTGTGGCTTATTTCTTTTTGTTCTTTTCTCCTTTTTGATTTTTTTTTTTAAGTAGGTGGCTTCCCTGGTCTAAGATTTACCTAAAGGCAGCAAAAAGAGAAAGGTCCAGTGACTGGGCTCTGGACAACCTACCTATGGGCTGTTACCCACGATAACTTGCCAGCCATATCACCCTAGAAGGTTCATTAGCTACCCAATTTCCGTTAAAATCGCCGAACAACGAGTCGGTGCAAAGTGTGTAGATGCCTAAGACTCAAAATTCCCTCACATCAGAGGGCGGGTTGATAAGTCGTGTACTTATCACCCAAACTTATTTACTCCTATTAAAATAAAATTCAAGTTGGCGAGAACTCGAAAAACAAATCCACATTTTAGTGGATACACGGGCTGATTAAGTTCAAAGACCTGAAGGGTCTTTGTGTTCAGATCTTAATGTAGTATTTCTTAAGATTGAAAATTTTCTTAAACCCAAATTCTCTTTCTTAATTCTGATTTTTTTTTATATAAAAGAAAATAAAACAAATCTACGGAGCTGACAAATGAATTCAGAGATAAATATCCACCCCCCATGCCTATCTAATGCAATGTCCTCATTGTATTAAAAAGACATAAAACAGAGTGGAAAAGCGTAGAAAGCACCTAAATTGCGTGAATGTCATGTCCGCTCCGAGATGAAAACGAAAAAGAACTGTATATGTGCTGAGTTTAGTGCCTTCAGCTAGGCACACTATACAAAGAAAAGAAATGAAGAATTCACAAGTGCAGGTCAGAATTAGAATGAACAGAAGAATCCTCTGACCTGTCAGCAGAGGTCCACAGATGTGGACCAGATTGTGGTGCAGACCCACACCCCATAATCGAGAATATCTTAGGTTTTGGATAAAAATTACCCAAAACCTAAAATCAGAATGTAAGCGGGATCGGGCCTGCGATTTCTGAGGATGCAACCCAAGACCAAAAAGTCGTGTTACAAAGAATTGAAGCTCAAAAGGATAATCGTTGAATGTGTGCTAGGGTTGAACATCCTTGAAACAAATGTCGTAAGGGTTCTGATTTGATGGTTTCAACTTAAAAGGAACCCTTCGACTCAATCTTCCATTTCCTCCAGAATTAACTTCCCAAATCAAAACTTCCCAGCTCCTATCCTCCTCATTTAGCATATCAAATTCCAGGACCTCTTGTATATTCATCACCCCGTCTGAAATCTCCAAGTCTAAATGATGTGGCAGAATCAAAATTGACTTGGGTCTAATTATCTCAGAATTATAATCATCAATAAGCTCAACAGGGTGTAACTGATAATCAGGGCATTGAATTGATTCCTCCAGAAAATGTGATTCTGGATCCGTAATGTGTGCCCTAATAAGATCAGTGTTCTCAGTTATTGGCCTATCAATTGATCTATCAGATTCCTCAGGCCCAATCGTCTCACAGAAGTCATGTTCATAAAACTCGCGTGAGACTTCGCAACTTGAATCTTCACCATCAGGATCCGTATCAATGTATGTCCCAAAATCATTTGTCACTTTGTGTTCCAAGGAGACATACGTTTCCTCGTAACCCGGCTTAGGGATCTCAGGCGAAGAAATCAGATCATCCTTAATTGGTTGTTTTAATTCAATCTTGTCAGCCTCGTAACACGTGTCCCCCCCAACAGGTGCCTGAGCGGGTTCTGTCATTGGCTTTCCTGAAGAGAGTTCATCCTGGGAATTATTCCAAGATTGAATCAAAGCAACCACGAATCTCATCCTCAATTTCGCTAATTTCCCAAGTAGAAACTCACCCAGGTTCTTATCCTTAACATCCTGGAGCCAATCCAACAAAGACTTGTTTAAATCATCAATCATTTCAATCAGGGGCTCCAATCTCTCAATGCAAGGTATTGGCTAAACTTCTAAAGATTGAATGATATTCCTCAAGTTAGCCAGAACCTTATCTTGAACCTGATTAACCTGAACCAAATGAGTTGGTTCAGGATTGGGCGGGTTTGACATCAATGCAGAGGAATTAACAAATTGAGATTCGTTATACCCATCCTGATAATAGGTCATTTCAGATTGTTCAAAAGATGGTGATGACCTAAAGGCAGTGAAATCAGAGGATGGGTAAGGATCGGTGTATCCTTCTTGATTGTATATCGTATTAGGTTGTTCATGAAAGGAGGACGATCTATAATCGATGTAGCTCTGAGAAGGATAAAAATCAGAATCAAAGTGTTCAGGGTTAGACCCTAAACACGGGGGTCCGGAATTGTATCCCCAATCCGAATTATCCCAACTAACTGATGGTTGATTACAATACGAGTTGGGATAATCGTCATGTTGAGGATAATTCACAACAGGAGGGAAAGAGCAGGAATGTGTGAAATATGTGGAAGGATTCATGAGACTCGGGAGGAAGAAAGGCGCCCTGCAATACAAACAATCAAACCTATCCTTAAATAGGTTAGCCTAAAGACCTACAGACTCTCAAAACCCGTCTTGAGATAAAGGAACGATTTGATCTACTTCCGTCTGTTCAATCCAACCAGTTAGAAGGAGGGACTGGGGAGAAGGTTCTTCCTTCGGCTTGCGCCACCGGTTCCTAATGTACCCCCCAGCCGCGATCGTTTGACTCTGCTCCCCTAGTTAGACATCAGATTGAACAGTAGAAACAGACTAATCGAAAATAATCTCGTTCTGAGTTCTGAAGAGCGAGTCCAATCCTTAAGGCCAACGTCTACTCTATTTTATTTAGGGCTAGGTTTGAATGTGCTTTGGAATGTGATGGGCCCTTTAAATGGGTTGTGCCCTTAATGATTGATTGATTCGTGTGTGAGTGCACAACCAGTGGTTTTCAAGCAAGATTGTTTTTGATGTGGTGAATTTTAAGGTTTAAATCTTGCTTAGTAGCTTTTAGGATTCAACTTTAGGTGTTTTCAAT
The DNA here is from genome assembly GCA_037157565.1 of Thalassia testudinum. NCBI lineage: Eukaryota > Viridiplantae > Streptophyta > Magnoliopsida > Alismatales > Hydrocharitaceae > Thalassia > Thalassia testudinum. The sequence continues at coordinate 83,499,740 of JAZHRO010000013.1, read as the reverse complement.
CAAGTTTCATTGGCACACCAGGTTTTACAAGCACAGGTGAAGATGTTTTCCTTTAAAGATTAAAAAGAATGTGGAGTGCCTGGTAAATCCCTAAGAGTTGAACCTAATTGGCAGCTACTTGATGAGTTTATTTTATTTGAAGTGGTGCGGCCCAATCAACTCAAACAATTGGCCACAAATGCACCACTTAATTAGGCACACAAATGATTACCTAATCTGATTCCTACTCGATTATGTGTTTGGATGTGTGTACCGGCTCCTAAGATCGGTTTACCGGTTGAATTAGAAAATCAGATGAGGTTGTGTACCTCTGTGAGATTTTTTTATTTTTTTCTTTTTTTAATGTGGGGGTTGGAGTGAGTATGGATGTCAAACAACAAACAATCTAACCTTAGAGTTTATAAGAACACCTAGGTTGATTGATGTTTGAATTATTATGTTATGGAATGAAATCTAATGGGTGGGAGGTGGGGGATAACTTACAAAACCTTCCACAGCACTTTACTCCGATCTACCGCTTTTGCCTATCTCGAAAGAGTACCTGCAATTACAATAAGAAAGGAGAAAAGTGAGGTAAATGATTTATAAGTTACAAAACGCTAAGAGAAATCAAAGATCGTTGCCTCCCCGGCAACGGTGCCAAAATGTTAAACGCTACGAACCTACGCTAACGTGATTGGTTTTGGAAAACCTGTCGTTGTAGTTCGAAAGCGAAGAATTCGTGTTCAACAAATAAAATTTATACCGAAATTAAAATTCCGGGTCGAACACAGGGAGGCGGACGTTTGATTTAAAAACTACGTGTTTCTTTTTATTTGTTACAGAATAATTCAATTTAGAATTATCTAATTATTTACAATAAATAGAAGAGAGAGAGAGAGTAAGAGAGAAAGAGAATATTACACAGAGAAATCAAAATGAGATGTAGAATAAATAAGAAATTTTTGCATTGAAGAGATTGTTCATTACAACTAGAAAGTATAAAATAATTACTCTAGAAAGCGATAAATTTACTCTAGAAAGCATTAAAAGAATGGAGGGAGAAATGTCCTCCTCGACGATTGCTTGGAGGACGAGTAGATTAATCTAGAAAGCAGTAAATCTATACTAGAAAGCGGTAAAAAGAATAGGGAGAGAGAAATCCTCCTCGACGGTTGCTTGGAGGACGAGCCGGACGGGACGACGCTTGGACGAAGGAGAATGAAGCAGGACGAAGGAGGACAAAGCAGAAGAATGGGAACGAAGCAGCACGCCGTCGTCGTCGCGGGATCCACTTCCGAAGGGGAACGAAAATTGGACTTTATCTCGCGAGAAGCATCCCGGGTGTGGGATAAGCTTCTCTTGAGCTTTGGAGGGGTAGAGAAGAGAAAAAAGGGATGAAAATTTCGTATGGAGGGGGTCTCCTTTTATAGTTGCAAGGAGTGGGGGCAAAATGGACATTACATCTTCAAAATAATAAACAAGGGGTCATTAGTGACGGATAAATCTGTCACTAAAGCCCCGACGTGGCCGTCACCGCCGCGCCCACGCGCGCCTCCTCGGCTGCCCGCTCCTCAACGCTCGCGCACGTCCAGTGCTTTTCAGCCATCCGATCGCGAGATCGGACGGCTTAAATCGCGTCCGCTCCCGCTGCGTAGCGCGCCCCCCGCGCGTCTGATCGCGCGTTACGCGCGGGCGTCCAATCGTGCGTCATCTTGATTGAGCGCGCGCGGCTGTTGGATCACGATCGTGCAGTCGATCGGAGGCGCGCCACCGCTCCAAATTCTGCGTGGCGAGGCTCGAATGCGTGTCCCTGCTACACGTTAGAGCGCTCGACCAACGCGCTGGGGTCGCGTTTGTGTCGAGCGCCTGACTTTGGCGCGTCGCAGCCGTTGGATCTTAATCCAACGGCGGGAAAAGACGGATGCGGAGACTGCTGAGGTTGCGTGCGGCCGTTTGGGCGGCCGAGATGGCACCACGTGGCGCCATCTTGGCCGTCCATCTTCTGGAAGTTGTAGATGGTGCCACGGATGTCGGATTGACTCAATTTTTGTGTCGTTGAGCTGCGATCGTCGATCCAAATTCATCCGTGCGGTCGGATTTGTCATCTGAAGTGCGGATTTACACCATCCTGGTCCTTGATCTTCTAGGGTTCCCCGGTCTCTTTCTGATGCTACGGATACCTGATTAGGGCGATCTTGGAGTCGTTGAACTCCAATCGTTGCCCTGATCATATCCATACGGTTGGATCTTTGATCTGAGGCCCTGATAAAATGTTTGCCTTGTCCAAGCACATAAAAGGAGACAATTAACCTCCATTTTATTCAAACTACTCTAAATGCGAGATGATGCATGTTATGTAATATTTATATCATGAAATGCAATCCTATGCTTAAGAACATGTATAAATAGACATTTTAAGTAGTGTAAATGTGTTTACATCAAGAGATAAATGAAAAATTAAGAGTGTAGACATTTGATAGTTTAAAGCTTATTTTTAAGTCATCTAATTTTTATATTTTACTCCAATACAATTTCATTTGAGCTTAATTGATGAATAAGGTACTTGTACTTAATTGAATTTCTTTTTCTTGCCTTAATCTTTTGTAAATGAAATGAAATTAGTAGAAATAAACATGTTTACTTGCTTTTAATAATAGATCACATGTGTAAACATGTTTATTTTATGGAATGTTGCATGTCTTTTAATTAAATATCTTTTGTGCAAGATTCATGATCTTAAAGTATTATAATTATAATTCTAATTGATTAAGAAGTAGTAATTAATGCTTAGGATTAAATGGTGAATTAAGTTAAGTTATGCCTCCCAGTGAACGACCTAGACTCAACCAGTTAAAAAAGAATTAAAAATCTAAAATGTTAGGTTAGCTTGACCCTATACTACACACTCGACATTAATTCAAGTTAACCTAAGTTACTTTCTCTTGCACTTAATTAAGCCTAATTAACTTAGTTAACTGTGTTGGAAAATTAAATCGAACACTAGTCCCTTAGAAAAATCTCATGGAATTAGCTTTAATTCTAGACCATATGCCTTTCTATGCTCAAAACTCTGATGTGTGCTTTCTTTTGTAGATTAGGTTAGAATGTCGATAGTAGGCCTAGAGGTACTCAAGTACCAACCAAGATCCAGACTTGACCAGCTCTAGCCTCAGTCCACTGCGAAGGTTTCTAAGGCCCACAGGAACTAACCTAAGGTTCGTTGAACTCCGCGGTTAAAGCACCCATGCTTGTAACATGTTTTAGCCCAGGTTCAGTTTGTAGTGCATTTTTGTAAGAGAGAGACAGAAGAATTTTTTCTTTATTTTTGGAGAGTTTTCTCTCTCTTTTCTTTTTATTTCTAGCCTCGGATTAGCTTTACAACATGGTCTGTATCGGATTCCTAGTTCCCACCATCAATCCTCGTAGGGTCCTTGGTAATCGATGCTTCGAGATAGCACCGCCTATGGCAACCCCTAAAACCCTGGCTTTCGAGATATTGAGATAATCCCGCCCATGGCATTCTGTAGCTAAATCCAGACACTGGTAATCGACATTTCGTGATAATGCTGCCTATGGCATCTGAACCAGCACAAGGTGCTTACATGCCCTTGGTAGGATATTTAGATATCCTAGGAGACAAGCATCTTTGAGGGGAATTTCCCACCTCTCCGCGCTAGGAACTCATCCAAATTAACTTGTGTTGATCAACCACTCCTAATCTAGGTAACTTTTTTCAGAACAGATTTAACGCATTTGCGTGATTTTGGTACTTAAGTGCACTAAACCAGATTGTGTGTGGATTGGGGTGCTTAGGTTATCGAGTCCTGCAAATCAGAGGTCAGTTAATGAGGTCGAATAATCCCTAAGCCTTAGACCTAATACTTAAGCTTCGCGTTTTCCCTAACCTCTTAAGGACTATCTAGATCTTAGCGGATACTTAAATTTTTAAGCCTAAGATCACAGCCTAAGAGGCCTAAGATCAGCGTTCCTACTAATCTCTTTTGTCTCTTAACACTTTTGTCTTTCATTTTCTTTCTTTTTGATTTGGTCTAGAATTGAGTCAATTCTTTAATCTTTTACTAATGACTATCTCTTTTCTTTTCAAATTGTGCTCCTTTTTGACATTTTTTTCTCCTCCCCTTTTCTCCTAAAAAATGATATGCAATCAATTTAGAATTTCCTCCCTTCTATTTTTGTTCTTTTTCAAAATTTTTTATTTTTTTGGTTTTTGGAATATATGATTTTTTTGATGAAACCCTTTCTTGTGAAGTGATTTTCACAACGTTTTGCATTTTAATACCCCCCATGCCTATGATTTGCAATGCCCTCATTGTAAATTAGGTGGGTTTGAGTTCAGCTTAGATTATTCATTAGAACAGGTGTTGGGTGGTGGATGGGTTGGGGTGACTGTTGTGGACGATTTCAAACTTGGGTACGGGTACTAGAGGTGGAGTGGGCTATTCTAATGGATGAACCCTAAGGTGCAATATGAGTTCAGCATAAGATGTGTTAAGAAGGGTTTTGGGTTTTTGAAAAAGATGATGGGTTGTCTCTCGTTAAGCGCTGAGTTTAACGCCATCAGTCGGGCGCAGCAAGCTCAGGGAGAATGGAGATCAAAAGATACCTCAGCCCTGTACATATTAGTGAGTTCAATGAACGACTTGAGTCACTGACCATTCACAACAAAGGGTTCTGAATCAAGGCTAGGTTGGCTGATTTCAATAGCTCAATTTCCAAAGATTCATCTTACCAAGAATGGTCCAATCCATTTTGATTTGAGTTTTCCTGGGAAAAGTTTGAGTTTGGCGTCAAAGAGTAGAACTTTTTGACCAGGGTGGAAAGTTTTTCGCACAATGTGCCTGTCATGGAAGGCTTTAACCTGCTCTTTGTAGATACGCGAGTTCTCATACGCATCATTGCGTAGTTCCTCGATCTCGCTCAATTGCAACTGACGGTGTATTCCAGCCTTCACTAAATCCAGATTGCACTTCAGTACTGCCCAATAAGCCTTGTGCTCCATCTCGACAGGAAGGTGACATGCCTTACCATACACTAATCTGAAGGAAGACATGCCTAATTGGGTCTTGTGGGCGGTCCTATAGGCCCACAAGGCTTTTGGAAGGCGAGAAGACCAATCTTTTCTATCAGGTCGAATAGTGACCTGAAGGATCTTCTTGATCTCTCAATTTGATAGTTCTACCAGTCCATTAGTCTGGGGGTGGTAAGGAGTCGAGATACGATGCGACACCCCGTACTTTTTCATCAGGGACTGAAAGTGCACATTGGTAAAATGAGACCCGCCATCACTGATGATGGCCTTAGGAACCCCAAATCTAGTAAAGATGTTCTCCTGGATAAATCGGAGGACAACTTTATGATCACTCGTTCTCGTGGGACGGCTTCGACCCATTTAGAGACATAATCAACAACGAGTAGAATGTATTCAAAGCTGTTAGATCTGGGAAAGGGTCCCATGAAATCAATTCCCCATATGTCAAAGATTTCGCACACAATAATCGGGTTCAAGGGCATCATATCCCATGGGCCCATGTTGCTAAGGGTCTGACAACGAGCGCATGCCCTACAATACGTCTGTGTGCCTTTGAACAAAGTGGGCCAAAAGAACCCACACTGGAGAATTTTCACTGCAGTTTTACGCCCAGAGAAATGGCTACCTCAGGCCTGGTCGTGACAGAATGAAATTACGCCATTGACCTCGCTGTCAGGAATGCATCTCCAGATCACCTGATCATTGCTGATGTAGAAAAGGTATGGTTCCTCCCAAATATAGTACTTGGCCTCGGCAATTAATTTGTCCCGCTTGGAAGTCGGCTAATCTAGCAGAACTTTCCCCGTAACCAAGTAGTTTACAATATCAGCAAACCAAGGGAGATTGTGAATGGCTAGCAGGTGCTCATCCAGAAAATGCTCGGTGATTGGACTAGATGGGTCGATGATGGAAGAAGGAAGATGGGCAAGTGGTCAGTTACCACATTCTGTTTTCCCACTTTGTCGTGAATCTCTAGATCTAATTTTTGCAACAGCAAGATCCAGTGGATTAGTCAAGGTTTCGCATCCTTCTTCGCAAGGAGGTACCTCACTGTAGTGTGATCTGAGTATATGATAACACGGGAACCTAAAAGATATGATCTGAATTTTTCCAGGGCAAATACTACAGCTACCAGCTCTTTCTTAGTAATTGTATAGTTACGCTGAGCCTCGTCAAGTGTCTCTCTAGCGTAGTAGATGACCACGGGTTTCCCATCTATTTTTTGCCCAAGTACCACCCCTACAGCATAATCAAATGCATCGCGCATGATCTCAAAGGGTTGAGACCAATCAGGGGACTATAGGATAGGTGCTTGGGTAACTCAATTATGCAGGATCTCAAACGCTTGAGTGCGCTCCTTGGAGATTTCAAAGGGGACATCCTTGGATAGAAGATTAGTCAAGGGGCATGCGATTTTTGAGAAATCGAGAATGGATCGACGGTAAAAACTGATGTACCCTAGGAAGGATCGGATGTCTTTGACCGAGCTAAGCAGAGGGAGTTTGGAAATCAGATTCACCATTGCTCGATCAACTTGGATGCCTTTTTCAAAGAGGAGATGTCCCAGGACAATTCCCTCAGGTACCATGAAGTGGCTCTTTTCCCAGGAAAGAACCAAGTTCACATCGATGCACTGCCTGAGGATTTGGACCAAGTGCAGGAAGCAATCATCAAATGATTCACCAAATATCGAGAAGTCATCCATGAAGACTTCAAGGTATTCACCTACCATATATGAGAATATGGCAAGCATGCACCGCTGAAAAGTAGCGGGTGCATTGCAGAGACCGAACGGCATCCTTCGGAATGCGTATGTTCTGAAGGGGCAGGTGAAGGTGGTCTTCTCTTGGTCCTATGGATGGATTGCGACCTGATTGTAACCGGAGTACCTGTCCAAAAAGTAGAAGAATAGATTTCCCGCTAGTTTCTCGAGAATCTGATCAATGAACGGTAGTGGGAAATGATCCTTCTTCATGGAGGAATTGAGTCTTCTGTAATCAATGCAGACTCCTCACGAGTTTGCTATATGGGTCGGTATGGTTTCTCTGGTTTCAGTTGTGATGACAGTGAGCCCTGCCTTCTTAGGCACAACTTAGATTGGACTCACCCACCGACTGTCGGAGATCGGGTAGATGATCCCTGCATCTAACCACTTGATGATCTCCTTTTTCATGACATCCTGCAAGTTTGGATTTAGGCGTCTCTGCATTTCATGGGATGGTCGTGAGCCCTCTTCAGTGTAGATGTGATGTGTGTAGTATGAAGGGCTGATACCAGTCAGATCATCGAGAGTCCATCCAATGGCTCTTCGATGCTGCTGGAGAACAGAAATCAGGCATGTTTCCTGATCAGGTGTGAGTCGGGGGTTGATAATCATAGGAAACGCCTGATTGGAACCTAAAAAGATGTACTTGAGGTTATCAGGAAGAGGCTTTAATTCCATAACTGGGTTGTCAGCAGCAGCGGGTGATTCAGGGTGGGTGTCGGGAGAAAAGGAGGGTGCTAGGTGTGTATCTAGGTTGAGTTCGGGCTCCTCTAATTGCGAGTTTTGATCCTCTTGTGGTTGCTCAGAAATAGTTGGGTTTTCCTCGATAAAGTCGTTAACCACAGCTTCGATATCGCAAATCTATTCTATGACTCCACAATTAATTCCTTGTTGGGCCTTAAAGATGTCGATCTTTAGTGTCTTGCTCCCAAATTTTAATTCAATTTGGCCCTCCTCACAATTGATATTGGCCCTAGTAGTGGCCAGAAAGGGTCTCCCTAGTATGATCGGTGTATTCTTCACATTCTCAGGAGCGTCCATGTCTAAGACAATGAAATCCACTGGAAAATAGAAATCATGTACCCTAACTATGACATCCTCAAGAATTCCTTTTGGTGACTTAATTGATCGGTCAGCTAGCTGTAAAGTCATTTCAGTCGGTTTAAGCTCAGATTCCTCGAAGTAGTCTAGTAGGGATGTAGGTATCAAATTTATGGAGGCTCCTAAGTCCAATAAAGCTCGGTCGAATTGTATACTACCGATTGCACAGGAGATCAAAGGGGTGCCTAGGTCTTTTGCCTTAGGCGGGAGTTTGGTCAAAATGATGGAGCTGGCTTGCTCTGATAGTACGATCGGATTTCCATCTTTGGTTCGCAGCTTACGCTTAGGTGTACACACGTCTTTCAGAAATCGTTCGTAAGCTGGTACATAGCGTATTGCATCCATCAAAAGGATGTTTATATGGACCTGCTCAAAGAGCTTAACCAGGTCCTCCTTAGGTGCCACGATTTTGGTTGTCCTTTTTCCTTTGGTGAAGGCCTCGGGAAATGGAACATTAGATGGTTCCTCTAGAATGGGTCCAGGTTCTTGATCTATGATAGAGGTATCTTGGATGACTATCCTAGGGTGAGGGTTTGTATTACCAGGCTGGGAGTGGCTTGGATAAGGCGGGTCCTATGCTGTTTTGCCACTACGGGTAGTAATAGAATTCAATCCTGCTTGGTTCTGGTTTGGTTTGGGTAGAAGAGGTGCTTGCTTCTGGTAACCCGCATATGATGTCGAAGCCTCCATACCGTCGGGTGATGGAGTAGAAGGGGCCTGATAAACAAAGTGATCTTGGCTCTGATTTGGGTTCATATTGCGCCTCTGGTTCGGCATGTTATTCGGATTAGGCAGAGGTTGTGAAGGAAGTGCACTAGATTGGCGAGGATTTGCCATCTGGGCAAGCTGATTGTGAACCTCTATGATCTCGTCTTCGTGCTATTTTTGCATAGCCGCATTCGTCTTCTGAATGTCAACCAGAGTCTGAAGGATAAGAGTCATTTGGTCTGTATGAGTCAGCCTAGATTGATAAGTTGGGTTAGGTCGAGGCTGAGGCGGCTGATATGGATGAGGAGCTTGTGGTCGGGGCTGATATTGAGGTCTCTGGTTTTGATTATTTCCTGACCACGTGAAATTACGATGATTACACCATCCAGGGTTGTAGGTGTTTGAGAATGGATCATTTTGAATGGCGTTGAGGTCCTCGTAAGTCTGAGGGTCCTCGGAAAAATCAGAATCTAAGGGTTCAGAGTTCCCCCAACTAGAGTAGGTGGGTCCAGAGTTTCCTCCGAAACCAGAATCAGATGGGGGTGGATATGGGTCCATCCCCTGAGAAGGTCGGTGATAGATGTGCACAGCCTCCTTGCCAGAGGGTGGTTGCGCGAATGGGTTTTGCGTAGAGGTGGCTCGCTGCAAGTGTCGAGTTAGCTCATCCACCTTCTTCTCAATAATAGAGACCTTGTCCAGATGATTGGCCATCAGTTCCAAGTCGACGGAAGAGGACAGGTCCTCCGTCTCATGTGCTCCCTTTGGATTCGTCAATGCACGGGCATTCATCTGGTCGAACATGCCCATGGATTCATTATTGATGGAGTTCTCAGACATATTCTCGAGAATCTCCCACATGGTGTCTTCGTGTTGACTTAAGATGTTTCCTCCGCAGGTTGCATTGACGAATAATCGAATATCCTCACGGAGTCCCTGGTAAAAAGACTGGACTTGTTCCCATTTAGGAACTCTGTGGTGGGGGCACTTTTGCATGAGATCCACAAAACTATCCCATGCCTCGTGAAGTGGTTCTCCCACTTGCTGTGTGAAATGTGTCATCTAGTGCTGTAAAGCATTTGTTCGACCAACAGGGAAGTACTTTCTCAAAAACTCAGATTGAAGTTCCACCCAGGTGTTGATTGGACGCGTTTGGGTTTGGTACCAGTGAGCAGCTTTATCCATGAGAGAGAAGGAGAACATTTTCATGAGTAGAACATCCTGATTTTGAGCTTCTGACCCGAAGGTCTGGGCTAGATGCTTGAGTTGCTTGATATGCTAGAAAGGATCTTCGGAATTACGTTCATGGAATTTGGGAATGGTATGAATCATGTTGGGCTTGAGTTCAGTGTTAGGTCCTCCAGCGGGGATTTGTACTCGAGGTTCGATTGCTACCATAGCAGGATTGTAGTGATCTCACATCATTGGATGCTGCGGTAGGTTCACAAAGGCTTGGAATAGATCATTGAGGCACTGAAGCTGATTTTCAAGATTATTTTCTTCTACTGGTTGTGCCATGATGATGGATGAAGAAGAATTAGGTTCAGATGAATCAGAAGAGATATTGATTGGATTGGGTTGTTGCACAAACAAGGAGGTTGAGACTTGGCCTCGATGGGAATGAGTAGCTAAAGGAGGCCTCAAGGGTGGTCTTAGAGACCTCCTCTCAAACATGCACCGATGGAGTAGATGAGAGGAAGAATGTGATGGACCCAATCAAGACACCCATAAATTTTGGATGACTATAGAGGTCTGGGGCGGATGATACCCCTTAGTCAGAAAGCTGTCCACTTGAGAATTACTTGGGCAACCAGAGAGGGAGAGTCCCGCAAAGACTCCTACACGGTAGAGCGTCCCCACAGGTTATAGGGTTTCCCTCACCTAGCTTCTCTTGTCACTGATAATCCAGGTAGACCAGAATGGGGACTTGACCTCCTAAGTCTACCAGTTTTAATTAAGAGCAAGGGTGCTTATAATTTCACTTGAACTTTTAAGATGTTTTTATGAAAAGGTGACCTAATTTGAAGATTGGTTAACCCAACAAGTTGGGTCAACTTCACCTGTATTATCCTCTTGAGAAATTTCAGTCCCTCTTTTAATGTTCAAATGAATTTAAAAGCCTGATTTTAGGGTTTTGCTTGAATAGATCAGTTCAATCAAGGTCTAGGCAGACATTGTTTTTGGAAAGATAAATTCTTGATTAGGCAAGTGTGTCTCTAAAATACTAACTGGAATCCTTAATTGGCTTTGATTTAGTCCAATTTAGTTTGTCAAAATGTGGTACCTAGGGCTTTAAACAAGAATGTGATAGCCCTAGATACCTTAGCTTCAAATGGGTGCACAGATTAGGATTTGGTTTTTGTCTAAATAGAATGTATCAAATCAGGCAACTTGATGATTAATCTAAGAATATAATGCAAGTAGTCCTAATTGATTTCTTCCATTTTTTAGCTTTTTCAGAATCAAGGGTTTAGAAGGATTTCAATGGAGTTTTACCTGTCCCTGGAGTGGTTGATGTGCGGTTAATCTTCCTCAATGGATCCTCTGAAATATATCAAAGTCAAAAGAGATAGAGCAAGTTAGTATTGACTCGGATATTGCAATCAAGAGATCTGAATTGCTCGTTGCTCCCCTGCAACGACGCCAAAATGTTCGCAAGCGAATTTGAGGTTTTAAAAACTGCATTATAATATAGCCGAAATTGCTTTAAAACAAATAATATTTATTACTTGAATTTTAAGTCTGAGGTCGAACACAGGGAGCAAAATGGAATTCAAAACTCAAGATCACAATTTGAATCAGAAATATAAGAGATTAAACAAGAATGATGTTAGGTATCAATGTGCAAAAAGAATGGAGTAAAATGGTGATTTAAATCACCAATTACTCCTCACAAATAGCAACTAAATCAAAGTCTTAAATATATGTAATCAGATGTATTAGATAGATTAAACAGCCTGGTGCTACAGTGCTTCTTAGAGACACAAGAGTCTCTCTTCTTCTTCTTTTTTTCTTTCTTTCTATGCTCTGCTTCTCCTGCCTTGTCTTCTCTTCTTCCTTTTGTTCTTCGTCTTCTAGTTTCCTTCTTCTTTTTCTCTTCTTGTGTGGCTCCCCTTCCTTCTCCGCTTCTTCTTGCCTTCCTACCTTTCTTCTCAGTTTTCCTTCTTTACGCAGAGGGGGAAGGTTCTTCAAGTGGCTAAGTGTCAGCCGTTACTCTCTGTAGCAAAACCCCCCTGCCCCTACGTGCTCTCTCTCTTTCTCTCTCTGGGTCATGCTCTTCCAGAGCCTTTCATAGTATTGGGTATTTGGGTTTTGGACCTAGAGTGCACCCGGGTCCAAGGCCACGTGTGTGATCGCAGCCAAGGAGTGGAATCGGGTTAGGTGGGTCAGGTCTGCGTAGCAAAACCCCCCTATCCCTGTGTGCTCTCTCTCTTTCTCTCTCTGGGTCATGCTCTCCCAGAGCCTTCCATAGTACCGGGTATTCAAGTTTCGGACCTAGAGTGCACCCGGGTCCAAGGTTGCGGGCGTGATCGCAGCCAAGGAGTGGAATCAGGTTAGGCAGGTCGGGTCTACGCAAGGCCCCCGGGGGACGGGTCACGGGTGAGGCTCAAGTGAGTAGGTGAGCGGGGGATCTCACCCCCCAAGTGTCTGAGGCGATAAGCCCCAGACAAAAATTCAATTTATGCGCTACGGTGTGCTCTTCAACTAACGATGTGGCACTAAAGATAGTGCCTCCTCTTCGCGTGCGTCTGCGGCTGGATTGCCTTCCAATCAAGGCAGCTGCTAAGGTTCACGCCCCCAATCAAGGACCTGGAAGGATACTTGAAGCCAATCCGCATCACCTGGAGGTGGCGCCTGGAGATACTAGTGCCTAGCGAAGCTGCAAGCTTCCTTCGAAGCTTTGCGGTAATGACGGTGACAGCTGGAGACCTGAAACTCAAGAAAAGGGCCTCTCAGCTGCTTCAGATATCTCAGTAGGTTTGCCGTGGAGTGGCTAGTGCGGTGGTGGGTGCAACGTGTTGTGAGAGTGAGGGTGAAGGCTTGACGGTGACGGAGACGGCTGTGCGAAGGTGGGTTGTTTGAGGGCGCGTTTAGGTGCGCGGTGGAGCGAAATAGGAGAGGGCTATTATTTGTGGTGGAACGACGAAGGTTACGGGGTGGTTGGTGAGGCAGATGGAGGAGTGTAGTGGCGGATATGCCTCGTCAGAAGAGTGGCTAATGACGGGGAAGACGGAGGTGAGCAGCATTGGTTTGTGGTTGTGTGTGTCTGTGAGGGTAGGAAAATGAAATAGAAAGAGATAGGGAGCAGAAGAAGGGCTTAACAAGAGAGTAGGGAGGCGGAGGGCTCCGGTGTTGGTCGACCGGATTCGGAGAAGGAAGATGGTGCGGTGAGGCGGTGACGTCGACTGAGGTAGAGGCACGACCTCTCGTTGGCAGGAGAGATTCGCGAAGATGAGGGGAAGATAGTTAGCTGTCCAATTTGATGGTTGGACGGCCTGAGGAGGACAATGGAGAGGAGTCACCGGAGCTAAGTCTGAAGGTGGCTGGAGATGGAGTAGAGGAGGGTTACTTAGGCCAAAACTTGCTGAAGAGCACGGCTGGGCCCTGGGGTCTCTTTTATAGGCCATAAGAAGACCTTCCAAGCTTGGAAAGAAGCTTTTAAGCTTGGAAGGTAGTTGTGACAAAGGATACCCAAACCTTTGAAAGGTTCGCATGGCCCTTTCGGAAGGACTTAGAGCCCAAAGAATGGCTCAAATAGAAGGAAACTTCCCAAGGAATCCCTGTATCAATTTTGAGAAGGATTGATTGAGAATCGAGCAAGAAATCCTCTCTCGAAACTCGATGGTGAAGGTTTCACCTTCCAAAAATGGAGTGGGGACCTACTTGTGAATAATACAAATAAGTTGGGGGGCTATTTGTAATAAAATTTAAAAGTTAAGGGTCTGAATGAGATAGAAAGAGTTTGAGTGGACCAAAATGCAAACATGGTCAACATGATCTTAGATTGGGACCAAATTTTGGTATAAACCTAATTTTGATCCAATAAATATAATGGTGAAGTTATATTTATGTTTTGACCAAGTTTGATTGGGTAATTTACGTAAAAATCCAAATTAGGGCAAATGTCTGTTTGAGACTCTATTTTGGGTCAAGACAGGTTCTGATGGTCAAATTTAAGGTTACAAACCCTAGAAAATATTTTTATATGAATTTTAGAGGGTTTATGTGAATTTTATCTTGACCAGAACCTCAGTTAATTAAGTAGGTCAATTTTTAGGATTTCAAAAGTCATTTAATTCTTAAGACACGTGCAAACCCTTTTCTGTTTGTTATAACTCACTTGTTAGACTTTAAGGACCATTTGACCCTTAATTACCCCCTGGGAAAACCTATGATTGTACTGCATTCATGATATGATGGTAAAACTGTAGTTTTAACCCTATTTTCTTGTCTTTCCCTTGGAATGGTTATGTAGTGACTTATGTTTCTTTGGCAGTTATGTAGGAGCATTTACTGACTTAGTTGGATCAAAATGAGCTAGTTATGGCTCATGATGGTGTTCCCATCACAAACCTTATGGAATATTTTCCTATGATTTTTGGAAGGTTTAGATGAATTTTATCCTGACCAAAATCTAGTTAATTAAGCAGATTTATTTTGACGATTTTAGACGTCCATTAATTCTTGAAATGCATGAAAACCCATTTCATTCTGCATGGACCCTCTTTATGGACATTAGTGGACATTTGAACTTTAATTAACCCCTGGAATACCACGTGGTTATTCTGCATTTTGGAATGCTATTAATTTTGTAGAAATAACCTTGTATTCTTCTCTTCTTTTCAAAACAGGATAATGTGCCCTTAGGACCTTCTGATGGATATGTAGGAGCTTTTATCAACCTTATCAGACCAAATTGGGCTGGTTATGGCTTGTGATGGTGTTCCCATCATGTAGTATAGTTAAAAAAATTGCTATAATATTTAAATTTATAAAGTGCTCGAAATTAGGAAATTAGTCTGAGGTCGTTCGGAGGGAGCAAATATGGAATTCACAAGACTTATTGCAATTAATTATAATGAGCACAATAAATTAAGGACCAGAGAGATATTCAATGGATAATATTGATGAGAGACTCATCATGATCTCTAATTACCCCTAATTAACTAGTCTTCCTAGTTAATTAGCTAAGGTTATGAATGTATAAGGGTTAATTATAGAATATGGGATATTTGGTAAGGGTCCTTAAAATAAGCTAAAAATGATATTTTATCATTCAATTAATATTATTAATAATTTAATTAATAATTGGACTCGAAATCTTATTAACCATTTCCTTAATTAATAAGTTAAGTAACTTAAACATAATGTATACCTAAGTATATAATAACTTAAGTAATTTTACTTAATCTAATAAATTAACTTAAAAAGGTCAAAAATGTAAATTCAAGGTGAAAACATAATATTTATCTTATTTACTAACATATATAAAAAGTTGAAAAAGATCTAAGTTAAAATGAACCTTCAAAACCTGGGTTTACATTTAGGTCCTTACCATTCATTGCAATCGGGTCCTTAATCTTCATAAAGGTCCTTAAGTTTCATTGCATATAAGTCCCTGTCGCCTTCTTCTTCTTCTTCTTCTTCTCCAGCCGAGTGAACGGCTGACGACGGAGAGTAACTCCACCATGCGATCACCGCCCTACCGACATCATCCTTCTTTCTCCAAGCTCTTGGAGCTTGCGCTCACCACTCCATCTTTATCCATCAGTCTGGAACACTCGGAAATCCTAATTTCTGGTGGGAGTTAACTTCACCGTCGTCGGAGACGATGCCGGAGGTTAAGCTCCCCAAGCTTCTTCTCCGTCCAGACCTTGCCACCTTCTTCATCGCCATCCACTATAAATACCCCCTCTCCCCTCCGATTTCTCTCAAGTTGTCTCCCTTCCCTCTTCTTCACTGCAGCCGACTTCGATAGGCTATTCTCTCCGCAACTTTAGTGAATCCCCATCTCAACTTCCAACTTCCTCCCTCCATTATGATCAGCTGAGTAGATTCGCTGAGGTCAGCGGCGTCTCTGGACATAGGCAACGACCAAGGAGATCCTCTGCTCCATCCATCTTCGCCTGCCGGAGATCTTCTTAAATCCTCTGATTTCGTCGTCCCCTATGAACCTTCGGTGGAACCCTATTGACCCCTTCGTCCAGGTAATGGTAGATTAGGAGTAGGAGTAGGATAGCTTACCTAGTTAGATTAGAGTTAATTGCAGATTTTAAGCTTCATCTTCTTCGATTCTGGCGAGTTCCTTGAGCTCGCCAGAGCCTTAATTTCGTCTTTTGAACTCATTGATCACCTTCTTCTTTCATCCATGATCATTTCTATCACACTTAATCTCTAATTTGATCATTGATTCGCCTAAATCACTTCCACCTCCATCGACTACTGTTGCTGTCCATGGAGGCAGTAGCGGATTTAGCTTCACATCCACAGGGTCCTCCATTGTCTTTTCATCACTAAGGACCCTATTCTACACTTTAATATGAGTAATTACCACCTATAATCTAAACGCCCAATTTGTAATTAATCTCCTGAGCTCGCTGTCAATGGTGGCTCAGGAGTAGTTAAAATCTTTAATTAACTATATATTTATGATCGCAATTACTTGTTGACTTGTTTTGACCACTCAACTGAGTGGTAAAACAGGTCCTGAGCATTAATCAACTCAGATTCTTCTAAAAAATGAATTCATTGTTAAATCTTTCTTTTAATGATTAATTGAAGAAATTAACTTGATCCTGAGGTTCCTTGCAACCTCAAGACTTTTTCAAGTCACTAATGGCGAGATTCACTATTCTGTACACGCTTTACACCTTTTTCTGGACTCACCGGAGCTCCGACGAACTCCGACGAGTCAAAACTATTCTTCAGCCTGTAGAACTTGGTGTAAAGCTCCAAATTGATGAGTTGAGGTTTACTAATTATGTTGAGGTCATTTATTTGAGATTTTGATGACTGGAGCTTGAGATGGATCTTCATCTTCTCCAACTCCGGTAGAGTTGGAGAAGTCTGACAGATAGTTATAAGTTGCGAATAATAGGTCTAGAAGCTTCAGTGCAGTGCACTGAAGTCATTTCTGTGTTTAAATTAGTATAACAAGCTCTGGGTTGTTCTAACGAACAAACCACTTTAAGAGCTCAGGCGATGAGCCTGAAACCCTAAAATTTTCAGTTCAAACACCTATTGAAGGGTCTGAGCAGGTTTCTGAGGTTGAAAGGATGCTGTTTGAGGTTTTAATTTTCTGTGAAAAGGTTTAAATCATAAAGTCAAAATTTGAGGCCTTA
This sequence comes from Thalassia testudinum, assembly GCA_037157565.1. NCBI lineage: Eukaryota > Viridiplantae > Streptophyta > Magnoliopsida > Alismatales > Hydrocharitaceae > Thalassia > Thalassia testudinum. The sequence continues at coordinate 83,482,795 of JAZHRO010000013.1, read as the reverse complement.
CAATCAAACCTGGGAAGAAGAATTTGATTCTGAGCTCAAAATGAAGAATTGAGGAATTAGAGTTGTTCCTGAGAATCTGTTGGATGGTTTTAGAGTGATCAAAATAAGCTTAGACTTGTAATTTTGGTTGGAAGTTAACCCTACCAGTTTAGGTTATTTTTAAACCCAAACTGATGGCAGTATCATTTTGTTGAGATTTAATCATAAATCTTGCCCAGTTGAGTCAATTTTAACCCTTAGAATCTATTTAAATTAGTTAGATTTGCTCTTAAGTGTCTGTTGCACATTTCTGAGTTGTAAATTTCTATCTTTGAAGCTTTCAGAGAAGCTTGAAGCTTCTCTGTGTAACTTGAAGCCTCTGAGAGCTCAGAACCTCTACCTGTAGCTATGAAATCATATGCAGAACCTATTTAGACCCTTACTGAGAGAGCTTAAGTTCAGCTGTGGACTCTGTGAAGATTAAAACCATTTCCAGGCAAAATAAAACCCCGTAGGAACCCCCTAATTTCACTCTTCAAATCAAAGAGGAAAACATCCTCTTATCTTAAAATTGACACTTCAATTCTGTAGAGCAACTCAAGAGCTTTCCAACAAGCTTTTATTTGCTTGGAACGGAGCTCTAAGTAGGGAGAAATCGTCAATTGAAGTTCGCTCCGGAGGGGGAGAAGTTAGTCCCACATCGGTAGTTTATGAGTGCCCGCCTTAGTATAAAACTAATTTGTTGTATAGGCATGCCAGTCGTCAAGCACTCGGCACGAATATGAACCCTGATCATTCTGAGCATATGTGTGAGTGTGTGTGTGGGCATGTGTGTGCCTGTTGATGTGTGCCCGAGTGGGCATGTGTGAATGTGTTGGCCCTGGTAGGGCGAGGCATGGGAGGCGGTCGAGTCAAGGTTGGCTCGAATCTGTGAACCGAGAAGTAAACCAAAATTGAACCTTAATGAAATCAGGCGAGGACCGAGTAGGGTCTGGTCCCACCTTGATATCAAGGTGCTGTGTATCCTTGAAAGGATCTCGCCACAAATAAAAAATAATTTTTGGTTAAAGAGGAAATAAACCTAGTTCAGCTGAAGGTTTAAAGGGAAGCTAAAAAGCAGAGAAGCAGAAGGGCTAAAGTGTCGAAATCACCAAGGAGAAAAGCTAAAGGAAAGAAAGGAGAAGAACAGGCACTAAGGGAACTAAGAAGATGAAGACTAAGGGAAAAGAAGAAGGCAGGAACAGAAGAAGAGAAGAAAGAAGAAGAGAGGTCGAGAGAATAAGAGAGTAATAAAAGAAGAGAGAACAGATAAAGGATAAATAACAGAAAAGAGAGAGAGAGGCTGAAAAATAAAAAGAAGAATTTATTTTTTCTTGATATATGTTAAATTTCTTTTTACTATCAATTGTTGTAATAAGGCATGTTGTAATTAGAAAAACTCTTATTTGCCTTAATTCTTTTGAAATAAAATAGAAATTAACATATTTACTTGTTAATAAAGTAGATCATTTGAGTAAATGTGTTTTCATTTGAGATTTTGTATATTCCTTAAAGTTTAAATCATTTGGCAAAATCCATGTTTTTAAATTAACTTAAATTTACCTCCTATACTTATAAAGAAAAATAAAAGATAACTAGTGAATTTAAAATGAATTATACCTCATAGCGAACGACCTGGACTCAACCAATAAAATTTTCTAAAATGTTAGGTTAGTTCGACCCTATACTACTAATCGACACAACTTCGAGTTAACCTAAGTGACTTTTCTCTACTCTTAGTTAAGTAAAATTAACTTAATTAGCTGAGTTGAGTAAGGAACTTATCAAATATGTGCAAAACTACATAATAATAATAGCATTCATATCTCAAGAGATCAGTTTGATAAAAAGAATAGAACCTAAAAAACAATGGTGATTTAGATCACCACATGAATCCCACATTTAAGCATATATCGTATGTCTCAATTAACTCAAATTTTCCAATAGTGTCTCAACCACTTATCCTCATGAATAAGTCCACAGTATCAGAGATCAGGATTAAGCCAAGGCTTCAGGCGTCGCAAGTAAGGCTCGGATGCTTTAAGTGATCACAAGGCATAGTAGGAGCACAGAGCACCAGCACAAAGGCTCAAAGCCTCAGCAGAGACCTTAGAGATGCTAAGTATAGAATGCATAGGCATGCATCTCGAGGCAACATGACATAGATCCTAAAGGAAAACCCTCCCCCCTCCTCAGAATTTCTCTAATTGAGCATGCAATCGGGTAATTGGGTCATGGGTCCAAGCCCGTGTGCATGTGTGCATGGGCGAGGGTGCATAGGCATGAGGGGACCTCACCCCTGGTGTTTAACGCGAATTTCCCATGGCACGGATTCCATTTATGCACCACTTTGAGTTTGTCCCATACGATGTGGGACTATCCGCTAGGGCGTCTTCACACGATGTTGCAGGGAAACCTCCTCGCTCAATTGAAGTTGATAAAGTTGCTTCTCATCCAATCATAGTTGCAGCTGTCCTCCTGGGATGTGCCTGTGTGGGTTGAGAGCAGTAGCGGCAGCGATGATGGCTGGAGGAGGGATGACGGTGATGGAGAAGAAGGTTAGTGGTGGCGACACCTGAAACCATGAACATGGGCCTTAAGCCCTAATTAAACCAGCTCAGGATGATCGTCATGGGTCGTGGAGTGCAACGGCGGTGATAGCATGGTGATTGGTGGTCGATGGGAGGTTGCTGGTGATGGAGAGGATGAACAAAAGGTGGGTTGCACGGAGGGGCTATAGAGAGGATGGAAGGTGAAATAAAGAGAGGGCTAGTGATAGTGAGTCACAGTGAAGCTTTTGGGAGTGGTGGCATGGTGTTTGGGTGTGTGTGGTGGTCAGATGACCAAGACGGAGGTGTAGCCGAAGGCAGAGAAGACGGTGAGGGAGGCTGTGATTTGTTGAGGGAATTGGGGTGTTAAGGAGTTGAATGGAGTCTAGAGAGAGAAAGGAAGGGTTTAACCTATCTAGCGGATGAAAGGAGGGAGAGTTGGCATGCCGGTATGATTGCCGATGCTGGAGAAGGTGAAAACTACTGAGGGGGTACAGCGAGGAAGAAGAGGTCGAGGCGGCTCTTGAGTTGGCCGTCGTGGAGCGGATGAGGTTGGGGAAGAAGGAAGACTAGTCAATTTGGCTGTTGGATGGCTGTAGGAAAAAATTCGAGGAGGCTCGCCGTAGCAGGTCGGAGAAGGCTGGAGGAAGGAGAGGAGGATGACTTTGGGCCTAAACCTTGCTAGGGGGTACAATGGAAGCACGAGGAGCTTTTATAGAGGTCAAAATCGAGCTCTAATTGAGGAAAGGGGCTTGATTGGACCTTGGTCTTGAAGGAAAGAAGTCTTCAATTTCCTTGAGCTCACCTAAGCTCTAGGATCAATTCCAATCCCTCAAATGGGTTTGGTTGGATTCCTGATTGTCTGATCAGCAATCCCTCCAATTTTGGAGGGATTTGGAGTCGAATCGAGAGAGAACTCATCTCTTGAAGGTCGGTGGGCTTTGGTTCACACCTGCAATGGCGGTAGGGACCCATTTACAAAGGTGACGACAAAGTTAGGGACCTGAATGCAAGAAATTTCAAAAGCTAAGGGCTTAGGTGTGAAGAATAGAATTTTAAGGGACTAAATTGTAAACTAGGTCAAGATAAACTCTGATTGGGCCCAAATTTTTCCTTAACCTAATTAGGACCCAAGGAATCTGATGGTAAAGTTAGATTTCAGTTTTAACCATGTTTGACTAGGCAATTTGCATAGAAGCCTAAATTAGGGTAGAATTTCATCTAAGACTCTGTTCTATGTCAAAATGGGTTCAGATGGTCAAACCAAGGGTACTAAACTTCTTAGAATATTTTTCTATGAGTTTTAAGAGGTTTAGATGAATTTTATGCTAACCATAACCTCTTTAATCTAAGCAGGTCTCAAATTAGGATTTTAGGTGTTATTTTGGTTCTCGGAATACGTGAAACCTTATTTATGTCTGTGTGAACCCACTCTTTGGACTTTAATGCTCATTTGACCTTCAATTAACCCCTGACAAACCCTGCAGTTACTCTGCATTTATGATGTGATGTTAAAACTGCAGAATTAACCCTGATTTAATGTTCTCTCCTCAAAATGGATTTGTATGAAATTATGGCTCTCAAGCGATCATCTATGAGCATTTATCACTTGATTTCAACTAATTCGAGTTAGTTATGGCTAATGATGGTGTTACCATCAGCAACTACAGGAATGACTGCTTTTCATGATGGTTCAAAACTATTTCGTAATCATTCAAAATTGTTGTATAGTGCTGTCGTAAAAGGGTGTGTCGCATTAGTGTAATCGTCGGATATACTAAACAATTGACGATGATTTATATAACCGTCGTTTACATAATTTACACCAGGTTTATCATCAAATCATCATGTATGATGCTTAACGGAGGGTCGATAACCGTTATTTAGTCCATTAATTTATTTTATTCCCGCGTTAACATTACATGATGATTTTCTAACCGTTGTTTAGTTCACTACACGATGGTTTCAAAACCAATCGTCGTGTAAAGGACCGTTGGAGAAAGCCCATGTCCATTTTAAACAGGGTTGTATTAGATGTTATGCAACGGTTATTTTATATAGACGACGATTATTCAACCGTCCCTTGATGAGTATAAATGATGGTTTCAACTTAAAACCGTCACATATAGAGCTTTTTTTTTTAATTATACGAAATGTAGGTATTATAAATGTGTTAATCTATAATACCTACGAATTCTATTCTAAAGTAGTTGACATCATGATATAAAACAATAGAAAATATTTTCACACTAATCAAAAGAGCTATGTCATAATGTCAAAATATACATATAACTAATACAAATATGTAACCCTAACTAAGTGAAATACATATGAACCTAGTTAAGTAAATGGAGAAGTAACGTAAACCTATGCCTCAGCTCCTACCCCATGTCTTGCTCCACCACCACCGAAGTCACTGTCATCTCTACAAGGCGGGTAGTGATAAGAAGTGTGATCCCAACCGCTGCCTTGTAGGAATGCCGTTACCCCCTTCATCTTTTCTCTCTACTGCTCCATCACCTACCTCTGCTACTCCATAAATTGCTTGGCATCTTGCGAAGCTTGAGTTTGCTTCTCGACCTGTGAGGTGACATTATGAACCTGTGTCTGCAGCTGCTTGACGACAACTACCAATGATGACCCCTTTCGCCCATACCAGCTGGAGATTGTCTGACTCCTCCCCCCACTATGAACGAAGACTTTGTGCTCAAGAGGCATGACACTCCTAAAAGCCTCCTCAAGTGTCATCAGAGGTTGCTGCTAAGTCCCAGAGGAGGCGTCTAAAGCAAGGGGATTGTTTAAGTTCATGATTTCTCCTTTCAAATTAGAAATTAAATTATGCTTAGCAATTTAATGACATATAAAAATAAGTGTAAAAATTAAATGAATTGATAATTAAATGTTACTTACATGCTTCATCTGGTATGTCTCATGTATCCATGTTCACCCATCGTCGGTGGTGACCTTACTATGAGTAATCTCATAGATACCAACCCAATCGAGTGTGTCACAATCATATGAATGTGCTTGTAAATATATTTCAAATTGTAGGTAATACTAATAACTAAAACTTTAATTAAAAATATAGAAGTGACATAATAAGAAACTACTTACATATTTTCCTTAACTCTATCTATATTCATTTGACCCAAATAGTGGGTCTGTGCTGGAGATTTCGCTCTTTTTGTAAGGGCTTGGATTTTTAATATGTTTGATTAGTTAATTAAAGCTCTAACTTGATTAATGATAGGTTAAGAAGTAAAAAATTGAGGGGCTATTTGTTAAGAAACATGTCTGGTGGACCTTCTTGGAAGGTAGGAAAGGAAGTGGAAGGGCTTTAGGTGTAATTTTCCACCCCTTATATAAGTTACCCATATAAAAAAAAATGGAGAGAAAGACCCCCCCTTTTCTTCTCCAGCAAGCTGATCCCCTCTCCGGTGTACCCTCCCCTCCTCTCTCCACTCCCTCCGCCAGCTACCCATGAGCCACCACCACCACCACCACCACCATTATTGCTGCTGTGCCCTTCTACCCTTGTAGCTACTACCCTCATACGTGCGGCCGCGCATGCAACTGCTTACTGCAGTTGAGGCTACGGCTATTACTCCCATTACTGTGGTTGCGACTGTTGTTGTCTGATGCGAAAAATTGCATGATTTGTAATTAGGGTTTTTAAAATCATTGGAACACACGAAATCGCATACGCTTTTAAAATTTATATTCCTAGATAGTAGGGTATCTAGGGTCGTCCAAGGAGGAAATTTGTTTGCAAAAATAGGTCTCTTGCTCGGAAGTGGAAATCAACTTTCTTTTTTGTCTTTTTCAATATATCATTTTTATGTTTTTGAAATTAAGGCAATATACGAAGCTATTAGGGAAAAAATTACTACACCTAGTATGCTAATCTAAGTGACAAAAATTATCCCCTTTCTAAGCTCAACCTAGGCACATGGAGGCCTAGGTTAATTAGAAAGGAGGATTGAAACTACACTAAAGAGAAAGCAAGGTAATGTAATAAAAAGAGTGCAACAAGAAATCAAGGCAACTTCTTTTTTTATATTAAAGGAAATTGTCTACAAATAGATGAATGCTTCTACAAAAATTTGCAAGAACAAAATAAAGATAAATCCTTTAGATGATGATGGTGATGAAGAGGATGAAGCTCTTCTTGCTCCAAGACTGGTAGCTCCCAGGCTTGAAAAGAAACTCCTTTCTATAGCTCCACTAGAATGGTGTCTGATGGTCGACTTTTCGCTTAGCGTTATAATATTTAAGTGGTGGAAAAATCGACTAATAAAAAATAATGCAAATAACCACTCGCAGAAGAGCGGGTCGTGTCCACAGGGAGGCAATAATGCAATCAATACTTAATTATTTAATGTTATTTCGGATAGTGTGAAATCCCTTTTCAAATCAGACTTAAAATGTGAAGGAAAGTAGATTTGCAATAACCTAAAAAGTTAAGGGTATAAGTGCAATTTTTCCTCACAGAAATCCTAAATAAATTTCGAAAGAATTCATGCAGCTTTCACGTGATGTGTGTACTAAAGACAATTAGTACTTAAATTAAGTCCAAAATCAACCTTTAAACTAGCCACTATCAATACCATGCAATTATAAATAACTAGGAGTGTCTGAATGCAATTCTGCCACAATATAATAATAATAAAAAAATCAAATTGGTGGCAATGGCATTGAATGTAATTTTTAATTCCAACAAAAACAGAGCATTTGCTCTCTCTCTTCCTCGCGAGAGAGAGAGGGCACCGCGAGGGTCGATGTAGGGCTCAAGAGGACGTCGAGGTCGAGAGCTTTCCGACGGTGGTAGCAGTGGAGACGGAGGTGGCCGGCGGCGGTGGGAGGAGCCCTGGCCTGTGGAGCAAGAGGGCGGCTGCTAGTGCAGCTGTTCGAACGGGCATGCGCGGGCTTGTGCGAGGGCAGGGAGCGCCTGCAGGCTGCGGATGCAGGGAGAAGTGGCGCAGCGTGGATGCAGCACGGAGGCGCACGCTTGCAGATGGGCGGCGGTCTGCAGGAAGGTGGAGCGGCAGGGTGTGCTAGTGCACGCGCTAGAAGATGGCGAGCGGGCAGGGTTAAGGCGCGCTGGAGGAGAGGCGGCGGCTGGTGCGTGAGCGCCTGCTGCGGCGTGGGGCTGCAGGGACGCACGTGCGAGCTGTTGGAGATCTGGCTGCAGCAAATGGCACTGGTGATGGCGCACGGGTGAGGTAGGCACTCTGCAGGAGGCAACCTGCAGGCTTGGTGGTGTGCGGCGCCTGCTAGTGCGCCTGCAGAGAGGTGGGAGGCGCCGGCGGGATGTGCGGGCGCATTGCATGCAACACTTGCTGTTGGTGGCGTGCGGGTGCCTTGCAAGCAACGCTTGCAGTTGGTGGTGCGCTGGAGGAGAGGCGTGGGCTGATGGTGCGGTGCTGCAAGGACGGCTGGTGGAGGCGTGTAGGTGCGGTGATGGTGCTGTGCCTGAAGTTGTAGGCGCGCTGCAGTAGGCGCTTGGCGGGTGCGGCGTTGGGTGCAGGGCGCACAGGTGCGACTGCGCAAGGTAGAGAAGGAGCGGCACAGTGCTCACTCTCTCCACAGTGGAGAAGTGAGAGCTGTTCCCCGTAGGGGGGAGAAGATTCCTCCCTCGTGCATGCAGCCTCTTCTCTTTTTAAGTCCTCTCTCTCCCTCCGTGCGCCAATCCAGGGATTTGCAAATCCCTTTTTGTTTTTGGCAGGCGAGCGTTGGAGAAGATTGCCCCAATGTCCGGCGGGGGAGGGGGGAAAGAATCGGCTGTTTGGGGAAATTATCCCCCCACCCTTGTTCTTTCTAGGTTTTATTATTTGCACATAAAAATAACAAAATAATTAAGTTATAGAATGTTATAAACTCAAATTATAAGGCGTACAAATATTCTATAACTTAATTGTCATTATTAACACACCTAAACTATACGATTAAATATACTTAGGCTTAATATCTGTCTATTTTAATGGACTCATCAAATACCTCCATGCCTAAGATTTGCTAGTCCCTAGCAAAAATGTGTAATCAGAAGACTTCTTCTTTTCTTATTTCAAAACTTTAGAAATCCAGACAAATGTGAAGTGCTGATAACCTAGGTAATAGATCCAAGTGAAAGAGTCGATTCGCATTGGGAGTTCATACATCATCCTTGGCAGAAATTTCTGTCGAGATAGGCAACCATTTTCTTCGGGGATAAAGCAGACGATAATCTGCAATTTGACCTCGACGTTTGGCTTAGGTAGGAGATATCAAATTGAATGGATTTGTATTTGATGGCACACACTCAACTGGTGCTACATATAGTCTAGTACTACAGACTCTAGCTCTCTAGACTATTAGACAAGTCAACTCTGAGAGAGGCTACACAACTGTGCTCTCTTAATGTTCCTGGGCACTCTCTCTCTTCTTTCTTTCTGAGATCACGAATCTCGCCAGAATTAGAAATTATACTCACTATTTGGTGGCCTCACATGGCATCTACACTTCAATTAAAGTCCTAATAACTCGATAACTAAGTTAGAGTTCTCAACCAGTATTCAGGCGATCAAAAATACTAGAAGGTAGGTATGGGTCATATTTGGTGGAACGCGATAAGTGTTTTGCTGCCTCGAAAATAGTGTTACATCATACACTTTGACTTTTTTTTTTTCAATATACCCCTTTTTATTTCTTCTTTTTCTTTTCTCTCTTTTGTTTTTATTTCTTCTTGTTTTTGTCTCTTTTTCAATCAACACAACATGATACGAACTTTTATTTACGAGGCATTATTAGGGATGATGATGGTCAAAAGGAAGTTTTGTGGCTTATTTGGTGGAAGTGTCTATTCTCGACACCGGGAAGGAATGGATAGGACAGGCATATTTCCGACCTTTGACACTATTACCCTCCTTTAGCTGAGGACTCTATGAAGGACGGTCGTAACCATCCACCATAGTTATAGCTTTATTAAGACTCAATCTCTGTGTATCTGCCTTATTTGGTGGCTCTCAGGAATTCACTCAAAGTACGTACACAGGAACAGAGAGTGAAAAGTACGCCTAACTCTGAAGTCTCATTATCTAATTATCCAAAACTTAAAGAGTCCTTGCACTAGACTTAGCGCACCAATAATCTCTCTACTTCTTCTCACAAATATGAGGTAGATCTATTAGAAGATAGTCTACCTGACTCCCTATGAATTGTCCAAGGGTTCAGTAGACTTACAAATGCTCATTGGTTCTCCTCAAGGATCCATTACCAAATCTATGTGCATGTGAAATAAATACACTGGATTCTAAACTTAAGAAATACTTCCAGAAGAAGAACCTCCAATAACAAAGGTATTTTGCTAAGGACTAACCCATTCAGCTCATTTTTTTTTTATACTAACCTAAATGCATAAATATTTCCTAAAATGCAAATGCACTCCCCCATGCCTAAATCCTACAATGTCCCCATTGTAAAATTAAAACAGGAGGAGAAAGGAAAAATATCACCTGACACAATTTGCTGGGTTGCCTCCCAACAAGCGCTGCATTTTCTGTCAGCAGCCAGACTTATAAGGAACCTGTAAGTCAGGTTCCAAACAGAAAAGGTTAGGCCCTAAGAATATGCGTAACAGTGCAGGCCTAGAAAACAGGTAACCACGGATGCTGGCGAGCTGATGATGTAATGTAATTCCAAATGCTCACCAGAAGAAATGAAAATAGAAAATCTCGTTGGCTACCTGGGGAGGTCTAGGAATAAGAAATGGAATGCGAAAAGAGGCCTCCCGAAATAGAATAAGTGGAGGATAACAAGGATCCTCCAAAGCAGGACGGGTTTTAAAAGATATACACATAATTAGTTCAAACCCTTGAATGGCGAGAGTAAAATTACAAGCATCAATCCATACTCACCATTCTACCCTAGGATGTATTGGCCTGATATATTCTCTAGAAAGAATGTACATGAGCAGAGATCTGAGCCAAGGATCGATTAGGGAGTATAAGGGTTGTTTGTAGTGTTGGAAGGTAATGGTTAAGTCCAATGAAGGCTTAGTTAATGTTAGGTCCAATTCCAACAATGATTCAGATTGTGTACACTCCCTAACAGAAGTAGACAACTTCAAGTTATCTTGCCTAGCATTAATGATCGGAGTCATATTTGAATCAAGGGTAGACTCCAAACTACAACTTTTTGATGGCAGGGTCAAAATGTAAGAATCATTATCATTCAGCTCATCCCCAGGTTCATTTGGTTCACTAGAATATTTGTCGGGGTGTATATGTGATTCATTAGGAGTTGGATCAGTATCCTCAATTATTTCTAAAGGAGGATCAGTCTTAATATTTTGGAAGAAGCCTATATCATTGAATTCGTCATTCTTCTCGGGGTATAAATCCTTAATTGATGTGTTTTGTCCCCGAGAGTCTGCCATAGACTTCTCATTATTTTGTTCGTCCTCCTCTAATATCAACTCCTGTTTTGATGGAGGATGACTCCTAAAAGAAAGGAGGAATCTGGATTTAATCATATTATTTCTACCCTCTAGAGGTAAATCCTCAAATGCTAAATGATTCTCCTGTGAATCACTCTAGATTTTCAGTCCAGGTTCCTTTATTAGGGTATCCTCATCTTCAGAATTAGACTCGTCATATCCCTGAGACCAGAATTGATCATCCTCTATTCCCTTAGGGTCACCTTCATTAGGTGCATTTGAATCCTCCAAATATTGAATGGTAGGTGTTGATTCCCTAAGTGGAGGGTCAGGAGTAGGCTCACTAAGAGTAGAATGGGATTCCACCAAATAATCAAGAGGGGAAGTGATAGGAACAATATAACCTTGACCCGGGTTGGTAGGGGTAAGGAGAATACCGTCATTGGGGTCAAGGTCCTCAAGAGATATCATCTTCTCTTGCTTTTGACTACAATATAATTCAGGTGGATAATCACTATGATTATTATCCTCTAGTGGCCGTGTCTCATTGGAAGAGTCTAAGTGATGGCTACCTAAAATTGGATCCCTATTGTCATTAGGTTCCTCAGAATTATTTTCATGATCATGGTTTATTGGGTAGGGATTAAGATTAGTGGGAAGCGTGTAGCTAAGTTGTCTTATTTCTTCATTTATGTGTTGACTATTCCTCAACATCTCTCCCATTGATTCCATTATTTCCTTTTGCTGTTTTTGCATTTCTATCATAAAAGATGAGAGGCTACTATTATCAAGTTGGGGAGGATAGTCAATTTCAGGCTCTAGTTGCCTAGGGGTTTCGGTCCAACCTCGATACGGAAAATCATGAAGGGTGGGAGCGTTGGGTGTTTGCATGGAAGTAGGGATTTCAGGATTGGAAAATCCCGTTCCTAGGCTCTGCTCAAAAGTGGGGGTTATCAAGCCAGTACTCCCAAGGTAAGAATGAGGATGATCCCATGAATTATCAATGTACCCATAAAAGGATGGATATGCTCAGAGCATGGGATCCTGATTAAAAGATGGGAAGTATTGACTCTGATAATCTGAGTGATAGGAGTAAGAGTAATCCATTTCTTTAAGAAAAATAGTTTTAACTCTCTTAGGCTTTAGCAAAATTCAGAAGAAAACTTCCTAGAGAGTTCTAATGTCAAAGCAAATGCAAATTCAACGGGATCTGTTTTTAGTAGATTGTAGGTCTTAGAGTTATATGTTTAGTTGGTGGCCAAACAAGTTTTGCAAAAATTACGCTTCCTAAGCCAACCTTCGCTGGTGCCTATAACCTACTCGCAAGGGATGGAAGTCTCGAATCGAGCCCACACACGAGGAACCGAAGTAACTTGGTGGATAGGCTTGTTGATTTCCGACTAACTTCCCTTGTGGTGCAAAAGAGGAGAGATAGAAATTTATCTAGTGACCTTATGTTAGGTGCACAGTGTCTCAAGTGTGCAAGCATACGATCATATTTTGATTTTTTTGAAATTCCGTAAATAGGATCCTTTTGCACACAATTTTCAGTCACAGATTTTAAAGTCCAACCTCTTAACAGTCCCAATTTGTTTAAAGTGACCACTGAATTAATTTTATTCACGCACTTTTGTGGTCTTAGATTTAGGTTCAATGCATATGCATGACAAGTAATTAATGCTCAAGAAAAGACGTACCTTACTCCAGCTTTCTTCATGCAGTGTATGAATGCAATGCAATAAAAATAAACTAGATGCTGCTCATTCAGTCCTAGATGGTTGTCCTACAGATATGCAGCTTCTAGCGGGTAGTTCGAATTTTTTTTTTAAATAAGAATAACAAACAGACCTAATCTAACTAACTAACTGAAATGCAGTTTAAAATAATTCAAATAATCCTATAATCTAAATAAATGGGAACATATTCCCAAAAATACCCAACAAGGGCCCAAAAGACTGTAATTTAAATTCTAATGTCTATCTAACTAAGACCTACTGCCTAAATCAGAAATAGGCTTCTCCGTAAGCCTAAATGCATGGGATCAAGGCCCACATGTTCCTGTTGTCGTCCTCCAAGTGGCGTCAAGGTACACGAAAAAGATCGTCTCCGCCATGTGCGTTGTTCACGTTCAAAGTCGTCGCTTTGCTGCACCTTGTCGCCTTGTCAGATTCCTTGCAAAATAATAAAGATGATTAGATAATTTAGCAACTCAAAAGATTTAAAAATAATAAAGTAAATCTATTGCGTCTGTTGCCTCCCTGGCAACGACGCCAATTTTGATGGTCGACTTTTCGCTTAGCGTTATAGTATTTAAGTGGTGGAAAAATCGACTAATAAAAAACAATGAAAATAACCACTCGCAGAAAAGCAGGTCATGTCCACAGGGAGGCAATAATGCAATCAATACTTAATTATTTAATGTTATTTCGGATAGTGTGAAATCCCTTTTCAAATCAGACTTAAAATGTGAAGGAAAGTAGATTTGCAATAACCTAAAAAGTTAGGGTATAAGTGCAGTTTTCCCTCACAGAAATCCTAAATAAATTTCAAAAGAATTCATGCAGCTTTCATGTGATATGTGTACTAAAGACAATTAGTACTTAAATTAAGTCCAAAATCAACCTTTAAACTAGCCACTATTAATACCATGCAATTATAAATAACTAGGAGTGTCTGAATGCAATTTTGCCACAATATAATAATAATAAAAAATCAAATTGGTGGCAATGGCATTGAATGTAATTTTTAATTCCAACAAAAACAGAGCATTTGCTCTCTCTCTTCCTCGCGAGAGAGAGAGGGCACCGCGAGGGTCAATGTAGGGCTCAAGAGGACGGCGAGGTCGAGAGCTTTTCGACGGTGGCAACAGCGGCGACGGAAGTGGCCGGAGGCGGTGGGCGGAGCTCCGGCCTATGGAGCAAGAGGGCGGCTGCTGCTGCGGCTGTTCGAACGGGCACGTGCGCGCTTGTGCGAGGGCAGGGAGCGCCTGCAGGCTGCGGATGCAAGGAGAAGTGGCACAGCATGGATGCAGCAAGGAGGTGCACACTTGCAGATGGGCGGCGGTTTGCATGAAGGTGGAGCGGTGGGGCACGCTAGTGCACGCGCTGGAAGATGGCGAGCGGGCAGGGTTGAGGCACGTTGGAGGAGAGGCCCGGGCTAGTGTGTGAGCACTTGCTGTGGCGTGGGGCTGCAAGGACGCGTGTGCGCGCGGTTGGAGATTTGCCTGTAGCAGATGGCACTGGTGATGGCGCGCGGGCGAGGTAGGTGCTCTGCAGGAGGCGGCCTGCAGGCTTGGTGGTGTGCGGTGCCTGCTAGTGCGCCTGCAGAGAGGTTGGAGGCACCGGCGGGATGTGCGGGCGCACTGCACGCAACGCTTGCTGTTGGTGGCGTGCGGGTGCCTTGCAAGCAACGCTTGTGGTTGGTGGCGCGCTGGAGGAGAGGTGCGGGCTGATGGTGCGGTGCTGCAGGGACGGCTGGCGGAGGCGTGCAGGCGCGGTGATGGTGCTACGCCTGAAGTTGTAGGCGCGCTGCAGTGGGCGCTTGGCGGGTGCGGCGTTGGGTGCAGGGCACGCGGGTTTGTCTGCGCAAGGTAGAGAAGGAGCGGCATAGTGCTTGCCCTCTCCACAGTGGAGAAGAGAGAGCCGTTCCCCACAGGGGGGAGAAGATTCCTCCCTCGTGCACGCAGCCTCTTCTCTTTTTAAGTCCTCTCTCTCCCTCCGTGCGCCAATCCAAGGATTTGCAAATCCCTTTCTGTTTTTGGCCGGCGAGCGTTGGAGAAGATTGCCCCAATGTCCGGCTGGGGAGGGGGGAAAGAATCGGCTATTTGGGGAAATTATCCCCCTACCCTTGTTCTTTCTAGGTTTTATTACCTGCACATAAAAATAACAAAATAATTAAGTTATAGAATGTTATAAACTCAAATTATAAGGCGTACAAATATTCTATAACTTAATTGCCATTATTCACACACCTAAACTATATGATTAAATATACTTAGGCTTAATATTAGTCCATTTTAATGGACTCATCAGTGTCCTCCAAATCAATCCCTAGGGGGGAGTGCTTAACTCCTCCAAAGTGGATGGATTTCCACCTTCAAAGGCTCCTCCTAAGGTGGCATGGACCACCTTTGATTCCTCCTCCATGGGTGGTAGTGTACCACCCTCAAATCCTCCAATTCCTAGGGTAGGTGTGTACCCTAGGTTGTCTTCTAATGCCTGGCTTCCTTCCTTGGCTGGCGTGGGCACAAGAGAGAAGAGAAGAGGGGAAGGCACCAAGGGGACAGAATATCCCCTTAATCTTCTTCTTCTTCTCTTGACCTTTTATGTAGGTGGAAATATAGGTAGAAAAGTTGTAGCCAAGGGTGAATTTTTTTGGTGGAATATGATGGGTATTTATAGAGGTGGAGAGGGGGGTAGTAGGTGTGGGTTAGGTGGAGGGCTAGGATGTGCTTAGGTGGTGGTTATGGGTAGTTAGAATGATCCTAGGGCTAGGGTTAGTTGGCGCCAACTAAAGGGGTGCCATGGGGTGGTTATGGTGGTGAAAGGGCATCTATATTTGGCACCAACTATGGGGTTTCTAGAAGGGGTCTTAGGTGGATGGTGGAGATGGGTTTAAGGCTTAGGTGTAGGGTGGAGATTGATGGGCTTTTGGAGGGAAAGTTGGCACCAAAAGGGAAGGGTTCTAGAAGGTTATTTTGGAGGGAAAATAGGTGGCTTTTGGTGGTGGTGATGGGGTGAAGGGGTGTGATGGTGGTGGCGCCAACTTGGAGTAGGAGTAGGTAGCTAGCTTAGGTGGACTAGTTGGTGGAGCTAGCTGGGGTTGAGTTAAAGGTGGTGGATGGCCAAGGGAGCTAGAGTCTAGCTAAGTTGGTGGAGCTAGCTAGGGTTGAGTTAAAGGTGGTGGATGGCCAAGGGAGCTAGAGTCTAGCTAAGCTAAGCTAAGCTAAGCTAGCTTAGCTAGTAGTGGAGTGGAGGAGTAGGCATGTGGAGCTTAGGGTTTGAGGAGAGGAGGTGGATATGAAGAGTCTAGAGCTGAATTGGAGCTGGCAACTACTGAAGAGGTCAACATGGGGCTACTCTAGTTGGCTTCTGTTGAATTGAGCTGAGGTGAGCTGGGTCTGGTGCTCCCGGGGAGGATTGAGCTGGTTGAGGCAGCTAAGGTAGCTTAGCTCAACTAAATTGAGCTAAGCTGAGTCCCCGGGAGTTGGACTTGAGCTTCCTGAGCTGGAATGAATTCATCTTCAGCTGGCTGGAGTTGAGTGGAGCTGGATCAGGCTGGTCTTAAGCTGAGGTGAACTCCAGTCAACTCAACTAAGCTAGTTAGAGCTCCCTGTGAACTCATGGGAGATGAGATGAGCTAGACTCAGCTAAGTTGAGCTAGATCTAAGCTGACCTAGGCTAGGGTGAGCTAAGATGAGCTCTCTTAAGCTGCCATTCAGCAAAGATGAGTTGAATGGAGCTAGGATGAGCTGACCCTAGTCCAAGTGAGTTGGATTCCAGCTATGGTGAGCTGGATCAAGTTGAGTTCCAGCTAGTTTGAGCTTCTCCTTCACCTGTTGCCTTCCTGAGTGTTAGGGTTTTAAGGATCTGTTAATCTGTTTATCCTTAACACTCACAAAAACACATTAAAAAGACAATAAAAAATGCAATGCATGCCTAACCAAATTTATGACTAAATGCAACCCAAAAACCCATTTGCGAAGCAAAACCCTGAGAGCTAGGATTGTTTTAATGCGAAAGAATGATGATAAACTAGCATTTATCATTGCCATTGCTACAATTGTTGCTGCTATTGAGGTTGCTGTTGTTGATGAGGTTGCTGTGAGAAGAAAAAAAAGAAGACCTATTGCTTCTAGCAAGAAGAGTTGAGTTGCTGCCACCGTTGTTGGTTTGCTCAAGAAGGAGGGGGTGAGGGCACGTGATGATAGCATCATCATTGGTGATAACTAGCCTAATTTAGCCAAATTGCAATAATAAATGCTCCTGAATATTCATCAGAAGATCATAATTCTATTCTGAGTTGGTTTTGAGAAGAGAAAACAAGTTAATTCTACTGTTTTAACACCTAATCACAATTGCAGATTAACTAAGGGGTTAATCAGGGATTAATCTAAGGTCTAATGAGCTTAATTTTCCAAGAAGTGGGTTCGAGCTGATTGAAATAAGATTTTTTTGCGTTTTGAAGATTATTTTATTAATAAAAACCCTAAATACAGTATTACTTCAATTAAACAGATTCTGGTAGAAATAAATGTAGTCTAAACCTCTTAAAAATCATTTAAAAATATTCCATGTGGTTTGGAACCTTCGCTTTGACCAAAGGAAGCCATTTTGGCCAAAAATAGAGACTTAGGTGGGAATTTATTTTATTTTGGGTTTCTATGTAAATTTTTCAGTTAAACTTGGTCAAAACTCAAATCTGAGGCCACCATTAGATTCATTGGGTTCAAATAGGTTAACCCTAAAATTTGAGTCAAATTAGAGTCCATCTTGACCTAGTTTGCATTTTAGCCTACAAATCTCTTGTATTACACATGGCCCCCTATCTTTTATGTTTCATTGCAACCAGGCCCCTAGATTTTTGTTATTCTTGTGAATAGCCCCCTGTCGCCATCATTTTTTTCCTTGGCCATACAAGGCAATTGCAGGAGCTTGAAACCCAAATTGTCGAACTTCAATATAAGATTTGACGAATCTAATTGAGATCAAATCCCACCAAATTTGGTGGGATTGATCCTGAGGCCATTCCCTATCAATTGAATTAACTCTCGAGATCTGATTTGTCCAGAGTCATCTCCAGCGAGCCCTAATTATGCAAGGTAAAAAGCTTACCAAATTCCTTGCCAAATGAGCCTAACTTGGCTTAACTGAGTTGGAATTTGGTTCTATTTAAAGGGCAGCACATTTACAAGGCGGGGGTATGCACAATTTTGCTGGATCTCCCTTCCTTCACCCTCCACGCCAGCAGAGTTCATCGGATCACCGAAGCTCTCATTCTTCTTCCTCGCCCTTTGCTATGCACAATAGGCAAAGGGTTCTTCCTTGTCTATATACAAAGCTTCCCATGAGGCTTTAGCTTCTCCCTTACCCTCATTCACTTTGTTCGTCCTCCCCTTCATCCTCATTACTGGCGACCGTCGGTGACCCCTCTCCCCTTCTCCTTTCTTTAAATTAATTTAGGGCTTTCCTTTCTCTCCCCTCCAATTAAAGTTCTGGAGCTCTAAAGCTCCAGACATTAGGTCCTTCAGTTTCTTTGACTCCGACCACTGCAGCGTTGACCACCCTCTTTGCTTGACCTCCTTCACCTTCCTCTGACTCAATTAAGCCCGGTAAAAGGTTCCCCTCACCCTCACTGACCTTTTGCCTAACTTAATTGGCCTGCACATCACCTGCATCATCCTCCCCGACTACAATAGAAGCTTCATCGGCCAATCGCCTCACACATTCCCCCACTCATTCACCACCACCATCACCTTCGCCTCACTTCGATGAAGTTATTTGGGTATCTGATTGGGGACCTATACCCATATTTTGTTTACAAGGTGATGGTAACACCATCATGAGTCTTAACTAGCCAAAATTATTCAAATTCAAATGTTAAATGCTCCTAAATGATATTCTGAGGATTACAATTTCACACTGAATTGATTTGAGAAGAAGATAAGAAAACATGGTTAATTTTGCCATTTTAACAATCAATCATAACTGCAGATTAACTAAGGGGTTGATTGGGGGTGGATTAAAGGTCAAATGACCTTAAAAGACCAAGAGGTAGGCTCACACTGATTGAATCAAGGTTTCACACATTTTGAGGGTGAAAATAATACTGAAAACCCTAATTATCAGCCCCACTTAAAATGAAAGGGTTTTGGTCAAGATAAAATCAATATAAACCTCCTAAAAATCATTAAAAAATATTCTGAAAGGTTTGGTACCTCCACTTGAACCATCTGAACCCATTTTGACCAAGAATAGAGATTCAGATGGGAATTTACCTGATTTAGGCTCCTATGCAATTTACCTATTCGAACGTGGTCAAAAATAAAATCCAAGTTTACCATTAGAATCCTTGGGTCCAAATTATGTTAACACCAAATTTTGGGTCTAATTAGAGTCCATCTTGAGATAGTTTGCATTTTAGTCCTTAAAATCTTTATTCTTCACATTCAAGCCCCTAGGTTACAAGTTTATTGGATATAGGCCCCTAACTTTGTCTTCATCTTTGCAGAAATGCCCTCACTACCTGCAAACTCCTACATAGTGATCAACCCAAACATTGCTGCCTTTGACTGATGAGATCTTCCAATCATGACCAAATCCCTCCAAATTTGGAGGGATCGGTCAGGAAGAAATCCTCTTCAATCTAAACGTGATCCTAGATCCTAAGGATGATCCAAGAGACCATGCGAGCTCACAAAAAATGTAGGATTTCTTGATTTCAAATCTCAATCCAATCGCATGAATTCTTTCAAATAGATCTCGAATTTAAGCTCTATAAAGTTCCCACATATTTCCTATCCAAGAATTGACCGGAAAACACCTTCCTCCTCCTTCTCCGACCATCATCGTCTTCGGCTCGGATGGTAACACCATCATTCACCATAACTAGCTTGAATTATTTGAAATTAAGAGATAAATGCTCCCGAATGATTGCCTAAGGTCAGTAACTCCACTCAGATTTGTTTTAAAGAGAGAATAGTAAATTATGGTTAATTCTATTATTTTAACATCACATAATGAATACAGAGTAATCATGGGGTCACCCAGGGGTTAATTAGAGGTCAATTAAGCTCAAAAATCCAAAGAAGTGGGTCAACACTGACAGGAACGGGGTTTCATGCATTTCGACAACCAAAACAGCACATAAAACCCTAATTCTCAACCCACTTAAATTAAAGAACTTATAGTTAGGGTAAAATTCATAAAAAATATTCTAAGAGGTTTGGTACTTTTGATTTGACTATCTGAACCTATTTTGACTTAGAATAGAGTTTCAGACAGGATTTTGCCTTAAATGGGCTTCTGTGCAAATTTCCCAGTCAAACGTAGTCAAAACTTAAATTCAAGTTCACTATTAGATTCCTTGGGTCTAAATTAAGTTAAGGCCAAAATTTGGGCCCAAATAGAGTTCATCTTGACCTAGTTTGTACTTCACTCTCTAAAACCTTTATTTCGTACATTCAAATCATTAGCTTTCGAAATTCCTTAAAAATAAGGTCCTAACTTTCTCGTCTTACTTACAATTTGGTCCTTGCCACCTAAATCTTTGAGATTTCCTAAACAAAGTCAAAGACCCATTACCTCCAACATTGACTCCTTAGAATCATCATCAAAGATCCACCAAATTCCACCAAATTTGGTGGCATTGGTGTTCACATGACAACAAACTTATTGCACCAGGTTTTAAGCATGAAATCAACACCAATAACCACCGGTGAAACTTGGAATTTCCAGGTTTGCTCCAACTGAATCTTAAACAAATCACACTAATTCTTCATTTAAAGCTCATTCTCGAGCTCTATAAAAGCTTCTAAAGGTCCCAAGTTCCTCCTTAGTCAATTCCACGTCGGAAATCTCCTTCCTCCCTCCTTTCCAGCTGTGAAGCTCCATCGACTCTGGCGACCTTCTCAATCTCCATTTTTTGATCATCCAACGGACAAATTGGATGGCCTACGACCTTCCCTGAAGTCTTCCAAGTCTAGTGTACAACAGTTAGCACCGTCTACCTGATGAGGTGTGGCTCATCATAGCTAAAATACCCAAGTTAGGCTAGAAACTAAGTGAAACACTACATAATTAACACATGAAATGTGTTAAGTACGAGAAATAACAGAAATGACCTAAAACAACAAATTTTTGTTAAAAATGCAATATTAGGTCATAAAATGAGATATTCTATTCAAAAATGTAAATTGATGATCCATTTGCAAATTGAACACATTTCTGAGTTCAAAAGTTCAAATCAAGAGTGAAATCATATTCATAAATGCTTAATTAAGCTTTAATAAAAAGTTGGTTGCATTTGAACATCATTAAGACTCTGCATTTATTAGATTACATTTAGGTCCTTAGGTCATATACATTTATTCATATTCAAAACCATCCAAGGACTTATTTGCTAGTCGCTAGGGACCTATCTGAAAGCCTTAGGGACCGTGCTACATTTGTTTTAGCCACTTATGGGTTTCCTCCTAATTTCTTTACTGTTTCACCCATAAAGGCCTTCATGCAAATTTCCCATCACACCTGATGGCATGGGTATACTGTAGCGACAGAAGAACTTGCTCCATCGTGGTTGTCACTCCTATGTATCCATGATTTGACAATCGATCTTCCTTCAAATTTCACGTGCCTTTGCGCGTGGCATCACCACCCAGACTTGATCCAATTTAACGGCCATGATTTGATTTGAATGCTCACGTGTTTCTCTCTTTCATCTTCACTGTAGAAGCCCTAATGGTCAAATCCCACCACTGCGGTGACTACAATCAGCGACATGCCTACTTAAGCTACTCCAGAGCTCCTCGCGCACCCATCGACTCCCCTCCTACTTCCTTGAGCCGATCCCTTCCTCCCTCTCCAGCAACTTCTAACCATTTTACTCGTCGCGCTTGTGACAGAGGCGTAGCTCTTCCTCCTCAATTCCTCTTCGTCGGTAGGGATGATGTACACCTCAGGATGACCCTGGAGCTCCATTAGAGGGCTCTTCATTCATTGGAGACCTCCCTTCCTTCTTTCTCCTTAGCCGTCGACTTTGAATCTAGGAAACCCCATTCTTCCTGTTAGATAGGATTTCTAGCTTTCTAGAGTAGATTAGATTAGATTAGATTAGTAATTAGAGTACTGTAGATCATGTAGGAGTAGTTTAGATGATGGATTGATGAATGGTTTAGTATAGGGTAGGAGTAGCGTAGAATAGATTCGATCTCACCCTCTCTGATTAATACAGATCAAAGAAGTGTTTTTCCACCTTCATCGCGATCCATTCTTCTCCCTCTTTACCTCATAGTACATGTTCACTCATTGATGCACTCTTTTCATCAATCACCCTTTCATGAAGCATTTAACATATCTGAAGCTTACTAGCTCTTAGATATGTTAAAACTCTCAAAATAAAATTGAGGGCTCTTTCATACACTCCACCTGACCACAAGGGTCCTCTCACTGATTTGAATTGGTTAGATTTGCTCGATTGAATGAATATTGATTTGCAATCTTAATCGAGAGATTGAGATTTCAATTTGGATAAATGTGTTTTAATCAAGTGAATTGAGTTTGAAATGTTTTAATTGGCCTGATTTCCATGGGTTTGAACTATTTTGATGGGAATTTGAATGTGCACTATGTTCATACTCAATTTTCAGATGTGATATTGTTTTCTTTTAGGTAGTTTAGACCTATGAAAATTAGTTGCATTGATTTGAGGTTTAAACCATGACTTAATATGTTTTAATGCATCATTTGGAGCTCTTGTACACCAATTAATGATGTGCAGGAACTCTATATGATCATATCATCTCAGTAATTCAAGATCTAAAGCCCAAATCAGGGGCAACATGGATTCTTACTCTAGAAAGATTTTCAATATGAAAACTAGGTTTTATCAGTGAATTTGAGAGATTAACAAGACAGGTCTGTAATGATTTATAAATGAATTTTGGACTACTATTATGATATGATCATTTACATTGTCTATAATGTAAGGAGGAGATCGTAATAGGATCCTAACTAATTTTGAAATGAAAAGTTGGTTTCTATATTTTCAGATCTTCAAAAGTTTTTGTGCACTGATTTCTAGCTAAATCTCGTGGGATTTGAGCATGATTTGGTGATTTAAGTACTTTAGATCAGACTTTTTCAAGTCTGATTAAGGTTTATTTCAGAAGCAGCATTGCTGCTTAGTCAATTGCATCAGTGCAGTAGCATGTAGCAGCAATGGTTGCTAGTTGTTTCGAGGCTTCAGCAGGTGAACTTTCCACTGCAATTACAGTAGCAGGAGCAACATTGATTTGCTTCATTACAGCAGCAATAGCTGATGGATTTAGCTGCTAAAATATGGCAGCATCAGGTCTAGAACAAGATTTCCAAAGGAGATTTCAAGCGATTTTGAGGAATTAAAAGACCTGACAGGTGTATAGTGTTAGTATAGTTCATTCAAGCATTCATGTATGGGTTGGATCCAATTTAAATTGTAATTTGACATGTAAATGATGTTTAAAACTCATTATAAGCTTTTTGTTACTAGGTCTAGCTGTCCAAATGATAAACTAAGTGAGATTAAATGATAAAATCAAGTTTATTGGCTCAATCACCTTCCATGTGTTGCGCTGAACATATCTAAACTACCTATTTGAAGTACTAGCCCATAAAACTAAAATTGAGTTCTTAGGTTATAGGGTTTTATATCCATTTGAGCCTTATGTGTGTTAACTTGTAATATAAATAAAATCATCAAAAAATCACCAAAAAATAAAATAAACCTATCTTGAGTAAGATTAGGTAATTCTTTAGGTGTATGCAATATTCCAAAGTATTCTGAAACCCTGACTTGGTAGAACATATCAGTTGATGGTTTGCTCTACTTTGAAACTTAATAAAAAAGTTCAATTTGAAAATCCCAAAAAGAAACTATTCTTCTCTCATCTCACCCTTTCCCTTTCTTCTTCTATCTCCATAGAATATATAATACCATAAAAATAAGAAAATACCCAAAAATACTTAAAAATACCATGTATATTTTATTTATACTTGTAAATATAACTTAATACTTAGCTATATGTAGATATTGTAGTATATGTAAATATTGTACATAAATAACTTATAATTGTATTATATATATTTAAATAAGTATTTAGGATGATTTACTATCTATATAATCTATTTATATAATTATATATTAATTTATATTAAAGTAAATGTATATAATCCTAGGTAATTATAAATACCTATGTACATGCCTATAATCATATGTATTATTGTATATACATATTTAACTGAATATTATATCCTATATGATACTTGTATATTAATTTATTTTTGTATTTATTGTAGGTAATTAAGTTATTAAGTTAATTAGGTAAATTATTAACTTAAAATAAAATAAATTAGTAAATTTAGTTAATACTGAAGTAATCTATAGAGTATATTTGTATAGCATTATTTTAAGTAGTTCTAACCTATTTATACTGTATTTGTATTATATTATAGTATTTATACATTAAATATGTATGTATCTATCTAAGATGTGTATTTAATTGTAGATAAATTAAAATAAAGTTCCTAAAATATAATAAAAATGTGTAATAAATAATTTATTATGTATATCAACTCTGTATAAAGTCAATTTTGTAATTAGGACACTAAATTATACATTAATTAACAAATCAAACTCTAATTTAATTTGTATAACCAACCAACTTTAACTAATTTTATTATATATTTAAATAACTTATTTTTGTAAATAAATTGTACAATTAAGTAGCCTTATATAAGGGTTTTAAAACCATATAATTTATTTCTAATTTGTATTAAATTATGGCCCTCAAATCGAGGGCCAAAGACATGAAATCAGAACATAGCCATGTGTGCAGCGTTCAATTAGGCGCTTTAGAATGAGTGCTACAAAGTACTCAATGTGGTATAAATTGAATGAGTGCTGACGACTGAGCAGTCGTCAGCACTTGGCGCACATACTTCATACTTCTCCTCTCCTCTGAGCATTGATACATGAGCATATTGAGCATAATTATGTGAACAGTGGTGGGCAGGGGGCCACGCATTGTACGAGGCTTGAATTGGGCCTGCTATTAGGCAAAAAAATGGATAAAAATGAACCTAAATTAAACTAAGGCTAGCTACTAATAGAGGTTTGGTCCCACCTATATAGGTGCTGTGTATTCCTCGAAAGTAGTCAGCTCGCCCACTTAAAAATGTAATTTTTGGTTTGAGAATAAACGTCTGATGAGAGAGGGGACGACCTAAAAAATGACTAAGTAAATGAGAAAAAGAGAGGAGATAAACACTAAGCGGCTAAGTGTTGGATTTGATGGCTGTAAGTTGTGTTTGGGTTTGTGTGCATATGTATATGTATAATATTTATAAAATAAGTAAATAGCATATGTATATATATAGTATAAGTATGTAAATAAGTAAGGTATACGTATATAATTAACATATATATGTATAAGTATAGTATATGTATAAGTGTTGTTTGAGCTCAGATATGTATATAAATAAACTAGAGCTTTAATGACAGATTCATCCGTCACTGTAGATAAGTTTATATGTCAGTATAGATAGTAGTTTTTGCCTTAGGTTATATATATAGTTTACTAAGGTTTTACTAATGTATATATATGTTACTGTATATGTAATATATGTTACTACAGATATTAGTATGTTAATATGATTTAGTATAGTAGATATTAATAGCTATTTTTGTACCTATATTTATGTATTACTTGTATTAGTTATACATAATTAACATAGTGTAATAGTAGTTAGTTTTTTATGCCTGTTTGTTATACATTTGTTTCAGGCATTGTAATGCATATTAATTGATTCTTTTGAAATAATTAACCAATTAATTAATTCATTCATTTTGTAAATAAAATTAACATTTTTGGAATAAAAGAACATTTTTAGATTTAGAGAGTAATGTATATCAATAACTGTCTCCCAGTGAACGACCTAGAATAAACCAGTAAAAATTGTAAATAAATAAAATTTTCATGATATCGGATTGCATTTGTGACACTTATACTATAATAACAACATATAAAACACCCTTTTTATTGCAAATCGATATTTGACGATCATATTTTTGGTGTCGATGCCGGGGATAAAAACTTGACAATAGCACTTTATTGTGGTTGTTTGACAATTGTCGCAAGTCGTTCGATTACTACCCCTTCGTCATCGTCGCTTCCCACCACCAGAGTAGCTTTCGTCTTCGGCACTGACCAATCAAAGCCAATGCCAACTCCTTCCCTTTCGTCCAACATTTAGGTCCTATCCCCCTTCCCCTCTCCCTAGATCAATCCTAACCCCTTAGATCTTACTTTTGATCGTTGTCCATCTCCTTTCCCCTCCGTCTTCTTCAGCGACAGCAGTGCCTCTGGCGAAGCTGTGCGCCCACTACACTTCACCAATCTACACGTCACCACCACCTAGACCTCTGCCTCGACTCATAAACCAAAACCCTTCTCCATATTTACGGCTTCTGTCACCCAAAACCTTAGCCGAAGAACCCATCCACATCATCATCACCCCTTCACTCTCCTACTACCACAATGCTCAAAACACCATGCTGACGCCACTGATGCATTCCTCGACTCTCGGTGATTGTTCTGGACCATCTAATTGGGGCTTCTAGCCCATTTTGCTTGTTTCAGTTGATCACTAGCTGTCCATAGTTCCGCCACCGCCACCTGCTGCTATACATCGCTCTCCGCCTTCAACTCCCCCTTCAGTAGCAGTGGGTTACACCCACAAAGGATTCCAGGGCTGCAATTGGAGAAGATATCGGTGGCAACAAACCCAATTGGCCGAAGCTTTCAGCCGCATCATGCGAAGGAAGGAGGGGACTTAGTCCCACCTCCAGAGTAGAAGGATTGAGTATGCTGTATCAAGCGATTTTGTGTTGAGGGCCTGTTCCTCAGACACTGGGTGTGAGATCCCCTCACTCAACCACCCTCTCCTCGCTTGTGGTCACATGCACACGGGCCTGGTCACTATTCTGGATTTGATTACCCATTAACCCATATATCTATATACCTGGATTGGAATTGAGATAGAGGAGGAAATTCAGTGGAGGGAAGGGGCGATTTTTGCTTCGGTATTCATGCCTATGTGCTCAACACTTAGCGAGAATTTGAGAGGTTGATTTTGTGTTGGTGCTCTTGTGCCTTGTGCTGCTTGGAGACACTTAAGGCATCTGGTCTTTGTGGCTGACATCTGATTTGGGTACTATAACTATATTTGAGGTACTGTGGATATATTTAGCACTGGTTACTATAGCAAAATTTGAGTGGCTGATTTCCTTGGGATATGTGCTTAATGTGGGAGATTAAGTGGTGATTCAAATCACCATTTTTATAGTTCTTTATATTCCTTTTATCCCCTTATTTCTTCAGATAGAAATTGAGCTATCATTGAATATATTCTGATTGATTGATTCTTACTAATTGTGCTCATTATTTCTATATTGTGATTAGTGCGTGAATTCCAATTTGCTCCCTGCGAACGATCTCAGACTCACCTATGTTTTTGAGTTAATAAATTTAAGTGTTGTTGCGATTTTGTTGTTATACTACGATGATATACTTTAACGACAATTTGCGCACAATAGGCTCTGGCAACCTCCTCCACCTCCCTCCTCCGGTCGTCCAACTGCCAACGTGGATGACCCTCCTTCCTCTCTCTCATCCACTCCTTGCCAGCCACAGCAAGAGCTCCCTCAGCCCTCTTCGTCACTACTCTCCCTCACCGAACTTCACCTTCGTCTTCGCATTCGGTCAGCCAACGTCGGATGCATCTCATCCCTTCAATCTCTATTAAGTCCCCTAAACTCTCCCTCTTCCTCTCTAGACTCTCGCTAGACCTATAGCTTGACTTTCACACACTAAACCACCCCCTTCGCCCTTGTCTTCTTTGCCTTCGGCTAGGCCTTCGGCGTGGTCGCATGACCGCTACACCGTACCAAACAACACACTATCATCACCTACACCTTCCTCTCCACCCCTAGAATGATAGCCCTAATCTAATTAGGAGCTTCACCCACTCAATCGCTCCCTCAAACAACCCACCAATCCACCACCCACTCCTACTGGCCACAACTCACCTCCAATCACCAAATAAACACCTACGTCATGTTCCATGCACCACGGTGAAGCTGCTGAGCATTTTAATTGGGCCCCATCGACCATATTCTTATTTTCAGGGACTTCACCAAAGCTCTGTCGTCACCACCATCTTCCTCAACGTTGTCCCCCATACTCTGACCACCTCCAACTTCGATTCCACCACCACCAGTTGCGGCTTCATCTAAAGAATAGATCTGTAGCTCCAAATGCGAAGAAGGGGCCATGCGACAGCAACAATTGAGTGAAGACCATTCACAGCTAAACACGCGAGGGAACTTCAACCATTAGTCCCACATTGTGGAGTTTTAGAAAAAAAATTGGTATTTATTAAATAACGTGGGTGGTCTCGTTGCCTCTGATCACGGGGTGAGGTCCCTCTCACCTATACCCTCTCATTCCTCACCCGCCACGTGTGCCAGTGGGCCTAGACCTCGATCCAACTACCCAAATACCCGTATACCCGATTCTGAGGAGAGAGAAAGAGAAGGGAATCTCTGAGGAAGAAGGGGGTTTTACACTGTAGATTCTCAGGATTCGTGCCTACACTTAGGCAAAATTCGAGAGGTGCTATAGGCTTGATAGTTAAGTTGTATGGAGGTTGTTCTCAACGTCTGATCTATGGAAAATTGACTCTGATATTGGTTTGAGGCTACTGTTGATTTAAGTTGGGAATTGTGCTTCCTATTGGGTATAATTGGTGGTTCCAACCACCATTTTTACTCTGAGATACACTTTGAGCATTAATTGCTTATTCTCATATTTGTGATTGAATATTCATTTCATCATTATTTTTTATAGTTGTGATTGGTGGATTGAATCACTATACTTGCTTCCAGCGAACAACCTTGGAACTCACGATTTTTTGAGCTTTACAAATTTAAATGTCTATTCAATTTTCGTTGCTATACTAGGGGGAAGGTAGGTGAGCAGTGGCCAAATCAAGAAGGTGAGGGTTGGTTCCTAATATAAAGAGAGAGAGGAGTTGATGGGACCTAATTACGGACAAAGTGAAAGAGGATTTGTGCTGGCTATGATTGGTCAGTGTTGGAGGGGATGAACTCTCCGATGGAGGAACGATGATGAAGAAAGCATTGGGGATGCCCCTGATTTGGCTGTCGAGGAGCAAACGAAGGCGAGGAAGAGGAAGACACTCTCAATTTGATGGTTGAGAGGTTGTAGGAGGATAGAGGAGGGTGTTGTCGGAGCATGGTTAGAGCAGGTCGGGGAAGGAGGAGAAGAGGAATTTTGGCCTCGAACCTAGCTCGGGAGTATGCTGGGACCTTCAGGAGCTTTTATAGAGCTCAATAATAAGCTCTAAGTGAAGAAAGAAGCTCAATTGGGTTGATATTTGGGAACAAGAAATCCCACAATTTTTGTCAGTTCGCTGGGGCTCTATATAGCGAATTAGGAGCTAAGATCTTGCTCAATTGATTCCATGTAATTTGAACACCAATCCCACCAAATTTGGTGGGATTTGGTGTAGGTTTGGTGAGGTTTTGGGCTTGGTCAAAGGGATAAGTAGGTCGGTTGACCTAACAATGGTGGCAGGGACAAACATGAAGAAGGCAAGAAATTAGGCCCCTTTTTGCAAGGAATTTTGAAAGGTAGGGGTCTGAATGTAGGAAACAGAGGTTTTAGGGACTAAAGTACAAACTAGGTCAAGATGGACTTTGTTTGGGCCTAAGTTTTGGTATTAACCTAATTTGGACCCAAGTAATCTAACGGTGAACTTGGATTTTATTTTTGACCACATTTGTGTCAGAAATTTGCATAGAAGCCCAAATCAAAGCAAAATCCTCTCTGAAACTCTGTCCTAGGTCAAAATTGGGTTCAAATGGTCAAATCAAAGGTATCAAACCTTTTAGAATATTTTTCTATGAATTTTAAGAGATTTATATGAATTTTATCCTAACCAAAATCTCTTCAATTTAAGCAAGTTGATAATTAATGTTTTATGTACTATTTCTTCTCTCGAAAAGCATGAAACCCTGTTTCTATCGGTGTGGACCCACTTTTTAGTCCTTTTTGATCATTTGACCTTCATTTAACCCTGAGGGACCTCATGGTTACTCTGCATTTATGATGTGATGTTAAAATAATAGAATTAACCCTGATTTGTTGTTCTCTCCTCAAAACTGATCTGAGTGGAATTGTAGTCCTCAGGCAATCATTCGAGAGCATTTATCTCTTGATTTTGACTAATTCGAGCTAGTTATGGCAAATGATAGCGTTACCATCATTGATTGTGGGATTCGACACCTTGACGCCCTCGCCCACCACCCACGACTAGTGCCTCCTTCCACACATCCGTCGGCCACTTTTGAGCATCGACGCTCCCATTCAATGCCTTCTCCACCTTTAGTGCATCATGGAGAAGCTCCTGAACTCCTTGGATTGGAGCTTTGAAGCCTCCAATCCTTGTTTGACTTCCCCATCGTTTGTTGTCTTCAACGTTGACGGCAGCGAGCTCTGGCCATCGTCAAGCTCCAAAGCTTCTCGTGGAGCTCACTCAGGGCATGAGGAACCCATTGCAACCTTCAACGTGAAGTTTTGTGCCCCGATGAGCGATGTCGACTGATAAATACACATTTATTCATGATAAAATGTCTATTTATGTGAGTTCCTAAGCTTAACATTGCATTCCACATTATAAATATTGCATAGCATGTATCATTCTTCATTTAGGATGGATTGTATAAATTATAGATTAATTTGCTTCTTTTTGTGGCTAGGAGAAAAAGGGATTTATTTCGGAGCCTCAGATTGACAATTCGACTATACGAACTTGATCAGGACGATGATCGGAGTCTAACGCCTCTGAAATCTCATTGATTGGAGTCTCGTAGCACCTTACGTAGTTCGAGGAAGATCAAAGGCCAATGGGAAAGGTGGTGCCAATCTAAGCCTCAGATGCTAAATCCGACTGCATGGATGGATCCGGATCAACTATCGCAACCTAATGACACATAAATCAATCCAATCCAACGTCCATGGTGCCACCTACAAAGCAAGGAAGATGGACGGCCATGATGGCACCACGTGGTGCCAACTCAGCTGCCCAAGACTGGCAAGATTCATAGCTCATCCCTAAACAACATCATCGCAAGAAGATCTTGACCATTCGATTGAGATCCAACGGTTGAGAGCGTTGGCCATCAGTTGTGTCCACGCGACAATCCGCAGACTTGGCACAGTGGCCGAAGACACCACTCGTAAACTCGCAACACAAGTTCGAAACTCGTTGTGCATCCAATTATCAGTGGGGGAGTGCACGATTGAAATTGGACTGTGCGATGGGCATATGGCGCCCAAGAGAGTGGCGACGTGGCGCCATCCGAGGTAGGCAATTTGCACACATAAGATCCGACACGAGGTGCGACGCGTGATCGTATGCGTGGTGCGGGTGCGATCTAGAGCATTGTCCTCCGCGCAATCAAAACCTTTCATTTTCAATCCAATGGCCATGACTCTAGTGCCAGCGAATGCACGCTAATGCAGACACATTTATTTACGATAAAATGCCTATTTATGCATGTTCCTAAGCTTAGATATGCATTCCATGTTATAAATATTGCATAGCATGCATCATTCTGTATTTAGAGTAGTCTATATAAATTTTAGGTTAATTGCATCCTTTTATGACTAGGAGAGAAGGAGATTTAATTCGGAGCCTTGGATTGACGATCCGGTCATGTGAATTTGATCAAGATGATGAACGGAGTCCAACACCTCCGAAATCGTCTTCATTGAAGCTTTGTAGCACATTGTGCAGTCTGACGAAGATCAATGGCCAGAGGGCAATGCAACATCTTTACAGACTTTGGATGAAAAATCCAACCGTATGGATGGATTCGGAGTAACGATCACAGCCTGCCAACGTGAAAATCATCTTTATCCGAGCACCATGACATCCTCTATAAGAAAAAGATGGACGGTTTGGATGGTGCCACGTGGCACCATCCAGATTGCCCAACGTTGTCCCCCCTTCTTCAAAAATGCCTCCAAAGTCGTAAATTCAACGACCTAGATCGCTTGACCATCGGCTGTAGTAAATTCAAAACAACACTTGTGAGAGCGTACAGTGGTTATGAAGGCCACTCTCAAAGACGTGGCGCGTGTTTGACTCCTCCAACGCCTCAAATCCAACCCAATGGCTAGGAGTGCCCAAATTCGATTGCTCGATCATGATCGAGCAGCTGAGTTGTAGTCAGTGGTTGCGAAGGCCACTCTCAAAGACGTGGCGCGCGTTTGACTCCTCCAACGCCTCAAATCCAATCCAGTGGCTAGGCGTGCCCAAATTCGACTGCTCGATCATGATCGAGCAACTGAGATGTAGCCACATTGTGCAACGAATGAGTGTAGATGCAGCTGCGCATGCACGCATTCACATGCCTGGCTCGATGCCTAATCTAATGTGCCAGCTGAGCACGCGATCATCACGCACCTGTAGTCGTTCATCTTGGATCTGACGATCGAGATTCATTCGTGTGATAGCTGTGGGCGTGTTCACACCAACGTGCATGAGCGTACACGTGTGCGAGAGCTAGCAAGCCCTTCAGCGACGCCTTTGATGTCACTAAATGCCCTATACACGAAATGTCCCCTCTCCTTCAGTATAAAAGGACCCCTTCACCTCCCATTCTTCTTCATCTCTTACTTTCTTTCCCTCGCCACCTCCAAGGCTCTAGAGAGAACTTGTCCCAGGCCTGGGATGATCCTCTAGAGTAGAAAACCAAAATATTTTCCCGCCTCTCTCCCCCATTCGTGGGGCATCCCGTGGCCGTCCTCTCACCACCTTCCGGAAGAAGATCCTCACCGTGACGCCGTCCTACCCCATCCTCCTTCCTCCACCATCGTTTTCCTTCCTCCAGCTTCCCACCATTTTCATCCAGGCGACATCAAAGCAGGCTGTCCTCCAAGCGACTGTCGAGGGGGACTCTTCTCAACCAATTCTATCTTTTACTACTTTCTAGTGTATCTTTCTGCTTTCATATCTGTAGCAAACATTGTTTAGCTAAATATTGATATTTTCTCTCTCTCTCTCTCTTTCTTACTTTGCAAGTAGATTAGTGATGTGCATATATATGATTAACCTAAAATGTCTATTAATGCATGTTCTTAGTGTCACATTAGCATCATACATTGTAAATAGTGCATAACATGCATAATCATGCATTTAGATCAATTTGTATAAATTGTATAGTAATTGTCTCCTTTCTTTGGTCAGGGATAGCGTGACTTTTTATCGGGGCCTCGGATCGAAAATCCAACCGTACGGTTCTGATCAGGGCGACGATTAGAGTTCAACGACTCCAAGATTGCCTTAATGGGACATTCGTAGCACTAGATAGAGATCGAGGAACCTTAAAGAGAAAGGGTCATGATGGTGTTAATCCACACCTTAGACAACAAATCCAACCGCACGGATGGGTTAGGATCGACGATTGTAGCCTAACGACGCAAAAATCGGTCCAATCCGACACCCGTGGCACCTTCTACCCGCCCACCCGACGCGCGATTGAGCCCATAGCTGCAGTGCGTGGGAGCGTGATTAGAGTCGCGTGATGAAGATCCAATGGCGGGATGCGAACGATAGGTCCCACGTGCGATCAGGCGCACGGCGCTTATGCGTGATCGCACGCGGGTGTAGCCACTTTAAGCCGTCTAATATCTTAATCGGACGGCTGAGAGCATGTGAACGTGCGCGTGAGTTGAAGGGTGCGGAAGCGAGGGGGTGTGCGAGCAGCACGCACGTCAGCCACGTTCAAGCCTTTAGTGATGGATAAATCTGTCACTAATGGTCCTGAATTAATGTTTTCAAGTTGTAATGTCCAAAATGCCCCACTCCTTGCAACTATAAAAGGAGACTCCCTCCATACGGATTTCTCATCCCTTCCTTCTCTTCTCTCCTCCAAAGCTCAAGAGAAGCTTGTCCCACACTCGGGATGCTCCTCTTCCGGAAGCAGATCCCGTGACGACGACGACGTGCTGCCTCGTTCCCGTTCCTCTTGCTTCGACCTCCTTCCCACTCCGTTCCTCGTCTTCCAGCCGTTGTCTCGTCCGGCTTGTCCTCCAAGCGATCGTCGGGGAGGATAACTTCTCTCTTCCATTCTTTTTCCTATTTTCTAGAGTAGAATTTTCTTGCTTTCTACTTGTAATAATTTCTTACTTTCTAGTGTAATCTTTTCTCGCTTTCTTAGTTGTAAAAGCATTTTGCAATATCAAGTGAATGTTTTCCCTCTCTCTCTCTTATTGTTTATATTGATTCCATTTCATTGTGATTATTTTACCCTTTAAACAAAAACACAAAAAAAATATAATTGCGAATTTTGATCGATGTAGCCTCCCTGAGTTTGACCCGGGATTTCTTTATAGATTTTTCAGTATAAATTCTATTTGTTGAATGGATTTCTTCGCTACTCGAACTATAACGACAGGTTTTCAAAATCGATTCTGATAGCGTAGTCTTCCGACGTTCAACAATTAGCTAGATAATTATGTTGTTGACCTAATCTGTTGTCTTATGAAAATTCCAAAAAAAATAACAAAAGATAAAAAACAACAAAAACAAATAAAAGCGAAATGCAGATTTCTCAAAACCAAACGTTCGCCTCCTCGTGTTCGACCCGGGACTCACTTGGAGTTTCGGTTATAAATTTTATTTGGCAGCGGATTTCTACGCACTACGATGATGGGTTTTCTAACTCAAATCTTTTTGTGTACGAAATCACGCTCATCATTTTGGCATCTTTGTTAGGGAGGCAATGCTCTTTGGTTTTTCCACATTTTTCCGCCTTACTTAACTTTTTAGCTCACTTTGCTCCTTTCTTTCTATGATTACAGGTACCCTTCCAAGGCGAGCCAAAGTGAAATAGATCAGAGTAAAGTGCGGTTAAAAGGTTTTGTAAGTATATCCCCACCACCCCCACCCTAGATTCCATCACTTAATAACTCAAACTCAAATCAACTTAGGTGCTTGCATAAACCCTAGGTTAGATCTTGTTTGTTTGATTGTCACTTCACCTCACCTCACCCATTTGTATAAACTAAAAATATAAAAAAAATTACTCTTCTCTTCTTGTGGGATTAAATTGAAACTTACACACTTAACACCCACAACTCTCATCCTAAGGCATACAATCACTTTGATTCTACCACTTAATCGAGATTTGACCTGTGGATCTGGTACACCATAACTCAACACACACATAAGTGAGTAGAAATCTGATTAGGTTAAGACTTTTTGTGTGGCTTAATCAAGTGGTGCAACAAGAGAATTACTTGAACTGTTTGGGCCTCACCACTCAAATTAAAAGTGATTCATCAAGTAGCTTTCCATTAGGGCTGAAGAATTGTCATCTAGTCTAATCTACTCTACCAAAATAAGAGAGAGAGAGAAAATATCAACATATATGTTCAATAGGAGTTTGCTTCAGATAGGAAAGCAGAAAACTACACTACAAAAGCGATAAAAGATATAGAGAGGTGAGAAGAATCCCCCTTGACGGCTGCTTGGAGGATGACTCGCTTTGACGATGCTTGGATGAAGGTGGTGAGAGGTTGGGTGAAGAGGAACGAAGCCGGAGGATGGAGGGTGGGGTAGGATGGCATCGCGGCGAGGATCTACATCCAGATAGGGGTGAGAGGACGACCATGGGATGCTCCATGAAGGAGGGTGAGAAGTGGGAAACAATATTTAATTTTTACTCTAAAGGAGCATCCCAGGCTTGGGACAAGCTCCTTAGAGCTTTAGAGGAGGTGTGGGAAGAAGAGGAAGAGATGAAGAAGAGTGGGAGGGGTGGTGGTCCTTTTATAGTGGAGGAGAGGAGGAAAAGTAAGGTCACGGGTCAACAGCGACATTTACAATCATTGCTATAACTTCGTCACAAATGTCGCTAAAGGCCAACCCATGCTCTCGCTGGTGCTCGTGCATGCTTGCCTATCATTGCGCTCTTGTCGTCTGATCGTTGATGAATTGTCAAGATCTCGTAGATGCCACACGCTTAGATCGTGCCTTAGGTGCACGTTAGATTACTCTTGCGATCGCATGTGATCACACGTGTTCGTGCGTCGCACTCATCCGGTGTGCGAAGATGCACCGTGTCGGAGCTTCGACGCTGTCCAATCAAATCCAATGGTGAATTTCACCCACGCGTGCTTGGCAGCAGATTATTCCGTATGCGGGGTTCGAATGCACATTGTCGATGTTGGAGTCATGCTCTCAGCCACTGAGCCATGACTACGGATTGTTGCATGGTCAAATTCGTGCGCATACTCTTTTGAGGAGATGAATTGTCGGTTGGATCTCGATCCAATGGTCGAGATCTCATCAAATCCTCCTTTGAGGCGAAGAAGGGGCTACAGTCGTGTTGCGTGGCGTTCGAGACAATGTTATGAGAAAGAAAGAGATGCTTGTGTCGTAGTATAGTCGACAAAATTGCTTTACAACATTTAAATTTATAAGAGTGCTCGAAAACAAAGAATTGGGTCCGAAGTCATTTGTACGGAGCAAATGTGGAATTCATACACAAATCACAATTTAGAAACAATGAGCACAATTAATTAAGCATAGACAAGATATGCAATGAAAAATATTCTTAAGAATATATTGAATGATGTTGGGTTAAAAAGAATAAGAGAGAAAAAAAAAGTTATGATTTAAATCATCAATTAATCCCATGTTTAAGCACCATATCAAAGCATTCAATTTCTTAACAGTACCTTGAACCAAATTGTTGGTGCTAGAGCACCACGATCATTTGTTTTGATGATAACAAAACACGTGTTATTTAACATTTGCAATTTGACTCCTAGATTTCAGGTCAATTGCAAATGTGGACGTGTTTAGATGAAGTTCGAGCTCACATCCAGGATGGATTGGAGGAGCTTGACGGAAAACAGAGGAGGTTCGCGTGGAGCAACAGATTGAAGATAGAAGACAAGAAGAATATGATAGATTCTTTTTAATCCTTTCTTGTATCTCTTATCTTTATTTTCTTGCTCTTTTTATTTCCTTAGAATATTTTGTTAAAGAGCCTCAAAGTACCCTAACAGTAGTCCTAGGAACACCGGCACAACCCTAGGATACTTAGGTTTTCTGTAGAATACTTAGAAAACCAATATAGGGCTCAAATAGCACTTCCAGACGTCTAATTCCAAAATCAGACGTCTGATAATATATTTTAAGACGTCTGACTGTTGTTTCAGACGTCTGATAACTGTTATGCTGGACATAGTTAGTTCTGTCTGATGAAATCAGATGTCCAAACCTTAGACCAGACGTCTTAGGAGACGTCTGATGACTTTGCCAGACGTCCAATTAGTGGACCGTTGGCTGGCTTAGCATACACTCAAGAATATGACCGTTAGAGCCTTATCAGACGTCCTTAGGCCTTTCCAGACGTCTGATAATTGACCGTTTTGCCTCGGCTGACCCAAAATCTCTTCTCAGAGATTTTCTAGCCGTTGCAACGTTTGGAAATCAATTCCCACAGTAAAAGTAGGTTTCCAGACGTCCAGACATAGTTCCAGACGTCCTGTATGTCGTCTGATGGACTTGCGCAAAAACCCTGTTTAGATCTGATTCAAGTCAGGGAGAGACCCACCCAAAATCAGACGTCTGACCTTGAAATCAGACGTCTTAAAGTGGCCTTCCAGACGTCTGATGCAAGAGTTAGACGTCTGATTACCATGTCAAATGTAATCATTGTCCTGATTTCGGCCTGATTCTCTTGGGCTTTGTTCCCAATGGCTATAGAACCTTTCCTAAGCCTTCCAAAGCCTTCCTAAGGCCTCTATAAATAGAGGGGAACCTTTGCAACACAAAAAAACACTAACACACTTGGATACACTTAGCTACACACTTTCACACTCTTTTGTGTCCAGAAAAGATCTTGCTCTCTAAGCTCAAGTTCTACATCTTGAGAGCATCAAGCTTCGCGCACCCGCTCTCCCGCCGTTGTCTACGAGAGCGACATTGCGCCATCGCGTGGCACACGCACCGCGTCATCAACTCGACGCACTCCTTGCAAAGGGGAGTTTCCTATTTCCTATAGAAGCTAGGTTTAAATTACTTTGTTGGCTCTATAGGATTACTTGTTTTATTTTATCTTTGTCTTTTGGTTGGGTATTCGCTTTGCGAATTCCCGTCTCCTTCGTGGGACAAAATCCTTCTCGTGGAGAGAAGGGGTTGAGGAACGCTACCCTCGTACTTGTAGCGTGGTTGTATTGAGGTTGAATCACCCTCGTTTTAAAGTGATTCGGTTAGTGGATTTGATCAACTAGGTTGATCGGAAAATCCTAACTCGAGAGGGTTAGGTGGTGGTTTTCACCCGATTTGGGTTTCCACCTAAAATTCTTGTGTACATTGTGTGATTGCTTATTTGTAAGATTATATTTCAATTCCGCATTTTATTACGTCACCCCCTCTTCGAAGGGAAAACCTACACAAATATCAGTTAGGAACTCAAATAAACCCACAGTAATTAGGATCAGACATCGGCCACAAGTGGCAGACGACTTAACTACTCAGAGCATGGCCAAGGCACAAGGATAAAGCAGATGCACAAGGGTGCCAAGCACAACACAATGCCTTAGATGTAGCTAAGTGTAGAACATACAGGAACACATCTTCATGGTACAGGCACATATCCCGAAGCAAAACCCTCCCCACTTCCTCATCAGAATTTCTCTTCTCTTTCTCAGAACCAAGCATTCAAATGGATAATCGGGTTTGTAGTGGGTAATCGGGTATACGGGTATTCGATTTAGAGGTCCAGGCCCACCGACGTGGAGGCGGGCAAGGAGTGTGGGCTGAGTGAGATGGGGGACCTCACCCTTTGTGTACGAGGCGACAAGGCTGATGCACGATTTCCTCTTATGCATCTTCACGCCTTTGTCCCACACGATGTGGGACTTTAATCAACACCTGTCTTGCATGCGTTGCAAGGAATTGGAGCTTTAGAATTGAAGTAGTTGTTGAGTTGTTCTCCTTCAATTGATAGCCTAGGTGGCTTTAGGGTGTTCATCTGTAGCTCTTGAGAGTTGAAGCAGGGCTGGAGATGGTCGGAGTGCAGTGGTCGAGATGAGGATGATGATGGCCGTGGCGTGGCCTGAAACTCAAAGTACACGCTCTAGGCCCCGGTTAGAATGCTCCTGAGCTTCGTCGTGAGGTGAGGAATGCGGCGGTGGTGGTGTTGAGGTGTTTTGAGCGCGATAGAGGTCGAATGTGGTCAGGATACTAGGTGGTTAGGTGGGTTGGTCGCGGGTCTATTGCATGGTTAAAAGCCCAAATAAATTTAGTGCTTTTGAAGGGGATGGTGAGGCGAAACTTCTGGACGTAGAAGTAGGTGATTTGGTGTACTGTGGAGTGCGTGTGGCTTCACTGGAGTTGTCACCGGCCGTGAAGAAGATGAAGTGGGAGGCAGGTGTACGGTGGTCGAATTGAAGTGGGAAAGGGTTGGTTCTAACCTAGAGGAGAGGAGATAGGAACTACTTACTGATAAATGCTAGTTTATCATCATTCTTATGCCCTAAAACAAATTTAGCTCTTAGGTTTTTAACTCCGTAAACAGGTTTTTGGGCTGCATTTAGGCATCAAGTAGGTTAAACAGGCATTGCATATTTTATTGTATTTTTAATACGTTTATTTGAGTGTTAGGAACAAACAGATAGACAGAACTCTAAAACCCTAGCACTCATGAAGGCAACTGGTGAAGATGAAGCTCATTCCAGCTGGGACTCAGCTAATTCCAGCTCATCACAACTGGATACCACCTCACTTGGGTTAGGATTAGCTCCATTTAGCTCCATTCAGCTCATCTTAGCTGAATGTCAGCTCATCTTCGCTGAATGGCAGCTCAGGGCAACTCATCTTATCTCAACCTAGCTCAAGTTAGCTCAGACCCTGCTTAACTTAATTAAGTCTAGCTCACCTTATCTCCATTCAGTTCACTGGGAGCTCTAGCTAGATCAGTTAAGTTGACTGGAGTCCACCTCAACTCAGGTCCAGCTACTTCCAGCCTCACTCAACTCAAGTCAGCTGGAGATGACTTCACAAAGCTCAGGCCAACTCATGTCCAACACCCGATGATTCCACTTAGCTCAACCTATTTGAGCTAAGCTACCTTAGCTACTCCAGCTAGCTAGGTCCTCTCAGAGAAGATCAGACCTAGCTCACCTCGGCATATTTCAACAGAAGCCAGCTCACTTTAGCCTGGCTTAGCAGTTAGCAAAGAACTAGAAGCTAAGCCAGCTAGAGTAGCTCCTTGCAGCTCCCTTCAGTAGCTACCAACTCCAGTTTAGCTCCAAGCATTCTTTCCTTAGCTCCTCTTCCCTAAATCCTAGCTCCATCCCACCTCCTCCTCTACTCAACAACTAGCTAAGCTAGCTTAGCTTAGCTACATCTCATCTCCCATTGGCCTTCCACCACCTACAACCTAACTCCGCCTCATCACCTAACAAGCTCCACCAAATAGCCCTAAACCCAGTCCACCTAAGCTCCTAGTCCTA
This sequence comes from Thalassia testudinum, assembly GCA_037157565.1. Taxonomy (NCBI): domain Eukaryota; kingdom Viridiplantae; phylum Streptophyta; class Magnoliopsida; order Alismatales; family Hydrocharitaceae; genus Thalassia; species Thalassia testudinum. The sequence goes on along the minus strand of JAZHRO010000013.1, from coordinate 83,442,441 downwards.
AACCCATTTTGGCGCCAACTCCTTCACCACCCTTCAGCCCACAACCCCCACCAAGAGACACCACAAATGTGGCACCAAAACCACCTACAACCACCCTTAAAGTTGGCGCCACTTTTCCCTCCAAAACCCCCACATCCTAGCCATACATCTACCCTACAAAGCCATCCCTACCCTACACATAACCCCCCTTCTAGAACCCTCCTTGGTTGCGCCAAAAAGGAGGCTTCTCTTCATTTAGGTGCCCTTCCCCATAGCTACCCCCCTTTGCATCCCTAAGAATGGAGCCAACCATCCTACACCCTAAGATTCCCATAACCACCTTTAACTACCCACCAAACCTAATCCTAGCCCTCCAACTGTTGGTGCCAACCCTTAACCCACAAACACCATCTTAACCCTCTTATAGTTGGCGCCTAAAACCCACCTAACCAACATCTAAGTTGGTGCCAACTTACAACCACACATCCACCCTCCATCCACTTCACAACTTCATCCTAGCCTTCCATTCTCCAACCTAACCACCAACACCTTAACCCTCCTATGGTTGGCCCCATTAATGGTGCCTCTAAACCAACATAACTACCACCTACATACCTTCTCCCTTTGTGCCAAATAACCCTAGCCCTAGGATCATCTAACCACCCTCATAATCCCATCCTAACCCTACACCTCACCTACACCTACACCCCCATCACCATTCTTATATATACCCCCTACCACCACCATTAATGACCATCCTTTGGCTTGATATTCTCCACCTATATCCCACCATATTCACGTCCAAGAGAAGAAGAAGAAGAAGAAGAAGAAGAAGAAGATTAAGGGGATACTTTGTCCCCTTGGTGCCTTCCCCTCTTCCCTTCTCTCTTTTGCCACCACCAGCCAGAGGAGGAGTGAGGCAAGGAAGAACTTAGGAGGAGGTCATGAGGGTGGTACATGCCACCCTAGGAGGAGATTGTGGGTGGAGATCATCCACCTTTAGAGGAGCAAAGGCACAACCCTCCCCCCCCCCCCCGAAAGGGCTTGCCAAGGAAGACATCATTCCAGAGGAGCTATTCAACGAAGGAGTTGGAGAGAACCTTTTCAAGCCTAGGAGCAACTGAGCTTGGAGCAAGGACTCTCTCCTCTTCACCACCATCATTAGGAGGGTCTTTGTTTTACTTTTTTTTATCTTTTATTTTGTAGTAGAAGCATTCCTCTACAAGCATTCCTGTAAAACAAATTTTCTTCATTTATAAAGTTGCCTTTCTACAATTTTGTTGAATCTTTTTACTGCTTTCACTTTAGTGTTCTTTTTCACTCCCTCTTTCTAATTACCCTAGGTCTCCACGTACCTACGGTGAGCTTATAGAGGGGTTATTTCTGTCACCTAGGTGTTAGCTTTAGAAAATTAGGTGTAGCTATTTCCCACTTTTGATTTCGTAATTTCCCATTATTTCAAAACACAAAAAAATCTTATATTTAAAAACCTAAAAATAAAGTTGATTTCCCATTTTCAAGCGAGAGTTTCTAAAGTGCAAACTTGCCTCCTTGGATGACCCTAGATACCCCACTATTTAGGTTTTACAAATTTTAAAAGTGATTGCGAAATTGCATGTTGCAAAGACTTAAACCCTAGTTTTAACAAATCACACATTCTTCGCATCACTTACGGACGAACGAGATGGGAGACTCACACCAGCGTGACTGGCCGACGCCAAGGGAGATGAATTCTCCGATGAGGGAGGACAACGGCGATGATGGGAAAGGTGGCTCTTACTGTGGCTGGCAAGGAGCTGAGGAAGGAGAGGAAGGTATTGGGCCGGTCAATTTGACTGTTGGTTGGCCTGAGGAAGGAGGTTGAGAAGGTCCACTGGAGCTAGTCAAAGAAGGCCGTGGAAGGAGTTGAAGAGGTGTTTTAGCCTTAAACCTTGCTAAAGAGCACGGTTGAAGATGGGTGAGCTTATATAGAGCTCAAATGTGATCTCTAAATGAGGAAAGGATCTCAATTAGCCATGGTTTCAGAGGGAAGAATCCCTCAAATTCCTCAAGCTCGCTTGAGCTCTGAGATTTGATTCAGGTCTTTTGAGATGGCTCAAATGATCGAGTATCTCCTCAAGATCATTCCCTTCAATTTTGGAGGGATATGGATTTGATTTGAGAGAGATTCCTTTTCTCAAATCTTGGTCGAAGGTGATTTCACACCTTCAATGGTGGAAGGGGCATTTTTGCAATAAGGTGAAGAAGTTAGGGACCTTCTTGAAAGAAATTTTGAAAGTTGGGGGTCTGAGTGTGAGAAATAGAGATTTAAGGGATTGAAATGAAAATTACATCAAGATGAACTCTAATTGGGCCAAAATTTTGGCCTTAACCTAATTTGGACCCAAGAAATCTGATGGTGAAGCTGGATTTCAGTTTTGACCATGTTTAACTGAAAAATTTCCATAGAAGCCCAAATTAGGGTAAAACCCTATCTGAAGCTCTGTCTAAGGTCAAAATGGATTCAGATGGTCAAACCAAGGGTATCAAACCTATTAGAATATTTTTATTTTAATTTTAGGATGTTTAGATGAATTTTATCCTGAACAAAACCTCTTCAATTTAAGCAGGTTTGAAATTAGGGTTTTATGTTCTGATGCGGTTCTTAAAACATGTGAAACCCTGTTTCTGTCTATGTGGACCCAATCTTTGAACTTTATGCTCAATAGACCTTCAATTAACCCTTGGGAGACCTCGTGGTTACTCTGCAATTATGATTTGATGTTCAAACTGTAGAATTAGCCATGTTTTAATGTTCTCTTCTCAAAATGGATTTGCATGGAATTACTATCCTTAGGTGATCATTTAGGAGCATTTGTCACTTGATTTCAACTAATTCAAGTTAGTTATTGTTAATGATGGTATTACCATTAGGCTGGTGTTGGGCGGCTGTGATGGTGCCATGTGGTGGCATCATGACCATCCATCTTCTTTGCTTTGTAGGTGGTACCACGGATGTTGGATTAGATTGATGTATGCGTCGTTGGGATGCGATCATTGATCTGAATCCATCTATCTGGTTGGATTTGGCATCTAAGGTTCGGATTGGCACCACCTTGCCTCTTGACCATTGATCTTCCTCGGACTGCATAAGGTACTTCGGGACTCTCATAAAGGCGATTTCGAAGGCATTGGACTTCGATCGTCATCCTAATCAAATCTGTATGGTTAGATCATCAACCAAGGCCCTGAAATAAATCTTCTTCTCTCCTTGCCACAAAAGGATGCAAATTAACCTATAATTTATGCAAACTATTCTAAATACAGAATGATGCATGCCATGCAATATTTAAAATATGGAATGCATTATAATGTTAGGAACATACATAAATAGCAATTTTTAACCTAAATGGGTGTTTATACTTCAAGTAGATTAGTTAGATCCATGCCTACTATTCTACTTATCTAAAAATACCAAAAAAAATTACAAAGCCCCAAAACACCAAAAACAAATAAAATCAAAGCATGATTTTATAAAATCAAATGTTCACCTCCCCATGTTCGACTCAGGGCTGACCTTGACCTTCGGTTATAAATGTATTTGGCAGTGGATTTTTACACACTATGATGACAGGTTTTCAACTCAAATCTTTTCACATATAAAATCTCGCTCACCATCGACCACCACTGGCTTTGCGACTCGCCGTCGTCATCATCGCCTTCTCCCTACCTCAAGATGCGAACCCAACATCGCCAACACATCGGTGGTGGTCCGGCCAAGCACCTCCGCTGCTCGTTGGCGAAGTTCCATGGCTGGAGCTCGCTTCTGATGTTGCACTGTCACTCCTCCAGCGAGTTCTGCTAGCTAAAGGAGAGGAAGGGCAGGAAGAAGAAGAAGAGGCCAAGGGACTCATCCGTGAGAAGAAAATTCTGCAAGGACTGATTTGTAAATTCACAGGGACCATGATGTAAGAAAATATATATTTCCTAATTCGGCAAAGACTAATGTGCAGTACCTTTTGATTAATATCTGATTTGTCTTGATTATTGAGCATTTAGAGATTTCATTACATTACCTCATCCGTTAGGCATTACTGAATTATTTAATGCTAGATCGTAATAACTTTATTTTGTTTAATCAAGCATTAAATAATCAAAGCAATCTGAAATTATTGAAGTTAAAGTGCAAAATCAATTTCTCGATGAATTATTTACATAATTACATATTAGTGGATTGCAGAACTTGCATGGTTGTTATTTGAAATTCCATGGACCTAGTGATTATTCTCTTAACTTTATTAAACTAGATGCTTGCAATTGAAAGCTAAACTTGCATTTCTGTTGCGCTTAGCGAACAATCTCGGAATACACTTTTATTTCGAGTTATAAATTGTAAATGGTAATTACGCTTCTATCATCTATACTACAACACGATTTTAAAACACGATAGAAGCCAATTAACAAGAGGGGTTCCCCTCACTAGGCTGTGGTGGAGTTGGCGGCAATTGTGATCGTTTGGTGGTTGAAGCCATAGGTAAAGGAAGGCACACCCAAACAGGTAGGGACTTCCACTCCTTTTTGGATTCCCACTTGATTTTCCCTGATTAGATTGTGACTTGGAAGCATGGTTTTGCTTAGTTTGTGGTTGCATGTGGAAATAATTGGGTTATGCTTTAGGTTTGGGTTAAATCTTTGTGAAGGTGAGGTTAGGGGTTTCATTTGGGATTTGAGTTTGAGGATGGCATCTGTGAAACCTAGGTGGGTTTAGGTGTTTATAGAGTAGAATTATGCCCTAAATAATGGTTTGTATGGATTGGGTTTTGGTTCAAAGTGTTTCTTGCATGTGTCGTACTTTGTAGCTGAAATTTTATGAGATTTGAATGAGATAAGTGTGGGTTTATGGGATATTTTATTAGTCCTTGAAATTTCAAGTATTAATTTCATGTGATGTGTTAAACATTTGGTTCTCTGTAGGCAATTGCTAATTAAAGGAGTGGAAGGAGTACCCCTTGTCAAGGGAAGGTTAGAAATTCAAAATGAGAAAAATAGAACAAGCTCCAGCTACTCCATAAGGCTATTTCATTTCATAATTGGCTTGTCATTAATGGGGATGAAAGAGGTGTTGGTGAAGACACCCCCTTATCCATGCAGTTGAAAGATTAGGAAATTGATTCTTACTTATGAAATCAAGAGTAGAAGACTATGTGAAGTCAAATTTCTAAGGAAACTAGCCTGACATATTCACTTCCAATTGCATAGGAATAGCTATGCAGGAACAATCACAAACAAGACAGGGTTGCAAAAGCAAGCATTGGGTGTCTTGTGTGAAATTGCAATGTCTAGTTTGTAGACTATCCTTATTATTAGGAATTTGCTTGACATTGGATATGGTTGGAACTTGGATCAAAGTGGAAGATAATTTTAAAATACATGCATTTATTCTACAGCTCCTTGTCCATAGCGTCCTTTCCGGTTAACTCTAGATCAACTTCTTCTTGCTTGCGCAGGTTGACCATCCTTTATAAATTCGTAAGGTCTTTAGCATTTCCCATGATTATTCTTGTAATGGGATCTGGCTTGTAAGGTGGTTGTAGTAAGGGCTCCGACTTGTAATGACTTAGTCAAGAAAAGATATGATATAAGGGCTTGTAGGTTGTCAGATATCCTCATGGGGTAGAATTGGGAACTATGGGATGTTCTATAGGCTTTGTGGTTTCCCATGGAACATTGGAAAGCTCTCCAATCCTCATGGGGTACAAGGGCTTGTAGGTTGTCTTTATCCAAAAATTTTGTGTAACATTGATAGCAGATAAAATATGACACACTTATAAAGTGGTTTTTACTTATATAGATGTTAAATCTTGTAAGAGGGATAAAAAGGAGAAAACCAAAACTGCATCAGGATATCTACTTCTTTATATATATATGTATATATATATAACCAAAGTTAGATATGAAGGTACATAAAGAATTCATGTAGCTAATGGGACTCGTTACTGTTAAAAGTGATGCACACTCATGTAGCAACTAGGTTGTGATTTCCTAGTGAAAGAGATTGTTGCAAGGATCATTTGCATCCTCATATTTGGGCTTAAGTTAGTTATGAAGTACAACGGGGGCTTTATATGTATCTCATTCAGCATTTTAAAAATGACGCCAATCAATTCACATCATTTTGTTGTGGTCTACTTAGAATTATTGATATTATAAGGAAATTTTATTGGGTTAAAGCTGAGCCTTCGCTAGTTGTTGGTGCTAAGCCCCTTTTACATCCAACAACTGGACAAGCAATTGCAAAGAGTCTATTGTGATGCACGATGATACTTAACCTTATTTTCTTGCCATTTTTTTTGTGTTTTTACCACTTTTAGATGATGGGTGTGCTCGTCGATTTTCTATCACTTATTGTTGTTCTATAATGTGGTGGTGGGTGTGCCCACCTATTTAAATTGTGGTATGAATTCACAGTACAGGTTGCAAGTATCTATTTTTGGGAAAAATATCGAATAAATAGGGGAAACTCTGCTAGATTTTCGGCAGGTTTTGACCTTGCAATTTATTGGTGCCCAATATCAATTCTAGAGCCCAGCATCGGTACCTAGGACTAGGACTGGTACTGGTGTACTTGTTCCACCTCGCTTGAACTCTAAAAAGAGGATTAAGAAGTTGATTGAATCTGACTAAGCAAAGGATTGAACCCAAAATGTTGAACCTATATGAACTCAGTTATAGTCTAATAAATGGAATGCTCCGATCCTAAGGTATTAAGTATGACCCCAGGTGATCCACTAGGTCTCTAGGGCTTCATTTCATACACGGAACCCAATGGAATTAAATGATGGTAGGTCGACTAGGGGAGCTTGTAAGGCTACACCCTTAGACTTAATGAACCACAGGTTCACTGCTTGGGTAAAGGACCTGAGTTGCGGTAGCAAGAGGCTTCCAAGGAATTTGCCTTGGAACTTGAAGGGTTCCTGGTTTCGGTGATAGAACTTGGGTTTTCATCCATGTTTGGTACTTGGATGTACCCAAATCTAACTTGATGCGGAGATACTCATGGCTCTAGGCTTTGACAGCACCCACATGAGCAGCGGGGGATGCCAGAGTATGTGGTACTTGTAGCTAGAGGCTCATTGGGCACTCGTTTGTATAGAAGTGCTAGGGTACTGTGATGGATTGGTTGAGACCTCGTCTAATGGCAGATTGAGAGGACACACTCACAATCTACGCTCCTACAAAGAGCCACTCCTAGTAGGAGCATTGGTGTGGTTCGATTGTTCTAGCCAATCCTGTGATGATCTAATTTCATCTATGACTGGTCCTTATTGGACACGAACTGAGCTTGAGCTTCGTGGTCAGAAGGTATAGGCCTAGGTTGCTCCCAAGAGGTCCGACTCTTTTGGCTCAAATCAGCAACATACTCGATACATCGAGAATAGGAATGCCTTTCTCGAGGATCAACAAACTTGCTAGTCTCTCCCTTGGCCAGGGCATGATTATCAGACTGGAATCCAAAGGAAAGGATGCATCTCAATCTCCTATGGTAGAGAGGGATGATTCCTAGAATCTGATCACTGAGGCGAGTGAGAGAATAAATATTACTACCAATCATAGGAAGAATTTTGGGCTACTTGATTAATGGGTTTTGGGAACACGATGGCTAGTCAGGTTAGACCGGGTTCGAAAGTTAGAACCTATGGTGTTGTGTTGGACTAGGGACCCAGCTAGTAAATGAAAATGTACACTATCCTGTTCTGTTGAGATACAGTAGTTGTTTGTTCCCTACTAAGTTGATTGACTCATCCCTACTTTGTGATCTACTTTCAGGTTGTCGCTGTCGTGTGTCGTTGACACTTGGGATTTGTTGCTGCATGAGTTTTTACTCAGATTTCTGGCTGGTAATCTTTTATACTTTTTTTCCTTTGTAACTTCCTATTTAGTGCATGTTTAATATCTGCTTTTCTTTATCAATTGTGTGTCATTGTTCTCGTACTTTCTTCCATTTTATGTATTAAATGGAACTCTTTTATAGCTCGTCTTAGTTAGGTACAACCTAAATTAAATAAATCAGCACCTCTTCTATTGTCATCCCTCGTAACTCTGATCCTCATTTAGGGGCTTGGGTTTTGGGGCGTGACACTATTGGCCTTGTTCTTCTTCGCCTAATTCTGTATGTATAACATATTGTAATGAGAAACATAATTAAATCATTTATTACAAAATACCCTTAGAAGTATTTATATTTACATCTGTCACAGGCTTATTCCAATGCTCACAACAATCTTTCCATACATTTGCTGATACTGTAGGAGGCATGTTCCTCAATGCCTCCTCATGTGATGACATTTTATTATAAAACTAAATCATGCAAATAAAATGTCAAAGGTAATTCATTAAGTAAATCATATAAAAATTGATAATATTACATATTTCATCTATCACTTCGTTGTCATCTCCGATTATTATGTCGTCTTGGGACATGATTGAGGATATACTTGGTGACATTCGGAACGTCACCCCAATAAAAAATCACCTATATTAAAAAATGATATAAACAAATTAAATATGATTGAACTAAACATATATATATATATACGTTAAGAATTATTTACCTCCATATTACAAATAAGCTGCCTCTTCACCTCCTTTGGGACCCTCCTCCAATCAAAACAAGAAACGGGGATGAGCTCCTTTACCATCCTAGATAGTCTGCTAGTGAAAGGAGGATAGTCTGGATCTTCTCCAGCTTCAGTGATATGCAGTTTGATGCTCGTTCCCTCTGGAAGTGCATCTAGATTTACATTTCTTTTCTAACCCCTTCCTTTTTTTTCCCTTACCTGATAAGAAAAATATAACAAAAAATTACAACATTACAAACAAATTTCAAAAATTAAATGTTGAATATAAATAAGATATTACCCATAATTCTTATCAGAACCGTTCCTTGCCTCAGCTTGAGGGTCTTGCTGAGGTGTTTGTTGTACCTCAGCATCATTGTCCTTACCCTTCCCCTCACCATCAACCTCGCCATCACTATCGCCCTTGTCCTCGTCCTCATCCTTGTCGTTATCATCGTCAAGGTAGTGGGTCACAACCTCTGGCTCTAGCTCTAGCTCTTGCACTACAGGGGTGACCACCTTCTTGCCCTTGTCCTAGTACTATCGAGTAAGATCACTTGGCCGGATGTATTTACAAAACCTCGTAAATGTAAGATTAGGCACCATGACAATGGGGTGTGCGTAGGGAGTATTGAGAGGGAGTACTGATGGGGACTTGGGGAGGTAGAGTGCGGGGTAGTTGCTGTGTTTGGGGAGGCTGGGTGCGTAGTGGCTGTGTGGAAGGAGGCTAAGTCTCATCCCTACCCGTTGAGGTGGCCTGGTCATCCTTACCCCTATTAGCAAATTTTTTGAATTTCATCTGCATATGCATAAAAAAATAGTATTTATATAAATATGAAGAAACAAATAAATATAATATAAAGTAGGAAAAAATTTGGTAGAGCATCCCCTATATTATGGATATTTTCCAAAATCCTATATGAATAAAACCGCACATCCCACATCTTATGAAATATAAATAATTAAAAGTAAACAGTAGGTACATGAATAATAAATGAAAAGTAAATAGTAAACATAAGTAATCACACATATGGATGGTCTTTCCTATGTATCCTAGCATTTTGTATGGTTTTTGATTTGGAAATTATTTGTAGGAATCAAATTCCCTGCTATCTAGCTTATTTTGTTCTAGTTTAGCTCTAAAGTTGAAGCATTTCAGTTTTTTAACTTGATTTCATTGGTATACTTGTTTTTTTCATCTTCTTCCTTTTGAAGCAAGGATTGTATTCTAAGACCCATTGAAAAAAACATTGCAAGATTTGAAGGCCCATAGAAGTTGCAGGATCCCCATTGGACCCTCATCTCCTCCCACCTAAATCACAAGTACTGTAGGAAAAGGCATACAAATTAGCTATCCACTTAGCTATCTAAATCAAACTAATTAGCTATAGGAAAGGCCTACCTGAACAGAAAAAGGAGGAGGAACCATCAAGATCAAATGGCCAAATCCTAGCTAAATCCCAATTGGTGTTCAAATTGTTCATTTGAATAACCTTTATTATGGAGTGATCTTGATGGTTTTCAAAAACAAAAAGTCTTGCTTGATTTTCTATGAATGATATCTTTTAAATGATCTAAAAGGTGTCTTTTGATACCAAAGTCTATTTATATACAGTTGTATGTTGGGAAGAAAATAATGCGTTGAAATACATGCTGCTTTGGTACATGATAATAAAAAAAGAAATGGTCTAAAAGACAATTATACCTTATATATTGATTACGCAACAATTATAAGACCTAATCTACCTAAATTAAGTTAGATCCTATCTTAACTTAGGAATAATGTATGCATGAGCACCATATTTTGCATCATAGTTGATTTGTTTAGCTATGTAAATAATAATGTTATTTTTATGTTCTAATTGATAGGCAATAATAATTGCAGATGATTCAGGGCCGCAGATGATAAATTCGACCGTATGTATCTGATCAGGACAACGATTGGAGTCGAACGCTTCTGAAATCGTCTTGATCAGACTTCCATAGCATCATATGCAGTCCGAGGAAAATCAAAGGTCAAGGGGCAAAGTGGCACGAATTCGAAACTTAGATGCCAAATTCGACTACATGGATGGATCTGGATCAACAATCATAGCCCAACGACATGAAAATCAATCCAATCTAACATCCGTGACGCCATCTACAAAGTAAAGAAGATGGATGACCACGTTGGTGCCATGTAGCACCATCACAGTTGCCCAATGCCGTCAGCCTCCCCCTTCTCATCAGGCAACTCTTAATCTTAGTCATTGGATCTTCATCAAACGATTGAGAGCGCAACACCCTTAAACCAAAAACACGACCATCCACGGCTGCAGCACGTTGGTCAGCACCCTCAAACGAGGGCCAAGAGCGCCCGTTCGAATCGTGGGGAGTAGCGCAATTGAGGTGGTAGCGAGGTGCATCAAATTGAAACGCATGATCATCAATTGACGACACTGGAGCTTGATGTGTGGTGAGCAGAGGCACATTGGATCAACACGCGTGTGAAGACGTGCAGCTACATGTGGGCGCGGAAAGGCGGTCGCGAGCTTACAACGTGGGTTGGTCTCAGCCGTCGATTGTCAAGATCAGACAACCAAGATTGAAAGCATGCGCACTCATGTGTTTAGCGTTAAGGCGGTGGATCGAGTGGTGCTGAGTGCCCGTGGCGCGTTCTGGTGAAAGTGCGTGTTGGGCATGCGATGGAGGCTCGTGGGTACGTGTTTTGATGCGATCTAAGTCGTAGATCTTCAAATCGACGGCTCTGGTTGCTCCAAATAGTTCGCATGGATTAGGACTCTAAAAAAGCCATTTTGCCTCTCATTTTGGCTATAAAAAGGACCCCAGACCCCCTTCTAGCAGTTCTAGTGGATTTTATTCTAGTTGTTCTAATTTAGTTCTAGTTATTCTTCTGATCAAGCATTCAACTAGATGCATATATCTATCTTGCTTATTATTCTAGTTCTAGTTAGATTAATTGTTATTAACTCAAGTCACATTTCTGCCTCCCTAAGTTCGATCGGGACTTACCAAATCTCATTATATTTATTTGTCGACGTGTTTTTACTCTATACTATGACGAAAACATTTCAAAAATGTGATTTCATAACTGACATATATCAATATCCATTTCACCTGGACAAACTTCTCATAAGTGTTCTTGATAAGCATTCGCTTCTATTTCAGGTTTGACGTCCTTTTGCTTGTCATAATATTTACATGAAATTGTCCGGACAGGTATAATCCATCCATTTTTGTTGTTGTCAGGGACGTAGAAGACTTTAGATACTTGACATGCTAATGTCAAAGGTTCTGAAGAATGAAGAATTTGACGGTTCTTATTCAAACTTATAAAACCGTGCTTCTTGTCAAGTTTGAAGCCAATGCCTTCTTTGAACATGTCGAACCAATCATACTTGAAAATGACAACTCTATGATTGTATCTGAAGCTCATCTCAACAATTTCTTCAATTTGTCTATAGTAGTGATGGTAACACCATCATTAGCCATAACTAACTTGAATTAGTCAAAATCAAGTGACAAATGCTCCTGAATAATTGCCTGAGGACCGTAATTCCATGCAGATCCGTTTTGAGGAGAGAACGTTAAAATATTGCTAAATCTGCAGTTTTAACGTTACATCATGAATGCAGAGTAACTATGGGGTCACCAAGGGCTTAATTAAAGGTCAAGTGACCATTAAAGTCCAAAGAATGGGTCCACATAAACAAAAATGTGGTTTCACACGTTTCGAGGGCCGTAATAGCACATAAAATCTTAATTTCAGATCCGCTTGAATTGAAGAGGTTCTGGTTAGAATAAAATTTATTTAAACATCCTAAAATTTATAGAAAAATATTCTAAGAGGTTTGGTAGCCTTGGTTTGACTATCTGAGCCCATTTTGACCTTAGACAAAGTCACAGACAGGATTTTGCCCTAATTTGCACTTCTGCGCAAATTATTTAGTCAAACATGATCAAAACTGAAATCTAAGTTCACCATTAGATTTCTTAGGTCCAAATTAGGTTAGCGCCAAAATTTGGGCCCAATTAAAGTCCATCTTGACATAGTTTGCAATTCAGTCCTTAAAATCTCTATTTCTCTCAGTCAGGCCCCTAACTTTCAAGATTATTGCAAATAGCCCCCTAACTTTATCATCTTATTCACATCCAGGTCCATGCTGCCATTGTTGGGTCAAATCCCACATCGCCATCTTTGACCGACCTAAGACCCAGCAAATCAACACTAAATCTCACCAAATTTGGTCGGATTGGTGTTCTGACGGAGAGGAATCCCTTGAGCAAGGTTTTAGATCCTGATTTCAAGCAACAGGATTAGGTGAGCTCACGAGAAATTGGAGAGTTCTTGTTCCCAAATCTCATTGCAATCACACGGTTTCTTCCTATTAGAGCTCAGTTTCAAGCCCTATAAAAAGTTTCCTAGGTCTTAAGCTCTTCCTTAGTCGATTCTAGGCCAGAAAACCCCTTCTCCCCACTCCGACCTCGAACTCCACCGACTCCGGCGGCTCTCTCAATCTCCCTTGTCCGCATCCCCAATGGTCAAATTGGAAGCACAACTCTCTTCCTCACCTTCTTCCGACGGTGGCTAGCCAAAGCCCCGTCGCATTTAACCTCTTCTTCGCTGCCACACCCTCATTGGAGAATTTGTCTTCTCCACATCCGGCCATCACACCGGCGTGGAACCCTTGCCCTTTCATCCCTTAGACTAGGCCTATCTCTTTCTCTCCTCCTCTAGATAATCCCTAGCCCTCTCCCTACTTATTTTGACTGACGAACCACTGCCTCCCCTGTCATCTTCTTTGCTTCTAGGGACACCTCCGATGAAGTCGCCACACCGCTACACAGCACGAAACCACACACCACCTTCACTAGAAGCTTCCTCACCCTCCAGCAATCAAAAGCCCTAATAAAATTAGAAGCTTCATCCACTATTTTGCCCCAACGACCTAACCCATCATCCACGGCCATCTCTGACTTCACCCAACCTCATCTGACCTCGAAACACCAAATCAATCCCACCGTCGTCTTCCTCGCCTCATGGCGAAGCTCAGGAGCTTTTTAATTGGGTTGCAAGGCCATTTTATTGCATTTCAAGATGGCAGATTGTATTCAGGACATACCTCAACTGGAGCTCCGTAGTCGCCGTGAAATCTCTGCCTTCCATCCGCCATGCTCTGGCTACCATCATCATTAGCAACGTCCTCAGCTGGAGCGGAATATCCTCACGAAGGCTTTTGGGCTCTCGATTGAAGGAAAACAAGATAACAACCACATCAATTTGATGAGAAGCCTCAGCAAATAGTCCCACCTCGTTCATGGCAAATTGCACACGGTGCATATAAGGAAATCGTGCCATACGCTTATCGCCTTGCACACGGGGGGTCGGGTCCCCCATGCACATGCCTCTCACACCTCACCTGCTATATCACGTAGATGAGTCTGGTCCCCAATGCTCATGATCTAATTACCTGATTAGAGATATAAGAGAAGAAAATATGAGGATGGGGGAGGGTTCTGCAGTGTTCCACCTCGGGAAATATGCCCATATGCTCTATACTTAGCCATTTCTAAGGGCTGTGCTCTGAAGCCTTATGTTAAGGCTTACTTCTGGGGTTGCTGAGGCCTTATGCCTTGGCTGTGCTTTGAATGGATTAAGGCGTCTGTGGAACCTTGAGGACATCTAATTGTGAGTTACTGTGGCTATATTTGAGGTTGACTATGGTATTTGGCTAATGTGGATATTTGAATAAGTGGTTCAAAAATCACTGTTGAGATATTTGATTGGTTGATATGCATGTGATATATGCTTAATTAGAGGATTTAATTTGTGATTTAAATCATCACTTTTTAGAGTTTCTCCTATTCTTTTTATCCCAATAATTCTTGAGATATAATTGCTCATTATTGAATATAGTTTATCTTTGCTGAAATTTATTATTGTACTCATTATTTCTAATTGTAATTAATGTGTGAATTCCACATTTGTTCCTTACGAACGACCTTGGACTCACTTGTGTTTTCGAGTTTTATAAATTTAAGTGTTATTGTGACTTTCGTCCTATACTACTACGCATATTTCTAAAAGATGATTTTCGCATTACAATAAGTAGCCATCACAACTAGTGCTCAAATCGTAATTGATAACAACATCAACATGCTACGTGACCTTCGTATATAATGAGACTACATGTGTAGGTTAATTAATTACATAATTGTCTGAATATTACGATAATGTTTACATATATAAAACATACTTTGATACGTAAATAGATTAGTATTTACACATTTTAATTGCATTTATATAAGATAGAATATATATTCTAAAAATATGCATACATTATATGCATCATTTTGTTTTTTACTCGTAAATAATCCTTTTCTTCTTACCACCTCCTCCTCGCTGATGGCAACAATGGGATCGCCTCGTCCTCCTCGGCCTGATCACCCACCCAAATCAGCTAGTCTCGCACGGCAGCCTCAACCACCTCGAGATCTCCGGCCATCCGTTGGAGAGTCGGCAACGATTTCTCTAAAAAGGAGTCGTCCGTGCACAGGAGAAAAAAATCTCATCTCCTCCCCTTTCGGGGACCGGCCACCACTCGCCCATCGTGCATGAAGCTTTCACCGTGGAACATGAAGCTTACACCGTGACGCCACCTCGAACTCCTTGCCTCGCCTCCGCAACCACCTGCAACCCTCCTCTCCAGTGACCAGTATCAGCCATTCGTTGCCACCCACAACCCCCCTACGTCTTCTTCCTCATCTTCTTCCCCTGCACCTCATAAAGGAACCCATAGACCATCGACACATTCACTCATCCACACGACCATCTGACCACCTACCCTTGCTCCGTCCAGCACCGGCGACCTCCCGACATCACCCATCGACATCTGTCCAAATCTGAGCGCCACCAGCCACTCCTCCACCCGGCGGCAACTCCACCCGGCCGCAACTCCATCCGGCCTGCTTCCGCGTCTTCCGAAGATCTCGGGCCGCGCCGAGACCGCCAACGCAAAGCTTATGCTCCAGAGCACCTCCATCGAGCTCGCCGTTGCCAGAAGCCTTCCCACGCGCGCACGGTCTTCCTCGTTTCGTTTCCCTTCTTTCCCATCATATTAGTTGCAATGACCATGTGGGGATTTGGTTGGAGTTGAGTTTTTTTTTTTTTTTTATAAATAGATTTGTTTATTGCATTTTACACTCACTGCACTCTATTTCTATAGCTAATAATCTTTAATGTCTCTTTTTCACAATACCATCCTCTCTGATGGACTTGATGGAATAAATTTGATGAGTATTTACATGCAGCAAAATCTTTAAAATTTGAAAATATAAATGCTAGATAACATAAGTTTTTACTAGGTTCGTACCTCTTAGTGGAGGTAGCTTGATTTTGTGGTTTAATGTCAGAATATTTTAGTTAATCTTTGATTGAGGAGTTTCCTACCACATAAAAAAAAAAATATCAACGATAAATCATCCTTTTACAACTATTTCAATTAAGTGGAAATCTCTCTTTTCAGTATCATCTGTGGGTGTTGTTCTAAACCTGAATCCGTTTATAATGTAACTTGAATGATAATGTCTATAATTCAATAGTTGATCGAATATTATGTCAAAGTGTTCCACCCATCATGGGTCATTCTCTTCTTTCATTTGAATAACACGTTGTTTAAATCACTCAAGAAAGTCAACCTTACGTGTTTATGGATGTAAACACTCCTCAAATTTATTATAAAATGTACAAGTGAGCTAGACGTTAATCGATTTCAGAGATTAATTTGTATTCTATGTGGAGGATAGACCTTCTTGGAATATCAAATATGGAAAGACAATATTCATCATTCTCATTATACCCTCCATCATAATTTCTCTATAATCGATTAAATCGATTGTCTGTCTCATCCATAGACATGCCACAAAAGTTAATGGACTTTTTTACCAGATATCCTTCATCAATAGATCATTCAGGCTTGCCTTATTTAACACATAATCTTTTAGTTTCTTCAGAAACCATTCAACTGGATACATTCATCTATATTGTACAGGCCTAGTAATTTTTGCTTCATTTGCAAATTGCAAAGTTAAATGAACCATGACATCAAAGAAGGCCAAAGGAGATATCTACTTCATTTTACATAATGTGACGACTATTTGTTTATCCTAATACTCTAATATATCGTAATCTAATATTTTTAAATAAATAGCTTTGAAATATTGACTTATTTCTGTAAATGAATCCACAACTAGATCGGGTAGCACTCCATGAATAACTAGTGGGAATAAGACTTGCATGTAAACGTAAAAGTTGTGACTCTTTAACCCATTAATTTTCTTTTGAGTCTCATTTACAAATTGAGAAAGTTGTGAAGAATAGTCATTTAGCACCCGTACTTCTTTTAAGAAGGCAAAAATTTTTTCCTGTTAGGCTGTAAATGGCTTCCGAAAAGTCACAACTGCTGTCTTCTTTTTCAATAACATGTAACTCTGGACAAATGCATAAGGGTATTGTTGAGGCATGAATGAGGAGATTTAAAAATGCATTTGTTGTAGTATCCTCTAAATCGCTCAATCAACATATACAATTTATTACTCGAATTTAAGCCCGAGGTCGAACACAAGGAGCAAATATGGAATTCATGCACTAATCTCAATAGACAATATAAATGAGCACAATTAATTACTCAAAACTAATATTCAATGTAGCACATGAGTATATGAAGGATCTAATGAGGCAAAAAGACATCTAAAGTAAAATAATAGTGATTTAAATCACCAATTATTAGCTTAGATACACATATACTAACTGCTTAATGATATAAATAAATGAACAGTATCAACCACTTTAAATCCACGCAAGCATTAGTACACAGTGCACTATCAGACGACAGAGTCTTCAACCAGACATCTTAAGTGTCCACTGCTACAGTGTCAAGAGGGCATTGTACTTCTTCCTCTCCTCTGCTCTGTTCTTGTTCTTAGTCGTCCTCTTCTTCTGCCTTTCTTTTCTTCTCCAAGCACAGGGGAAAGGGCTCGAATTTTGGCTATGTGTTAGCCAATGCACAGAAGAACAAAATCCCCATTCCCCCGTGCTCTCTCTCTCTCTTCCCCTTCTCTTTCTCAGTGTCGGATCATATGCTTGGGTAATTGGGTGTCAGGGATCCGCGTGCCCGGGACCAGGGCTGTGCGTGTGAGTGTCACAACCGAGGTGTGCTCGGGTTAGGCGGGTCGGGTGAGAAGGGTAAGGAGGACCTCATCCTCGTGTTAGGAGGCGAAGAAATGAGGCAAGAAATTCAATTTATCTGCTACAGGTGGTGCTGTGCTCCACGAGGTGGGACTAAATCCCACAGCCCTTTCGTATGTCAGCTGCGGATGAATCCTCGTCCAATTGAGTGTGCTATTGCAACTAGAACCTCTAATTGAGGACCAGGACAACTTCTTGGGGTGAGTCCGCTCTGCCTGGAGGGTGCACCTGGAGTGTTCGATGCCTGGCGCTCGAAGAACGAAGGCGGCGATGGCAAAAGTGGCGGAGCTCTAGCGAGGACACCAAAAAACAAGAATACGACCTTGCAGCCAAGTTAAAATGCTTCAGGACATTTGTCGGACCACGGTGAATGTGTGGGTGGCGGTGGTGTGCCGTGAGAGGTCGTGGGTGAGTGTGGCGAAGGCGAATTAGGTCGGAGAACAGTGGGTTGTTCGGTGGGTAGTTAGGAGGGGCAATCGACCTAACTAAGTTAGGGTTCTTGTTCGTGAAGTCGAGGTGAAGGTGTAGGGTGTGGTGGCAAGGCGGATGGAGGGGTGTAGTGGCGAAGACGCCTCGTCAGAGGTTTGGTCGGAGACGGAGAAGGTGAGGGTGATTCACGGTGTCGAGGGGTCTTTTTGGGTTTTTAGGGTGTAAAACTAACTTAAGATGCTAAACTAACTAAACTAACCCTAATCTAATAGACGAAAGGGGGAGAGCGACTTGCCGGGGGTATGTCGGCATCAGGGAAGAAAGTGCTCTGGTGGTGGTAGGAGACGGCAACGATGACAGAGGGAGAGGCGTCGACTGGTACAGCACGACACAGAGGAAGATGAGGAAGATGAATCTGTTGTCAGCATTGTGGGCAAACGACGAGGGAGGTCAGAGAAGATCGTCGAACGTCGAGGAGCTATTCTACCAGAGAGGAGAGATGAAGTAGAGGGATTCCAGGCCAAATTCGAGCGTAGGGAGGACATGCAGGCTAAGGGGATCCTTATATAGCTCTCAAGGAGTCAGATTAGCTTGGGAATCAAGCTTTGCGAGCTTGGAAAGCTCATCGGAGAAGGAAACCTAGGAGATACCCAAATCTCTCATGTATTCACATGAGAGATTGGGAATGTTATGGAGATTGAAACTTGATCCGTTGGAGAGAGAACTTCTCAAGGAATCTCCCTTCCAATTTTGGAAGGGATTCATTGATCAAAGAAGGAGTTTTTTTCAATCAAAGGTCGACGGAAAAGGATTCCACTACGATAATGGTGGAGGGACCTATTTGCAAAGAGTGACGACAAAGATAGGATTCAAAAGTTAGGGGCATATGTGTGAGAGAGAAGACTCAGATTAGACCAAATTGCAAACTAGGTCAAGATGATCTCAGATTGGGTCTAAATTTTGATAAATCCCTAATTTAGACCCAAGGAATCCAATGGTGAAGTTAGATTTAGGTTTCGACCAAGTTTGACTGGGTAATTTATGTAAAAATCTAAATTAGGGTAACTATTTATCTGAGACTCTATTTTAGGTCAAAATTGGTTCTGATTATCAAATTAAAGGTACCAAACCCTAGAGAATATTATTCTATGATTTTTAGAGGATTTATGTGAATTTTATTCTAACCAAAACCTCACTAGATTAAGTGAATCTTTTTTTAGGGTTTCAGATATGATTTAATTCCTAAAATGCGTGAAAACCCATTTCTGTCTGCACGGTCCTATTTGTTAGACAATTAAGATCATTTGACCTTTAATTAGCCCTTGGAAAATCCCATGATTGTTCTGCAATTGAGATGTGTTGTTAAAATTACATTTTTACCCCTGTTTTACTGTATTTATCTCAGAATGATTATGCAATGAATTATGGTCCTCTACCTATTATGTAGGAGCATTTAATAACGGAATATGACTAAATAAAGCTAGATATGGCTGATGATGACGTTATCATCATACCCTCATGCCTAACTTTTGCTAGTCCCTTAGCAAAATCTCATGGAATTAACTCAAATTCTAGATTATGCTTTTTATGCTCAGATTTTTGATGTGTACTTTCTTTCTAGAGATTAGGTCAGACTGCCAATAGAAGGCCTAGAGGTACTCAAGTACTAACCAAGATCTGGACCTGACTAGCTTTAACCTCAGTCTGCTACAAAGGTTTCTGAGGCCCACAGGAACTAACCTAAGGTTTGTTGAACTTCGTGATTAAAGCACCCGTGCTTAAAACATGTTTAGTCGTAGGTTCAGTTTGTAGTGCATTTTTGTAAGAGAGAGATAGAAGAATTTTTTGCATTTTTTGGAGAGTTTTCTCTCTCTTTTTCTTCTTTATTTCTAGCTTCGAATTGGCTTTACAACACGGTCTGTATTGGATTCTTAGCTCCCACCATCAATCCTCGTAAGGTCCCTGACTTTTGATGCTTCGAGATAGCACTACCCATGGCAAACCCTAGAACCCTAGCTTTTGACACTTTGAGATAGTGCTGCCCATGACATTCTGTAGCTAAATTCAGGCCCGAGCAATCGATATTTCGAGATAATCCCACTCATGGCACCTGAATCTGCACAAGGTGCTTACGTGCAGATAAGCCGCTTCTAGTCTAGGTGTCATTTCCATAACAGAATTAACGCTTTGCGTGATTTTGATTATTAAGCTCACTGAACCAGACTGTGTGGATTAGGGTGCTTAGGTTACCGAGTCCCATAAACCAGAGGTCAGTTAATGAGGACGAATAATCCCTAAGCCTTAGATCTAATACTTAAGCTTCGCATTTTCCTCAACCTCTTAAGGACTATCCAGATCTTAACGGATACATGAATTTTTAAGCTTAAACAAGCCTAAGAGGCCTAAGATCAGCACTCATACTAATCTTCGTATCTCTTAGCACTTTTTGATTTTTATTTCTTTCTTTTTATTTGATCTAGAACTTAGATAGATTCATAATCTTTTACTAATGACTATTTCTTTTTATTTCAAATTGTTGCTCCTTTTTGACATTTAAAATCACCTCCTCTTTTCCTCATCAAGAATGACATGCAATTAATTCTTTCAAAATTTCCTCTCTTTTCTCCAATTTTTTGTTCTTTTTCTATTTTATTTTTTTTATTTTTGGAATATGTATTTTTTTTTAAAACCCTTCCGAACTTTGAATTTTCGTATGTTTGCACTTTAACACCCCCCATGCCTAAGTTTTGCAATGTCCTCATTATAAGTCCGAGGGTATGAAATCAGTTTGGGTTCAAAGATTAGAATAGGATAGTCAGGTAGGCGAACAGGTCGGGATGACTATTGCGGACGATTTTAAGCTCTGGTACAAGTACCAAAGGTGGAGTCAACTGTTCTAAAACTGAACTCAGAGTGCAATAGATGTGAAGTACAAAATGATAATCAAAAGGATCTCAGGTTTTTGGAATGACGGGTTGCCTCCCGCTAAGGGCTAAATTCAATGCCTTCAGTCGAGCAGAAAATGGTATAGAGGAGTGGTCAAATCAGACGAATTTTGTAGAATAAGCACCTTGATCAATAGCTTGGTTGGTCCAACCAGGTGCTTGTTCAAGTCCACAAGCTGATGATGCAGCCCAAACTTAATCAATCTGGTGGGTTGATAGATGTGAATCAGTAGATGCAAAACCCACCATATTTTGTGTAGGTTAAGGAGGATCCTTATATAGGTCTCAGGGAGTCGGATTAGCTTGGGAATCAAGCTTTGCAAGCTTGGAAAGCTCACCAGAGAAGGAAACCTAAGAGATACCCGAATCGCTCATGCGTTCGCATGGGAGATTGGGAAGGTCATGGAGATTGCAACTTGATCCGTTGGAGAGAGAACTTAAAGAATCTCCCTTTCAATTTTGGAAGGGATTCATTGATCAGAGAAGTTCTCTTCAATCAAAGGTCACCGGAGAAGGATTCCTCCACAATAATGGCGGAGGGACCTATTTGCAAAGAGTGACGACAAAGATAGGCCCTTTTTTGTAAGGAATTCAAAAGTTAGAAGCATATGTATGAGAGAAGACTCAAACTAGGCCAAATTACAAACTAGGTCAAGATGATCTCAGATTGGGTCCAAATTTTGGTACAAACCTAATTTCGACCCAAGGAATCCAATGGTAAAGTTAGATTTAGGTTTTGACCAAGTTTGTTTAGGTAATTTATGCAAAAATCTAAATTAGAGCAACTATCTGTCTGAGACTCTATTTTATGTCAAAATGGGTTCTGATTATCAAATTAAAGGTATCAAACCCTAGAGAATATTTTTCTATGATTTTTAAGGGGTTTATGTGTTTTTATCCTGACCAGAACCTCAGTAGATTAAGTGGGTCTGTTTTTAGGATTTCAGATGTTATTTAATTCCTAAAATACGTGAAAACTCATTTCTATATGCACGGACCTACTTGCTAGACAATTAAGACCATTTGACCTTTAATTAACCCCTAGAAAATCTCATGATTATTCTGCAATTGAGATTTATTGTTAAAACTATATTTTTACCCTTATTTTACTTTATTTCTCTCAGAATGATTTTGTAATAAATTATGGTCTTCTTGTTGTTATGTAGAAACATTTAATGATGGAATATGACTAAATAAAGCTAAATATGGTTGATGATGATGTTATCATTAGGTATCATGTCTTTCCTCATCTTCACTGTATCCTTTGGACTATCAGTTAAGTTGAACACATCCAAAATGTTATCTATAACATTTTTCTCAATTTCATCACATCAAGATTATGTCAGATTGTCAGCTCTTTCCAATACGGGAGTTCCATGAAGAAAATGCTCTTCTTTTTAGTACCCGTATGTTTCAAAGTTGTTTGATCTTTCTTAAATGGACAACCTAATCATATGTTGCGAAGTTGTTGTAATTTCTCCATTACTTGAAAACCTGACAATCTTATTGAATTTGTACTCAACTTATTCCTCAAATTCTTTGAAGAATACCGACAAGTTTTACCATCAAACTTGTTCTTAAACATTGCAGTTCACATCTATGCTCAACATGCAGGAATTTATAGTGTCTCAAATAACAAAACTTGTTGCTTTCAGGTAGTCGAAGATAATGAGTATCATCCATACATACTGGACAAGCAGACTTCTCTTTTGTACTCCATCCCGACAAATTTGCATATGCGGGGAAGTCATTAATTGTCCACAATAATGCAACATGCTTATTAAAGAATTCTTTTCTGTATGCATCATATGTATGAATGCCGTTATACCACAATAGTTTTAGTTCATCTATTAATTGTTAAAGATAAACATCTATTGCATTCCTTAGCTAGTTTAGACATGAGATGAGGAGAGTCAACATCATAAACAACGATCATATACAAAGCCACAAAGGGAAGTTGTAAGTTACCATTACGACTGGCCAAATTGAATAGGACGGATACATGTTCTTACAAGGATTAAACCCATCTCTTGCAAGACTTAATCTGACATTTCTTGCATCCTTTACAAATGCTAAATGAGTGTTAAACATTTTTCACTCTTCTAAATCTACGAGATAACAAATGTGACTATTTCGTGACTTGTTATCCCAATGCTATGTCATCAAATTTCCAGTTCCACTTGAAATAAAAAGGCGTTAAAGCTTAGGAATCAATGGAAAGTAACGTAGAACATTCTCAGGCTATTTTCTGGCCCTTGTATTTAGTGAATTTTCACTTTATATCTCTCTACACCACACTGTGGACAACTACTTAATTCTGCATATTCATTTCTGTACAACACGCAATCATTTAGACATGCGTCAATTTTCTCGCAATTTAAATCAAGTATACGAATCTGTTTCTTTACTTCATACCATGTCATTGAATAACCTTTCAGATTTTTTAAAAGCTCTCCAATGAATTTAAGCACCTCAGACATCAATTTAGAGGTCGCTCTATTCATAATCTTCATCCGAAATAACTTTAAAAGAAATGACAATGTCAAAATGGATGTGATACATGAAGTAATAAGTTCATCCGCCGCCCTAATAGCATCATAGAATTGATTAGAAGTTTCCCCACTAGCCGAATCTTCAACTCTTGCTCTCATTTCATCAAGCATTTCATCAATGTCATCGGCTTCAAATCCACAATAGACTCATCAAAATCTATCGAAGATCATCTGACTTCCTTTATAAGATCCTCTCCATGAGCAATCCACTTAGTATAATGTTACTACCAACCGTTGCAAATTATGTGCTCGAATACAGTGCTCTTATCATGTGGATATCCATTCAAGCACATCTTACATAGGCAAAAAATCATGTCGAACTTGTCTCCTTGTCTGAATGACTTTCTATTGTAATGAAATGCCCAATCAAGGAACTCTCTCACTCCATTCTTGTATTAGGAGTAATTCGAGTTTCTTAAACTAATCTAAGACTTATCCATGATAATCTACAAAAATAAAATAAAACCACCCAATAATTATAATCTGATTTTAAATGTGTTTGTATTTTGATTAGGGTTTTCACTTTATAACCATCCTTGAAGATTTGATCATAGTATTACTTGTTACATGTAACCAATGTCTAAAGAAATTTTGGCAGCATCTCCTCACACTTTTCAAGTATACCCCACAAGACTAACCTTAACTACATTCCAATAACTCCCATTTAAGGGTGCTTTACGAACGTAGATAAATAAGTTGGTATATCGGAGAAGAGCAAACAGTTGCTATCGAAATTCCTCCAGACTTTGGTTCCATGTAACAAGTAACCCTAAGTTGTGATCAAATCTTCAAGGACCCTCTTTAGCCCAAGATCTTCACCGAAATAAAGATGATCGACACTTATGGTATGCTATAAAGATAAAACATCGTGCATGTAAGTGAGGTATACATACACTCTGTATTGTCCATATAACATGATCATAAGTCTCGACGGGTGAGTATTTTGACAGAACTATCCCCTCCTAAAACATATAACTAAGGAGTTAGAATACCTATTGTTTGGCCTTAAGTGCATCTAGACTTGTGCAAGTGTGTGTATTTATAAATTTATTAAAATTTTTGACAGAGTTTCCCTTGCAATATAATTTTGTTCCCATAACAAACACACACAATTAATCATGTAAGAATTCACAAATTAAGTGGGTACACCCCACATTCTAAACATGCGCATAAATTGAAATTAAAGTGGGCACGCCCTACATTCTAATCATACATACAAATTTAAATTAAAGTGGGTACACCCCACATTCTAATCATGCATACAAACTGAAATTAAAGTGGATATACCCCACATTCTAGTCATGCATAAAAATTGAAATTAAAGTGGGTACACCCCACAATTATGCATACATATATAACAATATAATTAATTTAAAAATGCACACATTTATACCTTGAGAAACACATGAATTGACAAGTATGTGTTCAACGACTAGCGTAACCTAAACCAAATATCACAAATCAAATACGATAATTATTAAATTTTAATTAAAAATAATTAAAAAATTAAAGGATGGGGAATAAGGGTGGCTGCATGGGGAAGAGGATAGGGGGAGGTAGAGGGGCTGATGGGGGAGGAGGGGGCCGGATGGGGGAGGAGGCAGTGGGGGAGTAAGGGCGGATGGGGAAGGAGGTCAGCAAGAGGAGGGGGGCGAATGTGGAGGAGGAGGGAGCGGCATCGAGATTAGGGAGGAGAAGGAGGAGAGGGTTGTGACTGTGTGTGGAGGAGGTGGCGCCCTGGGGAGGAGGTGATGGAAACATCATCATTCATCATAACTAACTTGAATTAGTGGGAATCAAGTGATAAATGCTCCTAAATGATTGTCTGAGGATCGTAAATTTGTATTGAACTGATCTGAGAAGATAAGAAAACATGGTTAATTTTACTACTTTACCATCTCATCATAAATGTAGATTAACCAAGGAATTGATTAGGGGTTAATTTAAGGTCAAATGAACTTTAATATCCAAGTAGTTTGCTCACATTAATTGAATCAGGGTTTTATGCATTTCGAGGATGAAAACTGTGCCAAAAACCCTCATTATCAGCCACACTCAAGTTGAAAGGGCTTTGGTCAATATAAATTCAATTTAAACCTCCTAAAAATCATTAAAAAATATTCTAAGAGGTTTGGTATCTTCCCTTTGATCATCTGAATCCATTTTGACCAAAAACAGAGATTTAGACGGAAATTTGCCTTAATTTGGGCATTTATGCAATTTACCCAGTAAAACATTGTCTAAACAAAAATTCAAGTTCACCACTAGATTCCTTATGCCCAAATTAGGTTAACACCAAAATTTGGGCCCAATCAGAGTTCATTTTGACCTAGTTTGCAATTTAGTCCCAAGATCTCTATTTTTCACATCCAAACCCCTTACATCTACATTTTTCTTACATTTAGGCCCTTAACTTCTCATCTTTCTCACCAAAAAGTCCTTGCTGCCATTGACGACAGGGTTTCCTTATCACGGCCAATAGAGAAGCTAAACCTAAATTGATTGCACGCTGATCGGAGAAATCTATCTCAAATTAGCACTAGATCCCTCCAAATTTGGAGGGATTAGTGTTCAGACTATGGTAAACCATTTGGAACACATTTCAGATTCTAATTTCGAGCAATGAGCCCAAGAGAATGATGGTAACATCATGATGAGCCATAAATAACTTTAATTAGTCGGAATCAAGAGACAAATGCTCCTACATAGTCGCCTAAGGGTCATAATTCCACGATATTCTGATTTGAGAAGAAAATAGGAAATCATGGTTAATTATGCAATTTTAACATATCATAAATACAGATTAACCATGGAGTTTTTCAGTGGTTAATTAAGGGTCAAATGAGCATTAAAGTCCAAAATGTGGGTTCACACTGATAGAAACGAGATTTCACGCATTTCGAGAACTAAATCAGAATCTAAAACCCTAATTTCAGACCTTCTTGAATTCAAGAGATTCTAGTCAGGATAAAATTCTTCTAAATCTCCTAAAATTTATGTAAAAATATTTTATGAGGTTTAGTACCCTTGGTTTGACTACCTGAACCTATTTTGACCTTAAATAGAGTCACAGATGGGATTTTACCCTAATTTGGACTTCTGTGCAAATTACCCAGTCAAACATGGTCAAAACTCAAATCCAACTCCACCATTAGATTCCTTGAGACTAAATTAGGTTTGTACCAAAAGTTGGGCCCAATCGAAGTCCATCTTGACCTAGTTTGCATTTCAATCCATTAAAACTGTTCCTCTTAGTCAAGCCCCCAACTTTCATGTTCTTTGCATTTAGTCCCCTATCTTTGTTGTCTTCTTTGCGTCCAGGTCCCTTCCGCCATTGAAGTGGGCACCCACCTTCAGGCCGAGATTTGCGGGACTTTCATGTCTCAATTTAACTCCAAATCCCCCTAAAATTGGAGGGATCGTTGCCCAAACAATGAGGAATCAGATAGACCCCATCTTAGAGATTGGAATTGATTCTCAAGCTCAGGTGAGCTCGAAGATTTTGGGGAACCTTTGCCCCAAAAACTGCGAAAAAATCAAGCTTCTTTCCTCATTCAGAGCTTGCCTTGAAGCTCTATTTAAGCTTCCCTACGCACGACCGTCCTCTCTAGTCAAGTTCAGGTCCAAAATACCTAGTTCTTCCCTTCTCTGGCCGACCTCCGGCTTGACTCTAAGGATCCTCCCAAGCCCTTTCGTCAGGATGACCAATGGCCAAATTGGCCATACCTTCTTCTCCCTCACCTTCCTCCCCATCTCGCCAGCCACAACGAGTGCTACCTCTCCCTCTCCTTGTTGATGTTCTCATCTATGGAGCAACTTTCATCTCCGGTGCTAGCAATCACACTGATGCTTGTAATCTTCCCCGTTCGTCCCTTAGCGTAGGTTCAAACTCCTCTCCATCGCCAGATCTTTTCTTACTCCTTCCTCTATCTTTTCAACGGACGACCACCACTCTCTCCCTCTGTCTACTCCATGGCTAGCAAAGCTCCGGTGAGCTTGCCCGACCAACACACGCAACCAAACGCCTCGCTATTGCCACCAAAACCTTTGCCTCACCTCCACCTCCAATAACCCTCAACTAATTTCACGTCACCACCACCTAATTGCTCCACCGAACACCACCTCCTTTGCAAACCATCTCCAACTCCGACAAAGCTCCACCAAGCTTGCCATGCCCTAAACCCACCATTAACGCACTCGCCTTCGCATGATGACCCTCATGAGCTTTTCTGATAGGGCTGAGAGGCCGCATTCTTACATTTTAAGTTCAACCAGAGTTCCACCACCACTACCTTCTTCTCCAGCCCCGTTTGCTCATCTCCAATCCTCAACTCGCCCAGCTACAGCCTGCAATCGATGCGGAACCGTCTACGGTAGTTGTCCAGGCCCTCAATTGGAGACTCAAGTAGTCACACTAGCTTCAATCGACGAAGATTTCGCCTGCTTCCATCGTGAGAAGAAGAAGGTGGGACTTAGTTACACCTCATAAGTGGAAGCATTGCTGATGAGAACCTCATCATGAGCCATAACTAGCTCATTTTGACCCAATACAAAGGATAAAAGCTCCTACATATCTCAAGGAAAGGCTTAACTCAGAGAATTCTGAGTTTGAGAAGAAAACCAGTCATAAGGGGTAAAAGTGCAATTTTACCAGTATAATCTGCATACAGGGTAATTCTGGGCCCAAACACAGGTCAAAACAGCTTAATAAGAATAAAAGTGGGATGAGATGATCTAGCAAGGGCTACAGCACTTCCAAGGAACCAAATGATAATCTGTAACCCTAAAATGACCCACTTCAATTCACAAGGTTCGGGGCAAAGTAAAAATAGAATAAACCCTCTAAAATTCATAGAAAAATAATCTCTAGGGTTTAGAACCTTCAATTTGGCCTTTAGAACCCATTTTGACCTACATTGAGAACCATGCCCAATTAATAACTTAATTTGGGTCTTTACGCAAATTGACCGGTCAAACAAGGTTTAACATGAAAATGAAATTCACCATCAGATTCCTTGGGTCCTAATTAGTCATGTATAAAAACTTGAGCCTAAGAAGAAACCTCCTTGACCGACTTTACACTTTGGTCCTCATATATTTACTCTTTGGCCCTCAACTTTTGAACCCTCGCATTTTAGCCCCTAACTCTCCTTCGTTCTTTGCAATCAGGTCCCTCCTGCAAAACCCTGCCAGCACCATGCTCCGGCGACCTTGCGCGGAGCATGGCGCCGCGCAGGGTGAGGTGGAGGACCTGGCAAGTATACCGGGGGTGCCCTGCGTCGTCAGCCGTCGCAGGAGCACCCCCCTGGTCATTGTAGGCCACCATACCGGCCGTGCGAACGCACGGACGGTATGGGTTCATGTTCCGACCATTCTCCGGCGAGGGAGACACGTCGTCTCCCTCCGCCTTCCTCCCTGCTTCATCCCTATAAATACCCCCCGCCGCTCCACCGACCAGGGCAGCTTGGATCTGACGGAGAAATCCCCAACTTCCTTCTCTTCTTTCTCCGGCAGACGCTCACCAGCTCCGGCGACTTCCTCCCCCTCCACCTCTTCGCTCTGCCGCAATACCAGCAGCAGAGACTTCCTCCCCTGTTCTTCCCGCGCCACGCCGCACCCAGCTGGCGCCTCTCCAGCCCTCTGCTCGCCGCCGCCCTCTCCCTGAGCATCGTCTTCTCCGGCGACAGTCGATACGACTGTCGCCCTGTTCCTCCCCCTTCGTCCCTGCAAGTAAGTTAGACCTACTCCCCTTCTTCTCCTCTTTCTTTCCCCGCTTTCAATTTAGTCAATTAAACCCTCGACCGCTCCTGTTCACCCTCATCCTCTCCGCCTCCGACCACCCTCCGGCGAGCCGCTCCCATCACCTCAGCGACCCACACGGCTCGCCGACCACCGCAGAACATCCGCCTCCTCACCCTGATCCTCTTCCGCCCCTCCACTTCCCACCAAACACCCTCTGCAGATCCACCGAACACACCCATTTCCTCGCTCACAGTTTGACCTAGGACGACCTGTTAGCTCCATCTCGCCCCCTGCAGACCCCCTGACCACCTTCGCCGTGCCACGGCGAAGGTCCCCCGCCTGTCTGATTTGGCCGAGAGGCCGTTCTTCTGTGACCAGGTGACTCGCCCGCCGTCGCCATTACTGCGCAGGCAGAGCTGCTTCACCTGCAGGTGCAGGCACGCCTTCGCCCAGGATTGACTTCCAGGTTGCGCAGGGACTCTCCGCGAAACGTCCCTGGTTCACAGACGGGGCGAAGGCCGCGCGGGAAGCCACGATCGCCCACTGCCCCATCCGCGACGCGCGCTCAATTGAGGTGGGACATTTAGTCCCACCTCGGAACCTCTCGAAGGCGCGCGGACGCATAAAGGCAAAAACTGCCTTATGCTGTTTGCCTCCTGACCACGGGGTGAGGTCCCTCTCACCCGACCCGACCCGACCCGACCCGACCCGGCCTCGTCCGTGACCACGCTCCGCGGACCTGGCCCGACCCGATTAGACTGACCTGCACTCCTCGCCCACCACGCACGCCGGTGGGCCTGGACCCGGGCCTGACCCGAACCCGATTACCCGGTAGCGCTCTGGGAGAGCTTCCGAAGAGTGATTTCAGAGAGAAAGAGAAACGCGGGGGAGGGGGGTAGAGTAGGTTTTTGCCCTCTGATGCTGGACTCTTGAGCGTGCAGGCACAGGTGAAGGATTGAAGAAGAAGAAGGACTGAAGCGGCACTGTAGCATCCGTGGATTAAGTCGTCTGATTGGAAACTGAAGACAGGTGAAGACAAAGAAGAAAGCAGAAGAAGAAGAAGAAGAAGAAGAAGAACAGGAAGAACAAAAGCAAAGAGGAAGAAAGAAGAGAAGAAGAAGAAGCCAAATTTTCATCTCTCTCTCTCTCTCTCTCTCTCTCTTTATTTTTGTAATAGAACTTGTATATCTCTAGAATACAACTTGCTCCCTGAGTTCGACCTCGGGAACTCTTTCATTTTTCCGAGTAAAAAAAAATTTTTATATGAAACGTTGGTAACAACCGGCTTTACTACAATGTTATAACAAATACAAAACCGACGTCTTCATTTTGGCGCCGTTGCCGGGGAGCAACGGCTATTCTAGAGGTAAACATTCCTGTTTCTTTTAGGTTCTGATAATCTCCTCTCTTTTGTGCAGCTACAGGAACTCAAGAAGACAAGCAACCACACAACCACCCCGAAGACAGGTAAAATCTTTTCTCTCACTATTAACCCCTACACTCTAAAGAGGAAGAAAAGAAAAGAACAAGCAATATAGGGCTAACCTGTCTTCCATACTTAGTAACCATAAAAAGTTGCATGTTTTCAACTCATCACTCCTGCACACTATTAAGGGTATTTAAGGGCTAACACATTCTTGCTTGAGCCCTAATTGCCCAACAAAGAGTTAAATGGACCAAGTAGAGCCAACATAAGGTCAAACATTAGGATTTCAGTAGAGACACACCCCTTAATCAAGAATTGAGGAAATCCAAAAGAAGTGTGCCCAAGCCATTGATTGAAAATAATTAACAAGAAAAATCCTAAACAATTGGCTCTCTCTAAACACTTGAACCCTAAAAGACAGGACCCAAAAAGCTCTCAAAGAAAACAAGAGGTAAAGTTGACCCCTTTGGGTTAACCAACCTTAAATTAGGTCACTCTTTGCACTTAAAAAGACTAAAGTTCAAGTGAAACCTTAAGCACCCTGATCTTAAAATTGGTAGACTTAAGAGGTCAAGATCCCCATTCTGGTCTACCTGGAACCGCAGTGACAAGAGAGGTCGGGTGGGGGAAACCCTGTAACCCGTGGGGACGCTCTACCGTGTAGGGGTCTTCGCGAGACTCTCCCTCTCTGGCTGCCCAGGTAATTCTCAGGTGGACGATCTTTCTGATCAAGGGGTCCATCTGCCCCGCACCTCTATAGTCACCCAACACATTTTTTGGGTGTCTTGATTGGGTCCAGCACCTTCTAAACTTACCTCTCCCAACTGTGCATGTACGGAAGGAGGTCTCTAAGACCACCCTTAAGACCTCCATTAGAAATTCACTCTCGTCAAGGCCAAGCCTCGACGCCCGTATTTGTGCAGCAACACCCTCACATTATTCTCTCTTCTGATTCAGAACCAAGTTCTTCTTCCCCCATCATGGCTCAGCCAGTTGAGGAAGAAAATAATCTGGAACACCAGCTCCAGCGACTCAATGACCTCTTCCAAAACTTCGTGCACCCACCACAGCGTCCTATGATGCGGGACCACTACAATCCTGCTGCGGTGGCCATTGAGCCTCGAGTTAGAATCCCGATTGGAGGACCTGATTCCGAACTAAAGCCCAACATGATTCACGCTATACCTAAATTCCATGGGCTTAATTCTGAAGATCCCTTCCAGCACATCAAACAGCTAAAGCATCTGGCCCACACTTTTGGATCAGATGCGCAAAATCGGGATATTCTTCTCATGAAGATGTTCTCCTTTTCTCTTATGGACAAGGCCGCCCATTGGTATCAAACTCAGACCCGGCCGATCAACACTTGGGAAGAACTTCAATCCGAGTTTTTGAAAAAGTTCTTTCCCGTTGGTCGGACCAACGCCTTGCGCCATCAGATTACACACTTCACTCAACAATCAGGAGAACCTCTCCATGAGGCATGGGATCGTTTTCAGGATCTCATGAGGAAGTGCCCCCATCACGGAGTTCCTAAATGGGAACAAGTCCAATCTTTTTACCAGGGACTCCGTGAGGACATCCGCCTTTTCGTCAATGCAACCTGCGGAGGAAACATCATGGGTCAACATGAAGACACCGTGTGGGAGATTCTCGAAAACATGTGCGAGAACTCCATCAACAATGACTCCATGGGATTATTCGACAGGACGAATACCCGCGCAGCGACAAATCTTAAGGGAGCACATGAGACGCAGGACCTGTCCGCATCAGTCGACCTGGAGTTAATGGCCAGTCGATTGGACAAGGTCTCAATTATTGAAAAGAAGGTGGATGAGCTGACTCAGCACTTGCAGCGAGCCACCTCTGCGCGTAACTCCTTTGCACAACCTCCTTCCACACAGGAGACTGTGCAAAACATTCTCCACCGATCCTCCCCTGGGATGGATCCATATCCATCCCCATCTGATTCTTGGACTGGAAGATCATCCGATCCTTTCTTCACCAGCCGGGGGAACTCCATTCCTCCTTTCCCTGATTCTCAGGAGGTTCCTCAGACCTGCGAGGACCTCAACGCCATCCAGAACGACCCGTTCTCCAACACTTACAACCCTGGATGGCGAAACCATCCCAATTTTCAGTGGGCGGGAAATTCCCAAACCCAAAGACCACCTTTTCAGTCCCGCCCACAGCCCTCTCATCACTACCAGCCGCCTCAGCCTCGGCCCAACCCTACTTATCCATCAGGGCCAAATCAAGATCAAATGTCCTTAATCCTTCAGACTCTGGCTGACATTCAAAAATCGAATGCGGCCATTCAAAAACAGCACAAGGACGAGCTTACTGAAGTTAAAACTCAACTGGCCCAGTTGGCAAATTCTCGCCAGCCAGGCACACTCCCTTCCCAACCCCTTCCTAACCCAAATAACGTGCCAACCCAGAAGCGCGTTATGAATCCAAATTTAGGCCACGCTCAATGGATTTATCAGGCCCCTACTGCCCCATCTCCAGACGAGATGGAAGCCTCAACTTCGCGTGCGGGATTTCAGCAGCAGCCACCCCTCCTACCAAACCCAAACCAAAATCAGGCCGGATTAAATTCTGTAACAACACGTAGTGGTAAGACAACTCAGGACCAGCATTATCCAAACCACGCCCAGCCTGATAACCATGACCCTAGGATAGTTAGCCAAGGTACCGCTGCTCCAGACCCACAACCTGGACCTATCCTAGAGGAACCAACCAAGATCCCGTTTCCCGAGGCCCTGACCAAGGGAAAGAAGACCACCAAACCCGTGGCCCCTGAGGAGGACCTGGTCAAGCTCTTTGAGCAGGTCCACATAAACATCCCCTTAATGGATGCAATCCGCCACGTACCAGCTTACGCACGATTTCTAAAGAATATATGTACACCCCAGCGTAAGCCGCGAACCAAGGGAGGGAGCCCAATTGTTCTGTCAGAGCAAGCCAGCTCTGTAATCCTTAGTAGACTCCCACCCAAGGCAAAAGATCCTGGAACTCCCCTGATCTCCTGTAAGATAGGTGGTACCCAATTTGATAGAGCATTGTTAGACTTAGGAGCATCTATAAATCTGATACCCACATCCTTACTTGACCATCTGGAAGAATCTGAGCTGAAACCAACCGAGGTGACTTTACAATTAGCAGATCGATCTATAAAGTCACCAAAAGGGATTCTCGAGGATGTTATCGTGAGAGTGCGGGATTTCTATTTTCCAGTGGACTTTATAGTCTTAGACATGGATGCACCTGAGAACCCTAGGGATACACCAATCATTCTAGGGAGACCTTTCTTGGCTACTGCTAGAGCCAACATCAGCTGTGAGGAGGGCCAAATAGAGCTTAAGTTTGGAGATCAAACACTGAAAATTGATATATTTAAGGCCCAACAAGGAATTAATTGCGGCGTCATCGAGCAAATTTGTGACATCAAGACTTTGGTTGATGAATCACACCTCCAGAATGACTTGAGTATGCCTCATCAACCACAGAAGGATCTTGACCCGCAAACAGAGGAGTCCAATCCAGATGTGAACAACCCAGTAACTCCCACCCTTGAACCTCACATCTATACTGAACCACCCGCTGCTGCTGAAAACCCCATCCTTGAACTGAAACCCCTTCCTGCTCATTTGAAATACATCTTTTTGGGTTCTAATCAGACCCTTCCTGTGATCACCAATTCCAACCTCAGTCCTGAACAGGAATCCCGTCTGATTGTTGTCCTCCAGCAACATCGCAGAGCCATCGGATGGACTCTCGATGATTTGACTGGAATAAGTCCCTCTTATTGTACTCATCATATCTATTCAGAAGAGGGCACACGACCTTCTCGTGAAATGTAGAGACGCTTAAACCCCAATCTGCAGGAGGTCGTGAAAAAGGAGATCATCAAGTGGTTAGATGCCGGGATCATCTACCCGATCTCCGATAGTCGTTGGGTGAGCCCAATTCAGGTCGTGCCTAAGAAGGCAGGACTCACCACTATAACGACTGAGACCGGAGAAATCATTCCTACCCGATTAGCCAACTCGTGGAGAGTCTGTATAGACTACCGTCGACTCAATTCCTCCACGAAGAAGGATCATTTCCCACTACCCTTCATTGATCAAATTCTCGAAAAACTAGCGGGAAATAGGTTCTTCTGCTTTCTTGACGGGTACTCCGGTTATAACCAGGTGGCAATCCATCCTGAGGACCAAGAAAAGACCACATTCACCTGCCCCTTCGGAACATACGCTTTCCGAAGGATGCCTTTCGGTCTTTGCAATGCACCCGCTACTTTTCAGCGATGCATGCTTGCCATATTCTCAGATATGGTAGGTGATTATCTGGAAGTCTTCATGGATGACTTTTCAGTTTTCGGAGCATCATTCGACGATTGCCTCCAACACTTGGTCCAGATACTCAGGCGGTGCATCGACGTGAATTTGGTTCTTTCTTGGGAGAAGAGCCATTTCATGGTGCCTGAGGGAATTGTCCTGGGACACTCAATTTCGGAGAAAGGTATCCAAGTGGATCGAGCTAAGGTTAATCTGATTTCTCACCTTCCTATGCCTAGCTCGATCAGGGACATCCGATCCTTTTTAGGGCATGTCGGTTTTTATCGACGATTTATCCCTGATTTTTCAAAAATCGCACGCCCCCTGACCACTCTTCTCTCCAAGGATGTTCCCTTCAAAATCTCCAAGGAATGCACTCAAGCATTTGAAATCCTGCGTGACCGAGTCACCCAAGCCCCGATCCTACAGTCCCCTGATTGGTCTCAACCCTTTGAGATCATGTGTGATGCATCCGACTTTGCTGTAGGAGCGATTTTGGGGCAGAAAAATGACAAGAAACCTGTGGTCATTTACTACGCCAGCAAAACACTCGATGAGGCTCAGCGTAACTATACAGTTACTGAGAAAGAGCTGCTAGCTGTAGTATTTGCCCTAGAGAAGTTCAGATCGTACCTTCTGGGTTCCCATGTCATCATATACTCAGATCACACGGCTGTGAGGCATCTCCTTGCAAAGAAGGACGCGAAACCTCGATTGATCCGATGGATCTTGCTGTTGCAAGAATTTGACCTCGAGATTCGCGATAAAGCGGGAAAACAAAACGTGGTAGCTGATCACTTGTCCCGTCTTCCTTCTGAAATGATAGACCCTTCAGGACCCATCACTGAGCATTTTCCCGATGAGCACCTGCTGACTATTGGTACTAGCCTTCCATGGTTTGCTAATATTGTAAATTACTTGGCATCTCATCAGACCCCGTCCGATTGGCCGAAGGCCAAGAAAGACAAATTACGCTCCGATGCCAAGTATTACATTTGGGAGGACCCGTACCTCTTCCGCATAGGTGCCGATCAAATCATCCGGAGATGTGTCCCGGAAGGGGAAGTCAACAATATCCTCTCTTTCTGCCATGACCAGGCATGCGGTGGCCATTTTGCCGGGCATAAAACCGCATCAAAAGTCCTCCAGTGCGGCTTTTACTGGCCCACACTGTTCAAAGACGCATACAGTCATTGCAAGGCATGCAGTCGTTGCCAGACTTTGGGCAACATGAGCCATCGCGACATGATGCCTATGCAACCGATTCTAGTATGCGAAATCTTTGATGTTTGGGGGATTGATTTTATGGGCCCCTTTCCTGTTTCGGATGGTTTCGAATACATTCTGTTGGCTGTGGACTACGTGTCCAAATGGATCGAAGCCATACCGACCCGAACCTGTGATCACAAAATCGTTCTCAAATTCATTCATCAACACATTTTCTCAAGGTTCGGGATTCCTCGTGCAATAATCTCTGATGGGGGGACCCATTTCACAAATGCTCAGTTTAGGTCACTGATGACCAAATACGGGGTGTCTCACCGAATCTCTACTCCTTACCACCCCCAAACTAATGGTCTAGCTGAGCTGTCGAATCGGGAGATCAAGAAAATCCTACAGGTCACTGTTCGACCTGACAGGAAGGACTGGTCGTCCCGACTTCCGGAAGCATTGTGGGCCTATAGGACCGCCCACAAGACCCAATTGGGCATGTCTCCCTTTAGATTGGTGTACGGAAAGGCATGCCACCTTCCCGTCGAACTGGAGCATAAAGCCTATTGGGCAGTACGGAACTGTAATCTGGATCTTTCTAAGGCTGGGACCCACAGAAAACTCCAAATCAGCGAGATCGATGAATTGCGCATAGACGCGTACGAGAACTCGCAAATCTACAAGGAGCGGGTTAAAGCCTTCCACGACAAACACATCTCAAGAAAGATCTTTCATCCTGGTCAAAAGGTCCTACTCTTTGATGCCCGACTCAAACTCTTCCCAGGAAAACTGAGATCTAAGTGGGTCGGACCATATTTGGTCCGACAGGTTTTTGGAAATGGAGCAATCGAAATCAGTCCACTCAGCCACGATTCTGAACCTTTCATCGTGAATGGTCAAAGACTCAAGCCGTTCATTGATGTAACTTCTACTGATTTGGCTGAGGCATCTTATATCCTCCTTTCCCCTTGAGCTTATTGCGCCCAGCCGATGGCGTAAAACTCAGCGCTTAACGGGAGGCAGCCCGTCATTCTCTTTGAAAACCTGAAACTTGTTCTGACACCTTTCAGCACTCGAAGTTCACCCTTGTAGACAGCCGACCCCAACTCAGATGTTTACATCTGGGATTTGAAATCGTCCGCAAAAATTCAACCCGACCTATTCACTCATCCAAATTTCTGTCTTAAGGAATGAACTAAGACCCCCTAGGTTACAATGAGGACATTGCAAATCTTGGGCATGGGGGGGTAGGAAAGTGCAAAAACGTGTAAGGAAAAGGTTTCAAACAAAAAATTCACATATGCCAAAAAAAAAAAAAAAAAAAAAAAAAAAAAAATTTTCGAAAAAGAATAAGAGGAGAAGAGGAGAAGGAAAATTTTGTGAAGGAGAAAAGAAACAAAATGAAAAAGGAGCACAAAATTATGAGAAAAAAGGTGATAGTCATTAGTAAGGGAACTAAGGAATTAACCTAAGTTCTAGACCTCATTCAAAAAAAAAATAACTGAAAAGTGCACAATAAGATTAGTAAGAATGCAAACCTTAGGCATTCTTGAATAGACTCTTAGTACTCATTAAGATCTGGACACTCCTCAAGAGGTTGAGGAAAATGAAAAGCTGAAGTATTAGGTCTAAGGCTTAGGAAGTATTCGGCCTCGTTAACTAATTGTTGGTTTACAGGACTCAGTAACCTAAGCACCCTAATCTCACACACAGCCTGGTTCAGTAAGCGTAAAAATCAGAATCACGCAGAAGCGTCGCAAAAATCTGAAAAGAACACCTAAAATAGGAGCGGCCGATCAACACAAGTTGATTTGGACGAGTTCCCAGCGCAGAGAGGCGGGAAATCCTCTCGAAGACGCGTAACAAAATATCATCTCCTCGGTGCTTGTCTCTTAGGATATTTACATATCCTACGGGGGGCATGTAAGCACTCTGCTGGTTCAGATTCCATGGATGGCATTATCTCGAAGTGTCAATTGCCAGGGTCTGAATTCGGCCACGGAATACCATGGATGGGATTATCTCGAAATCTCAATAGCCAGGGTTCCGGGGGTTGCCATGGGCGGTGCTATCTCGAAGCATCGATCGCCAGGAACCCTTGAGGATTGATGAAGGGAGCAAGGAATCTGATACAGACCGTGTTGAAAAGCCAATCCTAGGCTAGAACTAAAAAGAAAAAGAGAGAGAAAACTCTCCAAACAGAAAAAACTTTCTATCTCTCTCTTACAAAACGCACTGCGAACCGAGCCAGGGCTAAAATCATTTTAAGCACGGGTGCTTTAACCACGAAGTCCAATAAACCTTAGGTTAGTTCTTGTGGGCCTTAAAAACCTTTGCTAAAAGACTAAGGCTAAGGCTAGACAGATTTGGATCTTGATTGGTACTAGAGTACCTTTTAGGCCTATGATCAGCATTCTGACCTAATCTATGAAGGCACTTATCTAAAACTATTGAAAACTTCATGGTCTAGAACAAGGGTTGAAACCCTAAGTTTTTTGCTAAGGGACTAGCAAAAGCTAGGCTTGGGGGTATGATGAGAACCTCATCATGAGCCATAACTAGCTCATTTTGACCCAATACAAAGGATAAAAGCTCCTACATATCTCAAGGAAAGGCTTAACTCAGAGAATTCTGAGTTTGAGAAGAAAACCAGTCATAAGGGGTAAAAGTGCAATTTTACCAGTATAATCTGCATACAGGGTAATTCTGGGCCCAAACACAGGTCAAAACAGCTTAATAAGAATAAAAGTGGGATGAGATGATCTAGCAAGGGCTACAGCACTTCCAAGGAACCAAATGATAATCTGTAACCCTAAAATGACCCACTTCAATTCACAAGGTTCGGGGCAAAGTAAAAATAGAATAAACCCTCTAAAATTCATAGAAAAATAATCTCTAGGGTTTAGAACCTTCAATTTGGCCTTTAGAACCCATTTTGACCTACATTGAGAACCATGCCCAATTAATAACTTAATTTGGGTCTTTACGCAAATTGACCGGTCAAACAAGGTTTAACATGAAAATGAAATTCACCATCAGATTCCTTGGGTCCTAATTAGTCATGTATAAAAACTTGAGCCTAAGAAGAAACCTCCTTGACCGACTTTACACTTTGGTCCTCATATATTTACTCTTTGGCCCTCAACTTTTGAACCCTCGCATTTTAGCCCCTAACTCTCCTTCGTTCTTTGCAATCAGGTCCCTCCTGCAAAACCCTGCCAGCACCATGCTCCGGCGACCTTGCGCGGAGCATGGCGCCGCGCAGGGTGAGGTGGAGGACCTGGCAAGTATACCGGGGGTGCCCTGCGTCGTCAGCCGTCGCAGGAGCACCCCCCTGGTCATTGTAGGCCACCATACCGGCCGTGCGAACGCACGGACGGTATGGGTTCATGTTCCGACCATTCTCCGGCGAGGGAGACACGTCGTCTCCCTCCGCCTTCCTCCCTGCTTCATCCCTATAAATACCCCCCGCCGCTCCACCGACCAGGGCAGCTTGGATCTGACGGAGAAATCCCCAACTTCCTTCTCTTCTTTCTCCGGCAGACGCTCACCAGCTCCGGCGACTTCCTCCCCCTCCACCTCTTCGCTCTGCCGCAATACCAGCAGCAGAGACTTCCTCCCCTGTTCTTCCCGCGCCACGCCGCACCCAGCTGGCGCCTCTCCAGCCCTCTGCTCGCCGCCGCCCCTCTCCCTGAGCATCGTCTTCTCCGGCGACAGTCGATACGACTGTCGCCCTGTTCCTCCCCCTTCGTCCCTGCAAGTAAGTTAGACCTACTCCCCTTCTTCTCCTCTTTCTTTCCCCGCTTTCAATTTAGTCAATTAAACCCTCGACCGCTCCTGTTCACCCTCATCCTCTCCGCCTCCGACCACCCTCCGGCGAGCCGCTCCCATCACCTCAGCGACCCACACGGCTCGCCGACCACCGCAGAACATCCGCCTCCTCACCCTGATCCTCTTCCGCCCCTCCACTTCCCACCAAACACCCTCTGCAGATCCACCGAACACACCCATTTCCTCGCTCACAGTTTGACCTAGGACGACCTGTTAGCTCCATCTCGCCCCCTGCAGACCCCCTGACCACCTTCGCCGTGCCACGGCGAAGGTCCCCCGCCTGTCTGATTTGGCCGAGAGGCCGTTCTTCTGTGACCAGGTGACTCGCCCGCCGTCGCCATTACTGCGCAGGCAGAGCTGCTTCACCTGCAGGTGCAGGCACGCCTTCGCCCAGGATTGACTTCCAGGTTGCGCAGGGACTCTCCGCGAAACGTCCCTGGTTCACAGACGGGGCGAAGGCCGCGCGGGAAGCCACGATCGCCCACTGCCCCATCCGCGACGCGCGCTCAATTGAGGTGGGACATTTAGTCCCACCTCGGAACCTCTCGAAGGCGCGCGGACGCATAAAGGCAAAAACTGCCTTATGCTGTTTGCCTCCTGACCACGGGGTGAGGTCCCTCTCACCCGACCCGACCCGACCCGACCCGGCCTCGTCCGTGACCACGCTCCGCGGACCTGGCCCGACCCGATTAGACTGACCTGCACTCCTCGCCCACCACGCACGCCGGTGGGCCTGGACCCGGGCCTGACCCGAACCCGATTACCCGGTAGCGCTCTGGGAGAGCTTCCGAAGAGTGATTTCAGAGAGAAAGAGAAACGCGGGGGAGGGGGGTAGAGTAGGTTTTTGCCCTCTGATGCTGGACTCTTGAGCGTGCAGGCACAGGTGAAGGATTGAAGAAGAAGAAGGACTGAAGCGGCACTGTAGCATCCGTGGATTAAGTCGTCTGATTGGAAACTGAAGACAGGTGAAGACAAAGAAGAAAGCAGAAGAAGAAGAAGAAGAAGAAGAACAGGAAGAACAAAAGCAAAGAGGAAGAAAGAAGAGAAGAAGAAGAAGCCAAATTTTCATCTCTCTCTCTCTCTCTCTCTCTTTATTTTTGTAATAGAACTTGTATATCTCTAGAATACAACTTGCTCCCTGAGTTCGACCTCGGGAACTCTTTCATTTTTCCGAGTAAAAAAAAATTTTTATATGAAACGTTGGTAACAACCGGCTTTACTACAATGTTATAACAAATACAAAACCGACGTCTTCAATTGCGTGTGCAGTATATAAGGAAATTATGATGTGGTCTCTTTGCCCAGCACACGGGGGGTCGGGTCCCCCTTACATGTGCCCATTGATGAGTCCATTTTAATGGACTAATAGTAAGCCTAAGTAATTCTCTTTTAACAATTTAGGTTTGTTAATAACTACACTAAGTTATAGAATAATTGTATGCATCATGATTTAATTCTATAACATTCTATGACTTAATGTGTAATGATTATGTTCTTTTTATTTGCAGGTAATAAAACCCAGAAAGAACAAGGGTGGGGCGATAATTTCCCCAACACATCCAGCCGCGATTCTTTCCCCCACCTCCGTCGAACATTGGGGCAATCTTCTCCAACGCTTGCCGGCCAAAAACAGAAAGGGATTTGCAAATCCCTAGATTGGCTCACTAAGGGAGAGAGAGGACTTTAAAAGTGAAGAGGCGGCATGCACAAGGAGGAATCTTCCCCCCCCCCCTGCGGGGAACGGCTCTCTCTTCTCCACTATGGAGAGGGCGAGCACTGTGCCGCTCCGTCTCTACCTCAAGTAGTAGCACCCGCGCGCCATCACCTGCCTCTCCCTCAGCCACCGTAGGCAACCGCACACCATCAGCCCACATCCTCCCTTCCAGCCGTCCTTGCAGCACGCCTCAACGCTGCGCGCCCGCACCCGTAGGCGCTGCATAGTAGCTTCACGCACCTCCCTGCAGAGTGCCATCCCACCTTCGCAACCGCCCGCAGGCACTCTCAACCACGCGCCCACACCCGCAGGCGCTGCGTCTTCACCCTGCCAGGCTGCGCCCGCAGGCGCATCCTTCCTTCCAGCACCTTCTTGCAGCACGCCGCTCCTCCCCGCAGAAGGCGTTCACGCACTAAACAGTAGACGCCGTCCCTCTCCGCCCTCTCGCTACTAAAGGCGCTGCGCACTCGCATGCCATCTCCCACGCCTTCTCGCCTTTGCAACCCGCATGCCCATCAGCAAGCGCCTGCCTGCGCCCGCACGCCATAGCCGCAGCAGCAGCCGCCCTCTTCCTCCAACAGGCCGGAGCTCCAGCCACCTCCGCCGGCCAACTCCGGCCAACTCCACCTCCGCCGCTGCCACCATCGGAGAGCCCCCATCCTCGCCATCCTCCTGAGCCTCGCAACTGCCCCGCGGTGCCCTCTCTCTCTCACGAGGAAGAGAGAGAGCAAATGCTCTGTTTTTGTTGGAATTAAAAATTACATTCAATGCCATTGCCACCGATTTTATTTTATTATTATTATTATTATATTGTGGCAGAATTGCTTTCAAGCACTCACAGTTCTTTCTAATTGCATGGTATTAATATTGGCTAGTTTAAAGATTGATTTTGGACTTGATTTAAGTACTAATTGTCTTTAGTACACATCACATGAAAATTGCACTAATTCATCCTAAATTTATTGAGGATTTCTGTGAGGGAAAACTGCACTTACACCCTTAACTTTTTAGGTTATTGCAAATCTACTTTCCTCCACATTTTAAGTCCAATTTGAAAAGGAATTTCACACTATCCGAAATAACATAAAATAATTAAGTATTGATTGCATCATTGCCTCCTTGTGGACACGACCCGCTTTTCTGCGAGGTTATTCTCATTGTTTTTGATTAGTTGATTTTTCCACCACTTAAATATTATAACGCTAAGCGAAAAGTCGACTTATCAAATTGGCGTCGTTGCCGGGGAGGCAACAGACGCAATAGATTTACTTTATTGTTTTGAAATCTTTTGAGTTGCGAAATTATCTAATCATCTTTATTATTTTGCAAGGAATTTGACACGGCGACGAGGCGCAGCGAAGCGACGACTTTGAATGTGAACAACGCGCATGGCGGAGATGATCTTTTTGGTGGACCTTGACGCCACTTGGAGGACGACAACAGGAACATGTGGGCCTTGATCCTACGCATTTAGGCTTACGGAGAAGCCTATTTCTGATTTAGGCAGTAGGTCTTAGTTAGATTTAGTTAGATAGACATTAGAATTTAAATTTCAGTCTTTTGGGGCCCTTGTTGGGTATTTTTGGGAACGTGTTCCCTTTTATTTAGATTATAGGATTATTTGAACTATTTTAAACTGCATTTCAATTAGTTAGTTAGATTAGGTTTGTTTGTTATTATTAATTAATTAAAAAAAATCGAATTACCTGCTAGAAGCTACATATCTATAGGACAATCATCTAGGACTGAATGATCAGCATCTAGTTTATTTTTTTATTGCACTGCATTCATCACTGTACGAAGAAAGCTGGAGTAAGGTACGTCTTCTCTTGAGCATTAATTACTTGTCATGCATATGCATTGAACCTAAATCGAAGACCACAAAAGTGCGTGAATAAAATTAATTCAGTGGTCACTTTAAACAAATTGGGATTGTTAAGAGGTTGGACTTTAAAATCTGTGACTGAAAATTGTGTGCAAAAGGATCCTATTTGCGGAATTTCAAAAAATCAAAACACGATCGTATGCTTGCACACTTGAGACACTGTGCACCTCACATAAGGTCACT
The DNA here is from genome assembly GCA_037157565.1 of Thalassia testudinum. Taxonomy (NCBI): domain Eukaryota; kingdom Viridiplantae; phylum Streptophyta; class Magnoliopsida; order Alismatales; family Hydrocharitaceae; genus Thalassia; species Thalassia testudinum. The sequence continues at coordinate 83,398,356 of JAZHRO010000013.1, read as the reverse complement.
AGATAAATTTCTACATCTCCTCTTTTGCACCACAAGGGAAGTTAGTCGGAAATCAACAAGCCTATCCACCAAGTTACTTCGGTTCCTCGTGTGTGGGCTCGATTCGAGACTTCCATCCCTTGCGAGTAGGTTATAGGCACCAACGAAAGTTGGCCTAGGAAGCGTAATTTTTGCAAAACTTGTTTAACCACCAACTAAACATATAACTCTAAGACCTACAATCTACTAAAAACAGATCCCGTTGAATTTGTGTTTGCTTTGACATTAGAACTCTCTAGGAAGTTTTCTGCTGAATTTTGCTAAATCCTAAGAGAGTTAAAATTATTTTGCTTAAAGAAATGGATTACTCTTACTCCTATCATTCAGATTATCAGAGTCAATACTTCCCATCTTTTAATCAAGATCCCATGCTCCAAGTGTATCCATCCTTTGATGGGTACATTGATAATTCAAGGGATCATTCTCATTCTTACCTTGGGAGTACTAGCTTGATAACTCCCACTTTTGAGAAAAGCCTAGGAGCGGGATTCTCCAATCCTGAAATCCCTACTTCAATGCAAACACCCAACTCTCCCACCCTTCATGATTTTCCGTATCGAGGTTGGACTGATACCCCTAGGCAACTAGAACCTGAAATTGACTATCCTCCCCAACCTGATAATAGTAGCCTCTCCTCTTTTATGATAGAAATGCAAAAACAACAAAAGGAAATAATGGAATCAATGGGAGAGATGTTGAGGAATAGTCAACAATTAAATGAAGAAATAAGACAACTTAGCTACATGGTTCCCAATAATCCTGATCCCTACCCATCCAATCATGATCATGAAAATAATTCTGAGGTACTTAATGACAATAGGGATCAAACTTCATGTAGCGATCACTTAGACTCTCCCAATGGGACGTAGCCACTAGAGGACAACAATCATAGCGATTATCCACCTGAACTATATTGGAGTCAAAACCAAGGGAAGATTATTGTTCCTATCACTTCCCCTCTTGATTATTTGGTGGATTCCCATTCTACTCTTAGTGAGCCTACTCCTGACCCTCCACTTAGGGAATCAACACCTATCATTCAATATCCTGAGGATTCAAATGTACCTAATGAAGGTGACCCCAAGGGAATGGAGATGATCAATTCTGGTCTCAGGGATATGAAGAGTCTAACTCAGAGGATGAGGATGCCCCAACAGAGGAACCTGGACTGAAAATCTGGAGTGAATCACAGGAGAATTATTTATCATTTGAGGATTTAGCTCCAGAGGATAGAAATAATATGATTAAATCCAGATTCCTCTCTTTTGAGAGTCATCCTCCATCAAAATAGGAGATGATATTAGAGGAGGACGAACAAAATAATGAGAAGTCTATGGCAGACTCTCAGGGACAAAACACATCAATTAAGGATTTATACCCCGAGAAGAATGACGAATTCAATGATATAGGCTTCCTCCAAAATATTAAGACTGATCCTTCTTTAGAAATAATTGAGGATACTGATCCAACTCCTAATGAATCACATATACACCCCGACAAATATTCCAGTGAACCAAATGAATCTGGGGATGAGCTGAATGATAATGATTCTTACATTTTGACCCTGCCATCAAAAAGTTGTAGTTTGGAATCTACCCTTGATTCAAATATGACTCCGATCATTAATGCTAGGCAGGATAACTTGAAGTTGTCTACTACTGTTAGGGACTATATACAATTCAAATCATTGTTGGAATTGGACCTAACACCTACTAAGCCCTTATTGGACTTAACCATTACCTTCCAACACTACAAACAACCCTTATACTCCCTTACCAATCCTTGGCTCAGATCTCTGCTCATGTACATTCTTGCTGGAGAATATATCAGGCCAGTACATCCTAGGGTAGAATGGTGAGTATGGATTGATGCTTGTACTTTTACTCTCACCATTCAAGGGTTTGAACTAATTATATGTATATCTTTTAAAACCCATCCTGCTTTGGAGGATCCTTGTTATCCTCCACTTATTCTGTTTCGGGACACCTATTTCGCATTCCGTTTCTTATTCCTAGACCTCCCCAGGTAGCTAACGAGATTTTCTATTTTCATTTCTTCTGGCGAGCATTTGGAATTACATTGCATCATCAGCTTGCCAATATCCGTAGTTACCTATTTTCTAGGCCTGCATTGTTACGCATATTCTTAGGGCCTAACCTTTTCTGTTTGGAACCGGACTTACAGGTTCCTTATAAGTCTGCCTGCTGACAGAAAATGCAGCGCTTGTTGGGAGGAAACCCAGCGGTCATCAGGTGATTTCTTTCCTTTCTCCTCCTGTTTTAATTTTACAATGGGGACATTGTCGGATTTAGGCATAGGGGAGTGCATTTGCATTTTAGGAAATATTTATGCATTTAGGTTAGTAAAAAAAAAAAATGAGCTGAGTGGGTTAGTCCTTAGCAAAATACCTTTGTCATTGGAGGTTTTTCTTCTCGAATTATTTCTTAAGTTTAGAATCCAGTACATTTATTTTACATGCACGTAGACTTGGTAATGGATCCTTGAGGAAAACCAATAAGCATTTATAGTCTACTGAACCCTTGGACAGTTCATAGAGAGTCAGGCATACTATCTTCTAATAAATCCACCTCATCTTTGTGAGAAGAAGTAGAGAGATTACTGGTGCGCTAAGTCTAGTGCAAGGACTCTTAAGTTTTGGATAATTAGATAACGATACATCAGAGTTAGGCATAGTTTTCACTCTCTGTTCCTGTGTACGTATTTTGAGTGAATCCCTGGGAGTCACCAAATAAGGCAAATACATAGAGATTGAGTCTTAATAAAGCTATAACTATGGTGGATGGTTACGACCGTCCTTCATAGAGTCCTCAGCTGAAGGAGGATAATAGTGTTAAAGGTCAGAAATACGTCTGTCCTATCCATTCTTTCCCGGTGCCGAGAATAGGCACTTCCACCAAATAAGCCACACAACTTCCTATTGACTGTCATCATCCCTAATAATGCCTCATAAAAGTCTGTATCATGTTGTGCTGATTGAAAAAGAAACAAAAACAAGAAGTAATAAAAAAAAAAAACAGAGAGTAAAGAAGAAGAAAAAGAAAAAAAAATAGTTATATTAAAAAAAAAAGTCCAAGTTTATGATGAAACACTGTTTCTAAGGCAACAAAACACCTATCGCGTTCCACCAAATATGACCCATACCTATACCTACCTTCTAGTATTTCTGATCGCCTGAATACTAGTTGAGGACTCTTAGTTGTAGAGTTATTAAGACTTTAATTGAAGTGTAAATGTCATGTGAGGCCACCAAATAGTGAGTACAGTTTCTAAATCTGGCAAGATTTGTGATCTCAGAAAGAAAGAAAAAGAAGAGGGAGTGCCCAGGAACATCAAGAGAGTATAGTTGTGTAGCCTCTCTCAAAGTTGACTTATCTAATAGTCTAGAGAGCTAGAGTCTGCAATACTAGACTATATGTAGCACCAGTTGAGTGTGTGCCTCCAAATACAGATCCATTCAATTTGATATCTCCTACCTAAGCCAAACGCCAGGGTCAAATTACAGATTATCGTCTGCTTTATCCCCGAAGGAAGTGGTTGCCTATCTCGACAAAAATTTTTGCTAAGGGTGATGTATGAACTCCCAATGCGAATCGGCTCTTTCACTTGGATCTGTTACCTAGGTTATCAGCACTTCATATTTGTCTGGATTTCTAAAGTTTTGAAATAAGAAAAGAAGTCTTCTGATTACTTCTATTATTCATTTTTGCTAGGGATTAGCAAATCTTAGGCATGGGGGTATTTGATGAGTCCATTTTAATGGACCAATAGTAAGACTAAGTAATTCTCTTTTAACAATTTAGGTTTGTTAATAACTACACTAAGTTATAGAATAATTGTATGCATCATGATTTAATTCTATAACATTCTATGACTTAATGTGTAATGATTATGTTCTTTTTATTTGCAGGTAATAAAACCCAGAAAGAACAAGGGTGGGGGGATAATTTCCCCAACACATCCAGCCGTGATTCTTTCCCCCACCTCCACCGGACACTGGGGCAATCTTCTCCAACACTCGTCGACCAAAAACAGAAAGGGATTTGCACATCCCTGGATTGGCACACTGAGGGAGAGAGAGGACTTCAAAAGTGAAGAGGCAACGTGCACAAGGAGGAATCTTCCCCCTCCCTGCGGGGAACGGCTCTCTCTTCTCCACTGTGGAGAGGGCGAGCACTGTGCCGCTCCGTCTCTACCTCAAGCAGTAGCACCCGCGCGCCATCACTTGCCTCTCCCTCAGCCACCGTAGGCAACCGCACACCATCAGCCCGCATCCTCCCTTCCAACTGTCCGTGCAGCACGCCTCAACGCTGCACGCCCGCACCCGCAGGCGCTGTGATGAGAGCCTCATCATGAGCCATAACTAGCTCATTTTGACCTAATAAAGAAGATAAAAGCTCCTACATAACCTAGAAGAAGGCCTAAATAAAGGAATAAGTGCTCTGAGAAGAAAACATGAATTAAAGGGTAAAATTATAATTTTACCATTGTAGTGCATAAATGGATTTTCCCAGAGGCAAAACATAGGCCAAATGGTCTAAATGAGATAAAAAGTGGGTTGAGTCAATCAGAAATGGGTTTATGTGCAATTCAGGAATTAAATGACATTTGATAACCCTAAAACAGACCCGCTTAAATTAACAAGGTTCCGATCAGGATAAAAATCAAGAAAATCCTCTAAAAATCATGTAAAAATACTCCTTATGGTTTAGAACACGTAATGTGGCCTTTGGAACCTAGTTTGACCTAGATTAGGGTCCTAGCTATTCAATTAACCTAATTTGGGTTTTTACGTAAAATGTCTAGTCAAACGAGGTCAAACCTAAAATCCAACTTCACCATTGGATTCCTTAGGTCCAAATTAGGTTTATACCAAAATTTGGACCCAAGTGGAGGTCATCTTGACCTACTTTGCAATTTAGTACACCCAAAACAAAGTTTGGTCCCTATCTTTTGAAAATCATTGCAGAGGGCCCCCTAAGTTCCTCGCCACCTTTGCAATCAGGTCCTGTCGCCATTGTTAGGGCAGAACAGATCTCTGGCGAGGTTTAGAGAGGGATTACTCTCTGATTCCTCAGAGATTCCCTCCCAGAAATGGAAGGGAGATTCTCTGAGGAATTCCCTTCCATCTAAAGCCAATTACAATCTCTGGTGTGAATCCAATCTCTCATGCGAACGCACGAGGGATTTGGGTATCTTAACCTATTTCCTACTCCGGCGAGCCATCAAAGGCACAGGCGTGCCCTCCACGCTCTGAAAACACAACCCAGGGCCTATAACAGAACCCACACCTCCGGCCGCTCATCTTTAGCATTGTTTTGACGGAGATTCCCCTAAGGTTTCCTCTCTCCCATCTCCGGCCAAGTAACCCGCAAGCTCCGGCGACCTCCTCCCCTCCTTCTCGTCGCTCTGCTGCCATACCTGCAGTAGAGTCAACTTCGCCGCTTCCTCCCGCGTTGCGCCATACCAAGCGCGCGTGCCCTTACCTCGTCCTCGTCGCCGCTTCCTCCCTCAGGGTTCTTCTTCCCCGACGACGGCAGTTACACGCCGTCCACTCCCGCTGCCTCCCTTCCAGATCCCTCCAGATACCTTCTCCATCTTCCCCTCTCTCTTTTCCCCCTGTTATTTTATTTAATTGCCCCTCGACATTGCCTGACCACCTCCATCATCCTCGCCTCCGACCGACCTCCGGCGAGCCGCTCCCACCACTCCGCCCCTCCACACGGCTCGCCAAACATCTCGAAAGCTCCACCTCACCACAAGGAACACTTTCCGCCCCTCCATTTCCACTCCACACCTCCGCAGTAGCACCCCGAACAACCCCACACCTCCGACCACAGGTTGACCTAGGCACGCACGCCTAGGCCATCCTGCGGCCTGCAGCACTGTGCACCACCTTCGCCGTGCCACGACAAAGGTGCCCAGCTGGTCTGATTCGGCCAATAGGCCGTGCTTGTGTTTGACAGGTATCGAGCTCCTGCCGCCATTGACGGTCGAAGCAGCTCCAGGTGCAGCAGCTCCAGGCTCCAAGCGCAGCAGACTCGCGCGGGTGTTGCGAAGCGATCGGGGCCAGCATTGACACTGCGAAGCTCCCAGCCTTGGCAATTGAACGAAGAACGCTCTGCAGGCGCGCGCGAAATTGGGGGGGGGGGCAGATAGTCCCACATAGACTAAACACAACGCACAGGTACGCTTTAAGTTGAATTTGTGTTCTCTGCCTATTGCCTCCGAAAGCACAGGGGTGAGGTCCCTCACCCAACCCATGCCTGCCTCGTCCGCGGTTTCACCTCACGGATCTGGCGGGATCCGACCCGACCCTATCCTAAGCACTCCTCGCACATCACCCACCTGCCGGTGCGCCTGGTCCCGGGTGCGAAATCTGACCCGATTACCCGTGTGGCTCTGGGAGAGCATCCTTGAGCGAATTGCAGAGAAAGAGAGAGACGTTTGGGTAGAGGAAAAGGGGGTAGGTTTTGCATTGGATGTGGTGTGCGCAGGAAAGAAAGAAGAGAGGAAGAAGGGAACACTTAGCCGCTGCAGCAAGGGAAAAGAAGAGAAGGAAGAGGCGCAGGAAAGCAAAAAGAAGAATTGAAGAAATAGAAGAGCAGAAGAAGGAACTCTGAAGAAAGGAAACTGAGCAAGGCAGAGACCTAAGAGAAGGAAGGACTGCAGAAAAGACAAAAAGAAAGAAGAAGACAGAAGGGAAATAAAGGCAGGAAGAAGAAGTCTTCACAGGAAAGGGAAGAGAAGAGAAAGAAGTTCAAGGAAGAAAAAGACCTGTGGATCAGGAGAAAAGAAGAAGAGCCAACGAAGAAGAAGAAGGCAGAAGAGAGAAAGAAGACTACTTTTAAGACGTCTGATAGAGAAATCAGACGTCCAATTCTATTTTCTTTTAGCAATTCTTTTTATAACTATCTCCCTTTGAATCAATTATGTTCATTTAAAAGTTGTATTCTTTGGTTTTGGAAGTACTGAGATTGCTCCCTGTGTTCGACCTCGGATACTCTAGTTTTTCGAGTAATAAAATTCTCTATATTTGTTTGAATGTTTTGTCGGCTATATTACAACATGTTATCTTTTAAAACCCTACAAAGCGTAGAAACATTTTGGCGCCGTTGCCGGAGAGCAACGGGCACTTTTAAAGCTTTTGATTACAACTTTTTCTATTCAATATTTGTCCTAACTCCTCTTTCTTTTTTTTTGTTGTGCTCAAAACAGGGAAAGCAAAAAGGAAAGAAGAGAAGCTGTACAACAGACACTCCAAGGAATAGGTAATTTCCATAAGCCCTCCCTCTTAACTCTATCAAAATCTGAAAGGAAAAAAAAAAAAAAGAGAGAGAAAGAACAATCAACGTAGGGCTACCTGTTTCATATTTAGTAACTCATCAAGTTGCCTGATTTTCATTTCAACACATTTTTATCTGCTCATCCAACTAAGGTAACTAGGGCTAAAACGTTCTTGAGTGAGCCCTAGGTACTAAATTCTGAGGCAACTAAATTGGACCCACTAGAGTCAATTTAAGGATTATAAAGCTAGGGTTTTTAGAGACACATCTTCTCTTAAACAAAGAAATAAATTTTTCCAAAAAGAGGTGTGCCTAAACCTTGATTGAAAAGATCTACACAAGAAGAACCCTAAGCAAATCAGGCTTTTAATCCATTTGAACCTTAAAAAGAAAAGGACCTAAAAGCTCTTAAAAGAACAAAAGGTGAAGTTGATCCCTTGGGTCAACCAACCTTAAAATTAGGTCACTTTTTCACTAAAAATACCTAAAAGTTCAAGTGGAACATTAAGCACCTTGATCTTAAAGTAAAAAAGGTAGACTTAAGAGGTCAAGGTCCCCATTCTGGTCTACCTGGAATCGCAGTGATAAGAGAGGTCGGGTGGGGGAAACCCTGTAACTCGTGGGGACGCTCTACCGTGTAGGGGTCTTTGTGGGACTCGCCCTTTCTGGCTGCCCAGGTATTTCTCAAGTGGACGACCTTTCTGACTAAGGGGTCCATCCGCCTCGAACCTCTATAGTCACCCAACAATTTTTGGGTGTCTTGATTGGGTCCAGCACCTTCTAATCTCATCACATCCTTCAGTGCATGTTCAGTAGGAGGTCCTTAAGGCCACCCTTAAGAACTCCTTTAGAAATTCACTCTCGTCGAGGCCAAGCCTCGACACCCTTGTTTGTGCAGCAACCCCACTACATAAATCTTTCATCTGATTCAGATCCTGATTCTCCTTCTTCTCCCATCATTAAACAACCCATTGAAGAGGAGAATAACCTTGAACACCAACTTCAACGCCTTAATGATCTCTTTCAGAACTTTGTAAACCCACCGCAGCGACCTATGATGCGAGATCACTATAATCCCGCTGCGGTGGCAATCGAACCTCGAGTACAAATCCCGCTTGGAGGACCTGATTCTGAACTGAAGCCCAATATGATTCATGCCATACCAAAGTTTCATGGGCTTAACTCTGAGGATCCATTCCAACACATTAAACAACTCAAGCATCTGGCTCAGACCTTCGGGTCAGATGTACAAAACCAGGATATCCTACTCATGAAAATGTTTTCGTTCTCCCTCATGGACAAGGCCGCACACTGGTATCAAACTCAGACCCGTCCGATCAACACATGGGAGGAACTGCAGTCCGAATTTTTGAAAAAATTCTTCCCCGTTGGCCGGACGAATGCCTTGCGCCACCAGATCATTCATTTCACTTAACAACCGGGAGAACCTCTTCACGAAGCTTGGGATCAATTCCTAGATCTCATGCGAAAGTGCCCCCATCACGGAGTTCCTAAGTGGGAACAAGTCCAGTCTTTTTGCCAGGGACTCCGTGAAGACATTCGTTTATTCGTCAATGCAACATGCGGAGGAAACATCATGGGTCAACACAAGGGCACGGTGTGGGAGATTCTTGAAAATATGTGCGAGAACTCCATAAATAATGACTCCATGGGCTTATTCGACAGGACGAATTCCCGCGCATCGACGAATCTGAGAAGGACACATGAGATGCAGGACCTGTCCAATTCTGTCGACTTGGAACTGATGGCCAGTCGATTGGACAAGGTTTCTATCATAGAAAAGAAGGTGGACGAGCTAACTCGACATTTGCAGCAAGCCACCTCTGCGCAAAACTCTTTTGCACGACCTCCTCTGGCAAGGGAAACTGTGCAAAACATCTATCACCAATCTGCCAAGGGGATCGACCCATATCCACCCCCGTCTACCTCTCAGACCGGAGTGACCTCTGATCCATTCTATTCGAGTTGGAGGAACTCTGAACCCTCGTATTCTGATTTTCCTGAGGTTCCTTAGAACTGCGAGGACCTCAACGCCATCCAGAATGACCCATTCTCCAATACCTACAACCCTGGATGGCGAAATCATCCTAACTTTCAGTGGGCGGGAAATTCTCAAAGACCACCATATCAGCCCCGTCCACAAGCCTCTCGTCCATATTAGCCGCCTCAGCCTCGGCCCAATCCCACCTACCAATCCGGGCAAAACCAGGATCAAATGACTCTTATCCTTCAAGCACTGGCTGACATTCAAAAGACGAATGCGGCAATGCAAAAATAGCACAAGGACGAGATCACAGAGGTTCGCAACCAACTGGCCCAGATGGCAAATTCCCGCCAACCTAGCACCCTTCCTTCGCAACCTCTGCCCAACCCAAATAACATGCTAACCCAGAAGCGCGTTATGAATCCAAATTCAGGCCAAACACATGTGATTTATCAGGCCCCTACTGCTCCATCGCCAGACGGGATGGAAGCTTCAACATCTTATGCGGGATTTCAGCAGCAGCCGCCCATCCTACCAAACCCAAACCAAAATCAGGCCGGATTGAACTTTGTAACAACACGTAGTGGTAGAGCAACCCAAGACCCACATTATCCGACCCACTCCAAGCCTGATAATAGCCAAGACCCTAGGGTAGTTATCCAAGATACCACTGTCTCAGATCAAGAACCTGGACCTATCCTAGAGGAACCAACTAGGATCCCATTTCCTGAGGCCTTGACCAAAGGAAAAAGGATAACTAAACCCGTGGCTCCCGAGGAGGATCTGATCAAGCTCTTTGAACAGGTCCAGATAAACATCCCATTGATGGATGCAATTTACCACATACCGGCTTACGCAAAATTCTTGAAAGACATATGTACCCCTAAACGTAAGCCGCGAACTAAGGATGGGAATCCAATCGTAATGTCAGAGCAAGCCAGCTCTGTCATCTTGAGCAAACTCCCACCCAAGGCTAAAGACCCAGGAACTCCCTTGATTTCTTGTAAAATTGGTGAAACCCAATTTGATAGAGCCCTACTAGACCTAGGTGCTTCCATAAATTTAATACCTACATCCCTCCTTAACCACCTTGAAGAATCTGAACTTAAACCCACTGAGGTGACATTGCAGTTAGCCGATCGATCCATCAAGTCACCTAGAGGAATACTCGAGGATGTCATTGTTAGGGTACGAGATTTCTATTTCCCGGTGGACTTCATAGTACTAGACATGGATGCACCTAAGAACCCAAGGGACACACCAATCATATTAGGGAGACCCTTTTTGGCCACTGCTAAGGCCAACATAAACTGCGAAGAGGGCCAGATAGAATTAAAATTTGGGAACCAAAACCTGAAGATTGACATTTTTAAGGCCCAACAAGGGATTAATTGTGGGGTTATAGAGGAAATATGTGATGTCAGAGCCGTGGTTGATGAATTGCATATAGAAGACAACCTGATTATCCCTGATCAACCACTTGAGAATCAAAACCCGCTAACAGAGGAGTGCGAACGTGATCTAGACACACCTATGACTCCTACCATTGCTCCGGATACAAACCCCGAACTGCCCGCTGTTGCTGAAAATACTATCATGGAACTCAAGCCCCTTCCCGAACATCTGAAGTACGTGTTTTTGGATTCAAATCAGACGTTTCCTGTGATTATCAACTTTCGACTCACACCTGACCAGGAACTCCGTTTGATTTCTGTTCTCCAGCAACATCATAGAGCCATTGGATGGACTCTCGATGATTTGACTGGCATAAGCCCTTCATACTGCACACATCGAATATACACAGAAGAAGGCGCACGACCTTCAAGAGAAATGCAAAGACGCCTAAACCCTAACCTACAAGAGGTCGTGAAAAAGGAGATCATAAAGTGGTTAGATGCAGGGATCATCTACCCGATCTCCGACAGTCGTTGGGTGAGTCCAATACAAGTGGTGCCTAAAAAGGCAGGACTTACCATTATCACGACTGAAGCCGGAGAAGTCATTCCTACCCGAATAGCTAACTCATGGAGAGTCTGCATTGATTACAGAAGACTCAATTCCTCCACGAAGAAGAATCATTTCCCACTACCGTTTATTGATCAGATCCTCGAAAAACTAGCGGGAAATAGGTTCTTCTACTTTCTTGACGGGTACTCCGGTTACAATCAGGTGGCAATCCATCCAGAGGACCAAGAAAAGACCACATTCACCTACCCCTTCGGGACGTACGCATTTCGAAGGATGCCATTCGGTCTCTGCAATGCACCTGCAACTTTTCAGCGGTGCATGCTTGCCATATTCTCAGATATGGTAGGTGATTATCTGGAAGTCTTCATGGATGACTTTTCCATTTTTGGAGAATCATTTGACGATTGCTTCCAACACTTGGTCCAAATACTCAGGCGGTGCATTGAGGTGAATTTGGTTCTTTCCTGGGAAAAGAGCCATCTCATGGTGCCTGAGGGAATTGTCCTGGGACATTTAATCTCGGAGAAAGGCATCCAAGTGGATCGAGCTAAGGTTAACCTAATTTCCAAGCTCCCTATGCCTAGCTCGATTAAGGACATCCGATCTTTTTTGGGGCACGTCGGTTTTTACCGTCGATTTATCCCTGATTTCTCCAAAATTGCGCGCCCTTTGACCAATCTTCTCTCCAAGGATGTGCCTTTCGAAATTTCCAAGGAATGCACTCAAGCATTTGAGATCCTACGTGACCAAGTCACCCAAGCCCCAATCCTACAGTCCCCTGATTGGTCTCAACCCTTTGAGATCATGTGCGATGCATCTGACTTCGTTGTAGGAGCAGTTCTGGGGCAGAAAATTGACAGGAAACCTGTGGTCATTTACTACGCCAGCAAAACACTGGATGAGGCTCAGCATAACTATACGGTTACTGAGAAAGTGCTGCTGGCCGTAGTATTTGCCCTGGAAAAATTTAGATCATACCTTCTGGGTTCCTATGTTATCATATACTCAGATCACACAGCTGTGAGGCATCTCCTTGCAAAGAAGGACGCGAAACCTTGATTAATCTGATGGATCTTGTTGTTGCAAGAATTTGACCTTGAGATTCGCGACAAGGCGGGAAAGCAGAATGTGGTAGCTGATCACTTGTCCCACCTTCCTTCTGAAATAATTGACCCTTCCGGACCTATCACAGAACATTTTCCTGATGAGCACCTCCTGACTGTCAGTACAAGTCTTCCATGGTTTGCTGATATAGTTAATTACCTAGCATCAAATCAGATTCCGCCCGATTGCCCGAAGGCCAAAAAGGACAAATTGTGTTCCGATGCCAAGTATTACCTATGGGAAGACCCGTATCTATTCCGCATTGGTGCTGATCAGATAATTCGACGATGCATCACGGAAGTGGAAATCAAAGACATACTCTCATTTTGCCATGACCAGGCATGCGATGGACATTTTTCAGGCCATAAAACCTCATAAAAAATCCTCCAGTGTGGTTTTTACTGACCCACAATTTTCAAGGATGCATACGATCACTGTAAGGCATGTTCCCGTTGCCAGACTCTGGGCAACATGGGCCATAGAGACATGATGCCTCTATAGCCGATCTTGGTATGCGAAATTTTTGATATTTGGGGGATTGACTTCATGGGACCCTTCCAGATCTCGGATGACTTCGATTACATCTTACTTGCAGTTGACTATGTTTCCAAGTGGATAGAAGCCATTCCGACTCGAACCAACAATCATAAAGTCGTTATAAAATTCCTTCATCAAAACATTTTCTCAAGGTTCAGGATTCCACCTGCTATAATTTCCGACGGAGGGACACATTTTACAAACGCTCAGTTCAGATCACTGATGACCAAATACGGGGTGTCACACCGAATCTCTACTCCTTACCACCCCCAAACTAATGGTCTAGCTGAGCTATCTAACCGAGAGATCAAGAAAATCCTTCAGGTTACTGTTCGACCTGATAGAAAAGATTGGTCTTCTCGGCTTCCGGAAGCATTGTGGGCCTATCGGACCGCCCACAAGACCCAATTAGGAATGTCACCCTTCAGACTAGTGTACGGGAAGGCATGTCACCTCCCCGTCGAGTTGGAGCATAAAGCCTATTGGGTAGTACGGACCTGTAATCTGGATCTTTCTAAGGCTGGAACCCACAGAAGACTTCAAATGAGCGAGATCGATGAATTACGCCATGATGCGTATGAGAACTCGCGAATTTACAAAGAACAGGTTAAAGCTTTTCACGACAAACACATCTCTAGAAAGATCTTTCATCCTGGTCAGAAAGTTTTACTCTTTGATGCCCGACTCAAATTATTCCCAGGGAAGCTAAGATCCAAGTAGGTTGGACCCTACCTAGTCTGACAAATCTTCGGAAATGGAGCCATTGAAATCAGCCCACTCAGCCATGATTCTGAACCCTTTGTCGTGAACAGTCAGAGACTCAAGCTGCTCATTGACATGACCGATATAGATTTGGCTGAGTCATCCTTTACCCTCCATTCCTCTTGAGCTCATTGCACCCAGCCGATGGCGTAAAACTCAGCGCTTAACGGGAGGCAACCCGTCATTCTTTGAAAAACCCGAAACATTTTCTGACATCTCTATGCAGAATTCATATTGCACTTTAGGGTTCATCCATTAGAACAGTCGACTTCACCTCAGGTATCCCTACCCGAGACTAGAAATCGTTCGCAACAAGTCACTTCGACCCATTCACTCACCACACACCTGTCCTAATGCATGAACTAAGCTGAAATCGAACCCACCTAATTTACAATGGGGACATTGCAAATCTTAGGCATGGGGGGGTATGAAAGTGCAAAATGTTAGGAAAATTCACATCAAGAAAGGGTTTCAATATAAAAAAAAAACTCGATGAAGGGGAGGAACAATTCAGGGTCATACAAATGAGGAGGAGAAAAAGAATAAAATGACAAAAAGGAGCACAAAATGAAAATGAAGAGAAATAGTCATTAGTAAAAGATTAAGGGGTTAACTGAAGTTCTAGACCAAATCAAGAAAATGAAAAAGTGCTAAGGAGACATAACAAGAGATTAGCGAGAACGCTGGTCTTAGGCCTCTTGGGCTAGATTCTTTAGCTTAAAAATTCACGTATCCGTTAAAATCTGGATAATCCTCAAGAGGTTGAGGAAAATGCGAAGCTTGAGTATTAGGTCTAAGGCTTAGGAAGTATTCGGCCTCATTAACTAACCTTCGATTTGCGGGATTCGGTAACCTAAGCACCCCAAATTCACACACAGTCTGGTTTAGTACGCATAAACATCCAAATCACGCAAAAAGCATTTAATGTTCTGAAAAAGTCACCTAGATTAGGAGCGTCCAATCAACACAAATTGATTTGGACGAGTTCCCGACGCAGAGAGGCGGGAAATTCCCCTCGAAGATGCGTAACAACATATCGTCTCCTCGATGCTTGTCTCTTAGGATATTTAAATATCCTACTGGGGGCATGTAAGCACTCTGCTGGTTCAGATACCATGGGCGGCATTATCATGAAATGTCGATCGCCAGGGTCTGAATTCGGCCACGGAATGCCATAGGCGGGATTATCTTGAAATCTCGAAAGCCAGGGTTCTGGGGGTTGCCATGGGCGGGATTATCTCGAAATCTCGAAATCCAGGGACCCTTGAGGATTGATGATGGGGACGAGGAATCCGATACAGACCGTGTTGAGAAGCTAATCCGAAGCTAGTAATAAAAAGAAAAGAGAGAGAAAAGCTCTCCAAACAAATAAATCTTCTATCTCTCTCTTACAAAAACGCACTGCAAACTGAACTTAGGCTAAAAATGTCTCAAGCACGGGTGCTTTAACCGCGGAGTCCAACAAACCCTAGGTTAGTTTTTGTGGGCCTTAGAAACCTTTGCGGAGGACTGAGGCTAAAGCGGGTCAGGTCTGGATTTTGGTTGGTACTTGAGTACCTCTAGGCCTATTGTCGGCATTCCTACCTAATCACAAAAGAAAAGCAGAAGCACTTATCATGATTGTTGACAGACACTCTGGGTCTAGAACGGAAGTTAAAACCTTGAAATTTTGCTAAGGGACTAGAAAAGCTAGGCATGGGGGTATGATGAGAGCCTCATCATGAGCCATAACTAGCTCATTTTGACCCAATAAAGAAGATAAAAGCTCCTACATAAACTAGAATAAGGCCTAAATAAAGGAATAAGTGCTCTGAGAAGAAAACATGAATTAAAGGGTAAAACTGCAATTTTACCATTGCAGTGCATAAACGGGTTTTCTCAGAGGCAAAACATAGGTCAAATGGTCTAAATGAGATAAAAAGTGGGTTGAGTCAATCAGAAATGGGTTTATATGTAATTCAGGAATTAAATGACATTTGATAACCCTAAAACAGACCCGCTTAAATTAACAAGGTTCCGGTCAGGATAAAAATCAAGAAAATCCTCTAAAAATCATGGAAAAATACTCCTTAGGGTTTAGAACACTTAATGTGGCCTTTGGAACCTAGTTTGACCTAGATTAGGGTCCTAGCTATTCAATTAACCTAATTTGGGTTTTTACGTAAAATGTCTAGTCAAACGAGGTCAAACCTAAAATCAAACTTCACCATTGGATTCCTTACGTCCAAATTAGGTTTATACCAAAATTTGGACCTAAGTGGAGGTCATCTTGACCTACTTTGCAAATTAGTACACCCAAAACAAAGTTTGGTCCCTATCTTTTGAAAATCATTGCAGAGGGCCCCCTAAGTTCCTCGCCACCTTTGCAATCATGTCCTGCCACCATTGTTAGGGCAGAACAGATCTCCGGCGAGGTTTAGAGAGGGATTACTCTCTGATTCCTCAGAGATTCCCTCCTAGAAATGGAAGGGAGATTCTCTGAGGAATTCCCCTTCATCTAAAGCCAATCACAATCTCTGGTGTGAACCCAATCTCTCGTGCGAACGCACGAGGGATTTGGGTATATTAACCTATTTCCTACTCCAGCGAGCCATCAAAGGCACAGGCGTGCCCTCCACGCTCTAAAAACACGACCCAGGGCCTATAACAGAACCCACACCTTCGGCCGCTCATCTTTAGCCTTGTTTTGACGGAGATTCCCCCAAGGTTTCCTCTCTTCCATCTCCGGCCAAGTAACCCGCAAGCTCCGGCGACCTCCTCCCCTCCTTCTCGTCGCTCTGCTGCCATACCTGCAGCAGAGTCAACTTCGCCGCTTCCTCCAGCGTTGCGCCATACCAAGCGCGCATGCCCCTTACCTCGTCCTCGTCGCCGCTTCCTCCCTCAGGGTTCTTCTTCCCCGACGACGGCAGTTACGTGCCGTCCACTCCGCTGCCTCCCTTCCAGATCCCTCCAGATACCTTCTCCATCTTCCCCTCTCTCTTTTCCCCTTGTTATTTTAGTTAATTGCCCCCCGACATTGCCTGACCACCTCCATCATCCTCGCCTCCGACCGACCTCCGGCGAGCCGCTCCCACCACTCCGCCCCTCCACACGGCTCGCCAAACATCTCGAAAGCTCCACCTCGCCACAAGGAACACTTTCTGCCCCTCCACTGCCACTCCACACCTCCGCAGTAGCACCCCGAACAACCCCACACCTCCGACCACAGGTTGATCTAGGCACGCACGCCTAGGCCATCCTGCGGCCTGCAGCACCGTGCACCATCCTCGCCGTGCCACGGCAAAGGTGCCCAGCTGGTCTGATTCGGCCAATAGGCCGTGCTTGTGTTTGACAGGTATCGAGCTCCTGCCGCCATTGACGGTCGAAGCAGCTCCAGGTGCAGCAGCTCCAGGCTCCAGGCGCAGCAGACTCGCGCGGGTGTTGCGAAGCGATCGGGGCCAGCATTGACACTGCGAAGCTCCCAGCCTTGGCAATTGCACGAAGAACGCTCTGCAGGAGCGCGCGAAATTGGGGGGGGGGTAGATAGTCCCACATCGGCTAAACACAATGCACAGGTACGCTTTAAGTTGAATTTGTGTTCTCTGCCTATTGCCTCCGAAAGCACAGGGGTGAGGTCCCTCACCCAACCCATGCCTGCCTCGTCCGCGGTTTCACCTCGCGGATCTGGCGGGATCCGACCCGACCCTATCCTAGGCACTCCTCGCGCATCACCCACCTGCCGGTGCGCCTGGTCCCGGGTGCGAAATCCGACCCGATTACCCGTGTGGCTCTGGGAGAGCATCCTTGAGCGAATTGCAGAGAAAGAGAGAGACGTTTGGGTAGAGGAAAAGGGGGTAGGTTTTGCATTGGCTGTGGTGTGCGCAGGAAAGAAGGAAGAGAGGAAGAAGCGAACACTTAGCCGCTGCATCAAGGGAAAAGAAGAGAAGGAAGAGGCGCAGGAAAGCAAAAAGAAGAACTAAAGAAATAGAAGAGCAGAAGAAGGAACTCTGAAGAAAGGAAACTGAGCAAGGCAGAGACCTGAGAGAAGGAAGGACTGCAGAAAAGACAAAAAGAAAGAAGACAGAAGGGAAATAAAGGCAGGAAGAAGAAGTCTTCATAGGAAAAGGAAGAGAAGAGAAAGAAGTTCAAGGAAGAAAAAGACCTATGGATCAGGAGAAAAGACGATGAGCCAACGAAGAAGAAGAAGGTAGAAGAGAGAAAGAATACTACTTTTAAGACATCTGATAGACAAATCAGACGTCCAATTCTATTTTCTTTTAGAAATTCTTTTTATAACTCTCTCCCTTTGAATCAATTATGTTCATTTAAAAGTTGTATTCTTTGGTTTTGGAAGTACTGAGATTGCTCCCTGTGTCCGACCTCGGATACTCTAGTTTTTCGAGTAATAAAATTCTCTATATTTGTTTGAACGTTTTGTCAGCTATATTACAACGTGTTATCTTTTAAAACCCTACAAAAGCGCACAAACACTCTGCATAGCAGCTTCATGCACCTCCCTGCAGAGCGCCATCCCACCTTCGCAACCGCTCGCAGGCGCTCTTAACCGCGCGCCCGCACCCGCAGGCGCTGCGTCTTCACCCTGCCAGGCTGCGCCCACAGGCGCATCCTTCCTTCCAGTGCCTCCTTGCAGCACGTCGCTCCTCCCCGCAGAAGGCGTTCATGCACTAAATAACAGACGCCGTCCCTCTCCGCCTGCTCGCTACTGAAGGCGCTGCGCGCCCGCTCGCCATCTCCCGCACCTTCTCTCCTTTGCAACCTCCACGCCCATCAGCAAGCGCCTGCCCGCGCCCGCACGCCATAGCCACAGCAGCAGCCGCCCTCTTCCTTCAACAGGCCAGAGCTCCGGCCATCTCCACCGCCGCCGCTGCCACCGTCGGAGAGCCCCCGTCCTCACCGTCCTCCTGAGCCTCGCAACTGCCCCGCGGTGCCCTCTCTCTCTCGCGAGGAAGAGAGAGAGAAATGCTCTGTTTTTGTTGGAATTAAAAATTAAATTCAATGCCATTGCCACCGATTTTATTTTTTTATTATTATATTGTGGCAAAATTGCATTCAAGCACTCACAGTTCTTTCTAATTGCATGGTATTAATATTAGCTAGTTTAAAGATTGATTTTAGACTTGATTTAAGTACTAATTGTCTTTAGTACACATCACATGAAAATTGCACTAATTCATCCTAAATTTATTGAGGATTTCTGTGAGGGAAAACTGCACTTACACCCTTAACTTTTTAGGTTATTGCAAATCTACTATCCTTCACATTTTAAGTCCAATTTGAAAAGGAATTTCGCACTATCTGAAATAACATAAAATAATTAAGTATTGATTGCATCATTGCCTCCCTGTGGACACGACCCGCTCTTCTGCGAGTAGTTATTTTCATTATTTTTGATTAGTCGATTTTTCCACCACTTAAATATTATAACGCTATGCGAAAAGTCGACCTTTCACCCATGCACACCTCGCCCGCCTATCACGCCGGCAGGTTTGATCCCCTATTCTCATGATTCGATTACCCGATTACTTACCTGATGATGGGAATACCATCATGAGCCCTAACTAGATCATTTTGACCCATGAAAGAGAACAAAAGCTCATACATAATCAACTAGAGGTCCTAATTCACTGAATAATCATTCTAAGATAAAAGAAAGAAACAAGGGGTAAAACTGTAATTTTACCATTGCAGTACAACAATGGGTTTTCTTAAGGGCTAAACATAAGTCAAATGGTCTTAACAAGATAAAAAGTGGGTTGGTTCAAACAGAAAAGGGTTCGTGTGAGTTCTGGAAATTAAATGACTTCCTACAACCCTGAAAATAGACCCACTTGATTAAACAAGATTTTGGTCAGGATAAAATTTACCTAAACCCTCTAAAAATCATATAAAAATATTCTATAGGGTTTAGAACTTTCAATTTGACCATTGGAACCTATTTTAACCTAGAATGGGGTCTCAGACAAATATTTGCCCTAAATTGGGTTTTTACATAAATTACCTACTCAAATGTGGTCAAACCCAAAATCCAACCTCACCATTGGATTCCTTAGATTTAAATTAGGTTTGTACCAAAATTTGGACCTAAGGGGAATTCATCTTGACCCACTTTGCAAATAGGTCCCGCCTAATTACACTTCTACCCCTATCTTTCAAAAACCCTTACAATGGACCCCCTACCTTCTTCTTCGTTCTTTGTAATTAGGTCCCTCCACCATTATAGCGGAGGGAATCCTACTCTGGCAAGCTTGAAAGGATGATTTCTCCCTGATTTCTCAGAGAATCCGCTTCAAAATTGGGAGGGAGATTCTCTGAGAAATTCCCTCCAATGTGAACACCATTTGGTGCCCTACTTGGTACCCAATCTCTCATGTGAACGCATGAGAGATTTGGATCTCTCTCGAGTTACCATTGCCGGCGACCTTGCCGTGCTTGGGAAGCTTGGCTTCCAAGCACGAAACCAACCTCTAGAGCCTATTTAAGGCACCCTAATTCACTTCGCATCTCCTAAGCTTGAAATCAGCTGAAGAACCCCCTCAATTTCATCTCTCCTCCTTTAGCCTACTCGCTCATCAAGCTCCGGCAACCTCTCCTACTCTCCCTCTTCGCCTAGCCACAATACCGGTGTCAAGTTCCTCTTCCTCACGCTCGTCCGCGTCGCGTAGCACCCACCAATGCCCCTACCTCCCCTTCGTCCTCGCCGACCACCCTCACTGAGCACCTTCGTCTCTGGCGTCGGCGATACAAGCTAGATGCCATCCCTGCCTCCCCCTTCATCTCTTCACTCCCAGATAAGTCTCTGTCACTCTCTACATTCTTTAACCCTCTTTATTTACTTCAAACAGCCACTGCCGCACTCCACCACCATCATCCCTTTCACCTCCGGCCACCAACTCCGACGAGTTTGCTCCACCTCCACAGACCACCTCCCTCCTCGTTGATCGGTTCACAAGCACCGCCTCGACTCACTGATCATAACCCCCCACTCACAACACTCCGCCACTCACCCAAACTCACCCCCGAACACACCCACACACACGGCCGTAGTGTGCCCTAGGCATGCTCCCTCAGGTGTTCCCACACCACGCTGACCACCTCTGCACATTCGCTGCAACTTGGCGAGGCTCCCTGAGCTTTTTAACGTGGCCGCAAGGCCGTTGTCATGATTTTAGGTCCAGGAGCTCTCCGCCATTGACGCACAACTCGAAGCTTCCTTGCAAGCTTCTCTAGATCGTGCCCGCTCCAGGTCATTGTCCCAGGTTGCACGGAAAGCCTTCGCGAACGTCTCCAGGCATCCATTTGGTGTCAAAGGCCGAAGCTACAGTTGCAATCAAACGCACACTTTGCTACAGGCGCGCGTGAAAGGGGGCCGGAAGATAGTCCCACCTTGGAAAGATTTGGAGCGCCGCACTTGCGTAAGTTGATTTTTTGCATTTGGCTTATCGCCTCCAACTCATGGGGTGAGGTCCCTCTCACCCGACCCGACGCCTCATCCATGACCACACCCCGCAGACCTGGTGACCCGACTCGACCAACACACCTCGCCCACCACCGCACGTCGATGGGCTTGGTCCCGGGCGCGTACCCAACCTGATTACCCGAGAAGCTGTGGCTCTGGGAGAGCGAACTAAGAGAGAAAAGAGAGAAGAGAGCTCGCACAGGTAGGGGGTAGGTTTCACTCTGCAGGCCGAAGAGAAGAAGAAGGAGAAGGCAAGGAAGCAAAGAAGGTCGAAATTAGAAGAGAAAGGAAGGAGAGGGGCTGCAGTAGAAGGAAGAAGCCAAAGCCAAAGCCAAAGAGAAGAAGGCAGAGGAAGAAAAAGGCAAAGGAAGAAAGGCAGATGCCAGAGAACAGAGAAGAAGGAAGATAAAGAAGATTGAAGACAAAGGCAGAGACAAAGAAAGCAGAACAGGAGAAGCAGAAGAAAGAAAAGAGACCAAGCCCTGTAGCATAAGCATTTTAAGACGTCTGATTCACAAATCAAACATCCAATTTTTAGTGCAATTGACATACATTGGTTCCTTTAGTTTATTCTTATCTTTTTGCATTATAACATTGATCTTATTGCATATTATATTCTTTCAAATTCTCAAGTTGCAATCTTGATTTCTAAACCATAATTTGCTTCCTATGTTCAACCTCGGACTTTAAAATTCGAGTAATAAATTGTATTTGTTTTGAACGCTCTTTTGATTGTACTACAACATGACTTTTTTAAAACCCGATTAAGCGCTCTTAACATTTTGCGCCGTTGCTGGGGAGCAACGGGCGATTTTGAAATCTTGATTGCAAACTCTGATTTGGTACTAACTTGATATATCTCTTTTTGTTGTGATTGTTTTAGGGGAAAAGATTCAAACAAAGACAGCCTCACATCAAACATGCCCAGGGGCAGGTAATTTCTAATTAATCTCTTTCTCTTAAGCCCCTCATTCTGAAAAGGAAAAAAATAAGATAAAATCAATTAGGGCTACTTGCTTTCCATTTCTAGCTAATTCATCAAAGTTGCCTGATTTGATTTCAACAACAATACTGATTTGTACACCCATTTAAGGTAACTAGGGCTATCACATTCTTGATTGAGCCCTAGATACCATATTCGGACAAACTAAATTGGACCAAGATTAGAGCCAAACTAAGGATTTCAATTTAGGGTTTTAAAGACACCTTCATAAGAAAGAATCAACTCTCCAAAAAGAGATGTGCCTAAGCCTTGGTTGAAGAGATCTATTCAAGAAAACCCTAAAATTTAGGCTCTAAATCTCACTTGAATCTTAAAAGAAAGGACCTAAAACTTCTCAAAGGACAAATAGGTGAAGTTGACCCCCTTGTTGGGACAACCAACCTTGAAATTAGGTCACTTTTTGCACTCAATACATCTAAAGTTCAAGTGGAATTTAAAGCACCCTCGCTCTTAACTAAAATTGGTAGACTTAAGAGGTCAAAGTCCCCATTCTGGTCTACCTAGAACATCAATGACGAGAGGTCAAGTGGGGGAAATCCTGTAACTCGTGGGGATGCTCTACCGTGTAGGAGTCTTTGCGGGACTCTCCCTCTCTGCCTGCCCAGGTATTTCTCAAGTGGACGGCTTTCTGACTAAGGGGTATCATCCACCCTGAACCTCTATAGTCATCCAAAATTTTTGGGTGTCTTGATTAGGTCCTTCACATTCTACTCTCATCCAAACCATCGGTGCATGTTCGATAGGAGGTCCTTAAGACCATCCTTGAGGCCTCCTTTAGTGATTCACTCCCGTCGAGGGCAAGCCTCGACTTCCATGTTTGTGTAGCAACCCCACCACATAGACATCTCCTCTGATTCATCTGAACCAAATTTTCCTTCTTCCATCATCATGGCACAACCTATAGAAGAAGAGAATAACCTTGAAAACCAACTGCAGCGCTTTAATGATTTATTTCAAGCCTTTGTAAACCCACCGCAGCATACTATGATGCGAGATCACTATAATCCTGCCGCGGTGGCAATTGAACCTCAAGTCCAAATCTCGGCTGGAGGTCCTGATTCTGAATTCAAACCCAACATGATTTGTGCTATTCCAAAGTTTCATGGGCTTAATTCCGAGGTTCCCTTCCAGCACATCAAACAACTCAAGCATCTAGCCCAGACCTTCGGGTCAGATGTCCAAAATCGGGATATTCTTCTCATGAAGATGTTCTCCTTCTCTCTCATGGACAAAGCAGTTCACTGGTATTAGACTCAAACGTGTCCAATCAACACATGTGTTGAACTATAATCCGAGTTTCTGAAAAAGTTCTTCCTAGTTGGTCGGACGAATGCCTTATGACACCAGATCACACACTTCACCCAGCAATCTGGAGAACCCCTTCATGAAGCATGGGACCGTTTCCTGGATCTCATGCGAAAGTGCCCCCATCACGGAGTTCCTAAATGGGAACAAGTCCAGTCTTTTTACCAGGGACTCCGTGAAGATATTCGCTTATTCATCAATGCAACCTGTGGAGGAAATATCATGGGTCAACACACACTATGTGGGAGATTCTCGAGAATATGTGCGAGAACTCCATCAATAATGACTCCATGGGCTTATTTGACCAGACGAATGCCCGCGCATCGACGAATCCAAGGGGAGCACATGAGACGCAGGGCCTGTCTGCATCCGTCGACTTGGAATTGAGGGCCAGTTGGTTGGACAAGGTCTCTATCATTGAGAAGAAGGTGGATGAGCTAACTCGACATCTACAGCGCGCCACCTCTATGCAAAATCCGTTTGCACAGTTGCCTTCTAGGAGGGAAGCTGTGCATAACATCTATCACCGATCTTCTCAGAGGATGGACCTGTATCCACCCCCGTCTAACTCTAGGACCGGAAGAAACTCCGATCCGACATAGTCTAGTTGGGGGAACTCTGAACCCTCGTACTCTGACTTTCCTGAGGTTCCTCAGACCTGCGAGGACCTCAACGTCATCCAAAATGACCCATTCTCTAACACCTATAACCCTGAATGGTGGAATCATCCCAATTTCCTGTGGCTGGGAAATAATCAAAATCAAATACCACCATATCAACCCCATCCACAAGCTCCTCGTCCATATTAGCCACCTCAACCTCAGCCCAACCCCACCTATCAATCTGGGCTAGCTCAAACAGATCAAATGACTCTTATCCTTCAGACTTTGGCTGACATTCAGAAGACGAATGCGGCTATGCAAAAATAGCACAAGGACGAGATCATAGAAGTTCGCAATCAACTAGCCCAGATGGCAAATTCCCACCAACCTGGCACACTCCCTTCTCAACCTCTGCCGAATTCGAATAATGTGCCGAACTAGAGGCACGTTATGAACCCGAATCCAGGCCAAGCTCACATGATTTATCAGGCCCCTTCTGTTCCATCACCCGACGGATGGAAGCTTCGACATCATATGTAGGATTTTAGCAGCAACCACCTATTTTACCGACACTGAACCAAAACTAGGCAGGATTGAATTCGGTTACAACCTGTAGTGGTAAAGTAACACAAGACCCACCTTACCCAAGCCACTTTCAGCCTGGTAGTACTAACCCAAGCCCTAGGATAGTTATCTAGAACACCCCTGTCCCAGATCAAGAACCTAGACCTACTCTAAAGGAACCATCTAAGGTTCCATTTCCCGAGGCCTTGACCAAGGGAAAGAGGACAAACAAACCCGTGGCACCTGAGGAGGATTTGGTTAAGCTCTTTGACCATGTCCATATAAACATCCTATTGATGGATGCAATCTGCCATGTACCGGCTTACGCACGATTTCTGAAAGACGTGTGTACACCTAAGCGTAAGCCGCGAACGAAAAGTGGGAGTCCAATCGTACTGTCAGAGCAAGCCAACTCTGTAATTTTGAGCAAACTCCCACCTAAGGCAAAAGACCCAGGTACTCCCCTGATTTCCTGTACCCTTGGTGATACCCAATTTGACAGAGCTTTATTAGATCTAGTAGCCTCCATAAACTTAATACCTATATCCCTACTTGACCACCTTGAGGAATCTTAGCTTAAACCGACAGAGGTGACATTACAGTTGGCTGATCGATCTATTAAATCACCTAAAGGAGTTCTTGAGGATGTCATTATTAGGGTGCGGGATTTCTATTTTCCGGTGGACTTTGTAGTCTTGGATATGGATGCTCCAGAAAACCCAAGGGATACACCAATTATACTAGGGAGACCCTTTCTAGCCACTGCTAGGGCCAACATAAAGTGTAAGGAGGGCCAAATTGAACTGAAATTCGGAAACCAAACATTAAAGATTGACATCTTTAAGGCCCAACAAGGGATTAATTGCGATGTTATAGAACAAATATGTGACATCAAGGCTATGGTTAACGATCCGTATATTGAGGAAAACTTGATTACCCCCAATCAACTACAAGAGGATCAAAACCCGCAATCAGAGGAGTCCGAATTTGACTTAAACACACCCATAACTCCTTCCCTTACTACTGATACTCACCCTGAACCACACGCTGCTGCTGATAACCCTGTTCTGGAACTCAAGCCTCTTCCCGACCATCTTAAGTACGTCTTTTTGGGTTCCAATCAGGCGTTTCCTATGATTATCAACCCAGACTCACACCTAATCAGGAATCTCGTCTGATTACTGTTCTCTAGCAACATCGAAGAGCCATTGGATGGACTCTCGATGATTTGACTGGTATCAGCCCCTCTTACTACACACACCGTATCTACACCGAAGAGGGAACACAACCTTCCCATGAAATGCAGAGACGTTTGAATCCTAATATGCAGGAGGTCGTGAAAAAGGAGATCATCAAGTGGTTAGATGAGGGGATCATCTACCTGATCTCCGACAGTCAGTGGGTGACTCCAATCCAGGTTGTGCCTAAGAAGGCAGGACTCACCGTAATCACGACTGAAATCGGAGAAATCATACCAACCTGTGTTGCAAATTCATGGAGTCTGCATTGATTACAGAAGAATAAACACCTCCACAAAGAAGGATCATTTCCCACTACCGTTTATTGATCAGATCCTCGAGAAACTAGTGGGAAATAGGTTCTTCTGCTTTTTGGATGGGTACTTAGGTTATAACCAGGTGGCAATTGATAAACGACAGTTTAACATCATTTTTATGCATTAAAACAAACCTAGCTCTTAGAGTTTTGCTCTGTAAATAGGTTTTTGGGTTGCATTTAGGCATTAACTAGGTTAGGCATGCATTGCATTTTCTTTTGTTGTTTTAATGTATTTTTGTGAGTGTTAGGGATGAACGAATATACAAATCCCTAAAACCTTAGCACTCAAGAAGGCAAATGGTGAAAGAGGAGCTCAGACTAACTGGAACTCAGCTTGATCTAGCTCACCTCAGCTAGAACCTAGCTCACTTGGACTAGGGTTAGCTCATCCCAGCTCCATTCAGCTAATCTCAACTAAATGGCAACTCAAGAGAGCTCATCTTAGCTCACCCTAGCTTAGGTCAGCTCAGATCCAGCTCAACCTAGTTGAGTCTAGCTCATCTCAGCACCCACTAGTCCACAGGGAGCTCTAGCTAGCTCAGCTGAGTTGACTGGAGTTCACCCCAGCTCAGATCTAGCTACATTCAGCTCCACTCAACTCCAGCCAGCTGAAGAAGAACTCATCCCATCTTAGGAAGCTCAAGTTCAGCTCCCGGGGACTCAGCTTAGCTCAACTTGGTTGAGCTAAGCTACCTTAGCTGTCTCAACCAGCTCAATCCTCCTCGGGAGCACCAGACCCAGCTCACCTCAGCTCCATTCAACAGAAGCCAGCTTACTTTAGCTTGGCTTAGTAGCTAGCAAAGAACTAGCAAACTAAGCTAGCTAGAGTAGCCCCATGTTGACCTCTTCAGTAGCTGCCAGCTCCACTTCAGCTCCAGATTCTTCAGATCCAGCTCCTCCCTCCAAACCCTAGCTCCAACACCTCCTCCTCTACTCCACCATTAGCTAAGGTAGCTTAGCTATGCTCCAGCTCCCTTGGCTTTTACCACCTAAAAACCCTACCTAACAACTCCACCAACTAGCTCCACCTAAGCTCCACATAAGCTAACCCTACTTGGCACCAACCTAGCCTACCCACTACCTCCAAAAGACACCATAAAGTGGCGCCAAAACCACCCTAACTACCTCCTTGTTGGCGCCACTTTTTCCCTCCAAAAACCCCCTTCATCTCCACCACACATCTTCCCTTAAACCCATCTCCACCATCCACATAATCCCCCCTTCTAGAAGCCTAGAAGTTGGCGCCAACCCATGGCACCTCTCCATGGTTGGCACCACTTTTAGGTGTCCCTTGGCCACCCATAACTACCCTCCTTACACCCCTTAGGTGGTGCCAACCATCCTTAACCCTAGGATCACCTAACCACCTCCATCCTCCCATCTTAGCCCTCCATTTCAAGAGTCACCTTAACCCCTCATCCTACCCTATAAAAAGACCACTACCACCACCATTCAAACCATCCTTGATTAGCAAATTTCCTTTCATACTCTACCTAGAGCCCACGCCCAAGAGAGAAGAAGAAGAAGAAGATTAAGGGGATATTCTGTCCCTTTGGTGCCTTCCCTTCTTCCCTTCTCTCTTGTGCCCACGCCAACCAAAGGAGGAGCCAGGCAAGGAAGACATTTGGAGGATGTCTTGAAGGTGGTCCACACCACCTTTGAGGAAAGCTTGAGGGTGGTGCACGCCCACCCTTGGAGGAGAGAATTGAAGGTGGAAGCATCCACTTTGGAGGAGCTTTCAAGGAAGGAGAAGAAGGAGACCCTCTTTTCAAGCCGAGGAGCAGCTAGGCTTGGAGCAAGAAGAATCCCTTCACTAGATTTTTCAAGAGGATTTGTGTTTCTTTTATTGCTTTTATATTTTCCATTTCTAATAGAAGCATTCCTCTACTTGTCTTTGTAGAGAACACAAATTCTGATTAATTGAATCGCCTTCTTTTTAATGTTTTATTGCAATTGTTACCTTTGTTCAAGCACTTGTTTCACTTCCACTCCTTAATTACTCTAGGCCTCCACTTTCCCAGAGTGAACTTAGGTAGTGGACATTTTCTATCTCTTAAGTTTTAGCTAAGTAATTATAGGTGTTAGTACTTCCCGTCACAATTTGCATTTTGCCCTCATCATTTCAAAACAAAAAAAATTACATATTTAAAATACCAAAAAGAAAGTTGAGATTTATTTTCTAAGCAAGAGAGTTGATTTGCAAGCAACCCGCCTCCTTGGACGACCTTAGATACTTCCCTATTTAGGAATATAAATTTAAAAGCGTATGCAAATTCACATGTTACAACGACATTAAAAACCTGCTTTTACAAATCACGCGATTTTTCGCAACAGCAATCCATCCTGAGGACCAAGAGAAGACCACTTTCACCTGCCCCTTTGGGATGTATGCATTTCGAAGGATGCTATTCTATCTCTGCAATGCACCCACTACTTTTCAGCGGTGCATGCTTGCCATATTCTTAGATATGGTAGGTGATTATCTGGAAGTCTTCATGGATGACTTTTCAGTATTCGGAGAATCATTTGATGATTGCCTCCTGCACTTGGTCCAGATCCTCAGGTGGTGCATTGACGTGAATCTGGTTCTTTCCTGGGAAAAGAGACATTTCATGGTGCTTGAAGGAATTGTCCTAGGACATCTCATTTCAGAAAAAGGCATCCACGTCGATCGAGCCAAGGTGAACCTGATTTCCAAACTCCCTATGCCTAGCTCGATCAAGGACATCCGATCTTTTCTGGGGTACGTCAATTTTTACCGTCGATTCATTCCTGATTTCTCAAAGATCGTGTGCCCCCTGACCACTCTGCTATCTAAGGATGTACCTTTCAAAATCTCCAAGGAATGCACTCAAGCATTTGAAATCCTCCATGATCGAGTTACCCAAGATCCGATCCTACAGTCCCTTGATTGGTCTCAACCCTTTGAGATCATGTGCGATGCATCTGATTTCGCTGTAGGAGTGGTACTTGGGCAGAAAATTGACAGGAAACTCGTGGTCATCTACTACGCTAGAAAGAAACTTGATGAGGCACAGTGTAACTGCATAGTACTCAGAAAGAGCTGTTAGCTGTAGTATTTGCCCTGAAAAAATTCAGATCATATCTCCTGGGTTCCCGTGTTATCATTTACTCAGATCACACAGTTATGAGGCATCTCCTTGCGAAGGACTCAAAACCTCAATTAATCCGCTGGACCTTGCTATTGCAAGAGTTTGACCTTGAGATTCGCAACAAAGCGGGAAAACAGAACGTAGTAGCTGATCACTTGTCCCGCCTTCCTTCTGAGATTATCGACCCTTCCGGGCCCATCACGGAACATTTTCTTGATGAGCACCTCCTGAGTATCAGTACAGGGCTTCCTTGGTTTGCTGATCTAGTAAACTACCTGGAATCACATCAGATTCCGTCCGATTAGCTGAAAGCCAAGAAGGGAAAATTACTTTCCGATGCCAAGAATTACTTCTGGGAAGACCCGTATCTTTTTCGCATTGGTGCTGATCAAATCATTCGACGATATGTTACGGGAGAGGAAATTCAGGACATCCTGTCATTCTGCTATGACCAGGCATGTGGTGGACATTTCTCAAGTCATAAAACCACAGCGAAAGTCCTCCAGTGTGGCTTTTATTGGCACACGATTTTCAAAGACACATACAATCACTGTAGGGCATGCACTTGTTGCCAGACCTTAGGCAACATGAGCCATGGAGATATGATGCCCTTACAGCCGATTCTCGTATGCGAAATCTTCGACGTGTGGGGGATTGATTTTATGGGACCCTTTCCTATTTCTGACGGCTTTGAGTGCATTTTACTCGTTGTTGACTACGTGTCCAAATGGATCGAAGCCATTCCAACCCAAACCAATAATCATAAGGTGGTTATCAAATTCATTCATCAGAACATCTTTTCGCGGTTCGGGATTCCACGTGCTATATTCTCTGATGGAGGGACCCATTCACTAACGTTTATTTCAGGTCACCGATGACTAAATACGGGGTGTCACATCGAATCTCTACTTCTTACCACCCCTAAACTAATGGTCAAGCTGAGCTATCAAATTGGGAGATCAAGAAAATTCTCCAAGTTATTGTTCGACATGATAGGAAGGACTGGTCATCCCGACTTCTGGAAGCTTTGTGGGCTTATAGGACCTTGATGAGAACCTCATCATGAGCCCTAACTATCTCATTTTGACCCAAGAAAGAGAATAAGAGCTCCTACATAGCTTAGAGAAGGGCCTAATTCAAGGAATTAATGTTCTGAGAAGAAAACATGAAATAAAGGGTAAAACTACAATTTTACCATTGCAGTACATAAACGGGATTTCTCAGAGGCAAAACATAGGTCAAATGGTCTGAATAAGATAAAAAATGGGTTGGTTCAGTCAGAAATGGGTTCATGTGTAGTCTAGGAATTAAATGACATCTCGTAACCCTAAAATTGACCCACTTAATGCAACAAGGTTCTGGTCAGGATAGAAATCAACTAAACCCTCTAAAATTCATGGAAAAATATCCCCTAGGGTTTAGAACCTTCAATTTGACCTTTGGAACCTATTTTGACCTAATTTGGGTTTCTGTGTAAAATGTCCATTCAAACGTGGTCAATCCTAAAATTGGATTCCTCAAGTCCAAATTAGGTTTGTACCAAAATTTGGACCTAAGGGAAGGTCAACTTGACCTACTTTGCAAAATAGTTCACCTAATTACATTTTGGCTCCTATCTTTTGAAAACCATTACACAGACCCCACTAACCTCCTTGCCACTCTTACAATCAGGTCCATCCACCATTAAAGCGGAGGAATCCTACTATGGCGAGGAATGGAGGGGGATTACTCCCTGATTCCTTAGAGATCTCCCAGATTTGGAAGGGAGATTCTCTGAGGAATTCCCTTCCATCTAAGCATGGTCCCAATCTTTGATTCACACCCAATCTCTTGTGCGAATGCACGAGAGATTTTGGTCTCCAACTGTTTCCACCTCCGACGAGGGCTCGTGCGCTTGGAAGCTTGTCTTCCAAGCACAAGAGCCCCTACTAGTGCCTATAAAATGACCACCATCTCCAGCCGCGTCTTTTGAGCTTGACTTAGCCGGAGAATCGCCCCAATTTCCTCCCTTCTCCTCCGACCAAGTGTCCAGCGAGCTTCGACGAGCCCCCCTCTTTCTCATCGCTCTGCCACAATACCAGTGGCAGAGCCGCCTTCACCACTTTCCTCCGCATTGCGCAATACCCACGCGCGTGCTCCAGCCCCTTCGTCGTCGCCGCTCTCCCTCCACTGGACATCTTCTTCTCCGGCGGCGGCAGGTATGGTCAGCTGCCTCCTCTCTCCCTTCGTCCACTTAGCTATGTTAGAACTATTCCTCTCTCTCCCCTCTTCATTTCCTCTCTCTTAATTTCTACTATCACGCATCGACAACCATAGACCACCTCCATCGTCTCCACCTCCAGCCGACCACCAGCAAGGCGCTTCCACCGCTCCATACCTCCACACGCCTCGCCAGACACCTCATCACCTCTGTCATTATCCACTGATCGTCATCTACCCATCCACCGACCACCATCACCTTCCTAAACGTCCACCGAACACACCCATAAACACGGCCACAGAGTGACCTAGGCACGCACGCCTAGGTCACCCCGTGGCTAGCCATGAACCTAAGCACCTTCGCCGTGCCATGGCGAAGCTCCCCATCTGGTTTAACGAGGCTGCAAAATCGTATTCGTGAACTTTAGGTCGACCCCCCTTTCTGCCATTGAAGCAAAAGCACGGAGCTCGCAAGCTTTGCTCTAGGTCGTGTGCTCAAGGCGTCAGAGTCCCAGAAGGAGTGGGTTGAGTGTGCAAACTCATCCAGCCAAGAGATTGGCTTGGTGAGCGACTGAAGCTATGGTAATTGAAGAAGTCATCCTGTATGAGCATGTGAAGAAGCGGGTGGGACACTTTAGTCCCACCTTGTAAACTTATGAGTGAGATGCGTCGTTTATATTATTTTTGTGTTTTAAGCTTACCGCCTCCAGTACACGGGGTGAGGTCCCTTGCCCACCTACACCCACCACGTCCGCGACCCCTGCCTCGCGGATCTGGCGTGACCAACCCGATTAGCCTCGCACTCCTCGCGCACTACACCACGCCGGTGCACTTGGACCTGGGCACACGATACCCGACCCGATTACCCGGCTCTGGGAGAGTGAACCTAAGAGAGAAATAGAGAGAGAGTGACGCGGGGGAGGATAGGGGTAGGTTTTGCTCTCGTGTGCGTGCGCAGGGAAGAAGGAAGAAGAGGCTGAAGGTGCAGCCGCAAGGAAGCTAAGGAAGCCAAGGAGGAAAAGAAAAGGCCAAAGCTTAAGGGCTGAAGGAAGAAAACGTGCGGCTGAAGAAGAAA
Source organism: Thalassia testudinum (assembly GCA_037157565.1). Lineage (NCBI taxonomy): Eukaryota > Viridiplantae > Streptophyta > Magnoliopsida > Alismatales > Hydrocharitaceae > Thalassia > Thalassia testudinum. Next base: position 83,365,763 of record JAZHRO010000013.1, on the reverse strand, counting down.
GCCAAGGACAGAGGCTGAAGAAAAGAAGTAGAGAAGACAGCAAGGAAAGAAAAGGAAGAAGAAAGGAAAAAGCCAAGGGAAGGAGAAGCATTGTAGCAGAGGTGCGGCTGAAGAAGAAAGAAGAAAGAAAGAAATCAAAGTCAGAGAAAGAAAGTCAAGGAAGAAGAGAAGTAAAAAAAGGAAGAAAGCCAAAGAGTAGAAGAAGAAAGAAAAAAAAGAGAGAAGAAACAAATGCTCAAAGAAAGAAGAAGAAGAAAAGAAAGAAAAGAAGCAGAAAGGAGAAGGCAGAAAGAGAAGAAAGAGAGCCAACGTAGAGAAAGAGAAGAAACATATCTTTTTAAGACGTCTGATTGTAGAATCAGACGTCCAATTCTTCTTTTGGCTACATTTTAATTCATAAACTTTCGCATTATATTCTAAATTAGACTTTGAGTATATTTAAGTATTCAAATTACATTATTGAGATTAGTGTATAGATTCCATTTGCTCCCTGTATTTGATCTCGGATACTTAGGTTTTCGATTAATAAAAATTCTTATTTGTTTCCGAAGCGATTTCATCTATACTACAACGAACACCTTTTAAATCGATTTCTCCCTATTAACAGACCGCCCACAAAACCCAATTAGGTATGTCTCCCTTCAGATTGGTGTATGGGAAGGCATGCCACCTCCCCGTCGAATTAGAGCACAAAGCCTATTGGGCAAGTACGGAACTGCATTCTAGATCTTTTTAAGGCAGGAACTGACAAAAAGCTTCAAATGAGCGAGATCGATGAATTACGCCACGACACGTATGAGAACTTGCGAATTTTCAAAGAGCGAGTTAAGGCCTTTCACGACAAGCACATATCCAGAAAGATCTTTCACCTTGGTCAAAAAGTCCTCTTTGATGCCAAGCTTAAACTGTTTCCAGGAAAACTGCGATCAAAATGAATCAGACCTTACCTCATTCGACAAATCTTTGGAAATGGAGCCATCGAGATCAGTCCACTCAGTCACGATTTAGAACCTTTCATCATGAACGATTAGAGACTCAAACCATTCATTGACCTGACCGATACAAATTTGGCTGAGATATCCTTTACCCTCCATTCTCCCTGAGCTCATTGTGCCCAACCGATGGCGTAAAACTCAGCGCCTAACGAGAGGCAACCCGTCATTTTTGAAAAACCCATAACCATTCTTGACATCCCTATGATGAATTCATATTGCACTGTAGGGTTCATTCATTAGAACAGCCGACCCCACCTCAGGTACCCGTACCCAAGTTTTGAAATCATCCGCAACAGTTACCTCGACCCGTTTGCCCACCCAAAACCTGTTCTAATGAATGATCTAAGCTGAACTCGAACCCAGCTAATTTACAATGGGGACATTGCAAATCGTAGGCATAGGGGTGTATGAAAGTGCGAAACACCGTAAAAAACCATCTCACAAGACAAGGTTTCAACAAAATAATCACATATCACAAAAATACCAAAAAAATGAAAAAAATTCTTGAAAAAGAACAAAAAAATTTTGAGAGGAGAGAAAATTTTGAGGCCATACAAATCGTGAGGACAAAAAGGGGGAAAGTGAAAAATGTCAAAAAAAAGGAACACAAAATGAAAAGAAAAAGAAGAGATAGTCATTAGTAAGAAATTAAGGGATTAACAGAGTTCTAGACCATATTAAGAAAAAGAAAATGAAAGGAAAAAAGTGCTAAGGAAATACAGAAGAGATTAGTAAGAATGCTGATCTTAGGCCTCTTGGGCTAGACTCCTAAGCTTAAAAATTCAAGTATCCGCTAAGATCTGGATAGTCAAGAGGTTAGGGAAAATGCAAAGCTTAAATATCAAGTCTAAGGCTCAGGGAGTATTCGACCTCGTTAATTGACCTCTGATTTGCGAGACTCGGTAACCTAAGCATCCCAATCCACACACAGTCTAGTTCAGTGCGCATAAGTATCAAAATCACGCAAATACGTTTAAACTGTTCTAAAAAAAGTTGCCTAGATTAGGAGCAGCCGATCAACACAAGTTGATTTGGACGAGTTCCCGACACGGAGAGGCGAGAAATTCCCCTCGAAGATGCGTAATAACATATCATCTCCTCGGTGCTTGTCTCCTAGGATATTTACATATCCTATTGGGGGCATGTAAGCACCCTGTGATGATTCAGAAGCCATGAGCGGCATTATCACAAAATGTCGATTGCCAGGGTCTGGATTTAGCTACAGAATGCCATGGGTGGGATTATCTCGAAATCTCGATAGCTAGAGTTCTGGGGGTTGCCATGAGTGGTGCTATCACGAATCATCAATTGCCAGGGACCCTTCGAGGATTGATGATGGGGACTAGGAATCCGATATAGATCGTGTTGAGAAGCCAATCCAAAGCTAGAAATAAAAAGAAAAGAGAGAGAAAACTCTTCAAACAAAGAAAATCCTTTGTCTCTCTCTTACAAAAATGCACTTCAAACTGAACCGAGGCTAAAATATGTTACAAGCATAGGTGCATTAACCGCAGAGTCTAACGAACCTTAAGATAGTTCCTATGGGCCTTAAAAACCTTTGCGGCAGACTGAGGCTAGAGTTGGACAGGTCCGAATCTTGACTGGTACTTGAGTACCTCTAGGCCTATTATCAACATTCTAACCTAATCAATAGAAGAAAGCACTCATCATAGTTTTTTGAGCATTAAAAGAACTCATGGTCTAGAATAGAAGCTAAAACCTTAAAATTTTGCTAAGGGACTAGCAAAAGCCAGGCATGGGGGTATGATGGGAACACCATCATGAGCCCAAACTAGCTCAGTTTGACCCATGAAAGGGAACAAAAGCTCCTACATAACCAATTGGAGGTCCTAATCCATTGAATAATCATTCTGAGATAAAAGCAAGAAACAAGGGGTAAAACTGTAATTTTATCATTACAGTACAACAACAGATTTTCTCAAGGGCTAAACATAGGTCAAATGGTCTTAACAAGATAAAAAGTGGGTTGGTTCAAACAGAAAAGGATTCGTGTGAGTTCTGGGAATTAAATGACTTCCTACAACCCTAAAAATAGACCCACTTGATTGAACAAGGTATGGTTAGGATAAAATTCACCTAAACCCTCTAAAAATCATAGAAAAATATTCTCTAGGGTTTAGAACCTTCAATTTGGCCATTGGAACCTATTTTGACCTAGAATGGGGTCTCAGATAAATATTTGCCATAAATTGGGTTTTTGCATAAATTTCCCAGAAAAATGTGGTCAAACTCAAAATCCAATCTCACCATTGGATTCCTTATGTCCAAGTTAGGTTTTCACCAAAATTTGGATCTAAGGGAAATTCATCTTGACCCACTATGCAAATAGGTCCTGCCTAATTACATTTCTACCCCTATCTTTCAAAAATCCTTACATTTGACCCCTAGCTTCTTCTTCGTTCTTTGCAATTAGGTCCCTCCACCATTATAGCGGAGAGAATCCTACTCTGGCGAGCTTGAAAGGGCGATTTCTTCCTGATTTCTCAGAGAATCCCCTTCAAAATTGGAAGGGAGATTCTTTGAGAAATTCCCTCCAATGTGAACCCCATTTGGTGCCCTACTTGGTACCCAATCTCTCATGCGAAAGCATGAGAGGTTTGGATCTCTCTCGAGTTACCATTGCCGGTGACCTTGCTATGCTTGGGAAGATTGGCTTCCAAGCACAAAATCGACCTCCAGAGCCTATTTAAGACACTCCAATTCGCCCCGCATCTCCTAAGCTTCAAATCAGCTGGAGAACCCCCACAATTTCATCTCTCCTCCTTCGGCCGATTCGTTCATCAAGATCCGGCAACCTCTCCTACTCTCCCTCGTCGCCTAGACACAATACTGATGGCAGGTTCCTCTTCCACACGCTCATCCACGTCGCGCAGCACCTGCCGACGCCCCTGCCTTCCCTTTGTCCTCACCGACCACCCTCACTGAGCACCTTTGTCTTTGGCGTCGGCGAAAAGAGCCAGATGCCATCCCTGCCTCCCCCTTCGTCTCTTCACTCCCAGATAAGTCTCTCTCACTCTACATTCTTTTCCCCTCTTTATTCCTTCAAACGACCATTGCCGCACTCTACCACCATCATCCCCTTCACCTCCGGCCACCAACTCCGGCGAGTTCGCTCCACCTCCACAGACCACCTCCCTCCTCGCTGACCGGTCCACAAGCACCTCTTAGACTCACTAATCATAACCCCCAACTCACAACACTCCGCCACTCACCCAAATGCACCCCTGAACACACCCACACACACAGCCGCAGTGTGCCCTATGCACGCTCCCTCAGGCGTTCCCACACCATGCCGACCACCTCTGCGCATTCGTCGCACCTTGGCGAAGCTCCCTGAGCTTTTTAACACGGCCGCGAGGCCGTTTTCGTGATTTCAGGTCCAAGAGATCTCCGCCATTGACGCACAGCTCGAAGCTTCCTTGTGAGCTTCTCTAGACCGTGCCTGCTCCAGGTCATAGTCCCAGGTTGTGCGGAAAGCCTTCGCGAATGTCTCCAGGCATCCAATTATTGTCGAAGGCCAAAGCTGCAGCTGCAATCAAAGGCACACTCTGCTGCAGGCATGCGTGAAAGGTGGTGGGAAGATAGTCCCTCGGAAAGATTTGGAGCGTCGCACCTGCATAAGTTGATTTTTTGCATTAGGCTTATCGCCTCCAACTCACGTGGTGAGGTCCCTCTCACCCGACCCGACGCCTTGTCCGCGACCACGCCCCATGGACCTGGTGACCCGACTCGACCAACACACCTTGCCCACCACCGCACACTGGTGGGCCTGGTCCTGGGTGCGTACCTGACCCGATTACCCGAGAAGCTGTGGCTCTGGGAGAGCGAACCTAAGAGAGAAAAGATAGAAGAGAGCTCGCATAGGTAGGAGGTAGGTTTCGCTCTGCAGGCCAAAGAGAAGAAGAAGGAGAAGGCAAGGAAAAAGGCTAAGAGCTGAAGCTAAGGAAGAAGAAGGAGAAGGCAAGGAAGCAGAGAAGGCCAAAGTTAGAAGAGAAAGGAAGGAGAGGGGCTGCAGCAGAAGGAAGAAGCCAAAGCCAAAGCCAAAGAGAAGAAGGCAGAGGAAGAAAAAGGCAAAGGAAGAAAGGCTGACACCAGAGAATAGAGAAGAAGGAAGATAAAGAAGATTGAAGACAAAGGCAGAGACAACGAAAGAAGAACAGGAGAAGCAGAAGAAAGAAAAGAGACCAAGCACTGTAGCATAAGAATTTTAAGACGTTTGATTCACAAATCAGACCAATTTTGTGTGTAATTGACATACATTGGTTCCTTTAGTTTATTCCTATCTTTTTGCACTATAACATTAATCTTGTTGCATATTATATTCTTTCAAATTCTCAAGTTGTGATCTTGATTTCTAAACCATAATTTGCTCCCAATGTTCGACCTCCAAATTTAAAATTCGAGTAATAAATTGTATTTGTTTTGAATGCTTTTTCGACTGTACTACAACACGACCTTTTTAAAACCCGATCAAGAGCTCTTAACCCTGATTACGCCAATCTATCTTGGTTCTGAGAGAAGAAATTGTGATGAGCATCGTGGAGGGTTTTACTCCAAGGTTCGTCTCTTTGGGGCGCGTGTAGAGTGCTCAAGGCTTAGCACTCTAATGCCTTGTGTTGCTAGTTAAGTCATCTGACCTTAGGGTCTGACGACTGATTGAGGTTACTGTGGATTTATTCGGTTAATACTTGATCCAGATTAATGTTGGAATATTTGGTTAAATTGAACTGTGGGATGTATGCTTAGTTAGAGGATTTATGTGGTGATCTAAATGACCATTATTTTTGCACTTTTCTATCTTTTTATCTGTCTAGTTCTTGAGATACATTGGTTTGTAATTCAATATATTTTTGAGTAGATTATTCATTGCAAATCTTTATCATGTGCTCATTATTTCTGAATACGATTAGTATGTGAATTTCATTTGCTCTCTGCGAACGACCTCAGACTCACATTGTTTTCGAGTTTTATAAATTAAGTGTTTGTCATGATTTCATCTCCTATACTACGACACAAATACATTTCTTAAGAGACGACTTAAATGCATTTAACAACTAACTTGAAGAAATTGTAGGATTTCTTGTTTCCAAAATCCTAATCCAAGCGAATGCAATTTAGGAGTTAGAGGCCTAATTGAGCTCTATATAAGCTCTCCTATGTTCCTATGTCCAGATTAGCCACGTCTACGCCCGAATTCCCCCTCTTCCCTCCTCTTCAGCTGTGAGCTCCACCAGCCTCGGCGACTCTCTCCATTCCTCTCTTCCGGCCAACCAACGGCTAAATTGGGTGGCCCAACTTCTTCACCATCTTCTTCCATTCCTTGCTAAACCAAGTAGGAGTTCTCAACCCCATCGTTGTCGCCGCTTCTCATCACCAGAGACTTCATCATGCACGGTGCTAACGAGGCAAGCCACCGTGGATTTCATCCCCCTTTTGACCAATAGAGTAGGTCTCTCTCTTCCCCTCCTCTAGATTACAGTTAGACCCTTAAGACTTAGGTTTGACCCCTATTTCACTCTCTTCTCCCTCGTCTTCTCTGCCTTCGGCCATGCCTCCGGTGTGGTCGCACACATGCTACACACTACCAAACAACACGTGACCACATCCATAAGCTCCGCCTCTGATGAGTCCATTTTAATGGACTATTGTTACGCCTAAGTACTTCAATTCTAATATAGTATGTTTGTTAATAATTACATTAGGTCATTAAATAAGCACATGCATCATTACTTGAGTTTTTATCTATTTTATTGCATTCTATAATTTAGTATGTAATTATTTTATGTTTTGTTGTTTTGTAGGAATAAGGTTGGAAAGAGTAGGGGGTGAAAGAAATTTCCCAAACAACTGACTTCACCTCACCCAATCTCCGACAGCCTCAACACCCTCAACAGTCGCCGGCCAAAAATAGCAAAGGGATTTGAAAATCCATTAACTCACGCACGCAGGGAGAGGAGATAAAAAGGTTGGGAAAAGTTGGAACAATCTTCATCTTCTTCTCCCCCTTGCGTAGACCCAATTGGGAGAGGAGCGTGCACTGTGGACCATCACCGCCCCCCAATGCCTCCCACCAACACCCAACACCAGTGCCGCACCCACCTTCCACCGCCTACGCACATGCACCCTTGCATTGCCCACAGCTGCGCCTTTCAGCCATCACTGCCCCCCAATGCCTCCAACCTTCTGTCTTGCAGGTGCTCACACCTCCAGCCAGGCGCCCACAGGTACGCCCCCTCTAGCGCCGCCTCCGCTGCAGAACGCCTGCACTAGCGCCCTGCTAGACCACCCGCAAGCACGCGGCGCCAAGCCTTCCACAACCTGCACTGCCTGTAGGCAGTTCTCCAGCGCTCCCACCGCAACGCACCCTCGCCTGTGCCCACTTTCACAGCGCTTGCACCTGCGCCCAACACCCGCAGGCGCTGGGCCCAGCCACCGCGCCTCACAGGCACTGTGCCCAGCCACCACGCCTCGCAGACGCTCGCCGCTCTTTTCCGCACTTCCTGCCGGTGTTCCACCTCACCAAGCTCCCTCACCAAGCTCCTTCGCCTGCAGGCGCCCCTGCGCTGCACCGCAACCACACGCAGGTGACCGCAGGCCCACAACCTCGCCCTGCAGGCACTGCAAAGGACCGCTCCAGCACCACCATCAGTACCCTTGAGCACGCGCGTGCCCAGCGCGCTGCAGTAGTAGGCCTCCCACGCATCCTCACGCGGCTATCTTCCAGCAGCCAATAGGCCAGCGTCCAACCTCCTCCACCTGGCCGCCACGTCATCACCGTTGCGTAGCCCTCGTCGAGGTGCATCTCCCCGTCGACTCTCGCCACCAACCGTGTACGGCCGCACACACGAGGAAGAGAGAAGAGAAATCCTCTATTTTTATCTCTATTAAAATTTACATTCAATGCCATTGCCACTAAAATCAATTTTAATTTATGATTATTTTATTGTGGTGAAATTGTGACTGCATACTCATACTTTTCGATAATTGCGTGGTTATTGATATTTACATGTTTATCATTGTTTTTGGGATTAAAATGTGCACCAATTTTCTCTAATACATGTAAATTGGAAATTACATAAAATCATCACATATTTATTGAATATTTCAGTGAGGAAAAATTACACGTATACCCTTATATTTTTGAGTTATTGTAAATCTTCTTTCCATCGCATTTCATGCCGGATTTGATTATGGATTTCACACTTGATTGAAAGAATACAAAATAATCGAGATTTTATTGCATTATTGCCTCCTTGTGGACACGACCCACTCTTCTGTGAGTGGTAATTTTTTATTGTAATTATTTTGTTAAGTGATTTTCCACCACTTTGTTACTAAAACGACAGATCATCTTAATCACATTATTCGAAAGCGAGAACCGACTTATCAAATTGGCGCCATTGCCGGGGAGGCAACAGACAATAGATTCACGTTATTATATTTTTTGAATATTCTGAGTTGCGTAATCATCTGATCATTTTTATTATTGTGCGAGGAATCTGACACGGCGACAGGTGCAATAGAGCGACAACATTGACCCTGAATGACGCACATGACAGAGACGATCTTTTTGGTGAACCTTGACGTCACCTGGAGGACGGCAAGAGGAACACGTGGGCCTTGATCCCACACGCATAGGCTTACGAAGAAGTCTATTTCTGATTTAGTCAGTAGATCTTAGTTAGATTTAGTTTAGATAGACATTAGAATTTAATTACTGTCTTTTGGACTCTTGTCAGGTATTTTTGGGAACGTGTCCCCATTGCCTCTTTATTTCTTATCGCTCTTATATGCGGGAGCGTATTTTCGGGAGCGTGTTCCCATTTATTTAGATTATAGGATTATTTGCATTGTTTGAACTGCATTTCGGTTAGTTAGTTAGATTAGGTCTGTTTGTTTATTATTATTATTAAAAAATATATATATTCGAATTGCCTGCTAGAAGCTGCATATCTATAGGATGACCATCTAGGACTGAATGAGCATCTAGTTTATTTTTACTGCATTGCATTCATTATTGCACGAAGAAAGCTGGAGTAAGATACGTCTTCTCTTGAGCATCAATTACCTGTCATGCATATGCATTAAACCTAAATCTAAGACCACTAAAGTGCTTGAATCAAATTAATTCAGTGGTCACTTTAAAAATTGGGATTGCTAAGAGGTTGGACTTTAAAATCTGTGACTGAAAATTATGTGCAAAAGGATCTTATTTGCGAAATTTCAAAAATCAAAACACGATCGTATATTTGCACACCTAAGGCACTGTGCACCTCACACATAAGGTCACTAGATAAATTTTTACCTCTCCTCTTTTGCACCACAAGGGAAGTTAATCGGAAATCAACAAGCCTATCCACCAAGTTACTTCGGTTCCTCGTGTGTGGGCTCGATTCAAGACTTCCATCCCTTGAGAGTAGGTTATAGGTACTACCGAAGGTTGGCCTAGGAAGCGTAATTTGTGCAAAACTTGTTTGGTCACCAACTGAACATTTAATTCTAACACCTACAATCTACTAAAAATCAATCCCACTGAATTTGGGTTTGCTTTTACAGTAGAACTCTCTAGGAAATTTCTGCTTGTGTTCTGAATTCTTCTAAACCCTAAGAGGGTTGAAAATTATTTTGCTTAAAGAAATGGATCATCCTTACTCCTATCATTTTGATTATCAGAGTCAATACTTCCCATCTTTTAATTAGGGTCCCATGCCCCGAGCGTATCGATCCTTTGATGGGTACATTGATAATTCATGGGATCATTCTTATTCTTATCTTGGAAGTACTGGCTTGATAACTCCCACTTTTGAGTAGAGCCTAGGAGCAGGATTTTCCAACCCTGAAATCCCTACTTCCATGCAAACACCCAACCCTCCCACCCTTCATGATTTTCCATATCGAGGTTGGATCGATACCCCTAGGCAACCAGAGCTTGAAATTGACTATCCTCCCCAACCTGATAATAATAGCCTCTCTTCTTTTATGATAGAAATGCAAAAATAGCAAAAGGAAATGATGGAATCAATGGGAGAGATGTTGAGGAATAGTCAACAGTTAAATGAAGAAATAAGACAGCTTAGCTATACGCTTCCCAATAATTTTGATCCCTACCCATACGACCATGATCATGAAAATAATTCTGAGGAAACCATTGACAATAGGGATCCAGTTTTATGCAGCTCTCACTTAGACTCTCCCAATGAGACACAACCACTAGAGGACAATGATCATAGTGATTATCCACCCAAGCTTTATTGGAGTCAAAAGCAAGGGAAGATGATACCTCTTGAGACCTTGACCCCAATGACAGTATTCTCCTTCCTCCTACCAACCCAGGTCAAGGTTGTATTGTTCCTATCACTTTCCCTATTAATTATTTGGTGGAATCCCATTCTACCCTTAGTGAGCCTACTCTTGACCCTCCACTTAGAGAATCAAAACCTACCATTCAGCATCCTGAGGATTTAAATGCACCCAATGACCCTAAGGGAATAGAGGATAATAAATTTTGGTCTCAGGGATATGAAGAGTCTATTTTAGAGGATGAGGATGCCCCAATAGAGGAACCTGGACTGAAAATCTGGAGTGAATCACATGGGAATTATTTATCATTTGAGGATTTACCTCCAAAGGATATAAACAATATGGTGAAATCCAGATTCCTCCTTTCTTTTGAGAGTCATCCTCCTTCAAAGCAGGAGTTGATTTTAGAGGAGGACAAACAAAATAATGAGAAGTCTATGGGAGACTCTTGGGGACAAAACACGTCAATTGAGGATTTATACCCCGAGAAGAATGACGAATTCAATGATATAGGCTTGCTCCAAAATATTAAGACTGATCCTCCTTTAGGAACAATTAAGGATACTGATCCAACTCCTGTCTTCATTAATGAATCACATATACACCCCGACAAAAATTTGAGTGAACCAAACGAATCTGGGGATGAGCTTAATGATAAGGATTCTGACACTTTGACCCTGCCATCAAAGAGTTGTAATTTGGAGTCTACCCTTGAGTCAAATATGACTCCAATCATTAATGTTAAGCAGGGTAACCTAAAGTTGTCTACAACTGTTAAGGAGTATACATAATCTAAATCATTGTTGAAATTGGACTTAACACCGACTAAGCCCTCATTGGACTTAACCATTACCTTCCAACACAACAAACAACCCTTATACTCCATAACCGATCCTTGGCTCAGATCTCTGGTCATGTACATTCTTTTTGGAGAACATATCAGGCCAGGACATCCTCGGGTAGAATGGCAAGTGTGAATTGATGCTTATACTTTTACTCTCACCATTCAAGGGTTTGAACTAATAATGATTATATCTTTTAAAACCCGTCCTGCTCTGGAGGATCCTTGTTATCCTCCACTTATTCCAGGTCTCCTTTCATATTTCGTTTATTAGTCCTAGACCTCCCAAGGTAGCCAATGAGGTTCTTCGCTTTCATATCTTCTGGTGAGCATTTGGTATTACGTTGCATCATCAGCTCACCAACATCCGTGGCTACCTATTTTCTAGGCCTGCACTGTTACGCATATTTTTAGGGTCTAGCTTTTTTTGTCTGGAACCAGACTTACAGGTTCCTTATAAGTCTGGCTGCTGACAGAAAATGCAGTGCTTGTTGGGAGGCAACCTAGCGTTCTGGATAACACCATTGTCAGGTGATTTCTTTCCTTTGTCCCCCTGTTTTAATTTTACAATGAGGACATTGTAGGATTTTGGCATGGGGGGTGCATTTTGCATTTTAGGAAGTATTCATACATTTAGGTTAGCATATAAAAAAAAATTCTTTTCTTGAGCTGAATGGGTTAGTCCCTAGCAAAATACCTTTGTCATTGGAGGTTTTTCTTCCTGAATTATTTCTTAAGTTTAGAATCCAGTACATTTATTTCACCTGCACGTAGACTTGGTAATGGATCCTTGAGGAAAACCAATAAGCATTTGTAGTCTACTGAACCCTTGGATAGTTCATAGGGAGTCAGGCATGCTATCTTCTAGTAGATTCACCTCATATTTGTGAGAAGAAAGTAGAGGGATTACTGGTGTGCTAAGTCTAGTGCAAGGACTCTTAAGTTTTGGATAATTAGCTGATGATACTTCAGAGTTAGGCGTAGTTTTCACTCTCTGTTCCTGTGTGCATACTTTGTGTGAATTCCTGAGAGTCACCAAATAAGACAGATACACAGAGATGAAGTCTTAATAAAGCTATGACTATGGTGGATGGTTACGACCGTCCTTCATAGAGTCCTCGGCCGAAGGAGGGTAATAGTGTCAAAGGTCAGAAATACGCCTGTCCTATCCATTCCTTCCCGGTGCCGAGAATAGACACTTCCATCAAATAAGTCACACAATATCCTCTTGACCATCATCATCCCTAATAATGCCTTATAAATAAAAGTCTGTGTCGTATTATGTTGATTTATAAAAAAAAAAAGAGAGAGAGAAAAGAAAAGAAGAAGAAAAAGAAGAAATAGTTATATTACAAAAAAAAAAAGAGAAAGGAAGAAGAAGAAGAAAAGAGAGAAAAAAAAAGAGAAGAAGAAAAAAAAAGTCCAAGTTTATAATGTAACATTGTTTCTGAGGCAACAGAACACCTATCACGTTCCACCAAATATGACCCATACCTACCTTTTAGTGTTTCTGACCGCCCGAATACTGGTTGAGGACTCCAACTTAGTTGTAGAGTTATTAGGACTTTAATTGAAGTGTGGATGTCATGTGAGGCCACCAAACAGTGAGTACAATTACTAAATCTGGCAAGATTTGTGATCTCAGAAAGAAAAGAGTGAGCACCCAGGAACATCAAGAGAGCATAGTTTAGCCTCTCTCTGAGTTGACTTATCTAATAGTCTAAAGATGTAGAGTCTGTAGTACTAGACTATATGTAGCACCACATGAGTGTGTGCCACCAAATATAAATCCATTCTACTCGATATATCCTACCTAAGCCAAAAGCCAGGGTCAAATTACAGATTATCTTCTGCTTACTCCCTGAGGGAAGTAGTTGCCTATCCCAACAGAAATATTTACCAAGGGTAAAGTATGAACTCCCAATGCGAATTGGCTTTTCACATTGATCTGTTACTTAGGCTATCATCACTTCAAATTTGTTTGGATCTCGAAAGTTATGAAATAAGAAAAGAAGAAATTTTCTGATTACTTCTATTATTCTAAATTTTTGCTAGGGACTAGCAAATCTTAGGCATGGGGGTATTTGATGAGTCCATTTTAATGGACTATTGTTACGCCTAAGTACTTCAATTCTAACATAGTATGTTTGTTAATAATTGCATTAGGTCATTAAATAAGCACATGCATCATTACTTGAGTTTTTATCTATTTTATTGCATTATATAATTTAGTATGTAATTATTTTATTTTTTGTTATTTTGTAGGAATAAGGTTGGAAAGAGTAGGGGGTGAAAGAAATTTCCCAAACAACCAACATCACCTTACCCAATCTCCGGCAGCCTCAACACCCTCAACAGCCGCCGGCCAAAAATAGCAAAGGGATTTGAAAATCCCTTAACTCACGCATGCAGGGAGAGGAGATAAAAAGGTTGGGAAATGTTGGATCAATCTTCATCTTCTTCTCCCCTTAGCGGGGATCCAATTGGGAGAGGAGAGTGCACTGTGGACCATCATCGCCCCCCAACGCCTCCCACCAACACCCAACAACAGCGCCGCACCCACCTTCCACCGCTTGCGTGCATGCACCCTTGCATTGCCCACAACCGCGCCTTTCAACCATCACCGCCCCCCAACGCCTCCAACCTTCTGTCCTGCAGGCACTCACACCTCCAGCTAGGCGCCCACAGGCGCACCCCCTCCAGCGCCACCTCCGCTGCACAACGCCTGTACCAGCGCCCTGCTAGACCGCCTGCAAGCGTGCGGCTCCAAGCCTTCCACTGCTCTCGTTGCCTGCAGGCAGTTCTCCAACACTCCCACCACAGCATGCCCTCGCCTGTGCCTGCTTTCACAGCGCCTGCACCTGCACCCAACGCCCGCAGGCATTGTGCCCAGCGACCACACCCCACAGGCGCTGCACGCCAAGCGCCCGTAGACGCTCGCCACTCTTCTCCGCACTACCTGCAGGCGTTCCACCTCACCAAGCGCCCGCACCCGCGCCTTCGCCCACAGGCACCCCTACGCTACACCGCAGCCACCTGCAAGTGACCGTAGGCCCACAGCCGCGCCCTGCAAGCGCTGCAAAGGACCGCTCCAGCGCCACCATCAACGCCCTTGAGTGCGCACGCTGCAGCAGCAGGCCTCCCGCGCTTCCTCGCGCGGCTGTCTTCCAGCTGCCAACAGGCCGGTGGCCAACCTCGTCCGCCAGGTCGTCGCTGGCCACCTCCGGCCGCCGCGTCACCACTGTTGCGTAGCCCTCGTCAAGGTGCATCTCCCCATTGACTCTTGCCGCCAACAGTGTACGGCCGCACACACGAGGAAGAGAGAGGAGAAATCCTCTATTTTTATCTCTATTAAAATTTACATTCAATGCCATTGCCACCAAAATCAATTTTAATTTATGATTATTTTATTGTGGTGAAATTGTGACTGCATACTCATACTTTCTGATAATTGTGTGGTTATTGATATTCTCATGTTTATCATTGGTTTTGGGATTAAAATGTGCACCAAATTTCTCTAATACATGTAAATTGGAAATTACATAAAATCATCACATATTTAATGAATATTTCAGTGAGGAAAAATTACATGTATACTCTTATATTTTTGAGTTATTGTGCATCTTCTTTCCATCGCATTTCATGTCGGATTTGATTATGGATTTCGCACTTGATTGAAAGAATACGAAATAATCAAGATTTTATTGCATCGTTGCCTCCCTGTGGACACGACTTGCTCTTCTATGAGTGGTAATTTTTATTGTAATTATTTTGTTAAGTGGTTTTCCACCACTTTGTTACTAATACGACAGATCATCTTAATCACATTATTCGAAAGCGAGAACCGACTTATCAGCCTCTCCTCCTCGAACAAAAGTCTTAATCTAATTAGGTGTTGTGGCCACTCCACCGAACAAACCTGTTGTCGCCTGCCACCTCCGATGTCTCCAACCACCTTCACCTCTCAAAACACACTGCCACCGCCACCATCACCTTCCTCGCCTCACGGCGAGTCCGCTGAGAATTTTAATTGGGTCGTATGGCCGTTCTTGTGCATTTTAGGGTTGCTCACCATCGTCGATCTTCGTCGTCGTCTGCCATCATCAGCCCATCTCTGGCCTCGATTCAACCTCCAACAGATGGAACTCAACCTCGCAAGGCTTTCTAGGTCTTAGATTTGGAGGAATAAACCCCAGTACCAAATCAATTGGCCTGAAGCTTCCAGCCGTTGCACACATGAAGGAGCTGGACTAGGATGGTCCCACCTCAGGCAATTTACTTTTGAAACACATTCATATTGATTCATGTCCCCTTACGACTCTCTCAAGACACGAGGGGTCAGGTCCCTCTCCCACACACCCATAGCACACCTTGCCCGCTACCCATACCCAGGAGGGCCTGGTTCGATTACCCAACCCGATTACGAAGAGAGAGTAAGGAGAGAGATTTTTATGAGAGAGTGGGGGGTTTTGCTCTTGGGATCTATGCCTAGGGACTTGGCAAATTTTGAGGAGATTTGTGCTGAGACACTTAAGCCATCTAAGGCTTAATTGGGACGTTTGAAGGAATTAAACTCTTGAGCTAACTATTGGGCTTGAAGTAACCATTTAATCGAGGCTACTGTTGGCTTGGAGAAGTTGATTTGAACTTGAGTTGGGAGTTGAGCCTTAGTGTTGAATGATTAAATGGTGGTCTCAACCATCACTTTTTAGGCTTTTCCATGTATTTTTATCTATTTGAATTGGAGATACAATTTGACTATTTCTTGAATATATTTTGTGATTGATTATTCATTGCATATCATTCTTGTTATCATTGATTATCGTGCTCATATTTATATTATTCGATTAATGGATTGAATTCCAAATTTGCTCCTTGCGAACAACCTTGGAATTCATGATTTTTTTGAGTATTATAAATTTAAATGTTGATTCAATTTTGTCACTATACTATGACATGATTTTCTAAACTACGATAATCACCATACAACAAGAGGAGGACAAGGGGGGGCTAGCGGAAGAGGAGGAGGAGGGGGAAGGGGAGGTGACCATGGAAGGACGAGCATAAGGAGGAGGGGGACGGCCATGAGAGGAGTAGGAGTAAGAGCGGGGCTTACCGAGGACAAGGGGGTAGAGTGGCTAGAGGAGGAGGTACCCATCGTAGGGGAAGAAGAGAATATGGAGAGGGAAAAAAAGGGGAGGGTTCGGGGCATCAGTCGTTTGCTGCACTCATATTGCAAGATTAGTGACAGTTTTGTAAGAACCTATTGTCTAATGTTGGGTTAGGGCGTGAAAATTGGCGCCCTTAGAAATTTTGTGAAATATATACATGACGATTTAGGACAAAACCGTCATGTCTACAAATTATATGACATGAGGGGCCCTTCATAATGTGAGGGGGGGTCTTTTCGGGTTGGTATACATGATGATTTTAATTAAAATCATCATGTAGGTATATGATACAACAGTTTGAAAATTGTCGTGTATATCATTGAAAATATTCCATGCCTCCCGGGGGGGATATTCGATATAAAGGATAGTTTTATCGATAACCGTCTCTATAAAAGAGTTACGAAAGCCTATTTTTCTAATAGTGGGCCCTTACTATCACGTTAGTTGATAACTACCTATGGTGGTTGATAATCGAAAAATTCGCGTAATAAAATGCTAAACGTTTGTTGTAGTCATGAATTCTTGAATCAAATAAAATTTATATTTATCTTAGAGGTGAGTTCAAGGTAATTCGTAGGGAGGCAATAATAGGAACCTCGACTCAAACAGACAATCACAGAGAATATACGTAAGAGGTTTGATGACATAGTTGTTGGTGCTAGAGCAGCACGATCGTTTATTTTGATGATAACAAAACACATGTTATTTAACATTTGCATTTGAAGTCTTAGATTTCAGGTTAATTGCAAATGGAGACGCGTTTAAATGGAGCTCGAGCTCGCATCCATGGTGGATTGGAAGAGCTTGATAGAGGAGAAGGAGCTTTGCGATGAGCAAAAGCTTGAAGAAGGAAGGAGATGAAGAATAGGATAGATTTCCTTCATTGTATTTTGCACTTTGTTTTTGCTCTTTATTTCTTAGATCTTATGTTAAAGAGCCTCAAAGAACCCTTAAAGTAGTCCTAGGAACACTTGCACAACCCTAGAATACTTAGGTTTTCTGTAGAGAACTTGGAAAACCAAAATAGGGTTCTGACAGCCTAATCAGACATCTAATATGAAAATTAAACGTCAAATAATGACTTTTAAGACGTCTAATTGTTGACTTAGACATCCAATAATTTAGGCTGGACTTAGTCAGCTCTGTCTGATGAAATCAGACGACCAGACCTTAGTCCAGACATCTTAGAAGACGTCTGATGGTTGTGCTAGACGTCCAATTTGTGGAACGTTGGCTAACATAGTAAACGTTGAGAAAATAACCATTAGGCTTATATCAGACGTTCGTAGAGGACCCCAGACGTTTGATATGTGACTGTTGAGCCTCGGCTGACCCAAAATCACCTTTTTCATATTTTCTAGCCATTAACCTATCTTGGGAATCCATTCATGTAGTATAATAGGTTTCCAGATGTCCAGACCTAGTCCCAGACGTCCTGTACGTCATATGATGACCTTACACTAGAACCCTATTTAGGTCTGAACCAAGTCAAGAAAGAAACTTGCCTAGAATCAGATGTCTGACTTAGTTCCCAGACATCTTAAACAAGTTTTCCAGATGTCTGATACCAGGAACAGAGTCTGATGACCCTGTCAGAATCATAATTGATTCTGATTACGGCCTGTTTTGCCTTGGGTTCAACTCCAACGGCTATGGAAGCCTTCTAAGGCCTTCCAAAGCCTTCCTAGGCCCTCTATAAATAGAGGAGAACCCTTGCCTTGCAAACACACACCAAGACACACCAAGCATTAGTATTTCCACTCATTTGTGTCAAATTAATCTTGAGAAGAAGATCTTGCTCTCCATTTTGCTATTCCACATCTTGAAAGTGGTCTTCTAGTTGCACACCCACTCTCCCACCGAGATTACGAGAGCGACGAAGCGCTGTCGCGTGGCTCATGCACCTGCTTCGTCACGTCAACGCACTCCCACCAAAGGGAAGTTTCCTTACCTATAATAGCTATATTTAATCATTCACTTTGTGGCTCTATAGGTTGTGCTGTAATTTATCTTTGTAATTGTGTTGGGTATTCGCATTGCGAATTCCCATCTCCTTCGTGAGACAAAATCCTCCTTATGAAAAGGAGGGGTTGAGGAACACTACCCTCATATTCATAGCATGGCTGTAATTGAGGTCGTACTACCCTCGTTAAAGTAGTACGTTACTGGATTTGATCAACTTTGTCGATCGGTAAATCCTAACTCGGGAGGGTTAGGTGGTGGTTTTCAACCGATTTGGGTTTCCACCTAAAAATTACTTGTGCCTATTATGTGATTGTCTTCTTTGTGAGATTGTTAATTTTTTCATTCCGCATTTTATTATGTCACACATATCTCACCCCCTCTCATAGGGAATTACAATTTGGTATTAGAGCAAATTTTATGTATTATTTATGGTTTTGTCATCATCAAAAAGGGGGAGATTGTTGGTGCTAGAGCACCACAATCATTCATTTTGATGATAACAAACACGTGTTATTTAACATTTACATTTGAAGTCTTAGATTTCAAGTTAATTACAAACGGAGAAGTGTTCAGACGGAGTTCGAGCTCGCATTCATGGTAGATTGGAAGAGCTTGACAGTGGAGAATGAGCTTTGCGAGGAGTGAAAGCTTAAAGAAGGAAGGAGATGAAGAATATGATAGATTTCCTTCATCGTATTTTGCACTTTATTTTTGCTCTTTATTTCTTTGATCTTATGTTAAAGAGTCTCGAAGAACCCTTAAAGTAGTCCTAGGAATACTTGCACAACCCTAAGATACATAGGTTTTCTGTAAAGAATTTAGAAAATCAAAATAAGGTTTTGATAGCTTAATTAGACGTCTAATCTGAAAATCAAATGTCTGATAGTGAATTTTAAGATGTCTGACTGTTGACTCAAACGTCCAATAATTTAAGCTGGACTTAGTCAGCTCTGTCTGATGAAATCAGATGACTAGACCTTAGTCCAGACGTCTGATGGTTGTGCTAGATGTCCAATTAGTGGAACGTTGGCTAACATAGTAAATGTTGAGAAAATAACCACTAGGCTTATAACAAACGTCCGTAGAGGACCCCAGACATCTGATATGTGACCGTTGAGCCTCGACTGACCCAAAATCACCTTTGTCAGATTTTCTAGCCATTAACCTATCTTGGGAATCCATTCCCATAGTATAATAGGTTTCCAGATGCCCAAACCTGGTCCCAGACGTCTTGTACGTCGTATGATGACCTTACACTAGAACCCTGTTTAGGTCTGAACCAAGTCAGGAAAGAAACCCACCTAGAATCAGATGTCTGATACCTGAAACAGACATCTGATGACCCTATCAGAATCATAATTGATTCTGATTACGACCTATTTTACGTTGGGTTCAACCCCAACAGCTATGGAAGCCTTCTAAGACCTTCCAAAGCCTTCCTAGGCCCTCTATAAATAGAGGGGAACCCTTGCCTTGCAAACACACATCAAGACACACCAAGCATTAGCATTTCCACTCATTTGTGTCAAATTGATCTTGAGAAGAAGATCTTGCTCTCCATTTCACCATTCCACATCTTGAGAGAGATCTTCTAGTTGCGCACCCGCTCTCCCTTCGAGATTACGAGAGCGACGAAGCGCTGCCGCATGACTCACGCACCCGCGTCGTCACGCCGATGCACTCCCACCAAAGGAAAGTTTCCTTACCTATAGTAGCTAGATTTAATCATTCACTTTGTGGCTTAATAGGTTGTGTTGTAATTTATCTTTGTAATTGTGTTGGGTATTCGCATTGTGAATTCCCGTCTCCTTCGTGAAACAAAATCCTCCTTGTGAAAAGGAGGGGTTGAGGAACGCTACCCCTGTACTTGTAGCATGGCTATAATTGAGGTCGTACTACCCTCGTTAAAGTAGTACATTAGTGGATTTAATTGACTTTATCGATTAGTAAATCCTAACTCGAGAGGGTTAGGTGGTGGTTTTCACCCGGTTTGGGTTTCCACCTAAAAATTACTTGTGCCTATTGTGCGATTGTCTTCTTTGTGAGATTGTTAATTTTTTCATTCTGCACTTTATTACGTCACGCATATCTCACCCCCTCCCGTAGGGAATTACACTAGTTCCACCGAAGGGGGGTGTACATCTGGGAGGAGGATGGTGTTACGCACAAATCAATTTTAGTAAAAATCTTGTGTTATAATATAGTTGAAACATGAAAAACAACTTTTGAATTTGTAATCTTGAAATTTGAGTATTCCAAGGTCGTCTCTGGGAGCAACGGAATATGCGCAAAAACCATTGTTTGAGTTTATAGTCTAGGAACTAGATGCTACAAATTTAGAACCCTTCTTTACTACGCAATCTAATTCAAAATGTACAGAGAAGAAACCAACTTTGCAATTGAAACAATTGGGGTCATTCTAATCAATTAATGCTTAATGAAATAATATAGAAATTATTGCAATTAAACACTAACAATTCAAATAATGTTTGAAGAATAAATTAAATATCCAATATTCAAGGCAAGTCAATATAACCTAAAGATACAACAGTTTAGTTCCTGAGAATTTAGAAAGTATTTAGTCTCATGTTTGGGTCCTTGCGAAGTTATGATTTGGTCCCTACAAGCTTTCTTCTCCTCCAAATCGGTCCCTGCCAGCAATAGGGCTGCAACTCCACTTCTTGCATTTGGAGGATGAAGGAGGAGCTTCAGGGGAGCTCGATGGTGGTCGTGAACCCCTGCTGAATGTCCCTGTGTGCCCCTTTGACCAGCACAAAGCTTCTTGCGAAGCTTGGATGCTCGTGAAAGGTTGGTGAAGGCCGGCTAAGTGGACAAAAATGGTGATGGCGGCTGAGGTGGTTTCGGTGAGAGAGTGCCTCTCGACCTTAGGCAAATGGTCTAGGGGCTTCGTCGGAGCTAGCTGAAGGTAGTGGTGGTAATTTCACACGAGGAGGCTGGAGGAGGTGCGCCAGATTTGAATAATGGCACCATCGTCGTGGCATAAGATGCATTTTTAAATAATTTTGTCATAGTATAATGCAAAATACGTCTTAACAAATAAATTTTAACGAAACAGGTGAGTCCCGATCAAACTTAGGGAGGCAGAAAACGTTTCCAATTTCATAACTGAATTAAATTGCTAACTTAAGAATATGTTACTAATTGCAAACTAATATATATATATATATCACCATATGTATATCACGCAAATGGTTTGATTATGAATTGTAGAAATAGAATTATGACTAGAACATATACTTGCTATCTATCTATAACTAGAGCATGAATGAAAAACTACTATCTAACAGAATAAGGGCACCACGGGTGGTCCGTGGTGGCCTTCTAGAGAAGCTGGGGAGAGCAACGGCGGTCCACCAAGGTGGTTTGGTGGGCACTCTCGAGGAAGAGAGCCAGAGACGGAGAGAGTAGGAGAAGGTCTGAAGAACTGGAGAGGATTTGAAGGAGTTATGGTGGAAGATGGAAGAGTTGCCTTTAACTGGGGGCCCTGGGCCTTCTTTTATAGCTTTTATAAGGGCCAAGATGGGCATTTGGGCCCTTTAAATCGTAAAACTACCTTGGTACGATCAGATCCATCGATCGAGAGATCAATGGACCAAATCACACCTTAAAAACACCTTCCTTGCGCCTTAAACGCTTGGAGCGCATGAGATGCTGACACATGGAGTCTTCTCGTCGCTTGGATCTTCATTGCATGGTCCTGCACTCTCCTCGCGTGCCGCTGTTGTTGTTTCTCTCTCCTCACATGCTTGCTTACCTTTAAATCACGCCTTACGCGCTTCAACAAATCTCAGCCGTCTGATCTCATGATCTAATGGCTTAAAAAGCCTCATCCACCAACTCTTGAAATTTAAACAGAAGCGCTCACACATTCACTCGCACATCATCACATGCATCTTCATCCGATGTCCCACCGTGCGCCACGCGGTTGCGGCTCCACTACCTGATGGTCATCCAACGTATGCATTTCCTCCACACCCGTGACTGCCTTGGATTAGCATAGATTGCGAGCCGACCCCGCATAATGTGTTGTTGGTTGAGCGGGCTTGACAATGTGCTACGCGGCCAAGTTGTTGCGGTTGCCATCGCGTGTGCATCCGCCCTCGACAGTTGGATGGAGATCCAATGGCTGAGGCTTGATCATCTTGATGAAGTGCGGTGAGGTTGGTGACGTGGGCGCATCATGGCCGTCGGATGGCGATCCAACGGCCCACAATGTGTGGGGGTTGCCTTTAGGAGTTGCGGCCAATGTAGGGGGCAACTGCGATGGTGCCACGTGGCACCATCGTGGCCGTCCATCTTCTATATTTTGTAAATGATGATGTAGGCCTCCGATTAAGATAATTGTTGCGCCGTTGGACTGCGAGCGCTGATCCGGATCCATCAGTGTGGTTGGATTTATCATATGAGTTTCAAATTTTCTCCCATTTGCCTCTTGGCTCTTGCTCTTCTACGGATTCCATAGGATGCTACGAGAGTCTAATCGATGTGATCTTGGAAGCATTGGACTCCCATCATCGTTCCGAGTAGATCCATATGGTTGGATCGATCATCCATAGCCCCGAATTACCTACGATTGTTAATGCCTCTCAATTAGTGCATAATATGTCATTATTATTCACAAATCTAACAAATCAACTATGATGCAAAGTACAATACAAATGCATAAGTTAAGCTAGGTTCTAACTTAATTCAGGTGGATTAGAGCCTATGATTGCTATGCAATCATACCCCCATTCCTAAATCTTGCTAGTCCCTAGCAAGTACAAGATTAAATGCATTTTATTAAGAGTTTGACTAGAAATTTATTTCTTTTTGCTTCATCCAAAAGTTTAGAATCTAAATAACCATGAACGTGTAGTGTTGTAGCTTTTGCAATGGATCCAAGAGAACAGTCGAAATACATCTAAAGCTCGTGCTTGACCCTTAGTAAATTTCTGTTGGGATCGGCAAAACCTCTTCTCTCGAGGACACAGAATATCCTTTAGTTTTAGCCCTGATTTTTTGGCTTAGGTAGAATATGTATGAGTTAAACATATTTGTTTTTAGTGGCTCACTCTCTTCTGTTGCTACATAGAGACTAGTATTTTAGAGTCTAGATTTCTAGATTATTAAATAAATCGACTTAAAGAGAGGTTGGAAAACTGTGATCTTTTAAGTCTTTTGTACTTTTTCTTCTCTCTTTTTCTCTCTCTCTCTCTCTCTTTTCTTTTCTTTTTTCTTTCTTTTTTTTTCCTTTTCTTTTCTTTTTCTTCTTTTTCTTCTTGAGCTCACATCTCACCAGATTTGTAAATATATTTAGTGGTCTCTCATGGCATTACACTTCAATTAGGTTCTAATAACCCTATGACTAAGTCAGAAGCCCTCAACCTATATTCAAGCGGTCATAAATACAGGAAAAGTAGGTCAAGGCTATATTTGGTGGTTCATAAGGGTGGTAGGTGTTGTTGCCTCAATGTACTTGACTCAACTTAAATATAACTCATACTTCTTAACATGGCTTTTTTCTCTCTCTTTTTTTTCTATTTCTTTTAGCAAATAAATTTTTATATATGCTTTTTTTTTCACAACCATATCTACTAACATAATACCATATCTACCAACACAATGCAATGTAACATAGGTACTTTTATTCATGAGGCATTATTTGGAATTGGGGATGTTCAAGCAGATATCGGATGGCTTATTTGGTGGAAGTGCATATTCTCGACACCGGGAAGGGAATGGATAGGATAGCATATTTCTGACCTTGACATTAGTACCCTCCTTTAGCCGAAGATTCTACAAAGGACAGTCATGACTATCCACCTTAGTCTTAGTATTATCAGAACCCGTTCTCTGTGTATTTGCCTTATGTGGTAGCTCTTGCAAGGATTCTTGCAAAGAATTTGTACGCAAGAACTGGGAGAGAAAACTATGCCTAACTCCGAGTATCATTATCCAATTATCCAGAATTTAAGATTCGTTACACTAGTCTTAGAGCACCAGCAGACTCTCTACTCTCACCTCACACATGTTTTTGTAGGATCTACTAGAAGATGGTTCACTTAACTCCCTGATTACTATCCAAAGGTTCAGGAGAAGAAGCAGAAGAAGCAATGCTTCTTCTCAACAAACTAAAGATGTCTATCAGACTTCGCATTGGATCCATTGCAAATTCTACATGCAAGTGTGAAATTGTACTTGATTCTAAGTTCAGGAATCTACTAAAGAATAAATCCCTAATAAAACCTCTTTATAAAATGATCTATTCCCCCCAGGTGTTGGCAAAAAATTTTCAATTTATATGTACTACCCCCCCATGCCTAATTTCCTGCATGTCCTCATACATGAATAAAAGAAATTGAAATAAGGCAGGGTGCAAGTGGATAGAAATCACCTGGAATTGCTCCTGACTTGTCATTGAGCTGATGCGAACACTACAATGGTAATGACAATATGCAGAATACTATGCCAGAATGAAATATGCTATGTATAAAGGATATGTATATATGTATAAGTGTTGAGTTTAACACCTCCAGCTGGGTGAAACATCAGTCACACGTTCTCGAGAGGATGTATTATTTTGTCAGTAGGAGGAGGTTTCTGGGCTAAAAATGGCTTGAGCCACTAGTCATTTACCGTAAATACCTACCCATATTTTAGGTCCATAATTTGGACCACCTTGTTAGGATATGGGTGGATCACCAGATACGGCCCAGTCCACTTGGACTTGAGCTTTCCCGCAAAGAATTTGAGCCAGGAATCAAATAACCAGACCTACTGGTTAGGCGTGAACTCCTTCCTCCAGATGTTTTGGTCATGGAAAGCTTAATCTTATCCTTTCATTCTAGTAGGCTTCCCGCCGAATCTCTTCTAACTCGCTAAGCTAGAGCTTTCTTTCATAACGTCCTGTATCGAGGTTAAAATTACACTTCTGGACTGCCCAAAAGGCATGGTGCTCCAGCACTACTGGAAGGTGACAGGCCTTTCCATACACCATGTGGTATGGTGACATTTCGAGTGGGACCTTGTTCGTGGTCTGATATGCCCAAAGTGCGTTGATCAATCGATCAGACCAGTCCTTCCAATTAGGTCTAATCATCTTTTGAAGAATGAGATTGATTTGATGGTTAGACACTTCAGCCTACCCATTGGTTTGTGGGTGATACAGGGTAGCAATATGGTGATGTACCCCATATTTCTTCAAAAGAGATCTGAAATGGGCATGGATGAAATGATTGCCTCCGTCGCTAATCAGAGAGTGGGGGACTCCAAATTTCTCGAAAATAGATTCCCGTACGAAGGATATAACGATTTTTTGATCAGCCCATCCTGCCAGGATACCTTCAACCCACTTTGAGACAGTCAACTGCGAAAAGAATGTACTTAAAGCCGTGCGAGTTCGAGAAAGGGACCATAAAGTTGATGCCGCAGACGTCGAACACTTCTACGACCAGAATAGGTTGGAGAGGCATCAAGTCTCTTCGGGTCATAGAACTGACCGACTGACATCACTTACAGCATTTGGCAAACTCGTGTGTGCCTCTGAAAATGGTTGGCCAAAAGAATCCAGACTGCAAAATCATTGTAGCGATTTTTTGGGGTGAGAAATGACCCCCATAGGCATCACTATGGTAGAAGGATAACACACTTGAGATTTCTGAGTCAGGGTCACAACTTCTGATGATCTGATCGGCCCTAATGTGAAAGAGCAGTGGGTCGTCCCGGAAATAAAACTTAGCCTCTAAAATAAATATGAGTTCTTGATCCCTGGAAAACCCTGTGGGCAGCTTGCTTGCAACGAGATAATTTGCAATATCAGCGTAGTCCCGATCATGTCAAAGAAGATGGCCATCATGCAATGCTGAAATGTTGCTGGTGTGTTACAGAGGCTGAAGGGCATCCGCTTGAAAGTGAATGTTCCGAAGGGACAAATAAAAGTTGTCTTTTCTTGATCTTCCAGGTTAATCAAAACTTGGTTGTATCCAGAGTATCCATCTAGAAAGCAAAATAAACTACGTTTAGCTAACCTTTCTAAGATCTGATCAATAAAAGGTAAAGGAAAATGATCCTTTTTGGTAGTCGTGTTCAGTATCCTGTAATCAATGCAAACCCGCCATGAAGTAGTGGTCCAGGTTGGGAAGGATTCGCCTATTTCGTTCTTGATAACAGTGAGTCCTGCCTATTCAAATTGGGCACAATCTGAATAGGACTCACCCACTAGCTATCGAAAATTGGATAGATACTGCATCCAGCCATTTGATGATCTCCTTCTTAACAACCTTGAGCATATTAGGGTTTAAGCGCCTTTGAGGTTGTCTCGAAGGCTTCACCTCCTCATCCGTGTAGAAAAGATGAGTGCAATACAAGGGGAAAATACCACGAAGATCAGTAATACTCCACCCTATGGCAACCCTATGGTCTTGTAATACAGAAATCAATTGATGCTCTTGTTCTTAGGTTAAGTGGGCACTAATGATCACCGGGTATGTCTTACTTTCACCCAAAAACACATATTTGAGTGAGTCAGGTAAGGGCTTTAGTTCAATCATGGGTGGATTAGAATCAGGGGTGGGAGTGGTAGTCTGAATACGAGGAGTAGAATCAATAGCGGAAATCTGATGATCCTGACTAACAAAAAATCCACTTGCAGAGGTCATGTATTCCTATCCTGATGGAAGCAGATCATCGCTTGGTTGGACAGGATAATCAGGATCAGGGGTGTTATGATCCGATGAACACCCTAGGCAATCAGATCCACAGGATGAAATGTGTACATCATTTGCCTTAGTCCCGTATGGATCAAGATCTAAGAACCCTGATAGTGTAGAAGAATGTGACATTGGGTCGTCACAAAGGAGCCTAATGTTACCACAAAAAGCCGATTCTTCGTCTTCACCATCCTCGATGCAATCACAATCGAAGTTCCTTGATGCCCCAAATATGTCAAGTCTAAGTCTTTCATCACATAGGGAAATCTCCATACACACGGATGCATAGTCAATGTTTGCTCGGGCTGTCGCCAGAAATGGGCGACCTAGAATAATAGGTGCATTGCGGAGATCAGCAGGAACCTCCATATCGAGAACAAAAAAGTCTGTGGGAAAGCATGATCCATGGACTTTTACAATCATGTTCTCAACCACCCCCCTCGGTGTTTTTACTGATCTATCAGCCAGCTGAATCGTAACCGAGGTGGGTTTTAACTCCCTAAATCGAAATCGATCATATACGGTAGTGGGAGTCAAGTTGATGGACGAACCTAGATTAAGAAGGAACTGATCAAATGGAGAATCCTGCAAAAAGCAGGAAATGAGTGGTGTACCAGGGTCTTTCTTCTTAGGCAGTAAGTCAGCTAAAATCACAACACTAGCCTCCTCTGATAGTATCGCCTATCATCCATTTTTCGGTTGTCGCTTCGGGTTACAATAGTCCTTAAAGAACCTAGTGACAGTGGGAATGTGATCAATGGCCTCGAGGAGAGGGACCTGAATATGTACTTCCTTAAACATTGATTTCAGGTCCTCAAAATTCCAAGTATCCTTTTTCCGTGCTATATTTCGTGTCAAAGCCTCAGGAAAAGGGACGAGAATCTCAAGGTCAAGTGGCCTCTTGCCCTTATCAACCATAGATGGCTCCTGAGATGAAGATGAAGTCTAACCATCCTGCGATGAAGGGCGTGAAAAATCATGACCCACTTGCCTAGGTAGTGGATCTTGTGTAGACTTTCTACTCCTCAAAATGATAGCCTTTGCATCGGTGTGCTATCCATGAGGTAGCAGAGGAGCGGATGGGCCAAAATACACGGGGTTTGGCAAGAAAGGTGGCTAACCTTGCCTATAACCAGGTGGTGCATGAGGCACTTGTCCCTGTGGTGCCTGGAACCTAGGCGGGATGCCCTGATTCTACACATATCTTGGGTTCGGAACAGGTTGGGAGGGCAAGGCTCCCTGCGATCTATACTCCTGCAACATTTGATTCTGTGTACTCTGTATATTTTGTATCTGATCAGCCATTGCTTTCATAATTTGCTGATTATCATGAGTCGATTTCTGGATTGACTCCTGCAATTCCTCCTTCAATGACTACAAAGGGTCGACCTACTTAGGAGGGTAATTGGCAGCTTGGTGCAGTGACTAATAGATAGAACATGTTTGCTACTAAGACGGGAATGGCTACTGCCTCGGGTATGTGTTCTGCGCATTCCCGTATTGTCTGGCCTGGTAGTGTGGATTTGGTCTTTGTGAGTTACTAGACCAGAAGAAGTTAGGATGCTGGCGCAAACCAGGATTATACGTCTTGGAATACGGGTTATTACGCCCATAACCTTGCATAGCACTGACATCTTCGTAGGCCAAGGATGTCTCAGATGCAAATTCATCAAAATAATATGCAATCGAATTGTCATGTGGTGCGTAACCCTGATTGTACAATGCCATATCCAGATTATTCATGGTTTCTTGACACACAGGATCCCATGGAGATGGAGAAGAAACATCCCGAGTGAAAAGATGTTCACTAGCAGGAGGGGCTCTGGATGTAATAGAGGAGTGTGATGTAGTTGTACTGCCAGGAAACCTAGATCTTACTCGTATTAATTCATCAAGCTTTTTATCGAGAAGATCCACCTTGTCCAACTTCTTAGGGATAATGTCAATATCAGCTCGGGCAAATTCAGCATGAGCTTCATGGACATTAACTCGTTGCTATCCAGGTAGTTGGAATTGGTTCATAGAGGCGACATTCATCGAGTTCTCTGCTAAGGATTCGAACAATTTGAATACACTGTTCTCGTCCTTCACGAGGAAATTCCCACTGCTAGATGCATCGGCCAAGTATCAATATGTGTCATCCAGCCCATGGTAAAAGACTTGTGCAAGGTGCCATCTGGGTACACCATGGTGCAAGCATTTCCTGAGAAGATCATGGAATCTATCCCAGGCATCTTGCAGTTTCTCTCCTAGGCCTTGGGAGAAGGTTGTGATTGCGCACCACATCGCATTTGTTCGACCAATCAGGAACTTTTGGAGGAATTCACGACGCAATTCCTCCCAGGTTCCAATCAACCTTCCGATAGCCTTGAACCAATAGGAAGCTTTATCCTTGAGAGAGAAAGGAAAAAGCTTCATGAGAACAATTCCAATGTCTACATTTCTGGGTCAAACTGACTCTGTAATTCGGCCCAGATCTTCGATGTGCTGGAAGGGATCCTCATTCAAGTTTCCATGGAAGTGAGTTTGAATTAGACTTATGATGTTTGGCTTTAACTCGAATGCATCTCCGCCTACGGGAATCCAAACCTGAGGTGCTATAATCATTGCTGCCGGATCGTAGAAGTCCTGTAGTTGTTCTCTGCATGGTGGATGTTGCATCCTGTCTAGCATTGTGAGGATCCTGTCAACGCTCTACTCGTATCTTTGCTCCGACTCCTCGACCCTGTCTTCCAGACGAGCCATTGGGTCTTGATCCTCAAGGCCCTGACCAGCTCCAAGACCAGGATTGGCCATCTCAGCTAATTGAGAGGAAGAAGGTTGAGGAGAAGGTACGGGTGAGAATCGCCTTTGCCACTTTGGGTTTGGCTCCCAAGGACCCATAAGTTTAGGTCCTAGCGATCTTCTTCCTTACATACACCAACTCAAAGGGTTGGTGTAGTCAAGAAAAATAAGGCTAAAGCCTTGTTAATCAGATTGGTCCTTAAGATCAGATGACCAGATTTTTCGTTCAAGTTTAAATTATTGAAGAAATTCGTCGAGAAATCGAATGAAGATAATCCCCGCCTCTTAAGCTAACCCGGCTAGTCTGGTTATGAGGGGACTAAGAGGAAAGTTCTTCCATCGGTTTTCACCTCCGATTCCTTTATACCCCTTACTTGCGGTCGTTTGATACTACCTCGCAGGCTTAGTTACCAGGTTTGGTAGAATAGGTTGAAATCACCCAGTAGTTTCAACACAAATGCAGGTTATTTGATATATTTTCGTGAATTTTTTAACCTTGTTCTTTAATTTGAGCGTTCCACAAGGTGACTCGCCTCACCGACTAACTACTAGCCTCAACTGAGTCCAAGCTAGTATAATGTGATCTTAAGGGCTCACGCACTTCTACGTTGTTTTAGTTTGCAGACCACTAATCAAAAGAAAACTCTTATGTAAATTTGGAATCCAAATGATTTGAAAATTGGCAAGAAGATTCCTTTTTCAAAAATATCATTAGAGAGTATTTTTCAGAATTTTTACTATTTCCAATAAATATTTATGAATTTTTAACTCACAGGGGGTCAGATATGAGATTTGGACCCCATATTAGTCTTTCTATTGGAAACAGTATCAAATATGCTCCAAAAATTCGATAAAAATATGAAAATGAAAGCTAATTTCATTATCTTTCAAACCCCACCAGTCTTGCGTCAATAAAATTTGTATGTTGGTCAGAATTGATTTTTTAAGTTCATAAAAATTCAATTTTTAGTTTGTCTAACCCATGTGTACTCCATGAATTTTTAAAAATTCCATAGATTAAATTTATTTTTGGGAACCATGGAATTGGAAAGATAGTTTGAAAATCTAGTTTCTATCCGAATTTCAAGATTTTTGGAGCACAAAAAGCACAGCTATTGAATTTTAAAAATCTCAATCAGATTCTAGCTGAGTTTCTAAAGATAGCAGAAAGTTTTTTTTTCTTTTTTTAATATATATATAGAGAAAATCCTAACTACCTAGGAAATCCTAATTCTAATCTAATATAAAATGAACATGTGCACCTTGATGATTAAGCGCCTGATGCGTGCACCAATCCCTAGTTCATCTTGCACAAAAAAAAACACTAAATTAGCTATGAAATCAAAAATCGCCGTGCCTCCCCGGCAATGGTGCCAATTTGTTCATGGCGTAAGTTGCGTTTTTGAATAATTCCGTCATAGTATAGTGCGAAATACATCTCGACAAATAATTTTTAACGGAACAGGTGAGTCCTGGTCGAACTCAAGGTGGCAGAAAACGTTTCCGATTTCATAACCGAATTAAAATGCTAACTTGATAATATGCTACTAATTGCAAAGTAACATATATATATATATATATATATATATATATATATATATATATATATATATATATATATATATATATATATATATATATATATAATACAAATCACAATATGTATATCACGCAAATGGT
This sequence comes from Thalassia testudinum, assembly GCA_037157565.1. Taxonomy (NCBI): domain Eukaryota; kingdom Viridiplantae; phylum Streptophyta; class Magnoliopsida; order Alismatales; family Hydrocharitaceae; genus Thalassia; species Thalassia testudinum. The sequence goes on along the minus strand of JAZHRO010000013.1, from coordinate 83,334,295 downwards.
TTAATCATGAATTGCAGAAATAGAATTATGACTACAACATATACTTGCTATCTATATATAACTAGAGCATGAATGAAAAACTACTATCTAGCAGAATAAGGGCACCTCAAGTGGTCCATGGTGGCCTTCTGAAGAGGCTGGGGAGAGCAATGGTGGTCCACCATGGTGGCTTGGTGGGTGCTCCAGAGGAAGAGATCCAGAGATGGAGAGAGCCGGAGGAGAAGGTCTGAATAATTGGAGAGGGTCTAAAGGAGTTATGGTGGACGATGGAAGAGTTGACTTTAACTGGGGGGCCCTGGGCCTTCTTTTATAGCTTTTATGAGGGGCAAGATGGGCATTTGAACCCTCCAAACTGTGCAACTACCTTGGTACGATCAGATCCGTCGATCGGGAGATCCAAGGACCAAATCGTACCTTAAAAACACCTTCCTCGCTCCTTAAATGCACGGAGCGTGCGAGATGCTAACTTGTGGCATCTTCTCGTTGCTTGGATCTTCATCGCACGATTTTGTTCTCTTCTAGCATGCTGCTACAATTGTTGCTCTCTCCTTGTGTACCCGCTCGCCCTTAATCGCACTTTACACGCTTCAACTAATCTCAGCCGTCCGATCGATCGTGACAGCTTAAAAAGCCACATCCACCACCTCTTGAAATTCAAACGTGTGCGCTCACGCATTCACTCGTGCGTCATCACTAGCATCTTCATCCGATGTCCCTCCGTGCGCCATGCAGTTGCGACTCCACCGCCTAATGGCCATCCAATGGATGGATTTCCTCTATGCTCGCGACCACCTTGGATCAGTGTAGATTGGGAGTCGACCCCGCGTCATGTGTTGTTCGTTGAGTGCACTACACAGCCGATTTATTGCGATTGCCATCGCATGTGCATCCACCCTCAGCCGTTGGATGGAGATCCAACAGCTGAGGCTTGATCATCTTGATTAAGTGAGACGAGGTTGGTGACGTGGGCACATCATGGCCGTTGGATGGTGATCTAGCGGCCCACGATGCGTGGGGGTTTCCTTCAGGAGTTAGGGCTGGTGTGGGTGGTGGATGCGATGGTGCCACGTGGCACCATTGTGGCCATCCATCTTCTCTCTTTTGTAAATGATGATGTAGGCCTCTGATTAAGATGATTCTTGCACCATTGGACTGCAATCGCTGGTCCGGATCCATCCGTGTGGTTGAATTTATCATTTGAGGTTTGAATTTTCTCCTATTTGCCTCTTGGTTCTTGCTCTTTTGTGGATTCCATAGGATGCTATGGGAGTCTGATCGATGTGATCTTAGAAGCATTGGACTCCCATCATCATTTTGAGCAGATCCATATGGTTGGATTGATCATCCACAGCCCCGAATTACCTGCGATTGTAAATGCCTCTCAATTAGCGCATAATATGACATTATTATTCATAAATCTAATAAATCAACTATGATGCAAAATATGATGCGAATGCATGCAGAATGCATAAGTCAAACTAGGTTCTAACTTAATTCAAGTGGATTAGAGCCTATGATTGTTGCGCAATCAACAGTGGTGGGCGGTTAGTCTGGCGGAGGAGTGGATGCATTGAAACTCCAAATTGGTTGAAGTGTTTTATTCCCCACAACCTGCTGGAGCTTCCTTAGTGGTTGAGGATGAGGGAAATGGATGGAGTTTTGTGGAGGAGTATGCTAGAGCCTCCGTCGGAGCATGGCAAACCATGTAGAAAATGTTGGTGTAGGGGGAGAGTTTGAGGTAGAAACTTGGATCTAGGGGACTTAAACTAATCTAGAGGAAGAGGGAAAGAAGAGAGGTACCTAAAGTTGGATGAAGAGGGGGCGGAGTGCATCTGACATTGCCTGGCCAAACACAAGGAAGATGGAGGGGATGATGACATTATGTGGAACGAAGAGGTCGAAGAGGTGTCTTCGTTGGCAGGAAGGTCGATGAAGAAGTGGTGAAGATAGCTGCAGCCTCGGTTGGTGGTGAGGTGCGACGACAAAGGAGGACGAAGAGCTCCATGGCTGACGTTAATGTTGGTGTCAGGGAAGAAGAAGAGAGGGTTGTTGACACGCCAAAACTCAATGAAAAGGATTGGTGAAGGTTGGTAAAACTTTAAAGATGCGTGGCCGTGGTGATTGAGGCAGTTACGACCCAATCAAGGCTGAGATGGGCATCGCTTGAATGCGCTCTGGTGACAACTTCAGTTGAGATTTAAGACCTCCATAGATGGTAACGTGGCCTGGAAATTACATAAGGATGCGCAGGAATGATAGGTGTATCATCCTGCCAATTTTGGTGAGATTCCGCCACAAGCTATTATTGATTGATCATAATCCGCAGCTGAAGTCATGGCCACGAGCTGTTATTGCTGCTAGAGGTTGAAGACGATGATGACATCACCATGATGTCAACAAGGAACCTAAATTTAAAGTCCGTCAAGATGAAATCAAACAGGTCCCAAGTTTTTAGGGTAACCTAATTTGGACCTGATGAGGTGTGACTCATCATAGTTAAAATGCCCAAGTTAAGCTAGAAACTAGGTTAAACACTATCTTATTAACACAATAAATGGGTTAAGTGTGGGATTTAAGGAAAATGACCTAAAATATCAAATTCATGTTAAAAAGCACATAATTAGGTCAATTAATGACATATTCTATTCATAAATGCAAAATGATGATTCAATTTTCAATTGAACACACCTTTTGGTTCAAAAGTTTAAATTATAGTGAAATCATGTTCTAAAATGTTCAATTAAGCTCTAATAAAAAGCTCATGGCATTAAGACATCATTAGGACCTTGCATTTAGAGTTTCACACTCAGGTCCTCGTTCCATAACATTTTATTCACATTTAAACACATAAGGGCATGTTTGTAAGACCTTAGGGACCTTCTGGTTATCATTCTTTCCACTTATGGGTTTATTGTACAAGATCCCTATTGTTTCACTTTGAGGGTATCGGTGTAAAAACACCAACACACCTACTGCTCCTTCGCGTGCACTGTTCCTACATGAGGAAGTCAAGCTCTAGTTGCCGTCACTCTGTTAGATCATTGATCTAATGTTGAAACCAGATCCAATCTCTTCGCGCCCTTGCACAATGCTCTGTCACCTCCCTCAAATCTCATCTAATGGTGGGATTCATTTGAAATCTTTCCCGTGCACCTAACAAGCCCATCTCCATCATCCACAACTGATGAGAGCCTCATCATGAGCCATAACTAGATCATTTGACCCAATAAAGAAGATAAAAGCTCCTACATAACCTAGAAGAAGGCCTAACTGAAGGAACAAGTGCTCTGAGAAGAAAACATGAAATAAAGGTTAAAACTGTAATTTTACTATTGCAGTACATAAACGGGATTTCTCAGAGGCAAAACATAGGTCAAATGGTCTAAATGAGATAAAAAGTGGGTTGAGTCAATCAGAAATGGGTTCATGTGCAATCTAAGAACTAAAAGACACTTGGTAACCCTAAAACAGACCCGCTTAAATTAACAAGGTTCCGGTCAGAACAAAAAGTAAGTAAACCCTCTACAAATCATGGAAAAACATACTCTAGGGTTTAGAACACTTAATTTGGCCTTTGGAACCTAGTTTGACCTAGATTAGGGTCATAGCTCTTCAATTAACCTAATTTGGGTTTTTATGCAAAATGTCCAATCAAACGAGGTCAAACCTGAAATCTAACTTCGCCATTGGATTCCTTAGGTCCAAATTAGGTTTATACCAAAATTTGGACCTAGGGAGAGGTCATCTTAACCTACTTTGCAATTTAGTACACCCAAATCATAAATTGGTCCCTATCTTTTGAATACCGTTGCAGAGAATCCCCTAGGTTCTTCGCCTCCTTTGCAAACCGGTCCTGCCGCCATTGCTAGGGCAGAACCGAGCTCCGGCGAGGTTCGGAGAGGGATTGCTCTCTAATCCCTCAGAGATTCCCTCCCAGAAATGGAAGGAGGATTCTCTGAGGAATTCCCTTCCATTTAAGACCGATCTCGATCCCTGGTGTGAACCCAATCTCTCGTACGAACGCACGAGAGATTTGGGTATCCTAACTCCTTTCCATCTCCGGCGACCAACCTCAGGCAATTACATGCCCTTCATGCCCCGCACACCCAGTCCAGCGCCTATATAAGAACCCACAACTCCGGCCGAAGAGGCTGAGCTTGATTTGGCCGAGTTTCCCCCTTCAATTCCTCTCCTCCTACCCGGCCAAATGTCCCAGCTAGCTCCGGCGAGCCCCCCTCCCCTCCCTCTTCGCTCTTCCACAAAACCAGTGGCAGAGTTAGCTTCCTGACCTCCCCCCGCGTCGCGCTGTACCCCGCGCGTGCGCTTCTGACCTCATCTTCGTCGCCGCTTCCTCCCTCAGGGTCTTTCTTCCCCGACGACGGCAGTTACGAGCCGTCCTCTCCGCCGCCTCCCTTCCCTCCAGACAACCCCAGATACATTCTCCACCCTCTCCTCTCTCTTTTCCCCCAACTGTTTTACTTGATTACCCCTCGACAATACCTAACCGCCTCCATCTTCCTCGCCTCTGACCCCACTCCGGCGAGCCGCCCACACCACTCCGCCACTCCACACGGCTCGCCAACCACCTCGTGAGCTTCGCCTCACCACCAGGAACCCATTCCACCCCATCACTGCCACTCCAGACTTCTACAAGCACCCCCCGACCAACCCACCATCTCCGGCCACAGGTTGACTTAGGCGCGCACGCCTAGTCCGACCGACAACCTGCAGCATCACCCACCGCCTTCGCCGTGCTACGGCGAAGGTTTCCAGCTATTCTGATTGGGCCAATAGGCCGTTCTGTGGAATCTCAGGTGAACGCTCCGGCCGCCATTAACAGCCGAAGCAGCAGGAAGCTTGGAGCAGCAGCAGGCATCAGGCTTCCCAGGCGGCAGGTGTAGCAGACTCTCGCAAGTATCGCGAGGTGACTGAGTTCAGCGAGGAGCACCAGCAGGGCCTTTAGCGTGGGCAATTGCACACGAGAGTCTGCGGGCGCGCGCAAAGGAAGGGCGGAACGTTTAGTCCCACATCGTGGAATCTCAAGGCACAGGTATGGTATAAAGAGTTTTTGTGATATAGCTTTACTGCCTCGAAAGCACAGGGGTGAGGTCCCTCACTGACCCCACACCCACCTCGTCCGTGGCCTAACCACGCAGATCTGGCGGATCCGACCCGACCTAAGCCTACTCACTCCTCGCGCGTCACGCCACCTTCAGGTGCGCCTGGTCCCGGGTACGATCCGATCCGATTATGGCTGTGGCTCTGGGAGAGCGTGCGTGAGTGAATTGCTTGAGAGAGAGAGACGCGCGGGTAGAGGGAGAAAGTTAGGTTTTGCTCCTGTGCAGGCAGGCTGATCGCAGAAGGACTTGGTCGCTGCAGAAGAAGGAAAAGCAAGCCAAAGAAGAAGAAAGAAGCCTTCGCAGGAGAAGAAGGAAAGCAGAAAGATTAGAAGTCTTCGCAGAGAAGAAGAAGAAGGACAAGGAAGATTGCAAAGAGATCAGAAAGGCAAAGCAGAAGAAGGAAAGATACAGAAGCAGAAAGGAGAAGAAGGAAGAGAGAGAGAAAGATCACATTTAAGACGTCTGATTTATGAATCAGACGTCTAATTCTATTTTTTTTAAAAAACTCTTTGAATCAATTATATTTGCATTTAACAGTTGTATTCTTGGGTTTTACAAAGTACTGAGATTGCTCCCTGTGTTTGACCTTGGATACTCCGGTCTTCGAGTAATAAAAATCTTTATTTGTTTTGAACGCTTTAGCGGCTATACTACAACGCGATATTATCTTTTAACAAACCGCACAAAAGCGCGACGAACATTTTGGCGCCGTTGCCGGGGAGCAATGCGCAACTTACCACTAGTCTCTACATTCTTTTCATCATATTGAACACTAACTTGCCCTACTTTGCTTTGATGTGATCTTGCAGGTACTTCATGAGAAAATCTCTCCCGCAAGTCAACCACTCCAGGGCAAGTAATTTCTTTTCTTCCTTAATCATCCCCTAATCTTTGAAAGACAAAAGGAAGAAAATCAATTTAGGAATCAATTGCCTTCTTTATATAGTAATCACCATCCCTAAGGCAAAACATTTCTTGATTTTGCGAAAATTTCTGCAAATATTCTTGAAGTTGGAGTGATTTTTTTTCCCATCCCACAAATTCTTGTGCCTAATTGAAATAACGCTTAATCTCGGCGGACCACACACTTCTTGTTTATAAGTCCAAAGAGAACTTTTGAAAAAGAAAAAGAGGATTGGAAATAGAACCAAATTAGGGTTTCCACATTAGGGTCTTGAAGCGCTAGTCACACATGCCTGTGTAAAAAGAAATAAACCCTCCCGCATCAGTGTGCTACCCAAGCCCTTGATTGAAGAAAGTTAAATAAGACAAACCCTAAAATTGAGCTCTAAAATCACTTGAATCTTAAAATTTTCTTTTGACCTAATAACCTGGGAGTCAAATCAGGGTGATCTCTAGGCTCCGAGCTTAGAATCATTCTGCCATCTATAGGACAGGTCAGGTGAAGTTGACCCCTTGGGTCAACCAACCTCTAAATTAGGTCACAATACCCAAAACATCTAAAGTTCAAGTGAGAACCCTAGAAGCACCTTTGAAATAAAAAGTGATAGACTTAAGAGCTCAAGGTCCCCATTCTGGTTTACCTGGAATTTCAGTGACAAGAGAAGTCGGGTGGGGGAAACCCTGTAACCCGTAGGGACGCTCTACCGTGTAGGGGTCTTTGCGGGACTCTCCCTCTCTGGCTGCCCAGGTAATTCTCAGGTGGACGATCTTCGGATCCAGGGGTCCATCCGCCCCAAACCTCCATAGTCATCCAAACATCTTTTGGGTGTCTTGATTGGGTCAAGAACATCTCCAGTCCTGCATCTTTTCTCTGTAGAGCACACACACTCATTTTTAGTGGGACTCGTTATTCAGATCTGATCGCTTCATAACACATCTTGAGTCAAACTCTGATCTTGATTCCACCACCTGATCCAAATATGCAGCCGAACCACCTAGGACTACCAGTCAAGAAACCTGAATATCGGAGATCCATGAGAGATAAAATGATTGAGGATGCCATGAGATTTTATGAAAATGAAGAAACCTCAACAACAGTAGGAAACATTCAGGTTGATGTCCCAACAACCACAACCTTTGTCATAACTTGTGTCCAAGTACTATTAGCAGAAGCCAACAAAGGATCAACCCGTGACTTGCTCATTACTGCATACATTGAGATAGAAAAACTGCACAATAGTGAATACCTTCAATGTATGACAAATCCTCGACTTTGGAAGCAACACCAAGATAGTCTTGAAAAACGGGAAGAGATAATGAGATTAGTAAAACAAGTCATTGACCAGAAATACCCGTACATACCACCAACAGAGGATGAGCTATCTTGGAACAACATCGAGGATAAATCTGATCTCGGGTTTGGGGCACAAAATGGTTGTGGATTCCCAACCCAGATGGAGTATAATGCACCTGATATTGAAGAAGGTTGGGAAGCTCCAAATGCAGGAAAAGACCATGATGAGCCCATTTTAGAATCCCAAGACTCCTGCAAGTATGAGAGTAGAACTGAACCTCTCGAGGGTGTAAATTCTATCCCTTATTCTGATAAGGTGGCCCTCGAAGGTTATTCAGACCTAGATTCTAGTAATTCCACCCACATCCTAAGCCTAGAACCTAGATCTGAAACCTATATTGAAGATTTCAAGGCCCCATATGAAGAAGATCAACCTTTTAATGAAGAATATGATTTTGGGCCTCGATTTGATGAATATCCCTCGTCAACCTCCTCAGAGGAACGAATCGATTTTGCGGAAGTCATAACAATCTACGACACAGAAACCGAGGAGTTGCACGAGCAAGGTTTCAATTGGGTCTACCCTACTAGCTTAGAATCTGAGCCTCTACCAGATAAGGATACCCTTTTAAGCTCAGAATTAACATTTAGGCTAGATCCCAGTCAGGCTGCTGAATATACAACATATGATTTACTCTATGGTGGAACTCATGATCTAGAATCTCATTCAAACTTTGATTTTCGCAAACTCTCTGACGATCTCGAATCTGACCATAACATCAGAGAAAATCTGCCTCCTGATTATAACATGTCAATCTTCTTTGAAGCCACCTGCTCCACAGATACAGAACCAATCAAAACCCGTTCCCCACCCCGACCCGCAACCGGACTCAATTTCTATTCTGATTCACCTCTCACTGAGCCGATTGCAGATGATTCAACTCCATACCTATACCGGGTATCAGACACTGATCAGACCACAAATCAGGAGCCTCCATCCTTTGACCGTCCCTGTAGGGATTCCACACCTTACATTGATTATTTTTCGGAACCCTACCCCCACCAGGCTGATTCGACTGAGCCCGAACTCGAGTTTTCACTTCCATATCTATCAGAACATCACTGCATTTGATGGGTCCCACATCTGCTAATCTACATCTATCAACCCACCAGACTTATTGGGTTTGGGCTGCATCATCAGCCCACTGATCTGAACAAGTACCTAGTTGGACCAACCAGGCTCTTAATCAAGGTGCTTGTTTTCCAAAACTCCATTGACCACTCCCTCTCCACCCCATTTTTCGCTCGGCTGAAGGCATTAAATTTAGCGCTTAACGGGAGGCAACCCGTCATCTCAAAAATAGAGACCCGTCTGATTATCCGTCTGTACTCCACGTCTATTGCACCTTGAGTTCAGCCTTAGACAGTTGATCCCACCTCTGGTACACGTATCAGAGCTTAAAATCGTTTGCATCAGTCATTCCCGACCCATTCACCCACCCGATATATCCTGTTCTAAGCCCCTGACCTCAACACTAATTTCCACCCTCTGTTTACAATGAGGACATTGCAAAACTTAGGCATGGGGGGGGGTGATAAAGTGCATACATACAAAACCAAGAAAAAAATCAGAAGGATTCTCACAAAAAATTCACATATGTCAAAAACACAAAAAATTGAAAAATTACGAAAAAGAACAAAAAAAAATGGGGAGGGAGGAAATGTTGTGAGCCATATAATCATAAGGAGGAGAAAAAGAGCAAAAATGAAGAAAGGAGCACAAAAGGAAAAGAAAAAGAAAAAGTCATTAGTAAAAGATTAAGGAATTAACTGAAGTTCTAGACCAGATCAAGAAAAGAAACAAAAGAAAAAGTGCTAAGGAAACATAACAAGAGATTAGCGGGAACGCTGGTCTTAGGCCTTTTGGGCTAGTATCTTTAGCTTAAAAATTCACGTATCCGTTAAAATCTGAATAATCCTCAAGAGGTTGAGGAAAATGCGAAACTTAAGTATTAGGTCTAAGGCTTAGGAAGTATTCAGCCTCGTTAACTGACCTCCAGTTTGCGGGATTCGGTAACCTAAGCACCCCAAATTCACACACAGTCTGGTTCAGTGCGCATAAAACATCAAAACACGCAAGAGCGTTTAATATTCTGAAAAAGTCACCTAGATTAGGAGCGGCCAATCAACACAAGTTGATTTGGATGAGTTCCCGACGCAGAGAGGCGGGAAATTCCCCTCGAAGATGCGTAACAACATATCATCTCCTCGGTGCTTGTCTCTTAGGATATTTAAATATCCTACTGGGGGCATGTAAGCACTCTGCTGGTTCAGATACCATGGGTGGCATTATCACGAAATGTCAATCTCCAGGGTCTGAATTCGACCACGGAACTCCATGGGCAGGATTATCTCGAAATCTCGAAAGCCAGGGTTCCGGGGGTTGCCATGGGCGGGATTATCTCGAAATCTCGAAAGCCAGGGACCCTTGAGGATTGATGATGGGGACGAGGAATCCGATACAGACCGTGTTGAGAAGCTAATCCGAAGCTAGAAATAAAAAGAAAAGAGAGAGAAAAGCTCTCCAAACAAATAAATCCTCTATCTCTCTCCTACAAAAAAACGCACTGCAAACTGAACTTAGGCTAAAAATGTCTCAAGCACGGGTGCTTTAACCGCGGAGTCCAACAAACCCTAGGTTAGTTTCTGTGGACCGTAGAAACCTTTGCAGAAGACTGAGGCTAAAGCGGAACAGGTCCGGATTTTGGTTGGTACTTGAGTACCTCTAGGCCTATTGTCGGCATTCCCACCTAATCACAAAAGAAAAGGAGAAGCACATATCATTGTTGACAGATATTCAGGGTCTAGAATGGAAGTTAAAACTTTGAAATTTTGCTAAGGGACTAGCAAAATCTAGGCAGGGGAGTATGATGATAGCCTCATCATGAGCCATAACTAGCTCATTTTGACCCAATAAAGAAGATAAAAGCTCCTACATAACCTAAAAGAAGGCCTAACTGAAGGAACAAGTGCTCTGAGAAGAAAACATGAAATAAAGGTTAAAACTGTAATTTTACCATTGCAGTACATAAACGGGATTTCTCAGAGGCAAAACATAGGTCAAATGGTCTAAATGAGATAAAAAGTGGGTTGAGTCAATCAGAAATGGGTTCATGTGCAATCTAAGAACTAAAAGACACTTGGTAACCCTAAAACAGACCCGCTTAAATTAACAAGGTTCCGGTCAGAACAAAAAGCAAGTAAACCCTCTACAAATCATGGAAAAACATACTCTAGGGTTTAGAACACTTAATTTGACCTTTGGAACCTAGTTTGACCTAGATTAGGGTCCTAGCTCTTCAATTAACCTAATTTAGGTTTTTACGTAAAATATCCAGTCAAACGAGGTCAAACCTGAAATCTAACTTTGCAATTGGATTCCTTAGGTCCAAATTAGGTTTATACCAAAATTTGGACCTAAGGAGAGGCCATCTTGACCTACTTTGCAATTTAGTACACCCAAATCACAAATTGGTCCCTATCTTTCGAATACCGTTGCAGAGAACCCCCTAGGTTCTTCGCCTCCTTTGCAAACCAGTCCTGCCGCCATTGCTAGGGCAGAACCGAGCTCCGGCGAGGTTCGGAGAGGGATTGCTCTCTAATCCCTCAGAGATTCCCTCCCAGAAATGGAAGGAGGATTCTCTGAGGAATTCCCTTCCATTTAAGACCGATCTCGATCCCTGGTGTGAACCCAATCTCTCGTGCGAACGCACGAGAGATTTGGGTATCATAACTCCTTTCCATCTCCGGCGACCAACCTCAGGCAATTACGTGCCCTTCACGCCCTGCACACCCAGTCCAGCGCCTATATAAGAACCCACAACTCCGGCCGAAGAGGCTGAGCTTGATTTGGCCGAGTTTCCCCCTTCAATTCCTCTCCTCCTGCCCGGCCAAATGTCCCAGCTAGCTCCGGCGAGCCCCCCTCCCCTCCCTCTTCGCTCTTCCACAAAACCAGTGGCAGAGTTAGCTTCCTGACCTCCCCCCGCGTCGCGCTGTACCCCGCGCGTGCGCTTCTGACCTCATCTTCGTCGCCGCTTCCTCCCTCAGGGTCTTTCTTCCCCGACGACGGCAGTTACGAGCCATCCTCTCCGCCGCCTCCCTTCCCTCCAGACAACCCCAGATACGTTCTCCACCCTCTCCTCTCTCTTTTCCCCCAACTGTTTTACTTGATTACCCCTCGACAATACCTAACCGCCTCCATCTTCCTCGCCTCCGACCCCACTCCGGCGAGCCGCCCACACCACTCCGCCACTCCACACGGCTCGCCAACCACCTCGTGAGCTTCGCCTCACCACCAGGAACCCATTCCACCCCATCACTGCCACTCCAGACTTCTACAAGCACCCCCCGACCAACCCACCATCTCCAGCCACAGGTTGACCTAGGCACGCATGCCTAGGCCGACCGACAACCTGCAGCATCACCCACCTCCTTCGTCGTGCTACGACGAAGGTTTCCAGCTATTCTGATTGGGCTAATAGGCCGTTCTGTGGAATCTCAGGTGAACGCCCCGGCCGCCATTAACAGCCGAAGCAGCAGGAAGCTTGGAGCAGCAGCAGGCGTCAGGCTTCCCAGGCGGCAGGTGTAGCAGACTCTCGCAAGTATCGCGAGGTGACTGAGTTCAGCGAGGAGCACCAGCAGGGCCTTCAGCGTGGGCAATTACACACGAGAGTCTGCGGGCGCGCGCAAAGGAAGGGCGGAACGTTTAGTCCCACATCGTGGAATCTCAAGGCACAGGTATGGTATAAAGAGTTTTTGTGATATAGCTTTACTACCTCGAAAGCACAGGGGTGAGGTCCCTCACTGACCCCACACCCGCCTCGTCCGTGGCCTGACCACGCGGATCTGGCGGATCCGACCCGACCTAAGCCTACTCACTCCTCGCGCATCACACCACCTTCAGGTGCGCCTGGTCCCGGGTACGATCCGATCCGATTATGGCTATGGCTCTGGGAGAGCGTGCGTGAGTGAATTGCTTGAGAGAGAGAGACGCGTGGGTAGAGGGAGAAAGTTAGGTTTTGCTCCTGTGCAGGCAGGCTGATCGCAGAAGGACTTGGTCGCTGCAGAAGAAGGAAAAGCAAGCCAAAGAAGAAGAAAGAAGCCTTCGCAGGAGAAGAAGGAAAGTAGAAAGATTAGAAGTCTTCGCAGAGAAGAAGAAGAAGGACAAGGAAGATTGCAAAGAGATCAGAAAGGCAAAGCAGAAGAAGGAAAGATACAGAAGCAGAAAGGAGAAGAAGGAAGAGAGAGAGAAAGATCACATTTAAGACGTCTGATTTATGAATCAGACGTCTAATTCTATTTTTTTTTAAAAACTCTTTGAATCAATTATATTTGCATTCAACAGTTGTATTCTTGGGTTTTACAAAGTACTGAGATTGCTCCCTGTGTTCGACCTCGGATACTCCGGTCTTCAAGTAATAAAAATCTTTATTTGTTTTGAACGCTTTAGCGGCTATACTACAACGCGATATTATCTTTTAACAAACCGCACAAAAGCGCAACGAACAACAACCTAATCACTTAATCCCACTCTACGGTCACTCGATCCACTTGCGAGCCTTCTTAAACACTCCCCTGGCCTCACGTGCGAGCCATCAACTCCCTCCCCTTGAGTTGGTCCTTTCAATCCATCCCCTCAGCTCGCCTTCCTTCATTCCTCTCTTGTGGTGACAGCACAGATCTCCTCTCTCCTTCAATCGCCTTCAGCTGCCGACTTTAGTTCTTGGACACCTCCTTCGTTAGCTGAGGGTCACCTCCCTTTCATCACCATCAACCGTCGGTTGCTGGCTATTGGACACCACCTTCGTTTGTTAAATAGATTTATCGCTTCCCTAGATTAGATTTACTGCTTTCTGGTTAGATTTATGTTCTTTCTAGTGGAGTTTATATAGATTAGACCATGATTCTTCACTTAGTTAGGTTAATTTAGGAGTAGATCAGAGTTAGTGTTAGCTTTTCCCTCGATCAATACTCTCTGATCGATCCTAATCAGAGAGACAATTCCACCATTTCATTTTGTTCACACAGCTCCCACATCACCTCATAATCCACATTCATTGATTTTTTCTTGCATTTTAATCCATGGTTCACCCATCCACCAGGCAACCAATAGATCTAAAGCTCACAGGCTTACAGATCTATTGGTGCACCGAATCCACTTGAGAGTGATCCCATTCATGTCATCTAGTCACAATCACTTTCCCTGAGCTTTGAATTATGCTTATTTGGTCGATTAGATTTGGTTTGAGTTTTAAGACTGAATGAGGATTTTTTGAAGCAATTATGGTTAAATCAATTTTAATCGATCAAATTGAGCTTATATTTGAGTCATTGGATTAATTGCAATGGGTGTAAGCTATTGGGATTTGAGTTTAATCATTTATTAAGCTTATGCCCAATTTTTATGTTAGTTCTTGTTGTTATCTATCGCCAGGTAGTGGGGAACCAAGGAAAATATGATGCACAGATTTGAGATCCTCACAATGACCTATTGGTTTTTAGATGATCGTAGCACCTCCCTGAACACCAATAAGTGGTGTATAGGGTTGTGAGATGATTAGATCAGCCCAACGATCTTAGACTAAATGCCCACCGGGGTGACAACTGTGATTCATTGCAAATCATTTTAATTTGATATTTGAGGATTTGTGCAAATATAATTGATTTTACTAAAGGATCTGAATGGGTTTGCAAGTGTTTTCAAAGTCCAGTGTGATTCAACCTTCTCATGTTGTCTGTGGCAAGAAATAAGGATCAAACTAGGGTTCTAGAGTTTATGGATTCTCAATTGGTTTTAATCGTGTTTTGGATCTTCAAAAGAGTGTTTGCATTGATTTCTAAGTGGATTCTCATGGATTTTATCTACTGATTAGATAATTTTAGTAGCAGCAGTGCTGTTCTGTTTGTTTGATCTGGGGTTTATCCTTGGGAATTTGATTGTAACACTATCATGGGTCCTAACTAGCCACAATTAGTCAGATTCAAATGATAAATGCTTCTAATTAATCATCTGAAGGTCACAATTCTTCACTTATCTGATTTGAGAAGATAAGAAAATAAGGTTAATTCTACTGTTTTAACAGCATATCACAAATGCAAATTAACCATGAGGTTACTCAGGGGTTAATTGAAGGTCAAATGAACATAAAAGACTAAAAAGTGGGTTCACACTGACTAAATCAGGATTTCACGCATTTCAAGACTAAAATAAGACTAAAAACCCTAATTATCAACCATACTTAAATTGAAAATGTTTTGGTTAAGATAAAATCAATATAAACCACCTAAAAATCATTGAAAAAAATTATAAGAGGTTTGACACCTTCACTTTGACCATCTGGACCCATTTTGACCTATAACAGAGATTCAGACAAGAATTTGCCTTTATTTGGGTTCCTATGCAATTTTCCCAGTCAAACATACTCAAAACTAAAATCCAAGCTCACCATTAGTTTTCTTGGGTCTAAATTAGGTTAACACTAACATTTGGGCCCAATAAGAGTCCATCTTGACCTAGTTTGCACTTTAGCCCCTGAAAACTCTATTTCTTACATCCAGACACCTAGGTTTCAAGTTTATTACTAGATGGCCCCTAACTTTCTCATCTTCTTCACAAAATGGTCCCTTCTGCCATTGATGTGTGAATGCACCTGCAGGCCGAGATTTAAGAGAGGATTTCTCCCTCAAATCAGCACCAAATCCCTGAAAATTTGGACGGATTGGTGTTCAGATCATGGGGAATCCATTGGACTAGATTCCAAGTCCTAACTCAAATCCTAAAGCTTAAGTGGTGGCTCCGACAGCAGGGTTATAACGTTATAGCGTCGTAGTATAGCCAGTTGTTGCCATCATTTCAAATATATAAAATTTTTTTTACTCGGAAAAGAGTTCCCGAGGTCGAACTCAGGGAGCAAGTTGTATTCTAGAGATATACATATTTCTTTTACAAAAATAAACAAAGAGAGAGAAAGAATTTGGTGTCTTTTTTTTTCTCCTTGTTTCTCCTCGTCTCAGATCTTCTTCTTCTTCGTTCTGCAGAGGTGATGCTCTTCTTTCTTTCTTCAGATCTCCTTCTTTCTTCTTTGTTCTGCAGAGGTGATCTTCTTCTTCTTAGTTCTGCAGAGGTGATCTTCTTTCTTTCTTCAGATCTCCTTCTACCGTCTTTTCTTTTTCCAGTCAGGGACGTCGCCCCTCCTTCTTTCTTCTTTTCCCTTCAGGCCGTCGTCTGATTTCCAAATCAGACGACTTAAACTGCCTGTTGCTACAGTGTCTTCCTCAGCTTCCTTCTTCTTCACCTGTTCCTGCACACTTCAGAGCTTACGTCAGAGGACAAAACCGACCCTACCCTCTCCCCCGCGTCTCTCTCTCTCTGAAACCACTCTTGGGAAAGCTCTCCCAGAGCTGCCGGGTAATCGGGTACGGGTCGTGCCCGGGTCCAGGCCCACCTGCGTGCGTGGTGGGCGAGGAGTGCAGGTCAGTCTAAGTCGGGTCGGGTCGGGTCAAGTCCGCGGGGCGTGAGCGCGGACGAGACCGGGTAACCGGGCGGGTGAAGGGGACCTCACCCCGTGTGCTGAGGCAGTAAGCCTCCAGCACTTTTGCGTCTTATATCACTGCGCCTCTTCAGACTTTTCCGAGGTGGGACTAAATGTCCCACCTCAATTGCGCGCCCGCAGCGGGGAAAGCAGCGGGAGATCGCGGCGTCACGCGAAGCCTTCTGCCTTAGCTGCGAGCCTGGTGTTTTGTCGAAACGCCTCGCAAGGCCTGGGAGTCGAATCTGGGCGTGGCGCTGAGCGTGGCACGCCTGTAGCTGCAGGCGGAAGCAGCTCCTTCTGCACGGCAATGGCGGCGGAGGTCGGGTGGCCTGTTCACAGAAAAACGGCCTCTCGGCCTAATCAGAAAGTGCCGGGAGGTTCGCCAAGGTGCGGCGAAGCTCGTGTGGGTGGTGGCGAGGCGTGGGGCGGCGTGCAAGGGCTGCCCTAGGTCGGACTGTGGGTCGGAGGATGGGTTTGTTGGGGGAAGCGTTACGGAGGTGTGGAGTGGCAGTGAAGGGGTGGGGGGTGCTCAGTGTGATGAGGCGGAGGTTCGGTGAGGGTCGGCGAGGTGTGTGAGGCTGTGGAGCGATGGGAGCATCTCGCCGGAGGGTGGCCGGAGACGAAGGGGGTGACGATGGTCAGGGTCGGTCGAGGGCTTAATTGAATAAATTGAAGGCGGGGAAAGAAAAAGGAGAAGAAGGGGAGTAGTTCTAGCTTACTTGCAGGGACGAAGGGGGAGGAACAGGGCGACAGTCGTATCGACTGTCGCCGGAGAAGACGATGCTCAGGGAAAGGGGCGGCGGCGAGCAGAGAGCCGGAGAGGCGCCAGCTGGGTGCGGCGTGGCGCGGGAAGAGCAGGGGAGGAAGTCTCTACTGCTGGTATTGCGGCAGAGCGAAGAGGAGAAGGGGGAGGAACCGCCGGAGCTGGTGAGCGTCTGCCGGAGAGAGAAGAGAGGAAAGTTGGGGGTTTTCTCCGTCAGACCCGAGCTACCCCGGTCGATGGAGCAACGGGGGGTATTTATAGGGATCAAAACAGGGAGGAAGGCGGAGGGAGACGACGTGTCTCCCTCGCCGGAGGATGGCCGGAAACAAAAACCCATACCGTCCGTGCGTTCGCACGGCCGGTATGGTGGGTTACAACGACCAGGGGGGTGTCCCTGCGACGGCTGACGACGCAGGGCACCCCCGGTTTACTTGCCAGGTCCCCCCCTCACCCTGCGCGGCGCCATGCTCCGCGCAAGGTCGCCGGAGCGTGGTGCTGGCAGGTTTTGCAGGGGGGACCTGATCGCAAAGAACGAAGGAGAGTTAGGGGCCAAAATGCGAGGGTTCAAAAGTTGAGGGCCAAAGAGTAAATATATGAGGACCAAAGTGTAAAGTCGGTCAAGGAGGTTTCTTCTTAGGCTCAAGTTTTTATACATGATTAATTAGGACCTAAGGAATCTGATGGTGAATTTCATTTCTATATTAAACCTTGTTTGACCGGTCAATTTACGCAAAAACCCAAATTAAGTTATTAATTGGGCATGGTTCTCAATGTAGGTCAAAATGGGTTCTGAAGGCCAAATTGAAGGTTCTAAACCCTAGAGATTATTTTTCTATGAATTTTAGAGGGTTTATTATATTTTTACTTTGCCTCGAACCTTGTGAATTGAAGTGGGTTGTTTTAGGGTTACAGATTATCATTTAGTTTCTTGGAAGTGCTGTAGCCCTTGCTAGATCATCTCATCCCACTTTTATTCTTATTAAGCTGCTTTGACCTATGTTTGAGCCCTGAATTACCCTGTATGCAGATTATACTGGTAAAATTGCATTTTTACCCCTTATGACTTGTTTTCTTCTCAAACTCAGAATTCCCTGAGTTAAGCCTTTCCTTGAGATATGTAGGAGCTTTTATCCTTTGTGTTAGGTCAAAATGAGCTAGTTATGGCTCATGATGAGGTTCTCATCATACCCCCATGCATAGCTTTTGCTAGTCCCTTAGCAAAAACTTAAGGTTTCAACCCTTGTTCTAGACCATGAAGTTTTTAATAGTTTTAGATAAGTGCCCTTTTTTATTTGAGCATAGATTAGGTTAGAATGCTGACCATAGGCCTAAAAGGTACTCTAGTACCAATCAAGATCCAAATCTGTCTAGCCTTAGCCTCAGTCTTTTAGCAAAGGTTTTTAAGGTCCACAAGAACTAACCTAAGGTTTATTGGACTTCATGGTTAAAGTACCCGTGCTTGAAATGATTTTAGCCCTGGCTCAGTTCGCAGTGCGTTTTGTAAGAGAGAGATAGAAAGTTTTTCTGTTTGGAGAGTTTTCTCTCTCTTTTTCTTTTTAGTTCTAGCCTAGGATTGGCTTTTCAACACGGTCTGTATCAGATTCCTTGCTCCCATCATCAATCCTCAAGGGTTCATGGCGATCGATGTTTCGAGATAGCACCGCCCATGGCAACCCCCGGAACCCTGGCTATTGAGATTTCGGGATAATCCCATCCATGGTGTTCCGTGGCCGAATCCAGACCCTGGCAATTGACACTTCGAGATAATGCCATCCATGGAATCTGAACCAGCAGAGTGCTTACATGCCCCCAGTAGGATATGTAAATATCCTAGGAGACAAGCACTGAGGAGATGATATTTTGCTACGCATCTTCGAGGGGATTTCCCGCCTCTCCGCGCTGGGAACTCGTCCAAATGAACTTGTGTTGATCGGCCGCTCCTATTCTAGGTGTTCTTTTCAGAATTTTGCGACGCTTCTGCGTGATTCTGATTTTTACGCTTACTGAACCAGGCTGTGTGTGAGGTTAGGGTGCTTAGGTTACTGAGTCCCGTAAACCAAAAATTAGTTAACGAGGCCGAATACTCCCTAAGCCTTAGACCTAATACTTCAGCTTTTCATTTTCCTCAACCTCTTGAGGAGTGTCCAGATCTTAATGGGTACTAAGAGTCTATTCAAGAATGCCTAAGGTTTGCATTCTTTACTAATCTCTTTGTGCACTTTTCTTGAATGAGGTCTAGAACTTAGGTTAATTCCTTAGTTCCTTACTAATGACTATCACTTTTTCTCATAATTTTGTGCTCCTTTTTCATTTTGTTTCTTTTCTCCTTCACAAGTTTTCCTTCTCCTCTTTTCCTCTTATTCTTTTTCGAAAATTTTTTTAATTTTTATGGTGTTTTTGGCATATGTGAATTTTTTTGTTTGAAACCTTTTCTTACAAGTTTTGCACTTTCATACCCCCCCATGCCTAAGATTTGCAATGTCCTCATTGTAACCTAGGGGGTCTTAGTTCATTCCTTAAGACAGAAATTTGGATGAGTGGATGGGTCGGGTTGAATTTTTGCGGACGATTTCAAATCCCAGATGCAAGCATCTGAGTTGGGGTCGGCTGTCTACAAGGGTGAACTTCGAGTGCTAAAAGGTGTCAGAACAAGTTTCAGGTTTTCAAAGAGAATGACGGGCTGCCTCCCGTTAAGCGCTGAGTTTTACGCCATCAGCTGGGCGTAATAAGCTCAAGGGGAAAGGAGGATATAAGATATCTCAGCCAAATCAGTAGAAGATACATCAATGAACGGCTTGAGTCTCTGACCGTTCACGATGAAAGGTTCAGAATCGTGGCTGAGTGGACTGATTTCGATTGCTCCATTTCCAAAAACCTGTCGGACCAAATATGGTCCGACCCACTTAGATCTCAGTTTTCCTGGGAAGAGTTTGAGTCGGGTATCAAAGAGTAGGACCTTTTGACCAGGATGAAAGATCTTTCTCGAGATGTGTTTGTCGTGGAAGGCTTTAACCCGCTCCTTGTAGATTTGTGAGTTCTCGTACGCGTCTATGCGTAATTCATCGATCTCGCTTATTTGGAGTTTTCTGTGGGACCCAGCCTTGGAAAGATCTAGATTACAGTTCCGTACTGCCCAATAGGCTTTATGCTCCAGTTCGACGGGAAGGTGGCATGCCTTTCCGTACACCAGTCTAAAGGGAGACATGCCTAATTGGGTTTTGTGGGCGGTCCTATAGGCCCACAGTGCTTCCGGAAGTCGGGACGACCAGTCCTTCCTGTCAGGTCGAACAGTGACTTGCAGGATTTTCTTGATCTCCCGATTGGACAGCTCAGCTAGACCATTAGTTTGGGGGTGGTAAGGAATAGAGATTCGGTGAGACACCCCGTATTTGGTCATCAGTGACCTAAACTGAGCATTTGTGAAATGGGTCCCCCCATCAGAGATTATTGCACGAGGAATCCCGAACCTTGAGAAAATGTGTTGATGAATGAATTTGAGAACGATTTTGTGATCACAGGTTCGGGTTGGTATGGCTTCGATCCATTTGGACACGTAGTCCACAGCCAACAGAATGTATTTGAAACCATCCGAAACAGGAAAGGGGCCCATAAAATCAATCCCCCAAACATCAAAGATTTCGCATACTAGAATCGGTTGCATAGGCATCATGTCGCGATGGCTCATGTTGCCCAAAGTCTGGCAACGACTGCATGCCTTGCAGTGATTGTATGCGTCTTTGAACAGTGTGGGCCAGTAAAAGCCGCACTGGAGGACTTTTGATGCGGTTTTATGCCCGGCAAAATGGCCACCGCATGCCTGGTCATGGCAGAAAGAGAGGATACTGTTGAATTCCCCTTCCGGGACACATCTCCGGATGATCTGATCGGCACCTATGCGGAAGAGGTACGGGTCTTCCCAAATGTAATACTTGGCATCGGAGCGTAATTTGTCTTTCTTGGCCTTCGGCCAATCGGACGGGGTCTGATGAGATGCCAAGTAATTTACTATATTAGCAAACCATGGAAGGCTAGTACCAATAGTCAGCAGGTGCTCATCGGGAAAATGCTCAGTGATGGGTCCGGAAGGGTCAATTATTTTAGAAGGAAGACGGGACAAGTGATCAGCTACCACATTTTGCTTTCCCGCTTTGTCGCAAATCTCAAGGTCAAATTCTTGCAACAGCAAGATCCATCGGATTAATCTAGGTTTCGCGTCCTTCTTTGCAAGGAGATGCCTCACAGCTGTGTGATCCGAGTATATGATGACACGGGAACCCAGAAGGTATGATCTGAACTTTTCTAGGGCAAATGCTACAGCTAGCAGCTCTTTCTCAGTAACCGTATAGTTACGCTGAGCCTCATCGAGTGTTTTGCTGGCGTAGTAAATGACCACAGGTTTCTTGTCAATTTTCTGTCCCAAAACCGCTCCTACAGCGAAGTCGGATGCATCACACATGATCTCAAAGGGTTGAGACCAATCAGGGGACTGTAGGATCGGGGCTTGGGTGACTCGGTCACGCAGGATTTCAAATGCTTGAGTGCATTCCTTGGAGATTTCGAAGGGAACATCCTTGGAGAGAAGAGTGGTCAGGGGGCGTGCGATTTTTGAAAAATCAGGGATAAATCGTCGATAAAAATCGACATGCCCTAAAAAGGATCGGATGTCCCTGATCGAGCTAGGCATAGGAAGGTGAGAAATCAGATTAACCTTAGCTCGATCCACTTGGATACCTTTCTCCGAAATTGAGTGTCCCAGGACAATTCCCTCAGGCACCATGAAATGGCTCTTTTCCCAGGAAAGAACCAAATTCACATCGATGCACCGCCTGAGTATCTGGACCAAGTGTTGGAGGCAATCGTCGAATGATGCTCCGAAAACTGAAAGTCATCCATGAAGACTTCCAGATAATCACCTACCATATCTGAGAATATGGCAAGCATGCATCGCTGAAAAGTAGCGGGTGCATTGCAAAGATCGAAAGGCATCCTTCGGAAAGCGTATGTTCCGAAGGGGCAGGTGAACGTGGTATTTTCTTGGTCCTCAGGATGGATTGCCACCTGGTTATAACCGGAGTACCCGTCAAGAAAGCAGAAGAACCTATTTCCCGCTAGTTTTTCGAGAATTTGATCAATGAAGGGTAGTGGGAAATGATCCTTCTTCGTGGAGGAATTGAGTCGACGGTAATCTATACAGACTCTCCACGAGTTGGCTAATCGGGTAGGAATGATTTCTCCGGTCTCAGTCGTTATAGTGGTGAGTCCTGCCTTCTTGGGCACGACCTGAATTGGGCTCACCCAACGACTATCGGAGATCGGGTAGATGATTCCGGCATCTAACCATTTGATGATCTCCTTTTTCACGACCTCCTGCAGATTGGGGTTTAAGCGTCTCTGCATTTCACGAGAAGGTCGTGTGCCCTCTTCTGAATAGATATGATGAGTACAATAAGAGGGACTTATTCCAGTCAGATCATCGAGAGTCCATCCGATGGCTCTGCGATGTTGCTGGAGGACAATAATCAGACGGGATTCCTGTTCAGGACTGAGGTTGGAATTGATAATCACAGGAAAGGTCTGATTAGAACCCAAAAATACGTATTTCAAGTGAGCAGGAAGGGGTTTCAGTTCGAGGATGGGGTTTTCAGCAGCAGCGGGTGGTTCAGTATAGATGTGAGGTTCAAGGGTGGGAGTTACTGGGTTGTTCATATCTGGATTCGACTCCTCTGTTTGCAGGTCAAGATCCTTCTGTGGTTGATGAGGCATAATCGAGTCATTCTGGAGGTGTGATTCATCAACCAAAGTCTTGATGTCACAAATTTGTTCGATGACGCCGCAATTAATTCCTTGTTGGGCCTTAAATATATCAATTTTCAATGTTTGATCTCCAAACTTAAGCTCTATTTGGCCCTCCTCACAGCTGATGTTGGCTCTAGCAGTAGCCAAGAAAGGTCTCCCTAGAATGATTGGTGTATCCCTAGGGTTCTCAGGTGCATCCATATCTAAGACTATAAAGTCCACTGGAAAATAGAAATCCCGTACTCTCACGATAACATCTTCGAGAATCCCTTTTGGTGACTTTATAGATCGATCTGCTAATTGTAATGTCACCTCGGTTGGTTTCAGCTCAGATTCTTCTAGATGGTCAAGTAAGGATGTGGGTATCAGGTTTATGGATGCACCCAAGTCTAACAATGCTCTATCAAATTGGGTACCACCTATCTTACAGGAAATCAGGGGAGTTCCAGGATCTTTTGCCTTGGGTGGGAGTCTACTAAGGATTACAGAGCTGGCTTGCTCTGACAGAACAATTGGGCTCCCTCCCTTGGTTCGCGGCTTACGCTGGGGTGTACATATATTCTTTAGAAATCGTGCGTAAGCTGGTACGTGGCGGATTGCATCCATCAAGGGGATGTTTATGTGGACCTGCTCAAAGAGCTTGACCAGGTCCTCCTCAGGGGCCACGGGTTTGGTGGTCTTCTTTCCCTTGGTCAGGGCCTCGGGAAACGGGATCTTGGTTGGTTCTTCTAGGATAGGTCCAGGTTGTGGATCTGGAACAGCGGTACCTTGGATAACTATCCTAGGGTCATGGTTATCAGGCTGGGAGTGGTTTGGATAATACGGGTCTTGAGTTGTTTTACCACTACGTGTTGTTACAGAATTTAATCCGGCCTGATTTTGGTTTGGGTTTGGTAGGAGGGGTGGCTGCTGCTGAAATCCCGCATAAGAAGTTGAGGCTTCCATCTCGTCTGGAGATGGAGCAGTAGGAGCCTGATAAATCCATTGGGCGTGGCCTAAATTTGGATTCATAACGCGCTTCTGGGTTGGCACGTTATTTGGGTTAGGAAGAGGTTGGGAAGGGAGTGTGCCTGGTTGGCGAGAATTTGCCAACTGGGCCAGTTGAGTTTTAACTTCTGTAAGCTTGTCCTTGTGCTGTTTCTGAATAGCCGCATTCATTTTTTGAATGTCAGCCAGAGTCTGAAGGATTAAGGACATTTGATCTTGATTTGGCCCTGATGGATAAGTAGGGTTGGGCCGAGGCTGAGGCGGCTGGTAGTGACGAGAGGGCTGTGGACGGGACTGAAAAGGTGGTCTTTGGGTTTGGGAATTTCCCGCCCACTGAAAATTGGGATGGTTTCGCCATCCAGGGTTGTAAGTGTTGGAGAATGGGTCGTTCTAGATGGCGTTGAGGTCCTCGCAGGTCTGAGGAACCTCCTGAGAATCAGGGAAAGGAGGAATGGAGTTCCCCCGGCTGGTGTAGAAAGGATCGGATGATCTTCCAGTCCAAGAATCAGATGGGGATGGATATGGATCCATCCCAGGGGAAGATCGGTGGAGGATGTTTTGCACAGTCTCCTGTGTGGAAGGAGGTTGTGCAAAGGAGTTACGCGCGGAGGTGGCTCGCTGCAAGCGCTGAGTCAGCTCATCCACCTTCTTTTCAATGATTGAGACCTTGTCCAATCGACTGGCCATTAATTCCAGGTCGACTGATGCGGACAGGCCCTGCGTTTCATGTGCTCCCTTAAGATTCGTCACTGCGCGGGTATTCGTCCTGTCGAATAGTCCCATGGAGTCATTGTTGATGGAGTTCTCGCACATGTTTTCGAGAATCTCCCATACGGTGTCTTCATGTTGACCCATGATGTTTCCTCCGCAAGTTGCATTGACGAAAAGGCGGATGTCCTCACGGAGTCCCTGGTAAAAAGATTGGACTTGTTCCCATTTAGGAACTCCGTGATGGGGGCACTTTCTCATGAGATCCTGAAAACGATCCCATGCCTCATGGAGAGGTTCTCCTGATTGTTGAGTGAAGTGTGTAATCTGATGGCGCAAGGCATTGGTCCGACCAACGGGAAAGAACTTTTTCAAAAACTCGGATTGAAGTTCTTCCTAAGTGTTAATCGGCCGGGTCTGAGTTTGATACCAATGGGCGGCCTTGTCCATAAGAGAAAAGGAGAACATCTTCATGAGAAGAATATCCCGATTTTGCGCATCTGATCCAAAAGTGTGGGCCAGATGCTTTAGCTGTTTGATGTGCTGGAAGGGATCTTCAGAATTAAGCCCATGGAATTTAGGTATAGCATGAATCATGTTGGGCTTTAGTTCGGAATCAGGTCCTCCAGTCGGGATTCTGACTCGATGCTCAATGGCCACCGCAGTAGGATTGTAGTGGTCCCGCATCATAGGACGCTGTGGTGGGTGCACGAAGTTTTGGAAGAGGTCATTGAGTCGCTGGAGCTGGTGTTCCAGATTATTTTCTTCCTCAACTGGCTGAGCCATGATGGGGGAAGAAGAAGAACTTGGTTCTGAATCAGAAGAGAGAATAATGTGAGGGTGTTTCTGCACAAACACGGGCGTCGAGGCTTGGCCTTGACGAGAGAGAATTTCTAAAGGAGGTCTTAAGGGTGGTCTTAGAGACCTCCTTCCGTACATGCACAGTTGGAAGAGGTAAGTTTAGAAGGTGCTGGACCCAATCAAGGCACCCAAAAATGTGTTGGGTGACTATAGAGGTGCGGGGCAGATGGACCCCTTGATCAGAAAGATCGTCCACCTGAGAATTACCTGGGCAGCCAGAGAGGGAGAGTCCCGCGAAGACCCCTACACGGTAGAGCGTCCCCACGGGTTACAGGGTTTCCCCCACCCGACCTCTCTTGTCACTGCAGGTCCAGGTAGACCAGAATGGGGATCTTGACCTCTTAAGTCTACCAATTTTAGCTTAAGATCAGGGTGCTTAAAGTTACACTTGAACTCTTAGGTATTTTGAGTGAGAAAGTGACCTAATTTTAAGGTTGGTTGACCCAAGGAGTCAACTTTACCTCTTGTTCCTTTGAGAGCTTTTTGGGTCCTTTCTTTTAGGGTTCAAGTGTTTAGAGAGCCAATTGTTTTAGGTTTTCTTTGAATAGGTATTTTCAGACAAGGGCTTGGGCACACTTCATTTGGTTTTCTCAATTCTTGCTTAAGGAGTGTGTCTCTAAATCCCTAGTGTTGGATCCTAGGTTGGCTCTACTTGGTCTAGTTAATTCTTTGTTGGGTAATTAGGGCTCAAGCAAGAATGTGTTAGCCCTTAAATACCCTTAATAGTGTGCAGGAATAATGAGTTGAAAACATGCAACTTTTATGGTTACTAAGTATGGAAGACAGGTTAGCCCTATATTGCTTGTTCTTTTCTTTCTTTTGAGTTTTAGGGGTTAATAGCGAGAGGAAAAATTTACCTGTCCTCGGAGTGGGTGTTGTGCGGTTGCTTGTCTTCTTGATTTCCTGTAGTTTTCTGCACAAAAGAGAGGAGATTATCAGAAATTAAAAAGAAACAGGAATGTTTACCTCTAGAATAGCCGTTGCTCCCCCGCAACGGCGCCAAAAATGGTGGCTCCGACAGCAGGGTTATAACGTTATAGCGTCGTAGTATAGCCAGTTGTTGCCATCATTTCAAATATATAAAATTTTTTTTACTCGGAAAAGAGTTCCCGAGGTCGAACTCAGGGAGCAAGTTGTATTCTAGAGATATACATGTTTCTTTTACAAAAATAAACAAAGAGAGAGAAAGAATTTGGTGTCTTTTTTTTTCTCCTTGTTTCTCCTCGTCTCAGATCTTCTTCTTCTTCGTTCTGCAGAGGTGATGCTCTTCTTTCTTTCTTCAGATCTCCTTCTTTCTTCTTTGTTCTGCAGAGGTGATCTTCTTCTTCTTAGTTCTGCAGAGGTGATCTTCTTTCTTTCTTCAGATCTCCTTCTTCCATCTTTTCTTTTTCCAGTCAGGGACGTCGCCCCTCCTTCTTTCTTCTTTTCCCTTCAGGCCGTCGTCTGATTTCCAAATCAGACGACTTAAACTGCCTGTTGCTACAGTGTCTTCCTCAGCTTCCTTCTTCTTCACCTGTTCCTGCACACTTCAGAGCTTACGTCAGAGGACAAAACCGACCCTACCCTCTCCCCCGCGTCTCTCTCTCTCTGAAACCACTCTTGGGAAAGCTCTCCCAGAGCTGCCGGGTAATCGGGTACGGGTCGTGCCCGGGTCCAGGCCCACCTGCGTGCGTGGTGGGCGAGGAGTGCAGGTCAGTCTAAGTCGGGTCGGGTCGGGTCAAGTCCGCGGGGCGTGAGCGCGGACGAGACCGGGTAACCGGGCGGGTGAAGGGGACCTCACCCCGTGTGCTGAGGCAGTAAGCCTCCAGCACTTTTGCGTCTTATATCACTGCGCCTCTTCAGACTTTTCCGAGGTGGGACTAAATGTCCCACCTCAATTGCGCGCCCGCAGCGGGGAAAGCAGCGGGAGATCGCGGCGTCACGCGAAGCCTTCTGCCTTAGCTGCGAGCCTGGTGTTTTGTCGAAACGCCTCGCAAGGCCTGGGAGTCGAATCTGGGCGTGGCGCTGAGCGTGGCACGCCTGTAGCTGCAGGCGGAAGCAGCTCCTTCTGCACGGCAATGGCGGCGGAGGTCAGGTGGCCTGTTCACAGAAAAACGGCCTCTCGGCCTAATCAGAAAGTGCCGGGAGGTTCGCCAAGGTGCGGCGAAGCTCGTGTGGGTGGTGGCGAGGCGTGGGGCGGCGTGCAAGGGCTGCCCTAGGTCGGACTGTGGGTCGGAGGATGGGTTTGTTGGGGGAAGCGTTACGGAGGTGTGGAGTGGCAGTGAAGGGGTGGGGGGTGCTCAGTGTGATGAGGCGGAGGTTCGGTGAGGGTCGGCGAGGTGTGTGAGGCTGTGGAGCGATGGGAGCATCTCGCCGGAGGGTGGCCGGAGACGAAGGGGGTGACGATGGTCAGGGTCGGTCGAGGGCTTAATTGAATAAATTGAAGGCGGGGAAAGAAAAAGGAGAAGAAGGGGAGTAGTTCTAGCTTACTTGCAGGGACGAAGGGGGAGGAACAGGGCGACAGTCGTATCGACTGTCGCCGGAGAAGACGATGCTCAGGGAAAGGGGCGGCGGCGAGCAGAGAGCCGGAGAGGCGCCAGCTGGGTGCGGCGTGGCGCGGGAAGAGCAGGGGAGGAAGTCTCTACTGCTGGTATTGCGGCAGAGCGAAGAGGAGAAGGGGGAGGAACCGCCGGAGCTGGTGAGCGTCTGCCGGAGAGAGAAGAGAGGAAAGTTGGGGGTTTTCTCCGTCAGACCCGAGCTACCCCGGTCGATGGAGCAACGGGGGGTATTTATAGGGATCAAAACAGGGAGGAAGGCGGAGGGAGACGACGTGTCTCCCTCGCCGGAGGATGGCCGGAAACAAAAACCCATACCGTCCGTGCGTTCGCACGGCCGGTATGGTGGGTTACAACGACCAGGGGGGTGTCACTGCGACGGCTGACGACGCAGGGCACCCCCGGTTTACTTGCCAGGTCCCCCCCCTCACCCTGCGCGGCGCCATGCTCCGCGCAAGGTCGCCGGAGCATGGTGCTGGCAGGTTTTGCAGGGGGGACCTGATCGCAAAGAACGAAGGAGAGTTAGGGGCCAAAATGCGAGGGTTCAAAAGTTGAGGGCCAAAGAGTAAATATATGAGGACCAAAGTGTAAAGTCGGTCAAGGAGGTTTCTTCTTAGGCTCAAGTTTTTATACATGATTAATTAGGACCTAAGGAATCTGATGGTGAATTTCATTTCTATATTAAACCTTGTTTGATCGGTCAATTTACGCAAAAACCCAAATTAAGTTATTAATTGGGCATGGTTCTCAATGTAGGTCAAAATGGGTTCTGAGGGCCAAATTGAAGGTTCTAAACCCTAGAGATTATTTTTCTATGAATTTTAGAGGGTTTATTCTATTTTTACTTTGCCTCGAACCTTGTGAATTGAAGTGGGTTGTTTTAGGGTTACAGATTATCATTTAGTTTCTTGGAAGTGCTGTAGCCCTTGCTAGATCATCTCATCCCACTTTTATTCTTATTAAGCTGCTTTGACCTATGTTTGGGCCCTGAATTACCCTGTATGCAGATTATACTGGTAAAATTGCATTTTTACCCCTTATGACTTGTTTTCTTCTCAAACTCAGAATTCTCTGAGTTAAGCCTTTCCTTGAGATATGTAGGAGCTTTTATCCTTTGTATTAGGTCAAAATGAGCTAGTTATGGCTCATGATGAGGTTCTCATCATTAGGCAAACTCGAGAAAGTTGTGGGATTTTGGGTTTCCTAATCCGCGACTAATTGAGTGAATTTTCCCAATTTGAGCTCGAAAACAAGCTCTATATAAGTTTCCCAAGTTCCTAGTATGCTCCTTAGCCGAGAAATAGCCAGAAATATCCCTCTTCTTCCTCCTTCGGCCACCGTCCTCTTGAGCTCTGACGACCACCTCCACCTCCCTCTTCCAGCCGTCCAACTGCCAATTTGGATGGCCCTCTGTTGAAGCTGCGAGTTACTACATTAACGTATTTGATTTTGAAAACCTGTCGTTGTAGTTTGAAAGCGAAGAACTTGCGTTCAACAAATAAAATTTATATCGGAATAGAAATCCCAGGTCTAACTCAGGGAGGCGGACATTTGATTTAAAAATACACATTTGTTTTATTTGTCACGAAGTAAATTAATTGGTTAGAAACTATCTATCTATTTACACTAAATAGAAGAGAGAGAGAGAATGAGAGAGAGAGAATATTACAAACAAAAATCAAAAAGAGATGTAGAATGACATGGAATTCGTTATCAAAGAGATTGTTCGTTACACTAAACATTACGATTAGAAAGCAGAAAACGATTGCCAGCCATACTCGTGCAGCGAAGCGTGGCTTATTTCTTTTGTTTTGTTTCCTTTTCTCCTTTTCTTTTTCTTTTCTTTTTGACTTTCTTTTTCTTTTTTTTCTTTTTTTTTTTGAGTAGGTGGCTTCCCTGGTCTAAGACTTACCTAAAGGCAGCAAAAAGAGAAGGGTTAAGTGACTGGACTCTGGACAACCTACCTATGGGCTGTTACCTACGGTAACTTGCCAGCCATATCACCCTAGAAGGTTTATTAGCTACCCAATTTCCGTTAAAATCGTCGAACAACGAGTCAGTGCAAAGAAAGTGTGTAGATGCTTTAGGCTTAAAATTCCCTCAAATCAGAGGGCGAGTTGATAAGTCGTGTACTTATTACCCAGACTTATTTATTCAAATTAAAATAGAATTCAGGTTGGCGAGGACTTGAAAAACAAATCCACATTTTAGTGGATACACAAGTTGATTAAGTCCGAAGACCTGAAGGGTGTTTGTGTTCAAATCCTAATGTAATATTTCCTAAGATTGAAAATTTTCTTAAACCCAAGTTCTCTTTCCTAATTCCAAATTTTTTTTAATATATATAAATAAAAGAAAATAAAACAAATCTACGGAGCTGACGAATAAGTTTAGAGATGAATATCCAACCCCCCATGCCTATCTAATGCAATGTCCTCATTGTATTAAAAAGGTAAAATAGAGTAGAATAGAGAAGAAAGCACCTGAATTGCATGAATGTCGGGTCCGCTCTGAGATAAAACTAGAAAAAAACTGTATACGTGCTGAATTTAATACCTTCAGCTAGGCACACTATAAAAAGATGAGAAATAAAGAATTCACAGGTGCATGTCAGAATCAGAATAAAAAGATGAAACCTCAGACCTGCCAGTAGATGTCCACAGATGTGGACCAGATTGTGGTGCAGACCCATACCCCATAATTGAGAATATCCAAGGTTCTGGATAAAAATTACCCAAAACCTAAAATCAGTATGCAAGTGGGGTCGGGCCTGTGATTTATGAGGATTCAACCAAAGACCAAAAAGTCGGGTTACAAAGAATTCAATATCGAAAGGATAATCAATGAATGTATGCTTAGGTTGAACATCCTCAGAACAAATGTCAGAAGGGTTTTGGTTTGATAGTTTCAGATGAAATGGAACCTTTAGATGCAATCTTCTACTTCCTCCGGAGTTAGCTTCCCAAATAAGAACTTCCCAGCTTATGTTCTCCTCATTCAGAATGTCAAATTCCGAGACCTCTTGCATATTAATCACCCCATCTGAAATTTCCAAGTCTAAAAGATGTAGCTAAATCCGAATTGACTTGGGTCTAGTTATCTCAAAAACAAAATCATCGATAAGCTTAATGGGGTGTAACTAACAATTAGGGCATTTGATTGAATCCTCCAGAAAATGCAAGTTTGGATCCATAAGGTGAGCCCTGATAAGATCAGTTTCCTCAGTTATTGGGCTATCAAATGATCTATCAGATTCCTCGGGCCCAATTGTCTCACAGAAATCGTGTTCTGTAAACTCGCGTGAGACTTCGCAACTTGAATCTTTACCATCAGAATCAAAGAAATCAAGATTCGTATTAATGTATGTCCCAAAATCATCTGTCACTTTCTGATCCATGGAGACATACGTTTCCTTATACCCTAGCTCATAGATCTCAGGTGAAGAAATCAGATCATCCTTAATTGGTTGCTCTAAATCAATCTGGTCAGCCTCGTAATGCATGTCCCCCCCCAACAGGTGCCTGATCGGGTTCTAACATTAGCTTTCCTGAAGGAAGTTCATCCTGGGAATCATCTCAAGATTGAACCAAAGCAACCACAAATCTCATCCTCAATTTCACTAACTTCCCAAGTAGAAACTCACCCGGGTTCTTATCCTTAACATCCTGGAGCCAGTCCAACAAATACTTGTTCAAATCATCAATCATTTCAATCAAGGGCTCCAATCTTTCAATGGAAGGTATTGGCTGAACTTCTAAAGATTGAATGGTATTCCTCAAGTTAGCCAAAACCTTATCTTGAACCTGGTTAACCTGAACCAAATGACTTGGTTCAAGGTTGGGCGGGTTTGGGGTCACTGCAGAGGAGTTAACGAATTGAGATTCGTTATACCCTTCCTAATAATAGGTCATTTTGGATTGTTAAAAGATGGTGATGACCTAATGGCAATGTATTCAGAGGATGGGTAAGGATCAGTGTATCCTCCTTGATTGTAGATCGTATTAGGTTGTCCATGAAAGGGTGACGATCTATAATCGATGTGGCTCTGAGAAGGATAGAAATCACAATTATAGTGTTTAGGGTTAGACCCTAAACACAGGGGTTCGGAACTGTATCCCCAATCCAAGTTATCCCAACTAACTAATGGTTGATTACAGTATGAGTCGGGATAATTGTCATGTTGAGGATAATCCAAAACAGGAGGGAAAGAGCGAGAATGCGTATAATATGTGGAAGGATTCATGAAAGACGGAAAAAAGAAAGGCGCCTTGCAATACAAGCAATCAAACCTGTCTTTAAGTGGGCTAGCCTAAAGACCTACAGACTCCCAGAACCCGTCTTGAGAAAAAGGAATGATTTGATCTACTTCTGTCTGTTCAATCCAACCAATTAGAAGGAGGGACTGGGGAGAAGGTTCTTCCTTTGGCTTGCGCTTCCGGTTCCTAGTGTACCCCCTAGCCGTGATTGTTTGATTCTACTCCCCTAGCTAGACATCAAATTGAATTATAGAAACAAACTAATTGAAAATAATCTCGCTCTGGGCTCCGAAGAGCGAGTCGAATCCTTAAGGCCAATGTCTACTCTATTTTATTTAGGGTTAGGTTTGAATGTGCTTTGGAATGTGATGGGCCCTTTATCTGGGTTGTGCCCTTAATGATTGATTGATTTATGTGTGCATGCACAACCAGTGGTTTTCAAGCAAGATTACTTTTAATGCGGTGAATTTTAATGTTCAAATCTTGCTTAGTAGCTTTTAGGATTCAACTTTAAGTATTTTTAAGCAAGTTTTGTTGGCACACCAGGTTTTCAAAGCACAGGTGAAGATGTTTTCCTTTAAAACTTAAAAGAATGTGGAGTGCCTGGTAAATCCTTAAGAGTTGAATCTAATCGGTAACTACTTGATGAGTTGATTTTAATTAAAATGGTACGACCCAATCAACTCAAATAATTGGCTTGTTGCACCACTTAATTAGGCACACAAGTGATTACCTAATCTAATTTCTACTCAATTGTGTGTTTGGATTTGTGTACCGGCTCTAAAGATCGATTTACCGGTTGAGTTTAAAAATCAATGAGGTTGTGTACCTCTGTGATTTTTTAATTTTTCTTTTTAAATGTGGAGGTTGAGGCAAGTGTGGGTGTCAAACAAACAAACAAAACTAACCTTAGAGTTTATAAGAACACCTAGGTTGATTGATGTTTGTGTTATTACGTGGTGAAATGAAAACTAATGGGTGGGAAGTGGGGGATAACTTACAAAACCTTCAATAGCACTTTACTCTAATCTACCACTTTTGCTCGTCTCGAAAGAGTACCTGCAATCACAATAAGAAAGGAGAGAAGTGAGGTAAATGATTTGTAAGTTAAAAAATGCAAAAAAAAATCAAAGAGCATTGCCTCCCAGGCAACGGCGCCAAAATGTTGAAGCTGCGAGTTACTACGCTAAAGCATTTGGTTTTGAAAACCTGTCATTGTAGTTTAAAAGCGAAGAACTCGTGTTCAAGAAATGAAATTTATACCGGAATAGAAATCTTAGGTCGAACTCAGGGAGGTGGACGTTTGATTTAAAAATACGCATTTATTTTATTTGTCACGAAGTAAATTAATTGATTAGAAACTATCTATCTATTTACACTAAATAGAAGAGAGAGAGAATATTACAAACAAAAATAAAAAAGAGATGTAAAATGAACATGGAATTTATTATCTAAGAGATTGTTCGTTACACTAAACATTATGATTAGAAAGCAGAAAATGATTACACTAAAAAGCAGTAAATCTATTCTAGAAAGCATTAAAAAGAATGGAGAGAGAATTATCTTCCACGACAGTCACTTGGAGGACAAGCCAGATGGGACAACGCCTGGAAGATGGGGAATGGAGCAGGACGAAGGAGGACAAAGAGGGAAGAACGGGAACGGGACAGCATGTCGTCGTCGTCGTGGGATCCACTTCCGAAAGGGGGACGAAAATTTGACTATCTCTTGAGAAGCATCCCGGGTGTGGGACAAGCTTCTCTTGAGCTTTAGAGAGGGAGAGAAGAGAAAGAAGGGATGAGAATATCGTATGGAGGGAGTCTCCTTTTATAGTTGCAAGGAATAAGGGCAATTTGATCTTTTTAATCTCAAAACATTAAATAAGGGGTCTTTAGTGACGAATAAAACCGTTGCTAAAGCCCCATCGTGGGCGTTGTGCGCCACTCGCTCGCCTTCTGTGCATGTAACGCATGCTCACATCCTCTAAATCTTGGCCGCCGCGCCTCCTCCACGTGCAACGCTCGCGTCTGATGGCACGTCATGCGTGGGCGTGCGATAAAGCGTGGGCTGGATTGAGCACCCGCACCCGACCGATGATGATCCAACGCTCCTCTTGCCCGCTCGCCCGCGCTTCGTGAAAGCGCATTAGACCAACGCACTACAAGCACGTTTGTGTCGCGCTTACAATTCATGCGTGTGCATCCACAGTCGTTGGATGCGTATCCAACGGCGGAGAATCTCAAAGAAGAGAGGGCGCGGCGAGTGTAGCGGCCGATTGGGCGGTTGAGATGGTGCCACGTGGTGCCATCTTGGCCTTCCATTTTCTGGATGATGTAGATGGTGCCACGGTTGTCAGATTGAGTCGATTTTTACGCCATTAGGCTGTGATCGTCGATCCAAATCCATCCGTGTGGTCGGATTTGTCGTTTGAAGTGCATATTCACACCATCTTGGCCCTTGATCTTTTAGGGTTCCCCAGTCTCTATCTGATGCTACAGATGTATGATTAGGGCGATCTTGGAGTCATTGGACTCCAATCGTCACCCTGATCACATCTGTATGGTTGGATCTTCCATCAGAGGTCCTGATAAAAAGTTTGCCCTGTCCCTGAACATAAAAGGAGACAATTAACCTCCATTTTATTCAAACTAATCTAAATGCAAGATGATGCATACTATGCAATATTTATAGTATGCAATGCAATTTTATGCTTAAGAACATGCATAAATAGACATCTTATGCAATGTAAACATGTTTACATCACCCTCCTTCCTCCTTTCTCTCTTCCGCTCCTCGCCGACCACAGCAGGAGCCCTCTCTGCCTTCATTGTCATTGTTCTCCCTCATCGAACTTCACCTTCATCTCTACATCTGGCTGGCCAACGATGAACGTCTCCTTCCCTCTCTCACCTCCTAAGCCACCCCAAACTCTCCCTATCCCTCTCTAGATCATTCTTAGGTCCTTAGAACTTAGGATTAACCACCAACGCACTCTCTCCCACTCCATCTTCCCCACGTTCGGCACGAGCTCTGGTGAGCTCGTTGTTGACGTGGAACTCGATCATGTTTTAACAGTAATTATGTCGTAGTATAATTGATCAAGCGTCGTCAACAAATAAAAGTTTTATTACTCGAAAACCTAAGTATCCGAGGTCGAACACAGGGAGCAATTGGAATTTACTACTAATCTCAAGAATGTAATTGAACACTTTAATTACTCAAAACTTTAATTCAAATATAAATGCATGAGTTTGAAAAGCAATTGTGGCAAAAAGAAGAAATTGGACGTCTGATCCTATGATCAGACGTCTTAAAAATAGGTTTCCCTTCTTTTAATTCTTCTTCTAATTTTCTTCCTTTCTTCTTCTTTGTGCTTCTTCTTTCTCTGCAGTATCTTTGCTTCTTTCTTTCTATTTTCTTCTGTCTCCTTTGCTCTGTAGTTTCTTTCTCTCTGCGGGTCTTCTTCTTCCTTGGCTCTGCTTCCTTCCTTGGTTCTGTTTGCCTTCAGTTCCTCTTCTTCTTCTTCTATTCTTCTTCTCTTTTTCCTTCGCCTCTTCCTTTTCTTCTCTTTTTCCTCTGCAAAGGCTTCCTTCCTTCTTCTTCTTCAGTTCTGTTTCCCTTGGCGTTTCTTCTTCTTTTCTGTCTTGCCTTTCTTCCTTGGCAGAGCCTCCTTCCTTGCAGCAGCTAAGTGTTGGCTTCTTCCTCCCTTCCTTCCCTGCACAAACCACAGCAAAGCAAAACCTAACCCTCTACCCACACGTCTCTCTCTGTAAACCACTCATCAGCATGATCTCCCAGAGCCGGGTAAACGGGTCGAATCTCGCGCCCGGGAACAGGCGCACCGGTGTGAGGGTGGTGCGCGAGGTGTGCTCAGGACAGGGTCGGGTCGGGTCGCGCCAGATCCGCGTGGTGAACTCGTGGACAAGGCATAGTGAGATAGGTGAGGGACTTCACCCCATGTGCGTTCGGAGGCAACGAACCCATATCACAAAAAATTATAAACCACTCCAGCCGTTTGTGACTTCACGATCTGGGACTAATACCCACTGCCTTCTCTCGCACGCCCACAGCAGACCATGCCTTCAATTCCCGCAGCTACAGGCTCTGTGGCGTCACTCGCTAGACCCCTTTTCTTCGCAAGATCTACTCGAGTCAGCTGCTCCTGGAGTCTTGCAGTCCTGAGGCCTGGAGCAAGCGTGGAGCTTCTTCAAGTTGCCATCAATGGCGACCGAAGCTTGAGATCTGTCAGACATGAAAAGAGCCTCTCGGCTTAATCAGATCACCAGGGGACCTTCGCCGTGTCACAGTGAAGGTGAAGAGCTAGGTGGCAGGCCGCGGGGTGACCTAGGCGTGAGTGCCTAGGTCGCCCTGTGGCCGGAGGGATGGGTGTGTTCGGGGGACTGTTGGGTAGGCGTAGAGGGACTGTGGATGGGCAGAGGTTACTCTGTGAGGTGAGGTGGAGGTTATGCGATGGTCGGCGAGGCGTGTGGGGCTACGAAGCGATGGGAACGTCTCGCCGGAGGGTGGCCAGAGATGAGGAAGGTGGTGGTGAACAGCGACGGTCGAGGGATTTT
Source organism: Thalassia testudinum (assembly GCA_037157565.1). Taxonomy (NCBI): domain Eukaryota; kingdom Viridiplantae; phylum Streptophyta; class Magnoliopsida; order Alismatales; family Hydrocharitaceae; genus Thalassia; species Thalassia testudinum. The sequence continues at coordinate 83,297,908 of JAZHRO010000013.1, read as the reverse complement.
TGATGAAATAAAATGAGGGAGATGAAAGAGGGGATAGAGGAGAATGGTTTTAACCTAACTAAAGGGACGAAGGGGACGAGGAGGTGTACGGCAGTACCTGCTATCGTCGGAGAAGAAAGCGCCCAATGGAGGAAGACGGTGGCGACGACGGGGCTAGGGCAGCGTGCGCAAGTGTTGCGCGACGCGGAGGAGGATGAGGAAGATGGCTCTGCCACTGGTTTTGTGGTAGAGCGAAGAGGAAGAGGAGGGGGGCTCGCCGAAGCTCACTGGACCTCTTGGCCAGAGAAGAAGGAGATGAATTTGAGGTGGAATCCCGGCCAAGTCGAGCTAAGGAAGTGCGGCCGGAGTTAGGGTTTAATTTATAGGTGCTGGCTGTGCTTCTGGTGCGTGGAGGGCACGCCTTCTGTCACCGACGTCTCGCCGGAGATGGAAGGTGGTTAGATACCCAAATATCTCATGCGTTCGCATGAGAGATTGGGTGCAAATCTGGGATCATGATCGGGCTCAGATGGAAGGGGATTCCTCAGAGAATCCCCCTTCCAATTCTGGAAGATCTCTGAGGGATCAGAGAGTATTCCCTCTCTAACCCTCGTCAGAGCAGGATCTCTCCCCAATAATGGCGGAGGGACCTGATTGTAAGATTTGCGAGAAAGCTAGGGGGTTTAAGTGATGGTTTTCAAAAGATAGGGATCAAAATGTGATTGGGTGTACTAAATCGCAAAGTAGGTCAAGATGACCTCTCCTTAGGTCCAAATTTTGGTACAAACCTAATTTGGACCTAAGGAATCCAATGGTGAAATTGGATTTTAGGTTTGACCACGTTTGACTGGACATTTTGCGTAAGAACCCAAATTAGGTCAATTAATGAGCTAAGACCCTAATCTAGGTCAAACTAGGTTCCAAAGGCCAATTTAAATGTTATAAACCATAGGGGATATTTTTCCATGAATTTTAGAGGGTTTACTTGATTTTTATCCTGACCGGAACCTTGTTGAATTAAGCGGGTCTGTTTTAGGATTATAAGATGTCATTTAATTCCTGAATTGCACATGAACCCATTTCTGATTGAATCAACCCACTTTTTGTCTCATTTAGAACATTTGACCAATGTTTTGTCTCTGAGAAATCCTGTTTATGTACTGCAATAGTAAAATTACAGTTTTAACCTTTATTTCGTATTTTCTTCTCAAAACACTTATTCCTTTAATTAGGCCCTCTTCTAGGTTATGTAGGAGCTTTTATTCTCTTTATTAGGTCAAAATGAGCTAGTTATGGCTCATGATGAGGCTCTCATCACTCGTGCCAGCACCATACACACCAAAACAACACGCCAACCACTTCATAACCTCTGCCTCACCTCCTAGACCAAAAGCCCTCAAGAAATTGAGGCCTTTGGTTTACATTTTGACTGGTCGAACACCACACCTCACTGTCACCATCATCGACATCGACTGACCACCTCACGCATGCATTCACCAAATCCACACCACCACCACACTCCACGTGCTCCGACGATACTTTTGAGCTTTTTAATTGGGTCCAAAAGCCCGTATTATTATTTTCAGGTTCCCATCGACAAGCTCGTCTTCCTCAATGCTGACCATCGACCTTCAGCTGCCATACGCCATGCCACCAGCCTCTTCGCACGTGGAGTAGCTTCTAGAACTCGAATGCAACTTCAATTGAAGAACCCACCAGCAGTAGTAGCTACAATCAAGAGCATGTCCTCTGCATTGTAGTAGTGAAGCAAACTCCACTTTTGTCCCACATCGGCAAATGCTGAAAAAAAGTTTGCTTAATAAAGTTGTCTCTGTAGCCTTATCGCCCAACACACGAGGGGTTGGGTCCCTCCTCACACCCCGGGCACACCTCGCCCATGCACACACATGCGAGCCTGGTCACCTGGTCTAGATCTGATTACTTGATAACCCGTATACCCATACCCGGTCTGATTGAGAGAGAAAAGGGAATTATGAGGGGGGAGGTTTTGCACTATAACAGCTCAGATTCCGTGCCCAACACTTAGGCAAATTCAAGTGATTTGGGAAGTGAAAGTTAAGGCATCTAAGGGTGTTCTCAACCATTTGATCTGAGAAGGAAGTTGGTTCTAACATTGGCTCTGATATTGGTTTGAGTACTGTTGGGATATTGAGATTTGATTTGGGAAATTATGCTTAATTGTGGGGCTTAATTGGTGGTTTCAACCACCATTTTTAGGCCTCTATTTATATTTTTTGTCTCTAATTCTTGAGATACATTCTTGATTCTAAATTGAATATCTTTCCAGTTGTTTGATTCAATTGCATCATTATTTATGATTGTTGTGATTGGTGAATTAAATTACTACACTTGCTCCCTGAGAATGACCTCGGAACTCATGATTTTTCGAGGTTTATAAATTTAAATGTTGTATCAATTTTCGTCGCTATTACTACGACATAATGTTTTCCTAAACTATGACTATTTTCGACTTCAACAGAATTAATTCCTGATTTCAAGTCATTTTTGGAAGATGAGGATTTTCAGATGAGAAGATGCTTTATTTTGTTTCAAATCAGAGCTGAGAAGGTCTAATTGAACAGATTTTAAAGGTCTGAACTAACCTTGCAACAAGAGCAAATAGTTGCTGAGCAACAATTGCAATCTCTGTAAAGTGGATTTGATCTGGGTTGTTGAGTTTTAAGTGAGCTAACATTGTTGTATAATGTTAGAACATTGCTTATAAGTATTCATGTACAAGGTTTTGACTTTAAATCTATTTGGAATTGCTTGTAATCCGTGTTGATCTTCATTGTCAGTTGCATATCTATCCAAAATGAATATTTAATGAAATTTCTAGTGAAAATCATGTTTAATTGCTCCATTATCTTTCTTGTAATGTGATGAATATCTTCGAATGTCTAAATCCATCAACCCTTAAAACCCACTTTAATGCGTTAGGTTCTTAGTTGAATTTCTCATTTAGGCCTAATTTGGATGAGATTTGTAAATAAATAAAAATCATAAAAAAATAAAATGAACCTATCTTGAGTAAGATCAGGTATTTATTTAAATGTTTGCAAAGTTGCAAAGCATTCTGAACCCCCAGCTTGGTAGAACATACCAACCGACGGTTCCGTCTACTTAGAAACTTAATAAAAGAACCCAAATCAAAAATACAAAAAGAATTTCTCTCTCTCTCATCTCACCTTATCTCTCTCTTCTCCTACCTCTATTAAATATATAAATACCATAACAATCTAAAAATACCCAAAAATGCATAAAAACACCATGTATATAATATTTATACTTGTAAATATAACTTAACATTAACTTAAATGTAAATAATGTACATAAATTACTTATAATTGTATTATATATATTTAAATAAGTAATTAGGTTGAGTTATTGTATATATAACTTTATTATATAATTATTTATTAATTTATATTAGATTAAATGTATTTATATTAGGGTAATTATAAATAAATAAGTATACTTGTATAATAGCATCTAACACTGTACATATGTATTCAAGTATTTATTATATACCTAATTATACCTGTATATTAATTTATTTATCTATTTACTGTAGGTAATTAAGTTATTAAGCTAATTAAGCAAATTACTAAGTTAAAATAAATAAATTAGTAATTTAAGTTATTACTGAAGTAACGTATACTGTACACTTATATATAATAATTTAAATATTTTCATTCTATTTATAATATATTTATACTGTATAATAATATTTATAACTAAATTATATGTATATCAAATAAAAATGTGTAAATAAATGTATGTAAATTAAAATAAATGTTATAAAATAAAATAAAAATGTGTTATAAATACCTTATTATGCTAATTAACAAATTATAAGGTCAATTGACTTATCAATTCATTAATTTGTACATTAATTAAGTAATTAAGTAGTAATTAAATGTATACACAGCACTAAGTTTAACTAATTTTTATATATAATTAAATAACTTATTTTTATAAATTAACTATACAATTAAGTAGTCCTATGTAAGGACTTTCTAATGATAAATTTCGATTAATCTAGGGCACTCAAATTAAGGCCCAAAGATGGCCCTAGATCTCACAGCATCGCATCAATTGATCATGGGTTTAGTTCCACATCGTTAGTGGGCAAGCGTCGCAAGCCATATAAGTTGAATCGTGCTGATGACCTTCCCGATCCTTGGCACTAGGCGTACATACATGAGCATATACATCCTCGATCTACGTGCATGCTTGTGGGCGTGTGTGTGCGTGCGCATGCACGTGCCTGTGGGTGCACGTGTGTGGGTGTATGAGCGTGTGTGGTTGGGAGCCATGGGCCTATTGGGCCTAAAAATGCACTAAAATACACTTAAATCGAACTAGGGCTTGGGCCAAGTAATGGTCTGGTCCCACCGCTTTAGGATGCTGTATATCCCATGAAAAGCCTTAGGCCTTGCCCATTAACAAATTTTTGTAAAGTAAGGACTGAGCGAGAGAACCTAAAAAGAACTAACTATTTGGCTTGATGTGTACTCTGATTGTGCTCAGTGTGAAGTGTTTACTTAGTGTGTGTGTATAGTGTATATGTATAAAAATATATATCAGTGTATAGTACATGTATATAACAGTATATTTATAGTACATATATATGTATAATAATATATATATATAGAGTATACATGTAAATAATATATATATATGTGCATATGTATAGTATATATATAAGTAGAATATAAGATAATAGAGTAGTATATGTATAAGCCTTATTTTGTATATATATGTTTATAACGCTTTAGTGACAATTAGATCTATCAGTGTAGGTGTATATATATGTTATTAAATATAATTCTTTTGCCTTAAAGCTTGTACATACTTTTACTAAGGCTATAGCGACATTTATATATGTTACTGTATATACATTATATGTTACTAAAGTTATTAGTATATGTTAGTATATTTAGTATAGCACATATTAATAGCTATTTTTGTACCTATACTTAGATATTATTTAGAATAGTTGTATATAAATAACATAGAGTAGCTTTAATTAATTTTTTATGACCCTTTAATTGTAAATAATTTTGTGACCATTTAGTTGTAAATATGTTTAAGGCATGTAGTTAACATTAATTGATTCTTTTTGTACAAATTAACTTAATTTATTCTTTCTTTGATTCATTGATTTATTTTGTAAATATATTTGACATTTCTGGAATGAAAGAACATTTTTGGAACATAGAGAGTAATGTATATTAATAACTGCCTTCCCGTGAACCACTTGGAATAAACGAATAAAAATTATGTAAATAAATAAAATGATATGACATCTGCTTGCATTATGATACTATATTACGACAACGACATAATTAAAATCACATTTTTAACATGCAGACAATTTTCATCGATCAGGACCCAAGGAATCTAATGTGACATCAACTTTTCAATTTGATGAAGTTTGATTGGTCAATTTACGATTTAACCCAAAATGTATCAAATACTCGCCTTGGTCTTCATTTTAGGTCAATTTGGGCTCATTTTGTAAAATTGAATGTTCTATATTTTATAAAATATTTTTCAACAATTTTTAGAAGGTTTAGATTGCATTTATTTTCATAAAAATCCTTTAAATTAAATTAAGGTCAAATTAGGATTTTATTAGTTGTAATTCGACTTTTTTTTCATAAAATCCTTAAATTGATTAGTATGTGCCACTTATCAGAATTTTGAGCTTAGTTGACCTTCAATTAAGTACAGGTTCACCCCTAGGTTATTCTACACCTGTATTTTACTTGTTAAAACAACAAAATTAACCCAATTTACATTATTTCCTCTTTATTTAGCCCAGACTGAATTATACCCTTTTAGTGATTAATTAACTAAATTTAACCGTGCAATTTAGACAAATTGAGCTAGAAATGGATGATGATGATGTTACCATCTGATGGTACTCCCAAATTCCACTAATAGTTGAGTGGTACAAACTCTCTATAATTCTCTCTTCTCTTATTACGTATATTCTCTGTGATTGTCTATTTAAGTCGAGGTTCCTATTCTAAAGGCCTCGATAGGCACGAAAATCTTGCTTTTTTGAAGTTATTTCTTTTTGGTAGTTTTTTTTTCTTTTAATAGTTTTTTTCTTTTTATAAAAGCATAATAGAAAAGCCAAATGGAAAGATGAATATAACTCAAAATATATTGTAAACTATTACTCTATTACAAGTGAGAAGAAAGATTATAGCTAGAGAGAGAGAGGCTTTTCTTGGGGATCGCTTATGAGGAAGACACGAGGATGGAGTTGTCAAGCTCGTCGATGATCCATTAGGATGCCCGAAGCGTTGGAGGAAAGGGAAAGCAGAATAGAGGTTGTCAGAGGTGTCAGAAGTGCAGTAGAGCTTTGAGAATAACGGAGAATTCTTGCCTTGAGCGGTGGAATGGGAGGGGCGGCACAACACCAAAGATGCTCTCTAACCTCTATTAAGTGTAGGAGAAGGGTGGATAAGAGATGAAGGTTGGAGAAGTGTTGGTGTTTTACAGGTGGAGAAAGGGACTCTTTGGTCGGCCAAGTACGTAGTTGGCACACGCTAGGCAAGCACGGAGGCGAGGTTGGGAGACAGCTCACGTGCGAGTCTCGCGCTTGTGTGATGGGCTAGAAGAGTTGGCGTATCAGGTGTGGTGGGTGCAGAGCAGATCTACATGGATTCGGGGGAGTGAAGGTAGGTGGATAGGCGTGGAGAGCATGCTCAACACGCAAGCAGGTGATACGAGTGCATTTAGCACATGGGTGGGCACATGTTGGTCGACGTGCACTGGCGCGTGCATAGCGTGTGGGGCACACACACTTTATATGCAAGTTGCGATTGAAGGCTGGAATCTGTGCTATTGTGGTTCCCTCTTCTTGGAATTTTACAAAGATGCCCGAGGGAGCTTTAAATTACTTCAGGTGTGAGAGGTTTGATCATTGGTGGCCAAATTATGCCCAAGCCCTTGTAGCTTGGAATTTTTGCATTTTACCCCTCATGAAATGTTTCTTCCCTTTAAATCTCCTCTATAGTGTTCTATTCTCAAAATCCACCCCCATATTTTATTCCTACAGGATTATTCTAATATGTACAAATTATGTATAAATGTAATTATGAGCCTAATATAACTATGATGCACTATTTACAACCTAAATATGATATGCTTGGTTAGGAATTAGACTAATTTAGACATATTAAAAGTATTAACCATGTAGTTATCTATGGTTAACATTAGTAGATGTTGGAAAAGGCATAGAAAATTTGTTAGTTTTTTATGTGGTGTCAAATATCAACACATCGCAGAAGGATCTTAACTTGACATTAATGCAAAATATGCTTTTCATTGTACTATCTTCATCAATTTCAAGTTTAAAAAGGAAATTAGGTCAATTATTTTCCTTTCTTGAAAATATCTTAAATTTTCATGAATCCCTTACAAACATTGTTCTTTAATTTGATTTTAGTTTGGTCCTTAAAATTAAATTTGGTTGGTGGTATTTTTCACACTAGATACAATTGCAATTCTGGTAGGACCTAAATCATAATTGTGCAAGGTACCATTGAGTCCCATGCTCCAAGAATTCTCACATGATTGCAACTTTGGGCCCTTTTTCTTTTTTTTTGACATAGCCCTAATCACAATAGCCACATATGGCAGCTTGGTTGTAGTGATGGAGATAAAGGGGGGTCGGAGGAGGCTAGCCCCTACCTCAAGTAAATGAAAAAGTCATGCTCCCCCCAAAAAGATGCAAAAATTAAGGTTGTTTTCCTCGTTGGCCTCGCCCAGATCATCATTTCGAAATCTACCTGATAAGGGAAGGAAAATCCTCTCAAGTATGAAATAAACTCCATGGCCAAATTTGCCTACTTGGCATCTTGACGAATCTAGCCACCCAGCATCCTAGTAGAAATGGCCACCTAGCATCCTAATGGATTTGGTTACCTGGTATCTTGACGGATTTGACTACCCATCAACAAATCTAGTTGACTGAAGACGTATTGATTGAGCCATTACTCTGTTATTAGCCAGCTGGCTTAATGGTTATGAATCATTCCCTCCTTAATGATTAGATCGTGCGATTGTGGGTAGGCCCCACGATACCTACGATTGAGATTCGCATAGCCTATATTTACTTGGGTTGTGCAAGGAAGGTTACATATTCTAAAACAAGTGAGGATTAGACAGTTTCACTTGTATTCTCTACTAAAGGTCGTGAAATTTGGGAGTTATCTCTCCCCCCGACATACACCTTTCTAGGTGGAACTGGGTCGACAATTCTCTGTGTTCTTGTCTTTATGATTGCATTTGAGTTGAGTTCTCCATTTTAAGAGGCTCAATCACTGCCCAACAAAAAAGAAAAAGACCATTGGATTCTTCCTGTTAGTCGTAAGAAAATCTCGTGGCTGCAACTAGAGTGGTATAGTAGTGCTTAAACAAACATCAGTTTGAGCAGTTGTAGTTTGAAACCATTGAAGACATAGCTCAAGCACAAAAACAAATAGGCTCTATATTTGGCTTTCTTGGGCTTACATTCATGGAAATGCTTTACAAACCAACTTCCATTATGACCAACAAAATGTAAAAGTGAGCTTCACACCCTCTACTTGCACATCTACCATTGGACTCTCTACCTATTGACCTTTTATCATTCAAATTCTCTAGTCCTTTGGAGCATACCACTATTCATGCAACAACAAATTTTGTTTCTTGAGATCAATGTAAAATACTCTTACATATGGACATGACAAAACCTTTAAGTCTACATATGCATTGTAAATTTAAATGCATCATCATCAGGTTTAAATGTATGCCTATTTCCACATCCATATCATCAGATGAAACCTTCTTTTTTGTTCTTGAAAGCTATATACAAAAAGGAAGTTGGACGATGGGTGGAGGGGGTTGAAGAGATGCTACACTGTTGTGACATTAGAATAATAGGGAGATATGGGAAATAAGATAATGAAAAAGGGTAAAGAGATGATGCAAATGGTGCTTTGTGTGAGAAGAGAGTAGAGATGGGGGTAGCAATGCTACAACAAGAGAAGTCGATGGAAGAGGATTGTATGGTATTGACAAATTTAAAAGGATTTGTGGCTCATCTAATCTTATATTACCATCTTGAGATATATCAATATTACGTATTATTTTTTCTCCAATGGTATAATTTAAATAGGGAAACCCACACCCCTTCAGTATGCGAGTGATGATAGCAATTGAATACATATATATAAATATATATATTGAAGATGCCACATTAATCTACTGAAGCCAACATTTATGTAATTATCATCTACTTTGACATCTCAATGATCCAAAAGCCAAATGCTTCACATGCGATGTTGAATTTGGAGAATCCTACTTTCTTTCCAAGGGAATCAAACTCTTGTATGGTCCTCTCCTTCCCTCCTGGGCTATGTGCAAGCAATCTTATGTCCTTTTCAAAACTAAATTGAGCTGACAGGGTACGGTTCGGAGCCTCTGGGAGGATGGATTCAACTATAATAAGCTTTCCATGGTATGGCAATGCCTTCCAACAATTCTTCAACAACTTGACACAGTAATCGTCATTCCAACCGCAAACGATCCACTGCAATACATAGAAGGATGGAAACGACATTTCACATAAGCATAAAAACATTAGAGAGACTATTAATGCAATGAATTATATGGAAAGGAATGGAAGAAACCTACTACAAGAAGAGAATTGTACATTCTTTTCCTTTAAACAACTATAAATGAAGTTTAATTTTGTTACATTTCCAACAATGGCAAATCATGCAAGCTTTATTAAATGTCAATCGATGGTCCATGTGAGAAGAAATAGTGGCCAAACTATGGTGATATCTAGGTATGTTTTGCATATAATTAACAAAGAATTACATAATTTAAATCTAATGGGTTCTAAAATATTACCGATGAAGCATGGGCCACTCGCCTAAGATATTTCTCTATACCAAGGAATAATTTTCATTAGAACTGGTGATGCAAAGAGTGATCCATTAGTTATCAAACATTTACTTAGAGATAGTAGATTTTAATGAAGTTGATAGAGAAATGCAAAAAAGTGATATGAACTTCATGGACTCCAAATGAAACTTCAAATGAGTATTCAAAAAACATAGTGCGAGTAACCATGCACCACATAATTTACAATAAAAATTAGGAAACTCTCCATTTGATTGAGAAAAGTAAAATGCCAACTTTTCTCTCATAAAATAATGAAGTACAATGACATCTTTGTCTACCTTCATGAAAATTGCATCTCCATTGGGAATGCTGTCAAACATATCACCACCAACATGCTCTATTCCTACAAAAAAGGAAAACAAAATATATCACGTTTAAAGGAATTGTCACTTTGATTTTAGGAATTTGAAAATATGTATGTGCATCTCTACATCCCTATTTCTAAACAAATTAATTATAAATGTATGACTTGACTATTAGTATGCTGCTGGGGATAACTATTAATTATACTCAACCATATATCTTAAAAGCATGTGACATCACGTGAATGATTTCTACTTAGTTTAGTATTTTTAATTATCTACCCCCATATAGGCCAATAGGCTCCCTGATGGAGGGTCAATGTACCATCGAGGTAGGGGTCGCCACTACAGATTTGGTGTAGTTTAGATGGGTTTAGGGCTTAAAGAGATGGGGATATGGTGGTGGTGTGATTATCGAGGTGTAGAAGGATATTGGGAAGGGGTAGAAATTTAATTGGGAAATGGATGTAAAGTTGAGGATACTTCTTGTGAATTACTCAATAAAATTCTGTTGGATCTTTCTATGCTAGTTAGCTTGTAGAATGTTAAGTGCGAAGTTTGGCTGCCATTTTACTTGAAAGTGTAAAAAATTACCTGGAAGAGAGGGTGCCTCACTAGCAACATGAGGAAGGTCAAAGTTAATTCCACGGATGTGTGGATACTTTGATACAATCATGTGGATACACGCTCCATAGCCTCCCCCGACATCCACTAGTGTCTTCACTTCTTCAAATCCCATGTAGTTATCGATGATGTTCTTCATGATGATAGTGGAGGGATTGGACAAAACATTGTTGAAGAAGAACTCGCGAAACCTCGAATCTCTGGCCATGATTTCATATACTGATGCCCCGTGTGCCACATGGAACGGGCTTCTTCCTTCCGTCACTGCCTCTTTTATATGACACCTGATTTTTATTCAAATAAATGATTACCATCACGTAAGGGTCTTTTTCTTTGATATTACACAACTATCCTCTACTATCTTGGTTGAAGAGCCTCCCCCTTTACTTATTCGTCTATATTCTTTTTATTGGATATTAGAACTTAAGGAGTTATAAGATCTCAATTAATCACTCTTTATCAATCAGCTTACCTAATATTGTTGATTTGCAATGTCATATCTAGGAACAAAGAATGTACAAGCACTTTATAACTTTATTTGGATCACACTTGTAAACATTGGAAAAGCAAGGAGTAATTTTAGTATTAATAATCTATAGAGTAACTATTAGAAGCTAGCAAATTAGTAGGAGTTTTTACATATATGACCATGAAATCCTTGGAAAAGATGTGAAGAGCTCAGTCTCAAGATGTGGTACGTACATACATACCACAAAAACATCCACTTGCTCATCCATATGCCCCTATGAATCACGTGGACTAAATTTACATAATCATGTGGACTAAATATTTCCTCGAATGGACTAAATATCCATTTGCTTGAGGATAGCATGTAGGGCTTTCCCTTTGACAACCTACCGATCACTGTCGCCGCCAAACCCTCCCTCTCCTTCTCTCTTGTCCCCTCTCTTGCTTTCTCTCTTCCCTTACACACACTCTCTCCTCCTTCCTTCGTCTTGTTCTCACCTTCTTTCACTCTTTCTTTACCCCTTGACAATGAGTAGTAGCAACCACCCCATGTGATAATGTGAGTAGTAAGGTGATGAAGCATGGTGGCTACTACTACCAAAGAGAGTACATCCATGCAACTATGTGTAGCAAAGCAGCGACAACAAGATGGGAATGTTGATTCATATGTAGACCTAATTAATGGGTTGGGTCACTGCTGGCCCAACCGACTCAAGGGCCAAGCTTGGGCGTAAAAAACTTGGCTTCAGTCCGACCCATCTTCACCTTCCGACTAATTTTGCTATCCGAGGATTTCGACTAGCCCCTTTTGGTGGACAACCATCTGGATAGACTAGTGATCCTGCAACATGCTTTGGACCTTAGGTTGGCCTATTTACTGATTCCTTGAACTTATTAGGCCGATTACTTGGATTTGACTTTTCTTCTCTCGTCGGAATCGATTCCATGAATTACAATGTTATTAAAAGAATATTGTTTGAAATTTCACAGGTAATCCCAAAACCCTTTTAAGTAGTCTTCGAACAAAAAAATTGCCAAATTTAATTACCCCCACCACATGGGGGAGGTCTGACCAAGGAAGGAAGCATAACGTGCACAGGAAGATGTGGGGTTCATGATAGGAGGGAAGGGTGTGAAATGTGGTGGGATGGGTAGAGTATGTTATTTATATATGTATATATATGTGATGGGAACACCATCATGAGCCATAACTATCTCAATTTGATTTGATTAAGTCATTCAATGCTCCTACATAGCCGCCAGAGAGCCCTAAGTCACTACATAATCATTCTGAGGGAAAAATAAGAAATTAGGGTTAAAACTACAATTTTACCATTATATCATGAATGTAGTACAATCATGGGTTTTCCCAAGGGGTAATTAAGGGTCAAATGGTCTTAAAAGGCTAACAAGCGGGTTAGAACAGACAGAAAAGGGTTTTTGCGTGTTTTCAGAATTAAATGACTTCTGAAACCCTAAAAATAGACTCGCTTAATTAACTAAGGTTCTGGTCAGGATAAAATTTACCTAAACCCTCTAAAATTCATATAAAAATATTCTCTAGGGTTTGGTACCTTCAATTTAACCATCAGAACCCATCTTGACCCAAAACAGCCTCAGGCTAAGATTTACCCTAATTTGAGTTTTTGCATAAATTACCTTGTCAAACGAGGTCAAAACCTAAATCTAACTTCATCATTTGATTTCTTGGGTCCAAATTAGGTTTGTACCAAAATTTGAGCACAATCTAAGATCATCTTGATCAAGTTTGCATTTTGGTCCAGTCAAACTCTTTCTATCTCATTTAGACCCTTAACTTTTGATATCTCTTACAAATAGCCCCCCAACTTCTTTGTCTTCTTCACAAGCAGGTCCCCATGCCATTTTTGGAAGGTTAAACCTTCACCGTCGAGTTTCGAGCGAGGATTTCTCGCTCGATTCTTAATCAATCTCTCCCAAAATTGATACGAGAATTCTTTAGGAAGTTGCCTTCCATTTCAGCCATTCCTTGGGCTCCAATTCTTTCCCAAAAGGTCATGCGAACCTTTCAAAGGTTCAGATATCCTATTTCGCAAAAACCTTCTGAGCTTGGAAGCTTCTTTGCAAGCTTGGAAGGGCCTCCTATGGCTTATAAAAGATCCCATGTCACACGGACAAGCTCTTCAGCAAGTCTTGGCGTATCTAACGACCCTAAAAACCTATCTTCGATCACCGTAGACCCCTGCTCCAGCGATCTCCTTGGATCCCCCTCCTCCAGATGTCCAACCATCAAATTGGATGGCCTAAGGTCTTCCTCTCTTCGTCACGACACTCCCCAGCCAAAGGGAGGGTGTTCCTCCGTCTTAGTCATCGTCATCGCCTCGCCGCTTCTTCCTCCTTCTCCGGCTCCGGTCGACCAACATCGAAGCCCTCTGCCTCTCAACAACATCCTTAAGTCACTCTATCGCTCTCTCTCTCATTCTATTTCACTCTCCTACACTCGCAACACATGCACGACCACCACTTCTCCCTCAAAGCCATCATCTTCTCCTCCGACCATGCTCCAACGACTCCTACACACCGCCACACTGCTTGAAGTCCACTGCTACCACTTCCATCAGCATCGCCACGACTCACCCTCCAAAAGCCCTAAAGAAATTTAGGGTTTAACACCCTCCACCTTCCCATCGAACACACCCACTTGCCGCCCTCATCCACTTCACCGTCAACCCTCCACACACATCTTCACACCCTCGAACCATCATTGTTGAACTCGCCTCATCAAGGTGAAGCTTCTGAATGTATTGACTAGGGCATTTAGCCCGTGTTCATCTCTTTCAGGTCTAGAGCCACAACGCCATTAACAGAGCTTCTTCAAGGTGCTCCAGGTGGAGTTCTTGCATCTTCAGCTCTAGGCGCTATGCCCAGGTCACGTGGAACACTTCCAGGAAGGATTCTAGGGTGATGTTGATGAGCGAAATCAAGGTTTTAAAAATTGTGTTATAGTATAGCTAAAATTGCTTTGAAAATAAATAATATTTATTACTCGAATTTTAAGTCCGAGGTCAAACATAAGGAGCAATATGGAATTCAAACTCAAGATCGCAATTTGAATTAGAAATATAAGAGATTGCAATAAGAATAATGTCAAGTATCAATGTGCAAAAAGAATGGAGTAAAATAGTGATTTAAATCACCAATTACTCCTTACAAATAGCAACTAAATCAAAGCCTCAAATATATGTAATCAAATGTATCAAATGGCTTAAACAGCCTGGTGCTACAGTGCTGTTTAGAGACTCAAAGGTCTCTCTTCTTGTTCTTTCTTTTGTTCTTCCTCTTCTATTCTTCTACTCTTCTTCTTATCCTCTTCCTATGCGGCTCTTCTTCTTTTCCACTTCTTCTTTGCTTTCCTCTTTCTTCTGAGTCAAATCTTCTTCTCTTCTGCCTTTCTTCTCTGTTTTCCTTCTTCACACAGAAGGGGAAGATTCTTCAAATGGTTAAGTGTCAGCTATTACTCTCTGTAGCAAAATCCCCTGCCCCCGCGCACTATCTCTCCTTCTCTCTCTGGGTCACGCTTTTCCAGAGCCTTCCACAGTACCGGGTTATCGGGTTTCAGACCTAGAGAGCACCCGGGTCCAAGGTTGTAGGCGTGATCGTAGCCGAGGAGTGGGAAAGGGTTAGGCGGGTTGGATCTGTGCCAGGCCCGCGGGGGACAGGTCACAGGCGAGGTGCAGGTGAGCGGGGACCTCACCCCCAGTGTCTGAGGTAAAGAGCCTTAGGCACAAAATCAACTTATGCACCTTTAGAGCCTTCAAATCCCACGATGTGGGACTATCCTGTATCCTCTTCCTTGCGCACGCTACTGCTGTTGCCTTTGCCCAATTCACGTGCAAGGTGCGGTCAATGGCTTCAATTGACTAGGCGAGTGTGTTCCTAGATCAACTCCGCTTTGTCTGGAGTCGAGGATCTAGAGCTGCAGGTCTGGAAAGAGCTTCAAGCAAGCTCGAAGCTTGCTGCGTCAACGGCGGAGGGGGCGAGTACCTGAAATCAACAAGAAGGCCTTTTGGCCACGTCAGAAGGCTCAGGAAGTATCGCCGGACCACGGCGAGTGCGACGGTGATGGTTGTGTGGCATGGCATGGCGTGGTCTGTGCATGTGGGGCGAAGTTGGACTGTGCATGTAAAGATGGGTGTGTACAAGGGTGAGCGAGAGTGATCAATAGCCCTAACTAAGTTAGGGTTTTTGATCTACGGTGAACGGTGAAGGTGTGGAGTGCGAGAGCGGCGACATAGGTGGGCTGTGGTGGCCGCTAACGCTCGTTGGAGGTCTACCGGCGAGATGGAAGACAAAGTCACAGAGGGCGTTGGCGGGGTCAAATCGGAGTGTTGAAGTTGTTGTTGTGATGAGGGAAAGCTGAGGAGTTGTCTGGGAGAGTTATCAGATGATGGGGAACGAAGATGGCATCGGTTGTGGTATGACGGGCGCCGAAGACGAAGCTGGCTCTGATAAGGGTTGGATAGCGAGGATGAAGGGGATAGCGATGTCGACTGGTACTGCTTGACGCGGAAGAAGGCGAGGAAGGAGGATCTGCCATGGGTATTGCGGTCAGATGATGAGGAGAGGCAAGGAGAGTCATCGGAGTTCGACGAGCACTTCGGCTAGAGGAGGAGAGAAGAATTGGGGGTTTACTTCGGTCGAATTCGAGCTTAAGGATAACGGTTTGATCTAGAGGTCTTTTTATAGACCTTTGGAGGAGGTTTTGGCCTTCGGAAGCAAGCTTCCTAAGTTTGGAAAGCTTTGTTAGATGAGAAAATTTTCTGATACCCAAATCTCTCATGCATTCGCATGAGCGATTGTGAAGGTTTTGGGGCGTGAGATTTGGCTCAAAAGGAATGAAATTCCTTGACGAACTTCCCTTTCAAATTTGAAAGGGATTCGTCAAGGAACCGAGGACTTCTTGCCAATTTTAGTTCGCCGGTGCTTGTAGGAATAGGATTAATGGCGGTAGGGACCTATTTGTGAAGCCGATGACAAAGTTAGGGGTCTATTTGTAAATATTTTGAAGTTAAGGGCATAAATGTAATCAAACAGGACCAAGTTACAAACTAGGTCAAGACAATTTCAACTTGGGTCCAAGTTTTGGTACAAACCTAATTTGGACCTAACGAATCCAATAGTGAAGTTGGATTTTGGTTTTGACCAAGTTTGACTAGGTAATTTATCCAAAAACCCAAATTAGGGTAAATGTCTATCTGAGACTATTTTGGGTCAAGACGAGTTCTGATGGTCAAATTAAAGGTTTCAAATCCTAGATAATATTTTTCTATGAATTTTAGGGGATTTAGGTGAATTTTATCCTGATTAGAACCTCAGTTAATTAAGCAGGTCGATTTTTAGGGTTTCAAAAGTCATTTAATTCTCAAAACACATGCAAACCCTTTTCTGTTTGCTCTAATCCACTTGTTAGACTTTAAGGACCATTTGACCCTTAATTACCCCTGGGAAAATCCGTGATTGTACTGCATTCATGATATAATGGTAAAACTACAGTTTTAACCCTGTTTTCTTATATTTCCCTCAAAATGGTTATGCAATGATTTATGGCTCTCTGGCAGTTATGTAGGAGCATTTACTGACTTAATTGGATCAAAATGAGCTACTTATAGCTCATGATGGTGTTCCCATCAGGCGACAATTGAAGTCACCAGCATCGGCTATTGCCTCAATTTGAGGCATCATCATTGCAGCTGTGGTCACGCGAAGAAGGGTGGGACTTTAGTCCCACCTCGGTAGCTGATGAAGCATCGCACAGAGATAAATTGAATTTGTGCAATAGGTTGTTTGCCTCAGTAGCACGGGGTGAGGTCCCCTCTCACGTGCCCACGCACGCCCTCGCCCGCCCTCACACCCCACGGGTCTGGGCTTGATCCGTTTACCCGGATACCTAGGTCTGGTCCGGTTTGGTTGGTCTGAGAGAGGAAAAGAGAGGAGAGGGGGGTTTTTGCTTTCTTGCCCTCCTCTTGACTCTTGTGAGATTTGAAGAGGCCATTGTCGCTACTGGTGTGCTAAGTCTTGTGCTGCGCCTTCTCTGAAGGAAGAGGAACAAGAATAGAAGGAAGAGGAAGAAGAAGAAGAGAAGGAAGAGAAGAGAGAGGCCTCTCGCTGAGGCTTGAGAAGAGAAGAGGCCTTTGCCTTTGTTAAGGTGTCTAAGCCTATTCTGATATCTGATACCTTGGTTCTGATTGGTTAATTTAAGTTATGCTTGGCTTATCTGGTCTGTTCCTTTGAGTAGCTTGCTAAACATTGTAGGGTAATTTGGTGATTCAAATCACCATTTTACCCTCTCTTCTTTTTGCATTATTGACATTGGATCTCATTTATATATCTTTATTGATTGCAAATTCTTATTGTGATCTTGAGTTTTAAATTGCCATATTGCTCCCTGTGTTCGACCTCGGACTTCAAATTTGAGTAATAAATTGTATTTATTTTTCACATTTATTTTAAAACCCATTTTAGAGCGACTAACATTTTGGCGCTGTTACCGGGAAGCAACACGCAATTTAGATCTCCAGATTGCAATATCAGATTTGGTACTAATTTGCTCTATCTCTTTTGACTTTAATCTATTTCAAGGGATTCATTAAGGAAGATCAACCGCACATCAGCCACTCCAAGGGCAGGTAAACTCCATTCACCCTCCTTTAAGCCCCTGATTCTAAAAAGCTAAAAAAGGAAAAAATCAATTAGGGCTACTTGCATTATTTTCTTAGATTAATCATCAAGTTGCCTAATTTGATACATTCTATTTAGACAACATTCAAACCCTGATTTGTGCACCTACTTGAAGCTTAAGGTATCTAGGGCTATCACATTCTTTCTTGAAGCCCTAGGTACCACATTTGGACAAATTACCTAGGTACCACATTTGGCAAACTCTAAAAATCAGGCTCTTAATTTCATTTGAACACTAAAAGAGAGACCTAAATTTTTCAAAGGACAAAACAGGCGAAGTTGACCCATCTTGTTGGGTTAACCAATCTTCAAATTAGGTCACTTTGCACAAAAACATCTTAAAGTTCAAGTGAAATCATAAGCACCCTTGCTCTTAATTTAAAACTGGTAGACTTAAGAGGTCAAGTCCCTATTGTGGTCTACCTGGATCATCAGTCAAAAGAGAGGTTGGGTGAGCAAAACCCTGTAACTCATGGGGGTGCTCTACTGTGTGGGGGTCTTTGTGGGACTCTCCCTCTTTGGTTGCCCAAGTAATTCTCAGGTGGACGGCTTTCTGACTAAGGGGTATCATCCATCCTAAACCTCTATAGTCATCCAAAATTTTTGGGTGTCTTGATTGGATTCATCACATTCTACCTCTCATCTACTCCATTAGTGCATGTTCAGGAGGAGGTCTCTAAGACCATCCTTGAGGCCTCCATTAGCCACTAATTCCCATCGAGGCCAAGCCTCGACCTCCTTGTTTGTGCAACGCGAACCCAACCCGATCAACATCTCTTTTGATTCATCTAAACCTAATTCTCCTTCATCTATCATCATGGAGCAACCAACAGAAGAAAATAATCTTGAAAATCAGCTTTAGCGCCTCAACGATCTATTCCAAGCCTTTGTGAACCCACCGCAACATCCTATGATGCGAGATCATTACAATCTCACTGCGGTGGCATTCAAACCTCGAGTTTAAATCCCCGTTGGAGGTCCTGATACTGAACTCAAGCCCAACGTGATTCATGCTATTCCCAAATTCCTTAGGCGCAATTCTGAGGATCCTTTCCAGCATATCAAGCAACTCAAGCATCTGGCCTAGACCTTCAGGTTAAAAGCTCAAAATCAGGATGTCTTACTCATGAAAATGTTCTCCTTCTCTCTCATGGACAAGGCTGCTCACTAGTACCAAACCCAAACGCATCCAATCAACACCTAGGCGGAACTTCAATCCGAGTTTCTGAGAAAGTTCTTCCATGTTGGTCGGACAAATGCTTTATGGTACCAGATCACGCATTTCACGCAGCAAGCAGGAGAACCGCTTCACGAGGCATGGGATCATTTTCTGGATCTCATGCGAAATTGCCCCCACCACGGAGTTCCTAAATGGGAACAAGTCCAGTCTTTTTACCAGGGACTCCGTGAGGATATTCGATTATTCGTCAATGTGACTTGTGGACAAAACATCATGGGTCAGCATGAAGACACCGTGTGGGAGATTCTCAAGAATAGGTGTGAGAACTCCATCAATAATGAATCCATGGGCATGTTCGACCAGACGAATGCCCGTGCATTGACAAATCCAAAGGGAGCACATGAGATGCAGGGCCTGTCCTCTTCCGTCTACTTGGAACTGATGGCCAGTCACCTAGACAAGGTCTCTATTATTGAGAAGAAGGTGGATGACCTAACTCGACACTTGCAGCAAGCCACCTCTATGCAAAACCCGTTCACGCCACTGCCCTCTGGTAGGGAGGCTGTGCATAACATCTACCATCAATCTTCTCAGGGGATGGATCCGTATCCACCCCTGTTGGATTCAGGGTTCGGAGGAAACTTTGAACCTACCTATTCTAGTTGGGGGAACTGTGAACCCTCATATTCTGACTTTTCTGAGGCTCCTCAGACCTGTGAGGACCTCAATGCCATTCAGAATGATCCATTCTCAAACACCTGCAACCCTGGATGGCG
The DNA here is from genome assembly GCA_037157565.1 of Thalassia testudinum. Taxonomy (NCBI): domain Eukaryota; kingdom Viridiplantae; phylum Streptophyta; class Magnoliopsida; order Alismatales; family Hydrocharitaceae; genus Thalassia; species Thalassia testudinum. The sequence continues at coordinate 83,277,866 of JAZHRO010000013.1, read as the reverse complement.
TAATCATCCTAATTTCACATGGTTAGGAAACAATCAAAATCAGAGACCTTAATATCAGCCCCAACCACAAGTTTCTCATCCATATCAGTTGCCTCAGCCTCAGCCCAACCAAACTTATCAATCTGGGCCGATTCATGCAGATTAAATGACTCTTATCCTTCAGACTATGGCTGACATTTAGAAAACTAATGTGACTATGCAAAAATAGCACAAAGACGAGATCACAGGGGTTCGCAATCAACTCACCCAGATGGCAAATCCTCGCCAGCCTAGTGCACTTCCTTCACAACCTCTACTTAATCCGAATAACATGCCGAACCAGAGGTGCATTATGAACTCGACTCAGGGCCAAGCTCACTTTGTCTATGAAATGACCCGTTGCCTTTTGGGTTGTTTAAGACATCTGGATGAGCCGTCAAACATCTGTCCAGACGTTTGGATGGAGGGTCGGACGTCTGAAAGTAAAAAGAATCGTACTTTCTTTCTTTTCTGCATGTGCGCTGCACTCGTATTTCCTCTCTCTCCTCACCCCAAACCCTAACCCTTTATCTATTTAAACCCCCACACCCCCCACGCCACTCTCCATCCCTACTAACCACCACCTTCATCCTTCCCTCCAGCCAGTCGCCACCTTCCTTCCAGCCACCAGCACGGTGTGTGGTGAGGAAGAAGAGAGAGAGAGGGATGGGACATGGAGGAGGAGGAGAATGGAGCTTGAGGGGAGGAGCTCAGAGGAGCTCGTGCGCAAGGAGGAGCTTGGAGGAGCTCGTGCGCGAGGAGGAGCTCGGAGGAGCTCATGCGCGAGGAGGAGGAGCTTGCGAAGGTGGGCTTCATGGCCTCCTGAAGCTGCCGGCGTCGCAGTTGCGGGCGGTGCGGAGAGGTTCCGCACGAAGAAGAAGGCTCGCGGAGGTTCTGCATACTGGATATTTTCCAATAGCAAACATCTGAAGCACATCCCAGACATCTGGAATAGTAGAAGGATGTCCGGAGCTGAAGCCGGACATCTGAAAGCATGCTCAGTGCTAAGGTAAATTCATTTGTGCGGCTTACGATCATGCAGGACTCACCGCAGAGATTCTCCAGCCATTTTGAGGTCTGCACGGACGTACGCAGGGGGCATGGCGTTGGAAAGGCGCGGGGTGTGCACTTTGAGGTACTTTTAGACGTCTAGACAAGTTGCCAGATGTCTAACCGTACCTCCAAACAACCGGAAGGAGAGTCCAACATCTGTAACTCACCTCAGACGATCGCGGAAGGGTCCGAACGTCCGAGGTAGCAGCAGGAAACCCAGGGTGAGTATTGACGTCTTTTAAGACATCTGGGACTAGACCCAGATGTCTGATTTTGGACAGTGTGCGTGTTTTTGGCCTGTTTAGGGCCCAAACGGAATCGGATTTCCGCAAACGAAGTACCGTTGTTTTCCGCTTGAGTGTCTCTACGTGTTAGTGTCACTCGCATACAGTTTTGAACCTGTTTGATGTAATTGGTCATCTGTATAGGTCTCCAACCAGTTGAGTACACAAAAGCCGCAGGGGCAATGGGATCTACGATCCAAGCCCCATTCCACCCGTGTTTTCCAGTAGAGTGGTTTACATTAATATTATGATTTAAATAAATGAACTGTATGTTTAGAACAACTTGAATAAACCCTAGGATGAGAATGAAGCCTAGGGCAGGAACAGATGAGTATCGTTTGAGCTATATTGTATACTTGAGATACATGTAGAACCTTAGGATGAGAATGAACCCTATGGCAGGAACAAATGAGTATGGTTGAGCTACATTTTTTACTTGAGATGCCTGTAAAACTTAATTGCTAGCAAATGTATTGGTTATTTTAATATGATGCCTTGTTAGTTAGAAAATCACGAGCTGCCTGTTTTAGGAATGGAACCGGTAATGTAAATAGAGAAATCTGAAAGTTTGGAATATGAAACGAAAGGAATACCAGCATGAACCCTACGGGAAATTAGGAGAACTCCTATAGACGGGAAGTAAGCTGGTATTTGTATACGTGGTACCAAGGAGAGCTGCTATCTTTTAGTGTAGAGAGGAGCTAGCCGGAGCTAGCAGCCCCTTGGGTTGAGACCTGGGGTTAGGACTAGTCAATCTACACTGACTCCTGTTCGGCTCTCGCGTACGTGGTACCGAGGTGTGCTACTTAGTGTAGGGCAGGAGCTAGCCACCCCACGGAGCCTGGGGTTAGAACTAGCCACCCTACACCGACTCTTGTTAGGCCCACTGGGTAAACCAGGATAGTCGAAAAGTAAAAAGAACCGTACTTTCTTTCTCTTTTGCATGTGTGCTGCACGCGTATTTCCTCTCTCTCCTCACCCCAAACCCTAACCCTTTATCTATTTAAACCCCCACTCCCCCCACGCCACTCTCCATCCCCACCGACCACCACCTGCATCCTTCCCTCCAGCTAGCTGCCACCTTCCTTCCGGCCACCAACATGGTGTGTGGCGAGGAAGAAAAGAGAGAGAGGGACGGGACGCAGAGGAGGAGGAGAGGGGAGCTCGAGGGGAGGAGCTTGGAGGAGCTCGTGCACGAGGAGTTTAGAGGAGCTCGTGAAGGTGGGCTTCACGGCCTTCTAAAGCTGCCAACGTCACAGCTATAGGCGGCACGGAGGGGTTCCGCATGAAGAAGAAGGCTCGCGAAGGTTCTGTGTACTGGATATTTTCCAGTATCAGACATCTGAAGCACATCCCAGACGCCTGGAATAGCAGAAGGATGTCCGAGGCTGAAGCCTGACGTCTGAAAGCACACTCAGTGCTAAGGTACATGCTTTTGTGTGGTTTACGGCTATGCAGGCCTCACCGTAGAGATTGTCCAACCATTTTGAGGTCTACATGGACATACGTAGGGGGCATGGCATTGGAAAGGCGCAGGGTGTGCCCTTTGAGGTACTCTTGGACGTCTGGACAAGTCACCAGATGTCTGACCGTAGCTCCAAACGATCGGAAGGAGAGTCCGACATCTGGAACACACCTCAGATGATCGTAGAAGGGTCCAGACGTCTAAGGTAGCCGCAGGAAACACAAGGTGAGTATTGGCGTCTTTAAGACGTCTAGGACTAAACCCAGACGTCTGATTTTGGACAGTGTGTGTATTTTTGGCTCGTTTAAGGCCCAAACGAAATCAGATTTCCGCAAACGAAGTACCATTGTTTTCCGCTTGAGTTTCTCTACATGTTAGTGTCACTCGTATAAAGTTTTGAACCTATTTGATGTGATTTGTCATCTGTATAGGTCTTCAGCCAGTTGAGTACGCGAGAGCCACGGAGGCGACGGGATCTGCGATCTGAGCCCCCATTCCTTCCGTGTTTTTCGGTAGAGTGGTTTACATTAATATTATGATTTAATAAATGAATTGCATCTTTAGAACAACTTGACTGAACCCTAGGATGAGAATCAACCCTAGGGTAGGAACAGATGAGTATGATTTGAGCTATACTATATACTTGAGATACATGTAGAACTCTAGGGTAGGAACAAATGAGTATGGTTGAGCTACATTTTTTACTTGAGATGCCTATAAAACTTTAATTGCTAGCGAATGTATTAGTTATTTTAATATGATGCCTTGTCAGTTAGAAAATCATGAGCTGCCTATTTTAGGAATGGAACCGGTAATGTAAATAGAGAAATCTGAAAGTTTGGAATATGAAACGAAGGAATGCCAGCATGAACCCTACAGGGAATTAGGAGGAGAACTCTTGTAGATGGGAAGTGAGCTGGTCCTTGTGTACACGGTACCAAGGAGAGCTGCTGTCTTTTAGTGTAGAGAGGAGTTAGCTACCCCTTGGATTGAGATCCGGGGTTAGGACTAGTCACTCTACATCGACTCTTGTTCTGCTCTCGCGTGCGTGGTACCGGGGTGTGCTACTTAGTGTAGGGAGGGAGCTAGCCATCCCAAGGAGCCTGGGGTTAAGACTAGCCACCCTACACCGACTCTTATTAGGCCCACTGGGCAAATTGAGATAGTCGGACAAGGGTACGTAGACTGTGGAGGGGCGAGACCCCTGTTCTAAGAGGGCAAGGTCCTGTACTATTCCATACTGTACTTTTAGGTGTACTCGCTAGCGGAAACGACTGACCACGTACCAGTGTGAGATAGCTAACCGCGCATTTATCACGGGTGCCGTGGTCACCGCTACATCGCGATCGTGACTTCGGGGTGGTTGACTGGGTGTAGGACTACCACGATAGACTCTCCCGGCTAAGAGAGCACCACGTGTACCTTCTACATCATTAAAAAGACTACAATCAAGATCATTCTCGTGAGGAACATGCCAGATCAAGAAATAACTTAAGTGACTAAAGGAACAACAAATTAGAAGTACTTAGTTGAACTAAATAAAAAAAATGGATAGTTACTTAATTGTATTAATTAATAGCTTGTCTTAATTACCTGTAAATGGCTAAATTACCACTTTACTCAGTGTTCGCTGACTCCAAAAATTTTTATAACCTTGTTCAGGTCAGGGAGTTGAGCAGCCAACACCACTGGCTGTAGAGGGAGTTGGGCCCAGTCGAGCCCAACCTTAGCGGCATTCTTGCTATTTTCCTTATCTTCTGTTGTAGTAGTGAGTATCTTTGTTCTATGAAATACTGTTTCAGTTACTTTTCCGCTGTACTTTTCTCTATCGTAGTTGTGATGGCCTGTAATATTGATAGACTTTTCGCTCTGTTCTTTTACTGTCTCTTATTTTCTTTTTGCTTAGTTACATTGCATGTGTGGATGTGAATTATTTTCTACTTTTGGTTATTTCTCGATGGACAACTAGGTCTTGGGATTAGTCGAGGCAGACTGGTCTCAGGTCCTGTAGGGATCTGGGATCGGGTCGTAATAAGATAGTATTAGAGCAAGGTCATCCTGAGAAATGAACTAGATGGTCTGAAAAATAGTCACCCACATGCATGTAACTAGGATAGCCATCACAACGTATCGCTTTGATCTTTGCTTCAAGTCTTATCTCTTGATGTAATCTGTTATCATTGAAAGTCCCTGTTCTTTCTCTTTTATCTCCTTGTAGGAGATGCCTCATTGTAGGCGTAGGGGCAGATGTGTCGGGCTTGGGGCCAATGCTGCCTCGCCTCTCCTCCTGAGTGTCAAGGCCCAGGACCTTGTCCAGTTGATTCGAGAGGTCGTATGAGAAGAATTTCAGCTTCCGCTGGCTCCGCCGCCCCCTCATGTCCCTTCCGAGGATGCAGAGGGGGAGCCTTCCGTGGGACGATAGAGTCACCATAGCGGCAGGTGAATTAGGGGAGATCAGAGGAGGCCTTACCAGCTGGAACACTCACAAGGCTGTCAGGAGATGAGGCACACAATGGTCGCAGGAGAGCAGTCTTGTTCTGTGGGGCCACCAGTGGCCTTTGGGGACCCCAAATAAGGACCAGCTGCCAGCATCGGACCCCTGTCTAGTCACCAACAGAGATCGACTAAGGGAGGAGGCCGTGTTCCTCTCTGCTACCAGTGTGGCCAGTCGGGCCACATCAGGAGGGACTGCCCGTCTAGGGCTGGAGCACAGCAGATGCTCCCCGCACCGAGTGCTGAAGGCCAAGCTGGCGGCCGCTGTCACCAGGCACATGGAGGAGGGCAGTAGTCACGAGGTAGGTACCAGTCAACTGCTGCTCGCCTGACCTAGAGCGTGGCCGCTTCGTCTGCACCTAGGGCCGAGGGGCATATCAGTGCCCTAACACACAGAGATGCCAGGGTTTCAGGTTCTGTGGTGGCAAGTATGGTTACTGTTTCCGGCAGATTAGTTTATGTTCTTCTCGATTCTGGTGCCACACATTCCTTTGTCTCCTTAAGTTTTGCCGTTAATTTGGGACCAGGCAGTGTACTATTAGAGGTTCCGTTCCTGATTAGAGGGCCAGGTGGACAATTGTTCATAGCAAAGGTCTTTACAGACTGCGAGGTCGCTATAGGGGGACACAGTTCTCCCACCAACCTGATTGTGATCCCAATGGAGGACTTTGGCGTGATTCTAAGGATGGACTAGCTGTTCGCCTATCACGCTTTGGTAGACTATTTTGGGAGGAAGATCATTTTCTCCATACCAAGGTTGCCTCCCTTCAAGTTTCACGGCCAGCCGATGGATGGAGGTTTTAGGTGCATCTCCGCGCTTCGGGCAGCGAAGCTTTTGGGTCAGGGGTGTGAGGGCTTCTTGGCTTGTGTTGTAGCAGAGCCTAGTCTTGTGGCTGACTTTCAGAGTATTCCGATGGTATGCGAGTACCTTGACGTTTTCCTTAAGGAGTTGCCAGGACTAACGCTTAAGTGTGAGATCGAGTTTGAGATCTCACTAGTACCGGGGACCAGCCCCATTTCTATTGCACCTTACAAGATGGCACCGCTTGAGCTGCGAGAGCTCAAGTCACAGTTACAGGACCTGTTGGAGAAGGGCTTTGTGAGGCCAAGTGCATCCCCATGGGAAGCCCCCATGTTGTTTGTGAAGAAGAAGGATGGTACCTTACAACTTTGTGTCGACTACCAACAGCTGAATCGGATCACCGTCAAGAACAAGTACCCACTGCCTCATATCGATGACCTCTTTGACCAGTTGAGAGATGCCACAATGTTCTCTAAGATAGATCTGAGGTCATGCTACCACCATTTGAGGATCAAGGAGACCGACGTCTCCAAGACAGCTTTCCATACATGGTATGGGCACTACGAGTTCTTGGTCATGAAATTTGGGCTGACTAATGCCCCCGCTGATTTCATGGACATGATGAATCGTGTTTTCAGGCCGTGTTTAGATCCGTTTGTGGTGGTGTTCATCGACGACGTCCTAATCTACTCACGAGATCAGGCGCAGCATGGACAACATTTACGCATGGTCTTGGATACCTTAAGACAACGCAGGCTATATGCCAAGTACAGCAAGTGCGAGTTTGGCTGAGACAGGTGACTTCTTGGGCCACATGGTTTCGGGAGACAAATTGGCTGTGGATCCAGCTAAGGTTGAGGCTGTGCTCAGATGGGAGAGACCACGCATAGTTATAGAGGTAAGCAGTTTTCTGGAACTGGCAGGCTACTATTGGCGGTTTATCAGAGGATCCTCTCAAATCGCACGTCCTATGACTCAGCTGACTCGGAAGGACGTGCCTCTTTCATGGACCGACAAGTGCGAGGCGTGTTTTGAGGAGTTGAAGGAGAGACTGACTTCAACTCTTGTGAGGAACTGGCCAGATCAAGAAATGACTTAAGTGAATAAAGGAACAACAAATTAGAAGTACTTGATTGAACTAAATAAAAAAATTGGATAGTTACTTAATTGCATTAATTAATAGCTTGTCTTAATTACCTGTAAATGGCTAAATTATCACTCTACTCAGCATTTGCTGACTCTAAAAATTTTTATAACCTTGTTTAGGTCAAGGAGTTGAGTAACCAACACCACCGGCTGCAGAGGGAGCTGGGCCTAGTCAAGCCCAGCCTTAGCGGTATTCTTACTGTTTTCCTTAGCTTCTGTTGTAGTAGTGAGTATTTTTGTTGTATCAAATACTGTTTCAGTTACTTTTCTTCTGTACTTTTCTCTGTAGTAGTTGTGATGGCCTGTAATATTGATAGACTTTCCACTCTGTTCTTTTATTGTCTCTTGTTTTTTTTCTGCTTAGTTACATTGTATGTGTAGATGTGAATTATTTCCTATTTTTGGTTATTTCTCGATGGACTGCTAGGTCTTCGGATTAGTCGGGGCAGGCCGATCTCAGGTCCTGTAGGGATCTGGGATTGGGTTGTAACAGTCTATCAAGCCCCTTCTTCTCCATCACCTGACGGGATGGAGGCTTCAACATGATATTCAAGTTATCAACAGCAATCATCTATTTTGCCCACACAAACCAGAACCAGGAAGGATTGAATTCTGCTACTACTCGTAGTGGCAAAGCAACACAAGACCCACCTTATCCAAGCCACTCCCAGCCAGGTAGTGCAACCTCAAACCCTAGGATAGTCATCCAGGATACCTCTATCCCAGATCAAGAACCTGGACCCATTCTAGAGGAACCTGTAAAAGTTCCATTTCCGGAGGCCTTAACTAAATGAAAAAAGAAACCCCAACCCGTAACACATGAGGACCTGGTTAAGCTCTTTGAGCAGGTCCAAATAAACATCCCTTGATGGATGCGATAGGCCATGTACCGGCTTACGCGCGATTTCTGAAAGACCTGTGTACACCTAAGCGTAAGTCACGAACCAAAGGTGGGAACCTAATTGTACTGTCAGAGCAAGCTAGCTCCGTCATTTTAAGCAAACTCCCGCCTAAGGCAAAAGACCCAGGCACCCCTCTGATCTCCTGTAAAATCGGTGATATGTAGTTCGATCGAGTCTTACTAGACCTAAGAGCCTCCATAAATTTGATACACACATCCCTACTAGACAACTTTGATGAATTTGTGCTTCAACTAATAGAAATGACTTTGCAATTAGCCAACCGATCTATTAAGTCACTAAAAGGAATTCTCGAGGATGTCATAGTTAGGGTACATGATTTCTATTTTCCAGTGGATTTCATTATCTTAGACATGGATGCTCCTGAGAATGTGAAGAATACATCGATCATATTAGGAAGACCCTTTTTGGCCACTGCTAGGGCCAATATTAATTGTGAGGAGGGCCAATTGAATTAAAATTTGGGAGCAAGATGCTAAAGATCGACATCTTTAAGGCCCAACAAGGAATTAATTGTGGGGTTATAGAATAAATCTGTGATATAGAGGCTGTGGTTGACGACCTATGTATCAAGGAAAACCCGACTATTTCTAATCTACCACAAGAAAATCAATACCTGCAATTAGAGGAGTTTGAACCTAACATAGATACATCCATAGCTCCTTCCTTTGCTCCCGACACCCACCCTGAACCACCTACTACTGCTGACAACCCAGTTATGGAATTAAAGCCTCTTCTCGATCATCTCAAATATAACTTTTTGGGTTCCAATCAGACGTTTCCTATGATTATCAACTCCCGACTCACACCTGATTTCTGCTCTCTAGCAGCATCGGAGAGCCATTGGATAGACTCTTGATGATCTGACTGGCATCAGCCCTTCATATTGCACACATCACATCTACACTGAAGAGAGCTCACGACCATTCTGTGAAATGCAAAGATGCCTAAATCCAAACCTATAGGATGTTGTAAAAAAGATCATCAAGTGGTTAGATGAAGGGATCATCTACCTGATCTTCGACAGTCGTTGGGTGAGTCCAATCCAAGTTGTGCCAAAGAAGGCAGGGCTCACCGTCATCACGACTGAAACCGAAGAAACCATACCGACCCGTATAATGAACTCATGGAGGGTCTGCATGGATTACAGAAGACTCAATTCCTCCACAAAGAAGGATCATTTCCCACTACCATTCATTGATCAGATTCTCGAGAAGCTAGCGGGAAATTGATTCTTCTGCTTTTTGAATGGGTACTCTAGTTATAATCAGGTCGCAATCTATCCTGAGGACCAAGAAAAGACCATCTTCACCTGCCGCTTCAGAAATATGCATTCCGAAAAATCCCATTCGGTCTCTGCAATGCACCCACTGATTTTCAGTGATGCATGCTAGCCATATTCTCAGATATGGTAGGTGAATACCTTGAGGTCTTCATGGATGACTTTTCAGTATTTGATGAATCTTTTTATGATTGTCTTCTGCACTTGGTCCAAATCCTCAGGCGATGCATCGACATGAATTTGGTTCTCTCTTGGGAAAAGAGCCACTTCATGGTACCTGAGGGAATTGTCTTAGGACATCTTATCTCTAAAAAAGGCATCCAGGTTGATCGAGCCAAGGTGAATATGATTTCCAAACTCCCTATACCTAGCTTGATCAAAGACATCCGATCCTTTCTGGGGCACGTCGGTTTTTACCGTTGATTCATTCCCAATTTTTTGAAAATTACGCGCCCCTTAACTAATCTTCTATCTAAGGATGTCCCCTTTGAAATCACTGAGGAGTACACTCAGGCATTTGAGATCCTACGTGATCAAGTTACCCAAGCACCTATCCTGCAGTCCCCTGATTGGTCTCAACACTTTGAGATCATGTGCGATGCATCTGATTACGCTGTGGGTGCGGTACTTGGGTAGAAAACAGACGGGAAACCCATAGTCATCTACTACGCTAGTAAGACACTTGATGAGGCTCAACGTAACTACACAGTTACTGAGAAAGAGCTGCTAGCTGTCGTATTTGGCCTAGAAAAATTCAGATCTTATCTTTTGGGTTCTCATGTTATCATATACTCGGATCACACTGCTGTGAGGCACCTCGCGAAGAAGGACGCGAAACCTCGACTAATCGACTGGATCTTGCTATTGTAAGAATTCAATCTTGAGATTAGCGATAAAGTGGGAAAACAAAACGTGGTAGCTAACCATTTATCCTGTCTTCCTTCTTCCATCATCGACCCGTCTGATCCAATCACCGAGCATTTTCCGGACGAGCACCTACTAGCCATTCACAGTCTCCCATGATTTGCTGATATTGTAAACTACTTGATTGCGAGGAAAGTTTCGTTAGATTGGCCGACTTCCAAGCGAGACAAATTGATTGCCGAGGCCAAGTACTATATTTGGGATGAACCATACCTTTTCCAAATTGGCAATGATCAGGTGATCTGGAGATGCATTCCTAACGACGAGGTCACAACGTAATATCATTCTGTCACGACCAGGCCTACGGTGGCCATTTCTCTGGGTGTAAAACCACAGTGAAAATTCTCCAGTGTGGGTTCTTTTGGCCCACTTTGTTCAAAGACGCACAGATGTATTATAGGGCATGCGCTCGTTGTCAGACCCTCGGCAACATGGGCCCGCGGGATATGATGCCCTTAAACCCGATTATTGTGTGCGAAATTTCTTACATATGGGGAATCGATTTCATGGGACCCTTTCCTGGATCTAACGGCTTAGAAGACATTCTACTCACTGTTGATTATGTCTCTAAATGGATCGATTGATTATGTCTCTAAATGGATCGAAACTGTCCCCATGAGAACTAATGATCATAAAGTTGTCCTCCGATTTATCCAGGAGAACATCTTTACAACATTTGGGGTTCCTAAAAAGTATAGGATGTCGCATTGTATCTCGACTCCTTACCACCCAAGACCAATGGATTGGCAGAATTGTCAAATCGAGAGATCAAGAAGATCCTTAAGGTCACTATTCGGCCTAACAGGAAGGATTGGTCTACTCGTCATCCGGAAGCCTTGTGGGCCTATAGGACAGCCCACAAGACCCCATTAGGCATGTTTCCCTTCAGATTAGTGTACGGAAAGACATGTCACCTTCCCGTCAAGATGGAGCACGAGGCTTATTAGGTAGTACGGAAGTGCAATCTAGATCTAGTGAAGGCTGGAATACACCGTTGGTTGCAATTGAGCGAGATCGAGGAACTATGCAATGATGCATATGAGAACTCGTGTATTTACAAAGAGTGGGTTAAGGCCTTCCATGACAGGCACATTATACGAAAATCTTTCCACCCTAGTCAAAAAGTTGTACTCTTTAATGCTAAGCTAAAACTATTCCCAAGAAAACTCAGATCAAAATGGATTGGACCATTCTTGGTGAGACGTATCTTTGGAAATGGAGCCATTGAAATTAGCGAACTCAACCCTGATTCTGCATCTTTTGTCGTGAATGGTCAGAGACTCAAATCGTTCGTCGAACTCATTGACTCAAACTTGGCTGAGATATCTTTTGCCCTCCATTCTCCCTGAGCTCATTGCACCCGGCTGATGGCGTTAAACTCAGCGCTTAACAGGAGGTAACTCGTCATCTTGTTAAAAAATCCGAAACCCTTCTTGACACATCTTATGCTGAACTCATATTGCACTTTAGGGTTCGTCCATTAGAATCGACTCCACCTCTGGTACCTGTACCAGAGCTTGAAATCGTCTGCAACAGTCACCCCGACCCGTCCACCCACCCAAAACCTGTTATAATGTATGATCTAAGCTGAACCCACCTAATTTACAATGAGGACATTGCAAATCGTAAGCATGGGGGAGTGTTAAAGTGTAAAATGCTGTGAGAATCACTTCACAAGAAAGGGTTTCATAAAAAAAATTACATATTCCAAAAATCAAAAAAATAAAAAACTGAAAAAGAACAAAAAATGAAGGGAGGAAATTTTGAGTAAATCAATTGCATATTATTTTTGAAGAAGAAAAGGGAAGGTGATATAAATGTTAGAAAGGAGCATAGTTTGAAACAAAAAAGAGATAGTCATTAGTAAAAGATTAAGAAATCGACTTAATTCTAGACCAAATCAAAAAGAAAGAAAATGAAAGACAAAAAGTGCTAAGAGACAAAAAGAGATTAGGATGAATGCTAATCTTAGGCCTCTTGGGTTGTGATTTTAAGCTTAAAAATTCAAGTGTCTGTTAAGATCTGAATAGTCCTCAAGAGGTTGGGGAAAATGTGAAGCTTAAGTATTAGGTTTAAGACTTAGGGATTATTCAACCTCGTTAACTGATCTCTGATTTGCAAGACTCGGTAACTTAAGCACCCCAATCCACACACAACCTGGTTCAGTGTGCTTAATTATCAAAATCACGCAAATGCGTTAAATCTGTTCTGAGAAAAAGTTACCTATATTAGGAGCGGCTGATCAACACAAGTTGATTTGGAAGAGTTTTTGACGCAGAGGGGAGGGAAATTCCCCTTGAAGATGCGCAATAATATACCATCCTCTCGGTGCTTGTCTCTTAGAATATCTAAATATCCTACCAAGGGCATGTAGGCACCTTGTGCTGGTTCAGATGCCATGGGTGGCATTATCGCTAAATGTCGATTGCCATGGTCTGGATTTAGCTATAGAAAGTCATGTCCAATATTATCCCGAAATCTCGAAAGCTAGGGTTCTGAGGGTTACCATGGATGGTGCTATCTCGAAGCATTGATTGCCAGGAACCCTACGAGAACTGATGGTGGGAGCAAGGAATCCGATACAGACCGTGTTGTAAAGTCAATCCGAAGCTGGAAATAAAAGAAGAAAAGAGAGAGAAAACTTTCCAAAAATAAAAGAAAAATCTTGTCTCTCTCTTACAAAAACACATTTCAAACTGAACTTGGGCTACAACGTGTTACAAGCATAGGTGTCTTAACCGCGGAGTTTAACAAACCTTAAGTTAGTTCCTATAGACCTTAGAAACCTTTGCAACGAACTGAGGTTAGAACTGATTAGATTTGGATCTTAGTTAGTATTTGAGTATCTCTAGGTCTATTATTGACATTCTTATCTAATCTACAAAAGAAAACACAGTAAAAATACACGTGATCTAGAATTTAAATTAATTCTATGAGATTTACTGGATTTGACTTTTCTTCTCTTGCCAGAATCGATACCATGAACTACAATGTTATTAAAAGGATAATGTTTGAAATTTCACAGGTAATCCCAAAACCCTTTTTAAGTAGTCTCCGAACAAAAAATTTGCCAAATTTAATTACCCCCACCACATGGGGGATGTCTGACCAGGGAAGGAAGCATAACGTGCACAGGAAGATGTGGGGTTCATGATAGGAGGGAAGGGTGTGAAATGTGGTGGGATGGGTAGAGTATGTTATTTATATATGTATATATATGTCTATAGATATTTGTGTATGAGCATCATGCATGTAATAACATAATATGAGAAAGCAGAGTTCCATTCCATTGGACAGAGGATGCTTACATACTCTCCAGCATGACTCTGTCTTGGTACATGACCAGAAGGGACCCAAACCTATTGTCGACACCATCCTTGTCGACCTTGGCTAGGTACTTGCACACGGGGGCGGGTCCATATGATCTTGCGATTGCTCCGCTCGATGGATCGGTGTTGAGAGAGCATCCAACCACATCGTGGCTGGCAAGAAGGCGAAGGATGCGGTCGAGAACGACGGGCGCATCGGGGTTGGAGATGCGGAGTGTGGTGGCGATCTCCTTGGTGGAGAGATGTCTGCCTCCAGTTTCAACGAGGAGGTCGAGGACACCAAGTTCGATGACGGCCTTGATGGCCATAGGGAGGGCGGCTATGTTGCAAAGCTGCATGGCATAAAGGAACGCCTTCTTCTCTTCTTCCCCCTCCCGCGAGATCACTTGCAAGCTCATGGCAGATTGACTGTGGTGTGCTTCCGACGAGCTCATGGCAGATTGACTGTGTTAACGTACGTTGCTTTGCTAAGAGCGATGGAGCCAAATTTATATATATAGCTGTGGTGGTTGTATCAAAAACAAGAAAGTTCATAGTATATATGTAAAGTAGTCAATGCTCAGAAATTTCCACCAAGAACAGTCAGTGAGGTGACACTACTTTGGGATGCATGTCACCTTTTTCTAACAAGGGGGCGTGGAATTTGACGTTGAAAGAGGCGTTGTTGAAACGTTTCCGAGCGATGATTTCTCCAAGCGATTTTCCACGCTCTTTTCAAAGCAACGTCATCTCCACTGTCGGCTGCACCTCATCTGACGGTCGGCCTCAACTTTGCGATGCATGTCACCTTTTCTGACAAGCGGGCGTGGAATTTGACGTTGAAAGAGGCGTTGTTGAAACGTTTCTCTTCCTTTTTGCCCGCTTGAGTTGCTGAAATAAAGGACTGAAGGTGCATGGCTGGGTATGAGTGGAATTTGCACGCGCGAGGAGCGTTGGAGTCAACTTTGGCGTGGAGGTGATGAGGGCCTCGATAAGGGAGTGCATGAGGAGAGAGAGAATGAGAGGGGCTGCCGAGGGGAAGACTCACACGTACATTGGAGGGGGGGAGGACTCCTCACTAACATCAGTGCTTCCTTTACCTTTTTTTCCTAGTTCTCCTTCATTTTCATTTTACAGCTTGCACAAGTGTTATTTTTAAAATTTGTCTCGTCTAGTGTTCTTTTATATGAGATTGCCCCCACCCCCCCACCCAAGGACTCTCGAATTTCTCACTTGCCACTGAGTCACTCCGTTATTTCACGATTGCTCTCCGACGCTGAGTTGAGGCGGGGCAACATCGTCGATGAGTCCTCGATGAGAATACTATATGCATATGGGCAGGCCATAAGGGATCGACCTTATGCATCCCGCATAGGGAGTGCCTTATGAGGAGAAGGCACACCAACTGTACTATCCCTGATCCTCAATTGATATTTGATATATTTTATTTATAGTTTTATTTTTTTACATTGCAATTAAATAAATCAAATTATTTATAAATGTAAAATAAAAATATGAAAATTATCATAAAAATAGCAAAAAATAGGCAAAAAAAATTATGTAAAATTGTGATATTGATCAAGGGGAAGGAGGAGGCAACGGCAAAGGGAGTAGAACAACAAGGAGAAGGAGGAGTTTCTCGAGGGCACATCGAAGGAGGTGAACTCATCGAGACCATGTAGAGGGGGAAGGGGGGTGTAGAAGGGTTTGAGGGAGAGAGGAAGGGGGGTGGGTCAAGCGAGTGGTTGTGAGGTTGTACCCTACTTTTGGTGATGATTATAAGTAAAATTGTCGATGAAAGTATTTGACAAAAATTTAATTTTCAATTTTAGCAATGATCTATTTCAAAATCGTCACTGAAATGATTTAAATAGAAATTTCTTTTACTCCCTATCAACGACGATTTCCAAATAATCATCACTCATATCTATTAACGATAGTTATTAAACCATCATCCGGAGACCTCCAAGAGTCTTAAACTCTTGACAATGTCGACAACTATTTCTATTAGAATTAGCACCAATTTAGGTATCCATAGCAGTTTTGAAACCGTTGCCATATAATAGTTGGTGTTTTCCATAAAGATGAAAAATAAAAATGTCGCTAAAAGGTATTAGCAATCGCTATCTAAATTGTTGCCAAATTTCTTCCACCAGGACCATTACGAGCCACTTCTGAACAATTATTGTCAATGGTTTTATTCAAAATAGTTATCAAAAATTACCTTTAGTGATGATTTATAAATTGACGATGTACAACTATCAAAAACCCTCCCTTTTTTGTAATGTGTTATATTATATTTATCTTCTACGTTTACCTTTTTTTTCTCAAAATCTTCTATACTCTCACATCCATAAATTCATGCTATGTAATCATCTTTAAATCACTTATTACGTTAGAATTGTTAGAACTGTGTTGGCTCATTCATTCTTATATGCTGTTGGATCCTAATCCATGATGATTGCATTTGTCGTTTTCCTATACATGCAACTTAACCAAGTTTAAAACAACCCTTACTATCTCATTAGCTATGGTGGTGTCAAATATCAAAACATCATAGAAGGATCTTAACTTGACATTAATGCAAAATAGGCCTCTCACTCTACTATCTTCATCAATTTCAAGTTTAAAAGGAAATTAGGATCAGCTATTTGCCTTTCTTGAAAAGATCTAAAATTGCCATGAACCCCTTACCAACATTGTTCTTTCATTTGATTTTTGTTTGGTCCCTAAAACTTGGTGGCATTTTTCACTAGATACAATTGACACAATTGCAATTTTGGCAAGACCTAAATCATAATTGTGCAAGGTATCATTGAGTCCCATGCTCCAAGAAAGTATATCCTCATGTGATTGCAACTTTGGGCCCATTTGTTTTTGCAACATAACCACAACCGCAATAGTCACAAAATGACAGTTTGGCCTTAGTGATGGAGATAGAGGGGGGTCAGGGGAGGCTAGCCCCCCCCAAGAAAATGCAAAAGTCATGCTTTGTTTCCATGTTGCCCGCCCCGCCCCCCCAATCCGAATCGTCATTCCAAAATCTGCCCACCAAGAAAGATAAAGACCATTGTCTTCTTCCCTATTGGTCATGAGAAAAGGCTACGACCGCAACTAAAGTAGTTATAGCAGTAATGGGAGTTTTGTAGGATCTTGAAGCTACTATGCTATGAGCACAAACACACTAAATGCTATTAGCAATAAAATATTTTCACAAAGATTCAAACCACAAAAATGAACACAAGATGTATAATGGTTCCCCACTCACTTGGGTACTCCACTACTTAAGCCTCTCAGCTTAGGATTTTTAACCCAATTCCCTAAACCTTGAAGGAACCAATATACTAACCGAGGTACTTAACGGGCTACCTCAACTCAAGTACAATAAACTAGGTTATTACAAACCCAAACAATGTGCAAAAGCTCAATACAATATAAGAACAGGTGTAAGACAGAAATAAATCTTACAACAAAATCACCTAAGCCTCTCAACAACAATTAAAATGATAGTATCGATTAGAGTGGCTAGGAAAGACGTGAATTGCTTTGTAAATGCGTAAGAAAAATATGTCGTTAAGTTTGTAAATGTGTAGAGAGATTAAGAACAACAAACTACTTTTTCTTCTCTTCAAAATATGGTGGAAATATGAAAAAATAGCCCTAGTATTTTCTCTTCTATTTCTTGTGTATAAACTAAGAGTCCAAAGGTCTTTTATAGAGTTAGGACCTTAGTTATTCATCAGCTAGACGTTGGGGTTTAAATCCCAATGTTCAAGATCTCAAAATTAATATTCTAGCTGTTCAGATTTGGCCCAACAGTTAGTTGGTACCAGTACTAGTGACATACTATTTTGTGATTTAAGTTAACTTGTCATAAAGAGTACCTATTGGGTACTGATACTAATCATGAGTACTGGTACTCATTACTTTCAAATTTGGGTTTTAAATACTTAACACAAATTTGTAACCCACTTGTATAGGTACTGATTATGGGTACCAGTAGTACTTATTGCCTCCAATATCATTATTGATCATGAGTATCAATACTTGCAGGGTACAAATTTGTTTCTTTGAAAAAATCCAAACCTGTAACTCACATGTACTAGTACTAAACTTTAGTACCGGCACTTGTGGGTTAACAAATACCTTTTTAAACATGAATACAACTTGATTACTAGCCTATGTTTGCAAATACTTTAAACATTAAAAAAATATTTTTTAAACAATATGTACTTTGAAATAAATCGAATGATCATAATGTTTTATCCTAATTTTATCTCTATATGATTTTTACGATCTAATTCTTATTTATTTGTTGGAAGGCATACATTCTAACAAATAAGATAAAAACCTAATCAAATTGACAACTCAAAACATTTGTTTGAAGATAGTTTTCTATCATCGTCATCATGACCTCCTCGTCAACTTGCTCTATTTGCCTTGATCTCCATCATAATCTGAAATATCACTCAATTGCAAACATTAATCTAAAATAATTTTATTAACACTAAAATAAGATATGAAACATGGTTCCAACAATTTCCCCATTTTTTGTGTTGACAAAACTATCTCACAAATAGATATATTTAAGATAAAAATTATTTTTTACAATTTTATATGAAAGATAATTGTTGACGATTCTCCCCCTCAATATGTGCTCTCCTTAAAAATATGATTGTTTGCCTCTTTATATTTCTCCCCCTTTTTTTCAATCATCAAAAAATTAAGGGGTGTCAATAAATGCGTACCATAGTGGATGAATTACCAATAAAATGGTCCTTGTTGATACTAAGCTCCATGAGTCCATCTTTCTTAATCTTCATGCAATTCGTAGAAAGTTTGAAGTGTTCCATTGTGTGCCTTGAACACCCACTGATCATTTTGATCCCATTAATATATCCTTGCAAAATAATGTAAAATATCTTTTCTAAGTACTCATTTTCTTGTGGTTCCTTTCGGGTAAGTACCTTCCAAATCCAGAGATTTATAGACCTCTTTTGTGTTAGATCTATAATTCTTGGGATTTTTGGCCTTTTGATAAATCCATGCATGCCTAGGTGCATGTGATTTATTTTTTGTATTCTTTTTACTTTGAAATTTTTCTTTTAAAGTATCACAAAATTCGATATTGAACATAGTAGTTCTTTTGAGATTATTTAAAATCCCATCAAAATGCTCATAGATATCTTCTAACTCTATTATTTTTGTATGCAATTGAGAGTTAGTACCTTTGTCCATATCCAACTCTATTTCTAAATATGATTTATCTATTTCCAATGTTTGATAATTACTCTTCAAAACCTTATTTTCTTTTTTAAACAACTTAGCCTTATGATATAATTCTTCATAGGCTTCTAACAATTCATCAAGAGCAAAATCAGAATTTACCTCATTATCTGTGTCGTTAGTAGTGGCTACCAAACAAAGATGGGCAACCTCGTTGTCATCCAGTTCATCGGAATCTGTGTCAGCGTCACTATCATCCCATGTTGCTTTGAAAGCTTTCTTCTTCTTATTGACTTCTTTGGCCAGTGTCTTTTCTTTTGTCTTCCTTCTTCTTGTTCATGGGGCAATCCTTATGCAAGTGGCCCTTTTTCTTGCACTCATAACAAACAACATTAGTTGAAATTTTATTAACTTGCTTACCTTGCTTCAGATGAAATTTTTGAAATTTCCTTGTGAGCATCTCCATCTCTCCATTGTCTTCGAATTTTGAGGTGTTCGAATCTGAGTCCTCCTTAAGCGCTCTAAAGGAAAGATTCTTCTTTATTCTTGATGTCTTCTCCTCATTTTTCTTCATATTCTCTAGTTGGACTTCGTAAGCCATAAGGTTGCCAACTAAATCCTCTAAAGGGAGAGTGGATAGGTCCTTCACCTCTTGCATGGTTGTGGTCTTTAGAGCCCAATCGCTTGTAAGAGATCTCAAGATCTTCCTTACAAGTTGCTCCTCTGTCAGCTTGACTCCAAGATTCTTCATGGGATTTACGATCTCTCCAAACCTCGTGTACATATCTTTGAATGTATCTCCTTTCGTCATCCTGAAACACTCCTAGTTTTCGGTTAGAATCGAAATACGAGTTTCCTTTTTCTTGTTCGTTCCTTCGTAGGTGACCTCAAGAGTATTCCAAATTTTGTATGCTAACTTGCATGTCAAAATTCAGTTGAACTCTTCTTTTGATAACACACAATAAAGTGCATTCATCGCCTTTGCGTTGCTAACAATCTTCTTCTTTTGATCTATAGTCAGCACTACTCCTTCCCCCTCCGAATCGGTGTATTTTTGTTGAATAAGGCTCCATGATTCTTCATCAATCGCCTTGAGAAATACTTACAACCTTTTCTTTCAATACCCATAGTCCGTCCCTTCAAAATAGGGAGGACGAGTCGACGATTGTCCTTCGATGCGTTTTGAGGTTGATGTCATTGCTAGTAAGAGGCATTATGTCTTCTCGCAATCTCGCTCTGATACCACATGTAGGATCTTGAAGCTACTATGCTATGCGCACAAGCACACTAAATTCAAGATATTAGCAATAAAAATATTTTAACAAAGATTCAAACCACAAAAATAAATACAAGATGCATAGTGATTCCCCACTCACTTGAGTACGCCACTACCTAAGTTTCCAAGCTTAGGATTTTAACCTGATTCCCTCAACCTCGAGGGAACCAATATACTAATCGTGGTAATTAACGGGTTAATTACCTCAACCTAAGTACAATAAACCAGGTTATTATAACCCAAACAACGAGCAAAAGCTAAATACAGTGTAAGATTGAAATAAATCTTACAACAAAATCACCTAAGCATCTCAACAACAATTAAAATGATATTACCGATTAGAGAGCCTAGGAAAGACATGAATCGCTTTGTAAATGCATGAGAAAAATACATCGTTGAGTTTGCAAATGTGTAGAGGGATTAAGAACAACAAACTACTTTTTCTTCTCTTCAGAATTTGGTGAAAATATGAAAATATAGCTCTAGTATTTTCTCTTCTATTTCTTATGTATAAACTAAGAGTCTAAAGGTCTTTTTATAGAGTTAGGACCTTAGTTATTCGTCAGCTAAACATTGGGGTTTAAATCCCAACGTTTAAGATCTCAAAATTAATATTCTAGCTATTCAGATTTGGCCCAACGATTAGCTGGTACCGGTATTAAAGTATGGGTACTGGTACTAGTGGCATACTATTTTGTGTTTTAAGTTAACTTGTCATAAACAGTACTTATTGGGTACCGATACTAATCATGAGTATCGATACTCATTGCTTCCAGATTTGTGTTTTAAATACTTAATATAAATCTGTAACCCACTTGTACTGGTACTGATCATGGGTACCAGTACTCGTTGCCTCCAGTACTGGTACTGATCATGGGTACTGATACTTGCGGGGTGCAGGTTTATTTCTTTGAAAAAACCCAAACCTGTAACTCACATATACCAGTACTAAACTTTAGTACCGATACTTGTAAGTTAACAAATACCTTTTTAAACATGCATCCAACTTGATTTCTAGCCTATGTTTACAAATACTTTAAACATTACAAAATTATCTTTTAAACAATACATACTTTGAAATAAATCGAATGATCGTAATGTTTTATCCTAATTTTATCTCTATATGATTTTTACGATATAATTCTTGTTTATTTGTTGAAAGGCATACATTCTAACAAATAAGACAAAAACCTAATCTAATTGACAACTCAAAACATTTGTCCAAAGATGGTCTTCTATCATCGTCATCATGGCTTCCTCGTCAACTTACTTTCACTCAATTGCAAACATTAGTCTAAAATAATTTTATTAAAACCAAAACAAGATGGGGAACATGATTCCAACAAGTTTGGCTACTATTTTATATGCTTAAACAAACATTAGCTTGAGCGATTGCAATTGGAAACCATTGGGGCTGCAACTCAAGCACAAAAACAAACAGGCTCTACATTTGGCTTTCTTGGGCTTGACATTCAATATGCATGTCCACGGAAATGCTTTACAACCCAACTTCAATTATGACCAACAAAATGTAAAAGTGAGCTTCACACCCTCTTCTACTTACACACCTACCTTTGGCCTCTCTACCTATTGACCTTTTACCATTCAAATTCTCTAGTCCATTGGAGCATACAACTATTCATGCAACACCAAGTTTTGTTTCTTGAGATCGATGTAAAGTACTCTTACATATGAAAAAGACAAAACCTTTAAGTTTGCAAAGGCATTGTAAATTTAAATCCATCATCATTTGGTTTAAATGTATGCCTATTTACACATCCATATCATCAAAAGAAACCTTGTTCTTTGTTCTTGAAAGTTGTACACAAAAAAGGAAGTTCGATGATGGGTGGAGGGGGTTGAAGGGATGCTATGCTACTGTGATGTTGGAACAATAGGGAGATATGGGAAATAAGACAATGAAAAAGGGTAAAGAGACAATGCAAATGGTGGTTAGTGTGAGAAGAGAGTAGCGATGGGGGCAACAATGCTACTGTGAGAGAGGCCGATGGAGGAGGATTGTCATGGTATTGAATATTTTAAAAGGATTCATGCCTCATCTCATTTTATATTACTGACGTGCACGTGCACGTGTTGTTGGAAGTGTCGTTATAGTTTGCACTTGCGACGTCGGTTTTAAAGTAAAGAAACGGACGTGAGTCCAAGTGTCAATCTCAGGGAGGCGTAAAAATCAGATTTCTCTTGTCACTTATTGTCACGAAAATCGTGGGGTTTTGCTTGCAAAAAGGCACGGTTGAAAAGCGAGAGAGAGAGATAGAGAGAAAGAGAGAGAGAGAGAGATTAGGGTTAGAATTGTTTCATTCATAGCATGCAACTCAAATAGAAAATAGAGCAAGCAACTGAATAGAAAACAACTTCATTAATCATGCAGCTTTAGTTCATAAATTACAACATTAGATACATGCTTAAACATAAGTAAAGTAAAGCTTAAAAGAAGGAAAGAAAGAGAGAGAGAGAGGGAGGGCAATGAGGCAGCCACGGTGGTGGAGAGGGCTCCGTCGGTGACTCGTCATCTCCGGCGATTACAAAAGGGATTAAAGGTAGCTAGGAAGGGCGTACAGCAGTTGCAAGTAGAGTGAATGCCTTGAATGGGTGGTTGGAAGGGGTTTAAATAGGGAGAAGGGATTTCCAAATGAAGAAGGGGCTTTAGCGACGTCCAGGACGTCACTAAAACCCTTCCCAAAATGTTGGTGAAGACCCTTGCCACCGGTCGCTCGCCCGCAACCGTTCTTCCTCGCGCCCGATCCATGTGCGTGCGCCACAAGCTGTCCGATTGAAGACCGGACAGCTGGGATCTTGCATGAGGTGCTCGCCTGGATCGCACCCTTTGTTGAATGTACGAACGCTACGCTAACGTGTTTGGTTTTGGAAAACCTGTCGTTGTAGTTCGAAAGTAAAGAATTTGTGTTCAACAAATAAAATTTATACCGAAATTAAAATTCCGGGTCGAACACATGGAGGCGGACGTTTGATTTAAAAACTACGCGTTTCTTTTTATTTGTCACAGAGTAATTCAATTTAAAACTATCTAATTATTTGCAATAAATAGAAGAGAGAGAGAGTAAGAGAGAAAGAAAATATTACATAGAGAAATTAAAATGAGATGTAGAATAAACAAGGAATTTCTCATTAAGGAGATTGCTCATTACAACTAGAAAGCATAAAACAATTACTCTAGAAAGCGATAAATTTACTCTAGAAAGCATTAAAAGAATGGAGGGAGAAATGTCCTCCTCGACGATTGCTTGGAGGACGAACAAAACTACACTAGAAAGTAGTAAATCTATACTAGAAAGTAGTAAAAAGAATAGGGAGAGAGAAATCCTCCTCGACTTTTGCTTGGAGGACGAGCCGGACGGGACGACGCCTGGACGAAGGAGAACGAAGCAGGACGAAGGAGGACGAAGCAGAAGAACGGGAATGAAGCAGCACGCCATTGTCATCGTGGGATCCACTTCCAAAGGGGAACGAAAATTAGACTTTATCTCGCGAGAAGCATCTCGGGTGTGGGACAAGCTTCTCTTGAGCTTTGGAGGGGTAGAGAGGAGAAGGAAGGGATGAAAATTTCGTATGGAGGGGGTCTCCTTTTATAGTTGCAAGGAGTGGGGGCAAAATGGACATTACAACTTCAAAACAATAAATGCCCCGACGTGGGCGTAGCTTCCGCGCCCACGCGCGCCGCTTCAGCTGCCCACGTGCTCAACGCCAACGCACGCACGCTGAGTCTCAGTCGTACGATCGCGAGATCGGACGACTTAAAACGCATCTTCGCCCGCTACGCTGCGCGCCCGCCCGTCCACGCTGCGCGTCCAATCGCGCATCGGCGCTATTGGGCGCGCACAGCCGTTGGATCGCAATCTGACGCTCCACGCACCGCTCGCTTGCGCCTGATTTAAGGCTCGCGGGACTCGATCCCGCGACCTCTCCTTCGCCTGCCGCTTCGTCTCCGCTGCGCTACGCGGACGAAATGGTCGCGCGGACGAATCAGCCAGCCGCATCCACAACCGTTGGATCTTGATCTAACGGCGGAGAACGAGCGGGTGCGGGACCTTCGTAAAATGTGTGCGGCCGTTTGGGCGGCCGAGATGGCGCCATGTGGCACCATCTTGGCCACCCATCTTCTGGAAGTTGTA
Source organism: Thalassia testudinum (assembly GCA_037157565.1). Classification (NCBI taxonomy): domain Eukaryota; kingdom Viridiplantae; phylum Streptophyta; class Magnoliopsida; order Alismatales; family Hydrocharitaceae; genus Thalassia; species Thalassia testudinum. The sequence goes on along the minus strand of JAZHRO010000013.1, from coordinate 83,253,515 downwards.
GATGGTGCCACGGATGTCGGATTGACTCGATTTTTGTGTCGTTGGGCTGCGATTGTCGATCCGAATTCACCCGTGCAGTCGGATTTGTCATCTGTAGTGTAGATCTTCACCATCCTAGCCCTTGATCTTCTAGGGTTCCCCGGTCACTATCTGATGCTACGGATGTCAGATTAGGGCGATCTTGGAGTCGTTGAACTCCAATCGTCACCCTGATCACATCCATACGGTTGGATCTTTGATCCGAGGCCCCGATAAAATGTTTGCCCTGTCCAAGCACATAAAAGGAGACAATTAACCTCCATTTTATTCAAACTACTCTAAATGCAAGATGATGCATGTTATGCAATATTTATATCATGAAATGCAATCCTATGCTTAAGAACATGCATAAATAGACATTTTAAGTAGTGTAAATGTGTTTACATCACCCTTGCACCCGCGTCATCGCACGCGTCTGGCCAGGGCGCATCTGCGGGCGCCACGTCTCGCAATCTCTGTCGTCCGCTGCTGATCGGGTGGCCCAATTTCGCTCGCGCGCATCGTCGTCTCTACATTTCCGCTCCACGCGACTCGAACCCGCGTCGCATGAGCGCGGGCGTGCGCTCTAACCGCTACGCTACGCCCGCTGCTTTATCGCGGCAAGTGCAGGCGTGCACGCGATTCTCAGCTGTTCGATTGGAGATCGACGGCTGAGATCTGTCCTTCGGGTGAAGGCGGCGATCTAGACGTGGTGAGCGGGCGCCACGTGGCGCGTCATGGGCTGTTGATCATCAGATCAACTGTCAGAACTTCTTGGGTCCATTGTGGGAGCTTCGGATGTCGGATTTGGCCGATTTCGAGTCTGTTGGACTACGTTCGTCGTTCTGAATCCATCCGTGCAGTCCGATTTCTCATCTGAGACCTGCTTTGACAAGTGCTCATACAAATGGTCATTAATACTATTTTATAAGCAATCTTGACATATGATGCATGCAATGCTCCCATTCTACTGATGTTGTGTTATCTATGCCTTTTATTCTTAAGATGGGCCCTATTTAACAGAATTATCAGCCCCAAATGCAGTGTTGTCAATTACCATATATCAATATTACATTTTTTTTTTTTCGATAATAAAATTCAAATAGGGAAGCCCACACCCCTTTGGTATGCTATTGATGATCGCAATTGAATATATATATGTATATATTGAAGATGCCACATTAATCTCTTGAAGTCGACATCAATGCAATTGTGATCTACTTTGACATCTCAATGATCCAAAAGTCAGATGCTTCACAGGTGACATTGAATTTGGAGAAGCCTGCTTCCTTTCCAAGGGAGTCAAACTCTTGTCCGACCCTCTCCTTCCCTCCTGGGCTATGCGCAAGCATTCTTATGTCCATTTCAAAACCAAACTGAGCCAACAGGGTACAGTTTGGAGTCTCTAGAAGGATGGATTCAGCTATAATAAGCTTTCCAAGGTATGGCAAGGCCTTCCAACAATTCTTCAACAACTTGACACAGTAATCGTCACTCCAACCATGAATGATCCACTGCAATATATAAAAGGATGGAAATGACATTCCACATATATATAAAAACATTTAAGAGACAATCAATGTAGTGAATTATATGAAAAGAAATGAAAGAAACTTGGTGCAAGTGGAGAAAAGTACATTTTTTTTCTTTTAAAGATTATACATAAAGTTTAATTTTGTTCCATTTCCAACGATGGTGAATCATGTAAGCTTTATTAAATGTTAGTGAATGGTCCATGTTCTGTCAGAGAAGATATAGCGACTAAACTATGGTGATATCTAGGCATGTTTTGAAGATAATTAATGAAGAATTATATAATTTAAATCTAATGAGCCTACAATATTATCGATGAAGCATGGGCCACTCACCTAAGATATTTCTCTACACCAAGGAATAATTTTCATTGGAATTGGTGATGCAAAGAATGATCCATCAGTTATCAAACATTTACTTGCATAAATAGTAGATTTAGTAATCGTGCATCACATAATTTTACAATAAAAACCTGGAAACTCCATTCTATTGAGAAAAGTAAAATGCCAACTTTTCTCTTGTACAATAATGGAGTTCAATGACATCTTTGTCTACCTTCATGAAAATTACATCTCCGTGAATGTTATCAAACATATCACCACTAACATGCTCTATTCCTGCAAAAAAGAAAAACAAAATATGTCAGGTTTAAAGGAAGTGTCACTTGGAATTGAATAAAAAATTGAAAATATGTATAAGGATCTTCGCATCCTCGTTTCTAAACAAATTAATTATAAATGTATGACTTGACTCTTAAGGTGATTGGGGATGGCTATTAATTATATTTGACCATATACTTGGGTCGTATATCTTAAAAGCTCGTGACATCACATGAACGATTTCTACTGATTTTAGTATTTTTAATTGTCTACCTCCCTTATATTCTCTACTGGGACAATGGATCACGTCTTCCTCATCCCGTTTTAATCGAGATCTCTTTATGGTGAGATGATGGTGGTTTGGTGTTGTGGATGGAAGGCCAACAGGCTTACTGATGGACGGTCAACTTATCATCGAGGTAGCAATCAACCTTGTGGATTTGGTGTTGTTAGGATGGGTTTAGAGTTTAATGAGATAGGGAGATGGTGGTTAAGGGTGTAAGTTTCGATAAATCTGATCTGAACCTGAACTAACTCAATTTGAAAAGAATTGGTAAAATATGATTCGAATCAGATCGAGTTTAGATATGGATTTTATCTAAAAAACTTGACCATGTTTGGGTATTGATATTGGTATGGATATATACTCGATTAACCAACTCGAGTACCTAACTAAAATTTTCATTTATCCGATATATATAATTCCCACCATAAGTCCCTATTTTCCCAACCCTATCTACCCCATGATTCTCTCTGTGATTTTGAAGGTTTGAGAGTGCTTCTGAAACTCCCATTGAACGCTTATTACGGGGATGGGGATCTTTTGTTTGAAATGTACATATATTTTGTCTTTCTTTGTATTTTTTATTTTTTACATTTGATATATTCTCCTGAAGGACTTTGTTTGTAATAATTTCAATGGGATCAATAAAATTGGAATAGCCTGAGCTCCTATATATTGGGAATATTAAAAATAAATAATTAATGAATTGTGTTCTAGGTTTTTTTTCTTTTTTAACTCTAATTTGGGCACAATTTAATTGTAAGATTAATTTATAGGTAGGTATCCAATGAGTAGATGGGTATGGGCATGTATTTAGATTTTTATATATAATGGGTAAATAGGTAGGGTATGGGTCTGAATTTTGTAAATGGATATGAGTATAGATTTAGACAAACCCCACCTGACCCATTTGCATCCATAATGGTGGTGGTATGGTTAGAGGTGTAGAAGGATATTTAGACGGGGTAGAAGTTTGGAGGTAGAGGATGAAAATCCCCTAGAGATGTAGCTTGCAAAAATGAGAATCCATATTGGGAAAAAAAAATTATTGACATCCAATTCGAAAATGGATGTAAAGTTGACGATCCTTCTTGTAAATTACTTAATAATATTCCATTGGATCTTTCTATGCTAGTTAGCTTGTTGAATGTCAAGTGCAAAATTTGCCTCTCATTTCACCTAAAAGTGTAAAAAATTACCTGGAAGAGCAGGTGCCTCACTAGCAACATGAGGAAGGTCAAAGTTAATTCCATGGATGTGTCGATACATCAATACAATCATATGGATACACACTCTGAAGCCTCCCCCGACGTCCACCAGTGTCTTCACTTCTTCAAATCCCATGTAGACATCGAGGATGTTCTTCATGATGACACTGGAGGGATTGGACATAGCATTGGAGAACAACTCGCGAAACCTCAGATCTTTAGCCATGACTTCATGTACCGATGCCCCATGTGCCACATGGAATGGGCTTCTTCCTTCCACCACTGCCTCTTTAATATGACACTTGATTTTTATTAAAATAAATGATTACCATCACATAAGCATCATTTGTACTTATACTTAGGTATTATTTAGGATAGTTACATATAACTAATATAGAGTAGCTTTACTTAATTTTTTATGACCCTTTAGTTGTAAATAATTTTATAACCATTTAATTGTAAATATATTTAACGCATTGTAGTTAACATTAATTGATTCTTTTTGTACATAACTAACTCAATTTATTCATTCATTGATTCATTTTGTAAATATATTTGACATTTCTAGAATAAAAGAACATTTTTGAAACATAGAGAGTAATGTATATCAATAACTAACTCCCAGTGAACAACCTGGAATAAACCACTAAAAATTATATAAATAAATAAAATGGCACGACATCTGTTTGCATTGTGATACTATGCTACGACAACGACATAATTAAAATCATGTTTTTAACATGCAAATAATTTTCGTTGATCAGGACCCAAGGAATCTAATGGCGACGTCAATTTTGGATTTTAATGAAATTTAATTCGTCAATTTATGATTTAACCCAAAATGTATCAAATACTCACCTTGGTCTTCATTTTAGGTCAATTTGGGCTCATCTTGTAAAATTGAATGTTCTAAACTTTATAGAATATTTTTTTAACAAATTTTAAAAGGTTTAGATTGCATTGATTTTCATCAGAACCCTTTAAATTAAATTGAGGTCAAAATTAGGATTTTATTAGTTGTAATTCAACTTTTTTTTCATAAAATCCTTAAATAAATTAGTATGTGCCACTTATTGGAATTTTGAGCTTAGTTGTCCTTCAATTAAGTACAGATTCACCCCTAGGTTATTCTGCACCTGTATTTTACTTGTTAAAATAATAAAATTAACCTAATTTACATTATTTCCTCTTTATTTAGCCCAGACTGAATTATACCCTTTTAGTGATTAATTAACTGAATTTAACCTTGAGATTTAGAAAAATTAAGCTAGAAATGGATGATGATGTTACCATCAGATGGCACTCCTAAATTTCACTAATAGTTGAGTGGTACAAACTCTCTATAACTCTCTCTTCTCTGATTGCGCATTTCTCTGTGATTGTCTATTTAAGTCGAGGTTCCTATTCTAAAGGTCTCGATAGGCACGAAAATCTTGCTTTTTTTAAGTTATTTCTTTTTGGTAGTTTTTTTTCTTTTGCTAATTTTTTTCTTTTTATAAAAGCATAATAGAAAAGCCAAGTGGAAAGATGAATATAACTCAAAATGTATTGTAAACTATTAGTCTATTACAAGTGAAAAGAAAGATTATAGCTAGAGAGAGAGAGAGAGGCTTTTCTTGGTGATCGCTTATGAGGAAGACACGAGGATGGAGTTGTCAAGCTTATGGAACACATTTATTTTCCAATTTAAATGAAAAAATTGTTTGCTGTCAAATTACTAATTTTGTAATTTTTAATCTGTAAAATATATCCACGAGGCTAAAGTTTGTTACTGACATCAAGACAAGATAAAAATAGCATCAATAACCCAACTTGAGCTGCAATTACCATTGGACTACCAAGCAGTAACCCAACTCCATCCTATATGTTAGACTATCACTTACGCCCAATCCCTTCCCTCTTAGAATCAAAAGCCCTTGCATCGAGAGACATCCCTCATTGCAACATCTCACACCATACGCACAAAGGGACATGTTGTACCATCTGGATCGTACTAGAAGTTGTCATGGATAATTTCAGCTAGGCAGACTATTTTCCTATCCTTTTTAGTAAAATCATACTAATGTCATAGTTAGTTTGTTCATGTGCACATTTATATTGAAGGGGATCAACTGGAAAAATTACAGCTCAAAAACTAAATTTAGCCCTTGTTCCTCCAATTCACTATTAATGGATAAGAAAATAAAATTACCTTCTGATCAGTGTTATAAAACCAAGCCCATCTTGGAAGTTTGGCAGATAGTATTCAAAAGAGATAAAAGGGATGGCAGTAACAATGGAGTAATATTAAGTTTAAGCTAAGAGTTGAACGGTTTTTCAATTGAAAGGAAAGCCAACAGCTAATGTTGTTTAGTGACCTATATATATATATATTTTCCATTTTGGCTCTGTATTTTCATTTCTTAGTAAAATGGCATCGTAAGGCTCAACTAATATTAACATAAGCACTACTCACAGGTGGGAAGTGGGGAATCGTTGCACCATCACGAGAGAGAAGCGAGGATGAGGGCATCATCGGGAAATTAGATCGCAAGAGGGGTAGGTGAAAGGAAAGAGAAAATGAGGGTTAAGAGGCGGGTTAAGCCAACCTCCTTCCATCCGATGTTAGGATAATCCGAGACAAAAAGCCTAAGAGGGATTGCTTTAACCCTTATGGAAAACAAGGATTAACCCTCAAAAAGAGAGGCTAACACCTGCTGTAAACTACCCCTTAGTAATAGTAATAGATGTCTAGATATTTGTGCGTACGTGCATCATGCATGTAATAACATAATATATGTATGAGAAAGCAGATTTCCATTCCATTGGCCAGAGGATGCTTACATGCTCTCCAGTACGACTCTGTCTTGGTACATGACCAGGAAGGACCCAAACCTGTTGTTGACACCATCCTTATCAACCTTGGTTAGGTACTTGCACACAGGGGCAGGTCCATATGATCTTGTGATCACTCCGCTTGATGGGTTGGTGCTGAGAGAGCATGCAAAGATGTCGTGGCTTGCGAGAAGGCGGAGGATGCGGTCGAGAACAACAGGTGCATCGGGGTTGGAGATACGAAGCGTGGTGGTGATCTCCTTGGTGGAGAGATGCCTCCCTCCAATTTCAATGAGGAGGTCAAGGACGCCGAGTTCGATGACGGCCCTGACGGCCATAGGGTGGATGTTTATGTTGCAAAGTTGCATGGCATAACTGAACGTCTTCTTCTCTTCTTCCTCCTTGATCATTTGCAAGCTCATGGAGTCATGCTGTGCCTCTGACGAGCTCATGGCAAATTGATTGTGTTAACGTACAATGCTTTAACTGAGAGCAATGGAACCAATTCTTTTATATATAGCTGTGGCAACCAAAAATAAGAAATTTCATAGCATATATGTAAAGTAATCATTGCTCAGAAATTTCCATCAAGAACAGCCAGTTAGATGACATCAAACTAATTAAATAAAGCTAGAAGGATGAAAAGGAAATGATCAAAACTCAAATTGCTAAACTCGGAAAGAAAAACAAATTGTGTGAAATGACCAATTAAAACACAGAAGGAAATGAATAATCCCCCCCAAAAAAAAGGAAAGAAAAATGGAAGATGGGAACGGTGGAGAGGGTGGACCCGCAGGCGGATCAGCAGCTGGAGAGGAGGGAGGTTAATTGGGGGTGATGGAAGGGGAGATAGAAAGAGGTGTGCGTCCTTTGGTGGGGGCAACAAAGAAGAAGAAGAGTGAGGTGGGCGCCGCCTCTTTTTTTTTTAGTAGACATAGAATCCTTTGCGCTCAATCCGGAGGTGAGGTCACATCACCATAAAGTGGAAACAAATCCAAGCCATTGATTGGATCTACTGGTTGTCGCCATGGGATCCTCTTACTAGATCTCAACTCAGGCACAAACAAATACCGATAGAGGAGCGGTGGCCATTGATACGTAACTAAAGTGGCTTTAATCTATTCCTTTTTTGTTCGATAGCATTGTTAATTTACTAGTCACATGATCTTTAATTTGATCTTAGGGATGGATGCTTAGCCAATTTCATTTCCTTTCCTAATATATGATTGGATTTTCATTTTCTTTCCTTTTCTTTTTATTTTTTTCTTTCTTCCAAACCTTCCTTTATCATGTTATTTCATCTGTTCCTTACCCATGCCCCCGATCAACTATGCACATACAATTTGCATTTGTTCGTCGCTATTCATACTTCTAGGTATGCTATTTTGGTTACAAAAACTATGCCATTATTATGGAGAAAGAGCCTTGCTATTTTACAAAACCTTATAGCCATCCTTCCAAGTAGCTTTTATATCTCTTAAGCTATGTTTGTTTGAGGAATAAGGATATCTCATGATAGAATAGTTAGTGAAATAAATTCTATGAGTGTTTGTTTAGAGGAATGTAATAAATAATGAGATAAAATTATTGGTAGGCCAATGTAATGTTAGTGGATAATATTTTTATACCATTATATGAAAGCAAGTGAGGCTGATGTAATGCGGTAAATATACACTATAGGAAAAGCCCAATTGTCGCCAAAACCCTTTAAATCGTCGCTACATACAATCACCGAATGTTGTGTTGCTATAAGGGTTTGGTGACAGTTAAAATCATGTTCCACCACTTTTTTTCCTAGTGCCAGGTCCGAGGATCACGATGATTTGCGACGATTGTAAACCATCGTTATATGTATTGGCGATGGTTATCTGAAAAACTAGTGCCAAATGTAGGAGGGGAAATATTCAGCGCAGGAAAAAAAATTCATTTAGTGTCACAGCCCATTCCCGGCTCCCTACAGAACCCGAGAACGGGTCGCCTCGACGAACCTCAAGACTTAGTCGTCTAGTGAAAAATAACCGAATATACATTCATTCCACAACCACACAAGTAATGTAACTAAGCAACAAAAATAAAAACATAAAAGGTGACAGTAAAGCAAGAGAATGGCAATTACCATAATATTACAGGCCATCATAGTAGAACTAGTACAGTATAATCGAAATATAACTGAAATAACATGAACTACAGAAACTCACTACAACACTAGTAGAAGGAAACTACAACGGGGCTCGACTAGGTCCAGCGCCCTCAGTAGCCAGTGGCTTTGGCTGCTCGAATCCCTGACCTGTACAAGGTTATAACATCTAGAGCCAACTAACGCTGAGTAGAGTGGTGGTTAAACATGTTATGTTACTTCGCAAGCATCTTAAAAATGTCATCTTCCAGTTTCAGTTATCTTATTACGTGTTGCTGATCTCAGTATTCTAATCTGGTTCCATTACATTTCTCAATCTTCCTGTTCCCTAAGGGAACGATCTTGCTTGTAGTTTTCCCACGATGTAGAATGTACACGTGGCACTCTCCTGGCCAGGAGAGTCCTCCATGGTAATCCTACACCCGGTCTACTACCCTAAGGTCATGGTCGCAACGTAGTGATGACTACGGCACACATGATAAGTGCACGGGTAGCTACCTCACACTGGCACGTGGTCAGTCGTTTCCATTAGCGGGTACGCCCAAACATACAACACGGTACAGCATAGGACCTTATCCTCTCAAAACAAGGGTCTCGCCCTTCACAGTCTGCATATCCTCGTTCGACTATCCCGATTTTCCCAGTGGGCCTAACAAGAGTCGGTGTAGGGTGGCCAGTTCTAACCCCGGGCCCCTTGGGGTGGCTAACTCCCCCTTACACTAAGTAGCACTCCTCAGTACTACGTACACAAGGGCCAGGAGTTAACGTAGAGTGGCCAAACCCACCCCAGGTCTCCACCCAAGAAGCGGCAAGCTCTCCTCTACTCTAAAAAGGGATAGTTACACTCTTCGGCCTAACCCTCTCGAGTTAGAATTTTTCGATCAACCAGGTTGATCAAATCTACTATCCGAATCACTTTAAACGAGGGTGATTCAACCTCAATTACAACCATGCTACAAGTACGAGGGTAGCGTTCCTCTCCACGAGAAGGATTTTGTCCCATGAAGGAAACGGAAATTCGCAAAGCGAATACCCAACCAAATAACAAAGATAAAATAACAAATAATCCTATAGAGCCAACAAAGTAATTTCAAACATAAGCTTCTATAGGAATTAAGAAAACTCTCCTTTGCAAGGAGTGCGTCGAGTCGATGGCGCAGGTGCGTGAGCCACGCGACGGCGCAACGTTGCTCTCGTGAACTATGGCGGGAGAGTGGGTGCGCAAAACAGCTTAATGCTCTCAAGATGAAGAACTTGAGCTTGGAGAGCAAGAGAGACACAAAATGGTTTGAAAGTATATTGCAAGGTGTGTCTTGTGTTTCTAGGTGTGTATGGGTGTGCAAGAGGTTCCCCTCTATTTATAGAAGCCTTAGGAAGGCTTTGGATGGCTTAGGAAAGGCTCCATAGCCGTTGGGTGCAAAGCCTAAGTGAATCAACCCGAAATCAGGAACAATCATTGCACTGACAGGGTTATCAGACGTCTAATTCTGGCATCAGACGTCTGGAAGACCACTTTAGGACGTCTGATTTCAAGGTCAGACGTCTGATTTCGTGCGGGTTCCTTCCTGACTTGAATCAGATCTAAACAGGGTTCTTGTGCAAGTCGATCAGACGACATATAGGACGTCTGGCACTATGTCTAGACATTTGGAAACCTACTTTTTCGTGGGAATGGATTTGCAACGGCTAGAAAATCTCTGAGAAGAGATTTTCGGGTCAGTCGAGGCAAAATGGTCAATTATCAGACCTCTGGAAGGGCTTAAGGACGTCTGATAAGGCTCTAACGGTCAAATCCTTGAGTGTATGCTAAGAGAGCCAACGGTCCACTAATTGGACGTCTGGAAAAGTCATCAGACGTCTCCTAAGACGTCTGGTCTAAGGTCTGGACATCTGATTTCATCAGACATACCTAAGAAGTCCAGCCTAAATGTTGTCAGACGTCTGAATCAACAGTCAGACATCTTAAAATACTTTATCAGACGTCTGATTTGGAAATTAGACGTCTGGAAACTCTGTTCGAACCCTATATTGGTTTTCTAAGTTCTCTACAGAAAACCTAAGTATCCAAGGGTTGTGCCAGTGTTCCTAGGACTACTGTTAAGGTACTTTGAGGCTCTTTAACATAATTTTCTAAGGAAATAAAGAGCAAAAAAATAACGACAAATATACATGAAAGGAATAAAATGGAATTCTATCCTATTCTTCTTGTCCTTCCATCTTCAATATATCGCTCCTCGCGAATCCCCTCTGTTCTCCATCAAGCTCCTCCAATCCGTCCTGGATGAGAGCTTGAATTCCGTCTAATCACGTCTACATTTGCAATTGACCTGAAATCTAAGACTCCAAGTGCAAATGTTAAATAACATGTGTTTTGTTATCATCAAAACAAATGATCGTGGTGCTCTAGCACCAACAATCTCCCCCTTTTTGATGATGACAAAATCATAAATAATAATGCAAAAAATCCTCCCCTTTTTTGACATTATCAAAAAGGTTTGATTAATTTTAAATTTTTTATAACTCCCCCTTAACACATGCTCTTCTATAAATTTCTTTTAACAAAGGTAATGTCCTCCCCCTTTTCTATAACAACCAGATAGCTATTATTTTTCTCCCCCTTTCTAAAGGAAATTTAGCTACCTTATATCTCCCCCTTAAAAATTGACAATTAGCTTATAATTTTTTTTCTCCCCCTATCTAAATGCTTATGATAAAAGGATAGTGTAAAGGGTTTTACCTCACCTACCATGGCAAATAAAATGGCCCAAATGGTGGTGGTGGATGCCACATCGGATGGGGCTCCCATCCGTAGCTTGGAGGCCCAGGCATTGGCGCCGGTCTCCAGTCTGGTGGTCGATGTGCGGCGGGTCCATCGTTTGTTCGCCGTCTCGTCGGTCTTCCTGTTCTCCTCCTTGGTCTACTCCTTGGTTCTCCCAACTCGAGTTGACCAGCCTTGAGCTTGTAGGTCCAGTCCTTCGTGTTGTAGTTATCTCTGAACCCTACAAAACAAGATTCCAATTCTTTTTTCGATATCCAAGTGGGCTTGGATCCGGATGTGTTAGCGGGTCTCCTTGATGGAGATCCTTTCTCAATCTTAGGGCTATATAAATTATCTACTTTGTTGATTAATTTGTTAGAGTTTTCCCTAAGACATACAATTTCTTTTTCTATAGTATGTATCTTAATTTTTAAATCACAGATTTCTAACTTTAAACTATCATTTTCCTCAATCAATTTATTATTTTCATTGATGAGGTTCTGATTTTCTAATAATAGGTTATCAATTTTAGGACTAGCTTCTATGTCCTTAAGTTATTTTTCTAACCTATCATTTTCATTTTTAAGAAAACTAAGGTTCTTTTTAATACTTTTGTTTTCTATTCTTAATGATTTACTAACATCAAATAGTTCATTAAAAGCTTCTTGTAAATTGAAATTTACCTCGTTGTCGGAGTCGCTTCCGCTTTCGTTGTCGCTATTGCTTCCTCTGGCCATGAAACCAAAGCAAGCGGTTTCTTCTTCTTTTTCTTCTTCTTCCTCCGAGCTTGAATCGTCCCAAGTGGCTTGGAATGCCTTCTTCTTAGATCTCTTTTCCTTTTTCTTCTTCTTCTCCTTTTTGAGAAGAGGGCACTCTGGTCGTAGGTGCCCTTTCTCGTTGCAGTGGTAGCAACGTCTCGGACTTTCCTTCTTCTCCTTTTTCTCTTTCTTTAATTCCCTACAAAACTTGAAAAATTTTTTAAGTAAAATTCTAAAGTCTTCGTCGTCGGAACTTACCTCGCTATCCGATGCGGCTCTAAAGGCGAGAATCTTTTTCGGTTTAGGCTCCGGTGTATCCTTCTTCTTCTGCTTCAACTTTGTCTCGTAGGCCATTAGATTGCCTAGGAGATCTTCCATGTTGAGCTCCTCCACTTCGTTTTCCTCCTCGATGGCAGTGACTTTCTGTTCCCATTCCTGTCCAAGGGAACGAAGAAGCTTCCCTTGAAGCTCCCCCTTGATGAAAGTCTTCCCTAAAGCTTTCAAGTTATTTACAATGAGAGTGAACCTAGTGTTCATCTCACTTAAAGATTCGTTAGATTTCATTGAAAAAGATTCAAATTCTTGAGAAAGTAAATTAATTTTAGAGGTTTTTACCTTAGAGGTACCTTCGTGGGTTACCTCAAGTGTGTGCCAAATCTCGTATGCGGTGGCGCATTGCGAGATTCTATTGAACTCCTCTGGGCGGAGTGCGCAATACAACGCGTTCATTGTTTTCGCGTTGAGCGAGAGTTCCCGGATCTACTGTTGCGAGTATCCTCCGGCGGGTTTTTCTAGGATGTCGAAGGGGGTCTCGCACCTGGCCCATATTGTGAAATCGGTGGCTTGAAGCCACGTCCTCATCTGCAGCTTCCAGTAAGGGTAGTTGCTTCCTTCGAAGAACGGTGGACGAGTCATAGACTGGCCCTCGGAAATCCTAATTGTGGCTATGCTTCCCTCCATGATCTTCTTGCCGGGTGTTACTCTGATCTTGCAAGAACCTACTCTGATACCAATTGTAGAATCTTCCCTACCAGGAGGGGTGACGTGATAATTGCGGAAATAAAATATAAACAATCTCACAAAATACAATCACACAAAGTACACAAAGATTTATAGGTGGAAACCCAAACCGGGTGAAAACCACCACCTAACCCTCTCGAGTTAGGATTTTCCGATCAACCAGGTTGATCAAATCCACTAACCGAATCACTTTAAACGAGGGTGATTCAACCTCAATTACAACCACGCTACAAGTACGAGGGTAGCGTTCCTCTCCACGAGAAGGATTTTGTCCCACGAAGGAGACGAGAATTCGCAAAGCGAATACCCAACCAAATAACAAAGATAAAATAACAAATAATCCTATAGAGTCAACAAAGTAATTTTAAACCTAAGCTTCTATAGGAATTAAGAAAACTCCCCTTTGCAAGGAGTGCGTCGAGTCGATGACGCGGGTGCGTGAGCCACGCGACAGCGCAACGTTTCTCTCGTGAACTATGGCGGGAGAGCGGGTGCACAAAATAGCTTAATGCTCTCAAGATGAAGAACTTGAGCTTGGAGAGCAAGAGAGACACAAAATGGTTTGAAAGTGTATTGCAAGATGTGTCTTGTGTTTCTAGGTGTGTATGGGTGTGCAAGAGGTTCCCCTCTATTTATAGAGGCCTTAGGAAGGCTTTGGATGGCTTAGGAAAGGCTCCATAGCCGTTGGGTGCAAAGCCCAAGTGAATCAACCCGAAATCAGGAACAATCATTGCACTGACAGGGTTACCAAACGTCTAATTCTAGCATCAGACGTCTAGAAGACCACTTTAAGACGTCTGATTTCGTGCGGGTTCCTTTCTGACTTGAATCAGATTTAAACAGGGTTCTTGTGCAAGTCGATCAGACGACATATAGGACGTCTGGCACTATGTCTGGACGTCTGGAAACCTACTTTTTCGTGAGAATGGATTTGCAACGGCTAGAAAATCTCTGAGAAGAGATGTTCAGGTCAGTCGAGGCAAAACAGTCAATTATCAGACGTCTGGAAGGGCTTAAGGACGTCTGATAAAGCTCTAACGGTCAAATCCTTGAGTGTATGCTAAGAGAGCCAACGGTCCACTAATTGGACGTCTGGCAAAGTCATCAAACGTCTCCTAAGACGTCTGGTCTAAGGTCTGGACGTCTGATTTCATCAGATAGAACTAAGAAGTCCAGCCTAAATGTTATCAGACGTCTGAATCAACAGTCAGACGTCTTAAAATACTTTATCAGACGTCTGATTTGGAAATTAGACGTCTAGAATCTTTGTTTGAACCCTATATTGATTTTCTAAGTTCTCTACAGGAAACCTAAGTATCCTAGGGTTGTGCCGGTGTTCCTAGGACTACTGTTAGGGTACTTTGAGGCTCTTTAACATAATTTTCTAAGGAAATAAAGAGTAAGAAAATAACGACAAATGTACATGAAAGGAATAAAATGGAATTCTATCATATTCTTCTTGTCCTTCCATCTTCAATCTATCACTCCTCGCGAATCCCCTCTGTTCTCCATCAAGCTCCTCCAATCCGTCCTGGACGCGAGCTCGAATTCCGTCTAATCACGTCTACATTTGCAATTGACCTGAAATCTAAGACTCCAAGTGCAAATGTTAAATAACACATGTTCTGTTATCATCAAAACAAATGATCGTGGTGCTCTAGCACCAACACCCACGACACGCCAACCACTACAACACATTCGCCGTGCCTTGGCAAAGCTTCTTGAGCAATTTGACGTGGCTGCGAGACCGTCTTGGTGATTTCAGGTACAGGCATCCTCCGCCATTGGTGACCCAGCTTGAAGCAAGCTTAAGGTCGCTCCAGCCTTCGCCAGCTCCAAGCCCCTATCCCAGACTATGCGGAACACTCTCGCACACAACTCCAGGCGCTCAATTCCAGTCAAAGGCAGTAGTAGCTGCTGCAATTGGAAGACCACCTCTGCTGCGGGCACACGCGAAGAAGGGTGCGCGAATAGTCCCCCCTCAGAAAGTTCTGAGGCCGCGCACCCACATAAGTTAAATTTATGCCTGTAGCTGTTCGCCTCCAAACCATGGGGTGAGGTCCCTCTCACCCGACCGACCTGGTCTCGTCTACGCTCACGCCCCGTGGACCTGGTTGACTCGACCTGACCTGCACTCCATGCCCACCATCGCACACCGATGGGCCTGGTCCCAGGTACGTACTCGACCCAATTACCCGAATACATGTTGCTCTGGGAGAGCGGAACCTAAGAGAGAAAGAGAGGAGAGTGCATGCGGGTAGGGGGTAGGTTTTGCTGCAGGCTGAAGAGGAGGAGAAGCGAAGCTGAAGAAGAAAAAGGAGAAGCTAAGGACAAAGAGAAGCTAAGGGAAGGGCCATGGCAAAGAAAGGCAGAGAAGGAAGAAGCTGAAGGAAGAAGGAGAAGCTAGGAAGGAAAGCAAAAGGCAGAAGTCAGAGGAAAGAGAAGACAAAGACAAAGAGAAAGAGAAGAGGCAGTCAGTAGAGAAAGGCAAAGAGAAAGAAAAGAAGACAGAAGCCAAAGGTAAAGAGAAAGAAGAGGAGTAGAAGCAGAAATAAGAAAGAAGAAGAGCCGTAGAAGCTGAAGGCAGAAGGAGCACTGTAGCATCAGTTTAAGTCATCTGATTTTCAAATCAGACATCCAATTTGAGTTTAATTCATATACATTGAGTTCTTTACTATTTTGTGCTCTACATTTACTCCCATATTTTTGCACTTTGAGACTAATATTATTGCATATTCCTTTAAATTCTGAATTGTGATCTTGATTTCTAAACACCAATTTGCTCCCTGTGTTTGACCTCAGACTTCAAATTCAAGTAATAAAATTGTATTTGTTTTTGAATGCTTTTTGGGCTATATTACAACGTGATACTCTTAAAACCCAATTCAGCGATGACAAACATTTTGGCGCCGTTGCCAGAGAGCAACGGGCAATTTAGAAAGCTTGATTACAATTTTTGATTTGGTACTAACTTGCTATATCCCTTTTTGTTGTGGTTGTCAAAGGGAGAAGATTTCAAAGAAAGACAGCCGCACATCAAACATGCTTGGGACAGGTAAGTTCTAATTACTTTTTCTTAAGCCCCTCATTTTGAAAAAGAAAAAAAAGATAAAATCAATTAGGGCTACTTACGTTACATTCTTAGCTAATTCATCAAGTTACCTTATTTGATTTCAACAAAATTGATTTGTGCACCCATTTAAGGTAACTAGGGCTACCACATTCTTGATTGAGCCCTAGATACCACATTTGGCAAATTAAATTGGACCAAGAGTAGAGCCAAATTAAGGATTTCAATTTAGAATTTTAAAGACACACTTTCTTAAGCAAGAATCTACTCTCCCAAAAAGATGTGTGCCTAAGCCTTGGTTGACGAGATCTATTCAAGAAAACCATAAAATTCAAGCTCTTAATCTCACTTGAATCCTAAAAGAAGGGACCTAAAACTTCTCAAAGGACAAATAGGTGAAGTTGACCCACCTTGTTGGGTCAACCAACCCTGAAATTAGGTCACTTTTTGCACTCAATACATCTAAAGTTCAAGTAAAATCTTAAGCACCCTTGCTCTTTAATAAAATTGGTAGACTTAAGAGGTCAAGTCCCCATTCTGGTCTACCTGGAACATCAGTGACAAGAGAGGTTGGGTGGGGGAAACCTTGTAATTCGTGGGGGCACTCTACTGTGTAGGGGTCTTTGTGGGACTCTTCCTCTCTAGCTGCCCAGGTATTTCTCAGGTGGACGGCTTTCTGACTAAGGGGTATCATCCGCCCTGAACCTCTATAGTCATCCAAAATTGTTGGGTGTCTTGATTGGGTCCATCACATTCTACTCTCATCTAGACCATCAGTGCATGTTCGGTAGGAGATCCTTAAGACCATCCTTGAGGCCTCCTTTAGTTATTCACTCCCGTCGTGGTCAAGCCTCGACTTCCGTGTTTGTGCAGCAACCCCATCACATAGACATCTCCTCTGATTCATCTGAACCCAATTCTCCTTCTTCCATCATCATGCCACAACCCATAGAAGAAGAGAATAACCTTGAGAACCAACTTCAGCACCTTAATGATTTATTCCAAGCTTTTGTGAATCCGCCGCAGCGTCCTACGATGCGAGATCACTACAATCCTGTTGCGATGGCAATCGAACCTCGAGTCCAAATCCCGATTGGAGGTCCTAATTCTTAACTCAAGCCCAACATGATTCATGCTATTCCAAAGTTTTATGAGCTTAATTCCAAGGATCCTTTCTAGCATATCAAACAACTCAAGCATCTGGCCCAGACCTTTGGGACAGATGTCCAAAATCGGGATATTCTTCTCATGAAGATGTTCTCCTTCTCTCTCATGGACACAGCTTACTGGTATTAGACTCAAACGCATCCAATCAACACATGGGTTGAACTACAATCCAAGTTTCTGAAAAAGTTCTTCCCAATTGGTTGGACAAATGCCTTACGACACCAGATCACACACTTCACCCAGCAGCCTAGAGAACCACTTCATGAAGCATTGGACCGTTTCCTGGATCTCATGCGAAAGTGCCCCCATCATGGAGTTCCTAAATGGGAACAAGTCCAGTTTTTTTACCAAAGACTCCGTGAAGATATTCGCTTATTCGTCAATGCAACTTGCGGAGGAAATATCATGGGTCAACACGAAAATACCGTGTGGGAGATTCTTTAGAATATGTGCGAGAACTCCATCAATAATGACTCCATGGGCTTATTCGACCGGACGAATGCCTACGCATCGACGAATCTAAGGGGAGCACACGAGATGCAGGTCCTGTCCGCATCCGTCGACTTGTAATTAATGGCCAGTCGTTTGGACAAGGTCTCTATCATTGAGAAGAAGGTGGATGAGCTAACTCGACATTTGCAGTGAGCCACCTCTGTGCAAAACTCGTTCGCATAGCCGCCCTCTGGGAGGGAAGCTATGCATAACATCTATCACCGATCTTCTCAGGGGATGAACCCATATCCACCCCCGTCTGACTCAAGGATCGGAGGGAACTCCGATCCTGCTTACTGTAGTTGGGGCAACTCTGAACCCTCGTACTCTGACTTTTCTAAGGTTCCTCAAACCTTCGAGGACCTCAACGCCATCCAGAATAACCCATTCTCTGACACCTATAACTTTGGATGGCGAAATCATCCCAATTTCTTGTGAGAGGGAAATAATCAAAATCAAAGACCACCATATCAACCCCGTCCACAAACTCCTCGTTCATATCAGCCACCTCAACCTCGGCCCAACCCTACCTACCAATCTGGGCCAACACAGACACATCAGATGACTCTCATCCTTCAGACTCTGGCTGACATTCAAAAGATGAATGCGACTATGCAAAATAGCACAAAGACAAGATCACAGAGGTTCGCAATCAACTCGCCCAAATGGCGAATTCTTGCCAACCTAGCACACTCCCTTCGCAACCTCTACCAAATCTGAATAACGTGTCGAACCAGAGGTGCGTTATGAACCCAAATCTAGGCCAAGCCCACAGATTTATCAGGCCTCTTCTGTTCCATCACCTGACGAGATGGAAGCTTCGACATCATATTTGGGATTTCAGCAGCAGCCACCTATTTTACTGACACCAAACCAAAATTAGGCATGACTGAATTCTGTAACAACCCGTAGTGGCAAAGCAACACAAGACCCACCTTACCTAAGCCACTTTCAGCCTAGTAGTAACCCAAACCCTAGGATAGTTATCCAAGACACCCCTGTCCCAGATCAAGAACCTGGACCTATTCTAGAGGAACCATCAAGGGTTCCATTTCTCGAGGCCTTGACCAAGGGAAAGTGGACAAACAAACCCGTGGAACCTGAGGAGGACCTGGTCAAGCTCTTTGAACAGGTCCAAATAAACATCCCCTTGATGGATGCGATCCGCCACGTAC
This sequence comes from Thalassia testudinum, assembly GCA_037157565.1. NCBI lineage: Eukaryota > Viridiplantae > Streptophyta > Magnoliopsida > Alismatales > Hydrocharitaceae > Thalassia > Thalassia testudinum. The sequence goes on along the minus strand of JAZHRO010000013.1, from coordinate 83,234,483 downwards.
CAGCTTACGCACGATTTCTGAAAGACGTTTGTACACCTAAGCGTAAGCCGCAAACCAAAAGTGGGAACCCAATCGTATTATCAAAGTAAGCCAACTCTGTAATTTTGACCAAACTCCCATATAAAGTCAAAACACCCAGGTACTCCCCTGATTTCCTGTACAATTGGTGATATCCAATTTCATAGAGCTTTATTGGATTTAGGAGCCTCCATAAACCTGATACCTACATCCCTACTTGACCATCTTGAGGAATCTGAGCTCAAACCGACAGAGGTGACATTACAGTTGGCTGATCAATCTATTAAGTCACCTAAAGGAATTCTTGAGGATGTCATTGTTAGGGTTCGGGATTTCTATTTCCCAGTAGACTTCGTAGTCTTGGATATGGATAGTCTAGAAAACCCGAGGAATACACCGATCATGCTAGGGAGACCCTTTCTAGCCACTGCTAGGGCCAACATAAATTGTGAGGAGGGCCAAATGGAGCTAAAATTTGGGAACGAAACATTAAAGATTCACATCTTTAAGGCCCAACAAGGGATTAATTGCGGTGTTATAGAATAGATATGTGATATCAAGGCTATGGTTGACAATCCATATATTGAGGAAAACTTGACTACTTTTAATCAACCACAAGAGGATCAAAACCTGCAATCAGAGGAGTCCGAACGTGACATAGACACACCCATAACTCCCTCCCTTGCTCCTGACACACACCCTAAACCGCCCGCTGCTGCTAATAACCCTATTTTGGAACTCAAGCCTCTTCCCGATCATCTTAAGTACGTCTTTTTGGGTTCCAATCAGACATTTCCTGTGATTATCAACTCCAGACTCACACCTGATCAAGAATCCCGTCTGATTACTATTCTCCAGCAACATCGAAGAGCCATTGGATGGACTCTCGATGATTTTACTGGTATCAACCCCTCTTACTGCACACACCGCATCTATACTGAAGAGGGCACACGACCTTCCTGTGAAATGTAGAGATGTCTGAATCCTAATCTGTAGGAGGTTGTGAAAAAGGAGATCATCAAGTGGTTAGATGCTAAGATCATCTACCCGATCTCCGACAGTCAGTGGGTGAGTCCAATCCAAGTTGTGCCTAAGAAGGCAGGACTCATCGTGATCACGACTGAAACTGAAGAAATCATACCGACCCGTGTGGCGAATTCGTGGAGTCTGCATTGATTGCAGAAAACTCAATACCTCCACAAAGAAGGATCATTTCCCACTACCATTTATTGATCAGATCCTTGAGAAACTAGAGGGAAATAGGTTCTTCTGCTTTTTGGACGGGTACTCCGATTATAACCAAGTTGCAATCCATCCTGAGGACCAAGGAAAGACCACTTTCACCTGCCCCTTCAGGACGAACGCATTCCTAAGGATGCTGTTCAGTCTCTACAATGCACCCGCTACCTTTTAGCGGTGCATGCTTGCCATATTCTCAGATATGGTAGGTGATTATCTACAAGTCTTCATGGATGACTTTTCAGTATTTAGCAAATCATTTGATGATTTCCTCCTGCACTTGGCCTAGATCCTCGGGCGGAGCATTGATGTGAATCTAGTTCTTTCCTGGGAAAAGATCCATTTCATGGTGCCTGAAGGAATTGTCGTAGGACATCTTATATCCAAAAAAGGCATCCAGGTCGATCGAGCCAAGGTAAATCTGATTTCCAAACTCCCTATGCATAGCTCAATCAAGGACATCCGCTCTTTTCTAGGGCACGTCAATTTTTACCGTCGATTCATTCCTAATTTCTCAAAGATCGCGTACCCCCTGACCACTCTACTATCTAAGGATGTTCCGTTTGAAATCTCCAAGGAATGCACTCAAGCATTTGAAACCCTACGTGATCGAGTTACCCAAGCTCCGATCCTACAGTCCCCTGATTGGTCTCAACCCTTTGAGATCATGTGTGATGCATCTGATTTCGCTGTAGGAGCGGTACTTGGACAGAAAATTAATGGGAAACCCATGGTCATCTACTACACTAGCAAGACATTTGACGAGGCTCAGCGTAACTACACAATTACTAAGAAAGAGTTACTAGTCATAGTATTTGTCCTGGAAAAATTTAGATCGTATCTTCTGGGTTCCTATGTTATCATTTACTCTAATCACACTGCTGTGAGGCATCTCCTTGCAAAGAAGGATGCGAAACCATGATTAATCCACTGGATCTTGCTGTTGCAAGAGTTTAACCTTGAGATTCGTGATAATGCAGGAAAACATAACGTGGTAGCTGATCACTTGTCCCGCCTTCCTTCTGATATTATCGACCCTTCTGGACCCATTACGAAATGTTTTCCTAATGAGCACCTCCTGACTATCAGTATAGGGCTTCCATGGTTTGCTAATCTAGTAAATTACCTGGCATCACATTAGATCATGTCTGATTGGCCGATGGCCAAGAAGGACAAATTTCTTTCCAATGTCAAGTATTACTTTTGGGAAGACCGGTATCTATTCTACATCGGTGCTGATCAAATCATTCGACGATGTGTCTCGGGACAGGAAATCCAGGACATCTTGTCCTTCTGCCATGGCCAGGCATGCGGTGGACACTTCTCAGGTCATAAAACTGCAGTGAAGTCCTCCAGTGCGGCTTCTACTGGCCCATAATTTTCAAAGATGCATATAATCACTGTAGGGCATGCACTCGTTGCCAAACCTTAGGCAACATGAGCCACCGTAATATGATGCCCTTACAGCCGATTCTCATATGCGAAATCTTTGACGTCTAGGGTATTGATTTTATGGGACCCTTTCCTATTTCGGACGGCTTCAAGTACATTCTACTCGCTGTTGACTATGTGTCCAAATGGATCGAAGCCATTCTGACCCGAACCAATGATCATAAGGTGGTTATCAAATTCATTCATCAGAACATCTTTTCGCAGTTCGGGATTCCACGTGCGATATTCTCTGATGGAGGGACCCATTTCACTAATGCTCAGTTCAAGTCACTGATGACCAAATACAGGGTATCGCACCGAATCTCTACTCCTTATCACCCCCAAACTAATGGTCTAGCTAAGCTATCAAATCGAGAGATCAAGAAAATCCTCCAGGTTACTGTTCGACCTGACAGGAAAGACTGGTCATACTGACTTCGGGAAGCTTTGTGGGCTTATAGGACTGCCCACAAAACCCAATTAGGTATGTCTCCCTTCAAATTGGTGTACGGGAAGGCATGTCACCTCTTCGTCGAGTTGGAGCACAAAGCCTCTTGGACAGTACGAACCTGCAACCTAGATCTTTCTAAGGCAGGAACCCACAGAAAGCTTCAAATGAGTGAGATCGATGAATTACGCCATGACGCATATGAGAACTCGCGAATTTACAAAGAGCAGGTTAAGGCCTTTCACGACAAGCACATGTCCAGAAAGATCTTTCACCCTCGTCAAAAAATCCTACTCTTCGATGCCAAGCTCAAACTGTTCCCAGGAAAACTAAGATCAAAACGGATCGAACCTTACCTCGTCCGACAAATCTTTGGAGATGGAGCCATCGAGATCAGTCCACTCAGCCACGATTCAGAACCTTCCATCGTGAACGGTCAAAGACTCAAGCCATTCATTGACCTTACCGATACAAATTTGGCTAAGATATCCTCTACCCTCCATTCTCCCTGAGCTCATTACGTCCAGCCAAAGGCGTAAAACTCAGTGCTTATCGGGAGGCAACTGTCATTTTTGAAAAACCCGAAACCTTTCTTGACATTCCTATGCTGAATTCAAATTGCAATTTAGGGTTCATCCATTAGAACAGTCGACCCACCTCAGGTACCCATACCCGAGCTTGAAATCATCCGCAAATAGTCATCTCGACCCGTTCGCCCACTCAGAACCTGTTCTAATGAATGACCTAAGCTGAACTCGAACCCACCTAATTTATAATGACATTGCAAATCGTAGGCATGGAGGGGTATGAAAGTGCAAAACGTTGTGAAAATCAAGAAAAGGTTTCATTAAAAAAAATCACATATCCCAAAAATACCAAAAAAATGAAAATTTCTTGAAAAGAATAAAAAAAATTCTAAGGGGAGAGAAAAATTTTGAGGGCATATCAATTTTGTGGAGAAAAGAGGGGAAAAGTGAAAAATATCAAAAAAGGGGCACAAATTAAAAAGAAAAAGAAAAGAGATAGTCATTAGTAAGAAATTCAAGAATTAACTGAGTTCTAGACCATATCAAGAAAAAGAAAATGAAAGAAGCAAAAAGTGCTAATGAAACACAGAAGAGATTAGTAGAAACGCTAATTCTAAGCCTCTTAGGCTATACTCCTAGGCATAAAAATTCAAATATCCACTAAGATCGGGATAGTCCTCAAGAGGTTGGGGAAAATGCGAAGCTTAAGTATTAGGTCTAAGGTTTAGGGAGTATTCGATCTCGTTAACTGACTTGTGGTTTGCAAGACTCGGTAAGCTAAGCACCCCAGCCCACACACAGTCTGGTTCAGTGCGCATAAGTATCACAATAACGCAAATGCATTTAAATTGTTCTGAAAAAGTCGCCTAGATTAGGAGTGGCTGATCAACACAAGTTGATTTGAACGAGTTCCCGGTGCGGAGAGGCAGGATATTCCCTTCGAAGATGCGCAATAACATATCATCTCCTCGGTGCTTGTCTCCTAGGATATCTACATATCCTACCAGGGGCATGGAAGCACCCTGTGCTGGTCCAGATGCCATGGATGGCATTATCACGAAATGTCGATTGCCAGGGTCTGGATTTAGCTACAGAATGCCATGGGTGGGATTATCTCAAAATCTCGAAAGCTAGGGTTCTAGGAGTTTCCATGGGTGGTGCTATCACAAAGCATCGATTGCTAGGGACCCTTCAAGGATTGATGATGGAGACTAGGAATAAAAAAAAGCTATTCCTAGGATTGATGGAGACTAGGATTGATGATGAATACAAACCGTGTTGAGAAGCAAATCAGAAGCTAGAAATAAAAAAAAAGAGAGAAAACTCTCCAAACAATGAAAATTCCTCTACCCCTCACTTACAAAAATGCACTACAAACTGAACCAAGGCTAAAATATGTTACAAGCACGGGTTCTTTAACCGCAGAGTCCAACGAACCTTAGGATAGTTCCTGTGGACCTTAAAAAACCTTTGCAGCAAACTGAGGCTAGAGCTGGTCAGTGTTTGGTAGTCGTAGAGCACGGATTTTGCTAGGAAAATGTCATAGTACAGTGCGCAATATGATCAAACAAAGATATTTAAAGGATAATGAGACTTAAGTCCCGGTCGTTCTTCTCTGGGAGGCGTTCGTTTTACCTTTGAATTCGATCTTTTACCGTTCTACTCTGTTTAAAATCGCACGCTGGTTTCCAGTCTTCTGATTAAAATTTCACCACTTCTATTATGAACCCTGATTACGTGCACGTGTGTTAAATAGATCACAAAGGTGAATGTGTGAGTTTCTGTGCGCACGATTTTAGTGAGGTGGTAACTGTTTACAGAAAAAGGATCTATAGTCAGATTTTCTATATTTTCCAGAAACGACATATTTGTTGCAAAATATCATAAATTAAAAACTGGCAACATAAATCACACAAAAGATATTGCAATGAGCTCATGATGATTCTCAACACAAAGACATATATATATAGAAAATATATTTTTCATTCATTCATTTGGAGAGTGTTTGCAATATGAACTTGTAGAGGAAAGCTAATGGCGGTATGACTAGGTTTTGTTATATAAATGGCGTTATAGTACAGATAGTCATTGCCACTATTACAATTTTTACTCGGAAATAAAAGATCTCCCGAGGTCGAACTCAGGGAGCAAACTGTATTCTAGAGATACAAAGCTTCTATTACAAAAATAAAGAGAGAGAGAGAGAGAGAGAAATTTTTCTTGTTGGCTTCTTCTTCTTTCCTCTTCTCTTTGGTTCTTCAGTTTTCTTCCTTCTTCTTGTTCTTCCTCTGTTCTTCTTTTTCTTGCTTTCTTCTTTCTTTTTCTTCAGAGCTTCTTCTTCTTTTTCTTCTTCTTCTTCCTTCTGTTCTTCTCTTGGGTTCTTCAGAGCTTCTTCTTCTTCTTCCTTGCGGTCCTGTTCTTCTTTTCTTCTCCTTCTTCTTCGTCCTCGGAGCGTTGTCTGATTTTTCAATCAGACGACTTAAGTAACCCGCTGCTACAGTGCGTCCTCCTTCCTTCTTTCTTCTCCTTCCTCTGCGGTCTGCCTTCTCTTCTTCTTCTTTTCTCTTGTGCCTGCACACTCGCAGCTTGGTCAAAGGGCAAAAACCTACTCTACCCTCCCCCGCGTCTCTCTCTCTCAGAATTCACTCATAGGATAGCTCTCCCAGAGCTGCCAGGTAGTCGGGTACAGGTCACGCCCGGGTCCAGGCCCACCGGTGTGCGGTGGTGGGCAAGGAGTGCAGGTCAGGTAAACGGGTCGGGCCAGGTCGGCGTGGGGTGGTCGCGGACGAGGCCGAGTCGAGTGGGTGAGAGGGACCTCACCCCGTGGTCAGGAGGCAAACAGGCTAAGGCACTTTTTGCCTTTATGCGGGTGCGCGGCTTCGAAATCCCACGATGTGGACTAACTTCTGCTGCCTTCGCGCGCGCCCGCAGGACGACTCCACCTCGCCCTCTAATCAGCTGCAGTCGATGTCTAGGCCAACTGAAGAGGCAGAAGCCTTCGCGGACTTCTCCCCAACCTGCAGCACCTGGGAATCTGGGGCTGCAGGGCCTGGAGCTCGCCTCGAAGCTACTTCAGTCGTCGCTAATGGCGGCTGGAGTAGCGAACCTGTTAAACAGGAATACGGCCCTTCAACCTAATCAAACATGCGGGGGACCTTTGCCGTGGCAAGGAGAAGGTGGTGCGGGGTGTGGCAGGTCGTGGGGTGGCGTATGGTGGCGGCACTAGGTCGGACTGTGGCCGCGAGAATGGGTTTGTTCGGTGGAGTATGGTGGGGGTGTGGAGTGGTAATGGGTGAGCGGAGGTTGATCAGGGTGAGGAGGCGGAGGTTCTGTGAGGGTCGACGAGGTGTATGGGGCTGCGGAGTGATGGGAACGTCTCGCCGGAGGGTGGCCGGAGATGGAGAAGGTGAGGGTGATTAAGCGCGGTCGAAGGGCGGTTGAGCAAATTAAAGTAGGGAAAAGAAAGAGAGGAGGAAAGGGAAGAACTGTACCTACTTGGAGGGACGAGGGGGGCCGGAGCAGGGCGACAGTCGTATCGACTGTTGCTGGAGACAAAGGTGCCCAGAGAGAGAGGGCGGCGGAGAGGAGAGAGCGGTAGAGCGCGCGCTGGGTACGGCGCGATGCGGGAAGAGAAGGTGAAGGCAGCTCTGCTGCTGGTAGTACGGCAGAGCAACGAGGAGGAGGAGGAAGAACCGCCGGAGCAGGGGGGCTTCTGTCGGAGTGGGAAGAGAGAAAAAGGGGGGGTTTCTCCGTCAGATCCGAGCTGGAGAGTGCGGCAGAGCGTCGAGGGCTTTTATAGAGTCGAAATCAGGGAGGAGGGCGGAGGGAGACGACGTGCCTCCCTCGCCGGAGGACGCAGGAGATGGAGACCCATACCTTCCGCGCATTCGCACAGAAGGTATGGGTGGTTGTAGAGACCATGGAGGTGTCCCTGCGACGGCAGAGGTCGCAGGGAACCCCCAGTTGACTTGGTAGAGGGTCCCCCTTACCCTACGCGGCGCCATGCTCCGCGCAAAGTTGCCGGAGCATGGCGCTGCTCAGGGTTTTGCAGGGAGGACCCAAATGCAAAGAATGAAGAAGAGTTAGGGGCCAAAATGTAAGGGTTTCAAAAGTTGAGGGTCAAAAAGTAATGAATGAGGACCAAAATGCAAAGTCGGTCAAGAAGGTCTCTTCCTAGGCTCAAGTTTTTATGCATGACTAAATGGGGCCTAAGGATTATAATGGTGAATTTTATTTCTTGATCAGACCTTGTTTGACCAGTCAATTTACGTAAAAACCCAAATTAAGTCATTAGTTGGGCATAGTTCTCAATGTAGGTCAAAATGGGTTCCTAAGGCCAAATTGAAGGTTCTAAACCCTAAGGATTATTTTTCTACGAATTTTAGAGGATTTAGTCGATTTTTTCTTTGTCTCAAACCTCGTGAATTGAAGTGAGTTTGTTTTAGGGTTACAGACTGTCATTTAATTCCTTGGAGTTGCTGTAGCCCTTATCAGATCAGATCATCCCACTTCCCTTCTTATTAGGTTTGTTTGACCTGTGTTTGGACCCTGAATTACCCTGCTTGCAGATTGTGCTGGTAAAATTGCATTTTTACCCCTTATGACTTGTTTTCTTCTTAAACTCAGAATTCTCTGAGTTAAGCCTTTCCTTGAGTAATGTAGGATCTTTTATCCTTTGTATTAGGTCAAAATGAGCTAGTTATGGCTCATGATGAGGTTCTCATCATACCCCCATGCCTAACTTTTGCTAGTCCCTTAGCAAAAAACTTAAGGTTTCAACCTTTGTTCTAGACCATGGAGTTCTTAATAGCTTTAGATAAGTGCTTTTTCATTTGAACTCAGATTAGGTTAGAATGCTGACCATAGGCCCAAAAGGTACTCTAGTACCAATCAAGATCCAGATCTGTCTAGCCTCAGCCTCAGTCCTTAGCAAAGGTTTTTAAGGCCTACAAGAACTAACTTAAGGTCTATTGGACTTTGTGATTAAAGCACCCGTGCTTGGAATGATTTTAGCCCTGGCTCAGTTCGTAGTGTGTTTTGTAAGAGAGAGAGATAGAAAATTTTTCTATTTTGGAGAGTTTTCTCTCTCTTTTTCTTTTTAATTCTAGCTTAGGATTGGCTTTTCAACACGGTCTGTATCAGATTCCTTGCCCCCATCATCAATCCTCAAGGGTTCCTGGCAATCGATGCTTCGAGATAGCACCGCCCATGGAAACCCCTGAAACCCTGGCTATTGAGATTTCGAGATAATCCCATCCATGGTGTTCCGTGGCCGAATCCAGACCCTGGCAATTGATACTTCGTGATAATGCCATCCATGGAATCTGAACCAGCAGAGTGCTTACATGCCCCCAGTAGGATATATAAATATCCTAAGAGACAAGCACCGAGGAGATGATATTTTGTTACGCATCTTCGAGGGGATTTCCCGCCTCTCCGCGCTGGGAACTCATCTAAATCAACTTGTGTTGATCGGCCACTCCTACTCTAGGTGTACTTTTCAGAATTTTTTGCGATGCTTCTGCCTGATTTTGATTTTTATGCTTACTGAACCAGGCTGTGTGTGAGGTTAGGGTGCTTAGGTTACTGAGTCCCGTAAACCAAAAGTTAGCTAACGAGGCCAAATACTTCCTAAGCCTTAGACCTAATATTTCAGCTTTTCATTTTCCTCAACCTCTTGAGGAGTGTCCAGATCTTAATGGGTACTAAGAGTCTATCCAAGAATGCCTAAGGTTTGCGTTCTTACTAATCCCTTTGTACACTTTTCAATTTTTTTCTTGAATGAGGTCTAGAACTTAGGTTAATTCCTTAGTTTCTTACTAATGACTACTTTTTTTCTCATATTTTTGTGCTCCTTTTTCATCTTTTTTTCTTTCCTTCCTCCACAAAATTTCCTTCTCCTTTTATTCTTTTTCGATTTTTTTTTTAAACCTTTTTTTAAACCTTTTCTTACAAGTTTTGCACTTTTATACTCCCCCCCTGTGCCTAAGGTTTGCAATGTCCTCATTGTGACTTAGGGGGTTTTTTATTTACTTAGTTCATTCCTTAAGACAGAATGCGGATGATTTCTAATCCCAGATGCAAGCATCTGAGGTGGGGTCGTCTGTCTACAAGGGTGAACCTTAAGTGCAAAAAGGTGTCAAAAAAAGGTTTTGGATTTTTAGGAAAGTGACAGGTTGCCTCCCATTAAGCGCTGAGTTTTACGCCATCGGCTGGGCGCAATATGCTCAAGGGGAATGGAGGATATAAGATGCTTCAGCCAAATCAATAGAAGTCACATCAATGAACGGCTTGAGTCTCTGACCGTTCACGATGAAAGGTTTGGAATCGTGGCTGAGCGGATTGATTTCGATAGCTCCATTTCTAAAAACTTGTCGGACTAAATATGGTCTGACCCACTTGGATCGCAGCTTTCCCAGGAAAAGTTGAGTCGGGCATCAAAGAGTAGGACCTTCTGACCAGGATGAAGATTTTTCTCGAGATATGCTTGTCGTGGAAGGCTTTAACCCGCTCCTTGTAGATTCGCGAGCTCTCATACGCATCTAGGCGTAATTCATCGATATTGCTGATTTGAAGTTTTCTGTGGGTTCCAGCCTTTGAAAAATCTAAATTACAGTTCCGTACTGCCCAATAGGCTTTATGCTCTAGTTCTACAGGAAGGTGACACGCCTTCCCGTACACCAGTCTAAAGGGAGACATGCCTAACTAGGTTTTGTGGGTGATCCTATAGGCCCACAATGCTTCCGGAAGTTGGGATGACCAGTCCTTCTTGTCAGGCCAAACAGTGACTTGTAGGATTTTCTTGATCTCCCGATTAGACAGCTCAGCTAGACCATTGGTTTGGGGGTGGTAAGGAGTAGAGATTCGGTGAGACACCCCATATTTGGTCATCAGTGACCTAAACTGAGCGTTTGTGAAATGGGTCCCCCCATCAGAGATTATAGCACAAGGAATCCCGAACCTTGAGAAAATGTTTTGATGAATGAATTTGAGAACGATTTTGTGATCACAGGTTCGGGTCGGTATGGCTTCAATCCATTTGGACACGTAGTCCACAACCAACAGAATGTATTCGAAACCATCCGAAACAGGAAAGGGGCCCATAAAATCAATCCCCCAAACATCAAAGATTTCGCATACGAGAATCGGCTGCATAGGCATCATGTCGCGATGGCTCATGTTGCCCAAAGTCTGGCAACGACTGCATGCCTTGCAGTGATTGTACGTGTCTTTGAACAGTGTGGGCCAGTAAAAGCCGCACTGGAGGACTTTTGATGCGGTTTTATGCCCAGAGAAATGGCCACCGCATGCCTGGTCATGGCAGAAAGAGAGGATATTGTTGAATTCCTCTTCGGGGACACATCTTCGGATGATCTGATCAGCACCTATGCGGAAGAGGTACGGTCTTCCCAAATGTAATACTTGGCATCAGAGTGCAATTTGTCTTTCTTGGCCTTCGGCCAATCAGATGGGATCTGATGAGATGCCAAGTAATTTACCATATTAGCAAACCATAGAAGGCTAGTACCAATAGTCAGCAGGTGCTCATCAGGAAAATGCTCTGTGATGGGTCCGGAAGGGTCAATCATTTCAGAAGGAAGGCGGGACAAGTGATCAGCTACCACATTTTGCTTTCCCGCTTTGTCGCGAATCTCAAGGTCAAATTCTTGCAACAGCAAGATCCATCGGATTAATCGAGGTTTCGCGTCCTTCTTTGCAAGGAGATGCCTCACAGCTGTGTGATCCGAGTATATGATGATACGGGAACCCAGAAGGTAAGATCTAAATTTTTCTAGGGCAAATACTACAGCTAGCAGCTCTTTCTCAGTAACCGTGTAGTTACACTGAGCCTTATCCAGTGTTTTGCTGGCGTAGTAAATGACCACAGGTTTCCCATCAATTTTCTGCCCCAAAATCGCTCCTACAGCGAAGTCGGATGCATCGCACATGATCTCAAAGGGTTGAGACCAATCAGGAGACTGTAGGATCGGGGCCTGGGTGACTCGGTCACGTAGGGCCTAAAATGCTTGAGTGCATTCCTTGGAAATTTCGAAAGGTACATCCTTGGAGAGAAGAGTGGTCAGGGGGCGCGCGATTTTTGAGAAATCAGGGATAAATCGACAGTAAAAACCGACGTGCCCCAAAAATGATCGGATGTCCTTGATCGAGCTAGGCATAGAAAGGCAAGAGATCAGATCAACGTTAGCTCGGTCCACTTGGATGCCTTTTCCCAAGATTGAGTGTCCCAGGACAATTCCCTCAGGCACCATAAAATGGCTCTTTTCCCAGGAAAGAACCAAATTCACCTCGATGCATCGCCTGAGTATTTGGACCAAGTGTTGGAGGCAATCATCAAAAGATTCTCCAAAAACTGAAAAGTCATCCATGAAGACTTCCAGAAAATCACCTACCATATCTGAGAATATGGCAAGCATGCACCGCTGAAAGGTAGTGGGTGCATTGCAAAGACCGAAAGGCATCCTTCGGAAAGCGTATGTTCCGAAGGGGCAGGTGAATGTGGTCTTTTCTTGGTCTTCAGGATGGATTGCCACCTGGTTATAACCGGAGTAGCCATCAAGAAAGCAGAACTTATTTCCTGCTAGTTTCTCGAGAATCTGATCAATGAAAGGCAATGGGAAATGATCCTTCTTCGTGGAGGAATTGAGTTGGCGGTAATCTATACAGACTCTCCACGAGTTGGCTAATCGGGTAGGAATGATTTATCCGGTCTCAGTCGTTATAGTGGTGAGTCCTGCCTTCTTGGGCACGACCTGAATTGGGCTCACCCAACGATTATCGGAGATCGGGTAGATGATCCCGGCATCTAACCACTTGATGATCTCCTTTTTCACGACCTCCTGCATATTGGGGTTCAAGCGTCTCTGCATTTCACGAGAAGGTCGTGCGCCCTCTTCTGAATAGATATGATGAGTACAATAAGAGGGACTTATTCTAGTCAAATCACCGAGAGTCCACCCGATGGCTCTGTGATGTTGCTGGAGGACAGCAATCAGACGGGATTCCTGTTCGGGATTGAGATTGGAATTGATAATCACAGGAAGGGTCTAATTAGAACCCAAAAAGAAGTATTTCAAGTGAGCAGGAAGTGGCTTCAGTTCGAGGATGGGGTTATCAGCAGCAGCGGGTGGTTCAGTATAGATGTGAGGTTCAAGGGTGGGAGTTACTGGGCTATTTATATCTGGATTCGAGTCCTTAGTTTGCGGGTCAAGATCTTTCTGCGGTTGATGAGGTATAATCAGGTCATTCTGGAAGTGTGTTTCATCAACCAAAGCCCTAACGTCATAAACTTGTTCAATGACACCGCAATTGATTCCTTGTTGGGCCTTAAATATATCAATTTTCAGAGTTTGATTCCCAAATTTGAGCTCTATTTGGCCCTCCTCACAGCTAATGTTGGCTCTAGCAGTAGCCAAGAAAGGTCTCCCTAAAATGATTGGTGTATCCCTAGGGTTCACAGGTGCATCCATGTCTAAGACTATAAAGTCTACAGGAAAATAGAAATCCCGCACTCTCACAATAACATCCTCGAGAATCCCTTTTGGTGACTTTATAGATCGATCTGCTAATTGTAATGTTACCTCGGTTGGTTTTAACTCAGGTTCTTCTAGATGGTCAAGTAAGGATGTGGGTATCAGATTTATGGATGCGCCCAAGTCTAGCAAAGCTCTATCAAATTGGGTATCACCTATCTTGCAGGAAATCAGGGGAGTACCAGGGTCTTTAGCCTTGGGTGAGAGTCTGCTTAGGATTACAGAGCTGGCTTGCTCTGACAGAACAATTGGACTCCCACTCTTGGTTTGAGGCATACGCTGGGGTGTACACACATTCTTTAAGAATCGTGCGTAAGCTGGTACGTAGCGGATTGCATCCATCAAGGGGATGTTTATGTGGACCTTCTCAAAGAGCTTGACCAGGTCCTACTCAAGTGCCACGAGCTTGGTGGTCTTCTTTCCCTTGGTCAAGGCCTCAGGAAACGGGATCTTGGTTGGTTCTTCTAGGATAGGTCCAGGTTTTGGATCTGGGATAGGGGTGGGAATGTCCTGGATTACTGTCCTAGGCTTGGGATCACTACCAGGCTTGGAGTGGTTTGGATGAGGTGGGTCTTGGGTTTCCTTACCACTACGGGTTGTTACGGAATTAAGTCCTGCCTGGTTTTGGTTGGGATTGGGTAAGATGGGTTGCTGCTGGTAACCCGCAAAAGAAGTGGAGGCCTCTATCCCGTCTGGTGAAGGAACAGAGGGGGCCTGATAAATCATATGGGCATGGCCTGGGTTTGGGTTCATAACGTGCCGCAGGGTTGGCACGTTATTTGGATTAGGAAGAGGTTGGGAAGGAACTGTGCCTGGCTAGCGAGAATTTGCCAACTGGGCCAATTGGTTTCAGACCTCTGTAATTTCGTCCTTGTGTTTCTTTTGAATAGCCGCATTTGTTCTTTGAATGTCAGCCAGAGTCTGATGGGTAAGGGACATTTGATCTTGATTTGGCCCTAATGGATAAGTAGGGTTGGGCCGAGGCTGAGGCGGCTGGTAAGGATGAGGGGGTTGTCGGCGGGGTTGAAAGGGTGGTCTTTGGGTTTGGGAATTTCCCGCCCACTGAAAGTTGGGATGGTTTCGCCATCCAGGGTTATAGGTGTTGGAGAACAGGTAGTTCTGGATGGCATTGAGGTCCTCGCAGGTCTGAGGAACCTCCAGAGAGTCAGAGAAAGAGGGAATGGAATTCCCCGGGTTGGTATAGAGAGGATCGAATGGACCTCTGGTTAGAGAATCAGATGGTGGATATGGATCCATCCTAGGAGAAGATTGATGGAGAATATTTTGCACAGTTTCCCTTGTGGAGGGGGCTGTGCAAAGGGGTTATGCACAGAGGTGGCTCGCTGCAGATGCTGAGTCAGTTCATCCACTTTCTTTTCAATAATCGAGACCTTGTCCAATCGACTGGCCATTAATTCCAGGTCGACTGATGCGAACAAGCCCTGTGTCTCATGTGCTCCCCTAAGATTCGTCGATGCACGGGTATTCGACCTGTCGAATAATCCCATGGAGTCATTGTTGATGGAGTTCTCGCACATGTTTTCGAGAATCTCCCACACGGTGTCTTCATGTTGGCCCATGATATTTCCTCCGCAAGTTGCATTGACGATAAGACGGATGTCCTCACGGAGTCCCTGGTAAAAAGATTGGACCTGTTCCCATTTAGGAACTCCGTGATGGGGGCACTTTCTCATGAGATCCTGAAAACGATCCCATGCCTCATGGAGAGGTTCCCCTAATTGCTGAGTGAAGTGATTAATCTGATGGCGCGAGGTGTTGGTCCGACCAACGGGAAAGAACTTTTTCAAAAACTCGGATTGAAGTTCTTCCCAAGTGTTGATCGGCCGGGTCTAAGTCTGATACCAATGGGCGACCTTGTCCATAAGAGAAAAGGAGAACATCTTCATGAGAAGAATATCCCGAATTTACACATCTGACCCAAAAGTTTGGGCCAGATGCTTTAGTTGTTTGATATGCTGGAAGGGATCTTCGGAATTAAGTTCATGGAATTTAGGTATAGCATGAATCATGTTGGGCTTCAATTCGGAATCAGGTCCTCCAGTCGGGATTCTGACTCGAGGCTCAATGGCCACCGCAGCAGGATTGTAGTGGTTCCGCATCATAGGACGCTGCGGTGGGTGCACGAAGTTTTGGAAGAGGTCATTGAGTCGTTGGAGCTGATGCTCCAGATTGTTTTCTTCCTCAACTGGCTGAGCCATGATAGGGGAAGAAGAAGAGCTTGGTTCTGAATTAGAAGAGAGAATAATGTGAGGGGGTTGCTGCACAAACACGGGCGTCGAGGCTTGGCCTTGACGAGAGTGAATTTCTAAAGGAGGTCTTAAGCACCTCCTACCGTACATGCACTGTTGGAGTGGAAGAGTTTAGAAGGTGCTGGACCCAATCAAGACACCCAAAAATGTGTTGGGTGACTATAGAGGTGCGGGGCAGATGGACCCCTTGATCAGAAAGATCGTCCACTTGAGAATTACCTGGCAGCCAGAGAGGGTGAGTCTCGCAAAGATCCCTACACGGTAGAGCGTCCCCACGGGTTACAGGGTTTCCCCCACCCGACCTCTCTTGTCACTGCGGTTCCAGGTAGACCAGAATCGGGATCTTGACCTCTTAAGTCTACCAATTTTAGTTTAAGATTAGGGTGCTTAAGGTTTCACTTGAACTCTTAGGTGTTTTTGTGAACAAAGTGGCCTAATTTGAAGGTTGGTTGACCCTAGGGATCAACTTCACCCAGTGGTTCCCTTGAGAATTTAGGCCTTATTTTTTTTTTTTTAGGGTTCAAGTGTTTAGAGAGAGCCAATTGCTTAGGATTTTCCTTATTAATTATTTTCAATCAATGGCTTGGGCACACCTCTTTTGAATTTCCTCAATTCTTAATTAAGGGGTGTGTCTCTGAAATCCTAATGTTTGACCTTATGTTGGCTCTACTTGGTCCATTTAACTCTTTATTTGGGTAATTAGGGCTCAGGCAAGGATGTGTTAGCCCCTAATCACCTTTAAAACTATGTGCAGGAATAATAGTTTCTGAGAATATGCAGCTATTACTATGTATAAAAGACAGGTTATGCCTATTTCTTTCTTTTTTTTTTCTTTAAAATTTTAGGGTCTAATAGGAAGTTACCTGTCCTTGGAGTGGCTATGGTGCGGCTGTGTCCTTTTGTTTCTTTCTGTACCTGCACAAAAGAGAGGAGAGATTATTAGAAACTTACAAATATAAATTTTATTACTTCTAGAATAGCCGTTGCTCGCCGGCAACGGCGCCAAGAATAATGGCGGTATGACTAGGTTTTGTTATATAAATGGCGTTGTAGTACAGATAGTCATTGCCACTATTACAATTTTTACTTGGAAATAAAAGATCTCCCGAGGTCGAACTCAGGAAGCAAACTGTATTCTAGAGATACAAGGTTTCTATTACAAAAATAAAGAGAGAGAGAGAGAGAGAGGAATTTGTCTTGTTGGCTTCTTCTTCTTTTCTCTTCTCTTTGGTTCTTCAGTTTTCTTCCTTCTTCTTGTTCTTCCTCTGTTCTTCTTTTTCTTGCTTTCTTCTTTCTTTTTCTTCAGAGCTTCTTCTTCTTCTATTTCTTCTTCTTCTTCCTTCTGTTCTTCTCTTGGGTTCTTCAGAGCTTCTTCTTCTTCTTCCTTGCGGTCCTGTTCTTCTTTTCTTCTCCTTCTTCTTCGTCCTCGGAGCGTCGTCTGATTTTTCAATCAGACGACTTAAGTAACCCGCTGCTATAGTGCGTCCTCCTTCCTTCTTTCTTCTCCTTCCTCTGCGATCTGCCTTCTCTTCTTCTTCTTTTCTCTTGTGCCTGCACACTCGCAGTTTGGTCAGAGGGCAAAAACCTACTCTACCCTCCCCCGCGTCTCTCTCTCTCAGAATTCACTCATAGGATAGCTCTCCCAGAGCTGCCAGGTAGTCGGGTACGAGTCACGCCCGGGTCCAGGCCCACCGGTGTGCGGTGGTGGGCAAGGAGTGCAGGTCAGGTAAACGGGTCGGGCCAGGTCTGCGTAGGGTGGTCGCGGACGAGGCCGAGTCGAGTGGGTGAGAGGGACCTCACCCCGTGGTCAGGAGGCAAACAGGCTAAGGCACTTTTTTCCTTTATGCGGGTGCGCGGCTTCGAAATCCCATGATGTGGGACTAACTTCTGCTGCCTTCGCGCGCGCCCGCAGGACGACTCCACCTCGCCCTCTGATCAGCTGCAGTCGATGTCTGGGCCAACTGAAGAGGCAGAAGCCTTCGCGGACTTCACCCCAACCTGCAGCACCTGGGAATCTAGGGCTGCAGGGCCTGGAGCTCGCCTCGAAGCTGCTTCAGTCGTCGCTAATGGCGGCTGGAGCAGCGAACCTGTTAGACAGGAATACGGCCCTTCGGCCTAATCAAACACGCGGGGGACCTTCGCCGTGGCAAGGCGAAGGTGGTGCGGGGTGTGGCAGGTCGTGGGATGGCGTCTGGTGGCAGGGCTAGGTCGGACTGTGGCCGTGAGAATGGGTTTGTTCAGTGGAGTATGGTGGGGATGTGGAGTGGTAATGGGTGAGCGGAGGTTGATCAGGGTGAGGAGGCGGAGGTTCTGTGAGGGTCGGCGAGGCATATGGGGCTGCAGAGCGATGGGAACGTCTTGTCGGAGGGTGGCCGAAGATGGAGAAGGTGAGGGTGATTAAGCGCAGTCGAAGGGCGGTTGAGCAAATTAAAGTAGGGAAAAGAAAGAGAGGAGGAAAGGGAAGAACTGTACCTACTTGGAGGGACGAGGGGGGCCGGAGCAGGGCGACAGTTGTATCGACTGTCGCCGGAGAAGAAGGTGCCCAGAGAGAGAGGGCGGCGGCGAGGAGAGAGCGGGAGAGCGCACGCTGGGTACGGCGCGACGCGGGAAGAGCAGGTGAAGGCAGCTCTGCTGCTGGTAGTGTGGTAGAGCGACGAGGAGGAGGAGGAGGAGGAAGAACCTCTGAAGTAGGGGGGCTTCTGTCGGAGTGGGAAGAGAGAAAAAGGGGGGGTTTCTTCGTCAGATCCGAGCTGGAGAGTGCGGCAGAGCGTCGAGGGCTTTTATAGAGTCAAAATAAGAGAGGAGGGCGGAGGGAGACGACGTGCCTCCCTCGCCGGAGGACACAAGAGATGGAGACCCATACCTTCCGCGCGTTCACACGGAAGGTATGGGTGGTTGCAGAGACCATGGAGGTGTCCCTGCGACAGCAGAGGTCGCAGGGAACCCCCGGTTGACTTGGCAGAGGGTCCCCCTTACCCTACGCGGCACCATGCTCCGCGCAAAGTCGCCGGAGCATGGCACTGCTCAGGGTTTTGCAGGGAGGACCCAAATGCAAAGAATGAAGAAGAGTTAGGGGCTAAAATGTGAGGGTTTCAAAATCTGAGGGTCAAAAAGTAATGAATGAGGACCAAAATGCAAAGTCGGTCAAGAAGGTCTCTTCTTAGGCTCAAGTTTTTATGCATGACTAAATGGGGCCTAAGGATTCTAATGGTGAATTTTATTTCTAGATCATACCTTGTTTGATCGGTCAATTTACGTAAAAACCTAAATTAAGTCATTAGTTGGGCATGGTTCTCAATGTAGGTCAAAATGTGTTCCTAAGGCCAAATTGAAGGTTCTAAACCCTAGAGATTATTTTTATACGAATTGTAGAGGGTTTAGTCAATTTTTTATTTACCTCGAACCTCGTGAATTGAAGTGAATTTATTTTAGGGTTACAGATTGTCATTTAATTCCTTGGAGTTACTGTAGCCCTTATCAGATTAGATCATCCCACTTCCCTTCTTATTAGGTTTGTTTGACCTGTGTTTGGACCTTGAATTACCCTGCTTGCAGATTGTGCTGGTAAAATTACATTTTTACCCCTTATGACTTATTTTCTTCTTAAACTCAGAATTCTCTAAGTTAAGCCTTTCCTTGAGTTATGTAGGAGCTTTTATCCTTTGTATTAGGTCAAAATGAGCTAGTTATGGCTCATGATGAGGTTCTCATCAAAAGCTTATACATGAATGCTTAAAAATGTAGATCTAGCTATCAGAAAACGATCGCATATAAGAATCTATGAGGGGATTTTCCATGCATCATTTGGGGAAAATAAGGACTACCCTACTAAGCAGTAATTAAAAGCAGTAAATGTAAAGAACTAGCTACTAATCTATTAGAAGTGAGGGCATTCTGAGGTGGTCTCCGATGGCCTTGGAGTGGTAGAGAGGAGAATGAGGGGCAACCAATGGAGCTTAGGCCGACCCTTGGAGAGAGAGAGAGGAGTGATCCAGCATCCCAACATGGTGTCCTTCATGGTGGTGCTTAGCTCATGGAGATGGTGGTGGAGATGGTAGTGGCTAGCCTAGATGGAAGTGGATGAGAGCCATGAATGTGGATGGGAGCCAATCAAGTATGGCCAAAAAGTGGATGGGTGAAAATGGCCACCCCTTAGGTCTTTTTATAGACCTAAGGGATTCTCTCTAGAGAAGTGTGGAACTCTCTAGAGAGAGCCCAAGAGTGGTTGACCAAGAGAGGATAGAAGTGGTTCTTAGATCCACAATTTGTGGATCTAAGAATTGAATGCCTCTTGGTTGCTAAATTTGGCAACCAAGAGTTGGTGCCACTTCAAGAGGGTTCTAGAGAACTCTAGAGAAGTGTGGGTGTGTGAATGGGTGTGTGTGTGTGTGGTTGTGCCCTAGGTGTCTAAGAGGTCTAGGTTATGTCCTAAGGGGTTTAGGTAGGTGTATACCTTGAATTAGGGTTGCATGCCCTAATTACTAAGGGGAAATTGCAATTAAACTTAACCTAAGTTTAATTGAATAAGTGTAAACCTAATTGAGAGTGAAATAATTCAATTAGGTTGGGTTTAGGTCAATTGGACTCTCACTAAGTTCAATTGAACTTGTGTGGGTTGAGATTTAAGCTCAATTGGACTCAATGAGTCCAATTGGCTTAGGTGATGGTAATTGACTTTGATCTAAGTCAATTGGGTTTGGTGAGGACCTAATTAGGTCCTTAGGTAGGTCTAGAGGTGATGTACTAGGGTTAGGACACCTTAATTTAGGTTCCTATGGGGTTAGGATTAGGCCTAGGGAGCTAGAGATCCAAGATCAAGGCTTGAATCTCAAAACAGGAACTGGAGACCAGTTCCAGACATCCAGAAATATGATCAGACGACTTATACTCAAACATTAGAAGTCCGGACCTCATTTTTGGACGTCCAATCTGAGTCAGGAGGAAATCTTGGTTCTGTTTTGGGTATTCTGCAGAAATTGGATGTCTGACAAAGTATCTGGATGTCCAATAACACTGTAGAAGTGGGTTTAAGGTGTGCGGGAGTTGGCTAAGGGTCCTGGACATCCTATAACTTTTCTGGACGTCCAGATAAGGGTTGGAACTAGGGTTTTAGGGCTTCCTAGGGTGTTATGACCTAATCTAAGGGTGGCTAAGGCTTGGGGGAAGTCTTTAGGCTATCCTAGGACTAGGATGGACCTAAGCTCTTCACATTTTACTATTTTATTCCTACTTAATAGAATAGCAAACCTTAACTCCCTTACATCATTATTCCTACATCTAATCTAAGCCTTCTGCTCCAGCTCTGCTGCAACACCTGTTATTCTTGATCCAGCTTCAAATCCTACTCCAGATCCAACTCCTGATTAGCTTATTACCTGCAATTGACATAATACACTTAATCAGCACATTATATCATTATTTTATGCATAGCTAAAAGAAAGCAGTAAAGATGCAGATAATGCTTATGCATGCATGAATAACCCTAACTTATGTTAAGTCCTAGCTTAATCTAGGTCAATTAAGACCTATGATTGATGCGCAATCAGTCAGGTCCAGATCTTGGTTGGTACTTGAGTACCTCTAGGCCTACTATCGGCATTCTAACCTAATCCACATAAGAAAGCACACATCACAATTTTGAGCATCAAAAGGATTACATGGTCTAGAATCAAAGTTAAAACCTTAAAATTTTGCTAAGGGACTAGCAAAAGCTAGGCACGGGGGTATGATGGGAATACCATCATGAGCCCTAACTAGCTCATTTTGACTTAATGAAGAGAATAAAAGATCCTACATAGCCAACTAAAGGTCTTAATTCACTGAATAACCTTTCTGAGAGAAAAGCAAGAAACAATGGGTAAAACTACAATTTTACCATTGCAGTATAACAATGGGTTTTCTCAAGGGCTAAAAAAATGTCAAAAGGTCGTAACAAGATAAAAAGTTGGTTGGATTTGACAGAAAAGGGTTTGTGTGTATCCTGTGAATTAAATGACTTCTTGAAACCCTAAAACAAGCCCACTTGATTAACCAAGGTTCTGGTCAAGATAAAATTCACCTAAACCCTCTAAAAGTCATAGGAAAATATTCTCTATGGTTTAGAACTTTCAATTTGTTATTGTAACCCATCTTAACCTAGAATGGGGTCTCAGATAGATATTTGCCCTAATTTGGATTTTTGCAAAAATTTTACAGTCAAATGTGGTCAAACCCAAAATCCAACTTCACCATTGGATTCCCTAGGTCCAAATTAGGTTTTTACCAAAATTTGGATCCAAGATGAATTTACCTTGACCTAGTTTGCAAAAAGGTCCAGTCTAATTATATTTGTACCCCTATCTTTCAAAAACCCTTGCAAAAGGGCCCCTATCCTCTTCATCATTTTCGCAATTAGGTCCCTCCGCTATTATAGCGGAGGAATCCTACTCCAACGAGCTTTGGAAGGTGGTTTCTCCCTGATTGCCCAGAGAATCCCCTTCAAAATTGGAAAGGAGATTCTCTAAGAAAATCCCTCCAATGTGAATCCAGTTTGATGACCTAATTCCTTCCCAATCTCTCATACGAATGCATGAGAGATTTGGGTCTCTTTTGAGTTTCCTTCTGCAGAGATCTATTTAAGAAGTCCTAGATCCAACCGACTCCTTTAAGCTTGAAATCGATCGGAGACCCCCTCAAATTCTTCTCTCCTCCGGTTGATTTGCTCGTCAAGCTCTGGCGACCTTCCCTACTCTCTCTCATCGCCTGACCACAATACCAGTGGTAGACACTTCCTCCTTGCTTTCTTCCGCATCACGCAACACCCGTCGACGCCCTTGTCACCCCCCTCCATCCTCATCAACCTTCTCTCTCTAAGCGCCTTCATCTCCGGTGTCGACTACACCTCGACCGATGTCACCTCTGCCTCCCTTCATCTCCTAACACCCCAAATAAGTTCCCTTCCCCCTCTTCTTTCTTCTCCACTTTTTATTTCCTAAAATCGATCACTTCTGACCTCCATCACCCTCATCTCCTTCATCTCCGGCCACCAACTCCGGCGAGACCGCTCCACCACCACAGGCCTTCCCACCCCTCGCAAACAAGTCCATAAGCATCCCCTAACTCAACTGAACATTTCCTCCCACTTCACACACCACTCCACTCACTCACACACCTCACCGAACACACCTACACCTTCTCACACAGTGTGCCCTAGGCACGCTTGCACAAGCATCCCCACGACACACCAACCACCATAGCACATTCATCGTGCCTCAGCAAAGCTTCCTGAGCAATTTGACGTGGTCGTGAGGCCGTCTTGGTGATTTCAGGTATAGGCGTCCTCCGCCATTGGTGACCAAGCTTGAAGCAAGCTTAAGGTCACTCCAAGCTTCGCCAGCTCTAGGCCCCTGTCCCAGACTGCATGGAACACTCTCACACACGACTCCAGGCACTCAATTCCAGTCGAAGGCAGTAGCAGCTGCTGCAATTGGAAGACCACCTCTACTGCGAGCGCATGCGAAGAAGGGTGTGCAGATAGTCCCACCTTAAAAAGTTCTGAGGCCACGCACCTGCATAAGTTGAATTTGTGCCTGTAGCTATTCTCCTCCAAACCACGAGGTGAGGTCCCTCTCACCCGACCGACCCAGTCTCGTCCGCGCTCACGCCCAACAGACCTAGTTGACCCGACCTGACCTACACTCCTCGCACACCACTGCACGGTGGTGGGCTTGGTCCCAGGTACGTACCCGACCCGATTACCCGAATACGTGTGGCTCTAGGAGAGCAGAACCTAAGAGAGAAAGAGAGGAGAGTGCGAGCAGGTAGGGGGTAGGTTTTGCTGCAGGCTGAAGAGGAGAAGCGAACCTGAAGAAGAAAAAGGAGAAGCTAAGGGAAGGGCCACGGCAGAGAAAGGCAGAGAAGGAAGAAGCGGAAGGAAGAAGGAGAAGCTAAGAAGGAAAGCAAAAGGCAGAAGTCAGAGGAAAGAGAAGACAAAGACAAAGAGAAAGAGAAGAGGCAGTCGGCAGAGAAAGGCAAAGAGAAAGAAAAGAAGACAGAATCCAAAGGTAAAGAGAAAGAAAGGAGTAGAAGCAGAAGAAGGAAGAAAGAAGAAGAGCCGCAAAAGCTAAAGGCAGAAGGAGCACTGTAGCATCAGTTTAAGTCGTTTGATTTTCAAATCAAACGTCCAATTTGAGTTTAATTCATATACATTGAGTTCTTTAATATTTTGTGCTCTACATTTACTCTCATATTTTTGCACTTTGAAATTGGTATTATTGCATATTCCTTTAAATTCTGAATTGTGATCTTGATTTCTAAACACCAATTTGCTCCATGTGTTCGACCTCGGACTTCAAATTCGAGTAATAAAATTATATTTATTTTTTAACGCTTTTTCGACTATATTACAACGCGATACTCTTAAAACCCGATTCAGCGATCGCAAACACCTCTCCCACCTGAGTATGGCCTCAACCTTAGCTGGATCCACAACCAGCCCAACTCCCGAAATCACATGGCCCAAGAAGGTAACATGTCCCAACCAAAACTCGTACTTGCTGGATTTGGCGTACAGTCTGTGCCGTCTTAAAGTGTCCAAGACCATGTGGAGATGCTGTCTATGTTGTGATTGATCTCGGGAGTAGACGAGTACGCCGTCAATAAAATCCACCACGAACTGATCCAGGTACGGTCGGAAGACGCGGTTCATCAAGTCCATGAAAGCGGCGGGGGCATTGGTCAGTCCAAATGGCATCACCAAGAACTCGTAGTGACCATACCACATGCGAAAGGTTGTCATGGAGACGTCAATCTCCCTGATCCTCAACTGATGATAGCCCGACCTCAAATCTACCTTTGAAAATACTGTGGCGTCTCTCAGCTGATCGAAGAGATTATCGATGCGAGTTAATGGGTACTTGTTCTTGACAGTAACCTGGCTCAACCATCTGTAGTCGACGCACAGCTGAAGAATACCATCCTTCTTCACAGATAGAATGGGGGCTCCCCATGGGGAGGCACTGGGCCTCATGAAGCCCTTCTCTAACAGGTCATATAACTGTGACTTGAGCTCTCGCAGCTCAAGCAGGGCCATCCGGTATGGTGCAATAGAAATGGGGCCAGTCACCAGTACTAGTGAGATCTCAAACTCGATCTCATGCTCAGGTGGTAGTCTTGGCAGTTCCTCTGGAAAGACGTCGGGGTACTCATGGACTATCGGAATACTCTGTAAGTCGGCCATGGGGCTAGGCTCTACCATGACACAAGCGAGGAAGCCCTCGCAACCCCGGCTCAGTAGCTTCGCTGCTCGAAGGGAGGCAACTCCAGTATGGAGAAAATGATCTTCCTCCCAAAGCAATCCACTAGGGCATGGCAAGTAGCCAACCAATTCATCCTTAGGATTACACCGAAATCCTCCATTGGGATCATGATCAGGTCAATCGGGAGACCATGTCCCCCTATCATGACCTCACAATCAGTGAAAACCTCCTCAATGACGAACACCTATCCATGTGGGCCTCTAATCAGGAATGGCTCCTCTAAAAGGACACTGCTTGACCCCAAGTTGACAGCAAAACCCGTAGAAACAAACGAGTGCATGGCACCGGAATCAAAAAGTGTGTAAACGAGTCTGCCTGAAACTATAACCATACCTGCCACTACGGAGCCTGAAACTCTAGCATCTCCGTGAGTCAGGGCATTAATACGCCCCTCAACCCTCAGTGCAGAAGAAGCAACCATGCTTTGGGCCGGGCGAGAAGCAGCTAGCCGGTACCCTTCTCGTGACTGCTATCCTCCTCCTCAAGACTGGTAATCGCAGCTACCAGATCAACCTCTAGTGCTCGAAGCAAGGAGCGTCTGCTGTGCTCTGGCCCTGGATGGGTAGTCCCTCCATATGTGGGCCGAATGGCCACATTAGTAGTAAAGGGGAACGCAACCTCCTCCCGCTGTCTGCTGCCCCTGCTAGAGGTTGGGCGAGGGTTTGTTGCAATCGGCAGGTCCCTGTCTAGGGCCCCCAAAGGTCCATGGTGTACCCACAGAATGGGACGGCTCTCCCACTGGTGCCATGTGCCTCCTCTCACGACGACACTATGAGTGCTCCTGCTGGTATGGCCTCTTCCGTCCTCCCCTGTCGACGTCTCGCACAAACGGGTTAGTCTCCTCGTAGGTCATGGCAGCCTCAACCACATGGGAGAAGGTAGGTAGCTTCAGGGGCTTTACATATCCCCTAATGGTAGGTCAGAGGCCTTAAGTGAACCTCCACAGGTGCTCCTCCTCGGTCGATGCAGTTGTCGGGGCAAAGCGTGACAGCTCGAGGAAACACATACGGTATGTGCTAACCATCATCACCCCCTGACGGAGAGTGTGGAACTCCTACCTCCTCTGATCCTGCCAGGTCTGTGGGAAGTACTACTCGCAGAAGAGCGCCACAAACTGATCCCACGCCAGCTCTCCCTCCTCCTGTCCTCTGACAACCCTCCACCACCTGTGGGATGCACTCTCCAGCTGATACGTGGCAAAGGCCACCCGGCACTCTACAGGAGGACGAAGCGTGTAAAAAATCTTCTCCATCTACTCTAGCCAGTCCTTAGACTCA
This sequence comes from Thalassia testudinum, assembly GCA_037157565.1. Taxonomy (NCBI): domain Eukaryota; kingdom Viridiplantae; phylum Streptophyta; class Magnoliopsida; order Alismatales; family Hydrocharitaceae; genus Thalassia; species Thalassia testudinum. The sequence continues at coordinate 83,208,426 of JAZHRO010000013.1, read as the reverse complement.
AACGGGCTCTCCTCCCTCATGAAGGAAGGGGGCTTTAGCTTCCTGAACTAGCTGAAAATCTCTTGGTGGAGCCGCAATGGGGGGACAAGCGCAGCTCCAGGCAAAGAGGACTCATGCCCCGAAGTATCTAAAGAAGGCAGGGGTGGTGGAGGATCACCCCCTCCCCTTCCAACTCGTCCAGTGTCGTGGCGGCTTGCCTGCGCAAGGAGGACTCCCCCTCTGCATCCCTAGGAAAAGGCACCTGTGGAGGAGGTTGCTAGAGCTCCTCTCGTATGAGATCTCGGATCAGCAAGGCAAGGTTCGGGGCCTAAACACCCGGAAGGAGGGGTGGAGCGGCCCCATCCTCGACCTTCGCTCGCCCTCCCTTGCGACCATGCCCATGGCCACGACCACGTCCGCGGCCCGCCTCAAGAGCTCCATGACGAGGCATCTCCTACACAGAGATCGAAGAAGAGAAGGAACTGTTACTGGTTGTTTGATTACAAAGGAAAGGTAAAGACTCGGAAGGGACAACCAAAATGAAACAATGTGATGGCCATTCTAGCTACATGTACGAGCATGGTTACTCCTAGACCATTCGATTCATTTTTCAGGACAACCTTGCTCTGATACCATCTTGTCATGGCCCATTCCTGGCTTCCTACAGAACCCGAGAACAAGTCACCTCGATGAACCCCAAGACCCAGTTGTCCAGCGAGAAATAACCGAATATACATTCATTCCACAACCACACAAGTAATGTAACTAAGTAGCAAAATTAAAAAAATAAAAGCTGACAACAAAGCAAGAGAATGACAATTACCATAATATTACAGGCCATCATAATAGAACTAGTACAATATGATCGAAATATAATTGAAATAACATGAACTACAGAAACTCACTACAACACTAGCAGAAGGAAACTACAACAAGGCTCTACTAGGTCCAGCGCCCTCAGCAGCCGATGCCTGTGGCCACTCGAATCCCTGACCTATACAAGGTTATAACATCTAGAGTCAGCTAATGCTGAGTAGAGTGCCGGTTAAACATGTTATGTTACTTCGCAAGCATCTTAAAAATATCATCTTCCGGTTCAAGTTATCTTATTAGGTGTTGCTGATCTAAGTATTCTAATCTGGTTCCATTACATTTCTCAATCTTCATGTTCCCTAAGGGAACGATCTTGTTTATAGTTTTCCCGCGATGCAGAATGTACACATGACACTCTCCTGGCCGGGAGAGTCCCCTGTGGTAGTCCTACACCCAGTCTACTACCTCGAGGTCACAGTCGTGACATAAAGGTGACTGCAGCACACATGATAAGCGCACGGGTAGCTACCCCACACTGGCATGTGATCAGTCTTTTTCGCTAGTGGGTACGCCTAAACGTACAACAAGGAACAACACAGGAGCTTGCCCTCTCAGAACAAAGGTCTTGCCCCTTACAGTCTGCATACCCTCGTCCTACTATCCCGATTTGCCCAGTGGGCCTAACAAGAGTTGGTGTAGGATGGCCAGTCCTAACCCTGGGCCCTCTAAGGCGGCTAGCTCCCCCCTACACTAAGTAGCTCTCCTCGATAGGAGTCGACGTAGAGTGGACAAACCCACCCCAGGTCTCCACCCAAGGGGCGACAAGCTCTCCTCTACTCTAAAAAGGGATAGTTGCTCTCTTCGGTACTACATACATGAAGGCCAGCTCACCTCCCTAAAACAAGTCCGAACAGCCACCCATGGCAACATGTTCCAGAACCATCCAGTTCTCCATACTACAGTATTCTTGTCTATTCTACATTCCCAATAGGGTTCATACATGAATTTTTCTTATTCCATATCCAGTTTGTTACATACAGAACAGGCATCTCGGTTTCCACAGTACGAGTTCATTTTTTCTATTCATAACGTAGTTCATTTTAGGTAATATAGGCAGCTTATGATTTACATGCATCTTCTCTAGCCCTAGTGTTCATGTCACAACCTAGAGTTTAATCGATTAGATGCATTCTAAAGCATGCATTTACTTCTTCCTAAGGTTCAGTTCACATCCTAGGTTTAACTAATTTTTATGCATGTACTTTATTAATTTCGAGATTAAGGAAAAACCACTCTACCAGGGAAACCAGGTGGAATGGGGGCTCGTACAATAGCTCCCGATGTCTCCGCAGGTCCTGTATACTCGATGGACTGGCGACCTATGATAGGGATTGACAGGTCAAAAGTGTTCGAAATGACATGGACAAAGTACCATTACATAGAGAAACTCGTACGGAAACCAGAGACACTTCGTTTACAGAAAATCGACATGGTTTTGGCCCTGAACAACCTCAAAAACACCACCTTGACCAAAATTAGAAGTTTGGGAAGAGTCCCAGATGTCTTAAACGTACTCAGGGTCTGACCTTGCCCGGGATGCTTTTTCCGGACGTCTGGGACTCGGTGCAGACATCTAGGAGTGTCTTCAGTCGTCTGGAAACACGTCCGAATGTCTAAAACTACCTCGGTCTTCACGCCAGTGCGCTTCCCAACCTCTGACCCATGCGCATGCATGGTCAGAACTTTGATGGAAAAATAAATCGAAAATATGCGCTATCAGACGTCTGGAAATGCCTTAGGACGTCTGACCAGACGTCTGGCATACTCTGCAGAACCGTTGGCGAGTTCTTCTTCTCCTCGTGCTACTGCTACTGCAGCAGAACTTGCTATCGCAGCACCGACAGCTCTCCCCTCTCGCACACGCTTCTCTATCTCCCTGCTCTTTTTCTCCTCCTCTCGGCTGCAGTGTGCAGAGGATGGAGGAGGGACGAGGGGGGTTTAAATGGAGGAGGAGGTATGGGGGAGGGAATGTTCTAGAGAGGGAGGTGAGGTTGTCGCAGGGGAGGGGGATGGCGCGGTATGCGGGGTGAGGGGGAGAGAATGGGGCGTATACGATGAGGAGAGGTGGTGGGGAAATTGCAGGGGACGTCCCTGTAATTTCCCTATTCCCCTCACAAACCCTCAAAACAAAAGATAAGGCAATGAAAATTGTAGGAAAACCCCACGGATTCCAAAAATTCCAAACGACTACAGGAAAGGGTCATTTCATTTAGCGACGGTTTATATCTAAAAATGTCATTGCCAAATACCATAACTTGTTGCTGAAGCAGGTTGCGCGGGAAAATTATGAATTTTTGCTACAGGTGATAACGATTGCCAAAAGTTGTATTACCGTCACCGCTATTGAAGAGTTGGTTGGAGGAGAGTGAGAGACACTAAAATTTGGTATTCAGCAGCGATCTATGAATGTCGTTGTATTGTAATCGATGACGATTTTCTTAAAAACTGTCGCTAAATATAGGGTTTTTTTTTTAAATAAAATTATTAACTAGGGTTTATAGCTACATGTACCTACTGATGCGATCGCTTACGGTTCGTATAAAAATATGTCGTTATTACAGTATATGTCACAAATAGAAATCGTTGTTGCATCAATTTTATTTAATTACATAATTTTTACTGGTTTATTCCAGGTCATTCACTGGAAGGCAATTATTGATATATATCACTCTCTAAGTCCAAAATTATTCTTTAATTCCAAAAATATTGGTTTTATGTACAATTATGAATGAATTAATTAATGTATGAAAGAATGAATTAATTTTATAAGTAGGAATGAATTATAAATTCTTGAAATAAATATTTACAATCAAGTATCAAACACTATAACTAAATACTATATTCTATCTATTTATAACTTATCGTAATAATTATATCTATACAATAATATGTTATAAAATATATCATACTAACTTAACATACTAACCTTATAGTAACATATATAATATGTACAACGACTTATATAAGCGTCGCTAAACCTTAGGAAAAATTATAAACATGAACTAAGGCCAAAATAAGGGTATCTAGTGACATTTATTGTATCTACAGTGACTTATTTATCTGTCAGTAAAGCTTATAAGTTATTTATATACATATATGAGCTCAAACACTCTATATACTACGTATTCTATATTAACATATTCTTTATAGTATACTATACTTATATACATATACACATATACTATATACATGTTACATATATACAGATACACACGCATAGAGAAAACTTAGCTTTTTTTTCTTTTTTTACTTGGTTACAGAGGCTCCCTTCTTCCTCTCTTCCCTTAGTTAATTAGGAATGATTACTGTTCAGCTTTAACAAAAATTAGGGTTTTTAATTGGTAGGCAACCCTTTTGAGGGATACACAGCAACCTTAAGGGGTGGGACCAGACCTCTACTAAAACCACCCATAATTCGTTATTAAGCCTCTTAATTCTGGTTTAAGCTCATTAATGGGCCCATTCAGGCCCATGCACATTGCCAGGCCCCCGACCCACACCGCACTCAAAGTCTTATGCCAATACCAATGCTAATGTCATGTACAGAGGGGATAAGAGATAAATTTCGGGTGCCTGGCGCCGGTGATGACTGAAGTAGACGTAGCAGAAATACAATTTAAGTGCCCAGGGGTGCTTTGCCACACACGATGTGGCGCTTTTGTTAGCACCCCACAAGCACTACAGCTGCTGACTTGGGTGTATTTGGCCTTCGATTTGAGGGTCATATATTATTATGATTTAAAATTAAATTATATGATATTAAAGTATTTACATAGGGCTATATGATTATATAATTTATTTACAAAATTAATTATATTTATTATATAAATAAATTAGCTAAACTTAACAATTTATACATACTGATTTATAGGTTTATTTCTTAATTAACGTTCAAATTAGTTAATTAATGGTATAATTGACCTTGTACAGAGTTAATATATATATTAAAGTATTTAATACATATTTTGATTGTATTTTACAAGTTTTATTTTAATTAATTTACATTTAAATATCCATTTTCAGGCTATTTTACATATAAATTAGGTATAAATAGTATAATACAATATAAATATAGTTAAATTAGTTTAAATTACTTAAAATATTATAATACAAATGTACAGTATAAATCATCTCAGTTATAACTTAATTTACTAATTTATTTTAATTTAACTTAATAACTTAGCTAGTAACTTAATAAATTAATTATTTATTATATATACATAATTAAATTATGATACAGGGTTTATAATATACCTAATACATATACAGATATGTATATACAGTATCAATAGTAAATACAGTTATTTACAGGGTTTTATATATTTACTTAAGTTATAGTGTATATAAGTTAGTATAAATAATAAATAGTTATATGATTAAGTTATATACAGTTTATATAATCTCAAATATTTAATTTACATTATACAATATATATATATAAGTTAGTTATACCTGTTATACACCTATTTTACAATATATATACATGTAGCTTACTATATAGCTTATATTTACAAGTATATACATAATATACAAGGTATTTTTGGGTATTTTTGAAGTTTTTCTACTTTTTATGGTTTTTATATATTTTATAGAGATAGGAGATGAGAGAGAGAGAAAGTGATGAGAGCTAGAATGTGTTTTTGGTATTTCTATACGTTAAGGTCTTTTATTAAGTTTTAAGGTAAACTAAACCGTCAACTGGTATGTTCTACCAAACCAGAGGTTCAGAATGCCTTGAAACTTAGCATACACCTAAAAGTATACCTAATCCTACTCTCTACACCTTTATTTTATTTTTTTATATTTTTTATATCATTTTTATTTATTTACAAAGTTCATACAACCTAAGCCTAAGAAGGGTTTTCTAATGTGAACCTAAGGCCTTGAATCCTAGTCTAAAGGCTAGATAGGCAGTAAACTACCTCAGATGTGCTCAAAACATTTTAAGACAGAGGTTCCAGCCAATAAACATGATTTTCATTCAATTTATCCTTTAAATTCCTAATATGAATAGTTAGGCACAAAAGTAGCTGATAATGGATGATTACAAACACAATACATGCTATTCAAATGTAATTAAAAAGCATAAAAGTACATGAATGCTTGTTACAAATTATTGCACACATTACAAATATGTCAGCCATTCAACTATCCTAATTCTAGCCTATTGTTCTACTAATTCAGCCAACAGCAGTAGCAACCAAGCTGCTGACAGCAGTTGTAGCACTAAACAACGGCTAAGTTGATCTTGCAGCAACAGCTCTAGACGACTTAAGAAAAATTCAAAGGGCTGCTGCAATGTATCTATTTCCAGCAGCTACAGCAAGTTTGATAGCCAAATCCAACCCATTATCTTTATTATATACAAGATAATAGAATTAGATTGGAATTTAATCCAATAAAAAATGTTGCTGCTATGCAGCCTTTTCTTGTGCTAAGATTGGGAGATTCTAAGCCTAAAATTCTCAAATGAAAACCTCTATTTAAAACTGATCATGCACCAAATTCACATATTCACGAAATACCATTGAAATCCAAATCTCTTCTCAAATCAGAGTTGTAAAATTACTTCCTAGATCTGAGATGAGTCATTCAAACTCATTAAAACTCATCTCCAAATTCTTTTAAACATCATGCAAGAACAAAATCTATCTCCCAATTGACATTGACATCTTAATAGGGTCACCTTCCTATATTATAGACAATATAAGATAGCCTCTAATCAAGATATCAAAGCGTGAAAGCTTGACTCAAAATCCTTTAGATCTGACTATGCAAATAGGAAGAGAGCTTCAAATCAGCAATGCTGATTATCCTTAGCTTTCACACCTAGAATCCATTCAAAAACCATATTTAAAGAGAAATAAGGTGTAAACTCATCTTCTATCCAAATTCAAAATAAGATGCATAAGACTCATTGCAATACACCCAATTTCACCATTAAAAACATCATATATGTTCTGAAAAATTTGGGAATTAATTCCCTCTCGAGGAAAACTTGAAAACCACTTAAGAAAATGATTTATCCTCTCTCTTGCGCCATAGACAGCATGAAGAGAGAGTCTAAATATCTCAATACAAACCACTGTAAACAAACCTAAATCCTCAGATTTTCGTTCAAAACCAATAGAGGGACCTTGTGAAAAGGATGGCATGAATGGAGAGTCCCTCAAATGGATTGTAAGCATTCAAATCAGATCTAATCTACAATTAATCCAGCGATATTAATCCAACAAATTTATAATCTACAAGGAGGTGGAGTGCGAATTCTACACTATATTAATCTACTCCTAGCTAGCAATCAATCCAGCAAATTTCCTACATCTAATCTACTTCTATCCTACTCTAAATTATACTAACTAAACTACAATTAACTCGAAAATATGGAAATCCTATTCTAATCAGATGAATGGGACCTGTTGAGAAGATCTGCAACTGGTGGCTGTAGCGACAAAAGGGGAGGATCTCCAACGGATTGAAAGTCCACTAGTGAAACTCAGGGTTGCCCTCAGGTGCTATGTGGTCCTTAGCAGCGAGGAGAGTCGGAGAAGATGGAGTTGCTTTACTTATGGCGCCAGAATAAGGTCGGGTGGAGAGGAGAAACTGGAGAGGACGAAGAGATCGCCTCGAGAAAGTAGGAGAGGAGGTCGATCCCTTACGTGTGAGGTAGTGGAGGTGCTTAAGTAGAGTGATCATTGAATCAGGGCACCGTAGTGGTGTGATTAGATGGTTAGGGCGTGGGCGGTGGTGATGAGAGGAGAGGAGCACGGGCAAGTTTAAATCAAATCCTAGCCGCTAGATCAAATCTGGGAGGAGAGGTGACCACACGTGCGGACTCGCGCGAAGGTTCGATTGATTGGTAGCCACAGATCGAGTGATTAAGAGAATGAACGGTCACGATGGCCTCAGTTCTTCGGGTGCTACAGTGCACCCACAGCGTACAGGTGTTGTGGGATCTATTGGTGTTTTTGCGCATAAGGCCCCTAAGCGAAGGGGTAGAAAAATAACAGAGGGACCCTTAAGTGGTTAGGAATCTTATCAAAGCAGTCCTAGAATGTTGCAGATAGGTCCCTGCAGGTATCAAATCGGTCCCTGGAGAGATTTTGTAACAACCCAATTCCCGAGTCCCTACGAGACACGAGAACCGGACTAACTCGACTATTCCCAAGACCTGGTCGTCCAACGAGGAAGTAACCAAAAGAGCAGTAAAATAAACCACATTCAGCATGAATATAACTAACAGTAAGAAAATACAGCAGTAAGGAAAGAAACCACTACAGTATATACCACCACAACAGTAGAACAACATTCATAACATAATATGAACTGCAGGTAAAGAAAAGTACAGCAGTAACAAGAACTACTCACTACAGTGGAACCAAAAAGAGGTACAAGAGAACAGTGGTAACTCTACTGGACCCTACTCGGCCCACGTCCTCTGCAGCCACTAACCCTGGCTGCTCAACACCTGGTCCTGAAAGGAAATGAGTGTAACACGTCAGCAAAACGCTGAGTAGAGTGGCAGCTAAACTAAAGAAACAGTAAAGTGTACAGTAGCTGTTTTAATTTTCTTTCTTCCTTTATTTACGTCTTTCTATTGTTTCAAAATTTATCTATTTCTCAGATCCTTCACTTGATCTCGAATGTTCCTCGTGGGAACGATCTTGATTGCAGTCTTTTCCAAAAAGTAGAAGTAGCACGTGGTGCTCTCCTGGCCGGGAGAGTCCCCCGTGGTGATCCTACTCTCAGTCAACCACCCCAAGGTCACGGACATGCGTAACGGTGACTACGGCACGAGCGATAAACGCACAGGTAGCTAACCCGCACTGGCACGCAGTCAGTCATTTCCGTTAACGGGTGCGCCCAAAGCACAGCACAGAACCAGCACAGGGCAAAGCCCTCTCAGTAACAGGGGTCGAACCCCTCCACAGTAACCAAACAGGGGCCTTGCCCCTCCACAGTCCGCGCACCCTCGCCTGACTACCCTGGTTTGCCCAGTGGGCCTAACAAGTCGGTGTAGGAGGCTAGCAGAATCTCGGGTCCCGTGGGGTAGCTAGTACCTCCCTACACTAGTAGCTCTCCTTGGTACTACGTACACGAGGGCCAGCAAGTCGGTACAAAGTGGCCAGTCCTGACCCCGGGTCCCTGGGGCGGCTGGCTCCGCTCTGCACTAAACAGGTACAGGTACTTCCCTTGGTACTACGTACCCAAGAGACAGCACACTACCACGTCTTTCTTTCTCAGTTCCATTCCTTTCTCTTTCCAGGAGTTTCACTCCTAATCCCCCATAGGGTTCCAGTTCTTTTAACTCAGCACATTCAGGTTTCACCTTTCCAGTTTCACGTTTATACATCCCATATTCTCAGACATGCTCATTTATTCATAACATGCAGCTGTTAAACCAATTTACAGGTAGCTATTATTTCCTTTCCACATTTTCCAAGACTGCAGTATTCATATATTCCACTAGTTCTTCCCATCCTAGGATTCATGCCATACCCTACGATCTATCATACAATCTAGTTTTCCAGCCCTAGGATTCATGCAACACCCTATGATCTACCATTCATTCTAGTTTCTCATTCCTAGGATTCATGCAATGTCCTAGGTTCTATTTATGGTTCCATAATTTAACAGATTATACAAATAAACTTAAAAGCCACTCTACCGGTTACAACAGGCGTACTGGGGGCGTGGTCGGGAATCCCGCGTACCTCCGCAACCCCCGAGACTACAACAGAATAGGGTCCTATCACAAGGATCAAACACAAGGAGTTTCTCAAAATAGTATACAACTACTGTAGACGGGTAGAGGATTTAATTTCGAAAAGCACGCAACTCGAAACGTAGAAAACGGACTCCGAACGGGTCCTAAACGGGTCGAAAACGACGAAATAGTGCAAAATCAGACGTCTGGAACTTCTTCCAGACGTCTTAAAAGTGGGGATCAGATGGTACCTTGTCCTGTGTGGTCTCTCAGACATCCAGAAGCCTACAGGGGAGTCTGGCCTAGTTCCCAAACGTCCGATGGTCACCCAGGACGTCTGAAAGTCGTTCCAGTCGTCTGGCACTGCAGCCAGACGTCTGATTCGCGTTGGATGGCGAATCCAGAACCTGTGCGTACCCATTTCTCTCTCTCAGTATGGACTACCGAAGAAAAGGAAGAAGGTACGAAAATAACTTACCTTTCAGACGTCTGGACCGTACTCCAGACGTCTTCCCCGTCGTCTGGTTGGAAACACAGATGTCTGATTCTAGAAAAACTTCCAGAATCAGAGCGTGACTCGCCCTCCGCCCGCGATGCACGGCCGCACCGCACCTCGTCTGCCTGCTGCTCCCCCGCCGGCCGGCTCTAGCAGCCCCTGCAAGCTCACCCTCGCGGCCGAGCGCCTCCTCTTCTCGCACAGCACCTCCTCCCGCACTCGCGCACTCGCGCTCGCACTCGCGCACCGGCTGGAAGGAGAAGAGGAAGGGGGTGGAGGTGAGAGTGAGGGCGAGGCTTTTTAAAGCCGCGCGGGGAGAGAACGAGAGAGAAAGTGAGAGAGAGGGGCGCAGCCTGCGCCCGCAGGAGGGAGAGGGAAAAAGAGAGGGGGGTGCGTTCGCAGGTCTGCGCGCTCAGGCACGTAGACGAAACCGCGCGTGTCGAAAAAAATCGAATCCCAGATGTCTGGAAGGGGTCCAGACATCTGGTCCGACGTCTGGGCCACCTCCCAGACGTCTTAAAAGACGTCTGAAGCCGCGCGTCCGTAACAGATTTCTAAGGAACAAAATGTGATGTGTGAAGGACCGAAATGAAAATCCTTAAATGCAAGGCCCTATTGATTTCCAAATGCAACCAGGTTTTTAATGAAGGTTAATTGAATATATTAGAAGTTAATTTTACTTTTGATTTGGAATTTTGAGCTCATTTATGTGTTCAATTTTCAATTGGATCATCATTTTACATTTATTAATAGAATATCTCAATAATTGACCTAATTATGTATTTTTAACACAAAATTGATATTTTAGATCTTTTTCTCTATTCCCACACTCAACCCTTTTTATGTGTTAATTCCATAGTATTTAACCTACTTTCTAACTTAACTTAGGAGATTTAGAAATAATGAGTCACAACTCATCACCTACCAAACCAAGATATAAAAGTAAATCAAACTAAAATAAAAATGCAAATCATTTATATATGAAAAGAGTTCAACTATTACAAAAGATATATATGATAATACACTACATTGGGGCACCTATGCCACCAGCTCCTAATCTACCCCTATCGTCATCGTCCTGTTGTGCAGGTGTATTAAACATCGATTGGTCAAGTCCAGATTCTCGGAGGAATGCCATCAACTCCATCAACTACTAGCTCTGCTGCTCTAATAACTCATCATGTTGCTCCATCCTGGAAGTGGCTACCTGGAACCGTGAGGTCATATCCTCCAATCTCTTCTCCCTCTCTACCTCTCAACGTTCCATTGTCTCCATCTTCTTATTCAGATTCCCCACTTGGGATGTTGACGACAACGATCCTTTTCTCCCGTATCAAAAAGAGAGTCACGTTCCTTTCCCTACTACGAATAAAGCCTCCATGCTCTGGAGGCATCAGAATCCTGAATGCCTCCTCTGGTGTCACCAGAGGCCACTACAACATACTTTACTTTTGTCATCAATTAAAAATCGACGGCAAAACCAAAATAACCGACGGAACTCAGCGACATCATTATTATCATCCTATTTCGTTTTGCCGTCGGTTAGATGGCACATCTGACGTCAAAATAATGTTTGACTATCAGACAGATTGGATATTTCGACATCGTTTCAAAATTGACAGTAATTGTATTTGCCATCGGTTGTCTCAGAAGCAACGACATATGTAAGTCACTTTTTCTCGCCTTTACACGCCCTTTCTTTATTTTCATCATCGTTTAAGTAAATTTTCCATCTCTTATATAAGAAACAGCAAAAATATTTTTGCCGACACTTTTCTTGGAAGCGACGGCATAAAGGTGACTGCAAAAACATTTTTGCTGTCGCTTATTCAAATAAGCGACGGCATAGATGTGACGCTAAAAATATTTTTGCCGCACTTATCATAATAAGCGATGGCATAAAAGGAGAATTGTGAAATCGAATCACCAAATCCATTTAGGTGAAATCCTCATCCTATGTGTGATTATTTGTTCTTTTGAATGAACCTTTCCCCTATCAACAAACCCAATAGAGCTCAATAAAGAAGGGCTCCGATCAATTTTCTTCCTAAGAATCATACTTGTAAATAGGTTGCAAGCGGTTCCCCTCATTTCTAGACCTGCAACTTGGGAGTCAAATCATGAAGGCCACGTTTAAATGGAAGACAAAGCGATAATTTTAAAATGATTTATCAACCATAGTACAACCCGAACTAACCCAACACAACCATATTCCTAAACCCTAACCCAAACCAAACGTGTAAACCATAGCCCAAGTCAAATCCTAAACCCTAAACCCTAACCCAAATCAACCGTCCAAACCCTAGCCCAAGTCAAATCCTAAACCCTAAACCCTAACCCAAACAAGCCGTCCAAACCCTAGTCCAAGTCAAATCCTAAACCCTAGCCCAACCCAACCACCTTAACGCTCTCCCAACTCAAACCCTAAAACCCTAACCCAAGCACCATATATGCAACCTAATACCAAACCTAAACAACATAAATTAAACCCAACTAAACCTAGGGAACTCAATGTTCCAGGTCCTCTGCTGATGAGAGCCTCATCATGAGCCATAACTAGCTCATTTTGACCCAATAAAGAAGATAAAAGCTCCTACATAACCTAGAAGAAGGCTTAACTGAAGGAACAAGTGCTCTGAGAAGAAAACATGAAATAAAGGTTAAAACTGTAATTTTACCATTTCAGTACATAAAAGGGATTTCTCAGAAGCAAAACATAGGTCAAATGGTCCAAATAAGATAAAAAGAGGGTTGAGTCAATCAGAAATGGGTTTATGTGCAATCTAAGAATTAAATGACACTTGGTAACCCTAAAATAGACCCGCTTAAATTAACAAGGTTCCGGTCAGGATAAAAATTGAGTAAACCCTCTAAAAATCATGTAAAAACATCCTCTAGGTCTTAGAACACTTAATTTGGCCTTTGGAACCTAGTCTGACCTAGATTAGGGTCCTAGCTCCTCAATTAACCAAATTTTGGTTTTTACGCAAAATGTCCAGCCAAACGAGGTCAAACCTGAAATCCAACTTCTCCATTAGATTCCTTAGGTCCAAATTAGGTTTATACCAAAATTTGGACCTAAGGGAAGGTCATCTTGACCTACTTTGCAATTTAGTACACCCAAATCACAAATAGGTCCATATCTTTTGAATATCCTTGCAAAGAGCCCCCCAAGTTCTTCGCCCCCTTTGCAATCCGGTCCTACCGCCATTGTTATGGCAGAACCGAGCTCTGGCGAGGTTCAGAGAGGGATTGCTCTCTAATCCCTCAGAGATTCCCTCCCAGAAATGGAAGGGGGATTCTCTGAGGAATTCCCTTCCTTCTAAAGCCAATTACAATCACTGGTGTGAACCCAATCTCTCATGCGAACGCACGAGAGATTTGGGTATCCACCTTCCTTCCAACTCCGGCGAGCCGGCAGACCTAATTGCGCACTCTCCACGCGCTGATAGGAGCGGCCAGCACCTATAAAACACCCCCTAGACCCTGTCGCAGGACCCAAGCTTGATTTTGATGGAGATCCCCTCCAAATTCCCTCTCTCCCATCTCCGGCCAAACGACCCGCAAGCTCCGACGACCTCCTCCCCTCCTTCTCGTCGCTCTGCTGCCATACTAGCAGCAGAGTCCTCTCCGCCTCTTCCTCCCGCGTCGCGCTATACCCCGCGCGCGTGCTCCTGACCTCATCTTCGTCGCCGCTTCCTCCCTCAGGGTCTTTCTTCCCCGACGACGGCAGTTACGAGCCGTCCTCTCCATCGCCTCCCTTCCTTCCAGACAACCCCAGATACATTCTCCATCCTCTCCTCTCTCTTTTCCCCCTACTATTTTACTTGATTACCCCTCGACAGTACCTAACCATCTCCATCGTTCTCGCCTCCGACCGCCCTTCGGCGAGCTGCCCACACCACTCCGCCCCTCCACACGGCTCGCCAACCCCCTCGTGAGCTTCGCCTCACCACCAGGAACCCATTCCACCCCATCACTGCCACTCCATACCTCCACAATCACCCCCCGACCAACCCACCATCCCCGACCACAGGTTGACCTAGGCACGCACGCCTAGGCCGACCTGCAACCTGCAACATCGCCCACCGCCTTCGCCGTGCTACGGCGAAGGTTTCCAGCTATTCTGATTGGGCCAATAGGCCATTCTGTTGGATGTCAGGTGTACGCTCCGGCCGCCATTAACAGCCGAAGCAGCAGGGAGCTTGGAGCAGCTTCGGGCATCAGGCTTCCCAGGCTGCAGGTGCAGCAGACTCTCGCGAAGGTCGCAAAGCGAACGAGGCCAGCCAGTCGCACAGAGGAGCCATCAGCTTGGGCAATCGAGTGACGAAAGCTCTGCGGGCACACATGAAGGAAAGATCGACCAGATAGTCCCACATCGTGGGATTGCAAAACTCAGGTATCATATAAATTGTTTTTGTGTTTTCTTCTTACTGCCTCCGTAAGCACAGGGGTGAGGTCCCTCACTGCCCCCACACGCCTCGTCCGCGGCTTGACGTCGCGGATCTGGCAGATCCGACCCGACCTAAACCTACGCACTCCTCGCGCATCACCACTTGCCGGTGCGCCTGGTCCCGGGTGCGAATCCGACCCGACTACCCGTGTGGCTCTAGGAGAGCGTGCTTGAGTGAACTGCTTGAGAAAAAGAGTGATGCTTGGGTAGAGGGACGGGGGTAGGTTTTTGCTACTGTGTGGTGTGTGCAGGAAGGAAGAAGTGACCGAGGCAGCGAACACTTAGCAGCTGAAGAACAGGAAGAGAAGAAAGAAGAGGCTGTGTAGCAGTGAAAGGAGAAGTCTTCGCCGAGAAGAAGAAGAAGGAAGACAAGGCAAAAGAGAGAGAAGAACAAAGAAGAGGCCAAGTGAAGACTGCAAAGAGATCAGAAGAAAAAGAAGAAGAAAGAAGAAAGGCAAGGCAGGAGAAGAAGGAAGATACAGAAGCAGAAAGGAGAAGAAGAGAGAAAGAGAGATCACATTTAAGACGTCTGATACAGAAATCAGACGTCCAATTCTACTTTTTTTTTTTTTCACAAATCCTTCTTAAAATTCTCTCTTTGAATCAATTATATTTGCATTTAACAGTTGTATTCTTTGGTTTTACAAAGTACTGAGATTGCTCCCCGTGTTCGACCTCAGATACTCTAGTTGTTCGAGTAATAAAATTCTTTATATTTGTTTAAACGTTTTATCGGTTATACTACAACGTAATACGCTTTAAATCCGCACAAAATCGTTGAGAACATTTTGGCGCCGTTGCCGGGGAGCAACGGGCACTTTTAAAGCTTTTGATTACAACTTTTCTATCTAATATCTGACTTAACTTCTCTCTTTTGTTGTGTTCAAGCAGGGAAAGCAAAACAAAAAGGAAAGAACAATAACTGCACAACAGACTCTCCAAGGAACAGGTAATCTCCATAAGCCCTCTCTCGTAACCTTCTCGCAATCTAAAAAGGAAAAAAAAGAGAAAAATCAACTTAGGGCTACCTGTTTCATATTTAGTAACTCATCAAGTTACCTGATTTTCATTTCAACATATTTTTGTCTGTTCATCCAACTAAGGCAACTAGGGCTAAAACTTTCTTGATTGAGCCCTAGGTGCTAATTTCTAAGGCAACTAAATTGGACCCACTAGAGCCAAGTTAGGGATTGCAAAGCTAGGGTTTTTAGAGACACATCTTCTCTAAAACAAAGAAACAAACTTTCCAAAAAGAGGTGTGCCTAAACCGTGTTTGAAACGATTTATACAAGAGGAACCCTAAGCAAATCAGGCTGATAATCCATTTGAACCATAAAAGGAAGGACCTAAAAGCTCTCAAAGGAACAAGAGGTGAAGTTGATCCCTTGGGTCAACCAACCTTAATATTAGGTCACTTTTGCACTCAAAATACTTAAAAGTTCAAGTGGAACATTAAGCACCTTGATCTTAAAATAAAAAAAGGTAGACTTAAAAGGTCAAGGTCTCCATTCTGGTCTACCTGGAACCGCAGTGACAAGAGAGGTCGGGTGGGGGAAACCCTGTAACCCGTGGGGACGCTCTACCGTGTAGGGGTCTTTGAGGGACTCTCCCTCTCTGGCTGCCCAGGTATTTCTCAGGTGGACGATCTTCTGATCCAGGGGTCCATCTGCCCCGAACCTATATAGTCACCCAACAATTCTTGGGTGTCTTGATTGGGTCCAGCACCTTCTAATCTCATCACATCTTTCGGTGCATGTTTGGTAGGAGGTCCTTAAGACCACCTTTAAGACCTCCTTTAGAAATTCATTCTCGTCGAGGCCAAGTCTCGACGCCCTTGTTTGTGCAGCAACCCCACCACATAAATCTTTCATCTGATTCAGACCCTGATTCTCCTTCTTCTCCCATCATGGCACAACCCATTGAAGAGGAGAATAACCTTGAACACCAACTTCAACGCTTGAACGATCTCTTTCAGAACTTTGTAAACCCACCGCAGCGACCTATGATGCGAGATCACTATAATCCCGCTGCGGTGGCAATCGAACCCCGAGTACAAATCCCAATTGGAGGACCTGACTCTGAACTGAAGCCCAATATGATTCATGCCATACCGAAGTTCCATGGGCTTAACTCTGAGGATCCATTCCAACACATTAAACAACTCAAGAATCTGGCCCAGACCTTCGGGTCAGATGTACAAAATTGGGATGTCCTACTCATGAAAATGTTTTCGTTCTCCCTCTTGGATAAGGCCGCACACTGGTATCAGACTCAGACCCGCCCGATCAACACATGGGAGGAATTACAGTCCGAATTTTTGAAAAAATTCTTCCCTGTTGGCCGGACGAATGCCTTGCGCCACCAGATCACTCATTTCACTCAACAACCGGGAGAACCTCTTCACGAAGCTTGGGATCGATTCCTAGATCTCATGCGAAAGTGCCCCCATCACGGAGTTCCTAAGTGGGAACAAGTCTAGTCTTTTTACCAGGGACTCCGTGAGGATATTCGTCTATTCGTCAATGCAACATGCGAAGGAAACATCATGGGCCAACACGCGGACACGGTGTGGGAGATTCTCGAAAACATGTGCGAGAACTCCATAAATAATGACTCCTTGGGCTTATTCGACAGGACGAATGCCCGCGCATCGACGAATCTAAGAGGGACACATGAGATGCAGGACCTGTCCACTTCTGTCAACTTGGAACTGATGGCCAGTCGGTTGGACAAGGTCTCTATTATAGAAAAGAAGGTGGACGAGCTAACTCGACATTTGCAGCACGCCACCTCTGCACAAAACTCTTTTGCATGACCTCCTCTAGCAAGGGAAACAGTGCAAAACATATACCACCAACCTGCCAAGGGGATGAACCCATATCCACCCCCGTCTGCCTCTCGGACCGGAGTGACCTCCGATCCCTTCTACTCGAGTTGGGGGAACTCTGAACCCTCGTATTCTGACTTTCCTGAGGTTACTCAGAACTGCGAGGACCTCAACGCCATCCAGAATGACCCATACTCCAATACCTACAACCCTGGATGGCGAAATCATCCTAACTTTCAGTGGGCGGGAAATTCTCAAAGACCACCATATCAACCCCGTCCACAAGCTCCTCGTCCATATCAGCCGCCTCAGCCTCGGCCCAATCCCACCTACCAATCCGGGCAAAATCAGGATCAACTGACTCTTATCCTTCAAACACTGGCTGACATTCAAAAGACGAATGCGGCAATGCAAAAACAGCCCAAAGACGAGATCACAGAGGTTCGCAACCAACTGGCCCAGATGGCAAATTCCCGCCAACCTGGCACCCTTCCTTCGCAACCTCTGCCCAACCCAAATAACGTGTCGACCCAGAGGCACGTTATGAATCCAAATCCAGGCCACGCACATTTGATTTATCAGGCCCCTGCTACTCCATCACCAGACGGGATGGAGGCTTCAACATCTTATGCAGGATTTCAGCAGCAGCCACCCCTCCTACCTAACCCAAACCAAAATCAGGCCGGATTAAACTCTGTAACAACACGTAGTGGTAAAACAACACAAGACCCACATTATTCGAACCACTCCAAGCCTGATAATCGCCAAGACCCTAGGGTAGTCATCCAAGATACTACTGTCCCAGATCAAGAACCTGGACCTATCCTAGAGGAACCAACTAGGATCCCATTTCCTGAGGCCTTGACCAAAGGAAAAAGGACAACCAAACCTGTGGCTCCTGAGGAGGATCTGGTCAAGCTCTTTGAACAGGTCCAGATAAACATCCCGTTGATGGATTCAATTCGCCACATACCGGCTTACGCAAGATTCTTGAAAGACATATGTACACCTAAACGTAAGCCGCGAACCAAGGATGGGAATCCGATTGTACTGTCAGAGCAAGCTAGCTCTGTCATCTTGAGCAAACTCCCACCCAAGGCTAAAGACCCAGGAACTCCCTTGATTTCTTGTAAAATTGGTGAAACCCAACTTGATAGAGCCCTACTAGACCTAGGTGCCTCCATAAATTTAATACCTACATCCCTCCTTGACCACCTTGAAGAATCTGAACTTAAACCCACTGAGGTGACATTGCAGTTAGCCGATCGATCCATCAAGTCACCCAAAGGAATACTCGAGGATGTCATTGTTAAGGTACGAGATTTTTATTTCCCAGTGAACTTCATAGTACTGGACATGGATGCACCTAAGAACCCAAGGGACACACTAATCATATTAGGGAGACCCTTTTTGGCCACTGCTAGGGCCAATATAAACTGCGAAGAGGGCCAGATAGAATTAAAATTTAGGAATCAAAATCTGAAGATTGACATTTTCAAGGCCCAACAAGGGATTAATTGCGG
Organism: Thalassia testudinum; assembly: GCA_037157565.1. Lineage (NCBI taxonomy): Eukaryota > Viridiplantae > Streptophyta > Magnoliopsida > Alismatales > Hydrocharitaceae > Thalassia > Thalassia testudinum. Next base: position 83,189,568 of record JAZHRO010000013.1, on the reverse strand, counting down.
GGTTATAGAGGAAATTTGTGATATCGAAGCCGTGCTTGATGAACTGCATATAGAGGACAACCTGATTATTCCTGATCAACCCCTAGAGAATCAAAAACCGCTAACAGAGGAGTGCGAACATGATCTAGACACACCTATGACTCCTACCATTGCTCCCGATACAAACCCCGAACCACTCGCTGCTGCTGACAATCCTGTCATGGAACTCAAGCCCCTTCCCGAACATCTGAAATACGTCTTTTTGGATTCAAATCAGACGTTTCCTGTGATTATCAATTCTCGACTCACACCTGATCAGGAACTCCGTTTGATTTCTGTTCTCCAGCAACATCGTAGAGCCATTGGATGGACTCTAGATGATTTGACTGGTATAAGCCCCTCATACTGCACACATCGAATCTACACAGAAGAAGGCTCACGACCTTCAAGAGAAATGCAAAGATGCCTAAACCCTAACCTACAGGAGGTCGTGAAAAAGGAGATCATAAAGTAGTTAGATGCAGGGATCATCTACCCGATCTCCGACAGTCGTTGGGTGAGTCCAATACAAGTGGTGCCCAAGAAGGCAGGACTTACCATCATCACGACTGAAACCGGAGAAGTCATTCCTACCCGAATAGCTAATTCGTGGAGAGTTTGCATTGATTACAGAAGACTAAATTCCTCCACGAAGAAGGATCATTTCCCACTACCGTTTATTGATCAGATCCTCGAGAAACTAGCGGGAAATAGATTCTTCTGCTTTCTGGACGGGTACTCCGATTACAATCAGGTGGCAATCCATCCAGAGGACCAAGAAAAGACCACATTCACCTGCCCCTTCGGGACGTACGCGTTTCGAAGGATGCCATTCGGTCTATGCAAAGCACCTGCAACTTTTCAGCGGTGCATGCTTGCCATATTCTCAAATATGGTAGGTGATTATCTGGAAGTCTTCATGGATGACTTTTCAGTTTTTGGACAATCATTTGACGATTGCCTCCAACACTTGGTCCATGTACTCAGGCGGTGCATCGAGGTGAATTTGGTTCTTTCCTGGGAAAAGAGCCATTTCATGGTGCCTGAGGAAATTGTCCTGGGACATTTAATCTCGGAGAAAGGCATCCAAGTGGATCGAGCAAAGGTTAACCTGATTTCCAAGCTCCCTATGCCTAGCTCGATTAAGGACATCCGAACTTTTTTGGGGCACATCGGTTTCTACCGTCGATTCATCCCTGATTTCTCAAAAATCGCGCGCCCCCTGACCAATCTTCTCTCCAAGGATGTGCCTTTCGAGATTTCCAAGGAATGCACTCAAGCATTTGAGATCCTACGTGACCGAGTCACCCAAGCCCCAATCCTACAGTCCCCTGATTGGTCTCAACCCTTTGAGATCATGTGCGATGCATCTGACTTCGCTGTAGGAGCGGTTTTGGGGCAGAAAATTGACAGGAAACCTGTGGTCATTTACTACGCCAGCAAAACACTGGATGAGGCTCAGTGTAACTATACTGTTACTGAGAAAGAGCTACTGGCCGTAGTATTTGCCCTGGAAAAATTCAGATCATACCTTCTGGGTTCCCGTGTTATCATATACTCGGATCACACAACTGTGAGGCATCTCCTTGCAAAGAAGGACGCGAAACCTCGATTAATCCGATGGATCTTGCTGTTGCAAGAATTTGACCTCAAGATTCGTGACAAGGCAGGAAAGCACAATGTGGTAGCTGATCACTTGTCCCGCCTTCCTTCTGAAATTATTGATCCTTCCGGACCTATTACAGAAAATTTCCCTGATGAGCACCTCCTGACTATCAGTACCAGTCTTCCATGGTTCGCCGATATAGTTAATTACCTGGCATCACATCAGATTCCGCTCAATTGGCCGAAGGCCAAAAAGGACAAATTGCGCTCCGATGCCAAGTATTACCTATGGGAAGACCCGTATCTATTCCGCATTGGTGCTGATCAGATAATCCGACGATGCGTCACGGAAGTGGAAATCAAAGACATACTCTCATTCTGCCATGACCAAGCATGCGGTGGACATTTTTCTAGACATAAAACCGCATCGAAAGTCCTCTAGTGTGGCTTTTACTGGCCCACAATTTTCAAGGATGCATACGATCACTGTAAGGCATGTTCCCGTTGCCAGACTCTGGGCAACATGAGCCATAGAGACATGATGCCTCTACAGCCGATCTTGGTATGCGAAATTTTTGATATTTGGGGGATTGATTTCATGGGACCCTTTCCGACCTTGAATGGCTTCGAATACATCTTACTCGCAGTTGACTATGTTTCCAAGTGGATAGAAGCCATTCCGACCCGAACCAACAATCATAAAGTCGTTATAAAATTCCTTCATCAAAACATTTTCTCGAGGTTCGGGATTCCGCGTGCTATAATTTCCGACGGAGGGACCCATTTTACAAACGCGCAGTTCAGGTCACTGATGACCAAATACGGGGTGTCACACCGAATCTCTACTCCTTACCACCCCCAAACTAATGGTCTAGCAGAGCTATCTAACCGAGAGATCAAGAAGATCCTTCAGGTTACTGTTCGACCTGATAGAAAAGATTGGTCTTCTCGGCTTCCGGAAGCATTGTGGGCCTATAGGACCGCCCACAAGACCCAATTAGGAATGTCTCCCTTCAGACTAGTGTACGGGAAGGCATGTCACCTCCCCGTCGAATTGGAGCATAAAGCCTATTGGGCAGTACGGACCTGTAATCTCGACCTTTCTAAGGATGGAACCCACAGAAGACTTCAAATGAGCGAGATCGATGAATTACGCCACGACGTGTATGAGAACTCGCGAATTTACAAAGAACGGGTTAAAGCTTTTCACGACAAACACATTTCTAGAAAGGTCTTTCATCCTGGTCAAAAAGTTTTACTCTTTGATGCCCGACTCAAATTATTCCCAGGAAAGCTAAGATCCAAGTGGGTCGGACCCTACCTAGTCCGATAAATCTTTGGAAATGGAGCCATTGAAATCAGCCAACTCAACCACGATTCTGAACCCTTTGTCGTGAACGGTCAGAGACTCATGCCGTTCATTGACATGACCGATATAGATTTGGCTGAGTCATCCTTTACCCTCCATTCCTCTTGATCTCATTGCGCCCAGCCGATGGCGTAAAACTCAGCGCTTAACGGGAGGCAACCCGTCATTCTTTGAAAAAACCGAAACCGTTTCTGACATCTCTATGCGAAACTCATATTGCACTTTAGGGTTCATCCATTAGAAAAGCCGACTTCACCTCAGGTATACCTACCCGAGATTAGAAATCGTTCGCAACAAGTCACTTCGACCCATTCACTCACCACACACCTTTCCTAATACATGAACTAAGCTGAATTCAAACCCACCTAATTTACAATGGGGACATTGCAAATCTTAGGCATGGGGGGGATATGAAAGTGCAAAATGTCAGAAAATTCATATCAAGAAAGGGTTTCAAAAAAAAAAAAAAAAAGGAAAAGAAAAGTGCTATGGAGACATAACAAGAGATTAGCGGGAACGCTGGTCTTAGGCCTCTTGGGCAAGATTTGTTAGCTTAAAAATTCACGTATCTATTAAAATCTGGATAATCCTCAAGAGGTTGAGGAAAATGCGAAACTTAAGTATTAGGTCTAAGGCTTAGGAAGTATTCAGCCTCGTTAACTGACCTCCGATTTGCGGGATTCGGTAACCTAAGCACCCAAATTCACACACAGTCTGGTTTAGTGCGCATAAACATCCAAATCATGCGAAAAGCGTTTAATGTTCTGAAAAAGTCACCTAGATTAGGAGCGGTCAATCAACACAAATTGATTTGGACGAGTTCCCAGCGCGGAGAGGCGGGAAATTCCCCTCGAAGATGCATAACAACATATCGTCTCCTAGGTGCTTGTCTCTTAGGATATTTAAATATCCTACTAGGGGCATGTAAGCACTCTGTTGGTTCAGATACCATGGGCGGCATTATCACGAAATGTCGATCGCCAGGGTCTGGATTCGGCCACGGAATGCCATGGGCGGGATTATCTCGAAATCTCGAAAGCCAGGGTTTTAGGGGTTGCCATGGGCGGGATTATCTCGAAATCTTGAAAGCCAGGAACCCTTGAGGATTGATGATGGGGATGAGGAATCCGATACAGACCATGTTGAGAAGCTAATCCGAAGCTAGAAATAAAAAGAAAAAAGAGAGAAAAGCTCTCCAAACAAATAAATCTTCTATCTCTCTCTTACAAAAAAACGCACTGCAAACTGAACTTAGGCTAAAAATGTCTCAAGCACGGGTGCTTTAACCACGGAGTCCAACAAACCCTAGGATAGTTTCTGTGGGCCGTAGAAACCTTTGCGGAGGACTGAGGTTAAAGCAGAGAAGGTCCGGATTTTGGTTGGTACTTGAATACCTCCAGGCCTATTGTCGGCATTCCTACCTAATCACAAAAGAAGAAGCACTTATCATTATTGACAGACATTCAGGGTCTAGAACGGAAGTTAAAACCTTGAAATTTTGCTAAGGGACTAGCTAAAGCTAGGCATGGGGGTATGATGAGAGCCTCATCATGAGCCATAACTAGCTCATTTTGACCCAATAAAGAAGATAAAAGCTCCTACATAACCTAGAAGAAGGCTTAACTGAAGGAATAAGTGCTCTGAGAAGAAAACATGAAATAAAGGTTAAAACTGCAATTTTACCATTGCAGTACATAAATGGGATTTCTCAAAATAAAAACATAGGTTAAATGGTCTAAATAAGATAAAAAGAGGGTTGAGTCAATCAGAAATGGGTTTATGTGCAATCTAAGAATTAAATGACACTTGGTAACCCTAAAACAGACCCGCTTAAATTAAAAAGGTTCCGATCAGGATAAAAATCGAGTAAACCCTCTAAAAATCATGGAAAAACATCCTCTAGGGTTTAGAACACTTAATTTGGCCTTTGGAACCTAGTCTGACCTAGATTAGGGTCTTAGTCCCTCAATTAACCAAATTTGGGTTTTTACCCAAAATGTCCAGTCAAACGAGGTCAAACCTGAAATCCAACTTTACCATTGGATTCCTTAGGTCCAAATTAGGTTTATACCAAAATTTGGACCTAAGGGGAGGTCATCTTGACCTACTTTACAATTTACTACACCCAAATCACAAATAGGTCCATATCTTTTGAATATCCTTGCAAAGAGCCCCCCAAGTTCTTTGCCCCCTTTGCAATCCAGTCCTGCCGCCATTCTTAAGGCAGAACCGAGCTCCGACGAGGTTCAGAGAGGGATTGCTCTCTAATCCCTCAGAGATTCCCTCCCAGAAATGGAAGGGGGATTCTCTGAGGAATTCCCTTCCTTCTAAAGCCAATTACAATCACTGGTGTGAACCCAATCTCTCGTGCGAACGCACGAGAGATTTGGGTATCCACCTTCCTTCCAACTCCGGCGAGCCGGCAGACCTAATTGCGCGCTCTCCACGCGCTGATAGGAGCGGCCAGTACCTATAAAACACCCCCCAGACCCTGCCGCAGGACCCAAGCTTGATTTTGACGGAGATCCCCTCCAAATTCCCTCTCTCCCATCTCCGGCCAAACGACCCGCAAGCTCCGGTGACCTCCTCCCCTCCTCTTCGTCACTCTGCTGCCAAACTAGCAGCAGAGTCCTCTCCGCCTCTTCCTCCCACGTCGCGCTGTACCCCGCGCGCGTGCTCCTGACCTCATCTTCGTCGCCGCTTCCTCCCTCAAGGTCTTTCTTCCCCGATGACGGCAGTTACGAGCCGTCCTCTCCACCGCCTCCCTTCCTTCCAGACAACCCCAGATACATTCTCCATCCTCTCCTCTCTCTTTTCCCCCTACTATTTTACTTGATTACCCCTCGACAGTACCTAACCACCTCCATCGTTCTCGCCTCCGACCGCCCTCCGGCGAGCTGCCCACACCACTCCGCCCCTCCACACGGCTCGCCAACCCCCTCGTGAGCTTCGCCTCACCACCAGGAACCCATTCCACCCCATCACTGCCACTCCATACCTCCACAAGCACCCCCCGACCAACCCACCATCCCCGGCCACAGGTTGACCTAGGCACACACGCCTAGGCCGACCTGCAACCTGCAGCATCGCCCATCGCCTTCGCCGTGCTACGGCGAAGGTTTCCAGCTATTCTGATTGGGCCAATAGGCCGTTCTGTTGGATATCAGGTGTACGCTCCGGCCGCCATTAACAGCCGAAGCAGCAGGGAGCTTGGAGCAGCTTCGGGCATCAAGCTTCCCAGGCTGCAGGTGCAGCAGACTCTCGCGAAGGTCACGAAGCGAACGAGGCCAGCCAGTCGCACAGAGGAGCCATCAGCTTGGGCAATCGAGTGAAGAAAGCTCTGGGGCGCGCGTGAAGGCAAGACCGACCAGATAGTCCCACATCGTGGGATTGCAAAACTCAGGTATCATATAAATTGTTTTTGTGTTTTCTTCTTACTGCCTCCGTAAGCACAGGGGTGAGGTCCCTCACTGCCCCCACACGCCTCGTCCGCGGCTTGACGTCGCGGATCTGGCGGATCCGACCCGACCTAAACCTATGCACTCCTCGCGCATCACCACTTGCCGGTGCGCCTGGTCCCGGGTGCGAATCCGACCCGACTACCTGTGTGGCTCTAGGAGAGCGTGCTTGAGTGAACTGCTTGAGAAAAAGAGAGATGCTTGGGTAGAGGGACGGGGGTAGGTTTTTGCTACTGTGTGGTGTGTGCAGGAAGGAAGAAGTGACCGAGGCAGCAAACACTTAGCAGCTGAAGAACAGGAAGAGAAGAAAGAAGAGGCTGTGTAGCAGTGAAAGGAGAAGTCTTCGCCGAGAAGAAGAAGAAGAAGAAGAAGAAGGAAGACAAGGCAGAAGAGAGAGAAGAACAAAGAGGAGGCCAAGTGAAGACTGCAAAGAGATCAGAAGAAAAAAAAGAAGAAAGAAGAAAGGCAAGGTAGGAGAAGAAGGAAGATACAGAAGCAGAAAGGAGAGGAAGAGAGAAAGAGAGATTACATTTAAGACGTCTGATACAGAAATCAAACGTCCAATTCTACTTTTTTTTTTTTCACAAATCCTTTTTAAAATTCTCTCATTGAATCAATTATATTTGCATTTAACAGTTGTATTCTTTGGTTTTACAAAGTACTGAGATTGCTCCCCGTGTTCGACCTCGGATACTCTAGTTGTTCAAGTAATAAAATTCTTTATATTTGTTTAAACGTTTTGTCGGTTATACTATAACGTAATACGCTTTAAATCCGCACAAAATCGTTGAGAACATCTGCCTAAATTCTAAACATTAAAACAATTTTCAAAAAAGTTTGACAGAGCATACCCTTATATTTTGAAGTTTTCTATAAACTTGCATAGCAAAATAATACTCATCATAAAAGTGGGCACACCCCACATTAAATTTCATTTCAATCAAACATGTGGTTATACCTCACATTCACAATAAATCATACAAGCGAGCACACCCTACATCCATTAACAACAATATGTGGGCACACCCCACATCTAAGAAAAGCCTAAAATATCATTACAATAAATTAAAAATATTAAAAGTATACCTCGAACAACTAAAACTTCCGAGAATGGCCGTCACCAATAACCTGTAACATCATAAGCATAATTAATTAAATAATATATTATCATGTTATTCAAAAATTTACAACTTATAAAATAGAGGCTGCAGTAGCGATGACAATAAGAGGAGGAGGAGGGCAACAAGAGGAGGACGATGAAAAGGGGCCAGCAGGATAAGGAGGAAGAGGAGGTTGGCAGTAGGAGGAGGAGCTGGGCAATAGGATGGGGAGGAGGAGGAGAGGGGTGGTCAAAAGTACGACGGGGAGGAACCAAAGAGGAGGAGGAGGAGGAGGAGGAGGCGGGGGGGTATGGTTAGGAAGTGGTGTAGGAGGGGGGAGCTGAGGAGGAGGAGGAGGGGGAGGAGGAGCTGGGGATGAGGAGGAGGAGGAGGAGGGTTGTAACGACCCGATTCCCGAGTCCCTACGAGACACGAGAACCGGACCGACTCGACTAATCCCAAGACCTAGTCGTCCAACGAGGAAGTAACCAAAAGAGCAGTAAAATAAACCACATTTAGCATGATTATAACTAGCAGTAACAAAATATAGCAGTAAGAAAAGGAACTACTGCAGTATATACCACCACAACAGTAGAACAACAATTATAACATAACATGAAGCTACAAGTAAAGAAGTACAGAGAGTAACAAGAACTACTCACTACAGTGGAACAAAAGGGGTACAAAGAACTGCGGTAGCTCTACTGGACCTTACTCGGCCCAGCGTCCTCTGCAGCCACTGACCCTGGCTGCTCAACACTTGGTCCTGAAAAGTAACGAGTGTAACACGTCAGCGAAACACTGAGTAGAGTAGCAGCTAAAACTAAAGAAGTAGTAGAGTGTACAGTAGCTGTTATATTTTCTTTCTTCCTTTATTTACGTCTTTTTATTATTTCACAATTTATCTATTTCTCAGATCCTTCACTTGATCTCGAATGTTCCTCGTGGGAAGGATCTTGATTGCATTCTTTTCCGAAAAGTAGAAGTACCACATGGTGCTCTCCTGGCCGGGAGAGTCCCCCGTGGTGACCCTACTCTCAGTCAACCACCCCAAGGTCGCTGATAGACGTAACGGTGACTACGGCACGCGCGATAAACACATGAGTAGCTACCCCGCACTGGCACGCGGTCAGTCGTTTCCGTTAACGGGTGCGCCCAAGCACAGCACGGAACCAGTATAGGGCAGAGCCCTCTCAGTAACAGGGGTCCAACCCCTCCACAGTAACCAAACAGGGGCCTTGCCCCTCCACAGTCCGCACACCCTCGCCTGACTACCTTGGTTTGCCTAGTGGGCCTAACAAGTCAGTGTAGGAGGGCCAGAAGAACCCCGGGGCCCGTGGGGTAGCTAGTACTCTCCTTACACTAGTAGCTCTCCTCGGTACTGTGTACATGAGGGCCAAAAGTCGGTACAAAGTGGCCAGACCTAACCCCGGGTCCCTGGGGCGGCTAGCTCCTCTCTGCACTAAGAGGTAATGTGTGCTTTCTTTGGTACCACGTACCCAAGAGACAACACACTTCCACGTTTCACTTTCTCAGTTCCATTCTATTCTCTTTCTAGGAGTTCTACTCCTAATTCCCCGTAGGGTTCTAGCTCATTTAACTCAGCACATTTAGGTTTCACCGTTCCAATTTTACGTTCATACAACCCATGTTCTCAATCATATTTATTCCTTCATAACAGGAAGCGGTTAAATAAATTTACAGGCAGCTATTGTTTCCTTTCCACCTTTCCAAGACTGCAATATTTATATCCATATCACTAGTTTTCCAGTCCTAGGATTCATGCCGTACCCTAGGATCTATCATTCAATCTAGTTTCTAGTCCTAGGTTTCATGCAATACCCTAGGATCTATCATTTAATCTCGTTTTCTCTGTCCTAGGGTTCATGCAGTGCCCTAGACTCTATTAATTATTTCACAATTGTAACAAATTTGATTAAGTAAATTAAAAGCCACTCTACCAGCTACAACGAGAGTACTGGGGGCGTAGTCGGAAATCCCGCATGCCTCCGCAACCCCCGAGACTGAAATGGAATGGGGTCCTAACACAAGGATCAAACACAAGGAGTTTCTCAGAGTGGTATATAATTACTGTAAACGGGTAGAGGATTTTATTCCGAAAAGAACGCAACTCGAAACGTGGAAAACGGACTCCGAACGGGCCCTAAACGGGTCGAAAACGATGAAACTGCCCAAAATCAGACTTCTGGAACCTCTTCCAGACGTCTTAAAATGTGGGTCAGAGCGTACCTTCGTTCTGTGTAATCCCTCAGACGTCCAGAAGCCTGCGGGGGCGTCTGGCTTAGTTCCCAGACGTCCTATGGTCACCCTGGGTCTGGAAGTCCTTCCCGTCGTCTGGCACTGCAACCAGATGTCTAATTCACGTGGGAGGCGAGCCCTCACGCCCTTCCGAGCAGAACCTGCACGCACCCACACCTGTTCTCAGTACGACGAATCGCAGACGAAGGCGTGGCGGACGGCCGCATGGCCGTACACGCGAAAAAGGAAGAAGGTAGAAATATCTTACCTGACAGACGTCTGGGCAGTCCTCCAGACGTCTTCACCGTCGTCTGGTTGTAAGCCCAGACGTCTGATCCTAGAAAAATTTCTAGAATCAGAGCTCAACTCGCCCTCCGCCCGCGACGTACGGCCGCGCCGCGCCCCGTCCGCCTGCTGCTCGAGCTGCAGCAGCCCCTCCGCGACACTCCACACCCGCTGCTCCCCCACCGGCCGACTCTAGCTGCCCCGGCAAGCTCGAGCCCTCACAGTCGAGTGTCTCCTCCCTCGCCCAACACCTCCTCCCGCACACTTGCCGCGGCCGCTGCTGCCGCCGCTCGCTCGCGCTCTCGCACCGGCTGGGAGAAGAAGGAGAGGGGCACGGAGGAGATGAGGGTGAGGGAGAGGGCGAGGGGCCTTTTTAAGGCCGCGCGGGGAGAGAGAGAGTGATGCCGCGCCCTGCAAGAGGAGAGAGGGAAAAAGAGGGAAGAGAGCGGTGGGTGCAGATCTGCGCGCGCATGCACGCAGACGCAACCCCGTACGCCGCAAAAATTAAATACTAGACGTCTGTAAAGGGTCCCAGACGTCTGGTCAGACGTCTGGGCCACTTCCCAGACGTCTTAAAAAACTGTCTTGAGGCCGCGTTCGTAACAAGGGTGCTAGCAAAGGAGGAGGAGGGCACTGGCGAAGGAGGAGGAGGGCGAGGAGCTGCGGAGGAGGAGGACGAGGAGGAGGGGGGACGAGGAGGAGGCCGAGTAGGAGGAAGGGGATTCACCTGAGGAGGAGGGGGCGGTGCAAGGAGGAGGACCACAACGACGGGCGACGAGGAGGATCATCCCTGAGGAGGGTTTGGGTTGCGACGAGGAGGAAGATGAATAGTACTAATGGGGGCCACTGCGCGTTAATAGATTTAGGAACATATGCCTTCGGTTTAATTAGAAAGCAACGTCAAATATCAATGAAAATTTTAGCCGCGCACCCAAATGCTTCTTCGAAATTTAAAACCCTCATTCGTCATCGCTTATTTCAAAAGCTGATGGAAAAATATATATTTGTCATCGCTCTTACAACCGACGGCACAAATCACAACTACCCTCATGCACACATTGATACTAATTTACTGGCGATGACGGAGGGCAAATTTAAAACTTCCATTCACCATCGCTTATTTGACACACCAATGGCAAAAATCACAACTACCCTCACACACAGATTGATACTTCTTACTGGCGATGTCGAAGGCCAAATGTAAAACTTCCATTCGTCGTCGCTTTCTAAAAAAGCCAACAGCATATGTATTTTTCCCGTCGCTTGGATAACCGACGGTAATGAACAGACGGTAAATCCCATTTTTCTAGTAGTGGGCACCTGTGGGATAGTCGTGGAGTTCTCGTCCGTGACCTATGGAGGATGGATCAAGTTCATCATACGAGTTTGTAAATACATTTGTAATTATTTCAATATGTAAATTAGTGTAGTAAATCAATAGTGTAAAAATTCATGATACTTACATGTCTCCCTGTTATGTCTCATGAAACCATGCATGGGGGCCATTAAGTATCTGCTTACTGTGAGTGTTCTCATAAACTCTCACTCGATCCAGCTCAGCACCCTCGTGTGCCCAACATGAAAATTTAATAAAAGATAAAATATTAGCTTACATATATTCTTATGGATATATTGAGTCTAAATAAATATTTTTGCTTACATATTTGACTCTTAATGAGTCAATATTCATTCGACCCAAGCAATGAGTCTATGGTGGAGCTTGGCCCTTGTTGGGCGTTTTCTTTTCTTTTAGCTTGCTCCTACAAGAAGTTATCAGTATTAAATAACAATATAATAATTTAAAGTAACCAATATAAACAAATAATTGTTTATCTCTATAATTGAAGTACTCTAATGCTCGCACACCTCCTTTCAAATGTCAGGTGTAACCATTGGAGACACATTCCTCAATGCCTCCTCAAATAGTCTATTTCTAAAGTGCTGAAATATTTAAATAAATCATTACCAACTTTTCAAAGAAATATTATAGCAGTTGTATTTTTAAATCGTTAAATTTCTTACCATACTCTTCACCTCCTCTCTCCAATTATGGTAGATCTTGTCCATGTATTTTAGAATATACTTAGACACATTAGAATCGACCCCTAATTAAATATCCCCTACAATTATAAAATAATTGTAAATCTTATATAAATAAATTTTAATTAAAATTTATAAAATAGATAATGAAAATCCATTTATCTACATCTCACGGATAAGTGCTGCATTTAAATTTTTCAACCCTTTCCTCCAATCGAAGCATGAAGGAGACACTACAGACTTTGTAATCGTCGCCAATCCACTAGTGAATTTTGTGTAATTCTTTACTTTTTTTTTTAGCAACACTAATGCTCGATATTCCCCTCTAATTCTTCGGATATTTCGTAAGATATCCAAAGCAGATTGATCCTTTGAAAAGATATTTGTCGTGGTACAAATTTCCATGCAAAACTTTCTTCCCTTTTATAACTCGGTCTTTTTAATGTTTCTCGATCCGATAGATATATGCCAAATGAATAACATCCCTCCCTTTTTCTCCCAAATTACATATATAGGTACTTATTTGTAAATGCCAATATAATCTGTACGTCTTGATCGGAGTAATATTTTGTTATAATATTGAAATTACATATTTAAAATACATGACCTGTTCTATGTAAATTAGACCTAAATTCATATTGCAAATTATATTCTTTACTTGTAACCTATAAAATGCACTTGTAGGTTTGCATACTAGATCATTCATTTACGTAACTTGCAAGAATGACGTTAGTAATTCATTTTGGAAGATATTATGTGAGTGAATCTATATACATAATCACTAATATGTTAATTAGTTACATGCTCATTTTTTTGTAAAATACAGATATAATAAGTAATTTCCAAACAATTGATATGTTTAGTACATTTGTAAGATATTTAATCTATGATACGTAAATTATAATAGTAAATTACAATCTTAATTACTCAATTATCATTTTGTAGAATGTTCTACTTGTATGCATATAGAGAACATTTATTTATGTCATTTATGAAATTGCCCAGGAGGTGAATAGTATGGAAGATAAAATATGATGAACAATGTAAATCAATCACACAAATAAAGTATATCATCGCGATTGTACAAAATATTTTTAAGTGGAGACTCAACGAATAAAAATCACCACTTAAGTCACCCCAACTTATGATTTTTCGATCGATCTAATTCATCAAATCCATGAAACATACCACTTAAATGAGGGTGGTACAACCTCAATTACAATGACACTATTCTGGACTGAAAGTAGTGTACCTCAACAATTGCTCTTCTCTATGAAAAGTATTGTCTCCCACAGAGATGGAAATTCGCAAAGCGAATACCCAACCAAAAACTTAAAACAAAATAACCTATAGAGCTTGCAAATGAAGTATAGTCGTAGCCCCTATAGGTGTAGTGGAACTTCCTTAATGTGGAAGTAGATGGGCATGATTGTGCAACAAATTGGTGCTCTCATATATGAAGCAAGAAACTTGGAGAGCAAGGACTCAATTTTCTTTTGATCTTCTCTCAATGTGTATAGAGTGCAAAGAATTGATTCTCTATATATGTTACAAAGAAGTGCCTCTAGTCTATTTATAGATGTGCTAGGAAGGCTTAATGCTTGGAAGAGGCCTTCTAGCTATTAGGAACAAATCCAAGAAGATTTGAATGAAATCCAATGTTTGTGCAGAATAATCAATGTTTAACAGCACAATATCAAAGTCTTGTAATTTGATCAGATGTCTTTTTTTTTAATTTGATCAGAGGTCTAATAAGGGTGTATTGGATGTTTAATGGAAAGACTGGACTTCTAGGCTACAAGTGTGGAGCAACCTAACAAGTTCTAGACCTAGGCTTAAAATGTCTAGACACTGTATCAGACATCTAATTCTGGAAAATGTGTTCTTTGGAAAACTACGAATTTGGTCCTATCAGGGGATAAGATGTCTGGAGTTTTGGTCAAACATCTTATACAAAAGTGGGTACTGACAATCAAATCTATTGACAAGTATGAAGATTGGATTTGGTCTGACACAATGAGATTTGGAAATTCAAACTCAAAACAATCATAGATCAAATGTCTAGAAATGGGTTGGATGCCTAATTATGTAAATAGCATAGACTCAACTACAAGGTTTTGGTTATTGGACGTTCAAGAAAAAGATTAACGCCTTAAAATACCTTATCAGACATCTAGAAAATTTTCAAGACATTTGATCAAGCAATCTGTCTGTTGTTTTAGCTTTTTAACTTTGTTCTATGATTTGCCTAAGTGTTATAAGGTTATGTAAGGTATGCCTAAGGGTTCGCTAAGGTGTTTAATCTTATTTTTGGGCTATTTAACAATATTCTAAGAAATTAAAAAGAGAAACAAAGAATACACTGGTTAGAGTTAAAATAACCTATCCTATTCTTCTTTCTCTTCATTAACTTTAAGCCCTTACCTCTAAGGCTTCTCCTTCAAAGTTTCTTTAAGTGCTCCTTGATGCTTTTTTCACCATTAAGCTCTTTTATCTCCATGGATCTTGAGCTTGAACTCCTCCAACTCCTTTTAACTAATTGCATTAACATGTAAACTCATTACTCAAATATAATTTATTAAATAAAAATATTTTATTATCATCAAAATCAATGATAAAGTGCATTTGCACTAACAATTTACATAGATTACATTAGAGTTTCATTTTCCAAATCAGTTATACTATTTTCAAATCATTTGTAAATTTTCAATAACATTATATAATGTAAATGGTCTTGCACCGGAACAAGAATAAAGTTAACTTGTAAAAAACTACACTTTATTTGAAATCTAATTAACAATAATGAAAGCAATGGTATAGTTCATATTCGTTTAAGATCATCTGAGTGATTTGTGTATATTTCAAATAAAATGAGATCAACCATTTGTTCCTAGAAAAGGTCAAATGAATGCCTATTTCTTGAAAAATAAAAGCAATTGTTGCTAACTTTCAGATAGGAAGATTGTGAACTTTGATATATATTTTAGATATGAGGTAATTGTCTTACCATCAGAACAATAGTACTGTCAGTTGGTTTCCTAAGCTTTCGTATTCTTTTTGTAATATAAGAAAGGAGGTCAGATGATTGACGGCCATTTTCTCCTTTTATTTCAAGGTAATTACAACATTTTTGTCAAATGAACAAAAAGATTATCTTGCTATTTTTCCCTCGGGTATCTAAACCAAATTCTTCCAAAAGATACATATAACGTACAAGTTTGTGCATTCGGAGGTTTAGGATAGAGCCATAGAACTAGTAAGAGTCCAGAATATTTTGACTATTTTATCAAAAGATTAAATTTTCTACAAGCATATATTAACAATGAACGAAGTTCTTCATTAATGGGCTTCAAGCCTTGTAGACATCTAAATAGCTTTTAGGAGCAATCTTATGCCTTATCCAAGCCCAAAACTAAACAATTCTTTTAGGACCATAGCTGATCGAAAGGTGCTTTGATACTCTCTTTAGTATATATAACAACCAAACAAGCAAAATATTACTCATAAACTGATGAGGAAACTATAACGAATAATTTTTTGCTGAAAGGTAACTTTCGTATTTATAATTTTACTTGCTTGAGCAAAAACAAATAGTTTCTGTAATTTTTAGCAAGAAGACATTTTGACTTTTAAGAGGAAATTCTTGTATTATATCTTTCTCAGAAAAAAAATGAAAAGGAAAATCTCAATGGAATCTTGTTGGTATCTTTTCCATAGAAAGTTGTGAGCATTCGTTCCTCTTTCCTCCTGTGGGCACGAAGAATGGGGAAGCAAGAGGACCAACAAAAAATTGCTTTGGAAACAAGTTTGTTTAACAGGAATGAACTACAATTCGTAATCTTACAAGGTTAAAAGGAAATGCAAACTACTAAGAAAGGTTCCTAGTTTTGAGAAAAATATGGATATCTCTATGTATAGCCTAGAAAATTTTCATCGTGAAAAGTATAAAGTTTGATCCGAAAGCATATATGATACCATGAAGAAATTCAACTAAAACATTTGAGGCAATCTAACTTCAAGTATATTGCAATTCACTAATACATAAGAATAACACTATAACACCCCAAAAATAGGTCTCACGTGAAAAGCTCGTGAAATTAAATAGTGAAATATAAATAATTAAAAATTATTACGTAACAATTTAAACTTAAATATTTTATGTAGTTTCCATTAAGCATTACATAAAAAGTTATGAAAGCTAGTTTTACTTAATTAAACTCAAGTTTATGCCTAGATGATTGCAAGTATACCTACCCAAAAAGGTAGCGCAATGACAACTCACATATTTAAAAGCAAGGTCTCCACCTTATCTGTGACAATTAGTGTGATGTTTCAAACTTGAGTTCCACCAAGGGCAAACTTAAATAAACCAACATTTAGAAAAAAAGAGATAAGTACTTTCCAATGCGACACAAAAAATGGAAGCATTATCTTATCAACATTGGATCATAGTCTTATCATGACATGGGCAAAATAAAATTATCTCCATGAGAAGGTTTTGATTTTGTTAGGAATATTCCTATTTTAATTTATTTGCCTTCATTTTCATGCAATTGGGAGTCCTAATAGGTTAAAATTCTCCCGTCCAAAAAAAATTTTGAATTTGGAATACTTTTAAGAATAAGATTTCTAATGGGATTGCGAGTCTTCCATTTTGTCTATATAATGAGAGGAGTGGAACCACCAAACTTGGCAATGCTGATTGGAGAGTGTTACGACTCGATTCTCAAATCCCTACAAAATATGATAATCGGACCGACTCGACTGATCTAAGACCCAGTCGTCCAACAAGAAAGTAACCAAAAAGCAGTAAAAATAAACCACATTCTCCATGCAAGTAACTAACAGTAACAAAGTACAGTAGTAAAGAAAAGAACTACTACAGTACACACCACCACAATAGTAAAGAATTAAAAACAGGTACAGTATATGAAGTTTACAATAAAAGAATACAAAAGTGTAACAAAATACTCACTACACAGAAACAGGTATAACGCAAGTACAACTACTGGGCTCTACTAGGCCCAGCACCCTTTGCAGCCGGAGGCTCTGGCTGCTCAACACCTGGTCCTGAAAAAGGTAACAAATATGACATGTCAGCGAAACGCTGAGTAGAGTGGCAACCAGCTATCTAAGAAAAACAGTAAAGGTGGACAGGTAGCTGTTGTTTTTAATTTCTTTATTTATCTATTTACTCTTTCTTAGTTTATTTCTCAGGTCTTTCTCTTGATCTCAAATGTTCCTCGTGGGAACGATCTTGATTGCAGTTTTTTCCGAAAAGTAGAAGTAGCACGTAGTGCTCTCCTGGCCGGGAAAGTCCCCCGTGGTGGTCCTACCCTCAGTCAACCACCTCAAGGCCACTGACAGACGTAACAATGACTACGGCACGCGCGATAAACGCACGGGTAGCTACCCCGCACTGGCACGCGGTCAGTCGTTTCTGTTAACAGGTGCGTCCAAAGCGCAGCACGGAACCAGTATAGGGCAGAGTCCTCTCAGTAACAGGGGTCCAACCCCTCAATAGTAACCAAATAGGGGTCTTGCCCCTCCACAGTCTGCGCACCCTCGCTTGACTATCCTGGTTTGCTCAGTGGGCCTAACAAGTCGGTGTAGGACGGCTAGCTGAACCCCGAGGCCCGTGGGGTGGCTAGCTCCCTCCCTACACTAGTAGCTCTTCCCAGTACGGTATACGCGAAGGCCAAAAGTCGGTACAAAGTGACCAGACCTAACCCCGGATCCCTAGGGCGGCTGGCTCTCCTCTGCACTAAGAGGTAACATGTGCTTTCCTTGGTACTACGTACCCAAGAGACAACAAACTTTCCCATTCACTTTTCCAGTTCCATTCCATTTATTTCCAAGAGTTCTACTCCTAATTTCCCATAGGGTTCATGCTCATGTTTCTCAGGCCAAGCCATACTAGGTTTCATCAATTCAGGTTTATTCGCATATATTACATGTTTCCAACATTCAACTTCTTTTCCTTTCCAATTTATATACAAGCAGCTCGTATTTAATTTCAACCAACAGAAATTACATGTGACAGTTACTAGCAACAGTACTCTACATTTCACAGGCAGCTGTTATCCAATTACAAGCACTTATCATTATTCTATCTACTTATCCAAGACTGCAATTCAGACATTCAAGACATTTGTTTCAGTGTTCCTATTCCTAGGATTCATGCCACACCCTAGGATCTATCATTCAATCTAGTTTTCAGTTCCTAAGATTCATGCCATACCCTAGGATCTAGTTTTCAGATCCTAGGATTCATGCCATACCCTAGGATCTATCATTCAATCTAGTTTTCAGGTCCTAGGATTCATGCCATACCCTAGGATCTATCATTTATTTCAGATATGCATTAATGTTTGTAATTAACTAAAAGAAACCACTCTACACGCAAAATCGGGAGTGATGGAGACGTGATCGGCAGGTCCACGTACCTCCGCAACCCCTAAAGCCGCAACAGAACAAGATCCTAATACAAGGATCAATTACAAGGAACCACTCAGAACAGGATACAAGTATTTCAAACAAGTAGAGGAACTAAACCAGAGAAGAACGGAATATTAAACGCGGAAATCGGACTTCGAACGGATCCTAAACGGGTCAAAAATGACAACTCCGACTCAAATCAGACGTTTAGAACACCTTCCAGATGTCTTAAAAAGTGGTCCAAGTCATACCTCACTCTGCGCTGCTCCTC
This sequence comes from Thalassia testudinum, assembly GCA_037157565.1. Lineage (NCBI taxonomy): Eukaryota > Viridiplantae > Streptophyta > Magnoliopsida > Alismatales > Hydrocharitaceae > Thalassia > Thalassia testudinum. The sequence goes on along the minus strand of JAZHRO010000013.1, from coordinate 83,170,725 downwards.
AGACGTCCAGGGATCCTGCTAAACCGTCTGGACCCAGTTCCAGACGTCCGACCACCTCTCTGGACGTCTGGAGACGCTCTCCGCCGTCTGGTACCTTGCCCAGACGTCTAAACTACGTGGGAGGGCGTGTCCTCGCGCCTTCCTGAAACGAAGCCTGCAAGCGCGACGAAAACCTCCTCAACACGACACGTCTCAGAACCTCGGCGGAACGGCCTACATGGCCGTATCCGCAAAAAGAGGTAGAGGAGGAAATATGCACCTCTCAGTCGTCTGGAGCTCCCTCCAGACGTCGTCCACATCGTCTGGACGTAGATCTAGACGTCTGATTCTAGGAAAATTTTCCCAAAATCAGAACCTTCTCGTCTTCTTCCCGCTGTGTGCAAGCTCGCCACGCAGCTGCTTGTCCGCTGCTCGAGCTGCAACAGGACCAAGGGAGATCTCCCCAACACGACGCTCCTCCGCGCGCACGCCGGCCGGCCTCGAGCTGCTCCAGCGGGCTCTCTCTCTTTCTCGTGCACTCTCCCTCTTCTTCCCTCTCGCTGCACCTCTCCTCTCCGCACTGCACCCGGCAGCAGCTGCTGCCCTCGCTCTCGCTCTCGCACTCACGCTGGAGGAAGGAGAAGACGGTGGGGTGGTGAACGAGGGAGAGGGGAGAGGAGGATATAAGTAGGCACGGGGGGAGAAAAAGGCGTCTATAGGTCGGCGGGTTTCAGTCTGCGCGCGGCACGTGCGCAGACTCGCGATCGTACGCACAGAAAAATTTATTTCCAGACGTCTGGAAAGGCGTCCAGACGTCTAACCAGACGTCTGGACTAACTCCCAGACGTCTGGACTAACTCCCAGACGTCTTAAAGTGGTTTTGATGCCTCGGTTCTTAACAGAGAGAGAGAAGAGAGGTAGAGAGTAAGAGTCAAGAGAGTTATAGTTTGTTTGTCTTTATGGTGGAAGTTTCTCTCTACTTGGGTAGTTGAAAAAGGTGACCAACCACAATTAACTTATGCACTCATTTTCGTGCATGACATTCATGTTTAGTTCATGATTTTGATGCAGCCAACAATTGATATAAAAGTCAGTCTGACTGAAAGGATGGCTCATGATAGCACATCTGTTAGGCACATGTGCTGGGGTTAGGAAGAGGCCAAAGCAAAAAAAAAAAATCCATAGAAACTAAGATAATTAACATATGTTAAAAGAAGAAAATGAAATGTAAATATCTTGTAAGCTGCATTTCATGGTACTTGTTGATGTTGGGAAGTTGCGAATTCCACACTCTTTACATAAGGACAAGGACTATGGGAGGAATGGACCTAACACTAACATTATGTTACGTCTCGCAACACAAGTGGCAACACAAATAGGAAGGGAATAGCAAAGAATGGCAACATATGTAACTTGCAATATCCATACACTGATTGTCATTAAGTTCTCACAAAGACAATGAACATAATAGCTATATGAGGTAATTCATGCTAAGAATAGTGTGATGCTATTCAATTATATCCAAGCAAGCATGTGACGTAGTTCATGCTTAGACAAAAATAGCACCAGAATAGGATTTCCATCACCATTCCAACCATTCAATGATGCATTCCTAATCTGTGGTTGTGGTAGAAGTCCATAACCTTGGTGATTTTGCAACAGACATCTTTCTTCTAATCCTTAAGATCCCGAATGACAACCTTGAAGGTGATCACCCTACACAAATTTTACTTGACCACAAACACAAGATCAAGCGTGATATCAATAGTAAAAAATATTTCACAATAAAATCAATCTTATAATATATACGAAGATTTATATTGGAAATCCTTAGGAATAATAATCACTACCTAAGTCTTTCGATTTAGCAAATAGTGGTTTGTGTGAGAAGAAAGCAGTGATGGGGGTTGCAACGCTGTAGAGGCTGGTGGAAGAAGATTGTCATGGTATTTGCTATTTTAAAAGGATTCATGGCTCATCTCATCTTATATTACCATCTCAGGATACATCAATATTACATATTATTTTTTCTTTGATAATACAATTTAAATAGGGAAATCCACACCCCTTCAATATTCGAGTGATGATCGCAATTGAATATATATATGTATATATTGAAGATGCCACATTAATCTATTGAAGTCAACATTAATGCAATTGTGATCTACTTTGACATCTCAATGATCCATAAGCCAGATGCTTCGCAGGCGATGTTGAATTTAGAGAATCCTGCTTCCTTTCCAAGGGATTCAAACTCTTGTCTGGTCCTCTCCTTCCCTCCTAGGCTATGTGCAAGCTGGCTTATGTCCCTTTCAAAACCAAACTGAGCCAACAAGGTACAGTCTGGAAACTCCGGAAGGATGGATTCAACTATAATAACCTTTCCATGGTACGACAATGCCTTCCAACAATTCCTCAACAGCTTGACACAGTAATCATCATTCCAACCGTGAATGATCCACTACAATATATAAAAAGATGGAAATAACATTCCACATATATATAAAAACATTTAAGAGACTATCAATGCTACGGAATATATGAAAAGGAATCGAAGAAACTTGGTGCAAGTAGAGAAAGGTACGTATTTTTTTCTTAAAACAACTATAAATCAAGTTTAATTTTGTTGCATTTCCAACAAAAACAAATCATGTAAGCTTTATTAAATGTCAGTCAGTGGTCCATGTTCTGTTAGACAACAAATAGTAGGCAAACTATGGCGATATCTAGGCATGTTTTGCAAATAATAAATAAAGAATTACAAAATTTAAATCTAATGGGGCCTACATTATTACCATTGAAGCATGGGCCACTTGCCTGAGATATTTCTCTATACTAGGGAATAATTTTTGTTAGAACCAGTGGTGCAAAGTATGATCCATCAGTTATCGAACGTTTACTTGCAGAGATAGTAGATTATAATTATGAAGTTGATAGAGAAATTGAAAAAGTGATATGAACTTCATGGACTCCAAATGAAACTTCAAATGAGTATTCAAAAGACAGTACGAGTAATCGTGCACCACATAATTTACAATAAAATTCAGGAAACTCTCCATTTGATTGAGAAAGGTAAAATGCCAACTTTTCTCTCATAAAATAATGGAGTGCGGTGACTTGTTTGTCTACCTTCATGAAAATGGCATCTCCGTTGGGAATGCTGTCAAACATATCACCACCAACATGCTCTATTCCTGCAAAGAAGAAAAAATAAATATATCATATGTAAAGGAAGTGTCACTTAGATTTGAGTAGAAAATTGAAAATATGTATAAGGATCTCTACAACCCATTTCTAAATAAATTAATTATAAATGTATGACTTGACTATTAGTATGCTGCAGTGGAGATGACTATTAATTATACTCAACCATATACTCGAGTCGTATATCTTAAAAGCATGCAACATCACTTGAACGATTTCTACTGAGTTTAGTATTTTTAATTGTCTACCTCCCTTATAATCTCTATAAGGACGATGGATCATATCTTCCTCATTGGCCAACAAGCTCACTGATGGAGGGTCAACGTACTATCGAGGTAGCAGTCACCCCTACAGATTTGGTGCAATTTGGATGGGTTTAGGGTTTAAAGAGATTGGGAGATGGTGGTGGTGTGATTAGAGGTGTAAAAGGATATTGGGAGGGGGTAGAAGTTTGGAGGTAGAGGATGAAAATCCTCTAGAGATGTACCTTGAGAAAATGAGAATCCATTTTAGGAAATTTTCTTTTATTGACATCGAATTTAGAAATGATGTAAAGTTGAGGATGCTTCTTGTAAATTACTCAATAAAATTTCATTGGATCTTTCTATGCCAGTTATCTTGTTGAATGTTAAGTGCAAAATTTGCCTCTCATTTCACTTGAAAGCAGAGAAAATTACCTGGAAGAAAGGGTGCCTCACTTGCAACATGAGGAAGGTCAAAGTTAATTCCACGAATGTGTGGATACTTTGATATGATCATATGAATACACATTCCGAAGCCTCCCCCAACATCCACCAATGTCTTCACTTCTTCAAATCCCATGTAGATGTCAAGGATGTTCTTCATGATGACAGTGGAGGCATTGGACATAGCATTGAAGAACAACTCGCGTAACCTTGAATCTTTGGCCATGATTTCAAATCCCAATGCCCCATGTGCAACATGGAATGGGCTTCTTCCTTCCAGCACTGCCTCTTTTATATGACACCTAATTTTTATTCAAATAAATGATTACTGTCACATAAGGGTCTTTTTCTTTGATATTACACAAGTATCCTCTGCTATCTTGGTTGAAGAACCTCCCCTTTTAGTTATACTTCTATATCCTTTTTATTGGATATTAAAACTTAATGAGTTATGAGATCTCAATTAATCTCACTAGCCCACCTGGGGTAGCTCAGCTAGGATGACCTTAAAATCAGCTTAGTGGGAGATGCAAGTTCAAGTCCCCAAACATTACATAGGGAAGTAGGGGGAATTGGGCCCGTCACTTCTCACCTTTAAGATGAGGGTTATCATCAATTAATCTCACTCTTTAGCAATCAACTTACCTATTGTTGATTTGCAATGTCATATTTAGGAACAAAGAATGTTCAAGCACTTTATAACTTTATTTGGATCACAGTTGTAAACATTGGAAAACCAAGGAGTAATTTTAGTATAAATAATCTATAATGTAACCATTAAAAGCTGGCAAATTATTAGGAGTTTTTACACATATGACCATGAAATCCTTAGAAAATATATGGACAACTTAATATGAATTGTATTTACATACATACCATAAAAACATCCATTTACTCGCCCACATACCCCTATGAATTGAATCACGTGGGCTAGATAATTTACATAATTATGTGGATTAAATATTTCCTTGAATGGACTAAATATCCATTTGCTTGAGTAGAGCACGTAGGGCTTTCCCCTCCCATCATCGTCGCTCCCAAACCCTCCCCCTCCTTCACTCTTGTCCCCTCTCTTGCTTCCTCTCCTCCCCCACACACACACATTGTCCTCCTACTTCCTTTTGTTCACAACTTCTGTCATTCTCAACCACCCCATGTAACAACGCGAGTAGCAAGGCGACGAAGTGTGGTGGCTACTGCTACAAGAGAGACTGCATGCATGCAACTATGTGTAGCAAAGTAACGATAGTAATAGATATATTTTATTGTATATTAATGTTGACATGATGTAATAGGATAGTTCGATGTTGATGTTGATTGATAGAGTGAAATAAGTTGTATTCTTTGACTTCTGAAATAATTCCTTTGACTTACTTTTGTAATCCTTTAATTGGGGGATAACCCAAGGGTTATCCCCCACACAAACGGGGCCTTAATGTGGAATTACTCCCTTCGGGTCATAGGTTGGCCAATTTTTCGATTCCTTGAACTTGTTAGGTCGGTCGCTTGAATTTGACTTTTCTCTCCTCGTAAATATCAATACCATGAATTGTAATGTTATTAAAAGAATTTTTCTGAAATTTCACAGCAAATCCCAACCGTTTTAAGTGGTCTCTGTAGAAAAAAAAAATCCCCAAATCGACCCCCACCACCTGGGGGAGGTCTGAACAGGGTAGGAACCATAATGTGCAGAGGAAGATGTGGGGTTTATAACAGGAGGGAAGGGTGTGAAATGAGGTGGAGTGGGTAGAGTATGTTATATATGTCTCTAGATATATATTTGTGTGCACGTGCATCATGCATGTAATGACAGAATATATGAGAGAGCAGACTTCCATTCAATTGGGCAGAGGATGCTTACATGCTCTCCAGTATGACTCTGTCTTGGTTCATGACCAGAAGGGACCCAAACCTGTTGCTGACACCATCCTTGTCAACCTTCGATAGGTACTTGCACACGGGAGCGGATCCATATGATCTCGCGATTGTTCCGCTCGATGGGTCGGTGTTGAGAGAGCATGCAACGACGTCGTGGCTCGCAAGAAGGCGAAGGATTCGGTCGAGAACGACGGGTGCATCGGGGTTGGAGATGCGGAGCACGGTGACGATCTCCTTGGTGGAGAGATGCCTCCCTCCAGTTTCAACGAGGAGGTCGAGGATGCCGAGTTCGATGACGGCCTTGATGGCCATAGGGAGGATGGTTATGTTGCAAAGCTTCATGGCATAAAGGAACGCCTTCTTCTCTTCCTCCTCCTGTTTGCTCACTTGCAAGCTCATGGAGCCATGGTGTGCCCCCGACGAGCTCATGGCAGATTGACTGTGTTAACGTACGGTGCTTTAACTGACAGAAACGGAACCAATTCTTTTATATATAGCTTCGGCAGCTGTAACCAACAACAAGAAATTTCATAGTATATATGTAAAGTAGTCGTTGCTCAGGAATTTCCATCAAGAACAGCCGATTAGATGACATTAAACTAAATAGAACCCAGAAAGGGGAAAAAGGAAAAGGAAATGATCAAAAATGAAATTGCTAAGCTCGGAGAGAAAAACAAATAGTGTGAAATCACCAATTAAAACACAGGAGGAACCCCCCCTACAAAAAAAAAAGAAAAACAAGCAAAATGGAAGATGGGAATGGTGGAGGAGGAGGACCTGAGAGGAGTAGGCAGATCAGCAGTCAGAGAGGAGGGAGGTTAATTGGAGGCGATGGGAGCCGAGATGGAAAGAGGAGTGCATCCTTTGGTTGGGGAGATAAAGAAAAAGAAGTGTGGGGTGGGCGCCGCCTCTTTTTTCTTGGATGACCCGGGAATCCTTCGTGGTCAAATCGAAGGTGATGTAATAGTTATGGTTATGGGATCCTCTTACCTGATCTCAACTCAGACACAAACAAATACCGATCGAGGAGCGGTGGCCATTGATATCTAATCCAAAGTGATTCTAAAACTATTCATTCTTTTCCGATGGCATCGTTAATTTACTAGTTACATGATCTTTAATTTGATCTTACGGACAGATGCTTAGCTAAATTTCATTTCCTTTCCTAATATATGATTGGATTTTCATTTTCCTTCCTTTTTTTTTTTTATTTCTTTTTTTCTTTCTTCCAAACCTTCCTTTATCATGTTATTTCATTTGTTCGTCACCCATGCCTCCCATCAACTATGCACATATAATTTGCATTTGTTCATCGCTATTCATACTTTTAGGTACGCTATTATGATTACAAAGGCCATGCCATTATTGTAGAGAACGACCCTTGTTGTTTTACAAAATCTTATAGCCATCCTTCCAAGGAATTTTTATATCTCTTAACCTATATTTATTTTAGGAATAAGGATATCTCGTAATAGAATAGACAGCAAAATAAGGTTTATGATTATTTTTTTATAAGAATGTGATTAATAATGAGATAAAATAATTGATAGGTTAATGTGATCTTAATAGATAATATTTTTATACTATTATATGAAATCAAATGAAGTTGATATAATATAATGAATATATATTATTAGATATATTTTAATATATATAGGTGCTTATGTGATGTAGTATGATATTGTTACGTAACGAAGTGAGATAACTAATATTCCCTTCTTAATTTTTGAATATCTCGTGGGATATCCCTTTGACAAGGGAAACCCCACGAAACATTCCTCAACCAAATGGATCCTCCTAAAAGATATTTGTCTTCGTACAAATTTCCATGCAAAACTTTCTCCATTTTCATAACTCGGGCTCTTTGATGTTTCTCGACGCAAAGATCTATGACGAATGAATAACATCGCTCCCTTGTTCTCCCAAATTACATATATAGGTAATTATTTGTAAATACCAATATAATCCGTAAGTCTTGACCGGAGTAATATTTTGTTATAATATTGAAATTGCATATTTAAAATACATAACCTGTTCTATGTAAATTAGACTTAAAAACATATTGCAAATTATATTCTTTGCTTGTAGTCAATAAAATGCACTTGTAGGTTTGCATATTAGTTACATTCATTTACATAACTTACAAGGACGACGTTAGTAATTTATTTTGGAAGATATTATGTAAGTGAATCTCTATACGTAATCACTAATCTGTTAATTAGTTATGTGCCCATTTTTTTTGTAAGATATAGATATAATAAGTAATTTCCAAACAATTGATACGTGTAGTATATTTGTAAGATATTTAATCTATGATATGTAAATTGCAATCTTAGTTATTCAATTATTATTTTGTAAAATGTTCTACTTGTATGCACATAGAGAACATTTGTTTACATCATTTACAAAGTTAAGAACTAGAAAGAGGTGAATAGTGTGAGATGAAATATGATAAACAATATAAATCAATGGCACAAATAAAACATATCACCACGATTGCACAACATATTTTTAGGTGAAAATCCACACTACAACAAAAATAGTCAAAGGCAATGAATATTTTATGAAGATGATGACAAATAAATCGTTGTTATATAACCTATTAACGAATAATTTATTCGTCATCACATTCATTGCTATACGAGCCATTATTAAATCTACAACAAATAATATATACGTTGACAAATTCAAACAACAAATAAAATTATTAAGAAATATAGTTTCCAAAATAAACTCCAATAGTTTTCTTCAACCAATATAGTTAGAATTTTACAAAAACTAGTTGTTCATGCACTCTTTTCCTATCATATGAACAAGTTAAATAAAAAGCTACCTCTGTAAACCTTTTGAGAATCTATGTACTAAACATAAAATTGGTTGAAATTTTACAACAAGAGATGCACAAAAGGTGGTGCATCATGAAGGTAATCATAGTCAATAATCAAAAAAAACACAAACTAGATCACAATTGCACTCGACACTTCACTACTAGAAAAATGGACTTTCGCGATGCTCTTTTCGAGGCGGTTATTATTAAAACTATTGTATCGTCGACCAACACGACGGTTTTAATTAAAACCATCATGTATACTAACCCTCAAAACCCCGCATTATATAATGAGGGACCCACATTGACGTACACGATGGTTTTTTCATAAACCATCATGTATATTCTTCACTCGAATTTCCAAGGGCGTGAAATTCCGTGCCCTAACGTGACATTAAATGACAGTTTTATACAAAACCATCGTGAAATGTGAAATATTAGTCAAGCAAGTGCCCGATCCCCCAAACCCTCCCCTTTCATTCCTCTTCATCTTCGATCGCAAGAGCCGTCCTCCGGTGCTACTCCATCCTTCCAGTCGCTCGTCCTCGGTAAGCCCCCATCCTACTTCTCCTCCTCCCATGGCCGTCCCCCTCCACCTTGTGCTCCTCCTCCTCGTCGATTCACACGCATGCGACAGAAGAAGACCCACTCCTCTTATCCTCATCCTCCCCACGACACCCCCCTCCTCCTCCACACGTAGCCGCCACCCCCTCCTCCTTCGCCGGTCCCTCTCCTCCTCTTCCTCCTCCCCCATTACAACGTCGCCCCATCCTCCTCCACATTCAACGTTAGCCCCTCCTCCTCCCCCTGCATCCTCCCACATCTGCCCCCTCCTTACGCTAACCTCCTCCCCCATCCACCCACCTCCTCCTCAATTGACTCCTCCTCCCATTGTCTCCTCCCCCATGTACCCATCCTCCTCTTCCCCCATCCGCCCCTCCTCCTCCCCCTACCTCCCCCCATCCAACCCCCCTCCTCCCCCATTTAGCCCAAACCCTCATCAGTAATAACCCTCCCACCCTTAACCCCATCATTTAATTTTTTAAATTAATTTTTATTACAAATTAATAATTATCATATTTTATTTGTGATATTTGATTTAGGTTACACTCATCATTGGACATGTATTTTGCAAGGTATGAATATGCGCATTTTTATGTTAATTATATTGTTATATATGTATGCGTGAATGTGGGGTGTAGCCACTTTAATTTCAATGTTTATGCTTGACTAGAATGTGGGATGTACCCACTTTAATTTCAATGTTTATGCATGACTAGAATGTGCGGTATACCCACTTTAATTTTACTTTATATGCATTATTAGAATGTAGGGGTGTACCCACTTTAATTTCAATTTGTTTGCATGATTAGAATGTGGGGTGTACCCACTTTAATTTCAATTTATATGCATGTTTAAAATGTGGGGTGTACCCACTTAATTTGTGAATTCTTATACTTTACCGAAAATTTTAATGAATTTATATATACACACACTTACACAAATCTAGATACACTTGAAGCCAAACAATAGATATTCTAACATCTAGGTTACAGGTTTCGATAGGGGATAATCGTGTCAAAATACTTACCCGTCGACACTTATGATCATGTTATATTAACAATACAGAGTGTGTGTATACCTCATGTACATCATGAAGATTTCTCATATAGCATGTCATAAGAGTCGTCGCCCTTAATTCAGAGAAGTTCTGAACTAAGGGGGGCCTTGAAGATTTGATTACAACTTAACGTTACTTGTTACATGGAATCGATGCCTGGACGAATTTCAGTAGTATCTTTTCGCTCTTCGCCAATGTATCAACTGATCTTATCTACATTCCTAAAGCACCCTTAAATGGAAGTTATTTGGAATGTAGTTAAGGTTAGTCTTGGGGGTTATACTGGATAAGTGCAAGGAGATGTTGCTGAAATTTCTCTAGATACCGGTTACATGTAACAAGTGACGTTGTGATCAAATCTTCAAGGATGGGTTATTAAGTGAAAACCATAATCAAAATACAAACACTATTAAAATCAAATTATAATTATTGGGTGGTTTTATTTCATTTTTGCAGATTATCATGGATAAGTCTTAGATTAGTTTGAGGAACTCGGATAACTCCCGATACAAGAATGGAGTGAGTGAGTTCCATGATTGGGCATTTCACGATGATAAGAAGTCACTCAGACTAGGAGACAAGTTCAACAGGATTTTTTGCCTATGTAGTAGGTGCTTGAATGGATATTCACATGATAGGAACATTATATTCAAGCACACAAATTGCAATGATTGGTGGCAGCATTATATTTAGTGGATTGCTCATGGAAAAGATCTTACAAAGGAAGTCAGACGATCTCCGATAGATTTCATTGAGTCTGCTGTGAATATTGAAGCCGATGACATCGATGAAATACTTGATGAAATGAGAGCAGGAGTTGAAGATCCGGCTAATGGGAAAACTTCTAATCAGTTATATGATGCTATTAGGGCCACGGATGAACCTATTGCTCCCAGTATCACGTCCATTTCTAGATTTTCATTTCTTTTGAAGTTATTTTGGATGAAGGTTATGAATAATGCAACCTCTAGATTGATGCCTAAGGTGCTTGAATTCATTGGATAGCTTTTAAAAGATCCAAAAGGTTACCCAAAGATATCGTATGAAGCAAATAAACAGATTCGCATACTTGGTTTAAATTGTGAGAAAATTGACGCATGTCCAAATGATTGAATTATACAGAAATGAATATGCATAGTTGAGTAGTTGTCCATAGTGTGGTGTGGAGAGATATAAAGTGGAAAATTCACTAAATACAAGGGCCAAAAAATAACCTGAGTAGGTTCTACGTTACTTTCTATTGATTCCTAAACTTCAACGCCATTTTATTTTAAGTAGAACTGCAAATTTAATGACATGGTATCAGGATAACATGTTACGAGATTGTTGCATTCTTCATCCTATAGATTTAGAAGAGTGGAAAATGTTTGACAACACTCATTTAGCAATTGCAGAGGATGCAATAACTTTTAGATTGGGTTTTGCAAGTGATAGGTTTAATCCTTTTAAGAACATGTACCCATTCTTTTCAATTTGGCCAATCGTGATGGTAACTTATAACTTACCTTTGTGGCTTTGTATGCGATCGTCGTTTATGATGTTGACTCTCCTCATGCTAGGTCCAAAGCAGCCAAGGAATGTGAAATGACCCTTCCCAAGGGTCTTCAAGTTTTTCCTAGAAAGGTAAGGTTGTAAGCGTAATTTTAAACCCCCTAGGTGTAAGTTTGTAGGCTTTGCGGAAAAGAGGAAACCTTACAGGGAAAATCTCACAATTTCTCCCTCTCTCTCTTCCCACATGAGACACCCACACACACACCCTCTCTTTAAAACCCCCACCTCTCCACACCATCTCCCCCACCTCTCCACACCATCTCCACCACCTCCACCTCTACTTCACCACCTTGCCGCCGTCAACCACCTCCTTCCCCGTCCCCCTTACAGCCACAAGTAGGGAGGAAGAAGGGGAGCTCGAGATGGAGGAGCATGAGAGGGAGGGAGAGGGAGAGCATGAAAGAGAGGGAGAGCGTGGGCGAGGGAGAGGAAGAGCGAGGAGCTCAGGAGAGGAGGTGCAGCCGAAGGTACGGTCGAGGGAACTCGTGGAGAGGAGCTCCGTGACCTCCTACAGCTGCTAGAGGAGCAACTGCGGCTCTGCTGGCGGAGGGTCGCACGGGGAGAGAAGCTCGCAGGGCGTACAGCCGAACCATTTTTTCTGCAGTATCAGACGTCTGGAGGAACCTCAAGACGTCTAAGGCTGGTGCGGACATCTAACAGCACGCATAGTGCCGAGGTATGTGCTTGTACACACCTGCATGCATGTACATTAGTATATGTGTCATGTTTTTGAAGCGGCGCATGCTTACGCAAATGCAAGATGTTGGAAAAGCGCGTAGCGCACCCTTCGAGGTGCTTTAGGACGTCTGGAGACAGTGTTAGACATTTGACTGCACTCCCAGACGACCAGAGGGAGTGTCAGACGTCTGGGATCTCCCTTAGATGGTTGTGGAGGGGTTCGGACATCTAAGGAAGCACAGGAAAACAAGGTGAGCCTTTGTGGTCGATTAAGATGTCTGATTTTAGTTAGAGTACATGTTTTTGGCCCGTTTAAGGCCCAAACGGAGTCAGTTTTGCGCAAACGAAGTATCGTTGGTTTCAGTTCGAAGTTCTCTACGTGTTTGTGTCACTCGTATACTTTGGAAATCACTTGATGTGATTTGGTCATTTGCATAGGTCTCCAGCCAATAGAGTATACGAGGCTCGCGGAGATGATGGGATCCGCAATTCATGCCCCCATTCCACCTGTGTATCCTAGTAGAGTGATTTTTTTCAAAATTATGAATTAAATTATCAAGTGCATGCTATCTTAGAATGAATTGATTGAATCCTAGGATATGAAATGAACCCAAGGGCAGAATTGAGTGAATGAACATTACTTGAGCCACACAATCTATTATGAAATGCCTCTTAGAACTCTTAATGCTAGCAAATGAACAGTTACATGATGTGATGCTTCTTTCAGTTATTAAATTACAAGCTGCCTGTTATATTGTTGAGAATCAAGTTGTGAACAATGAGATATGCATGTCGTGAAATGAAATGAACTGAATACAATGCATGAACCCTACAGGGAAACTAGAAAAAGAGCTCACGTATATGGAACGAATATCGTATGTAGGAGAGAAGTGAGCTGGCCCTCGAGTACAAGGTATCGAAAAGAACAACTGCCCCTTTTGCATGGAAAGTGAGCTGGCCCTCGTGTACGCGCTACCGAGGAGAGCTACCATCACTTTAGTGTAGGGGGAGCTAACTGCCCTTGCGTTGAGACCTAGGGTTAGGAATGGCCCCCTACACCAACTCTTGTTACTTTAGTGTATGGGGGAACCAGCCGCCCCATGGGACCTGGGGTTAGGACTGGCCACCCTACATCGACTCTTGTTAGGCCTACTGGGCAAACCGGGATAGTCGGACCAGGGTACGAAGACTGTTGAGGGGCGAGACTCCTGTTCTTAAGGGCGAGACCCCTATTCTGAGAGGGCAAGGCCCTATTATGTTCTGAGCTGTACATTTGGGCATACCCGCTAGCGGAAATGACTGACCGCATGCCAGTGCGAGGTAGCTACCCATGTGCTTATCGCGAGTGTTGTAGTCACCGCTACGTCACGACCGTGACCTCGGGGTGGTAAATCGGGTGTAGAACTACCACAGGGGCTCTCCCGACCAAGAGAGTGCCATGTGTACATCCTACATCGCGGAATAAACTGCAGTCAAGATCGTTCCCTTAGGGAATAAGAGAATTAAGAAATGTTACGGATCCTTATTAGAATAACGAAAATAAAAATACTCAATTGAGATAAATGGAAATGAATGATTAGTTATTTGCTTGTTTCTTTTTGTTAAATTACATGTAAATGGCTTAACCACTACACTACTTAGCGTTAGCTAACCACGGATTATATAACCATATTCAGGTCAGGGAGTTGAGCAGCCAGCGCCACCAACTGCAGAGGGTGTTGGGCCCAGCTGAGCCTAGCCATAGTTGTTACTTTTCTATTTCAGAGCTCTTTTGTAGTAGTGAGTACCTTTAGCATATTAGTTGTTTCTACAATATTCTATTCATGTTATATTTCCCTCTATTGTGGTTGTGATGGCTATATATGTTATAGTACTCTTCCGCTTGTAGCATGTAATAATTTTGAGATTTCTCGTCCTATTTTTCATTACTATCTTTTATTTATTTCTGCTTAGTTACAGTGCATATGTGGTTGTAGTATATTTTCTACTTTTGGTTATTTCTCGTTGGACGATTGGGTCTTAGGATTAGTTGAGGCGAGCCGATCTCGAGTACTGTAGGGAGCTAGAATCAGGTCGTAACAGAATGCAATAGATGTTTATCTTCAACCATTGATAGATGAACTGAAACTGTTGTGGTATAATGGCAAATCTAGATGCACTTCCAGAGGGGACGAGGATCAAAGTGCATATTAACAAAGTTGGAGAAGATCCAGACTATCCTCCTTTCACTAGCAGACTATCTCGGATGATAAATGAGCTCCTCCCCCTTTCTTATTTTAACTAGAGGGTCTCAAAGGTGATGAAGAGGCAGCTTATTCATAATATGGAGGTAAATAATTATTAACATATATATATAAGTTCACTTCAATCATATTTAATTCGTTTATATCATTTTTTAATATTACAGGTGATTTTTGATTGGGGAGATGATCTAAATGTCACCAAGTACATTCTCAATTATACCGCGAGACGACACCATGATTAAAGGATGACAACGAAGAGACAGGTGAAATACATAATATTTTACATTTTTATATTATTTACCTAATGAATTTCTTTTGACAATTTATTTGTATAATTTAATTAATTTTATAATAAAATGTCGTCACATGAGGAGGCATTGATGAACATGCCTCCTACAATAGCAGCAGATGTATGGAAAGACTGTTGTGAGCATTGGAATAAGCCTGAGATGGAAGTAATTATAAATACTTCTAAGGGTATTTTGACATAAATGATTTAATTATTTTCTCACTACAATATGTTATACGTATAGGATCAAGCGAAGAGGAACAAGGCCAACAGGGCCAAAGCTCCACCACAGACCCACTGTTTGGGTCAAACGAGTATAGATAGAGTTAAGGCAAAATATGTAAGTAATTCCTTATTATGTCACTTCTATATTTTTAATTAAAATTTTAATTATTAGTATTAACTATAATTTGAAATATACTTACAAGCACATTCACATGATGGTGCTATGCTCGATCGAGTTAGTGTCTATGAGATTACTCATAGCATGGTCACCACTGACGACAAGCAAACATTAATACATGAGATATACCGGACAAAGCATGTAAGTAACATTTAATTATCAATTAATGTAAATTTTATACTTATTTTCATATGACATTAACTTGTAAGCGTAATTTAATTTGTAATTTGTAGGGAGAAATGATGAACTTAATCAATCCCCCTCCTCCAGATGCCACTTCCGACACTCAACAATAGCCTCTTATGACACCTGAGGAGGCTTTTAGGAGCGTCATGCCTCCAAAGCACGAAGGGTTCATTCATAGTGGGGGGAGTCAAACGATCTCCAGCTGGTATGAGTGGATGGAGTTGGTGTTAGCAGCCGTCGTTGAGCAAATGCAGACACAGCTCTAGGATGTCACCTCACAGCTCCAGCAGCAAACTCAAACTTGGCAAGATGCTAAGAAATTCATGGAGGAGCTTAGAAAGGAGATGGAGCAACAGAGAGTGGAGATGAGAGAGACGATGGCATTTCTACAGGGCAGTGGTCGGGATCACACTTCCTATCATTACCCGCCTCGCAGAGATGACAACGACCTCGGTGGTGGTGGAGCAGGACAAGGGGTAGAAGCTGAGTTAGAGGTTTAGATTACTTCTCTATTTCCTTAGTTAGGTTCATATGTATTTTGCTTAGTTATATGTACATTTTGACGTTATGACATACTTTTTTCATTAGGTTTATATATTTGTATTAGGTTCATATGTATTTCTCTTGTTTCGAGACTCTTTTGTATTACTTACATATTTGATTAGGTTTACATTATGTTTTCTATTGTTGTATGTTGTGATGTCAACAACTTTCAATTAGCATTTGTAGGTGTCATAGGATACTATAATACCAACATTTTGTATAATTTAAAAAAAATACACATATATATGTGACGATTTTAGAGGAAAACCATCGTGTATACACATAAAATGATGGTTCAATAATCGTCGTTTATTGTTAATGCAGGAGGAAACACAAACAAATCACTGAAATAAAAGACAGTTGTACACCCGTAGTGAAGAACCTTAAACAATGGTTTTCCTATAAAACGTCGTCTAACATAGTGAAACGATGGTTATAGCAATCGTCGTGTATTGTTACGAATAGACGACGGTTATTTAACATAATTGTCATATATACATTAACGCGACACACACTTTTACGACGAAAGTACACAACAGTTTTGAATGATTAGGAGACGATTTTGAACCGTCGCGAAAAGCAGCCATTCCTGTAGTGCTTAGATGTCAGATCGCAACCTATCCATGAATGATCCTCGAAACCTATCCACGCCTCATCCCATAGTGCCACTGGGTTTGACCATTGCATGTGCGGAAGCTTTAACAAAAGAAAAGCAAGGAAATGCCATCAACAAAGTTTATAACTACATGAAAACACCAAAGGATCGAACATTCCTATCTATTCTCTTTCTGTCTTTTCCCACATTAAGTTTATATTTCAATTTTTCATCTTTGTCTTCGTCAGCCAAAAAGAGAAAGAAAGTACAAACATGCAAGCAGCATTTTTGTGCACATGCTTAGATTTTAAAAGTTTACAACTAGGTGGATGTGTTTATAGATTCAAAAAAAATGGGGACAATTCCTACACCTCAACCCTTGATGACAGGAATCAAGTAAGATAGTGTACTATAACTAACTTCACTTCTTCAGAATCAATGTTAGTTATTGTAACGACCCGTTTCCCGAGCCCCTACGAGACTCGAGAACCGGACCGACTCAACTAATCCCAAGACCTAGTCGTCCAACGAGGAAGTAACCAAAAGAGCAGTAAAATAAACCACATTCAGCATGAATATAACTAACAGTAAGAAGTACAGCAGTAAGGAAAGAAACTACTACAGTATATACCCCACAACAGTAGAACAACATTTATCATATAACATGAACTGCAGGTAAAGAAAGTACAGTGGAAATAAGAACTACTTACTATAACGGAAACAAAAGAGGTACAAAAGACAGTGGTAACTCTACTGGACCCTACTCGGCCCAGCGTCCTCTGCAGCCGCTGACCCTGGCTGCTCAACACCTGGTCCTGAAAGGTAACGAGTGTAACACGTCAGCAAAACGCTGAGTAGATTGGCAAACTAAACTAAAGACAACAGTAGAGTGTACAATAGCTGTTATGTTCTATTACTTTCTTTATTCACATCTTTCAATTTTCTCACTAATTCATTTATTTCTCAGATCCTTTACTTGATCTCGAATGTTCCTCGTGGGAACGATCTTGATTGCAGTCTTTTCCAAAAGGTAGAAGTAGCACGTGGTGCTCTCCTGGCCGGGAGAGTCCCCCGTGGTGATCCTACCCCCAGTCAACCTCCCCAAGGACACTGAACAGACGTAACGGTGACTACGGCACGCGCGATAAACGCACAGGTAGCTAACCCGTACTGGCACGCGGTCAGTCGTTTCCATTAACGGGTGCGCCCAAAGCACAGCACGGAACCAGTCCAGGGCAGAGCCCTCTCAGAAACAGGGGTCCAACCCCTCCACAGTAACCAAACCAGGGCCTTGCCCCTCCACAGTCCGCGCACCCTCGCCTAACTACCCTGGTTTGCCCCAGTGGGCCTAACAAGTCGGTGAAGGAGGCTAGCAGAACCCCGGGACCCATGGGGTAGCTAGTGCTCTCCTAACACTAGTAGCTCTCCTTGGTACTACGTACACGAGGGCCAACAAGTCGGTACAGAGTGGCCAGTCCTAACCCCGGGTCCTTGGGGCGGCTAGCTCAGCTCTGCACTAAACAGGGGGACAGTCGCTCTCCTTGGTACTCCGTACTCAAGGGCCAGCTCACTTCCCCAATTCTATTCCATTCGCTTTCTAGGAGTTCTACTCCTACTTCCCCGTAGGGTTCTAGAACATCTTATGTCTCACTTTCCAGTTTCACGTTCTTACAAACCATGATCTCAATCATGTTTCTTTATTCATAACAGGCAGCTGTATATTCCTTTCCATTTTTCTAAGACTGCAGTATTATACATTCCACTAGTTTCTTCCATCCTAGGATTCATGCCATATCCTAGGATCTATCATACAATCTAGTTCTCCAGCCCTAGGATTCATGCAACACCTAGGAGCTATCATTTAATCTATTTCTCATTCCTAGGATTCATGCAATGTCCTAGGTTCTAGTTATGGTTCCATACTTTAACAGATTTATTAATAACTTAAAGCCACTCTACCAGGTACAACGGGAGCAATGGGGGCGTGATCGGGAATCCCGCGTGCCTCCGCGACTCCCAAGACTGCAACTGAACGAGGTCCTATCACAAGGATCAAACACAAGGAGTGTCTCAAAACAGTGTATAACTACTGTAGACGGGTAGAGGAATTAATTCTGAAAAGAACGCAACTTGAATCGCGGAAAACGAAACTCGAACGGGCCCTAAACGGGTCGAAAACGACGACACTGTGCAAAATCAGACGTCTGGAACTTCTTCCAGACGTCTTAAAAAGTGGATCAGAGAATTACCTTGTTCCGCGAGGTTTCTCAGACGTCCAGAAGTATGCGAGGACATCTGGCCTAGCTCCCAGACGTCCGATGGTCACCCCGGACATCTGGAGGTCGCTCCCGCCGTCTGGTACAACAGCCAGACGTCTGATTCGCAAAGGATGGCGAATCACCGAGCCTGCGCACACCCAACTCCCTCCCTCAGTACGGTCAGTCGACAGGAAGGAAGAAGAAGACGGAAAACTCACCTTTCAGACGTCTGTATGGTCCTCCAGACGTCTCCCTCGCCGTCTGTCTATCAACCCAGACGTCTGATTCTGGAAATTTTTCCAGAATCAGGGTGCCACTCGACCTCCGCTCGCGACGCCGCCCGCGTCGCACCTCGTGCTCACTCTCGCACTCACTCTCGCGCACTGACTGAAGGAGAAGAGGAAGGAGACGGTGGTGACAGAGTGAGGGGAGGCGTGGCCTTTTGAGGCCACGCGAGGAGGAGAGAGGACGAGGCAGGCGTCTACAGCCGCAGAGAAAGAGAGGGAATAACGAATATGGGGTCTGCGCGCTCAGGCGCGCAGACGACTCACGCGTGTGGATGATAACGGTTTTT
The DNA here is from genome assembly GCA_037157565.1 of Thalassia testudinum. Lineage (NCBI taxonomy): Eukaryota > Viridiplantae > Streptophyta > Magnoliopsida > Alismatales > Hydrocharitaceae > Thalassia > Thalassia testudinum. Next base: position 83,151,210 of record JAZHRO010000013.1, on the reverse strand, counting down.
CAGACGTCTGGAAACGATCCCAGACGTCTGGTACGACGTCTGGGCCACCTCCCAGACGTCTTAAAGGACGTCCAGGGCACGTGTTCGTAACAATATAACAAACTCAAAGGAAGTTTCATCCCCGAAACTTGCGCTAACTAGGGTGCGGAAAAGACGTCCAAATAACCATAACAAACTCAAAGAGGACTGAAGCCGGTCCGAAAGACGTACCCGCGAAAAGCTCCGGGTACCGCTCCCGCATTGCCGCCTCAGGCTCCCAGGTAGCCTCCTCGTACCGCTGGCTCCTCCACAAAACCTTTACCAGGGGTACTTGCTTTCGTCTCAAACTGCGGGCGGCTCGGTCTAGAATCTGCACTGGCTGCTCGGGGTAGGTCAGGTCGTCACCCACCTCGACGCTCTCGTGACTCAGTACGTGGCTAGGATCGGCTACGTACTTCCTGTGGTTGGACACGTGGAACACGTCGTGCACACCAGAAAACTGTGGGGGGAGGGCAAGTCGGTAAGCAAAGGGTCCAACCCGCTCCAGGACCTCAAAGGGCCCCACGAACCTCGGCGCGAGCTTCCCTCTCACCCCAAACCGCTGCAGGCCCTTCATGGGCGAAACACGAAGAAAGACATGGTCCCCAACCTCAAACTGTACCTCTCTGTGTCTCCGATCCGCATAGCTCTTCTGTCTACTCCTGACAGTGCGGAGTCGTCTGTGGATCTGCTCAACTACCTCCTGACTCTGCCGGATCATCCTGGGGCCAACCTCCCACTTGGTCCCCACCTCAACCCAACTCAAGGGTGCCGTACACCTCCGTCTGTACAAAGCCTCGTAGGGAGCCATGCCGATGCTCGAGTGATAACTGTTGTTGTATGCAAACTCCGCTAGAGGCAGGTGCTCCTCCCAAGAGCCCCTCCAGTCCAGTACACAGGCACGCAAAAGGTCCTCAAGTGTCTGTATCGTGCGCTCAGACTGTCCATCCGTCTGGGGGTGGTAAGCTGTGCTAAATCTCAACCTCGTCCCCAAGGCCTGCTGAAACTCAGCCCAAAACGAGGACATAAAGCGGGTATCCCGGTCGGATACGATCTCCCGCGGAACTCCGTGTAGTCGTACCACATCACGGATATACCTCTCTGCCAACTGTGCTGGTCCCAAAGTGACTCGGATCGGCAAGAACCACGCCGTCTTCGTCAATCTATCCACTATTACCCAGACTGTGTCGTGTCCCCGCTGGGTAACAGGCAAGCCCACCACCAAGTCCATGGTGATGCTCTCCCACTTCCACTCTGGCATTGAAAGTGGCTGAAGCGGCCCTGCAGGCCTCTGATGTTCGGCTTTCACCTGTTGGTACACTAAGCACTGCTGCACGAATTCACCCACATCCCGCTTCATCCCCCTCCACCAAAACTCGCGTCTCAAGTCGTGGTACATCTTCGTATTTCCGGGATGTATGGTGAATCTGGAACCGTGTGCCTCAGTCAGGAGCTCTCTCAACAGCTCCTCGTCCCTGGGAACGCACAACCGTCCCCTCAAGCGTAGCACCTGGTCTGTGAAAGAGAAGTCCCCAGGGTCTCCTGACAGTACTCTGTCGCGCAAAGACTGCAAGTACGGATCGACCATCTGCCCTGTGATGATGCGGTCTATCAGCTCTGGCCTGGTCTACCGCGTCACCGTCACCGCCCCACAGTACCCTCGTAACTCTAGAGGTCGCCAACTGCCCACCTCCTCCAAAAGGCTCCAACTCTGTAACTGTAGACTGGCCAAGCATGCGGGCGCCTTACGGCTCAAGGCATCAGCCACCACATTGGCCTTTCCCGGGTGGTAGGAGATGCTGCAGTCGTAATCCTTCAGGAGCTCCAACCAACGTCTCTGTCTCATGTTGAGCTCCTTCTGGTCAAAAAGATATCTGAGGCTCTTGTGATCTGTAAAAATCTCGAAGATCTCACCGTACAAGTAGTGCCTCCAAGTCTTCAGCGCGAAGACAACAGCTGCCAACTCTAGGTCGTGGGTAGGGTAGGTATGCTCATGGGGCTTCAGTTGTCGCGAAGCGTAAGCGACAACGTGACCCTTCTGCATGAGCACACCTCCTAACCCCTGCAAGGAAGCGTCCGTGTACACAACGAACCCGCCACTACTGTCAGGGATGGTGAGCACGGGAGCCGAGGTCAACCTCTCCTTCAGCTCCAGAAAACACGCCTCACAGGCGTTTGTCCAAGCGAAAGGCACGTCCTTCCGGGTCAACTGTGTCATAGGACGCGCAATCTGCGAAAATCCCCTGGTGAACCGTCTGTAGTAACCTGCCAGTCCCAGGAAACTGCGAATCTCAGTGACTGAACGCGGTCTCTCCCACCTGAGCACTGCCTCGACCTTGGCTGGGTCCACCGCCAAGCCATCTCCAGAGATCACATGACCTAAGAAGGTCACCTCCCTCAACCAGAACTTGCACTTGCTGTATTTGGCGTACAGCCTGCGCCGTCTCAGAGTGTCCAAAACCATCCGTAAGTGTTGTCCGTGCTGCGTCTGATCTCTAGAATAGATGAGTACATCATCTATGAAAACCACCACGAACTGGTCCAAGTACGGTCTAAACACCCGGTTCATCAGGTCCATGAAAGCAGCGAGAGCATTGGTCAGCCCAAACGGCATAACCAAAAACTCGTAGTGTCCATACCGGGTACGGAAAGCTATCTTGGAGCCGTCGGTCTCCCTGATCCTCAACTGGTGGTATCCAGACCTCAAGTCGATCTTGGAAAACACGTGGCACCCCGCAACTGGTCAAACAAGTCGTCGATCCCTGGCAGCGGATATCTGTTCTTGATGGTGACCCTATTCAGCTGTCGATAGTCCACACAAAGGCGTAAGGTCCCATCCCTCTTCTTCACAAACAGTACCGGGGCTCCCTAGGGAGACGCACTGGGCCTCACGAAACCTTTCTCCAAAACGTCCTGCAACTGGGACTTGAGCTCTCGCAGCTCAAGCGGTGCCATCCTGTATGGTGTGGTGGAGATGGGGTTGGTCCCTGGTACTAGTGAGATCTCAAACTCGATCTCACGCTCGGGCGGTAGTCCTGGTAACTCGTCTGGAAACACGTCAGGGTACTCTCTGACCACCGGGATGCTCTGGAAGTCTGTCACAGGGCTGGGCTCTGCCACCACACAAGCTAGGAAGCCCTCACACCCCTGTCTCAAAAGTCTCGCCGCCCGAAGTTCTGAGATGCACCTGAAGCCTCCGTCCACTGGTTGTCCGTGAAACTCGAAAGAAGGCAACTTCGGAATGGAGAAGACGATCTTCCTCTCAAAACAGTCCACCAAGGCGTGGTAAGCGGATAGCCAATCCATCCCCAAAATCACTCCAAAGTCCTCCATCTGTATCATAATCAGGTCAGCTGGCGGGCTATGTCCCCCGACGCTGACCTCGCAATCCGTGTACACCTCTTCAGCTACAAACAGCTGACCACTCGGACCTCTGATTACGAACGGATTCTCTAACAGTGTATAATCCTGGTCCAAACTAACTGCGAAACTGGCTGCGACAAACGAGTGCGTAGCGTCAGAATCGAAAAGCGTGTAAACGAGTCTGCCGGAAACTGAAACCATACCTGCTACCACTGATCCCGAAGCTCTGGCATCCCTGTGTGTCAGGGCGTTGATACGCCCCTCAGCTCTAAGTGCGGACGAAGCAGCCACACTCTGCGTCGGACGGGTAGGTGTTGGCCGGTACCCTCCTCGCGACTACTGTCCTCCTCCTCGTGCCTGGAAACCGCGGCCTCCTACGCGCCCTCCAGTGCTCTGCGCGGGGAGTATCTGCTGACCTCCTACCCTAGATGGGCAGTCCCTCCTGACATGGCCCGACTGGCCACAATGGTAGCAGAGGGGAACCTGACTCCCGCCCTCAGTGGGTTCCTGCTGTCGACTAGGCGGGGGTCCGGTGCTGGCGACTGGCCCCTGTCGAGGGCCCCCAAAGGCCACTGATGGCCCTACACAACGTGACGGCTCTCCTGCGGACGCCACGTGTCTCCGTTCTCGCCGGCCCTGCGAGAAGTCTGGCTGAAAGGGCCTCTTTCGCCCGCCGTCGGTGTCTCGCGCGGACTGGTTGGTCTCCCCGTAAGTCATAGCTACCTCTACCACCCTCGAAAACGTAGGCAGCTTCAGGGGTTTGACATACCCCCGGATCGCAGGCCGGAGCCCCTCGGTGAACCTCCAAAGGCGCTCCTCCTCAGTGTCTACCGCTGTCGCTGCTAAGCGGAACAGCTCCAAGAAATGCGTGCGGTACGCGCTCACAGTCATCATCCCTTGGCGGAGAGTGTGGAACTCCCGCCTCCTCTGGTCCTGCCACGTCTGGGGAAAGTACTGCTCGCAGAAGAGGGTGACGAACTGGTCCCACATCGGCTCGTCCCTCTCCTGTCCCCGGACAGCCCTCCACCACCTGTGTGCCGTACCCTCCAGCTGGTACGTGGCAAAGGCCACGCGGCACTCCACCGGGGGGCGAAGGGTGTCGAAGATCTTCTCCAGCTGCTCAAGCCAGTCCTCTGCCTCGGTCGGGTCCTCATCCCCCTTGAAGGAGGGGGGCTTCAGCTTCCGGAACTGCCCGAAAAGCTCGAAGTGGCGCTGTAGGGGAGGTACTGGGGCACCTCCAGGCGAAGGTGTCTCCTGTACAGAAGTGTCGGAGGAAGGTGGGGGCGGCGGCGGCCCATCCCCTTCCCCGAATCCAGCTCCGCGTCCGTCGGGTGGTCCCACAGAGGACTCCCCCTCTGCAGCCCCAGGAGGAGGCGCTCGGGGCGGTGGGTGGAGCTCCTCTCGTACGATGTCCCGTATCAGCCGGGCGAGGTCCTGGGCCTGAATGCCTGGAAGTAGTGGCTGGTCCACTGAGGCGTCGGCAACGACACGCCCACCTCGCCGACCTCGTCCTCGGCCGCGCCCGCGACCTGCCTCACCAGTCCCGCGACGAGGCATCTCCTGCAAGGAGACGCGAAATAAACGGAAATACGTCAATACGGAACGATATCCAACGAAAGACGTCTAAGAACTCATGTCAAAAGATAAGTTGTGGTGGCTACTCTAGCTATAGACATGTGAATTGGTTATTTTCCAGTCAGTTGATTCACTTCTCGGGACGACCATGCTCTGATACCATCTTGTAACGACCCGTTTCCCGAGCCCCTACAAGACTCGAGAACCGGACCGACTCAACTAATCCCAAGACCTAGTCGTCCAACGAGGAAGTAACCAAAAGAGCAGTAAAATAAACCACATTCAACATGAATATAACTAACAGTAAGAAGTACAGCAGTAAGGAAAGAAACTACTACAGTATATACCACCACAACAGTAGAACAACATTTATCATATAACATGAACTGCAGGTAAAGAAAGTACAGCGGAAATAAGAACTACTTACTATAACGGAAACAAAAGAGGTACAAAAGACAGTGGTAACTCTACTGGACCCTACTCGGCCCAGCGTCCTCTGTAGCCGCTGACCCTGGCTGCTCAACACCTGGTCCTGAAAGGTAACGAGTGTAACACGTCAGCAAAACGCTGAGTAGAGTGGCAAACTAAACTAAAGACAACAGTAGAGTGTACAGTAGCTGTTATGTTCTATTACTTTCTTTATTCACATCTTTCAATTTTCTCACTAATTCATTTATTTCTCAGATCCTTTACTTGATCTCGAATGTTCCTCGTGGGAACGATCTTGATTGCAGTCTTTTCCAAAAGGTAGAAGTAGCACGTGGTGCTCTCCTGGCCGGGAGAGTCCCCCGTGGTGATCCTACCCCCAGTCAACCACCCCAAGGTCACTGAACAGACGTAACGGTGACTACGGCACGCGCGATAAACGCACAGGTAGCTAACCCGTACTGGCACGCGGTCAGTCGTTTCCGTTAACGGGTGTGCCCAAAGCACAGCACGGAACCAGTCCAGGGCAGAGCCCTCTCAGAAACAGGGGTCCAACCCCTCCACAGTAACCAAACCAGGGCCTTGCCCCTCCACAGTCCGCGCACCCTCGCCTGACTACCCTGGTTTGCCCCAGTGGGCCTAACAAGTCGGTGAAGGAGGCTAACAGAACCCCGGGACCCGTGGGGTAACTAGTGCTCTCCTAACACTAGTAGCTCTCCTTGGTACTACGTACACGAGGGCCAACAAGTCGGTACAGAGTGGCCAGTCCTAACCCCGGGTCCCTGGGGCGGCTAGCTCAGCTCTGCACTAAACAGGGGGACAGTCGCTCTCCTTGGTACTCCGTACTCAAGGGCCAGCTCACTTCCCCAATTCTATTCCATTCGCTTTCCAGGAGTTCTACTCCTACTTCCCCGTAGGGTTCTAGAACATCTTATGTCTCACTTTCCAGTTTCACGTTCTTACAAACCATGATCTCAATCATGTTTCTTTATTCATAACAGGCAGCTGTATATTCCTTTCCATTTTTCCAAGACTGCAGTATTATACATTCCACTAGTTTCTTCCATCCTAGGATTCATGCCATATCCTAGGATCTATCATACAATCTAGTTCTCCAGCCCTAGGATTCATGCAACACCTAGGAGCTATCATTTAATCTATTTCTCATTCCTAGGATTCATACAATGTCCTAGGTTCTAGTTATGGTTCCATACTTTAACAGATTTATTAATAACTTAAAGCCACTCTACCAGGTACAACGGGAGCAATGGGGGCGTGATCGGGAATCCCGCGTGCCTCCGTGACTCCCAAGACTGCAACTGAACGAGGTCCTATCACAAGGATCAAACACAAGGAGTGTCTCAAAACAGTGTATAACTACTGTAGACGGGTAGAGGAATTAATTCTGAAAAGAACGCAACTTGAATCGCGGAAAACGAAACTCGAACGGGCCCTAAACGGGTCGAAAACGACGACACTGTGCAAAATCAGACGTCTGGAACTTCTTCCAGACGTCTTAAAAAGTGGATCAGAGAATTACCTTGTTCCGCGAGGTTTCTCAGACGTCCAGAAGTATGCGAGGACATCTGGCCTAGCTCCCAGACGTCCGATGGTCACCCCGGACATCTGGAGGTCGCTCCCGCCGTCTGGTACAACAGCCAGACGTCTGATTCGCAAAGGATGGCGAATCACCGAGCCTGCGCACACCCAACTCCCTCCCTCAGTACGGTCAGTCGACAGGAAGGAAGAAGAAGACGGAAAACTCACCTTTCAGACGTCTGTATGGTCCTCCAGACGTCTCCCTCGCCGTCTGTCTATCAACCCAGACGTCTGATTCTGGAAATTTTTCTAGAATCAGGGCGCCACTCGACCTCCGCTCGCGACGCCGCCCGCGTCGCACCTCGCGCTCACTCTCGCGCACTGGCTGAAGGAGAAGAGGAAGGAGACGGTGGTGACGGAGTGAGGGGAGGTGTGGCCTTTTAAGGCCGCGCGAGGAGGAGAGAGGACGCGGCAGGCGTCTGCAGCCGCAGAGAAAGAGAGGGAATAACGAATATGCGGTCTGCACGCTCAGGCGCGCAGACGACTCGCGCGTGTGGAAGATAACGGTTTTTCAGACGTTTGGAAACGATCCCAGACGTCTGGCCAGACGTCTGGATGTGATCCCAGACGTCTGGTACGACGTCTGGGCCACCTCCCAGACGTCTTAAAAGACGTCCGGGGCACGTGTTCGTAACAGTTATGTCCCTTAAGACAAGCTCATACTTGTAACAACATTTAGAGCAGGAAGCAATATGAAATCAAGCATGAAAACAAGTTAAAAAAAGGACATACAAGTAATTTTTATAATGGTATATTTCTATGATTAGCATGCTAAACAAAAAAACAACCATTCATGAGAAATACCTATTTGTTTCCCCTAACTAGAGCTTTGAACTTGAAAAGCATCAAGCTTTTTCATAAAAATATAAACTAGACAACACTTTTCCCTAGTGAGCTTCCACTATAGTTTAAGTTGCCATCTTTTCATAGTGCATTAAAGTTCAAAATATTTCTTGACATATAGAAGACATAATGTAGTAACTCCTAATTCCATATCTTTGCAAAATTCACAATCTGCTGACTATCAATTCAATCTCGAACCAAAGGCAACAACAAAAGAACAAAGAAAAGAGCTAAGGAAGACCAAGATGACCATTTGCTGTACAGTCAAGCTTTTTTTCGAAAAAAAAAAAGCAATCAAACGATGGCTCGCTCCCTTTTCACCTATAGAACACTCAAAGTTTTCAATCAAATCCAATCCAACAAAGCAATCAATATGTAGTATTTGATTCTTACCATTATTGTACCTTCCAGATTAACCATCATGAAACTAAAGGTCACAAATACAAGGATAGCATATGTTAAAGAAATTAAACAAATGTTCTAAAAAGATTCTTCCCCATTAAAAATTTTGCATATTTCTAAGGTATATGTTATACCTCACTCCATGGAGAAATATGCACAACCATTGAAATAAAAGAAAGTAAAGAAAAGGATATTCCAACATGCAAAGCATTGTGGGTTGGAACTTGGAACAGGTTGATCTAGTTCCCTCAATTTGAATCTAACCCACCCAGATAAACATTTTGCATTATACTTCCACCTCCCATAGCAAATTCAAGCATTATTATTACTATTATGCTTACGATGACAGGTTGAATATAAAATATGTAGAAAAAAAGTGAGATGCCATTTTACTGCCAAGGAATTGCAGAAAAATGCAATGGATCAATCTAGACCCCTCAATCCAATCCAGATGGTCTTTATAGCAGAGCTCGAAAACCTACAATCCAATCGGGTCACACTACCAGTGCATTAGATTGGATAAAGTCAAAGGCTGATCCAATCCATTCTATACACCAAGCTTTACCCTAAAACCTGAAGGCTTTGGGCAATGGAATGAGCTACATCCACCTTAGATCTCACTCTTAAAAAGCTATGGGATCATCCAGAACAGCTATGTCCACCTTAGAGTCTACTCTTCAAAAGTAGTAGGATAAAAGAAAAAGCAAATAGAGATTGGGTCATTCAATGCTTATACAATTACGGATGGCAATTATTTTGTTTAGAAAATCAAAAGGCACCCACGAGCACTTCTTGAAAGATATTGCTTCCTCTGTATTGCTGAACTGCTCAAATTTTTTATAAAAAAAATGTAATCATTAGACTAAAACGCAGTACCTATACATTCGAAAAACTTACAATGACTTCACCCATCAAATCTGGCTACATATGATGAAAACAACCCACTTGTATGATACAAACTCTCACCCACGATCATGCCACACTTCTCTATCAACTCAATTTACTTACTACAACACCGAGCTACCATCCTAGCATGGTGCACAGAAAGAATGAATGTTGACTCATCTATGATGGGGTTTTCATGATGCTAGGGTTTTCAAGCTGAGGTTTTCATGCCATCATCTACAAAATTTTAGGGTAGAAATAGCTCCCTAACCAAATTCCTACTCTATTAGTGGGACCTAAAAGGCACAAAGATCACATATAAGGGGTGAAACTGACTTAATCAAGTAGCATTAGATCACAATGAGAAGGATAAGGGTCCTCATAAAGGATCTCCATCTTGACCTTGTAATAACTAATAGATTCAGATGAATCTCATCTCTCAAATCAAATATGCCCTTTGCTCCCTATGCAAATAAATAAACAAAAAGAGGGTAGGAAATAGGGGCTTTATCTCTTGTCCTTCTCCCCTTCTCTACTCTTTTACCTCGTTGTTTCCATCTTGCATCCACATAACTTTCCACGAACATCAATGGTGAATACGACTACTAGCACCAATAATAATTTGTGAAAAATCTAGCCTTAGAATGGAGCAAACCTTGTTGGTGTCCTGTGTCTCCATAATTTCTTGCATGCTCGCACTCACCACTCATTTCATCTTTCACAAGTCAACAAATTTATGTGCAAGCCTTGGGCCTAACCCTTTGGAGATCCAAGGCCTCTTATCCTTACTAAAAATGAAAGGGAAAGAACAAATAAATAGATATACCTATTTACCTCATATATGTATGAAAATGATTTGTTCTTCTACTACTGAGAATATTCCTTTGTAGCATTTGCATACTATTTAAATAGATATACCTATGCAACTCAGACCCTTATGAAACTGATTTGTTGTCCTACTACTAAAAATATTCCTTAGTAGCATTTGCATAGAATTTTTTTCACAATGTTCAAGGATTAAACTAAAATGTGGTATATTATCCTTACATTGAACACCGCACCTTTGTATTAAAAAAAATCAAAACCAAATGAAAATTAAGAACTAAACATACAAAGAAAAGTAAAAGATCCAAAATATTAGATCAGTTCAAAGAGTTTAATATATAAAAGGTGGTATTTGATACTGAAAAGTTTCAATAACATCATCACTTAAATGGGACTCCATTTTCTTTCAAATATCTGTATCAAAATGAAACTTTCCAACATAGACTAGGCTGACTTTAGCATAGAACACAACATTCAGAGCAAAGCTAATTTAAGGTATTTCACATGCCAAAAGCATTGGGAATAGCTTGAGTATATGCGATTATTCAAATATTACATAAGAGCTTTGAAAATGAATCAACATGGGGTTCCCATTCTAGTTAAATGCAAGTGTTCAAATAAAATCCTGAAAGAAATGAGATTTAACACAACTTAACAAAAATCGCACACAAAAAAAAATATTAAAACAAAAACTAAGGAATTTAATACATCATCAAGAAACAATAGGTTAGATTTAGATAATGGCAAGCAACATACTATTCTTGTTTTAGCTGAACACTTCTTTCCCTATGCAGTAGAATGTGCCTTAAAATCGATTGTTCTACGTCCTAATCCAACTAAAAAAACCAATCATCTACTTTCATCCCAAATGCAACTCAGTCAATTCCACCAGGATCAGATTTAACGAGTTTGCTCAATATCAATCTATTGCATACTTTATTGTTGGCTCGCATTTGTTGTAGTTTAAGAAATATGCATCTAGTCAACCAAAGTGAATCAGCATTTAAATTTATAAGTGCTCGAAAACAAAAAAATGAGTTCAAGGTCATTCGCAGGAAGTAAATATGGAATTCACACACTAATCGCAATTAGAAACAATAAGCATAATAATAAAGATATGCAATGAATATCAGCAATCAAAATATTTAAAATCAGCCAAATTGTATCTTAAAAAATAATGGGATAAAAAGAATAGAAAACTCTAAAAATGGTGATTTAAATCACCATTTAAATCCCTCAATCAAGCACATATCCCAATGTAATTAACCAATTCAATTTCTCAATAGTATCTTGAATCACTTGCCACGTCAGCACCAAGATATCCACGTTAGATAATCTCTCAATAAGTCCACAGTGCCTTTCAATCAGACGTCAGACCCTAAGGTCAAACGACTTAAGTCGCCAGGCACACAAGGCACAAAGGAACAACACCTCAACTCAAGCACAAGGTGATATCAGAATTGCCTAAGTGTTGGCACACAAGGCACGTACTTCGAGGCAACAAGGTACGAAACCCGATGCAAAAGCATCCCCCACCCTCCTCAGATTTCCTTTCTTCCTTAGTCGAGTAATCAGGTAGCACAGTAACTGGTAATTGGATCCGACCTAGACCCGTAGGCATGATCATGGGTGAGGGCATGTGTAGAGGGGCGTGCGTAGTGGACCTCACCCCCCGTGCTCTCTAAGGTGAAGAGGTGAGGGAGCGATTTGCTCTTATGTGACTTCAAAAGCCTCCACATTTTCGATGTGGGACTAATCCCACGTCCTGCTTCTTCGTGTGAGTTTGCGTGAGCTGCAGCTAATCTCATTGCCAAATTGAAGAAGCTGCTTTGATGCCTACACTCAATTGAAGACTTGGAGAGGTTCATGAGGGGATTCCACAGGTTCTGGAGGAGGCAGAGAAGTCGAAGCTGGTCGGAGTACGGCAAGCGAAGGCAAAGATGGTTGGCATACGTAGTGGCTCCAACAAGGGTACCTAATGACAAGAAAATGGCCTCTCGGCCCAGTCAGAAGCACTGAGGAGCTTTGCCGTGCAAAGGCGAACATAATGGAGGTGGTTTTAGGGTATGCGGAGGTCGGACAATGCCTGTCATTGTCGGAGAAGACGACCATAAGGTGGGTTGTTCGGTGGGGCGTGTTAGTGGGTGTAAGGTGAAGCGGAGCTCGTGGAGGTTGCAGCGTGGTGTTTGGAGCAGTGTAGTGGTCACACAGCCTCACTGGAGGCGCGACCAACGTTGGAGAAGACAGGGGGAAGTAGGTGAATGGCGATCGAAATAAGAATCTAAGGGTTTAGGATTGATCTAGGGAGAAAGAGGGAGAGAGAAGGCCTATTCTAATGGACGAAAGGGGAGGAATTGGCACCAGTTGTGATTGGTGGGTGCTGAGAATGAAGGTGCCTCTACTTGGGTGAGCAATGAGGAAGAAGGGTCGATGCAGCCCCTGCTTTGATCGACATGGAGTAGATGAAGTCAGGGAAGACTTTCCCTATGCCTATTGTACGTGCAGAGGGTGATGAAGGAGAGTTGAGAAGCTCGCCGGAGTTGCAGAGGAGGCAGCCAAAGAAGAGAATAGTTGGAAGAGTTTTCTTAAATCCCAAAAATCAAGAATTGAGAGTAACCTGAAGGGTTGACCATCGTAGAAAACAAATAGCAGGAAGAGTTTTCTTAAATGAGCACCATCCTAGTCAATAGTCCATAGTGTATGAAAGGTTAAAAATAGGAAGAAGAGTTCCTTGAATAACACGAGAACGAGGGGATGGGATCACGCAAGAGCGAGGGGCGACGGTGAGAATGAGGAACAGCCGTGGCAATCTAGGGATCCAATCAGTCAAGGGGATTGGCGATGCAAGACCGAGGAGCGGCAGTGGTGATCTAGGGATTTAATCGTTCGAGGGGAGGTCGAGGGAGTGGCGGTGGTAGTCGAGGGGAGGTTGAGGCAATCGGTGATGTGAGAGAGAGGAGTCACAATGGTCATCGGTCTAGGTTGAGGCGATCAAAGAGGGCAGGTCATGGCGTTAGTCTCTACAAGTGAGGGGAGGAGTCGGCGGGGGGGGGGGGGGGGGGGGGGGGCGAGAGGGGGGAATGGGAGTGTAGGGGAGTCCGTTGAGGGTTTAGAAAATTTTAAAAAATATCTTTTATTGAAATAGGATGGCGACGATTTTGTTCATTGTTAATAAATACATAACGACGAATCAAAACAATCGTTGTTAATTTTAAAAGAAATCTCAACGAATAAATAAAATCATTGTTATTTTCAAAAGAAATCGTAACGAATAACTAAAATCATTATTATATTTAAACATAAGGATGAATGTTGCTAATCGTCGTTATTTATTCATCACATGTTGTATATTTTGTTGTAGTGTCAGTGGGTAAAAACCACCACCTAAGTCACCCCGACTTATGATTTTCCGATCAACCTAGTTGATCAAATCCATGAAACGTATCACTTAAACAAGGGTAGCACAACCTCAATTACAATGACACTACTCTAGAGCGAGGGTAGTATAACTAAACAGTTGCTCTTCTCCACGAAAAGTATTTTGTCTCCTGCAAAGATGGGAATTCGCAAAGTGAATACCCAACCAAAAATACAAAGCAAAATAACCTATAGAGCTTGAAAATGAAGTATAGTCCTAGCTACTATAAATGCAGAGGAACTTCCTTAATGTGGAAATAGATGGGTATGATTGTGCAACGAATCGGTGCTCTCAGATATGAAGCAGGAAACTTGGAGAGAAAGGACTCAATATTTCTCTTTCGATCTTCTCTCAATGTGTATAGAGTGGAAAGAATTGATTCTATGTGTATGTTACAAAGAAGAGCCTCTAGCCTATTTATAGATGTGCTAGGAAGGCTCTTGAATGCTTGGAAAAGGCCTTCCAGTCGTTGGAAACAAATCCAAAAAGATTTGATTGAAATCCAATGTTTGTGCAAAATAATCACTGTTTGACAGCACAGTATCAAACATCTTCTAATTTGACCAGACGTCTAATAAGGGTGTATTGGACGTCTAATGGAAAGACTGGATGTCTGGCTTACAAGTGTGGAGCAACCTGAAAAGTTCTGGACTTAGGCTTAAAACGTCTAGACATTGTATCAGACGTCTAATTATGGAAAATGGGTTCTTTGGAAAACTATGAATTTGGTCCTCTTAGAGGATAAGATGTCTGGAGTTTTGGTCAAATGTCTTACACAAAAGTGGGTACTAACAATCAAATATATTGACAAGTACGAAGATTGGATTTGCTCTAACATAATGAGATTTGGAAATTCAAACTCAAAATGATCATAGATCAAACATCTGCAAATGGGTTGGATGTCTAATTCTGTAAATACCATAAACTCAACTACAAGGTTTTGGTTATTAGACGTTTGAGAAAAAGATTGAACAACTTAAAATACCTTATCAGGGGTCTAGAAAATTTTCAAGACATCTAATTAGGAAATCTATTTGTTGTTTTAGCTTTTTAACTTTGTTCCTTGATTTGCCTAAGTGTTATAAGGTTGTGTAAGGTAAGCCTAGGGGTTCATTAAGGTGTTTAACCTTATTTTCGGGCTCTTTAACAATATTCTAAGGAATTAGAAAGAGTAACAAAGAATACATTGGTTAGAATTAAAAGATTCTATCATATTCTTTTTTGTCTTCATTAACTTCAAGCCCTTAGCTCCAAGGCTTCTCCTTCAAAGCTTCTTCCTGCAAGTGCTCCTTAATGCCTTTTTACCATTAAGCTCTTCTAGCTCCATGGATCTTGAGCTTGAGCTCCTCTAACTCCTAACTAATTGCATTAACCTATGAACTCATAACTCAAATGAAATTTATTAAATACAAATGTTTTGTTATCATTAAAATTAAGGATTAAGGTGCATTTGCACTAAAAATTTATATAGACTACATTAAAGTTTCATTTTCCAAACCAATTGTAATATTTTGGAATCTTTTGTAAAGTTTCACCATCACTATATAATGTAAATGGTCTTACATTGGAATAAGAATAAAGTGAATTTGTAAAATACTACACTTTATTTGCAATCTAATTGCTTTATAATTTACAAAAATGAAAGCAATGGTATAGTTCATATTTGTTTAAGATCTGATTTGTGTATATTTCAAATAAAATGAGATCAACTATTTGTTTCTTGAAAAAATGAAATGAATGTGCAATTCTTGAAAAAATGAAAGCAATTGTTGCTAACTTTCAGGTACAAAGATTTTGAACTTTGATATATATTTTAGGTATAAGGTAATTGTCTTACCACCAAAACAATAGTACTGTTGGTTGGTTTCCTAAACTTTTGTATTCTTTTTGTAATATAAGAAAGGAGGTCAGATGATTGATGTACATTTTCTCCTTTTTTTTCAAGGTAATTACAAGAACATTTTTGTCAAATGAACAAAAAGATTATCTTGTTATTTTTTCCTCAGGTATTTAACCAAATCCTTCCAAAAGATACATATAACGTACAAGTTTGTGCATTCAGAGGTTTAGGATAGAGCCATAGAACTAGTAACACAATAATTTGCACCTACACCGATGGTCAATAACCGCCGGTATAGGTCAAAATTATCGTCACTGTAGGTCCAAAGAGCTATTCCAACAATCATTTGAGTTGTTCTCTTAGGAGGCATCACTGTAGGGTATACCGACGATTAAAACCGTCGGTGTCGTACTTGAAGCTACAGCGACAATCATGTTTCCAAGAGCCTTTGATCATGACAACAATGACACTTATGACTGTCGGTATAGACCTATAGTGCTAACGAAAGGCTTTGCAAATGTAATGCAGAAGTCTTTATCAACGAAAAAATCGTTGGTAAAATCGTCACTATAGATAAACAAGTTATCCCCCTTTATAATACATATAGTAACACTTATATCCGTTAATATTACCGTCAATGTAAGTCTTTGATGAATATAAAAATATATATATATCCCTAGTGCATCATCATTGAGATGTCCCTGAATTTAATATTTAATTTTTTATTATATATTATACATAAATGGAACCTCCTCTTATGAGATCAACTACACATGCAAACAAACAATTAAAGTTACAAATCATTCAATCCAAATAAGACATATTTTAGAAGCATCAAGCATTAATAACAAAGAAAAAGGATTTTAATCATCAACAAATATTTCCTTTAACTTGAAGTGCATAAGTTTCATGAGTATTGTCTATACAAAATTTTTTCAAACACAAACTATTGTCTAAAATGATATATACAACAAAATATGAAAAAATAATTCTTCACTTGAAGCAATCCTCAAATCCCCAGCTTCCATGAATGTCACCAATCCTCGCATTTCCTATGAAAAACATCAAAATTATCATTATTAAAGGTATTCAGAAAAAGGATAAAGAAAAAGATAATTACCAAATAAAATAGAAGTCAAGTGATGATAACATCATCACGAGCCATAACTAACTTTAATTAATCAGAAGCAATTGACAAATGTTCCTACATAATCGTCTGAGGGTCATAATTCACTAAACACCCATTTTGAGGGGAATACATTAAAATAGGGTTAATTCTACAATTTTAACAGCATATCATGAATGCAAAATAATCATGAGGTTTCACAGGGGTTAAGCTAAGGTCTAACAAGCATTAATGACTAAAAGGAGGGTCTGTGCAGACAGAAATGGCTTTTCACGCACTTCGAGAACTGATTCATAACCCAAAACCCTAATTTCTGACCCGCTTGAATTACTGAGGCTCTAGTCAGGATAAATTCCATATAAACCTTCTAAAAATCATAGAAAATATCCCATGAGATTTGGTACCCTTGAGTTGACCATTGGAAGTTATTTTGACCTTAAACAGAGTCCTAGACAGAAAGTTACCCTAATTTCAGTTTTTGCACAAATTTTCTAATCAAACTTGGTCAAAATTGAAATCCTACTTCAACATCAGATTCCTTAGGTTCAAATTAGGTATGTACCAAAATTTGGGCCCAATCAGAGATTATCTTCACTGAGTTTGCATTTTAGTCCATTTAGAATCTTTCTCTCATATATGCCCCTAATTTTTGAAATCCTTGCAAATACCCCCCTAAGCTGTTCATATTCTTCGCATTTAGGTCCCTACTGCCGTGATAGGTGTGAACCCAAAAGAGCCGAGCTTCAATCAGGGATACCTCCTTGATTTCTTGACCAATCCCTTCCAAAATTAAAAGGGATGATCTTGAGGTCATCCCTAATCACCTGGATCACATCTTAGACTTAGATTTGGCCCAAGAAGCTCATGTGAATCCTTAGAATTTTAGGGATTTTCTTCACTAATTTCTCGAGCTCTTCAAGCTTATTTCCAAACTTGAGAGCCTGCCCAAGCTCTATAAAAGCTCCTAGGTCTTCTAACCATGCTCCTTAGCTAGGTTTAAGGCCAAAACAACGCCTTCCTCCTCTCCCACAACCATCTCCAACCTAAGCTCCGGCAACCTCCCTTCTCCATCATCCTATGGACAGCCAACGACCAAATTGGCCCGTCCCTCTTCTTCCTCACGCTCATCTGTGCCTCGCCAACCACAGCAAGGGCTACCTCCCCCTTTCCTCACAGTCGTCTCCCTCAACGGAGGGTTCGTCTTCCCCACGTCTAGCCATCACACCGGTGTGGGAATCCTCTCCCTCTTCATCCAATAATTAGGTTAGACTTCTTCCTATTATCCTCCTAAATCTCCCAAGCCACTTCTTTCCTCCTTTCAACCACCGATACGCCTTCCTCACCACCATCTTCCCCCTCTCTAACGAAGCTCCAGCGATGCCTCCCCAACGCTACACCGCACCGCTCACCTCACCACGACTCCCATAAGCATCGTCATCCTCCCTACTTCAAAACGCCTCACCTAATTCCACCAAACACCTGCTCAAACACCCCACCGGACATGACCTCACCCACACCACCTTCTTGCCTCCGTCCGGCCACCACACACCATAACTCACCACGAAACCACCACCACCACATTCGCCATCACTTGGCGATTCCCCTGAGGTATTTTAATGTGGCCGTGAGACCTTATTCTTGTTTTAGGTATCCGACCTCCGACCACCATCCCCGCCATCATCCTCGACTTCGTCCACCGCACTCCGAGCATCTCCAACCTCACTACCACTTCCAGGACATGCGGACTCCACCTATGTAGCTAGCTACAACATCAATTGGACTCATGAGGCCCTTAGCAGCATCCCCTGTTATTGGCACAAGCGAAGGAAACCAGTGGGGATAGTCCCACATCGTGCGCGAACAAAGTGCTTAAGCGGTATAATACGATTTCATGCTAAGGCTTCTTCGCCCTAGCATAGGGGGTCGGGTCCCCAGGCACCATCTCACCGCTTACCCGACCTATGAGCACTCCTCGGTCACCACCTAAGCTCGGTGACCCTGGTCCATGATCTTGACCCGTTTACCCATACATGGATCCAAATATGCTCTGGGTTTGAGAGAGGAGGAGGAGAATTTGTGAGAGAGCGAGGTAGGGTTTTGCTCCTGAAGGCATGCCCCTGTGTGACACTTAGTCGCTAAAGGAAAATTGGTCCCTTGTGCTATGAAGGAGAAGAAAGGGAAGGTCTCTGAAGGAGAAGGGAAGCTTTGAAGAAGAAGAAGGGTCGTGCTTAAGGAAGAAGGGAAGGCTTTATGAAGAAAGAAAGTTCTGAAGGAGAAAAGAAGTTGAAGAAGAAAAGAAGAAAGAGAGGCTTGAGAAAGAAAGAAGCTTTGAGAAGGCCTTAGAACAGGAAGGCTCTCTGAAGAGCCTTATGTTCTGTTAAGACGTTTGATTGAGTTGGTTTTGAGTACTGTTGAATAATTTAAGAACCTAAGTTAAGATTGAATTCTAATTTGAATGAATTGAGTAATTGAATGCATGCTTAATTAAGAGAATAAGTGGTGATTCAAATCACCATTGTTTTGATTCTCTTTTCCTTTTTGGATTCCATGTAACCTTGAGATACATTTATTGATATTAATTCTGATCAATTTCATTCATTACATATCTATTTTGTGATCAATTTATTGTGCTTATTCATTTCAATTCAAGATAAATGTTGTGAATTCCATTACTTGCTTCCTGTGTTCAACATCGGACTCTTCTTTGATTCTGAGTTTATAAATTTAATTATTTTCGAGCGATTGAGGCTTTACTACAACCAAACGACTTAAAACTCCTCAATAGCTAGCTTAAACATCAAGTAAGAAACAAACATTGGTATATACATAGACCAAAATCATAGACCATCTAGATTTATATTCATAAACCAAATTTATATCATTGATATGCGCATAATGTATATGAGATGGTATCATATACATCTCAATTTATATCTATGTATATCATGTTTCTTGAATGCTAATACCATTCATATAATTTTTCTTTGGGGTTTTCATCGTAATCCACCATCTTGAACAACACACTAGGGAAAAGCATTTTTTTGAGAGGAACATGGACATCTTGTCACAAGGTTTGAACAAGGCTTGGTTTTCAACCAGGAAGGCTCATTTGAGTTGTGAATAAAACTGGGAATGCAGCTCCAGGCACTTTAATTGTTTAACCTACCTTACAAGTTTCCATTTAGTTTAGGACCTAATCCACCAACTACCAGTATCATAATGTGGCAACATAAGATGACAAAAAGACAATCACCACACTAGAGAGGATAATCTATTTCTATTTTCAGAGAGGCAACACCATCCAGAGGCCTTAGGAGAACTAAGAGAACGTGTCTATATTCCAAGATGCCAGGGCTATTTTGGGCAAATCGAGGAGGAATTGGGGAGCATTTCAATTCATACCAATTAATCAAGTAACTAAAATAATTTTTATTTAATAGATTGAGTCAACTAGTAACTAGATAAGGAGCATGAATATAAACTTAAAACCAATGTAATGAAATAGGTAACTTAAGTAAGCTAACCTTTCGAGCCCTTGAGAAAAACTCATAGATATCTCTTTCATCTGCCTTTAGGTTTCTCTGTCTCAAAAAAGTGATTAACACAAACTATTCATGTTTCGTAAAGAAATTAACATGAACTAACATGTGTACCATGGAATCAAACCTCCCATTTTTGTATTTGCAATAAAGAAATTTATCAAACACAAAGATTAAAAAATGGATGCTTTAACTTCGGACCAAAAAAAAGATGCACCAACTGGGAATCGAACCCAGGTCTATACCATGGAAGGGTATAATTCTACCACTAAACCACTAGTGCTATTCATGTTTCAAGAACCTAAATTAAGACAAACTAGGAGTGGTTAGAAAATGAATAATCTTGAAGTTCTTAATAATTTCAAAAATAAAAATGATTTAAAGTTTCAATATTTCAATGGCATTTGGACAAGAAATTGGGATTGAGATGAATGATAGGGAGCAACAAATTGGGATTGAGAGGAATGGATAGAAATATAGGAAACAAGAAGTTGTGGTTGGGTAGAAAAGCATTAAAATTAACAATGGATAGCATCAATAACATGGTGGGACAATGAAGTGGCAACCAAAGCTTGGTCAAGGTAGGCATCACGGGAATTTAAATGTTAGGACTAGTAATGAGCAATAAATGGACGGCAACAGATTTTTTAGCATAATGGCAATCAAAAAAATTTGCAACAGCAATTCGGTAAAGAAAATGGTCAAACTTCTAAATGGGTAAAGAAAATATGCAGCAACAGGTTTGTTGTAAATAAAAGAAAGACACCGTTGAACTTTGGAGGATGCTCATATAGAAACAAAAAAAATCTATCATGTGCTTTATCAAGTTAAAAAAAAATTATATAAAAGCATAAATAGCTAACTAGCTTAACAGAGGGACAAAATGACTCGAGTCCATTAGAGAGACAATCACTACAACCATACATACCTCAATAGAGTCAATAATACTAATTTAGGTTCCACACATTGTCACCAACTCCTTGCATCTGATTGAATGTGGGGTTCTCAGATGACTCAGATTGGAGATGCAGGGAAGAGTGGTTGGTGAGTAGTGCTTGTGTATGGTGCATAAACTTGGATCTGCATAAGAGGATCTTAGATCTATCCAATAAATTAGATCTAGCTAATCAAAGCTTGAGGAGAAAAGTGAAGAGGAAAAGCGAGGAGAATCAAATGGAGGTGAAGAGACATGTTGAACAAACTCTACCAGTGTAAATGAAATGGGAGCAAGGTTCTGATAGAATCTTGGAAATTTTATATTGATTTCCTTTGTTTTGTCAAAACTAAATATGGGCTTGTTGTACAAATTCTTAATGCATGTAGGGGTACAACTTCACAAGCAAAATTAAAAAGAATTGAAACCAACACCCATGCCATAAATCTACATACCTTGCAGGTTCTAAGTTTTTGCCTCACCTACAGGAGACCAAGAAAATCCAAAGCAACTTCCAATAGTTATTATTTTTTGGGAAAAAGATCTAAGAGATTACATCAAACTCATAATCTTACCCAAGAAAGAGTGTCCCTAACGGATGATGCACCCTCTTCATAAGATGGATCAATCTTCAACACCTCCTTACATTCCCCAATGTTGGAATCATAAATTGCAGATTTGATTAAAACACAACGTAGTATAGTTGCAACATACAACTCAACAAAAATTAAGTTAACGAGACGATGAGTCCCAGTCGATCTCAGGGAGGCGTTTAGAAAAATGAAATTGATTTTTTATTTCCTTACTTAAAACTGTACCCCAGTCTCTAAGGTGCGAGTTAAAGATGCACCAGTCGCTTTATTTACGCGAAAAACGTGTGGGTGCGTTAAATAGATCACAAATGTGAAGATGAGTTGGTGTGTGCACGACCTTGACAATACGATGACGGCTAGCGGAAGACATATCGATCGCTAATTCATTTATATCTTCGGGGATAGACATTTTAGTTGCAATATGATAGGAATATAAAGCAGGCAACTAATAGAGAAACAGATCTCATGAAAGTATTGATTTTATTTTCTCAAGAATGGTCATCATTACAATTGGCTCTAGAGACATGCTTGTACATGAAAGATTAAAGCAGGAATTCTAGCTAACAGAATATGGATGCATGCATGGATCTAAGAAAGATTATACATGCTTCTTGCAAGTAGAAGATTACTACACTACTAAGCAGTAAATTAATGCAAAAATTAAACTACGAAGAACGGAGCTAGCTAAGAGAACTTAGGGCATTGGAGGTGGTCTCCAATGGCCTGTGTGGCTTGAGTTGGTAGGAGGGAAGAGAGGAATGGCCAATGTGGGTAGGCTGGCCTCTTGAGAAGGTGGTGGAGGTGGTGCTCTTGGATGTCCAAAAGTGCTTGGAGGTGGAGGGAACTCGTGGAGATGAAGATGGAGGAAGAAGCCACCAATGGAGAGTCCAAGATGGGGGGCTTATGGCTATCCAAGGAGTCTTTAAATAGACTCTTGGCTTGGCTCTCTAGAGAACTATAGAGTTCTCTAGAAGAGCCTCCTTCTTGGGGTCAAGATGGGAGGGGAAGTCGTCTCTTAGATCAACATTTTGTGGATCTAAGAGTGAACTCCCTTGGTTGCCATTTTTAGCAACCAAAGGTGGCGCCATCTAGAGAAGACTCTAGAGTGTGCGTGAATGTGTAGGTGTGGGTGTGTGTGTGTGTGTGTGTGTGTGAATGGGTGGTCAAGTGGACCACTTGGTCCACTTCTAATTAGATCAAGGATGGTCCTATTTGCGTGTCTAAAATAGGTTTAAGTGTAACCTATTACTAGATGGTTGATCCAATTAAACTTAACCAAGTTTAATTGGGTTAACATGTGTTCAATTGGGAGAGAAAATCCCCAATTAGATTAGGCTTGAGTCAATTGGGCTTTCACTAAGTCCAATTATACTTGTGCTGGTTGAGATTTGAGCTCAATTGGACTCTATGAGTCCAATTGAGTAGGTAAAATGTAATTGACTTGATCCAAGTCAATTGGGCTTAGTGAGAACCTCATTAGGTTCCTAGATAGTGTTTACAAGGTGAAATTGGGTTTAAAATAATGCGTCGTAGTATACTTAAAATCGCTTTGAAAACAAATAAATTTTATTATTCGAAGTTTAAGTCCGAGGTCGAACACAGGGAGCAAATGGAATTTGTAATGACCCGATTCCCGAGTCCCTACGAGACACGAGAACCGGACCGACTCGACTAACCCCAAGACCCAGTCGTCCAACGAGGAAGTAACCAAAAGACAGTAAAATAAACCACATTCAGCATGAATATAACTAACAGTAAGAAAGTACAGCAGTAAGGAAAGAAACTACTACAGTAGGCACCACCACAACAGTAAAACAACATTTATCATATAACAAAAACTACAGGTAAAGAAGGTACAGCGGAAACAGAAACTACTCACTAGAACAGAAACAAAAGGGGTACAAAGCTGGGGTAACTCTACTGGACCCTACTCGGCCCAGCGTCCTCTGCAGCCGCCGACCCTGGCTGCTCAACACCTGGTCCTGAAAAAGGTAACGAGTGTAACACGTCAGCAAAACGCTGAGTAGAGTGGCAAACTAACTAAAGGCAACAGTAGAGTGTACAGTAGCTGTTATGTTCTATTACTTCCTTTATTTACATCTTTCAATTTTTCTCACTATTTCATTTACTTCTCAGATCCTTTACTTGATCTCGGATGTCCTCGTGGGACGATCTTGATTGCAGTCTTTTCCAAAAGTAGAAGTAGCACGTGGTGCTCTCCTGGCCGGGAGAGTCCCCCGTGGTGATCCTACCCTCAGTCAACCACCCCAAGGTCACTGACAGACGTAACGGTGACTACGGCACGCGCGATAAACGCACAGGTAGCTAGCCCGTACTGGCACGCGGTCAGTCGTTTCCGTTAACGGGTGCGCCCAAAGCACAGCACGGAACCAGGGCAGAGCCCTCTCAGTAACAGGGGTCCAACCCCTCCACAGTAACCAAACCGGGGCCTTGCCCCTCCACAATCCGCGCACCCTCGCCTGACTACCCTGGTTTGCCCTAGTGGGCCTAACAAGTCGGTGAAGGAGGCTAGCAGAACCCCGGGGCCCGTGGGGTAGCTAGTACTCTCCTAACACTACTAGCTCTCCTCGGTACTACGTACACGAGGGCCAACAAGTCGGTACAGAGCGGCCAAGCCTAACCCCGGGTCCCTGGGGCGGCTGGCCCCACTCTGCACTAAAACAGGTACAGGTACTTCCCTTGGTACTGCGTACCCAAGAGACAGTACAAACTACATCTCAGTTCCATTCCTTTTTCTTTCCAGGAGTTCCACTCCTAATTTCCCGTAGGGTTCCAGCTCTTTATTTCAGAACATCATATGTTTCACTTTCCAGATTCACGTTCTCAATTTCCATGATCTCAAACATGTTTCTTTGTTCATAACAGGCAGCTGTTAATTAATTTCACAGGCAGCTTTATATATTCCTTTCCATTTTTCCAAGACTGCAGTAATATACATTCCACTAGTTTTTCCATCCTAGGATTCATGCCATATCCTAGGATCTATCATACAATCTAGTTTTCCGGCCCTAGGATTCATGCAACACCTAGGAGCTATCATTCCATATATTTCTCATTCCTAGGATTCATGCAAGCCCTAGGTTCTAGTTATGGTTCCATACTTTAACAGATTTTATTAATACTTAAAACCACTCTACCAGGTACAACGTGAGTAATGGGGGCGTGTTCGGGAATCCCGCGTGCCTCCGCGACTCTCAAGACTGCAACCGAACGAGGTCCTATCACAAGGATCAAACACAAGGAGTGTCTCAAAACAGTGTATAGCTACTGTAGGCGGGTAGAGGAATTAATTCTGAAACGAACGCAACTCGAATCACGGAAAACGGAGCCCAAACGGGCCCTAAACGGGTCGAGAAAGACGATACTGTGCAAAATCAGACGTCTGGAACTCCTTCCAGACGTCTTAAACGGTGGATCAGAGAATTACCTGTTCGGCTTGGTTCCCCGGACGTCCAGAAGTCTGCAGGGACGTCTTTCCTAGATCCCAGACGTCCGATGGTCACTCCGGACGTCTTGAGGTCACTCCCGCCGTCTAGTACAACTTCCAGACGTCTGATTCGCGAAGATGACGAATCAGAGGACCTGCGCACAGCCAACCCTCCTCCCTCAGTACGGTCAGTCGACAAAAGAAGAAGAAAGCAGAAACTCACCTTTCAGACGTCTGTATGATCTCACAGACGTCGACCTTGCCGTCTGGATATCAATCCAGACGTCTGATTCTGGAAATTTTTCCAGAATCAGAACCTTGCTCGACCTCCGCTCGCGACGCCGCCCGCGTCGCACCTCGCGCGTCCGCTGCCCCGCTCGCAGCAGGTCCCTCTCCGCGACGCTCTGCGCCCCCTGCGCCCTCCGCCGGCCGGCCAAGCAGCTCCCGGCGAGCTCGCCCTCACGGCAGAGCCCCGCCCTCGCACGCCGCAGCTCCTCCGCGCCTACTGCGGCTGCCGCTGCCGCTGCGCCCTCGCGTCCGCTCGCTCTCGCGCACAGGCAGGAGAAGAAGGAGGAAGATGGTGGAGACGGGAGGGGAGGCGCGCCCCCCTTTTAACGCCGCGCGGAGAGGAGAGAGAAGGCGATCGCAGTCGCCTGCCGCCGCAGAGAAAGAGGCAGGATCGCAGGTCTGCGCGCACAGGCGCGCAGACGAATATCCCGTGCAAGCATAACTGTTCGCCAGACGTCTGTAAACTATCCCGGACGTCTGGTCAGACGTCTGGATGTGATCCCAGACGTCTTTACAGACGTCTGGGCCACCTCCCAGACGTCTTAAAAGACGTCTGGGGCACGCGCTCGTTACAATATAACAAACTCAAAGGAAGTTTCGTCCCCGAAACTTGCGCCAACTAGGGTGCGGAAAAAGGATGTCCAAATAACCATAACAAACTCAAAGAGGACCGAGGCCGGTCCGAAAAGACGTACCCGCGAAAAGCTCTGGGTACCGCTCCTGCATTGCCGCCTCAGGCTCCCAGGTAGCCTCCTCGTACCGCTGGCTCCTCCACAAAACCTTTACCAGGGGTACTTGCTTTCGTCTCAACCTGCGGACGGCTCGGTCTAGGATCTGCACTGGCCGCTCGGGGTAGGTCAGGTCGTCGCTCACCTCGACGCTCTCGTGACTCAGTACGTGGCTGGGATCGGCTACGTACTTCCTGAGGTTGGACACGTGGAACACGTCGTGCACACCAGAAAGCTGCGGGGGAAGGGCAAGTCTGTAAGCAACGGGTCCAACCCGCTCCAGGACCTCGAAGGGCCCCACGAACCTCGGCGCGAGCTTCCCTCTCACCCCAAACCGCTGTAAGCCCTTCATGGGCGAAACACGAAGAAAGACGTGGTCCCCGACCTCGAACTGCACCTCTCTGCGTCTGCGATCTGCGTAGCTCTTCTGTCTGCTCCTGACAGTGCGGAGTCGTCTGTGGATCTGCTCAACTACCTCCTGACTCTGCCGGATCAACCTGGGGCCAACCTCCCACTTGGTCCCCACCTCAACCCAACTCAAGGGTGCCGTGCACTTCCGTCCGTACAGAGCCTCGTAGGGAGCCATGCCGATGCTCGAGTGATAGCTGTTGTTGTATGCAAACTCCGCCAGGGGCAGGTGCTCCTCCCAAGAGCCCCTCCAGTCTAGCACACAGGCACGCAAAAGGTCCTCAAGTGTCTGTATCGTGCGTTCCGACTGTCCGTCCGTCTGGGGGTGGTAAGCCGTGCTAAACCTCAACCTCGTCCCCAAAGCCTGCTGAAACTCAGCCCAAAACTGGGACGTAAAGCGGGTATCCCGGTCGGATACGATCTCCCGCGGAACTCCGTGTAGTCGCACCACATCACGGATATACCTCTCTGCCAACTGTGCTGGTCCCAAAGTGACTCGGATCGGCAAGAATCGTGCCGTCTTCGTCAATCTATCCACTATTACCCAGACTGCGTCGTGTCCTCGCTGGGTAACAGGTAAGCCCACCACCAAGTCCATGGTGATGCTCTCCCACTTCCACTCTGGCACTGGAAGCGGCTGAAGCGGCCCTGCAGGCCTCTGATGCTCGGCTTTCACCTGCCGGCACACTAAGCACTGCTGCACGAACTCTCCCACATCCCGCTTCATCCCTCTCCACCAGAACTCGCGTCTCAAGTCATGGTACATTTTCGTGTTTCCGGGATGTATGGTGAATCTGGAACCGTGTGCCTCAGTCAGGAGCTCTCTCAACAGCTCCTCGTCTCTGGGGACGCACAGCCATCCCCTCAAGCGTAACACCTGGTCTGTGAAAGAGAAGTCCCCTGGGTCCCTTGACAGTACTCTGTCGCGCAAAGACTGCAAGTACGGATCGGCCATCTGTCCCGTGATGATGCGATCTATCAACTCTGGTCTGGTCTGCCGTGTCACCGTCACTGCCCCACAGTACCCTCGTAACTCTAGAGGTCGCCAACTGCCCACCTCCTCCAAAAGGCTCCAACTCTGTAACTGTAGACTGGCCAAGCGTGCGGGCGCCTTACGACTCAAGGCGTCAGCCACCACATTGGCCTTTCCCGGGTGGTAGGAGATGCTGCAGTCGTAGTCCTTCAGGAGCTCCAACCAACGTCTCTGTCTCATGTTGAGCTCCTTCTGGTCAAAAAGATATCTGAGGCTCTTGTGATCTGTAAAAATCTCGAAGGTCTCACCGTACAAGTAGTGCCTCCATGTCTTCAGCGCGAAGACAACAGCTGCCAACTCTAGATCGTGGGTAGGGTAGGTATGATCATGGGGCTTCAGTTGCCGCGAAGCGTAAGCGACCACGTGACCCCTCTGCATGAGCACACCTCCTAACCCCTGCAAGGAAGCGTCCGTGTACACAACGAACCCGCCACTACTGTCAGGGATGGTGAGCACGGGAGCCGAGGTCAACCTCTCCTTCAGCTCCAGAAAACACGCCTCACAGGCGTCTGTCCAAGCGAAAGGTACATCCTTCCGAGTCAACTGTGTCATAGGACGTGCAATCTGCGAAAACCCTCTGATGAACCGTCTGTAGTAACCTGCCAGTCCCAGGAAACTGCGAATCTCAGTGACTGAACGCGGTCTCTCCCACCTGAGCACTGCCTCGACCTTGGCGGGATCCACCGCCAGGCCGTCTCCAGAGATCACATGACCCAAAAAGGTCACCTCCCTCAACCAGAACTCGCACTTGCTGTATTTGGCGTACAGCCTGCATCGTCTCAGAGTGTCCAGAACCATCCGCAAGTGCTGTCCGTGCTGCGTCCGATCTCTAGAATAGATGAGTACATCATCTATGAAAACCACCACAAACTGGTCCAAGTACAGTCTGAACACCCGGTTCATCAGGTCCATGAAAGCAGCGGGGGCATTGGTCAGCCCAAACGGCATGACCAAAAACTCGTAGTGTCCGTACCGGGTGCGGAAAGCTGTCTTGGAGACGTCGGTCTCCCTGATCCTCAACTGGTGGTATCCAGACCTCAAGTCGATCTTGGAAAACACCGTGGCACCCCGCAACTGGTCAAACAAATCGTCAATCCTCGGCAGCGGATATCTGTTCTTGATGGTGACCCTATTCAGCTGTCGGTAATCCACACAAAGGCGTAGGGTCCCATCCTTCTTCTTCACAAACAGTACCGGGGCTCCCCAGGGAGACGCACTGGGCCTCACGAAACCCTTCTCCAAAAGGTCCTGCAACTGAGACTTGAGCTCTCGCAGCTCAAGCGGTGCCATCCTGTATGGCGCGGTGGAGATGGGGCTGGTCCCTGGTACTAGTGAGATCTCAAACTCGATCTCACGCTCGGGCGGTAGTCCTGGTAACTCGTCTGGAAACACGTCGGGGTACTCTCTGACCACCGGGATGCTCTGGAAGTCTGCCACGGGGCTGTGCTCTGCCACCACACAAGCTAAGAAGCCCTCACACACCTGGCTCAAAAGTCTCGCCGCCCGAAGTGCCGAAATGCACCTGAAACCTCCGTCCACTGGCTGCCCGTGAAACTCGAAGGGAGGCAACTCCGGAATGGAGAAGACAATCTTCCTCTCAAAGCAGTCTACCAAGGCGTGGTAAGCGGACAGCCAATCCATCCCCAGGATCACCCCAAGGTCCTCCATCTGTATCATAATCAGGTCAGCTGGCAGGCTGTGTCCCCCGATGCTGACCCCGCAACCCGTGTACACCTCCTCAGCTACAAACAGCTGACCACTCGGACCTCTGATTACGAACGGGTTCTCTAACAATGTATAATCCTGGTCCAAACTAACTGCGAAACTGTCTGCGACAAACGAGTGCGTAGCGCCGGAATCGAAAAGCGTGTAAATGAGTCTGCCAGAAACTGAAACCATACCTGCTACCACGGATCCCGAAGCTCTGGCGTCCCT
Organism: Thalassia testudinum; assembly: GCA_037157565.1. Classification (NCBI taxonomy): domain Eukaryota; kingdom Viridiplantae; phylum Streptophyta; class Magnoliopsida; order Alismatales; family Hydrocharitaceae; genus Thalassia; species Thalassia testudinum. Next base: position 83,121,984 of record JAZHRO010000013.1, on the reverse strand, counting down.
GTGTGTTAGGGCGTTGATACGCCCCTCAGCTCTAGGTGCGGACGAAGCAGCCACACTCTGCGTCGGACGGGTAGGTGCTGGCCGGTACCCTCCTCGCGACTGCGGTCCTCCTCCTCGCGCCTGGAAACCGCGGCCTCCTGCGCGCCCTCCAGTGCTCTGCGCGGGAAGTATCTGCTGACCTCCTGCCCTAGATGGGCAGTCCCTCCTGACGTGGCCCGGCTGGCCACACTGGTAGCAGAGGGGAACCCGACTCCCGCCCTCAGTGAGTCCCTGCTGTCGGCTAGGCGGGGGTCCGGTGCTGGCGACTGGCCCCTGTCGAGGGCCCCCAAAGGCCACTGATGGCCCTGCACAACGTGACGGCTCTCCTGCGGACGCCACGTGTCTCCGCTCTCGCCGGCCCTGTGAGAAGTCTGGCTGAAAGGGCCTCTTCCGCCCGCCGTCGGTCTCTCGCGCGGACGGGTTGGTCTCCTCATAAGTCATGGCTGCCTCTACCACCCTCGAAAACGTCGGCAGCTTCAGGGGTTTGACATACCCCCGGATCGCAGGCCGGAGCCCCTCGGTGAACCTCCAAAGGCGCTCCTCCTCAGTGGCTACCGCTGTCGCTGCAAAGCGGGACAGCTCCAAGAAACGCGTGCGGTACGCGCTCACGGTCATCGTCCCTTGGCGGAGAGTGTGGAACTCCCGCCTCCTCTGGTCCTGCCACGTCTGGGGAAAGTACTGCTCGCAGAAGAGGGTGACGAACTGGTCCCACGTCGGCTCGTCCCTCTCCTGTCCCCGGACCGCCCTCCACCACCGGTGTGCCGCACTCTCCAACTGGTACGTGGCAAAGGCCACGCGGCACTCCACCGGGGGGCGAAGGGTGTCGAAGATCTTCTCCAGCTGCTCAAGCCAGTCCTCTGCCTCGGTCGGGTCCTCATCCCCCTTGAAGGAGGGGGCCTTCAGCTTCCGAAACTGTTTTGAAAAGCTCGAAGTGGTGCTGTAGGGGAGGTGCTGGTGCACCTCCAGGCGAAGGTGCCTCGTGTACAGAAGTGTCGGAGGAAGGTGGGGGCGGCAGGGGCCCATCCCCTCCCTCGTGTCCGGCGCCGCGTCCGTCGCGTGGTCCCACAGAGGACTCCCCCTCTGCAACCCCAGGAGGAGGTGCTCGGGGCGGTGGGTGGAGCTCCTCTCGTACAATATCCCGTATCTGTCTGGCGAGGTCCTGGGCCTGGATGCCAGGGAGTGGTGGCTGGTCCACCGAGACGTCAACGACAGCACGTCCACCTCGCCGACCTCGCCCTCAGCCGCGCCCGCGGCCAGTCTCGCCAGTCCCACGACGAGGCATCTCCTGCAAGGAGACGCGAAACAAAACGGAAACGTCAAAACAGACGGTACCTAACAACACTTCTAAGAGCTCATGTCAAGAGATATGTTGTGGCGGCTACTCTAGCTATAAACATGTGAATTGGTTAATTTCCAGTCAGTTGATTCGCTTCTCGGGACGACCTTGCTCTGATACCATCTTGTAACGACCCGATTCCCGAGTCCCTACGAGACACGAGAACCGGACCGACTCGACTAACCCCAAGACCCAGTCTTCCAACGAGGAAGTAACCAAAAGACAGTAAAATAAACTACATTCAGCATGAATATAACTAACAGTAAGAAAGTACAGCAGTAAGGAAAGAAACTACTACAGTAGGCACCACCACAACAGTAAAACAACATTTATCATATAACAAAAACTGCAGGTAAAGAAGGTACAGCGGAAACAGAAACTACTCACTAGAACAGAAACAAAAGGGGTACAAAGCTGGGGTAACTCTACTGGACCCTACTCGGCCCAGCGTCCTCTGCAGCCGCCGACCCTGGCTGCTCAACACCTGGTCCTGAAAAAGGTAACGAGTGTAACACGTCAGCAAAACGCTGAGTAGAGTGGCAAACTAACTAAAGGCAACAGTAGAGTGTACAGTAGCTGTTATGTTCTATTACTTCCTTTATTTACATCTTTCAATTTTTCTCACTATTTCATTTACTTCTCAGATCCTTTACTTGATCTCGGATGTCCTCGTGGGACGATCTTGATTGCAGTCTTTTCCAAAAGTAGAAGTAGCACGTGGTGCTCTCCTGGCCGGGAGAGTCCCCCGTGGTGATCCTACCCTCAGTCAACCACCCCAAGGTCACTGACAGACGTAACGGTGACTACGGCACGCGCGATAAACGCACAGGTAGCTAGCCCGTACTGGCACGCGGTCAGTCGTTTCCGTTAACGGGTGCGCCCAAAGCACAGCACGGAACCAGTGCAGAGCCCTCTCAATAACAGGGGTCCAACCCCTCCACAGTAACCAAACCGGGGCCTTGCCCCTCCACAGTCCGCGCACCCTCGCCTGACTACCCTGGTTTGCCCTAGTGGGCCTAACAAGTCGGTGAAGGAGGCTAGCAGAACCCCGGGGCCCGTGGGGTAGCTAGTACTCTCCTAACACTACTAGCTCTCCTTGGTACTACGTACACGAGGGCCAACAAGTCGGTACAGAGCGGCCAAGCCTAACCCCGGGTCCCTGGGGCGGCTGGCCCCACTCTGCACTAAAACAGGTACAGGTACTTCCCTTGGTACTGCGTACCCAAGAGACAGTACAAACTACATCTCAGTTCCATTCCTTTTTCTTTCCAGGAGTTCCACTCCTAATTTCCCGTAGGGTTCCAGCTCTTTATTTCAGAACATCATATGTTTCACTTTCCAGATTCACGTTCTCAATTTCCATGATCTCAAACATGTTTCTTTGTTCATAACAGGCAGCTGTTAATTAATTTCACAGGCAGCTTTATATATTCCTTTCCATTTTTCCAAGACTGCAGTAATATACATTCCACTAGTTTTTCCATCCTAGGATTCATGCCATATCCTAGGATCTATCATACAATCTAGTTTTCCGGCCCTAGGATTCATGCAACACCTAGGAGCTATCATTCCATATATTTCTCATTCCTAGGATTCATGCAAGCCCTAGGTTCTAGTTATGGTTCCATACTTTAACAGATTTTATTAATACTTAAAACCACTCTACCAGGTACAACGCGAGTAATGGGGGCGTGTTCGGGAATCCCGCGTGCCTCCGCGACTCTCAAGACTGCAACCGAACATGGTCCTATCACAAGGATCAAACACAAGGAGTGTCTCAAAACAGTGTATAGCTACTGTAGGCGGGTAGAGGAATTAATTCTGAAACGAACGCAACTCGAATCACGGAAAACGGAGCCCAAACGGGCCCTAAACGGGTCGAGAAAGACGATACTGTGCAAAATCAGACGTCTGGAACTCCTTCCAGACGTCTTAAACGGTGGATCAGAGAATTACCTGTTCGGCTTGGTTCCCCGGACGTCCAGAAGTCTGCAGGGACGTCTTTCCTAGATCCCAGACGTCCGATGGTCACTCCGGACGTCTTGAGGTCACTCCCGCCGTCTGGTACAACTTCCAGACGTCTGATTCGCGAAGATGACGAATCAGAGGACCTGCGCACAGCCAACCCTCCTCCCTCAGTACGGTCAGTCGACAAAAGAAGAAGAAAGCGGAAACTCACCTTTCAGACGTCTGTATGATCTCACAGACGTCGACCTTGCCGTCTGGATATCAATCCAGACGTCTGATTCTGGAAATTTTTCCAGAATCAGAACCTTGCTCGGCCTCCGCTCGCAACACCGCCCGCGTCGCACCTCGCGCGTCCGCTGCCCCGCTCGCAGCAGGTCCCTCTCCGCGACGCTCTGCGCCCCCTGCGCCCTCCGCCGGCCGACCAAGCCGCTCCCGGCGAGCTCGCCCTCACGGCAGAGCCCCGCCCTCGCACGCCGCAGCTCCTCCGCGCCTACTGCGGCTGCCGCTGCCGCTGCGCCCTCGCGTCCGCTCGCTCTCGCGCACAGGCAGGAGAAGAAGGAGGAAGATGGTGGAGACGGGAGGGGAGGCGCGCCCCCCTTTTAACGCCGCGCGGAGAGGAGAGAGAAGGCGGTCGCAGTCGCCTGCCGCCGCAGAGAAAGAGGCAGGATCGCAGGTCTGCGCGCACAGGCGCGCAGACGAATATCCCGTGCGAGCATAACTGTTCGCCAGACATCTGTAAACTATCCCGGACGTCTGGTCAGACGTCTGGATGTGATCCCAGACGTCTTTACAGACGTCTGGGCCACCTCCCAGACGTCTTAAAAGACGTCTGGGGCACGCGCTCGTTACAGAATTCATGCACTAATCTCAATAATAGATGCAATTTGAACACTTAAAACTACTCAAAATATAATTCAGAATGTCAAGCATGAGTTTATGAATAATAAAATGTAGCTAGAAAACATATAAAAGAGAAATGGGAAAGAATTGGACAATAAAATGTCTTAAAAAGTATTTGATTCTTCTTTTGCTTCTTTCTTTAGCTCGTTCCTTTCTTCTTTCTTTCTGCCTTGGCTTTCTCTTCTTTCTTTTCTGACTCTTCTTCTTCCTTCTTTCTTCTCTGACTTCTCCTTTAGCTTCCTTCTTCTTCCTCTTTGCCGTGGCCTTTGTCTTCTTTCTATATGCTCTAGCCTTCAACTCTTCTTCTTACTTCTTACTTCAGCTTCTCTTTAGCTTTGCCTTCTCTTCAGTCGTGCCTTCTCCTTCCTTAGCCTTTTTGCTTAGCTTCCTCTACGGCTCCTTCTCCTTAGCTTCTTCTTCCTTTGCTCTTCTGTTGTGGCTGCCACTCTTCCTTTGGCTTCCTCCTCCTTTCTTCCCTGGCTTCGCCCTTAATCCCTTCTTTTTCTTTCCCTGCAAGAGCAAAACCTACCCCTACCCGCCCCAGCAAACTCTCTCTCTTTTCTCTTACGCTCGCTCTCCCAGAGCCTTTCTCGGGTAAACGGATCGGGTCAACGTGCCTGGGACCAAGCCCACCGGCGTGAGTGGTGGACGAGGAGTGCACGGGTAATCGGGTCAAATGCCAGGTCTGCAGAGCGTGGGGCACAGACGAGGCGTGATGGGGAGAGTGGGACCTCACCCCGTGTTAAGAGGCGATAAGCCCTTGACACATTTTTACCTTATACTGCTCTTTTTGCTTGAAAACAACCGAGGTGGGACTAAATGTCCCACCTGCTTCCTTGCATGCACCCGCAGGGGTCGCGCTCAATTGTTGCGGCTAGAAGGGTCTCCAAAGCCAATCTCCTAGCTGACAGTGTGCATGATACGAATCCGCGTCGCCTAGGACCTGGAGCCTGGAGCGAGGCTGCCTAGTTCGAGCTTGTGAGCAAGCTTCACATCTGCTCCAATGGTGGATGTGACCTAAACTTGCACTCAAGTAAAACGGCCTTGCGGCCACATTAAAACTTGCAAGAAGCTTCGCCGTGGCACAGTGAAGATGCCTCAGTGGTTGGTGTGGCGCAGGGTGGCCTAGGCGTGCGTGCCTAGGTCGTTATGTGGCCATGGAGTTGGGTTTGTTTGGGGGGAATGTGTGGAGGGTGTGGCGGTCAATGGAAAGGGGGAAAGTGATCAATGGAATGTGGCGGAGCTTTTGAGGTGTTTGGCAAGGTGGATGGGTTCGTGGAATGACGGAAGCACCTCACCGATGGTCTGCCAGAGGTGGAGAAGATGGTGGTGGTCTGTGAGCGTCGAGGGGTGAAAATAGAAATAGAGAGGGGGAAACAGGAAGAGGAGAGAAGGGGGAGTATCTGACCTAATTTAAGGATGAAGGGGGAAGAGATGGCGGATGGCTCGTACCTTCCGTCGCTGGAGACGAAGGTCCCAGTAGGAGGGGGACGGCGATGATGAGAGGGAGATAGATGTGTGCGCAGGTATGGCACAACGCGAACGACGGAGGCAAGGGCAACTCTACCACTAGTATTGTGGTAGAGCAACGAGAGGAGGAGATAAAGGTCGCCAGAGCTCGCTAGGAGTTTGGCCAGAGGAGAAGAGAGGAAATTGGGGGGTTATCTCTAGCCAAACCAAGCAGAAGATGAACGACAGGGCCTGGGGTGTCTTTTATAGTCGCAGGCAGAGGGCCTTGTGCTTGGAAGGAAAGCTTCCAAGCACGGCAACCTCGTTGGACTTGGAAGGTTGAAAAGACCCAAATCTCTCATGCATTCACATGAGAGATTGCGTAGAATTTGGAGCTCAAGATTGTGTTCATATGATCGGGAATTCCTCAGAGAATCTCCCTTTCAAATTTAAGAGGGATTCTCTGAGGAATCGAGATATCCCTCTCGAATCCTCGCCAGAGTAGGATTCCTCCACTGTAATGGTAGAGGGACCTAATTGCAAAGAATGACAAGGAAGCTAGGGGGTGACTGCAAGGCTTTTCAAAAGATAGGGGCATAAATGTAATTGGGTTGGACTGTTTTGCAAAGTAGGTCAAGGAGAACTCCCCTTAGGTCCAAATTTTGGTATAAACCTAATTTAAATCCAAGGAATCCAATGGTGAAGTTGGATTTTAGGTTTGACCACGTTTGACTGGAAAATTTACACAAAAACCTAATTTAGGGTAATCATTTGACTAGGACCCTATTAAGGTCAAAATAGGTTCTAAAGGCCAAATTGAAGGCTTTAAACCCTAGAAGATATTTTTTCATGAATTTTAAAGGATTTAGGTGAATTTTATCCTGACCAGAACCTTATTGAATTGAGTCTGTTTTAGGGTTACAAGAAGTCATTTAATTCCCAGATTTCACATTAACCCTTTTCTGTTTGAACCAACCCACTTTTTATCTTGTTAAGATCATTTGACCTATGTTTAGCCCCTGAGAAATCCTGTTGTTGCACTGCAATGGTAAAATTGCAGTTTACCCTTTGTTTCTTATTTTTCTTTCAAACTGGTTCTTCCTTGAGTTAGCCCTTCATTTGGTTATGTAGGAGCTTTTGTTCTTTTTCCTAGGTCAAAATGAGCTAGTTAGGGCTCATGATGGTGTTCCCATCAGATAGGTAATGGGTTAGCCAATTGGACTAAGTAGATCTAATTGGACTTGCTTGGGTTGATTCGAATCAATCAGATTCAAGTCTAACCCTAATTAGGTTCTACTAAACCTAATTAGACTTGAATAGGTAGAGATGGATCAATTGGATCTTGGGTAGACCCAATTGGATTCAGGTGCACCTAATCAAGTAGGAATGCACCCAATTGGATGTAGGCTAGGTGATTAGGTTTGGGGCTGAGTCCAATTAGACTAGTCAGAGCCTAATTAGATTGGGGTTAGCCTAATCGGGTTCATCTAGACCTAATTAGACAGGGCTAGCCTGATTGCCTCCGATTGGGCTAATTGGGATATCGAAGGACCTAAATGGGATTCTAAGGTAGGAATTGGGTTAAGGATAAGAGGGTTGGGTATAGGGATAGTGTATAGTGGGAATCTGAATAGTGTTATCCAGGTTTGGCTGAAGTAAGGAAATTGAAGTTTAAGGATAAGGGTATCCCGAAAGGGGGATAAGAGTTGGGATAATGTGGATATGGATAGCACTATCCATGTTTTGGTTTTCAACTAAATTAGCCTAATAGGGAGGTGACTTAAGGATAGGGACATGGATAAGGTTATCCTAGAGACTAAGGATATGGATAGGGTTGTCCTAATGCTAGAGATAAGTGCAGGGATGTCCTCAGGTTCTTCATAATTTAATCTAAGCATTAAAATTCCACCAGTAATATAGTATACCTCTTCTACACTATCTTATTTACAACTTTATTCCAAATCTCCACTCCAGCTCTGCTACAGCCCTGGCTTCTTCCCTGCTTCAGATCCAGCTTCAGGCCATCTTCTGAGCTTCTTATTGCCTACAATCCAAATAATGCACTAATCATTACATTATAACATTATTTTATGCATATCTAAATAAAACAGGAAAGATGCAATGTATGTTGTTTATGCATGCATTACACTACAATTATGCTAAGTTTAACTTAATTCAGGTCATTTAAGTCCTATGATTGCTCCGCAATCACCCAATAACCTCCAACAGCTTCCCAAGCCTAGTTGGGGTTGTTGCTGTTTTTCTCCAATATGCTACCTTCTTTGTGTCCATTGCTTTTGCCTTGTCAATAGATATAATAAACAGATCCAATCATAATTACTAGAATGCAACGTAATCATATCTATATCTATTCCAAATTTTCATTTTCAGTGAGCCACTCATAGCTACAAATATGGAAAAAACATGTCATGAAAGGAGCATATATATCTAAGATATTAGCAAATAGCCATTGCATGTATTCTACCAAATTAAACTAACTTGTATTATATGGGTATAGAAACAACATTAACCAAAACTATGCAGCCAAGATCAAATAATCAATTGTCCTAGCATATGCATAATGACACCATAGCCAACGGACATATGCATGAAGCAAATTTCCCAGAGGACATTAGCTACTACTAGTTAGCATGATTGTAGCTAGAAAGCATTCATATTACTACTACAAACTTGGACCATGTTTGGATTGGAATATTAAGACTGGGTTCCATGGTGAATATACAACTGGTATAATGTACATAGTGATAAAAAGGTGTTGATGATGAAAGGCATTGCTACATATTCTTGATTCTTCTTATTATTCCCTTTTGTTGAGAAAGGCAAAACAGAATTTGATATAATGTATACTAAATACAAATAAAGAGAGTTGTAATAGCACATACAAGTGTTCATAGTTTCAATTCCCAAAGAATTTACCAAGGTTATGTTATGCAGAGTGTGTGAATTCATCTAGAAAACAAGGTACATGATAACCATAATGGGGTGCACTCATTTTTGTCCCTGTGTTGTATAAAGGGAGAAGGGACTAATAACAAGGGCATTTCCATCATCAACTCGACCTAAATCCTACACATGACATTATGTAGTTATCCTTACTAGCAATTTCATCGCAGTGGGGTGCACTTTGTTAAAATCATAGAAATGGGACCTAATAGTTAGGAAAAAGAATTCCTAGGATCCATTTTGAGTATCAGTGTATAATTGCGGGCCCTTTTGTAAGTTACTCAAAGAAAAAAAGGCAAAAGAAACTCATGTGAACATCCTAAGGCCTCTATTTAGTAATGGCCACTTGTGTGAAGAGTGGCCACCAACTAAACTTGGAACTTAAAATTCACTCATGAATTCTTTTATCTAGACATAATGGAGTTTGTTGGGACACTAATGATAGTTGCACCTATTGGCTGAAACACAATTTACTACCACCAACCATTAACTAACAAAAAAAATTGAATTCCATGCCCTTGAACTTGAGCTAATTTGAGATAGCTTTTTTTAGGTCAAATTGATTTGTCAAAAGTGTCTAGACAGCAAAAAGTGTTGTCAATGCAGACATTAGGTGGAATCCAAACTCCTTATTGTCTTAGGTGGAACTCATCGACTATGATAGAAGTATCCAAAACTTAGAGACCATGATTTAAAGTTCTAGGAAGCAAAAAGTAATTGACATAAATAAGAGTTGAATTTGTAACAAAGCATTGCTAATTCAATATACTTGAACTAGCAATGTAATTGACATAGAAAGGAAACAGTTTATGCCAAACGTAAGAGTTGAATTTGTTGAATTTACCCGATCAGTCCAAGTATGAAGAATGATAGAATGAGTTGACAAGTTATTGGAAGGTGAGCCCTTCTGTCAACCAGGAAAACCAAGATGTCATCAACTCTGAGTTTCACAAAATGGATTTTCTAATGCTTTTATGGCAAGTACAGGAGAGAGTTTAACAACAAGCATAGACTCACAGATCTGGAAAAGAGACAATCTGTCATAGGTCAGAAAAAAATAAAAGAAACATGCAAGAACAAGGTCACTATATTCATTTTAGAATATAGTGAACATTCTAGGAAGTTTATAGAAGGACCCACACCAATCCAATCATCTTACCAAAGACTAGAAATTCCACGTTACCAAACAATGCTGTAAAATGAGAAGACATCTGTGGCATAACCATATTATTGGTTCCTCAACTTCAAAGGGTTGATCATCAAAGTTTGAGATTGCAACAATGTTGTCCCTCTATTATTTTTGCCTTTGCGATTTCCTGCCTAGTGCTATGGAACATTCTCATTTAATGCCACCACCAAAAAATATGAACATAAATTTTTGGTCAAATTCTTAGAATTTGGTTTCTATTTGCTAGGATGTCCTAGGAGGGAAGTCATGGAACAATTTGTAAATATGAGTGTGGTCTGGTATGATTAATTACGAATAATACAGAGAAGAAGAATGCATCATAATGAATTCTGAGATGTATCAAACTGCTGCCTCACAGCCCATCTATACCTTAGTGATCCAGTTTAGTTGATTCTTTGATTTTCTCTAACTATGAAAATAACTTTTGGCTAAATTCTCAGAATTTGGTTTCTATTTTCTAGGATGTTTTGGTTGGGAAGTCATGAACCTATTCATGCATATGAGTGTGGTATATTATGATTGATTAGGGATGATATGGAGAAGAAGAGTGCATCATGGAGTTATTCTATCTTTGAGCTAACTCCAATCCATTTTGTTTTGCTTCATTCAAAAATGTACCATCAACCAATGCTTGAACTAGTCTATGCTTACTGTAGGGTGTAACTATGAAATTGTTGTTTTGTTAATGTTGAGAACAAACAAGTGAAATCCAATGTTGTCTGAACTCAACACAAGAATGTGAACCCTTGAGAGATCTAATTTTCTCCAAGGTCATCTGGGTTACTTTTTCTATGATATCCAATATTTCTAAAAATAAATTCAAATTTGATTGCTCTGCCTGAAATGATATCTAGGAGTGTGGTCACATCAAACTTTTTTAAATACTAGTTATGCAGATTCCATAGTAAACTCTTTATTTTCTGATGAGGCACACAAATTTCTCCTCTATTGGATATTCTATCAAAATTGTTGCCAGCATCTGTCTCCTTGTGGTAACAAGAAATTTTAAAGATCATTAGCTCAGGCTACCACATCTTGCTGCATGGGCACTCTTGAGGATGGTCGTTATCAATAGGCTTATCGAAATTTACTTAGTGCACTATTTTTCATCTCTTGTCATGAGAGGTTATCTAGAGAATATTTTTTTCACTGTGAAACATTCTTACGTAGAATCTGTCTTCTTGCAGGCAATGAAGCACACTATAATCCTTATGCAGAGTGCTCCAAATAGGTCATCCAGAACATTTATGGACTTTGAGTCCATAAGTGATGTAAACATGTTTACATTGCATAAGATGTCTATTTATGCATGTTCTTAAGCATAAAATTGCATTGCATACTATAAATATTGCATAGCATGCATCATCTTGCATTTAGATTAGTTTGAATAAAATGGAGGTTAATTGTCTCCTTTTATGTTTAGGGACAGGGAAAACCTTTTATTGGGGCCTCGAATCGAAGATCCAACCATACAAATGTGATCAGGGTGACGACTGGAGTTCAACGACTCCAAGATTGCCCTATCAGACATCTGTAGCATCAGATGGAGATCAGGGAACCCTAGAAGATCAAGGACCAAGATGGTGGGAATCTGCACTTCAAATGACAAATCCAACCGCACGGATGGATTCGGATCGACGATCGCAACCTAACGGCGCGAAAATCGACTTAATCCGACAACCGTGGCACCATCTACATCATCCAGAAGATGGACGGCCAAGATGGCATCACGTGGTGCCATCTTGGCCGCCCAATCGACCACCCTCAACTTCTGAAGATGCTAGCACCCTTGAATCTCCGCCGTTGGATCAAGATCCAACGGCTGAGATTGCATCCCAACCGGTGCGCTCAACTTCTGAAGCCGCACCTAAAGAGCCGCCTTGACTGTTGGATCTCAATCCAACGGTCCTGATCACACGCGCACGAAAACATCTTTGTGACATAAACACCGTTGTAGCGTAGCGAGTGTACGTGCTTACACGAACGAGCGACGCGCGATCGATTCCTCGCAAGCGGTTGCGGGGCGCGGGCGAGCGGGCTTCGCGACCGCTCGATCGCGATCGAGCAGCTGCGGACACTTGATAGCGCCCACGCGCTATTGCATGTTCGCGCCTCATGCGAGATCACACGTGGGCGTTGCTCACAGAGGAGGCAGGCGGAGGGGCGAGTTAGATCGGACGGCTAAGATCGGCAGAACGTGGGAAGGCATTGAGCGAGAGGAGGCAAGCGGGCCGCGCGCCTACCTCACTACACCCACGATGGGGCTTTAGCGACGGTTTTATCCGTCACTAAAGACCCCTGATTTAAGGTTTTTCAAATTAAAATGACCAAATTGCCCTCACTCCTTGCAACTATAAAAGGAGACCTTCTCCATACGAAATTTTCATCCCTTCCTTCTCTTCTCTCCCTCTCCAAAGCTCAAGAGAAGCTTGTCCCACACCCGGGATGCTTCTCGCGAGAGAAAGTCAAATTTTCGTCCCCCTTTCGGAAGCGGATTCTTCGACGACGACGACGTGCTGCCCCATTCCCATTCTTCCTGCTTCGTCCTCCTTCATCTTGCTCCGTTCCTCGTCTTCCAGGCGTCATCCCGTCCGGCTCAACCTCTAAGCGACCGTCGAGGAGGATATCTCTCTCCCCATTCTTTTACTGCTTTCTAGAGTAGATTTACTGCTTTCTAGAGTAGATTTAATGCTTTCTAGTGTAATCGTTTTTCCGTTTTATAGTCGTAATGTTTAGTGTAACGGACAATCTCTTTGATGATAAATTCCATGTACATTCTACATCTCTTTTTGATTTTGTTTGTAATATTCTCTCTCTCTCTTATTTTCTCTCTCTCTCTCCTATTTATTATAAATAGTTAGATAGTTTTTAATCAATTAATCTACTTCGTGACAAATAAAACAAACACGTATTTTTAAATCAAAATGTCCGCCTCCCTGAGTTCGACCCGGGATTTCTATTCCGGTATAAATTTTATTTGTTGAACACGAGTTCTTCGCTTTTAAACTACAACGACAGGTTTTCAAAACCAAACAAGATAGCGTGGCAACCCGTAACTTCAACAATAAGTCAAGCTACGAATGGTACTTCTTAACTCCTCTATTAGCCTTGTTCTTTTAAGATTTTGAAGTAGTCATATGCTTGTTGATATGCAAGTTCTCAAGTCATGTTCATGATAAATGATAAAAATCTGATATGCATGGTTGTTTATACCGTCTGCTTGTAAGTGTCATTTATGGATTATCATTTGATATTTTACTTTCAAAATCACATGTTGTTATTTATTCACCTGCTTGCTTAAGCCATGCAGAGATTTTTTTTTAAGTTCATTAGGTAATTAATATGTTTTTCAAAATGTTATATCTTATTCAAGGAGCCAGTTAATTCTCTTTGCTTGAGTTCTTGTCCATATGACCATATCCTTTTATATGTATTCTTTTAAATCTAGTTATTTTTGTTTTCTTGGCAAGTGTGTATCGTGCTTATGTTCTATCTGAAATCACAAGTACATGCTGACTATATGAAAGAAAACTTAAGGACCTTAATCCTGCCATTCAAAATATCACATACAACATTATAGTCCTCTAAATATGTTTTTGTTGCCACAATTCTTCCACAGAAATGAGCGTGTTTCTATTGCCAAACTAGATCCTTACATGTGACATCGGAAGACAAAATCATTATGGTCTATGTATGAATGATGAGTCGGTCAATCACATATACCAAGCAGACTACCTGTTAATATTACATGATTCTCAAAATAAAGAAATAATTTAATAGCTCATATTAACAGTAAGATGTAAATGTTAATTACAAGCCTCTAAGTCACTGGTTTCATTCTGATATTTAGTTAAACAAGGAAACCTTAGGATCATCTCATAGATTTGCTAGCTAGTCATAGACTTCAACCAAATAAAGTACAAAGGAGAAAAATTAGAAAAATGTCAAAATCCCTATTGTTGGTATTTAATTTAAATATACCAACAATTGAAGAATCATGGGGCAGAATATAAAGTTAAGGTACTTGACTCATATGACCAAAAAATAAAGATTTAGCTATTCTTTACAATCCCATTCTTGCAGCAAGGCCATTATCCACAAACATCAACCATCAGAAAATGAAAGATAGTCATATAATCGACCTACGAAGAAACTTGTTAGTCCTCAAATAACTTCAAACACAAGCCTGATAGGAGCTAAATGAATAATTATACAAGTTCTACATTGCTAATTAGAGTCTCACCACAATCCATATTCGTGTCCAAAGGCAAATCCTAATGGACTTGACCTCTCCGATCACCACTAGGAGGTTCCCCATGAACACCATCCTCAGCAGGTACCCGCCAGTGTAGTACATAACATCAATAATGCATAACAGAGCCTACAGCAACATATATTTAATATCGGTGTAGGTGCATCATTGGTGTAGGATAATTTCTTTGTATTGAATGGAACAAAAATATGACTAAAGGGGAATTACCTGCCAATACCTCGAAGGAGATGGTTAAGAGCTAATACAATAGTATTATTCACACTTCCTTAAGGAGCTCTAACACTCATTTGTGAAGCAAAGCCAAAAGAATATGACTTAACGGCTATGTTAACATTAACATGGAAAAAATAACAAAAGGTTCATATTATTGAAGAGAGATTTATCTTAAGGGAGGCTTGTGATGCAACTCCCATCCGCACTGTAATGTTAAATAATAATCACCCAAATAAAATGTTGAAAGAAGTGTGCACTTAATTAGAATGTAAACTTTAATAATGCAAATAAAGTTGTTTTAGGATTTGTACATACTAAGCCCTACATAAACGCCTACTATTATTTAATTGTGTATCAAGCTCATATATACAAGCACTTCAACAGCCATGTAGATTTAGCAAATTGATCAAAAAGTTCTATAACCAGACTAAAAAGTTGGCATATGTATAAGAATCTCAAGCACATTTTTAAAAATAAGATTGTTCAACGGGAACATTAAAAAAACTAGAAACCATGAACTATCTCCCATAGGCATAAAAATGGTGCATGACATTAAGAAAATTGCCTATCTAATAGGGAATTTTTTGCCTGATGTTGACAACTAGTCATCCAACAGTGAGCTTGGAAATTAACTGCACTAATTATAGCTTGATTGGAAATTAAATAATTTTTCGCTTGCCTTTGTTCCCAATCTGCAACTTGAGTTCTAGCGTATCCAACATGACCTTGAAAAGCATAAACCAAAGGCAACTGATTTGCATCCATAATACCCATCAAAAGCAATAAAATGAAACCCTATAAAAGTTGCTAACAAAAGTTACAATATCTGAAATTCTGCACATTTGAAACCTCTCAAGTCACAAAAATGCATAAATTTATCATTTTCAGTTTTCTTGTAAAGCAAGTAATTGGTTGATTCCTATAACAGAAGCCTACAAATGGAGCGAATACCTATCTTGTCTACTTGATATTCAAATTACCATATATCCTTTCAACAAGCAAATCCATACTTGAGAAGTAAAGCAATAATTACAGGGATAAGAGATCTAATGGGATATTAAAAAAAATCAAAGATCATTACAATCCAATACAGTTAATTAGTAAAAAATGTCTTACACTCCTCGTGATGCCTACTTTCTAGAAAGTAATTGACATTAATTTTTCTGATATTGACTTGCATTTTCCTGTAAAAGCAACAAGATGGATCAACGCACATTGATTCCTTTATCAAGTTTACTTATTACTTTTTTTTAAAAAAAAAAGAAATGGTAGTTATCCAACTGATAATCATGTAGAAAATTATATTATATCAAAAAACAAGGCACATGGCTACATTACATATCCGAACTCCACAAACTAATAAAAGACAAAGCATACTCCACAAGATTTTCCATGCAGATTGATGCCCGAACACGACATCATTCCTTTCCAACCAAATGCTCCATAAGATCGCCAGAGGCCTTGCCCTTTCCTTCTTTGTCCTAAAAACATTCCGCCCCACATTACCATTCGACATTTACTTACTACTTAAATGAGTAAGAATGTTCGATAGTTGGGATGTGTGGTAAATCACCATTACCATTTCTAAAAGAATTTAGAATAGACTAGTTTTTGCAAATTCAAGCTCCTAAATTGAGGCCTTTTGGAAAAATCTTCTAAATTCATTCTCAACGCAACTAAATAGTAGCCCATATTCATAGGAATCACAAATAACACATACAACTCAGTAGGAATGACATAAGTAGAAGCAAGAGAGGGATCTTGAGGAATTATAGAAGAGGTAACCAAACACTGATGACAAACTTGAATCTCCCTGGAGATCACCTTTATGCTAGCACTCTCCTCAGAGTGGTAAGGTACTTTCTTAAAGAAGGTCACATCTACAATCACCATATAGCGTCTGTGAACCGGATCATAACATCTGTATCTCTTTTGAGTCTGTGAGTTTCCTAGAAAAATGCACTACTGGTCTAGGGGAAAACTTGTCCTGATTCCCATTCACCTGGACAAAACATGTGCTCCCAAACACCCAGAGGGGCAAGGCAAAGGGTCAATTACAATTTGGATGCAGTACTTGAAAACGCATACATCCCTGGAGCATAGAAGAGGGTATCCTATTAATCAAATATGCGATGGTAAGTACAACATCCCTCCAAAACTGTCTGGGTACCTTCATATGAATCATCGGTGTTCGGGCAATGTCCAATAGATGCCTCAACTTATTCTCTGCCACAACATTCTACTAAGACGTGTGAACGCAAGAGGTCTGGTGAATGATCTCATGAGCATTAAAGAACTCTTGCATCTCCCTCTGAATAAACTCTAAGGCATTGTCACTCTGGAAGACTCTAACAGTAGAGAAATACTACGTCCTGACCTCTACAAAGAACCTTTGAACCACATGCTGGGTCTCTGATCTAGCCTTCATCAAGAAGACCAGGTGATGCGACTATAATCATCAACAAATACTGCATAGTACCTATGTCCTCTTGTATTGGGTACTCTCGATGGCCCCTACACATCGCATTGAACCAAGTCAAACAATATAGCCCTTACCCCATCACGTCATCGAGGAAAAGTGCTCCTGTGGTACTTTACCAACTGGCAATCCTCACATTCTAGTATCAGTGAATTTGGCAACTAGGGGTACATCTGACGCATCTTTCCATCTGGAGGGTGTCCAAGCCTTTAATGCCAAAGCAAGGGGTCACTGGAAATGGACACTACCATAGCAAAAGGTGTTGGTGCATCTAGATAGTAGAGGCCATCTCTCTCTATCCCGTCACCAGTAATCTCATTGGTGCATTGGTCCTGAAAGTAACAATGCATGTCATCAAACACAACTCAGCACTAGAGATCCTTGCATATCTTACTGACCAACAGTAAGCTCATGGGAAACTATGGAACATAGTGCACATCTCCTCTCCTCAATGTAGGAGATACCTGGAAATCTCCAACTGTAGTAACTGGAGAGGTTGCACCATTAACAACTCTAACTTATTGGATTCCACATAGCTTGGAAGGGTTCTTCAACTTCTCGACACTCCCAATGAGATGGATCAAACCACCCAAATTAATGACCCAAAATTTAGGCCTCCTGTCGCTCCTCCTCGAGCCCTTACGAACTGAACAAGCAATCCCATGTTGACTTGATGCTTACCATATTTGTAGGCAAAAGGTACTCAACTTGTATGAAAGGACTCATCATGCCAATCAAGAAAGACTTCATCATGAGTGGTAAGAGAAGGCCGATTACCATCCCAAAAAAGGAGCAAGCATCGACTCCAACTTCTCTGGACCTCCCATGGAAGCACAATGCCCCTTCAACGACTGTAGTGGAGCCACCAATGCTGCAACAGGCCATCTAGTGGCCCTTGGCAGCAGCATTGGCAACACTATAGGCTGCACGACAGGTATCAGGGGCGGCAATAGCAATATTGCTAGCCGTACAGCAAGGGGCAGAGGTGGCAACAACACAGCTAGGGCTACTCTGTTAGTTCAACCCCTCATAAATAATATTTTGATGATTTTACAAAGTAAAGAAAAAGAGATAAAACATAAGCGTAACATATTTTTCTTTGTAATAACACAATTACAGGTTTCATGGAGTTTTCCAAGTCGGAGGATTAAAAGCATGAAAACTAGATTAGCATAAGTATTGTCATAGGTCATAAGTTTTTATGTAAACTTTCAAATGTTGTAATCTTTATTTTATTTGAGTCTAGAGATGTTGTAAAGAACCCCCAAACATAACCTATAAATAGCTAACTTAGGCTCTCTGCACTTAGGATAAATTAAAAATAAAAACCTAACACTAAGATACAAATCAGACATCCATAACAACTGTTAGACGTCTAATTTTCAACTTTAAGACGTCTGATCATTGTTTCAGACATTTAATTACCTATAGCATTACCTTTGCATTCTGACTTCTTAGGCATCAGTTGAAGCAACCTTCTATCAAACATCCATAGCCTTATCCAGACGTCTAATAGTTTGCCTGGACATCCTTAAACCAACCGTTAGACTCAAGTACCCATTTTCTTTCTGTTAATAACGGGCAAATACATTTTTAGACGTCTGGACATGTCTCTAGACATCTATCAATGGACCGTTGCCCATTTATTTCTGTGTAAATTTTATTAGAAACCAAAGATCTACTTTTAGATTTCCAAGGCAAGTCCTTTTTATTTTTCCAGACGTCCATACTGACGTCTGTTCCTTAAAATCTAGAACCCTGATCTGGTCAAAATAGGAACGAATCCACTTATTATACGTCCAATATTTTTATCAGACGTCTTATATGAATATATCAGACGTCCCTGTTTCGATCCAATTAAAACAGTAAGCCTGGTTAATAGTATCAAACATCCATAATTGTAATCAGAGGTCTTACAAGATGTTTGAACCTAAAATCAGACGTCAGATATTGCTGTTAGATTCATGATTGCTTTGATTTATGTTGGATTTCGTCCCAATCTCTTGGGACTTGCCTCCAACAGCTAGGAGACCTCTCCCAAGCATTCTTGAAGGTTCCAAACTTACCTATAAATAGACTACATTCCCTCTTAGGAAAAACACACCTCTTGAGATTCAATTTCCTTACAAAATCACTTGCTCACTACTTTTTGCTTCCTTTTGCCCTTGTGCTATGCCAACACTCTGATTAAAGGGCAAACCCACACTCCCAGTGCACTTCATTCTGCTAATTCTCACAAAGTTCTTTTTATGCTTAATAGATAAGGAAGTCATTAATATTTTGGGGTGTTCTATAGGTGTTGTTTCGTTCTTATTATTATAGTTTGGGTATCCAGTCTATCGAGTCCCCGTCTCTTCATTGTAAAGGGAGAAACGTCCATTTAGGGATCAGAGGTAGGATTTGTAATTGAGGTACACTACCCTCATTTAAGTAGTATGGTTAGTGGATTGATCACTTTGTGATCAAAAATCCTAAGTCAAGGGAATGGCTTAGGTGGTGGTTTTTACCCGTTTTGGCTTTCTACCTAAAAATCTTGTGCCTCTTTTTGTGATTGTATTTGTGTCTTACAATATTTTATAAATTCACTATTCACCCTCTAGTGCATTTTCATTTGGTATCATAGTAGGTTTTTCGCTTTTAGGAGTAACATCTGCAGGAAGATCACATGGAGGGGTCATTTCCACTAGCAGATCTGAGGGGCAATCCACCACCTGGCCACCACTCTTCGAAGGGATAAACTACACTTATTAGAAGCTGAGAATGAAGATGTGGCTTCAAGCCAACGATTTCTCTATTTGGGAGAAATGTGAATCCGCATACATCATTCCCGAGAAACCAGAAATAGGATATACGGTGAAGCAGATTTATCACCTTGGACTGAATGCTAAGGCAATGAACTCACTCTACTATGCACTCAGCTCAGAGGAATTCAACCACATCAGCCAATGCAAAACCACCCACGAGATATGGAGAACCTTAGAGGTAACTCACGAAGGTACGTCTAGAGTTAAATCCTCTTAAAATTAATGTGTTATCGTAGGAATTCGAAGCCTTTTCTATGAAGGAAAATGAGAGACTTGGGGACATGTACACCTGATTCACGTTAATTGTGAATAACCTCAAGTCTCTAGGAAAGACATTTATAAAGGGGGAGGTTCAAGGGAAGCTCCTTCGCTCCCTTGGACCCGAGTGGGAGCAAAAAGTCACGGCAATAGAAGAAGCCAACCAAGTAGAGGATCTAGACATGGAAAATCTACTTGGTAATCTTATGGCTTATGAATAAAAAATGGAGCAAAAGAAGAAATCTATCACATTGGAGCCAAAGAAGAAGACTTTAGCCTTCAAAGCTACGTCGGACGATGAGGTAAGTACTGATGATGAAGAATTCATTTTATTAGCTAAAAAATTTAAAAAGTTTCTCAGAAATAGAAAAGAAATCAAGGGAAAGAAAAGGGAGGAAGAACCTCTAGTTTGCTATAATTGCAAGAAGAGAGGTCACATAAGGAAGTATTGTCCCTTACTCAAAAGAGATGATGATAAGAAATACAAGAAGCCTTCCGACTATAAGAAGTTCTCCAAGCCCAAGGGACTCAAGAAGAAGGCATTCCAAGCAACTTGGGATGACTCTACCTCTGAAGAAGAAGAAGAGGAGGAAACAAATGAAGAAACAACATGCTTAGGACTAATGGCAACGAAAGATGCTTCCGAATCTGAATCTAAGGAGCCTAAGGTAAACTCCTATTCTCTAGATGAATTACAATATGCTTTTGATTCACCATATCTAGATCTTAAGAAAACAAAGACTAAAAGCAAAGCTCTAAAAGAAGAAAACTTAGAGAGAAAGAAATTAACCAATGATCTTGAAGAGAAGAATCTAATTCTCACTAAAGAAATCACTGCCGTGAATATGCAAATAAGAAACCTAATGATTAAAAAAGAGTCATTAACAAATGATTTGTATACGGCAATGAATGAACAAAAATTTCTAGATAGAGAAGAATTACTCGACAAAATCCATGTGCTTGAAAAATCAAACTCCTTTAAAAAAGATGAGAATAGCTTACTTAGAGTAGAGATTAGAGGACTAGAAGATAAACTAGACATAATGAAAATAGAGATAAATCACCTTAAAGAAAAATCAAATCAACTTCTTGAGGACTTAGCCAAATTTACAAAGGGGAAAGATAACTTGGACAAGCTCATTAGCCATCAAAAACCTTCCTCGAGTAAATTTGGACTAGGCTTTTATGAACCTAGTCAAAATGAGTCGAAAAAGGATCCTCCTCCAAAGGGGACCACTAACAAATACAGATCCACATTACAATGGATACCAAAAAGACAACTTTCACTTTGTTTTGTAGGGTTCAAAGGACATTATAATGTCAAAAATTGGATATACAAAATGAAGGATGGGTGACTCAAATTAGAAAGACCTATAGAAACACCAAGTCACCAACGGAGATCTTTTATAGGAGCAAAGGGGTCTACAAGAAAGAAGACAAGAAGACCATCGCCATCAAGGAGGCCAATGGGTGATGAACTCCGGGTGTTCCAAACACATGACGGGAGACAAGCACTTATTTTTGGACCTTCAACCTACGGATGGAGGAACGGTTACATTTAGCAACGACCACAAGGGCCATATTATTGGCCTTGGTAAAATAGGTAACCCTCTCTCTCTCATCTCAAATGTCTCTCTAGTTAAAGAACTAATACATAATCATTTAAGTGTTAGTCAAATTTGTGATAAGGGATTAAGGTAGTATTTACTTTAAAAATATTTAAAATTATGCATGCATTAACCAATGAAACCTTTTTTAAGGGAACTAGATTTAAAGACATTTATATCGTTAAATTCGATAAAGATAGCACTTATGAATATCTTGTATTAAATAGTGAGTTAAGTTTATGGCATAGAAGACTATGACATGTTCATATAAAGGTAGTTCAAAAACTAGCCAAATATGAACTAGTCCAAGGCCTTCCTAAAGGAAAATTTTTAAATGAGCTTATCTATGATTCATGTAAATTAGGTAAAATTATGAAATCTAGTTTTAAAAACAAAGAAGTTATATCCACATCAAGACCATTAGAACTACTTCACTTGGATCTGTTTGGACCAACAACATATGAGAGCCTTAGTGGATGCAAATATTACCTTGTGATTGTAGATGATTTTTCAAGGTTTTCATGGGTCTTCTTCTTGAGATCCAAAGAAGGAGTATTTTCCATCTTTTCTGTTTTTTGTATGAAGGTTCAAACTGAACAAGGCTACCGAATCATTCGTATTCGTAGTGATCATAGGGACGAGTTTGACAATTCCTTATTTGATAATTTTTGTCAAGAGCATGGTATTGTTCATGGGTTTTCTTTCCTCCAAACACCTCAACAAAATGGGGTAGTTGAGAGAAAGAATCGTACTTTTCAAGAGTGTGCTCGAACATTGCTCATAGACTCGGGGTTACCGAAGTACTTTTGGGCTGAGGCGGTTAACACAGCCTATTACATGTTAAATCTCACCTTAATTCAATCCGAGTTGCAAAAAACTTGTTTTGAATTATATTATGGGAAAATACCCAAAATCAGTTATTTTAAAGTTTTTGGATGTCGATGCTTTGTTTTGAATACCCACTCTAATTTAGATAAATTTGATGCCAAAGGTGAAGAAATAATCTTTATTGGTTGTTCTTCATGTAGTAAAGCATATCAAGTCTTTAACAAGACCACATTAATAGTGGAGGAAACCCTTCATGTTTCCTTCGATGAATCTCCTCACACTTCCTCTATTGATCGAGTCAATATGGAAGATGAAGATGATTTTTCTATTGATGTGTCTAACATTCCAAACTCCAATATCCATAATCTTCCAAAAGATTAGATATATCAAAGGGATCATCCCGAAAGTCAAGTCATTGGAAGTGTTTCTGATGGCGTTAAAACCCGATCTCATTTTAGTTGCTCTTTCGGTCTCTCTGCCTTTGTATCTCAAGTTGAACCTAAGAGTGTCAAGGAAGCATGCTCCGAAGAACCTTGGATGATGGCCATGCAGAAGGAACTCAACCAATTCCATAAGAATGAAGTTTGGGATCTAGCACCTAAGCCTAAAGGGCAAATGGTAATAGGAACCAAATGGGTATTCAGGAACAAGTTGAATGAATCCAGTATA
Organism: Thalassia testudinum; assembly: GCA_037157565.1. Taxonomy (NCBI): domain Eukaryota; kingdom Viridiplantae; phylum Streptophyta; class Magnoliopsida; order Alismatales; family Hydrocharitaceae; genus Thalassia; species Thalassia testudinum. The sequence goes on along the minus strand of JAZHRO010000013.1, from coordinate 83,099,008 downwards.
GTCATTCAGAACAAGGCTCATTTGGTAGCATAAGGGTACAACCAAGAAGAAGGAATTGATTTTGATGAGACCTACGCTCCTATAGCTCGACTTGAATCAATTCTCATGGTTCATGCTTATGCCGCCTGATGAGAGCCTCATCATGAGCCCTAACTAGCTCATTTTGACCTAAGAAAGAGAATAAGAGCTCCTACATAGCCTAGAGAAGGGCTTAATTCAAGGAATAAGTATTCTAAGAAGAAAACATGAAATAAAGATTAAAACTATAATTTTACCATTGCAGTAAATAAATAGGATTTCTTAGAAGCAAAACATATGTCAAATGGTCTGAATAAGATAAAAAGTGGGTTGGTTCAGTCAGAAATGGGTTATTATGCAATCCAAGAATTAAATGACATTCTGTAACCCTAAAACAAACCCGCTTAATTCAACAAGGTTCTGGTCAGAATAAAAATCAAGTAAATCCTCTAAAATTCATGTAAAAATATCCCCTAGGGTTTAGAACCTTCAATTTGACCTTTGGAACCTATTTTGACTTATATTGGGGTCCTAACCCATTAATTGACCTAATTTGGGTTTTTATGTAAAATGTCTAGTCAAACGTAGTCAAATCTAAAATCCAACTTCATCATTAGATTCCTTAGGTCAAAATTAGGTTTGTACCAAAATTTGGACCTAAGGGGAGGTCATCTTGACCTACTTTGCAAAATAGTACTCTCAATTGCATTTTAACCCCTATCTTTTGAAAACCATTGCACAGACCCACCTAACTTCCTCGCCACTCTTACAAACAGGTCCCTCTACCAGGAATGGAGGGGGAGTACTCCCTGATTCCTCAGAGATCTCCTCATATATTTGGAAGGGAGATTCTGTGAGGAATTCCCTTCCATCTGTGCTCGATCCTAATCTCTAATTTGCACCCAATCACTCGTGCGAACGCACGAGAGATTTGGGTCTCTAATTGATTCCATCTTCGGTGAGGATTCACATGCTTCTTCCAAGCACAGGAACCCCTGCCAGCATCTATAAAAGGATCCCCAACCCTGGCCGCACCTCCTCAGCTCGACTTGGCCAGAGATCCACCCCAATTTCATCCTCTTCTCCTCCGATCAAGTGGTCCAGCGAGCTCCGGCGAGCTTCCCTCCTCTTTCTAGTCACTCTGCCACAATACCAGCGGTAGAGTTGTCCTCACCATATTCCTCCGTGTCGCGCAACACCCGCGTGAGCATCCCTAGCCCTGTCGTCGCCGCCGTCTCCCTCCACTAGATACCTTCTTCTCTGGCGACAGCAGGTATTGCCAGTCACCACCTCTCCCCCTTCGTCCACTTATTTAGGTTAGACTTACTCCTCTCTATCCCCTTTTCAATTCCCCTCAACCTATTTCACAGATTACCCCTCGACAGCCACTGTCCACCGCCATCTTTCCCATCTTCGGCCAACCTCCGGCGAGACGCACCCGTCACTCCACACCTCCACACGTCTCGCCAATAACCTCTTCACCTCCACCATCGACCACTGAACATCTTCCACCCATCTATCGGCCGCCTACACCTCCCTAAAAGCCCCCCGACCTAACCCATAAGCCCAGCCACAGGGCAACCTAGGCACGCATGCCTAGGTCGCCCCGCGGCCTGCCACCTATCGTCCCACCTTCGCCTTGATACGGCAAAGCTTCCCATGTATTTTAATGGGGCCACCAGGCCGTATTCATGTGTGGCAGATCTGAACACCATCTGCCATTAGCGACGGCTCGAGAAGGTCGCAAGCTTGCTCCAGGCTGAAGCACTCCAGGGTCCCAGGTCCACAAGGCTTGGGTTGGTCTCGCGCATTCATCTGTCCAGGCAATTAGCACTACGAGGCCTCCAGGTGCAAGAATTGGAAGGAGCTCCTGCTGGCAAAAGCACACAAAAGGGAGGTGCATGCGATAAATTGATTTTGTGTTTTACCCTATTCGCCTCAAGACACACATGGGGTGAGGTCCCTCACCTATCACGCCTCATCCGTGACACTCCCCCGCGGACCTGGCACCCGACTCGACTAACCTACCGAGCACTCCTCGCGCACCACACCCACGCCGGTGCGCCTGGACCCGAGCATGCGACCAACCCGATAACCCAGCTCTGGGAGAGCGTACCGAAGAGAGATACACAGAGAGAGATGCACGGGGAGGTTAGGGGAATAGGTTTTGCTGTGTGGTAATTGTGCAGGAAGAGGAAGCCAAGGGAGGAAGAGGTGCAGCAAGAGAAGGAAAGGAAGAAGAACTTAGCCGCAGCAAGAGAAGTCAGAAGAGAAGGAAGGTGCAACTGAAGCCAAGGCATGGTGAAGCGAGAAGAAGGAAGGAAGGCTAAAGGAAGAAGAAGAGAACGTCAGAAGAGAAAAAGGGAAGACAAGGCTGAAGCTAAGGGAAGAAGAGCGCTAAGGAAGGAGGCAGAAGGAAGAAAGGCACTATGCAGAGGAAGAAAGCAAATAAGAGAAGGCAGATGAGAAGCAACTGAAGTAGAGACAGAGAGAGAAGAAAGAAGAAGAAAGAAAAAAAGAAGAGCAAGGCAGAGAGGCACTGTGAAGAAGAGAAAGAGAAGGAAGAAAAAGAAGAGAAAGCTACAAGGAGAAGAATAAGAGGCCATCACTTAAGACGTCTGATCCTATGATTAGACGTCCAACTCTTTTATTTTTGCTATAAATTTAATTCATAAACTCTTGCATTTATATTCTGAATTAAGTTTTGAGTAATTCTAAGTGTTCGATTACATTATTAAGATTAGTGAATAAATTCCATTTGCTCCCTATGTTCGACCTCGGATACTTAGGTTTTTGAGTAATAAATTTTTATTTGTTGTCAACGCTTAGTCACCTATACAACACAACTGACTCAAAACACGATCAAGCACTGCAAACATTTTGGCGCCGTTGCCGGGGAGCAATGCACAATCTATCACTAATCTCTGCATTCTTTTTGATCATATTGAGCACTAACTTGCCCTACTTTGCTTTGTTGTGATCTTGCAAGGTATTTCACGAGAAGATCCCTCCCGCAAGTCAACTAATCCAGGGCAGGTAATCTCTTTTCTTCCTTAAACCATCCCCTAATCCTTGAAAGACAAAAGGAAGAAACCAACTTAGGAATCAGTTGCCTTCTTTTTATAGTAATTACCATATTTAAGGCAAAGGTCTCCTGATTTGGCGAAAAGTTTTCAAATCTTCTTGAAGTTGGAGCAATTTTTCTAGATCCTATCCCACAAAATTCTGTGCCTAAAAGAAATCACGCTTAATATCTGCGGATAACACACTTCTTGTTTTTAAGTCCAAAGAGAACCTTTTTTTCAAGAAGAAAAAGAGGATTGGAAATAGAACCAAATTAGGGTTTCTACAGTAGGGCTTTTGGAGTGCTAGTCATACATGCCTGTATGAAAGGAAATGAACCCTCCCGCATCAGTGTGCTACCCAAGCCCTTGATTGAAGAGATCTAAACAAGACAAACCCTAAAAATTGAGCTCTAAAATCACTTGAATCTTAAAAAATCTTGGACCTAATAAACTGGGAGTCAAATCAGGGTGGTCTCTAGGTCCCAAGCCGAGAATCATTCTGCCATCTTTAGGACAGTTCAGGTGAAGTTACCTCTTGGGTCAACCAACCTCTAAATTAGGTCACAACATCAAAACATCTAAAGTTCAGGTGAGAACCCTAAAGCACCTTTGAAATAAAAGTGGTAGACTTAAGAGGTCAAGGTTCCCATTCTAGTCTACCTGGAATCTCAGTGACAAGAGAGGTAGGGTGGGGGAAACCCTGTAGCCCATGGGGACGCTCTACCGTGTAGGGGTCTTTGCGGGACTCTCCCTCTCTAGCTGCCTAGGTAATTCTTAGGTGGACGATCTTCTGATCCAGGGGTATCATCCACGCCGAACCTCCATAGTCATCCAAACGTCTTTAGGTGTCTTAATTGGGTCAAAAACATCTCCAATTCCTCATCTTTTCTCTTTAGAGCACACACATACATTTTCAATGGGACTCTTTATTCAGATTTAATCGCCTCATAACTTGATTGTACATCTTGATTCAAACTCTGATTCTACATCTTGATTCCACCACCTGATCCAAATATGCAGCCAAACTACTTAGGACATCCATTCAAGAAACCTGAATATCGGAGATCCATAAGAGATAGGATGATTGAGGATACCCTGAAATTCTATAAAAAAGAAGATAAAACCTCAACACCAGTAGAAAACATTCAGGTTGATGTCCCAACAACCACAACCTTTATCATAACTTGTGCCAAGTACTATTGGCAGAAGCCACAAAAGAATCAACCCGAGACATGCTCATCACAGGATACATTGAGATAGAAAAATTGTACAATCTTGACCTTCAATGCATGACAAATCCTATACTTCGGAAGCAACACCAAGATGATCTTGAAAAATGGGAAGAGATAATGAGATTATTAAAATAAATTATCGACCAGAAATACCTGTATATACCACAAACAAAGGATGAACCATCTTGGGACAACATCGAGGATCAATCTGATCTCAGGTTTGAGGCACAAAATGGTTGTGGATTCCCAACCCAGATGGAGTACAATGTGCCTGATATTGAAGAAGGTTGGGAAGCTCCAAGTGCAGGAGAACACAATGTTGAGCCAACTCTAGACCATAAATCACCAGGCTTAGAATCCCAAAACTCCTGCAATAATGAAAGTAGAACTAAACCTCTCGAGGGTGTAAATTCCACCCCTTATTCTGATAAGGTGACCCTCGAAGGTTATTCGGACCTAGATTCTAGTGATTCAACCCACATCTTAAGCCCAGAATCTAGATCTGAAACCTATCGGGAAGATTTCGAGGTCCCATATGAGGAAGATCAATTTTTCAATGAAGAATATGATTTTGGGCCTCTATTTGATGAATATCCCTCGCCAACATCCTCAGAGGAACCAATCGGAAGTCATGACAATTTACAATACAGAAACTGAGGAGTTGGACGAGTGGGGTTTCAATTGGGTCTGTCCTACCATCTTGGAAGCTAAGCCTCTACCATATAAGGACACCTTTTTAAGCTCAGAATTGACATCTAGGCTAGACCCCAGTCAGGCTGCTGAATCTACAGCATATGATTTATTCTATGGTGGAACTCATGATCTTGAATGTCGTTCAGATTTTGATTTTCGCAAACTCTTCGACGATTTCGAATCTGACCATAACATCGGAGAAAATCTGCTTCCTGATTATAACAAGCCAATTCTCATTGAAGCCACCTCCTCCACACATACAGAACCGATCAAAACCCATTCTCTACCCCGACCCATAACCGGACTCAATTTCTATTCTGATTCACCTCTCACTGAGCCATTTGCAGATGATTCAACTCCACATCTATACCGGGCATTGGGTATCGATAAGACTGAAAAACATGATCCATCATTCGCTGATCACCCCTGTAGGGTTTCCACACCATGCACTGATTATTTTTTGAAACCCTACTCTGACAAGGCTGATTCGACTCAGCCTAAACCCAAGTTTTCACTTCCATATCCATCCGAGCCACATTGCATATGGTGGGTTCCGCATCTGTTGATCTACGTCTATCAACCCACCAGACTAATTGGGTTTGGGCTGCATCATCAACCCACTGATCTTAACAAGCACCTGATTGGACCAACCAGGCTCTTAATCAAGGTGCTTGTTTTACAAAAATCCGCTAAGTTGACCACTCCCTCTCCACCCCATTTTCCACTCGGCTGAAGGCATTGAATTTAGCGCTTAACGGGAGGTAACCCGTCATTCCAAAAATAGAGACCCGTCTGATTATCCATTTGTACTCCATGTCCATTACACCTTGAGTTCAGCCTTAGACAGTTGATCCCACCTCTGGTACACGTACCAGAGCTTGAAATCGTCCGCATCAGTCATTTTCGACCGGTTCACCCACCCGATGTATCCTATTCTAAGTCCTTTACCTCAACACTATTTCACACCCGCCGTTTACAATGAGGACATTGCAAAACATGGGCATGGGGTGGTGATAAAGTGCATACATACAGAACTAAGAAAAAGTCAAAATGATTCTCACAAAAAAATTCACATATGTCAAAAACACAAAAAAATTGAAAAATTATAAAAAAGAACAAAAAAATGGAGGGAGGAAATTTTGTGAGCCACATAATTATAAGGAGGAGAAAAAGAGCAAAAATGACAAAAAGGAGCACAAAATGAAAAAGAAAAAGAGATAGTCATTAGTAAGAGATTAAGGAATTAACCGAAGTTCTAGACCACATCAAAAAAAGAAAAAAATGAAAGAAAAGTGCTAAGGAGACACAAAAAGAGATTAGCAGGAACGTTGATGTTAGGCCTTCTAGGCTAGACTCCTAGGCTTAAAAATTCATGTATCCGCTAAAATCTAGATAATCCTCAAGAGGTTAGGGAAAATGCGAAGCTTAAGTATTAGGTCTAAGGCTTAGGAAGTATTCGGCCTCGTTAACTGACCTTCGATTTGCGGGATTCGGTAACCTAAGCACCCCAATCCACACATAGTCTGGTTCAGTGCACATAACTATCAAATTCATGCAAAAAGCATTTTAATGCTCTGAAAAAGTTGCCTAGATTAGGAGCAGCCGATCAACACAAGTTGATTTGGATGAGTTCCCGGCGTAGAGAGGCAGGAAATTCCCCTCGAAGACGCGTAACAACATATCGTCTCCTCGGTGCTTATCTCTTAGGATATTTAAATATCCTACCGGGGGCATGTAAGCACTCTACTTATTCAGATACCATGGGCGGCATTATCTCGAAATGTCGATTGCAAGGGTCTGGATTCAGCCACGGAATGCCATGGGCGGGATTATCTCGAAATCTTGAAAGCGAGGGTTCTAGGGGTTGCCATGGGTGGTGCTATCACGAAGCATCGATTGCCAGGGACCCTTGAAGATTGATGATGGGGACAAGGAATCTGATACAGACCGTGTTGAGAAGCCAATCTGAAGCTAGAAATAAAAAGAAAAGAGAGAGAAAACTCTCCAAACAAATAAATCTTCTATCTCTCTCTTACAAAAAATGCACTATAAACTGAACCTAAGCTAAAAATGTCTCAAGCACGGGTGCTTTAACCACGGAATCCAACAAACCCTAAGTTAGTTTCTGCGGGCCTTAAAAACCTTTGCGGAAGATTGAGGCTAACGCGGGTTAGGTCTAGATTTTGGTTGGTACTTGAGTACCTCTAGGCCCATTGTCAGCTTTCTTAACCTAATCAAAAGAAAGAAAAAAGCACTTGTCACAACTGATAGAAGAAACTCATGGTCTAGAACAGAAGTTAAAACCTTGAAATTTTACTAAGGGATTAGCAAAAGTTAGGCATGGGGGTATGATGAGAGCCTCATCATGAGCCCTAACTAGCTCATTTTGACCTAAGAAAGAGAATAAGAGCTCCTACATAACCTAGAGAAGGGCTTAATTCAAGGAATAAGTGTTCTGAGGAGAAAACATGAAATAAAGGTTAAAACTGTAATTTTACCATTGCAGTAAATAAATGGGATTTCTCAGAGGCAAAACATAGGTCAAATGTTCTGAATAAGATAAAAAGTGGGTTGGTTCAGTCAAAAATGGGTTATTATGCAATCCAAGAATTAAATGACATTCTGTAACCCTAAAACAGACTCGCTTAATTCAACAAGGTTCTGGTCAGGATAAAAATCAAGTAAACCCTCTAAAATTCATGGAAAAATATCCCCTAGGGTTTAGAACCTTCAATTTGACCTTTGGAACCTATTTTGACCTAGATTGGGGTCCTAGCTCATTAATTGACCTAATTTGGGTTTTTATGCAAAATATCCAATCAAACGTGGTCAAACCTAAAATCACCATTATATTCCTTAGGTCCAAATTAGGTTTTTACCAAAATTTGGACCTAAGGGGAGGTCATCTTGACCTACTTTGCAAAATAGTACTCTCAATTACATTTTGGCCCCTATCTTTTGAAAACCATTGCACAGACCCCCTAACTTCCTCGCCACTCTTACAAACAGGTCCCTCCACCATTAAGGGAGAGAAATCCTACTCCGACAAGGAATGGAGGGGGAGTACTCCCTGATTCCTCAGAGATCTCCTCCCAGATTTGGAAGGGAGATTCTCTGAGGAATTCCCATCCACCTGAGCTTGATCCTAATCTCTAATTTGCACCCAATCTCTCATGCGAACGCACGAGAAATTTGGGTCTCTAACTAATTCCATCTCCGACGAGGATTCGCGCGCTTGGAAGCTTGTCTTCCAAGCACAGGAACCCCTGCCAGCATCTATAAAAGGATCCTCAACCCTAGTCATACCTCCTCAGCTCGACTTGGCCAGAGATCCACCCCAATTTCATCCTCTTCTATTCCAATCAAGTGGTCCAGCGATCTCTGGCAAGCTTCCCTCCTCTTTCTAGTTGCTCTGCCACAATACCAATGGCAGAGCTATCCTCACCATCTTCCTCCGTGTTGCGCAGCACCCGCGCGAGCATTCCTAGCCCTGTCGTCGCCGCCGTCTCCCTCCACTGGATACCTTCTTCTCCGACGACAACAGGTACTGCCAGTCGCCACCTCTCCCCCTTCGTTGACTTACTCCTCTCTATCCCCTCTTCAATTCCCCTCAACCTATTTCACAGATTACCCCTTGACAGCCACTGTCCACCGCCATCTTCCCCATCTCCGGCCAACCTCCGGCAAGACTCACCCATCACTCCACACCTCCACACGTCTCGCCACCAACCTCTTCACCTCCGCCATCGACCACTGAACATCTTCCACCCATCCATCGTCCGCCTACACCTCCCTAAACACCCCTTGACCTAACCCATAAGCCCGACCACAGGGCGACCTAGGCACGCACGCCTAGGCCACCCCGCGGCCTACCACCTATCGTCCCACCTTCGCCTTGATACGATGAAGCTTCCCATGTATTTTAATGGGGCCACCAGGCCATATTCATGTGTAGCAGATCTAAGCACCAGCTGCCATTAGCGACGGCTCGAGAAGGTCGCAAGCTTGCTCCAGGCTGAAGAACTCCAGGGTCCCAGGTCCACAAGGCTTGGGTTGGTCTCGCGCATTCATCTGTCCAAGCAATTAGCGCTGTGAGGACTCCAGCTGCAGCAATTGGAAGAAGGAGCTCCTGTGGGCGAAAGTGCAAAAATGGATGGGACATTAGTCCCACCTCGTGAACGCAGGAGTGAGGCGCGTGCGATAAATTGATTTTGCGTTTTACTCTATTTGCCTCGAGACACACATGGGGTGAGGTCCCTCACCTATCACGCCTCGTCCGCGACACTCCCCCGTGGACCTGGCATCCGACCCAACTAACCTACCGAGCACTCCTCGCGCACCACACCCACGCCGGTGCACCTGGACCCGGGCACACGACCGACCCGATAACCCGGCTCTGGGAGAGCGTACTGAAGAGAGATACACAGAGAGAGAGAGACGCACGGGGAGGTTAGGGGAATAGGTTTTGCTGTGTGGTGATTGTGCAGGAAGAGGAAGCTAAGGGAGGAAGAGGCGCAGCAAGAGAAGGAAAGGAAGAAGAACTTGGCCACAGCAAGAGAAGTCAGAAGAGAAGGAAGGTGCAGCTGAAGCCAAGGCACGGTGAAGCGAGAAGAAGGAAGGAAGGCTAATGGAAGAAGAAGAGAACGTCAAAAGAGAAAAAGGGAAGACGAGGCTGAAGCTAAGGGAAGTAGAGCGCTAAGGAAGGAGGCAGAAGGAAGAAAGGCACTATGCAGAGGAAGAAAGCAAATAAGAGAAGGTAGAAGAGAAGCAACTGAAGCAGAGACAGAAAGAGAAGAAAGAAGAAGAAAGAAAAAAAGAAGAGCAAGGCAGAGAGGTGGTATAACTCGAATAGGTTGTGTTAATATGGTGAAATTATCATTGAAGTTATTATAGTAGGTTAACCTAAATCGAGTCTAACCATCTTTCACAAAAAATTTTTAACCTGGCCTACTTAATTTTATCTTGGTCACTTGTAGGCCCAAGGTCGATCTCAGGGAGGCGGGAATTAATGGTCAAGGAGTTTCTATGCATTTTCTAAAACGTATCTCTTCCTTGCGTTTTGGCTTTTCTATTTAAGATTTTTTTTTTTTTGTTGATAATATTGTCTTTGAGGCACACCCTCAAAATCAAGTTCTTGGCTTTGAGCCAAATGGTTCTTGGCTTGTAGCCAACTTAGGGTTTCCAAAAACTGGTCCTGTTATTTGCAAGATCGAGTACCTGCAAGACAAGAATTATCTTTTCTCTTTTACTCTTTTCTTTATCTTTTTAATAGCAGGAAACAAAAGATAAATAAAAACAAGGTATGTTGCTGGCAAAGAAAGGAATACTTAGCTTAATATAATAAATACAGTCTCTGTATATATATATATGTATATATTATATATAGGGGTGGAGGTGGAAGTGGAAATAGAGTGTAGCACAGTGTCAAGTTAGTCCACGTCTAGTAAGACGCAACCAACAAGATGGAGTGCCACGTGGAGTGAGGGGCGGATGTGTGGGAGTGTGTGTGGAGGAGCTTGCTTTGCGCGGATATCGGGGAATATCAGCAACTGGTGCAGATATTCCCGCGATATGATGTGCGGTGGATTGACTAGTGCACGAGCGTATGGATACGGGTAGGTGATGTGTATGCAAAATATATATATATATGTATAGATAGAGCTATAACTATATAGGTATATATGTAGTTGTGTGTGTGTGTGTATATATATATATATATATAACTATATATGTATATATATAGATAGTTATATATGTATATAGATATATGTATATAGATATATGTATATATCTATATACATAGATACTTGTACAAATATATGTATATAGATATATATATATATATATTTATGTATATATGTGAGTGATATATAAATATATATGCGTGTAGGAGTGAGTATATAAGGGTATGTGTGAGTGTGTACAAGTGTGTGTGAGAGAGTACAAGTGCATGTACAAGTGGGTGTATGTGTGTGCGCTGGTAGGTGAGTGTGAGAGAGAGGGAGAAGTTAAGTCGTCTGGTGGGTGAGAGCGACGTTTGGCGGGAAGGACGTGCGTAGGCGCACAAGGGCTGCACGCAGGCACGCAGGCACAGACGAGTGCGGGCGCGGGCGAGAGAGTGCAGCGCAGCGCACTGCGTAGTGCAGCGCACAGCGCTGCTGGCGGGAGCGAGCACGGGCGAGTGCAGGCGCGGGCAACCGGCTGGCGCGGGTAGTGGGCGAGGAGAGAGAGTGCGCTGCCACCAGCTAAGTGAGAAGCGAGCCGGTGGCTACAGTGTCGCGCAGACCGCGCGCTACAGTGCGCGCGCGATCTGCCAACTGATAGCAGCCGGTTTCGACTGCCTTGCACGCTGGGAAGCACCTGTGCGCGCGGGAAGAGCTTGCGCAGGGCCTGCAGGAGTGTGCGTAGTGGCCTGCGATGCTGCGGGCCAGCGTTGCTGCTTGAAGCTCTGGCAATGGCGGTGAGGGCATTCAGCGATGAAATCAAAAGATGAAACCACCACGCCCACCTGCTCACGAAAGAGCTGGGCGGTGGTGGGACTCACAGTGGAGGTTGTGGGGCCACTGTGAGTTTTCTCCTGCCCACAGTGTGTCTCTTCAGTGAGAAGAGATACTGCGTATGGAGAGGGAAAGGGGAGGAGGTTGGCCTGACGGTGGTGGAAAAAGTGCCAGTATGTCTGTGTGCCCCCCCCCCCCCCCCCCCCCCCCCCCCCCCCGACCTCCGCTCAAGGGAGAGGGCAAGGCTATTTAAAGAAAAGGAGGCATGCCACAGCCATACTGCTGGCATCGCATGTCCAGCCATGCTACTGGCAGAGGAGTGGCGCGAAGAGGCGCACGTGCCCCATGCCCTACAGTCGCCGAAGAGAAGAATTTCAAAGCAAATAAAGAAAATGGAAATGGTGAAATTGCAATGCAGCACTTGATGAAGATGTTAATTAATAGATGGCCAATTATTCATACTCTCCTCCCCTCTTTAAAAATTCATGCATGTGTCCATGTACAAATGCAACTATAGCTACATAAGATGCAATGGTAATGCTGGGAAATAACACAAGATGGCATATTTACTGGTGTATTTTTGCTGTGCAATCAAGAGGGACTATGAAGAAGAGAAAGAGAAGGAAGAAAAAGAAGAGAAAGCTGCAAGGAGAAGAATAAGAGGCCATCATTTAAGACGTCTGATCCGATGATCAGACGTCCAACTCTTTTATTTTTGTTATAAATTTAATTCATAAACTCTTGCATTTATATTCTAAATTAAGTTTTGAGTAATTCTAAGTGTTCAATTACATTATTTAGATTAGTGAATAAATTCTATTTGCTCCCTGTGTTCGACCTCAGATACTTAAGTTTTCGAGTAATAAATTTTTATTTGTTATCAACGCTTGGTCACCTATACTACAACGCAACTGACTTAAAACATGATCAAGCGCTGCAAACACCGCCTTCCTTGGCTTTAAACTCTTTCAAAAGGACGTTAAGAGCGTGTTTCTTAATGGATTCATTAAAGAGGAAGTTTTTGTAAAACAACCTCCCGATTTTGAGTCTTATGATAAGTCTCATTTCGTCTATAAATTAAACAAGACACTATATGGTCTAAAGCAAGCTCCTAGATCTTAGTATGAGAGGCTCAAAGACTATTTGTTAAATGCAAAATTTTCTATAGGGGAAGCTGATTCCATATTATTCATTAAAAGAAAAGGAAATGACATTTTATTAGTTCAAATATATGTAGATGAATTATCTTTGGTGCTACTAATGAATCTATGTGTAGAAAGTTCTCAGAGATTGTGCAGGAAGAATTCGAAATGAGTTTGATGGGTGAACTCAAGTTTTCTTGGATTTACAAATCACTCAACTTGAATTCAGGACTTTTGTGTATCAATCAAAATACACAAAGGAGATGCTGAAAAGATTTGATATGGCGAAAAGTAAAGGGAAGAACACTCCTATGAGTGTCACAACTTCCCTAGACTTGGACGAATCAGGTACGCCCATAGATCAAAAACTCTATCATAGCATGATTGGATCATTACTGTATGTAACTTCCAGTAGACCTAACATATTATTTTGTACCTGCTTATGTGTTAGGGTTCAATCAAACCCTAAACAATCACACTTAAATGCTGGAAAACGAATATTTAGATATTTAGTTGACACATCTGATTATGGTTTATTCTACCCTAGGAGTCCACAATTCAACTTAGTCACATATAGCGATGCGGACTACGCAGGTAGCCGCACTGGTAGGAAGAGTACAAGTGGGACGTGTCAATTCTTAGGCAAATCACTAGTCTCTTGGTTATCTAAGAAACAATCTAGTGTAGCTCTATCAACCACGAAGGCTGAATACATAGTCGCCGCTCTAGCATGTTCCCAAGTGCTATGGATGAAAAATACTTTGAAGGATTTTAACATGATATTTAATAAGATAAAGATATTATGTGATAATACTAGTGCTATCAACCTCTTAAAAAATTCCGTACATCACTCCCGTACAAAGCATATTGATGTTCAACATCATTTTTTGAGGGATAATGTACTTAAGGGAGAAATCAAGGTTGAATTTATTTGTACTGAATTGCAATTGGCTGACATTTTCACTAAACCTTTGAATTATGATCGTTTTAATTACATACATAGGAAACTAAGCATATGTAAGCTAAGTGATATTTGAAAATTTTACTAACTTAGTAGAATTTTGTTTGTCATGAACATAGAAGGAGCCTTGACTTTACCAAGTTAAGAACCTTCAAACACAGTTCAAATATCAAAATGCACACTCTATGCAATATCAGATGTCTGATTAATACCACGAGCGTCTTATACTTAAAAATTCGACATCTGAAGATGTGAAACAGATGTCGATTATATATCTGAGAAGAGTTGAGAAAAGTGCTATTCCAGACATCCGTTATCATCCACAGACGTCTGGATAGTCATCCAAGTGTGTTGATAGACATCTATTTCGTATCAGGATTTGAATTAGGATGTCTAAATTCAAACGTCTGATGATTTAGTCAAACGTCTTGTAAGTCGTTTGATGAAAAAAATTAGACGACAACCTGTAGCTTTGGGGTGAGATCCAGGAAGGACTGACTGCAGAGATCATACGTCTAATTTTAACTTTAGATGTCAGTTCAAACATCTGATAAAGAAAACAGACAACAACCTGGAGAATAAACCATTTTCCAGGGAGGTATGTCTGCAGAAATCAAATGTCTAAATTTTTAATTAGTCGTCAGATAAGTCGTCTGGTAATAAAAACAGACGATGCCATCAAAAGGGTTAAAATCCCAAATGGCCAATCCCGACGTCTGACGACATCTTCAGACGTCTGATCTGGCAAAAATCTGTTGCTTTGCGTCTGTTCTCTAGATAGTTTTGCAATGAAATTTTCCCCAACTTCAGGGGGAGACTTTCTCAACCCCTTGGGGTATAAAATCCCACTCGTTGAGGTCCCACTTCCCCCATGCTCAAAATCCCTAAAACCTCTCTCTCTCGCCTGATGAGTGCTGGCTGCAAGTTGGTGCTGCCCTTCTCGCTGTCAGACGACCGCTCCACCTCCTCGACGACTGGCGGCACAGCTACTCTCCTGCGCGTGTGCCTTACTCCTCCTCCGCACATCTAGAGACCCTCGTCCGTGGGTATAACCTCTTAAACCCTTAAGGCATCTCCACGGCTTTGCTTGAGTCCTTTTAAAGCCCTCAACTTGCCTCTTCTTTTTGATGAATAACTCGTTTAAGGTTTCCTCTTCCATTGCGCTTACTTTTTCCCTAGGAGCTAAAACCCTAGAACAAAACCTATAGCTTGGAACTTGTTTTTTATATAGCATGAATGTATGTCTTTTTGGATGTTAATGGCAAGGGTATTACCTCAAGTGATTCAAGCCGACATCTTAGTGGCTTGAGTTCAAAGGTATATTGCCATAACATTATGGCAAGTTGTATTGCCTCAAGATATACTGCCACACAATTTTTTCCGATGTTTTTTGGTATCAATGTTGTGTGCATGTATGGCACTAAATTGCCTTATTGGTTGAATGACTGGTGTAGGATTGTTTATGCAAGTGTTCTATCCTAAAACACCAAACCCCTCCCTCCAAAACCCAACCCACCCAAAATGCCTCCCTGTCGGAAGCAAGTCGAGGGCTCTTCCACCTCCTCTTCCGCCTATTTGGTTGACCAATTGCGTGGCGACATCGCTAGACAGCGATTTTGTCGCTTCGCAAATGCCAAAGTCAAGTGCCCTCGATTCATTGTATGGAATGACTTTGCCCATCTAAACCTTCAGGAACATTTTGAAACCCTTCATCTCTTCTACTATTTTGACCGACAGTTCCATTCTAGCATTGGAACTATTGGCGTGTTTCCTAATCTAGTCTGACTTTTCTACGCCAATATTGTTGAAGACTACAGCAATGATGAACTTGAGTTACATACCCATTTATTTGGGCATGAAATCCACATCACCTCTGATTCTATTTTCACCCTTCTTGCCATCTCCAATGAGGGAAATGACTTCAATGACATTCTGAGGCAATATAACTCAGAAGTCATCAATCAAGAATTAGTCCTAATTAAAAAATGTCAAAAATCTTGGCACCCTACCATGCAAGAACCTCAAACCTCTTCCCTGATTACTCTCTTGCATTTTTGGGTGGGACCTTCTAAATAAAAAGGGAGGTTTTGACTATATCTCGCGCCAACACAAGGCGCTCCTTTTTGCCGCCGTACATCACATTCCCTTCAACTACTATCACCTCATTGTTCGTGTTATGAATGAGGACCACAGGGCGTCTCTACCATTTGGGTCCATTTTATTCAAAATTTTTGCAAGTCATCGGATTTCCATCAATGACCAGGCGGTTGATAAAAAGATTTAGCCCTACAATCGAGCCACAGCCACCAAGATGCACATTCTTAGAGAGCATCTTGAGCCAACCGTAGAGCCCACTGAAGAAGAACCTCTTCCACCCTTTCCGGATCTCCATGAAGAACGTCCACTTCAAATAGAAGCTCCTCGCTCGAGCTTTGATGAAACATCGGATCCCACCACGGATTCCCTCTCCTCGGGCATCTCTCTCTTGTTGCGACGAACCGGCGAGATGTACACTTATATGGGAATATGCACCACGACATCGACGAACTTCGTACCGACGTTCGTAATCTGTAGATCTGTCAAGGACCCGTTCGCCGCCACCGCCGCCGCCACGATCAAGAAGACTAGTTTAGTTCTTTTATTTTTCTTTCTTTCTATCTTTCCATGTTGGCTTGTATTAAGGGGTTTGACCCCATACTTATATTTTTTTTGGGAACAATAGCTAGTCTGTTCTTAGGGCACATACATTCTTTTCCTAGTTAGTTTACTTTAATGCTCTGCCAATTTTATTATACTTCCGCATGCAGATCTTATTAATGATCTCCGCTTTATAAATGTCATTATATAACACTTGTAGTTTAAGATTCAACCTCTTTCAAAACACTTCATGATAATATTCAAAAGGGGGGAGAAGAACTTAGGGAAGAACTTAGGAAATGACATGAAAAGTTACGAAAAATCTTTTCAAAATTGGTATAGATTACTAAGTACAACTTTAAGGGGGAGAAAATAAGAACCTACAAATATATTTTGAAAATCATCAAAAAGGGAGAGATTGTTAGTTCAAACCCTCATAAATAATATTTTGATAATTGTACAAAGCAAAGAAAAAGAGATAAAACATAAGCGTAGCATATTTTTCTATGTAATAACACAATTGCAAGTTTCATGGAGTTTTCCAAGTCAGAGGATTAAAAGCGTAAAGGCTAGATTAGCATAAGTGTTGTCATAGGTCATAGGCTTTTATGTAAACTTTCAAAGGTTGCAATCTTTATTTTATTTGAGTCTAGAGATGTTGTAAAGAACCCCCAAACATAACTTATAAATAGTTAACTTAGGCTCTCTAGACTTAAGATAAATTAGAAACAAAAACCTAACACTAAGACACAAATCAAACGTCTGATTTTCAACTTTAAGACATCTGATCATTATTTTAGATATCGCATTACCTATACCATTGCATTTGCATTCTGACTTCTTAGGCATCAGTCGAAGCAACCTTCTATCAGACGTCCACAGCCTCATCCAGACATCTAATAGTTTGCCTGGACATCCTTAAACCAACCGTTAGACTCAAGTACCCATTTTCTTTCTGTTAATAATGGGCAAATACATTTTTAGACGTCTGGACATGTCTCCAGACGTCTATCAATGGACCGTTGCCCCTTTATTTCTGTGCAAATCTTATTAGAAACCAAAGATCTACTCTTAGATTTCCAAGGCAAATCCTTTTTATTTTTCCAGACGTCTAGGAAATCCTACAAACGTCCATACTGACGTTTGTTCCTTAAAATCTAGAACTCTATTTGGATCTGGTCAAAATAGGAACGAATCCACTTATAATTAGACGTCCAATATTTTTATCAGACATCTTATATGAATATATCAGACATCCCTGTTTCAATCTAACGAAAACAATAAGCCTAGATAATAGTATCAGACGTCTGTAATTGTAATCAGGCGTCTTACAAGACGTCTGAACCTAAAATCGAACATCTGATATTGCTGTCAGATTCATGATTGCTTTGGTTTATGTTGGATTTCATCCCAATCTCTTGTGACTTGCCTCCAACGGCTAGGAAACCTCTCCCAAGCATTCTTGAAGGTTCCAAACTTACCTATAAATAGACTACATTCCCTCTTAGGCAAAACATACCTCTTGAGATTCAATTTCCTTAGAATATCACTTGCTCATTACTCTTTGCTTCCTTTTGCCCTTGTGCTGTGCCAACACTCTAATTAAAGGGCAAACCCACACTCCTGGTGCACTTCATTCTACTAATTCTCAGGAGTTCTTTTTATGCTTAATAGATAAGGAAGTCATTAATATTTTGGGGTGTTCTATAGGTGTTGTTTCCTTCTTATTATTGTAGTTTGGGTATCCAACCTATCGGGTCCCCGTCTCTTTATTGTAAAGGGAGAAACCTCCATTTAGGGATCGGAAGTGAGATTTGTAATTGAGGTACACTACCCTCGTTTAAGTAGTGTGGTTAGTAGATTGATCACTTTGTGATCGAAAATCTTAAGTCAAGGGATTGGCTTAGGTGGTAGTTTTCACCCGTTTTGGGTTTCCACCTAAAAATCTTGTGCCTCTTTTTGTGATTGTATTTTGTCTTACAATATTTTATAAATTCACTATTCACCCCCCCTCTAGTGCATTTTCATACTCGTGGTGTCGTTGTTGTCGGTGATCCTCTCCTTGTCGATCATCTTCCTAAATCACCAATTCGTTGGTGATTGAATCATCATATTTGGTGGGATACCATACCACCAATCCAGGATCACCGACGCACCCCCTCTCTCTCTCTTTGGTGGGATACCATACCAATTTTCACACTCTCTCTCTCTTCCCACACAACGCACCCCCTACGCACACATCCACGCACACACCCCCATAAACCCTCACCCACTCCCTATTTAACCCCCCACCACCCTCACCATCTCCACCACCTCCACCTTCGTTCCACCTCCACCTTCATCCTCCACCACCTGCCGGCGACCTCTTCCCCTTCCCTGTCCCATTACAGCCACGAGTAGGGGAAGAAAGGAAGCTCAAAATGAAGGAGGAGAGAGGGAGAAGCATTGGCAAGAGAGAGGGAGAGCGAGGGAGAGGGAGAGTGAGGAGCTTGGAGGAGCTCAAGAAAGGAGGTGCGGCCAAGGGAGCTCGAGGAGAGGAGCTCTGCGACCTCCTGCAACCGCTGGAGGAGCTGTTGCAGCCTTTGCAGGCGGAGGGGAGCACGAGGAGAAAGCTCACAGGGGGTATTGCGGAAACATTTTCCACAGTATCAAATGTTTGGAGGAGCCTCAGGACGTCTAAGGTTGGCGTCGGACATCTGACAGCATGAAGGGGCCGAGGTACGTACCATGCACGAGCCTACTTTGCATGTACGTAACTTTATATATGTCATGTTTTTGAAATGGCGCGTGCATACGCAAGTGCAAGCGTTGGAAAGGTGCATGGCACGCCCTTCAAGGTGCTTTAGGACGTCTGGAAACAGTGCCAAACATCTGACTGCACTCCCAAATGATCGGAGGGAGTGCCAAACGTCCAGGAACTCCCTCAGACGGCTGCGAAGGGGTTCGGACGTCTAAGGAAACCACAGGAAAGCAAGGTAAGATTCGGGGGTCATTTAAGACATCTAGGTCTAGTCCCAGACATCTGATTTTAGTCAGTACGAGCATTTTTGGCCCGTTCAGGACCCAAACGAAGTCGATTTTGCTCAAACGAAGTGTCGTTGGTTTCCATTCGAGTTTCTCTACATGTTAGTATCACTCGTATATTATTTTGAACCCGTTTAATATGTTTGGTCAATTGCATAGGTCTCCAGCCAATTGAGTACACGGGGCCCACGAAGACGACGGGATCTGCGATCCTAGCCCCCATTCCACCTTTGTATCCCGGTATAGTGGTTCTCTCTCTAATCCTAGAATTAATAATTAAATTGCATGCTTTAGAATTTTTTTTATTGAACCCTAGGTTGTGAAATGAACTGTAGGGCTAAAAGAGATGAGTGCATACTACTTTAAAAATATTCGATTGAACCTTAGGTTGAGAAATGAACACTAGGGTTGAAAGAGACGAATATGCATGTATTGAATGATTAAATTGCTACAATGCTTACTAAAAGTAGTAAACCATGAGTTGCATGTACTACATTTAATGAACCATGACATGAATGGAAATACCTGCGATGTACTGAATAATCGATTGTGAAATCTTGAGCTTCCTGTTATGCATTTAATGAATCAGATGTGGAAATGAGAAAGTCTATGTACGAACCCTACGGGGAATTTAGAAAGAAACAAAGAATACTGTAATATGGAAAATCTGTTGGATCTTGGAACATGTTGCCTACGGGCGGTTGTTCGGAGCTGGTTAAGGAAAGTGAGCTAGCCCTCGTGTATGTGGTATCGAGGAGAGCAATTGTTCCTTTAGTGTAGGGGGAACTAGCTGCCTTTGGGTTGAGATCCGAGGTTAGGGCTAGTCACTCTACACCGACTCCTGTTTGACTCTCGTGTACGTGGTACCGAGGTGAGATACTTAGTGTAGGGAGGGAGCTAGCTGCCCCATGGGGCCCGAGGTTAGGACTAGCCACCCTACACCGACTCTTGTTAGGCCCACTGGGCAAACCGGGATAGTCGGGTGAGGGTACGCATACTGTTGAGGGGTGAGACCCCTATTCTGAGAGGGGAAGGCCCTGTTTTGTTCTATGTTGTACTTTTAGGCGTACCCGCTACCGGAAATGACTAACCGTGTGCTAGTGTGGGGTAGCTACCCGTGCGCTTATCGCGCGTACTGTAGTCACCGCTACGTCATGACCGTGACCTCGGGGTGGTAGACAAAGGTGTAAGACTACCACGGGGGCTCTCTAGCCAGGAGAGTGCCACGTGTACATTGTATATTACGGAATAAACTGCAATCAAGATCATTCCCTTAGGGAACAAGAGGATTAAGAAATGTTGTGGATCCTTATTAGAATAACCGAAACAGAAACACCTAATTGAGATAAATAGAAATGAAAAATTAGTTGCTTGTTTTTTTATGTTAAATTGCATGTAAATGGCTTAACCACCACTCTAGTCAGCATTAGCTGACTATGGATTATATAACCATATTCAGATCAGGGAGTTGAGCAGCCATCGTCACCGCCTGTCGAGCTTGCTGGACATAGCCAAACCCAACCATAGTGTTGTTCCTATTTCTATTCCAGAGCTCTTTTGTAGTAGTGAGTACTTTTAGTATGTATTATCTATTATGTTATATTTATGTTCATATTATATTTTCCACTATTGTAGTTGTGATGGCTATGTATGTTATAGTTCTTTTCCGCTTGTGGCATGTAATATGTTTAAGACTTTTCGTTCTGTTTTCCATTACTGTCTCATATATATTTCTGCTTAGTTACATTGCATGTGTGATTATAGTATATTTTCTGCTTTTGGTTATTTCTCGTTGGATGACTGGGTCTTGAGATTAGTTGTGGCGAGCCAATCTCGAGTCCTGTAGGGACCTGAGATCAGGTCGTAACAATTAAGATTTGTGGGGCTTTCGTTGGCTTATGTGTGAACCAAGAAAATCGACATCTATCCCCTTTGATATGAATGAAAAGGAGGCTATGGTGTGCTCTTGGTCCCTTGGCACTACTCTTGAAAGTTTGCCTTCCATTTACCCAGGCAAGCAGTATGTCATCATTGATTGGATGCTATTATTAGAGAGGCTAGAGGGAACGCTAGTTGGATGTAGAAGTAGATTGCTTTTAGGGGCATGTTTGGTTGTCTCGAAGATAATCTTGTTAGCCTTTTTTTTCACTTCTTAGCCTTTAGATTGCCGAATAAGATTTTAAAGAAGATTATCATCATCAAGAGGGGTTTTTTTTTTTGGAAGGAGCGTAATAAAATAACCATCATCAATTTAATTTGCATTTTTAGTGACAGATTTATTCAAAATCATCACTAAAATGGTTTAATTAGAAATTTCTTTTACTTCCTATCAGCGACGGCTTCCAAATAACCATCACTCATATCCATTAGCAACATTTATTAAATCGTCGTTAAGAGACCCCCAAGTGTCCTAAATGCTAGACAATATCGACAATAGTTTCTATTAGAATTGACACCAATTTAGGTATCGGTGACAATTTTGAAACCATCGCCATATAATAGTTGGCATTTTCCATGACGGTGAAAAATAAAAATGTCACTAAAAGATATTAGCGATCGTTATCTAAATTGTTGCCAAATATCTTCCACTAGGACCGTTACGAGCCAATTCGAAACAATTATTTTTGATGGTTTTATTCAAAACAAAGGTCAAAAATTATCTTTAGCGACGATTTATAAATCGTCACTATACAACTATCAAAAACCCTCCTTTTGTACTATACTATATTATATTTATCTTCGAAGTTTGCCTTTTTTTTTCAAACTCTCCTGTATTTTCACATTCATAAATTCATGCTATGTAATCATCTTTAAATCACTTATTACATTAGAATTGTTACAACTGTGTGAGTGCATTCTTTCTTATATGTAAAATATTTAATGTACATGTAACACTGGTCCCATTGCTGGATCCTGATTCGTGATGATTGCATTTGTCGTTTTCCTATACATGCAAGTTAACCAAAGGCCCTTACTATCTCATTAATTGAGCACTACCTATGGTGGTTGACATTGGTAGATGATGCAAAAGGCATAGAAAACTTGTTAGCTTTTTACGTGGTGTCAATTATCAAAACATCACAAAAGGATCTTAACCTGACATTAATGCAAAATAGGCCTCTCACTATACTATCTTCATCAATTTCAAGTTTAAAAAGGAAATTAGGATCAACTATTTGCCTTTCTTGAAAAGATCTCAAATTGCCATGAACCCCTTACCAACATTGTTCTTTCATTTGATTTTAGTTTGGTCCCTAAAAATTTGGCTGGTGGCATTTTTCACACTAGATACAATTGACAATTGCAATTTTGGCATGACCTAAATCATAATTGTGTAAGGTACCATTGAGTCCCAACTCCAAGAAAGTATATTCCCATGTGATTGCAACTTTGGGCCCATTTGTTTTTGCAACATAACCACAACCGCAATAGCCACAAAATGATAGCTTGGCTGTAGTGATGGAGATAGAGGGGGGTCAGGAGGCTGCCCCCCCCCAAAAAAAAAGGCAAAAATTGCAGTTGTTTTCCCCATTGGCCTCCCACATATTTTGCTGACAAATGGGGATCACAAGAATTCGAATCATCATTCCAAAATCTGCCCACCAAAAAAGATAAAGATCATTGTCTTCTTCCCTGTTGGTCATGAGAAAAAGCCATGGCCATAACTAGAGCAATTATAACAATAATGGGGGTTTGGCTACTATTTTAGATGCTTAAATAAACATCAATTTAAGCGATTGCAGTTGGAAACCATTAGGGCTACAATTCAAGCACAAAAACAAACAGGCTCAATATTTAGCTTTGTTGGGCTTGACATTCAATATGCATGTCCATGGAAATGCTTTACAACCCAACTTCCATTATGACCAACAAAATGTAAAAGTGAGCTTTGAAAGTTCCCTACTAGGAGGGGTGACGTAATAATATGCGGAAATAAAATATAAAGCAATCTCACAAAAATCAATCGCACAATGTACACAGGTATTTTTAGATGGAAACCCAAACCGGGTGAAAACCACCACCTAACCCTCTCGAGTTAGGATTTTCCGATCAACCAAGTTGATCAAAATCCACTAACCGAATCACTTAAAACGAGGGTGATTCAACCTCAGTACAACCACGCTACAAGTACGAGGGTAGCGTTCCTCAACCCCTTCTCTCCACGAGAAGGATTTTGTCCCACGAAGGAGACGGGAATTCGCAAAGCGAATACCCAACCAAAATACAAAGATAAAGGAAACAATAGTCCTATAGAGCCAACAAAATAATTAAACCTAGCTTCTATAGGAAATAGGAAACTCCCCTTTGCAAGGAGTGCGTCGACGATGACGCGGTGCGTGTGCCACGCGATGGCGCTACGTCGCTCTCGTTAACAACGTCGGGAGAGCGGGTGCGCAACGGTTGAATGCTCTCAAGAAAATGGAGCTTGAGCTTGGAGAGCAAGAGAGTCTTTTCTTTGGACACAAAAGGTTTGAAAGTGTATTGCAAGGTGTGTGTCTTAGTGTGTATATCTTGTTTTTCTAAGTGTATCTCTTGTGTTTGTGTTACAAAGGTTCCCCTCTATTTATAAAGGCCTTAGGAAAGCTTTGGAAGGCTTGGAAAAGCTTCCATAGCCGTTGGGTGCAAAGCCCAAGAGAATCAGGCCGAAATCAAGACAATGATTACATTTGACAGGGTTATCAGACGTCTAACTATGGCATCAGACGTCTGGAAGGCCACTTTAAGACGTCTGATTCCAAGGTCAGACGTCTGATTCTATGCGGGTTTCTCCCTGACTTGAAACAGATCTAAACAGGGTTTTTGTGCAAGTCCATCAGACGACATGCAGGATGTCTGGCACTGTGTCTGGACGTTTGGAAACCTACTTTTACTGTGGGAATTGATTTCCAAATGTTGCAACGGCTAGAAAATCTCTGAGAAGAGATTTTGGGTCAGCCGAGGCAAAACGGTCATTTATCAGACGTCTGGAAAGGCCTAAGGACGTCTGATAAGGCTCTAACGGTTATATTCTTGAGTGTTTGCTAAGCCAGCCAACGGTCCACTAATTGGACGTCTGGCAAATCCATCAGACGTCTTCTAAGACGTCTGGTATAAGGTATGGACGTCTGATTTCATCAGACAGAACTAACTATGTCCAGCCTAACAGTTATCAGACGTCTGAAACAACAGTCAGACGTCTTAAAATACATTATCAGACGTCTGATTTGGGAATTAGACGTCTGTAAAGTCTGTTTGAACCCTATATTGGTTTTCTAAGTATTCTACAGAAAACCTAAGTATCCTAGGGTTGTGCCGGTGTTCCTAGGACTACTGTTAGGGTTCTTTGAGGCTCTTTAACATGAAATATCTAAGGAAATAAAGAGCAACAAAAGAAACAAAAAATACAACAAGTACAAAAGAAGGAAATCTATCCTATTCTTCATTTCCTTCCATCTTCAATCTTTCGCTCCACGCGAACCTCCTCCGTTTTCCGTCAAGCTCTTCCAATCCGCCCTGGATGCGAGCTCGAACTCCATCTAAACACGTCCTCATTTGCAATTGACCTGAAATCTAGGACTCAAATTGCAAATGTTAAATAACACGTGTTTTGTTATCATCAAAACAAATGATCGTGGTGCTTTAGCACCAACAATCTCCCCCTTTTTGATGATGACAAAACCGTAAATAATAATGCATAAAAATCCTCCCCCTTTTTGACATTATCAAAAAGGTTTGATTTATTTTAAATTTCCTATAACTCCCCCTTAAAACATGCTCTTCTATGAGTTTCTTTTGACAAAGGTAATGTCCTCCCCCTTTTTGTAACAATGAGATAGCTATTATTTTTCTCCCCCTTTCTAAAGGAAATTTAGCTACCTTATATCTCCCCCTTAAAAATTGACAATTAGCTCATTAATTTTTTAACTCCCCCTATCTAAATGCTTATGATAAAAAGATAGGGTTAAGAATTTTACCTCACCTACCATGGCCAATAAAATGGCCCGAATGGTGGTGGTGGATGCCACATTGGATGGGGTTCCCATCCGTAGCTTGGAAGCCCGGGCATCGGCGCCGGTCTCCAATCTGGTGGTCGACGTGCGGCGGGTCCGTCGTTTGTTCGCCGTCTTGTCGGTCTTCTTGTTCTCCTCCTTGGTCTACTCCTTAGTTCTCCTAACTCGAGTTGACCAGCCTTGAGTTTGTAGGTCCAGTCCTGTGTATTGTAGTTATCCCTGAATCCTACAAAACAAGATTCTAATTCTTTTTTCGGTATCCAAGTGGGCTTGGATCCGGATTTGTTAGAGGGTCTCCTTGATGGAGATCCTTTCTCAACCTTAGGGCTATAAAACTTATCTACTTTGTTGATTAATTTGTTAGAATTTTCCCTAAGACATGCAATTTCTCTTTCTATAATTTGCATCTTAGTCTTTAAATCAAAAATTTCTAACTTTAGACTATTATTTTCCTCAATCAATTTATTATTTTCATTGATGAGGTTTTGATTTTCTAATAATAGGTTATCATTTTTAGGACTAGCTTATAGATCCTTAAGTTTTATTTCTAACCTATCATTTTCATTTCTAAGAAAACTAAGATTCTTTTTACTGCTTTTGTTTTCGATTCTAAGTGATTTACTAACTTCAAAAAGCTCATTAAAAGCATCTTGTAAATCCAGGTTTACCTCATTGTCGGAGTCGCTTTCGCTGTCGATGTCGCTTTCTCCGATTGCCATGAAACCAAGGCACGTGGTTTCCTTCTCTCCGAGATCTTCTTTCGAACTCGTCTCCTCATGAGTGCCTTCCAACCTCCTCCATATCTCATGAGCGGTGGTGTACTCTTGGATTCGTTCGAATTCTTTCGGACTTAACGCGCAATACAAGGCATTCATTGCCTTTGCGTTGAGTGAGAGCTCTAGAATCTGCACCTGCGAGTAGCCTCCTTGGGGTCGCCTCGGGATCTCGTATGGGGTTTCGCAACATCCCCATACCTCGAATTCAGTGGCTTGGAGCCACGTCTTCATCCTCAGCTTCCAGTAGCTGCAGTTGTTCCCGTCAAAGTAGGGCGGACGGGTTGTGGACTACCCCTCGGAAATTTTGATCGCTGATGTGCTTCCCTCCATTTGATCTCTTGCCGGGTTGTTACGCCGAAACAGCAAGACCTGCTCTGATACCAATTGAAAGTTCCCTACTAGGAGGGGTGACGTAATAATATGCGGAAATAAAATATAAAGCAATCTCACAAAAATCAATCGCACAATGTACACAGGTATTTTTAGGTGGAAACCCAAACCGGGTGAAAACCACCACCTAACCCTCTCGAGTTAGGATTTTCCGATCAACCAAGTTGATCAAAATCCACTAACCGAATCACTTAAAACGAGGGTGATTCAACCTCAGTACAACCACGCTACAAGTACGAGGGTAGCATTCCTCAACCCCTTCTCTCCACGAGAAGGATTTTGTCCCACGAAGGAGACGGGAATTCGCAAAGCGAATACCCAACCAAAATACAAAGATAAAGGAAACAATAGTCCTATAGAGCCAACAAAATAATTAAACCTAGCTTCTATAGGAAATAGGAAACTCCCCTTTGCAAGGAGTGCGTCGACGATGACGCGGTGCGTGTGCCACGCGATGGCGCTACGTCGC
This sequence comes from Thalassia testudinum, assembly GCA_037157565.1. Taxonomy (NCBI): domain Eukaryota; kingdom Viridiplantae; phylum Streptophyta; class Magnoliopsida; order Alismatales; family Hydrocharitaceae; genus Thalassia; species Thalassia testudinum. The sequence continues at coordinate 83,072,114 of JAZHRO010000013.1, read as the reverse complement.
TCTCGTTAACAACGTCGGGAGAGCGGGTGCGCAACGGTTGAATGCTCTCAAGAAAATGGAGCTTGAGCTTGGAGAGCAAGAGAGTCTTTTCTTTGGACACAAAAGGTTTGAAAGTGTATTGCAAGGTGTGTGTCTTAGTGTGTATATCTTGTTTTTCTAAGTGTATCTCTTGTGTTTGTGTTACAAAGGTTCCCCTCTATTTATAGAGGCCTTAGGAAGGCTTTGGAAGGCTTGGAAAAGCTTCCATAGCCGTTGGGTGCAAAGCCCAAGAGAATCAGGCCGAAATCAGGACAATGATTACATTTGACAGGGTTATCAGACGTCTAACTATGGCATCAGACGTCTGGAAGGCCACTTTAAGACGTCTGATTCCAAGGTCAGACGTCTGATTCTATGCGGGTTTCTCCCTGACTTGAAACAGATCTAAACAGGGTTTTTGTGCAAGTCCATCAGACGACATGCAGGACGTCTGGCACTGTGTCTGGACGTCTGGAAACCTACTTTTACTGTGGGAATTGATTTCCAAACGTTGCAACGGCTAGAAAATCTCTGAGAAGAGATTTTGGGTCAGCCGAGGCAAAACGGTCATTTATCAGACGTCTGGAAAGGCCTAAGGACGTCTGATAAGGCTCTAACGGTCATATTCTTGAGTGTTTGCTAAGCCAGCCAACGGTCCACTAATTGGACATCTGGCAAATCCATCAGACGTCTTCTAAGACGTCTGGTATAAGGTATGGACGTCTGATTTCATCAGACAGAACTAACTATGTCCAGCCTAACAGTTATCAGACGTCTGAAACAACAGTCAGACGTCTTAAAATACATTATCAGACGTCTGATTTGGGAATTAGACGTCTATAAAGTCTGTTTGAACCCTATATTGGTTTTCTAAGTATTCTACAGAAAACCTAAGTATCCTAGGGTTGTGCCGGTGTTCCTAGGACTACTGTTAGGGTTCTTTGAGGCTCTTTAACATGAAATATCTAAGGAAATAAAGAGCAACAAAAGAAACAAAAAATACAACAAGTACAAAAGAAGGAAATCTATCCTATTCTTCATTTCCTTCCATCTTCAATCTTTCGCTCCACGCGAACCTCCTCCGTTTTCCGTTAAGCTCTTCCAATCCATCCTGGATGCGAGCTCGAACTCCGTCTAAACATGTCCTCATTTGCAATTGACCTAAAATCTAGGACTCAAATTGCAAATGTTAAATAACACGTGTTTTGTTATCATCAAAACAAATGATCGTGGTGCTTTAGCACCAACAAGCTTCACACCCTCCTCTACTTGCACACCTACCGTTGGCCTCTCGACCTATTGACCTTTTATCATTCAAATTCTCTCATCCATTGGAGCATACAACTATTCATGCAACACCAAGTTTTGTTTCTTAAGGATCGACGTAAAGTACTCTTGCATATGGAAAACATAAAACCTTTTAGTCTGCATATGCATTGTAAATTTAAATGCATCATCATTTGGTTTAAATGTATGGCTATTTCCACATCCATATCATCAGACAAGACCTTGTTCTTTGTTCTTCAAAGTTTAAAGGAAGTTGGACGATGGGCGAAGGGGGTTGAAGGGATGCTATGCTAATGTGACATTGGAACAATAAGGAAAGATGGAAAATAAGACAATGAAATGGTTTGTGTGAGAAGAGAGCAACGATGGAGGCGACAATGCTACTGCGAGAGAGGCCGATGGAAGATGATTGTCATGGTATTGATTATTTTAAAAATATTACGACCCGATTCCATCTCCCTACAGGACCCGAGATCGGCTCGCCTCGACTAATCCCAAGAACCAGTCGTCCAACAAGAAATAACCCAAAAGCAGAAAATATTCAAGAACCACACATGCAATGTAACTAGGTAGAAATAAATAAGAGGCAATAATGGAAATCAGTACGAAAAGTCTCAAATATATTACATGCCACACACGGAAAAGTACTATAACATACATAGCCATCACAACTACAACAGAGGGAAATATAACATGAACAGAAATATAGTAGAAATAGCTAATACATACTAAAATTACTCACTACTACAAAAGAGCTCTGGAACAGAAAAAGGAACAACACTACAGCTGGGCTCGGCTAGGCCTAGCACCCTCAGTAGACGGTGGCGCTGGCTGCTCCACTCCCTGACCTGAACATGGTTATATAATCCGTAGTCAGTTAACGCTGAGTAGAGTGGTCGTTAAGCCATTTACATGCACTTTAACAAAAAGAAACAAGCATATAACTAATTATTCATTTCTATTCATCTCAACTAGGTGTTTCTGTTTTCGTTATTCTAATAAGGATCCACAACATTTCTTAATCCTCTTATTCCCTAAGGAAATGATCTTGATTTCAGTTTATTCCGTGATGTAGGATGTACACGTGGCACTCTCCTGGCTGGGAGAGCCCTCGTGGTAGTCCTACACCTGATCTACCACCCCGAGGTTACGGTCGCGATGTAGCGGTAACTACGGCAAGAGCAATAACCGCACAGGTAACTACCCTGCACTGACACGCGGTCAGTCATTTCCTCTAGCAGGTATACCCAAACGTATAGCACAGAACAGAATAAGGGTCTCACCCCTCAGAACAGGGGTCTCACCGCTCAACAGTCTACGCACCCTTTCCTGACTATCCCGGTTTGCCCAACGGGCTTAACAAAAGTTGGTGTAAGGTGGCCAGTCCTAACTGATGGGAACACCATCATAAGCCCTAACTAGCTCATTTTGACCCAATGAAGATAATAAAAGCTCCTACATAACCAACTGAAGGTCATAATTCACTGAATAACCTTTCTGAGAGAAAAATAAGAAACTAAGGATAAAACTGTAATTTTACCAATGCAGTACAACAACGGATTTTCTTAAGGGCTAAACAAAGGTCAAAGGATCTTAATAAGATAATAAGTGGGTTGGATCAGATAGAAAAGGGCTTGTGTGAATTTTGTGAATTAAATGACTTCTTGAAACCCTAAAATAAACCCACTTGATTAACCAAGGTTCTCGTCAGGATAAAATTGACCTAAACCCTCTAAAAATCATAAAAAAATATTCTCTAGGGTTTAGAACCTTTAATTTGGCCATTAGAACCCATCTTGACCTAGAATGGGGTCTTAGATAGATATTTGCCCTAAATTGAGTTTTTACATAAATTTTCCAGTCAAACGTGGTCAACCCAAAATCCAACTTCACCATTGAATTCCTTAGGTCCAAATTAGATTTGTACCAAAATTTGGACCTAAGAGGAACTCATCTTGACCCACTTTGCAAAAAGGTCCAGTCGATTACATTTGTACTCTTTCAAAAACCCTTACAAACTGCCCCCTAGCTTCGTCATCATTTTCGCAATTAGGTCCCTCCGCCATTATAGCGGAGGAATCTTACTCCGACGAGCTTTGGAAGGAGAGTTCTCCCTGATTGCTCAGAGGATCTCCTCCAAAATTGGAAGGGAGATTCTCTAAGAAAATCCCTCCAATCTGAACCCATCGTTGATCCCAGATTCTTTTCCAATCTCTCATGCGAACGCATGAGAGACATGGGTATCCTAACGGATTCCTTCTCCGGCGAGCTTTCCTTGCTTGGGAAGCTTGCTTCCCAAGCCCTAACCGACCTCCAGGGCTCTATTTAAAGAAGTCCAGTTCGCCCCGACTCCTCCACGCTCGGATTCGACTGTGAACACCCCTGATTCCTCTCTCCTCCTCACAGCCGTAGGTTCCTCGACGTCCGGTGACCACCCTTACTACTTCTCTCCGTCCGACCACCACACCTGCGACGGATTCCTCTTCCCTGACTTCATCCGCGTCTCTCCATACTAGCAGACGCCCTTTCCCCTTTCATCCTCGCCGTCCAACCCCCACCGGAGCCCCTTTCGTCTCCAGCGTCGACTACACCTCAACCGACGTCACCTCTACCCCCCTTCGTCTCCTAACACCCTAGCTAAGTTCTCTCTCCCCTCTACTTTCTTCTCCACTCTCTATTTCCCAAAATCGACCACTGCCGACCTCCATCACCCTCATCTATTTCATCTCCAACCACCACCTCCGGCGAGGCCGCTCCACCTCCATAGGCCATCCCAACCCTCGCCAACAAGCCCATAAGCTTCCCCTCATGCCACTAAACACTTCCCCCCACTTCACACACCACTCCACTCACTCACACACCCACACCTTCGCACACAGTGTGCCCTAGGCACGCTCGCACAGGCAACCCCATGCCCAGCCAACCATCCCAGCATCTTCGTCATGCTCCGGCGACGCTCCCTGAGCGCTCTAACGAGGCCATGAGGCCATTCTTGTGATTTCAGGTTCAGGCGTCATCCGCCATTGGTGACCAAGCTTGAAGCAAGCTCCAAGCGGCTCCAAGCCTTGCCAATTCCAAGCTTCAGGTCCAGGTTGCGCGGAATCACTTCTTGCACGTACCCAGGACCTCAATTGAAGATAAGAGCCTTGGCAGTTGAGGCAATTGGAGGCAACCACCCTCTGCTGCAGACATGCAAAGAAGGAAGGCGCATTTAGTCCCACATCGGTGGCTGCGAAGCAACCGAAGGAGCATAAGTTGAATTTGTGCCATAGCCTTATCGCCTCAGAACCACGGGGTGAGATCCCTCTCACCCGACCCGATCTCGTCCGCGCTCACGCCCCGCAGACCTGGCTTGACCCGACCCAACTGCACTCCTCACCCACCACTGCACGTCGGTGGGCCTGGTCCCGGGTACACACCCGACCCGATAACCCGATTGTTTGTGTGGCTCTGGGAGAGCGGAACCTAAGAGAGAAAGAGAGGAGAGCTGCGCGCAGGTAGGGGTAGGTTTTGCTGCAGGTGAAAGCTGAAGAGAAAAAGAAGCTAAGGTAGAAGCTGAAGCTAAGGCTGAAGAGGAAGAAGAGAAGGCAGGCAGCAGAGAAAGAAGAAGGAGAAGCTAAGGAAGAAGGAAGGCAAAGGCAGAAGAAGAGAAAGAAGGAGAAGAGCAGAAGCAAAGTAGAAGAAGAAGAAGAAGAAAGAAGAAGAAGTAAAGGAAGAGAAAGATCAGACTTTAAGTCGTCTAATCAGAGAATCAGACGACAGATTTTTAGCCTCATTGCATATTTACATATTGAATCATTTGGTAATATTATAGGAGTATTTGGTGATCTACATCACCATTTTACTCCCATATTTTTGCACTCTGATACTGCTACTATTACAATTCCTTTCAAGTTTAAATTGTGATCTTGATTTCTAAATACCAATTTTCTCCCTGTGTTCGACCTCGAAAATTCTTTCGAGTAACAAATTATATCAATTTTTAATGCTTTTTCAGCTATACTACAATGCAACACTTTTAAAACCCGATCCAACGCTCCAAACACTAACCCCGGGCCCCATGGGGTGACTAGCTCCCCCTACACTAAAGTAACCAGAGTTGGTGTAGGGGGCCATTCCTAACCTTGGGTCTCAACCCAAGGGCGGCTAGCTCCCCCCAACACTAAAGTGACGGTAGTTCTCCTCGGTACCACATACATGAGGGCCAGCTCACTTTCCATGCAAAAGGGATAGTTTCCCTCCTCAGTATCGTGTACTCGAGGGCCAGCTCACTTTCCTCCTACATACGATATTCGTTCCATACACACGAGTTCCTTTCTAGTTCCCCGTAGGGTTAGTACATAGACTCTCTCATTTCCACATCTGATTCATTAAATGCATAACAGGAAGCTCAAGATTTCACAATCGATTATTCACTACACCGCAAATATTTTCATTCATTTCATGATTCATTAAATGTGGTACAGGCAGCTCATGGTTTACTACTTTCAGTAAGCATCACAACAATTTAATCATTCAATACATGAGCATTCATCTCTTTTCATCCCTAGTGTTCATTTCACAACCTAGGGTTCAATTGAATATTTCTAAAGCATGCAATTTAATTATTAATTCTGGGATTAAAGAGAGAACCACTCTACCGAGATACACAGGTGGAATGGGGGCTCGAATCGTAGATCCCGTCGTCTCTGTGGGCCCTGTATACTCTATTAGCTGGAGACCTATACAATTGACCAAACACATCAAACGAGTTCAAAACTATATACAAGTGAAACTAACACGTAAGGAAACTCGAAAGGAAAAGCAACGATACTTCGTTTGCGCAAAACTGATTCCGTTTGGACCCTGAACGAGCCAAAAACGCGCATACTGACTAAAATCAGATGTCTTGGACTAGACCCAGACGTCTTAAACGACCTCAGAATCTCACCTTGCTTTCCTGTGGCTTCCTCAGACATCTGAACCCCTCCGCAACCGTCTAAGGGAATTCCCGAACGTCTAGCACTCCCTCCGGTCGTCTAGGAGTGCAGTCAGACATCTGGCACTGTTTCCAAATGTCCTAAAGCACCTTGAAGGGCGTGCTACGCACCTTTCCCACGTCCTGTACCTGCACATGCATGCAGGTTTAAAAACACGACACGTAAAAAGATGATGTACGTGCATGCGACGCATACAGAGCATGTACCTCAGCACCCTGTGTGCTGTCAACCGTTCGGCATCAGCTCCGGACGTCCTGAGGATCCTCCAGATGTCTGGATATCATCCCAGATGCCTGATACTGCGGAAAAATGTTTCCGCAGTGAGCCCTGCAACCTTCTCCTCGCGTGATCCTTCACCCGCAGGACCACAGCAGCTCCTCCTGCAGTTGCAGGAGGTCGCAGAGCTCCTCTCCATGAGCTCCCTCGGCTGCACCTCCTCTCTTGAGTTCCCTCGAGCTCCCTGCTCTCCCTCTCCCTTGCCCACGCTCTCCTTCTCTCTCGCCCACGCTTCTCCCTCTCTCCTTCTCCTCCGTCTTAAGCTTCCCTCCTTCCCCTACTCATGGCTGCAAGGGGACGGGGAAGGGGAAGAGGTTGCCGGCAAGTGGTGGAGGACGAAGGTGGAGGTGGAACAAAGGTGGAGGTGGTGGTGGTGTGGAGAGGTGGTGGAGATGGTGAGGGTGGTGGTGTCTTTTTAAAGGGAGAGGGTTAGGGCTTATGAGGGGAGGTGTGTGTGCATGGGTGTGTGCGTGGGGGTGTGTTGTGTGGGAGGAGAGAGTGTATGCAAATTGTGGAATCTCCCCCGCAGAACCTTTTCTTCCCACAAGGCCTACACACCTAAACCTAGGGGGTTTAAAATTGCACTCACACCCTTATCTTTCAGAAAAACTTCGAATGTCCCTTGGGAAGGGTCATTTCAAAAAGGATTCATAGCTCATCTCATTTTATATTACCATCTTTAGATACATCAATATTACATATTGTTTTTTTCTCCGACAATAAAATTTAAATAGGAAAACCCACACCCCTTCAATATGCGAGTGATGATCACAATTGAATGTATATATTGAAAATGCCACATTAATCTGTTGAAGCCAACATTAATGCAACTGTGATCGACTTTGACATCTCAATGATCCAAGAGTTGGATGCTTCGCAGGCGATGTTGAATTTGGAGAATCCTACTTCCTTTCCAAGAGAATCAAACTTTCGTCTGGTCCTCACCTTCCCTCCTAGGCTATGTGCAAGCATTCTTATATCCATTTCAAAACCAAACTGAGCCAACAAGGTACAATTTGAAGCCTCTAGAAGGATGGATTCATCTATAATAAGCTTTCCATGGTATGGCAAGTCCTTCCAAACTTGACACAGTAATCATCTAGAGACTATCAATGCATTGAATTATACAAAAAAGAATGGAAGACACCTGGTGCAAGAAGAGAAAGGTACTTTTTTTTTCCTTAAAACAATTATAAATAAAGCATAATTTTGTTACGTTTCCAACAATAACGCATCATGTAAGCTTTATTAAATGTCAGTCATTGATCCATGTTTTTGAGAAGAACTAGTGGGCAAACTATGGCGAGATATCTAGGCATATTTTACAAATAATTAATAAAAAATTACATAATTTAAATTTAACAGGACCTACAATATTACTAATGAAGCATGGGCCACTCACCTAAGATATTTCTCTATACCAAGGAATAATTTTCGTTGGAACCGGAGATGCAAAGAGTGATCCATCATTTATCAAATATTTACTCGTAGTGATTGTAAATTTTAATGAAGTTGATAAAGAAATACAAAAAGTTGATATGAACTTTATTAACTCTAAATGAAACTTCAAATGAGTATTAAAAAACATGGTACGAGTAATCGTGCACCACAATTTTAAACTCTCCATTCAATTGAGAAAAGTAAAATGTCAGCTTTTCTCTCGTAAAATAATAGAGTATAATTAATGACACCTTTATCTACCTTCGTAGAAATTGCATCTCCATTGAGAATGCTGTCAAACATCCTACAGAAAAGAAAAATAAAATATATCATATTTAAGGAAAGTGACACTTAAATTTGAATAGAAAATTGAAAATATGTATAACGATCTCTACATTCTCGTTTCTAAACAAATTTATTATAAATGTGACTTGACTATTAAGGTGATTGGTATTTGCGGTGGGGATGACTATACTCGACCATATACTTAGGTCGTACATCTTGAAAGCATGTGACATCACATGAATGATTTCTACTGAATTTAGTATTTTTAATTGTCTACCTCCCTTGTATTCTCTGCGGGGACGATGGATAGCGTCTTCCTCATCCCGTTTTAATCAAGATCCCTTTGCGGTGAGATGATGATGGTTTGGTGTTGTGGATGGAAGGCCAACAAGCTCACTGATGGAGGGTCGACGTACTATCGAGGCAATGATCACCTCTGTAGATTTGGTGTGGTTTGTATGGGTTTAGGGTTTAAAGAGATACGGAGATGGTGGTTAGGGATTAAATCTGATCTAAACTTGAACTAACTCGATTTGAAAAGAATAGATAAAATTTGATCTGAACCAAACTGGGTTTGGGTATAGATTTTATCTAAAAAAACTTAACCCGATTTAGGTATGGATATGGATATAGGTATGGGAATGGATCTATATTCGATTATCCAACTCAAGTACCTGAATAAAATTTCCATTTACCCGCTATATATATGTCCCACCCTAAGTTCCTTATTCCCCCAATCCTATCTGTTACGACCCGATTCCCAGATCCCTACAGAATCCGAGATCGATTCGCCTCGACTAATCCCAAGACCTAGTCGTCTAACAAGAAATAACCAAAAGCAGGAAATAAACCATATTCACACATGTAATGTAACTAAACATAAGGAAAAACGAGACGTAAAGGAACAACAGAGCTAAAAGTCTCAAAAATGTAATACATGCCATCACAACAACACAGCAGAAAGGAAGACAGAAAGTAACAGGAACAATAAAATAGATGTCTATTACTCACTACAACAGCAGAAAACTAAAGGGCTAGAAAGAAACTACAGCTGGGCTCGACTGAGTCCAGCATCCTCTGTAGTCGGAAACTTGGGCTGCTCAACTCCTGGTCCTGAACAGGGTTATGAAAAGACAGAGTCAGCGAACGCTAAGTAGAGTGGTATTTACATTATTTATGTGCAAGTAAAGTAAAATCAGCAGCTAGGTTTTATTCTCATTTCTATTTATCTCATCTATGTATTTCAGATTCATTTATTTCACAAAGGATCCAAGTATTTCTTGATCTTGTTTCTCGTGGGAACAATCTTGATTGCAGTCTTTTCCATGGAGTAGAAGGTACACGTGGTGCTCTACTAACTAGGAGAGTCCCCAGCGGTAATTATACACCCAACCAACCACCCCGAGGTCACTATTGCGAACGTAGTGGTGACTACGACACGCATGATAAGCACACGGGTAGTTACCCCGCACTGGCACGCGATCAGTCGTTTCCGCTAGCGTGTACGCTTAAAGTACAGCACAGAACAGTATAGGGCCTTACCCTCTCAAAACAGGGGTCTCACCCCTCATAACCAAATAGGGGTCTCGTCCCTCCACAGTCCGTGTACCCTCGTCCAACTACCCCGGTTTGCCCAAAGGGCCTAAAAAGTCGATGTAGGTTGGCTAGTACTAACCCCGGGTCCCGTGGGGCGACTAGCTCCCTCCCTACACTAGTAGCACACCTCGGTACTACGTACGTGAGGGCCAAACAAGAGTCGGTGTAGAGTGACCAGTCCTACCCTAGGGTCTCAACCCAAGAGGTGGTTGGCTCCCCCTCCACACTAAAAGGGACAATTGCTCTCCTTGGTACCCTATACACAAGGGCTAGCTCACTTCCTGTCTACATACCAGATTTCCTTTCAAACACAGGAGTTCTACTCCTAATTTCCCGTAGGGTTCATGCTCATATTCATCTCATTATCAATATCCAGATCACACTATCCAATTCTTAATTTTCCATTACATATAGGCAACTCATGTTTTCATGTCTAAAACAGTATCTCATAATTACACTAATACCATTGCTAGCAATTTAATTAAACATGCATCTCAAGTAAACAGTACAGCTCAAAACATGCTCATACATTTCTACCTTATGGTTCATTTCGCATCCTAGAGTTTGATCCAATTATTCCAACAAGCACATTCTTATTTAAATATTAACAACTGAATTAAACCACTCTACCGGGCATCACAGGAGGAATGGGGGCCTGCATCGCAAATCTCGTCGTCTCCGCAGGGCCCTGAACACGCCACCTGCTGGTAACATGTACCAGCGACTAATTTACATCAGACGAGCTCAAAACAGTAGGTACTCAACACAAACACGTAGAGAAACTCGAGGGGAAAACAACAATACTTCATTTGCGAAAATCAATTCCGTTTGGGCCCTGAACAGGCCAAAAAAATGATTACTGTCCGAAATTTGACGTCTAGAACTAGTCCCAGATGTCTTAAAAGACGTCAGATCTTACCTCTCACTTCCTGCGGCTGCCTCATACATCCAAACTCCTCTACAACTGTCTGAGGAGAGTTCCATACGTCTTACCTCCCTCTCAGTCGTCTGAAAGGGCCGTTAGACGCCTGGCAATGTGGTCAGACGTCCAAAAGTGCCTGGAAAGGCTCACCACGCACCTTTCCAACGCCCTGCACCTGCATACAAAACGCAGACCTTTTATCAGCAAAACATTCCTGCACTACAGCCTGCATGGCAGAAAGTAGTGCAGGAAAACACATACCTCCGTGTGATAGTATGCTTCTAGACATCCTGCTTTAGCTCCGGACGTCCTGATTCCTCTACAGACGTCTGGTCGACCCTCCAAATGTTTGATACTGGAATTTTCCAGTACCAGCACCTCCTCCGCGACGCTGCCTTCCTCGCAGTGCCACCCGTAGCACGCCGTAGCAGCCTCAGCAGCTGTAGAGGGCCGAGAGGTCGCCTTTCCGAGCCCCTCCTCCTTGCACGCGTGCCCACCGCCGCTCGCGCGAGCTCCTCCGAGCTTCCGCACAAGCTCCATCGAGCTCCTTCGGCCTCGATCCTCCCATCACGTTCTTCCTTCCTCTCCCTCTCCCTCTCATTCTCCTTCGTTCACCCTCTCTCTCTCTCGCTCTCCCTCCTAACCCTCATCGCGGCTGCACAGGGACGACGGCTAGAGGTGGTGGTGGCTGGTGGAGAGTAGCATGGGGGAGGGGAAGGGGGCATTTAAATAGAAGGGGATTAGGGTTTAGGGATGAGGGGTGTGGAGGAGACAGAGAAGCTCTATGCACCGCCCACTCGCAGAGCGAAAAGAACGTACGATATCTTCCCACTTTCGGACGTCCGAACATATGTCCAGACATCTGATTGGCACTCCAGACGTCTTATCCGACTAAAAGGGCATCGGGTCATTTCAACATAACAAACTTAAAGGAAGTTTCATCCCCGAAACTTGAGCCAAATAGGGTGCGAAAAAGTAACGTAAAAGTACATAACAAACTTAAAGAGGACCAAAGTAGGTCCAAAGAGACGTACCCTCAAAAAGCTCCGAGTACTGCTCTCACATTGCCACCTAAGGCTCCCAAGTCGCCTCCTCATACCGCTGGCTTCTCCATAGAACTTTCACCAGTGGTACCTGCTTCCGTCTCAGACTTCGAACGGCGCTGTCTAGTATCTGTACTGGCCTCTCAGGATAGGTCAGGTTGTCTCCCACCTCAATGCTCTCGTGGCACAGAATGTGACGGGGATCGACGACGTACTTCCTGAGGTTGGACACGTGGAACACGTCGTACACTCCAGAAAGCTGGGGAGGAAGGGCAAGCAGGTAAGCAATGGGTCCGACCTGCTCCAGGACCTCAAAGGGCCCCACAAACCTCGACACAAGCTTCTCCTTCACCCCAAATCGCTGCAAGCCCTTCATGGGCGAAACACAGAGAAAGACGTGATCCCTAACCTCGAACTGCACCTATCTATGCTTCTTGTCGGCATAGCTCTTCTGCCTGCTCCTGACAGTGTAGAGTCGTCTATGAATCTACTCTATCACCTCCTGACTCTACCAGATCAGCCTCGGACCAACCTCCCACTTGGTCCCCACCTCGACCCAACTCAAGGGTGCAATACACCTCCCGTACAGGGCCTCGTAAGGTGCCATGCCGATGCTCGAATGATAGCTGTTATTGTATGTAAACTCTACCAAGGGTAAATGCTCCTCCCAAGAGCCTCTCCAGTTTAGTACACAGGCACGCAGGAGGTCCTCAAGTGTCTATATCGTGCGCTCTGACTGCCCGTCGATCTGGGGGTAGTAGGTTGTACTGAACCTCATATGGGTCCCCAAGGTCTGCTGGAACTCTGCCAAGAACTTAGAAGTGAAACGAGTATCTCTGTCGGATACGATCTCACGAGGAACTTCGTGCAGGCACACCACATCTCTGATGTATCGCTCTGCTAGCTGTGCTGGCCCAAAGGTGACTCGAATTGGCAGCAATCATGCCATCTTTGTCAACCGGTCTACGATCACCCAAACTGCGTCGTGTCCCCACTGGGTAACTGGTAGACCCACGTGTCCCCACTGGGTAACTGGTAGACCCACCACCAAGTCCATGGTGATGCTCTCCCACTTCCACTCTGGCACAGGAAGTGGCTACAACGGCCCTGCAGGCCTCTGGTGCTCGGCCTTCACCTGCTGGCATACCAAACACTGCTGAACAAACTGATGAGAGCCTCATCATGAGCCCTAACTATCTCATTTTGACTGAAGAAAGAGAATAAGAGCTCCTACATAACTAAAGAAGGGCTTAATTCAAGAAATAAGTGTTCTGAGAAGAAAACATGAAATAACGGTTAAAACTGTAATTTCACCATTGCAGAACATAAACGGGATTTCTCAGAGGCAAAACATAGGTCAAATGGACTGAATAAGATAAAAAGTCGGTTGATTCAATCAGAAATGGGTTATTGTGCAATCCAAGAATTAAATGACATTCTCTAACCCTAAAATAGACCCGCTTAATTCAACAAGGTTCTGGTCAGGATAAAAATCAACTAAACCCTCTAAAATTCATGTAAAAATATCCCCTAGGGTTTAGAACCTTCAATTTGGCCTTTGGAACCAATTTTAACCTAGATTGGGGTCCTAGCTCATTAACTGACCTAATTTAGGTTTTTGTACAAAATGTCTAGTCAAACGTGGTCAAACCTAAAATCCAACTTCACCGTTGGATTCCTTAGGTCCAAATTAGGTTTGTACCAAAATTTGGACCTAAGGGGAGGTCATCTTGACCTACTTTGCAAAATAGTACACCCAATTACATTTTAACCCCTATCTTTTGAAAATCATTACACAGACCCCCCTAACTTCCTCGCCACTCTTACAAACAGGTCCCTCTATCATTAATGGGGAGAAATCCTACTCCGGTAAGGAATGGAGGGGGAGTACTCCCTGCTTTCTCAGAGATCTCCTTCCAGATTTGGTAGGGAGATTCTATGAGGAATTCCCTTCCATTTGAGCGTGATTTCAATCTCTGATTTGCACCCAATCTCTCGTGCGAACGCACAAGAGATTTGGGTCTCCAATGGTTTCCATCTCCGGCAAGGTCTCTTGTGCTTGGAAGCTTGTCTTCCAAGCATAAGAGTCCCTGCCAGCGACTATAAAAGCACCACCACCTCCGATCGCATCTCTTCATCTCGACTTGGCCAGAGATCCACCCCAATTTCATCTTCCTCTCCTCCGATCAGGAAGTCCAGCGAGCTCCGACGAGCCTCCCTCCTCTTTCTCATCGCTCTGCCACACTACTAGTGGCAGAGTTGCCCTCACCATCTTCCTCCGTGTCGTGCAATACCCGCACGCGCACCTCTAGACCCTTCGCCGTCGCCACTCTCCCTCCACTGGACACCGTCTTCTCCGGCGACAACAGGTACAGCCAGTCGCCACCTCTCCCCCTTCATCCACTTAGTTAGGCTAGACTTACTCCTCTCTATCCCCTCTTAAATTCCCCTCTCTCTATTTTCCCTTTCGACCCCTCGCAACCACTGTCCACCACCATCTTCTCCATCTCCAGCCGCCCACCAGCGAGGTGCCTCCACCACTCCACACCTCCACACGCCTCGCCAGACACCTCACTACCTCCGCCACAGTTCACTAATCACCTTCCGCCCATCCATCGACCACCAACACCTCTCTAAACGCCCCCTAACCTAACCCATAAGCACGGCCATAGGGTGACCTAGGCACGCATGCCTAGGTCACCCCGCGGCCTGCCACCTACCGTCCCCCTTCGCCTTGACATGACGAAGCTTCCCATGTGTTTTAATGGGGCTGCAAGGCCGTGTTTGTGTGTGTCAGATCTCACCACCTGCCACCATTGAAGCACACAGCGAGAAGGTTGAGAGCTTCATCCCAGGCTACGCGCTCCAGGCATCAGAGTCCCAGAGGAAGCAGATGAGTGCACGAACTCATATAGCCGAGCAATTGGTTTGGCAAGCAACCTAGTACAGCAATTGAAGGAGTTCCTGTGGGTGCGAGCGCAGAAGCGGGTGGGACATTTAGTCCCACCTCGTGAATGCAAGAGCGCGACACGTAGGATAGATTGGATTTGTCTTTTATGCTGTCTGCCTCAAGAACACAGGGGTGAGGTCCCTCACCCTCACTCGCCATGCCTCGTCCGCGACCAAACCCTGCGGACCTGGCACCCAACCCGATTACCCTAACCTAGCACTCCTCGCACACCACACCCACGCCGGTGCACCTGGACACAAGCGCGCACCCGACCCGATTAACCGACTCTGGGAGAGCGTACCGAAGAGACAAATGGAGAGAGAGACACACACGGAGGGTAGGGGGTAGCTTTTACTTCTGTGTGTGTGCATGCGCAGGGAAGAAGTAGAGCTAAGGAAGAAAGAGGAAGGCACAGCTGAGGTGAAAGTAAGGATACTTAGCCGCAGAAAGGAAGAAGGAAGGAAGGCCAAAGAGAAGAGGAAGTCAGAGGAGAGCTAAGGCTGAAGGAAATCAAGGTAGAAGGAAGGAAAAGGAGGAAAGAAGAAGGCTCTGATGCCAAGGGAAGGAGCAGCACTGTAGCAGAAGCAAGGCTGATGAAGAAAAAGAAGAGCAAGGCAAAGGAAGAAGAAAGAAGAAAGGTTCTGATGCCAAGGGAAGGAGCAGCACTGTAGCAGAAGCAAGGTTGACAAAGAAAAAGAAGAGCAAGGCAGAGGAAGAAGGAGAAAGGCACTATGCAAAAGAAGAAGAGCTGCAGACGGCCAAAGTCAGAGAAGAATAGAAGAGATGAGGAAAGCCAAGAATAAAGAAAGAAGAAGAAGAAGAGAAAGCAGGGCCATCATTTAAGATGTCTGATCATAGAATCAGACGTCCAATTCTTCTATTTTTACTATAAATTTAGTTCATAAACTCTTGCAATTATATTTTGAATTAGGTTTTGAGTAACTCGAATCAGACGTCCAATTCTTCTATTTTTACTATAAATTTAGTTCATGAACTCTTGCAATTATATTTTGAATTAGGTTTTGAGTAACTCTAAGTGTTCAATTACATTATTGAGATTAATGAATAAATTCCATTTGCTCCCTGTGTTCGACCTCGGATACTCAGGCTTTCGAGTAATAAATTCTTATTTGTTATTAACGCTTGGTCATCTATACTACAACACGACTGAATTATAAGCCTGACAAAGTGTTGTAACACAAACTCACCAACATTCCGCTTCATCCCTCTCCACCAAAAGTCGCGTCGCAAATCATGGTACATCTTTGTGTTCCTGGGATGTATGGTAAACTTGGACTCGTGCACCTCAGTCAGGAGCTCTCTCAACAACTCCTCGTCTCTAAGAACGCATAGGCGTCCCTTCATGCGCAGTATCTCGTCCGAGAAAGAAAAGTCTCCTAGGTTCCCTGTCAGCACCCTGTCTCACAGTGTCTGTAAGTACGGGTCGACCATCTACCCTGCAATGATGTGGTCTATCAGCTCTGGTCGTGCCTGCCGCGCCACTGTCATTGTCCCACAGTACCCCCGTGGCTCCTGGGGTAGCCAACTACCCACCTCCTCCATGAGTCTCCAACTCTGTGCCTATAAACTGGCCAAGTGGCCGGGCGCCTTCTGGCTCAAGGCGTCAGCCACCACATTGGCCTTCCCTAGGTGATAGGAGATGCTGCAGTCGTAGTCCATCAGGAGCTCTAACCAACATCTTTGTCTCATGTTATGCTCCTTCTAGTCAAACAAGTACCTGAGGCTCTTATGACCTGTGAAGATCTCGAAAGTCTCACTATAAAGGTAGTGCCTCTATGTTTTTAGCGTGAAGACAACTGCTACCAGCTCTAAGTCATGGGTAGGGTAGCTATGCTCATGGGGCTTCAGTTGTCACGAAGCGTAAGCGACAACGTGACCCCGCTGCATGAGCACACCCCCTAACCCCTATGACGAAGCGTCGGTGTAAACCACGAAACCTCCACTGCTGTCTAGAATGGTAACTACAAGAGCTGAAGTCAGTCTCTCCTTCAACTCCTTAAAACACGCCTCGCACTCGTCTGTCCAGGCAAAGGGCACGTCCTTCCGAGTTAACTGGGTCATAGGACGCGCGATCTGAGAGAATCCTCGGATAAACTACCAATAGTAACCTGCCAGTCCCAGAAAGCTGCGTATCTCTGTCACTATGCATGGCCTCTCACACCTGAGTACAGCCTCAACCTTGGCGAATCCACAGCCAATCCATCTCCTGAAATCACGTGGCCCAAGAAAGTCACCTATCTCAGCCAAACCTCGCACTTGTTGTACTTCGAATACAACCTGCGTCGCCTCAAGGAATCTAGGACCATGCATAAATGTTGTCCATGCTATGCCTGATCTCACGAGTAAACGAGTACATCGTCGATGAACACCACCACAAACTGGTCTAAGTACGGCCTGAAAACACGGTTCATCATATCCATGAAGGCAGCAGGGGCATTGGTCAGCCCAAACGGCATGACCAAGAACTCGTAGTGCCCATACCGGGTACGGAAAGCTATCTTGGAGACGTCGGTCTCCTTGATCCTCAACAGGTGCTAACCTGACCTCAGATCTATCTTGGAGAACACTGTGGCGTCTCGCAACTGGTCAAAAAAGTCGTCAATACGAGGCAGTGAGTACTTGTTCTTGACAGTGACCCGATTCAGCTGTCGGTAGTCGACACAAAGTCGCAGGGTACTGTCCTTCTTCTTCACAAACAGCATAGGGGCTCCCCACGGGGATGCACTGGACCTCACAAAGCCCTTCTCCAACAAGTCCTGTAGCTATGACTTAAGCTCTCGTAGCTCAAGCAGTGCCATCCGATACGGTGCAGTAGAAATGGGACTAGTCCCCAGTACTAGTGAGATCTCAAACTCGATCTCACGCTCAGGCGATAGTCCTGGCACCTCCTCTGGGAAAACGTCGGGGTACTCACAGAGCACTGGGATACTCTGAAAGTTAGCCACGGGGCTAGGCACTACCACTACACAAGCCAAGAAGCCCTCACACCCCAAGCTCAAAAACCTCGCTGCCTGAAGCGCGGAGATGCATCTGAAACCTCCGTCCACCAACTAACCGTGAAACTCAAAGGGAGGCAACTCCGGTATGGAGAAGACGATCTTCCTCCCGAAATAGTCCACCAGGGTGTGATAGGCAGACAGCCAGTCCATCCTTAGGATCACGCCAAAGTCCTCCATCTAGATCACAATCAGGTCAACAGGGAGGTTGTGCCCCCCTATACTGACCTCGCAGTCCGTAAAGACCTCCTTGGCTACAAACAACTGGCCACCTGGGCCTCTGATCACAAACAGATCCTCTAACAGTACACTGCCCTGCCTCAAACTTACGGCAAAACTCGTAGCGACAAAGAGTGGGTGGCGCCGAAATCAAAAAGTACGTACACTAATCTGCCAGAAACGGTAACATACCTGCCACCATAGAACCCGAAGCCCTGGCGTCTCTATGCGTTAAAGCGTTGATACGCCCTTCAGCTCTCAGTGAAAACGAAGCAGCTACACTCTGGGTCGGGCGAGCAGCAGCTGGCCAATACCCTCCTCATGACTGTTGTCCTCCCCCACGTGCCTGGTGACCACGACCGCCAACTCAGCTTCCAGCGCTCGGTGCGGGGAGCATCTGCTGTGCTCCGGCCCTAGATACGCAGTCCCTCCTGATGTGGCCCGGTTGGCCACACTGGTAGCAGAGGGGTACATGACCTCCTCCCTCAGTAGGTCCCTACTGGCGTCTGGACGAGGGTCTGGGGCACCCAAAAGCCACTAGTGGCCCTACAGAACGGGACGGCTCTCCTGTAGGCGCCATGTGCCTCCTCTCCCGATGACCCTGAGAGTACTCTGGCTGGTAGGGCCTCTTCCGTCCATCGTAAGTGTCTCGCGCAGCTAGGTTGGTCTCCTCGTAAGTCATGGCCGCCTCGACCACGCGTGAGAAGGTGGGCAGCTTCAGGGGTTTGACATACCCCTGAATAGCAAGTCGAAGCCCCTCAGTAAACCTCCACAGGCTCTCCTCCTCGGTAGACACCACTGTCGAGGCTAAACATGACAGCTCCAGGAAATGTGTGCAGTACGTGCTAACCTTCATTGTCCCCTGGCGGAGAGTGTGGAACTCCCACCTCCTCTGGTCCTTCCGGGTCTAGGGAAAGTACTTCTCGCAGAAGAGAGCCACAAACTGGTCCCACGTCGGCTCTCTCCCCTCCTGGCCTATGACTACCCTCCACCACCTGTGTGCTGCGCTCTCTAGTTGGTACGTTGCAAAGGTCACGCAGCACTCCGTAGGAGGGCAAAGGGTGTCGAACACCTTCTCTATCTTCTCCAGCCAGTCCTCTGCCTCAGACGGGCTCGCATCCCTCTTGAAGAAGGGGGCTTTAGCTTCCGAAACTGTTCGAAAAGCATGTAGTGTAGCTACAGCGGGGGAACAGGCACGCCTCCAGGCAAGGAGGGCTCATGCTCAGAAGTGTCAAAGGGTAGTGGGGGTGGTGGAGGATCACCCCCTCCCCCTCCTGCTCGTCCGACGCTGCGACGATCTCGCTGTCCCACCGATGACTCAGCCTCCACGTCCTCAGGGTGAGGTGCCCGAGGAGGCTGCTGGAGCTCCTCCCGCACGATGTCTCTCATCAGCTAGGCGAGATCCTGGGCCTGAATGCCCAGGAGGAGGGGTGGGGTCAACCGGAGCCTTAGGTCCGACACGTTCGCCCCTCCGACCTCGTCCATGGCCATGACCACGGCCTGCCTTGGGAACTCCTTGACGAGGCATCTCCTGCAAGGAGATGCAAGAGATAAAACAAGAGTTGTCAACGATACCGGATTACGTCGATAAAAAGACTCAGAAACGAATACCAAAGCAATATGTTGTGATGGATATCCTAGTTATATGCACGCGAGTGGTTATTCTCAGACCAATTGGTTCATTTCTCGGAACGACCTTGCTCTGATACCATCTTGTTACGACCCGGTTCCCAAATCCCTACTAGATTCGAGACTGGCTCACCTCGACTAATCCCAAGACCTAGTCGTCCAACGAGAAATAATCAAAAGCAGGAAATAAACCACATTCACACATGCAATGTAACTAAGCATAAGAAAAAACGAGACGCAAAGGAACAACAGAGCTAAAAGTCTCAACAATGTAATACATGCCATCACAACAACACAGCGGAAAGGAAGACAGAAAGTAACAGGAACAGTAAAATAGATGTCTATTACTCACTACAACAGCAAAAAGCTAAAGGGCTGGAAAGAAATGACTACGGCTGGGCTCGGTTGGGCCCAGCACCCTCTGCAGTCAGAAACTTGGGCTGCTCAACTCCTAGTTCTGAACAAGGTTACGAAAAGACAGAGTCAGCAAACGCTAAGTAGAATGGTGTTTACATTATTTATGTGCAAATAAAGTAAAACAAGCAGGTAGATTTTATTCTCATTTCTATTTATCTCATCTATGTATTTCTAATTCATTTATTTCACAAAGGATCCAAGTATTTCTTGATCTTGCTTGTTCCTCGTGGGAACGATCTTAACTACAGTCTTTTCCGTGGAGTAGAAGGTACGCGTGGTGCTCTCCTGGCTAGGAGAGTCCCCCGCGGTAGTTCTACACCCAGTCAACCACCCCAAAGTCACTGTCGCGAACGTAGAGGTAACTACAGCACGTGTGGTAAGCGCACGGGTAGCTACCCTGCACTGGCACGCGGTCAGTCATTTCCGCTAGCAGGTATGCCTAAAGTACAGCACGGAACAGTATAGGGCCTTGCCCTCTCAAAACAGGATTCTCACCCCTTAGAACCAAACAGGAGTCTCGCCCCTCCACAGTCCGTGTACCCTTGTCTGACTACCCCAGTTTGCCCAGAGGGCCTAAAAAGTCGGTGTAGGTTGGCTAGTCTTAACCCCGGGCCCTGTGGGGTGGCTAGTTCCCTCCCTACACTAGTAGCACACCTCGGTACTACGTACGCGAGGGCCCAATAGGAGTCGGTGTAGAGTGACCAGTCCTACCCTGGGGTCTCAACCCAAGGGGTGGCTGGCTCCCCATCTACACCAAAAGGGACAGTTGCTCTCCTTAGTATCGTGTACACAAGGGCCAGCTCACTTCCCGTCTACATACTAGATTTCCTTTCATACACAAGAGTTCTATTCCTAATTCCTCGTAGGGTTCATGCTCATATTCATCTCATTATCAATATCCAGATCACACTATCCAATTCTCAATTTTCCATTACATACAGGCAGCTCGTGTTTCCATGTCTAAAATAGTATCTCATAATTACACTAATACCATTGCTAGCAATTTAATTTAAGCATGCATCTCAAGTAAACAGTACAGCTCAAAACAGGCTCATACATCTCTACCCTAGGGTTCATTCCTCATCCTAGAGTTTAATCCAATTATTCCAACAAGCACATTCTTATTTAAATATTAACAACTGAATTAAACCACTCTACCGGGTATCACGAGAGTAATGGGGGCTTGCACTGCAGATCTCGTCATCTCCGCAGGCCCTGAACATGCCACCGGCTGGTAACCTGTACCAGCGACTAATTTACATCAGATGAGCTCAAAACAGTAGGTACTCAACACGAACACGTAGAGAAACTCGAGGGGAAAACAACGGTACTTCGTTTGTGGAAATCCGATTTCGTTTGGGCCCTGAACGGGCCAAAAAACACGGTTACTATCCAAAATTAGATGACTGGGACTAGTCCTAGATGTCTTAAAAGACGTCAGATCTTACCTCCCACTTCCTGCGGCTACCTCAGACGTCCAGACTCCTCTGCAACCGTCTGAGGAGAGTTCCAGATGTCTCACCTCCCTCTCAGTCGTCTGGGAGGGCCGTCGGACATCAGGCAATGTGGTCAAACGTCTAAAAGTGCCTGGAAAGGCTCACCGCGCACCTTTACAATGCCCTACACCTGCGTACAAAACGCAGACCTATTATCAGCTAGACATTCCTGCGCTACGGCCTGCATGGCGGAAAGTAGTGCAGGAAAACATGTACCTCCACGTGATAGTATGCTTCTAGACGTCCGGCTTTAGTTCCGGATGTCCTGATTCCTCTACAGACATCTGGTCGACCCTCCAGAAGTCTAATACTAGAATTTTCCAGTACTAGAACCTCCTCTGCGACGCTGCCTTCCTCGCAGTGTCGCCCGCAGCACTCCTTAGCAGATGCAAAGGGACGGGAGGTTGCCTCCCCGAGCCCCTCCTCCTCATGCGCGTGCCCGCCGTCGCTCGCGTGAGCTCCTCCGAGCTCCCGCATGAGCCCCGCCGAGCTCCTTTGGCCTCGATCCTCCCTTCACGTTCTTCCTTCCTCTCCCTCTCCCTCTTGTTCTCCCTCGCTTACCCTCTCTCTCTCTCTCGCTCTCCCTCCTAACCCTCACCACAGCTGCACAAGGATGACGACTGGAGGTGGTGGTGGCTAGTGGAGAGTGTCGTGGGGGAGGGGAAGGGGGTGTTTAAATAGAAGGGGATTAGGGTTTAAGGGTGAGGGGTATGAAGGAGAGAGAGAAGATCAGTGCGCCGCCCGCACACAGAGCGAAAGAACGCACGATATCTTCCCACTTTCGGACGTCCATACATATGCCCAGATGTCTGACTGGCACTCCAGACATCTTATCTGACTAAAAGGGCACCGGGTCATTTCACTATCTACCCCAAGATTCCTTCCTTGATTTTGAAGGTTGAGAGTACTTCTAAAGCTTTAATTGAATACTTATTTCAGGGATGAGGATTTTTTGTTTGAAATGTACTTATATTTTATCTTTCTTTATATTTTATATTTTTTATTTTTAATGTATTCTCCTTACAGGCTCTTTTTATAATAATTTCATTTGGGATCAATAAATTTAGAATAGCTGGAGCCCCTATGTTTTGAGATTGTTAAAAATAAACGGTTAATGAATCGTGTTATAGATTTTTTTTATTCTTTGACTCTAATTTAGGTACAATTTGATTATAAGATCAATTTATAAATAAGTACCCGATGGGTAGATAGACCCCTCATGGGTAGATGAGTATGGGCATGGATTTTGTAAATCGGTATAGGTATAGATTTAGCCAAATCTGACCTGAATCCGACCCATTTGCATCCCTAATAGTGGTGGTGTGATTAGATTGTGTAGAAGGTTATTGGGAAGGGGCAAAAGTTTGGAGGTAGAGGATGAAAATCCCCTAGAGATGTAGCTTGCAAAAATGAGGATCCATATTTGGAAAAAGAATTTATTGACATCCAATTCGGAAATGGATGTAAAGTTGAGGATCCTTCTTGTAAATTACTTAATAATATTCCATTAGAGCTTTCTATGCTAGTTAGCTTGTTGAATGTCAAGTACAAAATTCACCTTTCATTTCATTTAAAAGTGTAAAAAATTACCTCAAAGAGGAGGTGCCTCACGAGCAACATGAGGAAGGTCAAAGTTAATTCCACGAATGTGTGGATACTTTGATACAATCATATGGATACACACTCCGAAGCCTCCTGTTACGACCCGAATCAGGCTCCCTACGGAACCCAAGAATGGCCCGCCTCGACTAAATCCCAAGACCCAGTCGTCCAACGAGAAATAGCCAAATGCATGAGACATACCACGACCGCACATTAAATGTAACTAAGTAAAATAAATAATAGGTAGTAACGGAAAAATAGAATAGAATTCCAAAAGTACAACGTGCCACAGGTGGAGAATAACGTTCACTAACATAGCCATCACAACTAAAGTAAAGAGGCATAACAAAACATGCTCCAACATACTAGAGATACTCACTAACAGTAACTGAAGTCCCTGAAACGAAAAGAGGAAAAAACAAACTACTGCTGGACTCGACTGGGCCCAGCACTCTGTGCAACCGGTGGTACTGGTTGCTCAACTCCCTAACCTAAACATGTTTACATATATCTGTGGTCAACTAATGCTGAGTAGAGTGGCACATAAGAACATTAAATACATTTAAATATGAAAGAAAAGCAATAAGTCATTCATGCATATTCCAGTTACTCATTATCAT
The DNA here is from genome assembly GCA_037157565.1 of Thalassia testudinum. Classification (NCBI taxonomy): domain Eukaryota; kingdom Viridiplantae; phylum Streptophyta; class Magnoliopsida; order Alismatales; family Hydrocharitaceae; genus Thalassia; species Thalassia testudinum. Next base: position 83,048,318 of record JAZHRO010000013.1, on the reverse strand, counting down.
CTATTTTTGTTTATAGTACCCCATGTGTTTAATTGTTTGCATATTCTAATAAGGGTCCATATCATTATTTAATCCACGTGTTCCCTAAGGGAACGATCTTGATGCAGTTTTCCTGTGATATAGGATGTATACGTGGCACTCTCCTAGCCAGGAGAGTACCCCAAGGTAGTCCTACACCCGGTCTACCACCTCGAAGTCATGGTCGCGATGTAGCAGTGACTACAGCACATGCGATAAAAGCATGGGTAGCTATCCCGCACTAGCACGCGATCAATCCTTTCCGCTAGCGGATACACCCAAACGTACAGCGTAGAACAGAACATGGGCCGCACCCCTCAACAGTCTGCATACCCTCGCCCGACTATCTCGATTTACCTAGTGGGCCTAACAAGAGTTGGTGTAAGGAGGCCAATCCTAACCCCGGGTCCCAACCCAAGGGACGACTATCTCTCTCTCCCTGCACGAAAGTGACGGTAGCTCTCCTCGATACCATGTACACGAGGGCCAGCTCACTTTCCATACCCAAGTCCGAATAACCAATCAACATGACCGTAGGCAGCATGTTCCATCATACATCAGATATCCATATCACTATACTTCGATTCATTTCCTAGTTCTCCGTAGGGTTCATGCATAGTACTCATCTCATTTCATTACATGACATGTATCTTTATCACATTCAAGTTTCTAATTCTTATAGTAGGTAGCTCGTGAATTCACAGGATAAGCAATCATCACATCATTTTAAATATTTCATTTCTCACAGCAGGGGATTTAACAACATGCATTCTTAGATTCATAACAAGCGAGGTTCAAGTAATGTACATACATCATTCTCATCCATAGGGTTCATCTCATATCCTAGGTTTCAAGCAAATATTTCTAAGTTAACATGCACTTTAATAAATTAAGTCACAGAAGTAGAGAGGACCACTCTACGAAAGTGTACGAGTGGTATGGGGGCACGAACGGTGGATCCCGATATCTCTGCAGGTCCCATGTGCACCACAAACTAGAGATCTATTCCAGACAGTTGGTCAAACCAAACATTAACATCATTGACTATTATCCTAGTGTGTCAAACAAGCTCAAAATAATATGGAAACGACCCTAATACATAGGAAACTCTGAAAGAAAACCTAACGGTACTCTGCTTGCACAAAATCGACTTCGTTTGGGCCCTGAACCGACCCAAACATGCGCACCCTAACCAAAATCCGATGTCTGGGGTGAGTCCCATACGTCTTAAGTGAGCTCAGGAACTCACCTTGCATTCCTACGTTAGTTCCCGTCATCTACTACCCCTCACAGCCGTCTGAGGGTGCTGGATCGACTTGGTTTCGTCTTTATGTTTATTATGGTCATTGTGGTATATGACAAAACTGTTACCAGCTTAATACAAATTTATTACTCGAAATGACAAGTTTCCCGAGGTCGAACTCAGGGAGCAACTATAATTCTAGAAACATATAAATTCACAATATAAGGTTTTACAAAAATTAAGAGATAGAGAGAGAGGGAGAAAAAGTTCTCTTTTGTTGGCTTCCTCTTCTTCTCTCTTTCTCTTCTCTTTTCTTCTTCTCTTGCAGCTGCTTCTTCTCTTTCTTCTTTCTTTCTGCTCTGGCCGTTTCTCTTCTTCTTCTTTCTTCTTTTCTTCTTCTGCCTGCCTTTTCTTTCTTTCTTCTCTTCTTCTTCTTCTCTGCTTCCTTCTTTGCGGCAGTGTCTTCTTTCCTCTTTTTCTTCTTTCTGCTCTGGCCTGCCTTCTTCTTTTCTTCTTTCTTTGCTCTGGCCACTGCCCTTCCGTCGTCTGACTTGGTGCTTAGATGACTTAACTATGGGTTTGCTACAGTGCGTCTTCTTTTCTTCTTCTTCAGCTCCTCTCCTTCCTTTCTTCTTCCCTGTGCACACACACAAGGGTCAGTGCAAAACCTACCCTACCCCTGCCTCGCGTCTCTCTTTCTCTCTGAACCTCTCTTAGGAATGCTCTCCTAGAGCCGGGTATCCGGGTTCGGGTAGCGCGCCCGGGACCAGGCCCATCGGCATGCGGTGGTGGGCGAGGAGTGCTTGGTCTGGTAGTCAGATCCGGCCTAGACTCGCGGTGCGTGAGAGCGGGCAAGGGCGGGCAAGCGCGTGGCGCGTCGCGTGCGTGTGAGGGACCTGACCCCTGTGTATCGAAGGCAAACAGCCCGATACACTTTTGCAATTTAAGTGTGGGTGCGCGGCCGCACACTTACGAGGTGGGACTAAAGTCCCACCTCCAGATTGCGCGTCTCCAGGTGAGGGAGTTGCTACCTATTGGGGTAGCTGCGAGGCTCGCGACCCAAATCGCAAGCTTGGGCGCCTTCGCAGAGTCAATCCGCACTACCTGGGACTCGCGCCTGGGCTGGAGAAGGCCTGGAGCTGCGAGTGAAGGAGCTGCAGCAGCTCAACAATGGCGGTGAGGGGGTGCTGACCTGAAAATACAGTGACGGTCTCTCGGCCAAGTCAGATAACGTGGGAAGCTTCGCCGAAGTGCGGCGAAGGCAGTGCGGTGGTCGGCGAGGCGTGAGAGTGCTTGTGGAGGTGGACCTAGGTCAGACTGTGTGCGTGAAGATGGGTTTGTTCGGGGGGTGGTTGGGCGGTGATTGGCAGTGAATGGAGAGGGGGGAATGATTGAGTGGAGTGAGGGGGAGCCTCTGGGTTGGTCGGCGAGGGAAGAGGTGGTCTGTGGAAGTGGAATGGACTCGCTGGAGAACGTGACCGAAGATGGGGAAGGTGGTGATGGACAGTGGCGGTCGGGTGGTTGAAATGGCAAATTAGGAGGGGGTAAATACAAGAGAGAGAGAGAGGAAAAGTTCTACCTATTTACTCGACGAAGGGGGAGAGGGAGGCGTCCGGCTCATACCTACCGGAGCTGAGGACGAAGATGCCCAGGAGGAGGTTATCGGCGACGAGGAAGGGATCTGAGGACGCCAGCTGGTACGGCCTAACGTGGACGACGGGGCAGAGTGAACTCTGCTGCAGGTATGGCAGCAGAGCGACGAGGAGGAGGAGGAGAAGATCGCTGGAAGCTCGGGCTGCCTGACCGGAGAGGGAAGAGACGAAATGTAGGGTGTTTCTCCGCCAGACGAAGCTTGAAGGAGACGGCAGACCTTGCCGCTCCTTATAAAGGCCTTGGCGAGGAGAGGGGACCGAGGAGGCAACGTGCCTGCCTCGCCGGAGAGTGGCCAGAAAGGATACCCATGCCTTTCGTGCATTCGCACGAGAGGCATGGTCGGTTATAGAGGGCAGGGGAGGGTCCTTGCGACAGAGGATGTCGCAGGGAACACCCCGTCTGTTCTAGAGGACGGCCACCCTAGAATTCCTTTAGGTGACTTTATAGATCGACCTGCTAACTGTAGTGTCACCTTAGTTAGTTTTAGCTCAGATTCTTCTAGGTGGTTAAGTAAGGATGTGGGTATCAGATTTATGGAAGCACCTAAGTCTAGCAATGCTCTATTAAACTGGGTTTCACCTATTTTGCAGGAAATCAGGGGAGTACCTGAATCTTTTGCCTTGAGTGGGAGTCTGCTTAGGATTACAGAGCTGGCTTGCTCTGACAGTACAATTGGACTCCCACTCTTGGTTCACGGCTTACGCTGAGGTGCACACACATTCTTTAAGAATCATGCGTAAGCCGATACGTGGCAAATTGCATCCATCAAGGGGATGTTTATTTGGACCTGCTCAAAGAGCTTGACCAGGTCCTCCTCTAGTGCCACGGGCTTGGTTGTCTTCTTGCCCTTGGTCAAGGCCTTGGGAAATGGAACCTTGGTTGGTTCTTCTAGGATAGGTCCAGGTCTTTGATCTGGGATAGGGATAGGAACATCCTGGATTACTGTCCTAGGGTTTGGATCACTACCAGGCTTGGAGTGGTCTGGATAAGGTGGATCTTGGGTCTCCTTACCACTACGGGTGGTTACAGAATTTAGTCCTGCCTGGTTTTGGTTAGGGTTTGATAGGATGGGTTGCTGCTGATAACCCGCATAAAAAGTGGAAGCCTCCATCCCGTCAGGTGAAGGAATAGAGGGGGCCTGATAAGCCATGTGTGCTTAGCCCGGGTTTGGGTTCATAACGCACCGCTGGGTCGGCACGTTATTCGGGTTAGGAAGAGGTTGAGAAGGAAGTGTCCCTGGTTGGTGAGAATTTGCCAACTGGGCCAGTTGGTTTCGAACCACTGTAAGTTCGTCCTTGTGTTATTTTTGAATAGCCGCATTCGTTCTTTGAATGTCAGCCAGAGTCTGAAGGATGAGGGACATTTGGTCTTGGTTTGGCCCTGATGGATAAGTTGGGTTGGGCCGAGGCTGAGGCGGCTAGTAAGGACGAGATGATTGTGGACGGGGCTGAAAGGGTGGTCTTTGTGTTTGGGAATTTCCTGCCCACTGGAAGTTAGGATGGTTTCGCCATCCAGGATTGTAGGTATTGGAAAATGGATCATTCTGGATGGTGTTGAGGTCCTCGCAGGTATGAGGAACCTCCAAAGAGTCAGAGAATAGGGGAGTGGAATTCCCCTTGCTAGTATAGAAAGGATTGGAGGATCCTCCGATCCGAGAATCAAATGGGGATGGATACGGATCCATCCCAGGAGAAGGTCGGTGGAGAATGTTTTGCACAGTCGCCCATGTGGAAGGAAGCTATGCAAAAGAATTATGCGTAGAGGTGGCTCGCTGCAAGTGCTGAGTCAGCTCATCCACCTTCTTCTCAATGCTAGAGACCTTGTCCAATCGACTGGCCATCAATTCCAGGTCGACTGATGCGGACAGCCCTGCGTCTCATGTGCTCCCCTAAGGTTCATCGATGCGCAGGTATTCGTCCTGTCGAATAATCCCATAGAGTCATTATTGATGGAGTTCTCGCACATATTTTTGAGAATCTCCCACACGGTGTCCTCATGTTGACCCATGATATTCCCTCCGCAAGTTGCATTGACGAAAAGCCTAATATTTCACGGAGTCCCTGGTAAAAAGACTGGACTTGTTTCCATTTAGGAACTCCGTGATGGGGGCACTTTCTCATGAGATCCTGAAAGCGATCCCATGCCTCATGGAGAGGTTCTCCCATTTGCTGCGTGAAGTGGGTAATTTGATGGCACAAGGCATTGGTCCGACCAACGGGAAAGAACTTCTTCAAGAACTCAGACTGAAGTTCCTCCCAATTGTTGATCGGCCGGGTCTATGTTTAGTACCAATGAACGGCCTTGTCCATAAGGGAGAAGGAGAACATCTTCATGAGGAGAATATCCCGATTTTGTGCATCTGACCCAAAAGTCTAGGCCAGATGCTTTAGTTGTTTTATGTGCTGGAAGGGGTCTTCAAAATTAAGCCCATGAAATTTAGGTATGGCATGAATCATTTTGGGCTTTAATTTAGAATCAGGTCCTCCAGTCGGGATTCTGACTCGAGGCTCAATAGCCACCACAGCAGGATTATAATAGTTCCGCATCATGGGACGCTGCGGTGGGTGCATGAAGTTTTGGAAGAGGTCATTGAGTTGCTGGAGCTGGTGCTCCAGATTGTTCTCTTCCTCAACTGGCTAAGCCATTGTGGAAGAAGAAGGTGAGTTGGGTTCGGAGTCGGAGGAGAGGTCAATGTGAAGTGTTGATTGCACAAACAAGGGTACTGAGGCTCGGCCTCGAGGAGAGTGAATTTCTAAAGGAGGTTTCAAGGACCTCCTACCAAACATACACTGATGGAGAGGATGAGTTTAGCAAGTGCTGGACCCAATCAAGACACCCAAAATGTTGGGTGACTATAGAGGTGCGGGGCAGATGGACCCCTTGATCGAAAGATCGTCCACCTAAGAATTACCTGGGTAGCCAGAGAGGGTGAGTCCCGCGATGACCCCAACACGGTAGAGCGTCCCCACGGGTTACAGTGTTTCCCCCACCCGACCTCTCTTGTCACTGAGATTCCAGGTAGACCAGAATGTGGATCTTGACCTCTTAAGTCTACCACTTTTAGTTAAGATCAACGTGCTTGGGTTTTCACTTGAACTTTAGCCTTTTGAGTGCAAAGAGTGACCTAAGTTGATGGTTGGTTGACCCAACGGGTCAACTTCACCTGCTAGTTCCTTTGAGAGCTTATTAGGTCTTGTCTTTTAGGGTTCAAGTATTTTTAAGAGCCAAATTGCTTAGGGTTTCTTTGAATAAGTATTTTCAATAAATAGCTTAGGCACACTTCTTTTGGGATTTCTCAATTCTTGCTTAAGAAGTGTGTCTCTAAAATCCTAATTTTGAATCTTATGTTGGCTCTACTTGGTCCAATTAGCTTTTTTTTGATTTGGTAATTAGGGCTCAGGCAAGAAGGTGTTAGCCCTAAATACCCTTAATAGTGTGTGCAAGAATAGTGGGTTGAAATTGAAAACATGCAGCTTTGATGATTTACTAGGTATGGAAGACAGGTTACACCTATATTGCTTGTTCTTTCTTTTTCTTCCTCTTTAGAATTTAGGAGTTAAAATGAGAGGATAGAAAATTACCTGTCCTCGGAGTGGTTGTTGTGCGGGTGCTTGTTGTTCTCTTGATTTCCTGTGCCTGCACACAAAAGAGAAGCGATTAATAGAAACTCAAAAATAGAGAATTTATGGCTTCTAGAATAGCCGTTGCTCCCCGGCAACGGCGCAAAAAATGCTGGATCGGCTTGGTTTCGTCTTTATGTTTATTATGGTCGTTATGGTATATGACAAAACCGTTACCAGCTTAATACAAATTTATTACTCAGAATGACAAGTTTCCCGAGGTCAAACTCATGGAGCAACTATAATTCTAGAAACATATAAATTCACAATATAAGATTTTACAAAAATTAAGAGATAAAGAGAGAGGGAGCAAAAGCTCTCTTTTGTTGGCTTCTTCTTCTTCTCTCTTTCTCTTCTCTTTTCTTCTTTTCTTGCAGCTGCTTCTTCTCTTTCTTCTTCTTTCTTTCTGCTCTGGCCATTTCTCTTCCTCTTCTTCTTTCTTCTTTTCTTTTTCTGCCTGCCTTTACTTTCTTCTCTTCTTCTTCTCTGCTTCCTTCTTTGCGGCAGTGTCTTCTTTCCTCTTTTTCTTCTTTCGGCTCTTGCCTGCCTTCTTCTTTTCTTCTTTCTTTGCTTTAGCCACTGCCCTTCCGTCGTCTAACTTGGTGCTCAGACGACTTAACTATGGGTTTGCTACAGTGCGGCTTCTTTTCTTCTTCTTTAGCTCCTCTCCTTCCTTTCTTCTTCCCTGCGCACACACACAAGGGTCAGTGCAAAACCTACCCCTACCCCTGCCCCGCGTCTCTCTTTCTCTCTGAACCTCTCTTAGGAATGCTCTCCCAGAGTTGGGTATTCGGGTTCGGGTAGCGCGCCCGGGACTAGGCCCACCGGCGTGCGGTGGTGGGCGAGGAGTGCTTGGTCGGGTAGTCGGATCCGACCCAGACCCGTGATGAGTAAGCGCGGGCGAGGGCGGGCGAGCGCATGGCACGCCATGTGCATGTGAGGGACCTGACCCCTGTGTATCGAAGGAAAACAGCCCGATATACTTTTGCAATTTAAGTGTGGGCATGCGGCCGCACACTTACGAGGTGGGACTAAAGTCCCACCTCTAGATTGCGCGTCTGCAGGCAAGGGAGTTGCTGCCTATTGGGGCAGCTGCGAGACTCAAGACCCAAATCGCAAGCCTGGGCGCCTTCGCAGAGTCAGTCCGCACTACCTGGGACTCGCGCCTGGGCTGGAGAAGGCCTGGAGCTGCGAGTGAAGGAGCTGCAGCAGCTCAACAATGGCGGTGAGGGGGTGCTGACCTGAAAATACAGTGACGGCCTCTCGACCAAGTCAGATAACATGGGAAGCTTTGCCGGAGTGCGGCGAAGGCAGTGCGGTGGTCGGCGAGGCGCAAGAGTGCCTGTGGAGGTGGACCTAGGTCAGACTGTGTGCGTGAAGATGGGTTTGTTCGGGGGGTGGTTGGGCGGTGATTGGCAGTGAATGGAGAGGGGGGAACGGTTGAGTGGATTGAGGGGGAGCCTCTGGGCTGGTCGGCAAGGGAAGAGGTGGTCTGTGGAAGTGGAATGGACTCGCCGGAGAACGTGACCGGAGATGGGGAAGGTGGTGATGGACAGTGGCGGTCGGGTGGTTGAAATGGCAAATTAGGAGGGGGTAAATACAAGAGAGAGAGAGAGGAAAAGTTATACATATTTACTCGATGAAGAGGGAGAGGGAGGCGTCCGGCTCGTACCTACCAGAGCTGAGGACGAAGATGCCCAGGAGGAGGTTATCGGCGATGAGGAAGGGATCTGAGGACGCCAGCTGGTACGGCCTAGCGTGGACGACGGGGCAGAGTGAACTCTACTGCAGGTAGGGCAGCAGAGCGACGAGGAGGAGGAGGAGAAGATCGCCGGAAGCTCAGGCTGCCTGACCGGAGAGGGAAGAGACGAAATGTAGGGTGTTTCTCCGCCAGACGAAGCTTGAAGGAGACGGCAGACCTTGCCTCTCCTTATAAAGGCCTTGGCGAGGAGAGGGGACCGAGGAGGCGACGTGCCTGCCTCACCGAAGAGTGGCCAAAAAGGATACCCATGCCTTTCGTGCGTTCGCACGAAAGGCATGGTCGGTTGCAGAGGGAAGGGGAGGGTCCCTACGACAGAGGACGTCGCAGGGAACACCCCGTCTGTTCTAGAGGAAGGCCGCCTTGCCCTGCACGGCGCCATCTTCCGCACAAGGTCGCCGGAGGTATGGCACTGCGCAGAAATGGCAGGGGGGACCGTTCTGCAAAGAACGACGAGAAGTTAGGGGGTTGAACGCAAGGGTTTCAAAAGATAAGGGTCAAAAAGTAAATTAAGAGGACCAATTTGTAAAGTTTGTCAAGATGGTCTTTTCTTAGGCCCAAATTTTTATACCAGACTAATTTGAACCTAAGGATTTTAATGGTGAAATTTTATTTGAGGTTGGACCATGTTTGGCCGGTCAATTTGCGTAAAAATCCAAATTAAGTTATAAATTGGGCATGGTTCTTATTTTAGGTCAAAATAGGTTGCAAAGGCCAAATTGAATGTTCTAAACCCTAGGGAATTTTTTCTATGAATTTTAGAGGGTTTAGTTGATTTTTATCCTACCTCGAACCTCGTGAATTAAAGTGGATTTGTTTTAGGGTTACAGATGTCATTTAATTCCTAGAAGTTGCTATAACCCTTTTCAGATCAGATCATCCCACTTCCCTCCTTGTTAAGCTTGTTTGACCTGTGTTTGAATCCTTAATTACCCTGTTTGCATACTGCATTGGTGAAACTGCAGTTTTACCCCTTATGGTTTGTTTTATTCTTTAACTCAGAATTCTCTGAGTTAAGCCTCTCTTTAGGTCTTGTAGGAGCTTTTTCACACATATTTGGATTAGATTGTGCTAGTTAGGGTTCATGATGAGAGGGGTTTACCAGACATCTGGCACTACGCCCGGTCATCTGAGAGTGTAGTCGAACATCTGACAATGCTTCCAGACGTCCTAAAGTGCCTCGAATGCCACGCCAACGTGCCTTCCCAACATCTCTGGCACCTGCACACACACGCGCAGTAAAGCACGACACCTTAACACTACCATAGTATGCATGCACAACACAGAGTTCGAGCAGAGAAATGCCTCGACACTCTGCATGCTATCAGACGTCTTGAGCTCCCCCCAGACGTCCGATGACCCTTTCAGACGTCTGGCGAATGTCGTAGACGTCTGAAATTGCGGAAAAATGATGCCCGTAGAACCTCCTCGCGAGCTCTCCTCTCACGCCTGGAGCTGCAGTAGCTTCCCGCAATGGCGCCGCAGCCACCTTAGGCCCTTACGATGCCCTCCCTCCTAAGCTCCTCCAGCCGCTCCTCCTGCTCCCCGCCCTCCCTCTCCTTTTCCCTCACTCACGCCGACTGCAGGGAAAATGAAGGAGAAGGTGGAGGGGAAAAATGGGTGCCGTTGGGGGATGGAGGGAGTAGAGGAGGGGGGTGTTTTATGGGGGAGTGGGGTATGGTGTGGTATGGGGGTAGGGTAAGGTGGGTATGGTGTGGCGGTAAGGTGGGTGAGTTGTAGGGTCGGGGTTAATTGCGACTTTGGCCCTGCAAAATCGCTCCTTACCCACGGAGCCTACAAAGCAAGTTCCAAGGGGTTTAAAATTGCGTTAAACCCCTCTAGAAATCAAAAACTCCTCACGGGATCCTCTGGTGCACAGAAAAATTATGAGAAAACCCAAACGACCCTTGGGAAGGGTCATTTCACCTCCCCCAACGTCCACCAATGTCTTCACTTCTTCAAGTCCCATGTAGACATTGAATGGGCTTCTTCCTTCCATTACTGCCTCTTTAATATGACACCTGATTTTTATTCAAATAAATGATTACCATCACATAAGGGTCTTTTTCTTTGACATTACACAACTATCCTCTACTATCTTGGTTGAAGAGCCTCCTCTTTTACTTATATTTTTATTTTTTTTATTGGATTTTAGATCTTATTTAGTTATAAGATCTCAATTAATCTCACTCCTTGGCATTCAACTTACCTAATATTGTTCATTTGCAATGTCATATTTTGGAACAAAGAATGTAACAAGCACTTATAACTTTATTTAGACCACACTTATAAACATTGAAAAATGAGGGGGTAATTTTAATATAAATAATCTATAGAGTAATTACTAAAAGCTAGCAAATTATTAGTTCTTACATATTTGACCATAAAATCCTTGGAAAAGATGCAAACAGTTCAATCCAAACTATATTTACATACATATCACAAAAACATCTATGTGCTCGTTCACATGACCATCACATGGACTAAATAATTTACATAATTATGTGGACTAAATATTTCCTCAAATGGACTAAATATCTATTTGCTTGAAGAGAGCATGTAGGGCTTTCCCCTTGACAATGTACTCATTACAGTCGCCGCCAAACCCTCCCCCTCCGTCACTCTTGTCCTCTATCTTGCTTCCTCTCCTCCCTCACACACACTCTTTCCTCCTTCCTTACTCTTGTTCTCACCTTCTCTCACCCTTTCTTTATCTCTTAACAATGAGTAGTAGCAACCACCCTATGTGACAGCACAAGCAACAAGGTGACAAAGCGTGGCAACTAGTACTACCAGAGAGAGTGCATGCATGCAACTATGTGTAGCAAAGTAGCAGCAACAAGATGGGAATGTTGATTTGTAACTAGACCCGATTAATGGGTTGGGCCACCACCTGCTTAGCCCACTCATCGGCTAAGGTTGGGTTTAAAAAATTAGGCTTCTGTACAACCCATCTTCACCTTCTGACTAATTTTTCTATATGAGGATTTTGATTAGTCGCTTTTGACAGCCAACCAACTAAATTGATTAGTGATCTTACAGTATATGCTTGGTTCTCTTATGTGGAATTACTCCCTTTGAATCTTCTAACTTGACTTTTCTCTCCCTCGTCAATATTGATACCATAAATTATAATGTTTCTAAAAGAATATTGAAATTCCACAACATATCCCAAAATCGTTTTAAGTAGTCTCTGCAAAAAAAAATCTCAAAATCGACTCCCACCATGTGGAGGTCTGACCAGGGCAGGAAGCATAATGTGCAGAGGAAGATGCGGGGTTCGTGATACGAGGAAGGGTGTGAAATGAAGTCGGGTATATATATATATATATATATACTAGTGGATTGGTCGTGCTTCGCAACGATAGTACAAATATCTGTGTGGAAAAATCATATTTATTTTTAAGGAAAAAATTAATGAAGGAAAATTGTCATTGAAAGTTCACACTGAGATAGATGAAATTACTTAAAATTTATCAGTGTCATCGGGTATTTTTTACTTGTTAGAAATATAATTTGAAATCATTGTTTTAAAACTTAGGTCCAATTAGTTGATTCAATCAAAAATAGATACCTTTCAAATTGGATTGATCAATTCAAGCATTGAAAGCTAAAATTAATGTGAATCAATCAAAATTGGATGGGACTGATCGGTTAATTAAACTATCATTTGATTTGACCATTCTTTTTAGAATTTAAAAAAAAATTTAAAAGAAAAATACACGTGACTTTAAAATTTAAAAATAAAGAGTTAAATATTTATGTGTTCTTCAAAATTAGACTCTCAATTTTAATTATATATTTTATTTTTGTTTAATTTTTGCTAAAAGTGTTTATTTTAGTGTAATTAAAGTTACAAAGTAATTTTTCCTATTATCTTCACTAATTGTTTATTGAATATTGATTTAACCTGGTTGAACCCAATTAAATTAATATAAATTAAATAAAAAATTTTACGATTTGATTTTTTCTATTTTTTTCATATATTGACGTCATTCAATCGGTAAATATTACTAATTGAATCACTAAAAAATTAAATCAACACTTGATTGACTTAATGATTGATTTAATTTTTAAAATATCATTTGAAACATATATAAATAATTATTATTTTAAAACTCCTTTCCAACGATTCAAATGTAACAAATTTTAATTACGTTACACATACTATTCAACAAATAATAGCCTTATATAATAGTTAGTAAGAGATTGATTACAGTCAAAATCAAATAAATGAAGTTGCTAATTTCTTTGAATCATTTCCATGATTTCTAGAAATTGTTGGTAACTAAAAGTGGACTTTCAAAGAAAATCTACCCACTATTGAATAAAAAATAAAAAATTTAATAAAAGATGTGATAAGTAATCAATAAAACATCTAGATCTTTGTTTAAATTAAAAATAACACTTCATTCTCATGACTCTTATTTTCTCGTTTATTTTACTATTATATTGATTTGAATTGCATAAAAAGATAAAATACAATAACAAGAATAGATTTATTGAATAACCCTCCAACGTTATCACGTCTCTCATCCTTCGCACTTACTCCACAACACCCTCCAACGTTATCACGTCTCTCATCCTTCGCACTTATTCCACAACACCCTCCTCATTCCAATATTTATATCACAAATATATTTTCTTTGCCAAACACCATTGAAGTTGTAAATGTAAGGTGGTGAGATGGAAAGAGGAGTGCGTCGTTTGGCGGGTGAGACAAAGAAGAAGAAGAGTGAGGCGGACGCTGCCTCTTTTTTTTAGTTGACCCGGAATCCTTTTCGGTCAAATCGAAGGTGAGGTCACATCACCTTTAAGCGAAAATAAATCCAATCCATTGATTAGATCTGATGGTTGTCGTCAAGGGATCCTCTTAACTGATCTCAACTCAGACACAAACAAATATCGATCAAGTTATTCCTTTTCCTCCGATAGCATTGTTACTTTACTAGTTACGTGATCTTTAATTTAATTTTAGGGATTGATGCTTAGCTAATTCCATTTCCTTTCCTGATATATATAGGATTGGATTTTCATTTTCTTTTCTTTTCTTTTTTTTTCCTTTTTTCTTTCTTCTAAATCTTCCTTTATCATGTTATTTCATTTGTTTGTTACCCATGCCTCCCATCAACTATGCACATATAATTTGCATTTATTCGTGGCTATTCCTACTTCTAGGTACGCTATTATGGGTACAAAAGTCATGCCATTATTCTAGAGACCCTTACTATTTTACAAAATCTTATAGCCATCCTTCCAAGTAGCTTTTATATCTCTTAAGTTGTATTTACTTGAGGAATAAGAATATCTCATGATAGAATAGATAGTGAAATAAGTTCTATGATTGTTTGTTCAGAAGAGTGTAAATAATAATGATATAAAATGATTTGAAGGTTAATATGATGTTAGTGGAAAATATTTTTATACTGTTATATGAAAGCAAGTGAAGTTGATATAATACAGTAAATATATATTACTAGATATATTATGTTAGAATAGATATATTTAATATATGTGAGTATTTATGTGATGTAATAAAATATTATTATATAATGGAGTGAGACAAGTGATATTCTTCTTTAATTTTTTGGATATTTCATAAGATATTCCTTTGACCAAGGAAATTCCATAAAATAACCTTCAAGAAAATGAATCCTCTGAAAAGATATTTGTCCCGGTACAAAGTTTCATGCAACACTTTCTCCACTTTTCTAACTCAGGCTTTTTAATGCAACAGATGTATGCCAACTCCATAACATCCCTCCCTTTTTCTCCCAAATTACATATATAGATAATTATTTGTAAATGCCAATATAATATGTAAGTCTTGGTCGGAGTAATATTTTGTTATAATATTGAAATTACATTTTTAAAATACATGATCCGTTCTTTGTAAATTAGACCTAAATTCATATTGCAAATTATATTCTTTGCTTGTAGTCTATTAAATGTACTCGTACATTCATTTACATAACTTACAAGATGACGTTAGTAATTGATTTTGGAAGATATTATGTGAGTGAATCTCTATACATAATTACTAATTCGTTAATTAGTTATATGCTCATTTGTAACGATCTGATTCCCAAGTCCCTGTGAGACACGAGAATCGAATCGACTCGACTAATCCCAAGACCTAGTCATCCAACGAGAAAGTAACCAAAAGAGCAGTAAAATAAACCACATTCAACATGAATATAACTAGCAGTAATAAAATACAGCAGTAAGAAAAGGAACTACTACAGTATACACCACCACAACAGTAGAACAACAATATGTACATAACATGAAGCTTACAATAAGAAGTACAAGGAGTAACAAGGAAACTACTCACTACAGTGGAAGAAAAGTACAAAAAGAACTGCGGGTAACTCTACTGGACCCTACTAGGCCCAGCGTCCTCTGCAGCCGCTGACACTGGCTGCTCAACACCTGGTCCTGAAAAGTAACGAGTGTAACACGTCAGTGAAACGCTGAGTAGAGTGGCAACTAAAAGCTAAAGAAGCAGTAGAGTGTACAGTAGCTGTTATAATTTTACTTTCTTTATTTACGTCTTTCTATTATTTCACTATTTATTTATTTCCCAGATCCTTCACTTGATCTCGAATGTTCCTCGTGGGAACGATCTTGATTGCAGTCTTTTCCGAAAAGTAGAAGTAACACGTGGTGCTCTCCTGGCCGGAAGAGTCCCCCGTGGTGGTCCTACCGTCAGTCAACCACCCCAAGGTCGCTGACAGACGTAACGGTGACTACGGCACGCGCGATAAGCGCACGGGTAGCTACCCCGTACTGGCACGCGGTCAGTCGTTTCCATTAACGGGTGCGCTCAAAACACAGTACGGAACCAGTATAGGGCAGAGCCCTCTCAGTAACAGGGGTCCAACCCCTCCACAGTCCGCGCACCCTCGCCTGACTACCCTGGTTTGCCCAGTGGGCCTAACAAGTCAGTGTAGGAGGCTAGCAGAACCCCGGGGTCCGTGGGGTAGCTAGTGCTCTCCCTACACTAGTAGCTCTCCTCGGTACTACGTACGTGAGGGCCAGCAAGTCGATGTACAGTGGCCAAACCCACCCCGGTCTCCACCTGAGGCGGCAAGCTCCCCTCTACACTAAGAGGTAATGTGTGCTCTCTATGGTACCACGTACCCAAGAGACAACACACTTCCATGTTTCACTTCCTCAGTTCTCTTATATTCTCTTTCCAGGAGTTCTACTCTTAATTCCCCGTAGGGTTCGTGTTCTTTTTGTTTGGCAATTTTAGGTTTCACCGTTACAGTTTTACGTTCATACCACCCATATTCTCAATCATATTTATTCATTCATAACAGGCAACTGTTAAATCAATTTACAGGCAGCTATTATTTCCTTTCTAATTTTCCGAGACTGTAATATTTATATATTCCACTAATTTTCCAGTCCTAGGATTCATGCCGTACCCTAGGATCTATCATTCAATCTAGTTTTCCAGCCCTAGGATTCATGCAATATCCTAGGATCTATCATTCAATCTAGTTTCTCATTCCTAGAGTTCATGCAATACCCTAAACTCTATTAATTGTTCCACAATTGTAACAAATTATGTTAATAATTTTTAAAGCCACTCTACCAACTACAACGGGAGTACTGGGGCCGTGGTCGAAAATCCCGCACGCCTCCGCAACCCCCAAGACTGCAATGGAACGGGGTCCTAACACAAGGATCAAGCACAAGGAGTTTCTCAGAACGGTATACAATTACTGTAAATGGGTAGAGGATTTTATTCTGGAAATAACGAAACTCGAAACGCGGAACGGACTCCGAACGGGCCCTAAACGGGTTGAAAACGACGGAACTGACCAAAATCAGACGTCTGGAACCTCTTCTAGACGTCTTAGAAGGTGGGTCAGATTGTACCTGAGCTCGGTGTAGTCCTTCAAACATCCAGAAGCCGGCTGGAACGTCTGACTCCGGTTCCCAGACGTCCGATGGTCACCCCGGACGTCTGGAAGTCCTCTCCGTCGTCTGGCACTGCGGCCAGACGTCCGATTCACGTGGGATGGCGAGCCCTCACGCCCTCCCGAGCAGAACCTGCACGCACCCACACCTGCTCTCAGCACGACGGGTCGCAGACGAAGGTGCGGCGGACGGCTGCATGGCCATACACGCGAAAAAGGAAGAAGGTAGAAATATCTTACCTGCCAGACGTCTGGACAGTCCTCCAGACGTTTTCACCGTCGTCTAGTCGTAAGCCCAGACGTCTGATTCTGGAAAATTTTCCAGAATCAGAGCCCGACTCGCTTTCCACCCGCGACGCACGGCCACGCCGTGCCCCGTTCGCCCGCTGCTCGAGCTGCAGCAGCCCCTCTGCGACACTCAACGCCTGCTGCTCCCTCGCCGGCCGGCCCTAGCTGCCCCCGCAAGCTCGAGCCCTCACGGTCGAGCGTCTCCTCCCTCTCGCAACACCCCCTCCCGCACACTCGCCGCGGCCGCTGCTGCCGCCGTTTACTCGCTCGCTAACGCTCTCGCACCGGCAGGGAGAAGGAGAAGAGGGAAGCGGAGGAGACGAGGGCGAGGGGCCTTATAAGGCCGCGCGGGGAGAGAGAGAGAAAAGAGCTGCGTCCTGCAGGAGGAGAGAGAGAAAAAGAGGGAAGAGAGCGGCGGGCGCAGTCTGCGCGCGCATGCACGCAAATGCAATCCCGTACGCCGCAAAAATTTAATACCAGACGTCTGGAAAGGGTTCCAGACGTCTGGTTAGACGTCTGGGCCACTTGCCAGACGTCTTAAAAACCCGTCTTGAGGCAGCGTTCGTAACATCATTTTTTTGTAAAATATAGATATAATAAGTAATTTCCAAACAATTGATGCATTTAGTACATTTGTAAGATTTTTAATCTATGATACGTAAATTACAATCGAAAATTGCAATCTTAATTACTCAATTGTCATTTTGTAAAATGTTCTACTTGTATGTATATAGAGAACATTTACTTATGTCATTTATGCAATTGAACACTAGAGGGGGTGAATAGTGTGGAAGATAAAATATGATGAACAATATAAATCAATCACACAAATAAAGCATATCCTATGATTACACAATATATTTTTAGGTGGAAACTTAACGATAAAAATCACCACCTAAGTCACCCCAACTTATGATTTTCCAATCGACCTAGTCGATCAAATCCAAGAAACGTACCACTTAAACGAGGGTGGAACAACCTCAATTACAACAACATTACTCTGGATCGAGGGTACTGTACCTCAACAACTGTTGTTCTCCACGAAAAGTATTTTGTCTCCCACGAAAATGGAAAATTACAAAGCGAATATCGAACCAAAGACACAAAACAGATAACCTATGGAACTTGAAAATGAAGTATAGTCCTAGCTCCTACAGGTGTAGAGCAACTTCCTTAATGTGGATGTAGGTGAGCATGATTGTGCAACAAATTAGTGCTCTCAGATATGAAGCAGGAAACTTAGAGAGTAAGGACTCAATATTTCTCTTTTGATCTCTCAATGTGTATAGAGTGGAAAGAATTGATTCTATGTGTATGTTACAAATAAGAGCCTCGAGTATATTTATAGATGTGCTAGGAAGGCTCTAGAATTCTAGGAAGAAGACTTCTAGCTATTGGAAACAAATCCAAGGAGATTTGATTGAAATCCAATGTTTGTGCAGAATAATCGATGTTTGACAGCACAATATCAAATATCTCGTAATTTGATCAAATGTCTAATAAGGGTGTATTGGACGTCTAATGGAAAGACTGGACATTTGGGCTACAAGTGTGGAGCAACCTGACAAGTTTTGGACCTAAGCTTAAAATGTCTAGACACTATATCAAACGTCTAATTTTGGAAAATGGGTTCTTTGGAAAACTATGAATTTGGTTCTGTCAAGGGATAAGACGTCTAGGTTTTTGTTAAATATCTTATACAAAAGTAGATACTAACAATCAAATCTATTGACAAGTACAAAGATTGGATTTGGTCTGACACAATGAGATTTGAAAGTTCAAACTCAAAACGATCATAGATCAAATATCCGGAAATGGGTTGGACGTCTAATTCTGTAAATACCGTAGACTCAACTACAAGGTTCTGGTTATTGGACATTTGAGAAAAAGATTAAACGCCTTAAAATACCTTCTCAGACGTCTAAAAAATTTTCAAGACGTTTGATCAGGTAATCTATTTGCTGTTTTGGCCTTTTAACTTCATTCTATGATTTGCCTAAGTGTTATAAGATTATGTAAGGTATGTGTTACGACCCAGTTCCTGAATCCCTACAGGACTCGAGACTGGCTCTACTTGACTAACCCCAAGACCCAGTCGTCCAACAAGAAATAATTGAAAAGTAGGAAAATAAACCACATTCACTATACAATGTAACTAACAGTAAAAGTGTACAAGCAGTAAAGGAAGTAAAAGCTGCTAGTCAGTACATACAACCACAACAACAGGAAAGTAGAACAAAAGTACAATAATAGGAACAGTAAACAAAAGTCTGAAACTCACTAGCAAAAAAGAAAGTACAACCACAGTATGAAACTATTGCTAGGCTCGATTGGGTCCAGCACCCTCTGCAACCGGTAGCTCGGGCTACTCAACTCCTGGACCTGAAAAGGGTTATGAGAAAATGAAGTCAACGAACGCTGAGTAGAGTGGTAACCAGATTATCTAAAGCAGTAAAAGCTAGCAGGTAAATTCATCTTTTCCAGTTATTTATTTTACAAGTAATTTCCTTTCACCCCATTGGTTTACTATTAGATTTCTTTCTTGATCTCGCATGTTCCTCGTGGGAACGATCTTGATTGCAGTCTTTTCCGAAGAGTAGAAGGTGCACATGGTTCTCTCCAGGCCAGGAGAGTCCCCCGTGGTAGTCCTACACCCAGTCAACCACCCTGAGGTCACTAATAGAAGTAGCGGTGACTACGGCACACGCGATAAGCGCATGGGTAGCTACCCCGCACTGGCACGCGGTCAGTCATTTCCGCTAGCGGGTACACCCAAAGTATAGCACGGAACAGTATAGGACCTAGCCCTCTCAGAAACAGGGGTTCAGCCCCTCATAACCAAACAGGGGTCTCGCCCCTCCACAGTCCATGCACCCTCGTCTGACTACCCCTGTTTGCCCAGAGGGCCTAACAAGTCGATGTAGAGTGGCTAGCTGAACCCCAGGCCCCATGGGGTGGCTAGCTTCCCCCTACACTAATAGCTCTCCCCGGTACCGAGTACGCGAGGGCCAACAGAAGTTGGTGTAGAGTGGCCAATCCTAACCCCAGGTTCCAATCTAAGGGCAGCTAGATCCGCTCTACACTAAAAAAGGGACAGTCGCTCTCCTTGGTACCACGTACTCAAGGACCAGCACACTTCCCATTCACATTCCCAGGCCTTTCCATTTATCCACAAGAGCTCTACTCCTAACTCCCCATAGGGTTCATACTCATATTCACCATATTATTCCATACCAGGTTTCATCATTCACAATTCCGTTCTCATATTATACACATGCAGCTCGTATTTCCACAATTAAACACATGCAACAATAGATATCACAGGTAACAGTTTAATTATCTCAGGCAACTCATATTTTACCAGGCAGCTCGTACTCATTAACAGGCAGTTGCTAACAATTTAGCTCATTCATTCATAAATACAATTTTAATCATGTAAGCAAGCGGATCAACCATTTCTCGTCCTAGGGTTCATGCAACATCCTAAGTTTCCAGTTATCTAATTTTCATAGATGCATTCATATTTTATAAATAGAATAGGAGGAAACCACTCTACCAGACAATCCGGGAGTACTGGGAGCTCGAATTGCAGACCCATGTGCCTCTGCAAGCCCCAGACACGTAACAGATCGAACTCCTATACCAAGGAACACATCACAACGGAATGTTCAGAACAGTATATAAAGGTTTCTAACATGTAGAGGAACTCACAAGGAAACCACAAATATTTCGTTTGCGTAAAACGGATCCCGATTGGACCCTAAACGGGTCAAAAACAAGTCTGCAGACCCAAATCAGATGTCTGGAACCAAGTCCAGACGTCTTAAAGGTCATCAGAGACTCACCTCAGGTTCCTGTGATGACCTCAGACGTCCAGGACTCCTCTGCGACCATTTGGACTTAGTTCCATACATCCGACCAGTCCTCTGGTCGTCTGGGAACGTCTCCAGTCGTCTGGTCAGCTGTCTAGACGTCCGAAAAGCGTAGGAGGGTGTGCCGTGTGCCTTCTCAGAGCTGCTCTTATGCACGACAGAGCTGCACACCACTTTTAGCTAAGTAGATCTCCTCTACGGTGTGGCCTGCATGGTCGTAACTGTGAGGAAGACGTACCTTCACGATACACCCATTTTCAAACGTCCGATGTTGTCGCCAGACATCCAGCTCGTCGTCTGGAAGCCACTCCGGACGTCTGATACTGGAAAAACTCCAGTAGCAAACCGCGCTCCCGCTTCTCTCGCTGTGCTCTGCCGCGGCTCCTCCTGCTCCGCTGCAGCTCCGACCGCTACAGAAGGTCGGAGACGACGCCCCGACACTCTCCTCCTTCCACATGTGCCATGGTGGTCGTGCAAACCTCCAGCGAGCCTCCACGAGCTCGCGACCTCAGCCCTCTCCTCCTCACGCCCGCTCCTCCTCCTCACTCTCGCTCCCTCTCTCTTGCGCTCCTCACTCACAGCAGTGGAGTGGGGAGTATGGTGGTGGTGGTGGAGTGGAGAGGAGAGGAAGGGGGTGCTTCTTATATAGGCTGGAGGGTTAGGGTTCGACGGGGGAAAGGAGAAGAGACAGAAGGAAAGGGCTTGCATGCTGGCTACGCGTAGAACGAACAGCGCGTATAGATTTTTCAGTTTCCAGACATTTAGTAAGGGGTCCAGACGTCTGGCCAGACGTCTAACTAACAATCCAAATGTCTTAAAAGGCTCAAATCAGAACAGGTCTTTACATCATAACAAACTTAAAGTAAGTTTCGTCCCCAAAACTTGAGCTAGCTAGGGTACGGAAAAGGAACATAAAATGCATAACAAATTTAAAGAGGACCGAAGTCGGTCCGAAAAGACGTACCTTCAAAAAGATCCAGGTACCGCTCTCGCATCACCGCCTTAGGCTCCTAGGTAGCCTCATCGTACCGCTGGCTCCTCCACAAAACCTTCACCAGGGGTACCTGCTTCCATCTCAAACTCCGGACGGCTCTGTCTAGTATCTGCACTAGTCTCTCAGGATAGGTCAGGTCGTCACCCACCTCAACACTCTCGTGGCTCAGAACACTGGGATCGGTGATGTACTTCCTGAGGTTGGACATGTAGAACACGTCGTGCACACCAGAAAGCTGGGGAGAAGGGTAAGCCGGTAAGCAATGGGTCCTACCCGCTCCAGGACCTCAAAGGGCCGCACAAACCTCAGTGCAAGCTTCCCCTTCACCCCAAAATGCTGCAGGCCCTTCATGGGAGAAACGCGAAGAAAGACGTGATCCCCAACCTCGAACTGCACCTCTCTGCATTTCCGGTCAGCATAACTCTTCTGCCTACTCCTGACAATGAGAAGTCATCTGTGGATCTACTCTATCACCTCCTGACTCTTCCGGATCAGCCTGGGGCCTACCTCCCACTTGGTCCCCACCTCAACACAACTCAAGGGCGCTGTACACCTTCGTCCGTACAGAGCCTCGTAAGGTTCCATGCCGATACTCAAGTGATAACTGTTATTATATACAAATTCTGCAAGGGGTAAGTGCTCCTCCTAAGAGCCTCTACAGTCTAGTACACAAGCGCACAAAAGGTCCTCAAGTGTCTGTATAGTGTGCTCTGACTATCCGTTCGTCTGGAGGTGGTACGCAGTACTGAACCTCAATCGTGTCTCCAAAGCCTGCTAAAACTCAGCCCAAAACTGGAAAGTAAAACGGGTATCCCGGTCGGATACAATCTCACGCGGAACTCCGTGCAGGCGTACCACATCACGAATGTACCTCTCTGCCAACTGTGCTGGTCCCAAAGTGACTCGGATCGAGAGGAAACATGTCGTCTTCATCAACCTGTCCACTCTCACCCAGACTGCGTCGTGTCCTCACTAGGTAACGGGTAGGCCCACCACCAAGTCTATGGTGATGCTCTCCCACTTCCACTCTGGCACAGGAAGTGGCTGCAATGGCCCTACAAGCCTCTGGTGCTCAGCCTTCACCTGCTGGCACACCAAACACTACTGCACGAACTCACCTACATCCCGCTTCATCCCTCTCCACCAAAAGTCGCATCTCAAATCATGATACATCTTTGTGTTCCCGGGATTAATGGTGAACCTGGACTCGTGCGCCTCCGTCAGGAGCTCTCTCAACAACTCCTCGTCCCTGGAAACGCACAAACGTCCCCTCATGTGCAGCACCTTGTCTGTAAAAGAGTAGTCTCCTGGGTCCCCTGACAGTACTCTGTCTCACAATGACTGTAGGTACGGATCTGCCATCTGTCCTGCGATGATGTGGTCTATCAACTCTGGTCTCGTCTGTCGTGTCACCGTCACTACCCCACAATAACCCCATGACTCTCGAGGTCGCCAACTACCCAACTCCTCCATAAGTCTCCAACTCTATGCCTGTAAGTTGGCCAAGTGGGTGGGTGCCTTCCAACTCAAGGCGTCAGCCACCACATTGGCCCACCCCAGATGGTAGGAGATGCTGCAGTCATAGTCCTTCAGGAGCTCTAACCAACATTTCTATCTCATGTTAAGCTCCTTATGATCAAACAAGTACCTGATGCTCTTATGATCCATGAAAATCTCAAAGGTCTTACCGTAAAGGTAATGCCTCCATGTTTTCAGCGCGAAGACAACAGCTACCAGCTCTAAGTCTTGAGCAGGGTAGTTGTTGAAAGGTCGACTTTTCGCTTAGCGTTATAGTATTTAAGTGGTGGAAAAATCGACTAATCAAAAATAATGAAAATAACCACTCGCAGAAGAGCGGGTCGTGTCCACAGGGAGGCAATGATGCAATCAATACTTAATTATTTAATGTTATTTCGGATAGTGCGAAATTCCTTTTCAAATTGGACTTAAAATGTGAAGGAAAGTAGATTTGCAATAACCTACAAAGTTAAGGGTGTAAGTGCAGTTTTTCCGCACAGAAAATCTTCAATAAATTTAGGATGAATCAGTGCAATTTTCATGTGATGTGGACTAAAGACAATTAGTACTTAAATCAAGTCCAAAATCAATCTTTAAACTAGCCGATATTAATACCATGCAATTAGAAAGAACTGTGAGTGCTTGAATGCAATTCTGCCATAATATAATAATGATAAAAAAATAAAATCGGTGGCAATGGAATTGAATGTAATTTTTAATTCTGACAAAAACAGAGCATTTGCCTCTCTCTTCCTCGCGAGAGAGAGAGAACATCGGCTTGGCAATTGCGAGGCTCAGGAGGACGGCGAGGACAGGGGCTCTCCGACGGTGGTAGCGGCGGTGGCGGAGGTGGCCGGAGACTGCTGCCATGCACGGCTAGTGGTGAAGGCTGGCGGGTGCGTCGCTGCGCCTGCTGCAGCGCGGGAGGCCGCGCCTGAGGTGGCTACAGGCTGCTGTGGATGGTCGGGCGTGCTGGAGATGGGAGGAATGCGCGCGGCGTGCTTGCAGAGGATGGAGCAGGTGCTGCAGGGCGGTAGGACGCTTGCTGTCTGCTTGCAAGAAGGTGGAACGGCGGGGCGCGCTGGTGCGCGTGCGGGGAGATGGCATGCGGGCGCCTGCAGGCGCGAGTGGCTGTGCGGCTGTGGGGTGAAGGCTGGCGGTGCAGGGATGCGCTGGAGGGTGGATGGGTTGATGGTGCAGGAAGGGGGGCGCGTCTGCGGAGAGGGCGCTGGTTCTGAACGGTTGCAGGCAGAGTGGCGTGAGCGCCTGCAGCAGGGGGCGCTAGAGGATGGATGCTTGGCGCACAGTGCGCGCGGTGGGTCACAGGGTTCACCCTTTCCACGGTGAAGCAGTTCCCCGCGAGGGGGAAAGATTTCTCCCTGTGCACGCCGCCTCTTCCCTTTTTAAGTCCTCTCTCTCCCTCCGTGCGTCAATCGAGGGATTTGCAAATCCCTTTTTGTTTTTGGCCAGTGAACGTTGGAGAAGATTACCCCAATGTCCGGTGGGGGAGGGGGGAAATAGCTGCGGCGGCTATTTGGGGAAATTATCCCCACACCCTTGTTCTTTCTGGGTTTTATTACCTGCATATAAAAATAACAAAATAATTAAGTTATAGAATGTTATAAACTCAAATTATAAGACGTACAAATATTCTATAACTTAATTGCCATTATTAACACACCTAAACTATACGATTAAATATTCTTAGGCTTAATATTAGTCCATTTTAATGGACTCATCAAATACCCCCATGCCTAAGATTTGCTAGTCCCTAGCAAAAATGAATAATAGAAGTAATCAGAAGACTTCTTCTTTTCTTATTTCAAAACTTTAGAAATCCAGACAAATGTGAAGTGCTGATAGCCTAGGTAACAAATCCAAGTGAAAGAGTCGATTCGCATTAGGAGTTCGTACATCACCCTTGGCAAAAATTCTCTTGCTGAGATAGGCAACTACTTCCCTCGGGGATAAAGCAGACGATAATCTGTAATTTGACCCCGGCGTCTGGCTTAGGTAGGAGATATCTAGTTGAATGGATTTGTATTTGGTGGCACACACTCAATTGGTGCTACATATAGTCTAGTACTGCAAACTCTAAATCTCTAAACTATTAGACAAGTCAACTCAAAGAGAGGCTACACAACTGTACTCTCTTGATGTTCCTGGGCACTCTCTCTTTTTTTTCTTTCTTTCTGAGATCACGAATCTCGCAAGAATTAGAAATTATACTCACTATTTGGTGGCCTCACATGACATCTACACTTCAATTAAAGTCCTAATAACTCTATAACTAAGTTAGAGTCCTCAACCAGTATTCAGGCGATCAGAAATATTAGAAGACAGGTATGGGTCATATTTGGTGGAACGCGATAGGTGTTTACTGCCTCAGAAATAGTGTCACATCATACACTTGGACCCCTTTTCTTTTTTCTTTTTTTTGTTGTAATATAACTATTTTTTTCTTTTTCTTCTTCTTTTTCTTCTTCTTTTCTCTGTCTTTTTTTTTTATTATTTCTTATTTTTGTTTCTTTTTCAATCAACACAACACGATACGAACCTTTATTTATGAGGCATTATTAGGGATAATGATGGTCAAAAGGAATTTGTGTGGCTTATTTGGTGGAAGTGCCTATTCTCGGCACCGGGAAAGAATGGATAGGACAGGCGTATTTCTGACCTTTGACACTATTACCCACCTTCAGCTGAGGACTCTATGAAGGACGATCGTAACCATCCACCATAGTTATAGCTTTATTAAGACTCAATCTCTGTGTATCTGCCTTATTTGGTGACTCTCAAGAATTCACTCAAAGTACGCACCCAGGAACAGAGAGTGAAAACTACGCCTAACTCTGAAGTATCATCATCTAATTATCCAGAACTTAAGAGTCCTTGCACTAGACTTAGCGCACCAGTAATCTCTCTACTTCTTCTCATAAATATGAGGTGGATTTACTAGAAGATAGTATGCCTGACTCTCTATGAACTGTCCAAGGGTTCAGTAGACTAGAAATGCTCATTGGTTTTCCTCAAGGATCCATTACCAAGTCTACGTGCATGTGAAATAAATATACTGGATTCTAAACTTAAGAAATAATTCAAGAAGAAAAACCTCCAATGACAAAGGTATTCTGCTAGGGACTAACCGAATCAGCTCAAGAAAAGAGAAATTTTTTTTTTATATGTTAACCTAAATGCATGAATGCACCTAAAATGCAAATGCACTCCCCCATGCCTAAATCCTACAATGTCCCCATTGTAAAATTAAAACAGGAGGAGAAAGGAAAGAAATCACTTGATGACCGCTGGGTTGCCTCCCAACAAGCGCTGCATTTTCTGTCAGCAGCCAGACTAAGAAGGAACCTATAAGTCTGGTTCCAAACAAACAAAGTTAGGCCCTAAAAATATGCGTAACAGTGCAGGCCTAGAAAACAGGTAACCGCGGATGTTGGCGAGCTGATGATGCAATGTAATTCTAAATGCTCGCCAGAAGATATGCAAGCGAAAAACCTCGTTGGCTACCTTGGGAGGTCTAGGGATAATAAATGGAACATGAAAAGGGACCTCCCGAAACGGAATAGGTGGAGGATAACAAGGATCCTCCAGAGCAGGATGGGTTTTAAAAGATATACACATTATTAGTTCAAACCCTTGAATGGCGAGAGTAAAAGTGCAAGCATCAATCCATACTCGCCATTCTACCCTAGGATGTACTGGCCTGATATAGTCTCCAAAAAGAATGTACATGAGCAGAGATCTAAGCCAAGGATCAGTTAGGGAGTATAAGGGTTGTTTGTAGTGTTGGAAGGTAATGGTTAAGTCCAATGAGGGCTTAGTAGGTGTTAGGTCCAATTCCAACAATGATTCGAATTGTGTATACTCCCTAACAGTAGTAGACAACTTCAAGTTATCCTACCTAGCATTAATGATCGGAGTCATATTTGAATCAAGGGTAGACTCCAAACTACAACTTTTTGATGGCAGGGTCAAAATGTCAAAATCATTATCATTCTGCCCATCCCCAAATTTGTTTGGTTCACTCAAATATTTGTTGGGGTGTATATGTGATTCATTAGGAGTTGAATCAGTTTTTTCAATTATTTCTAAGGGAGGATCGGTCTTAATATTTTGGAGGAAGCCTATATCATTGAATTCGTTATTGTTCTCAAGGTATAAATCCTCAAATGACATGTTTTGTCCCCGAGAGTCTCCCATAGACTTCTCATTATTTTGCTTGTCCTCCTCTAATATCAACTCCTGTTTTGATGGAGGATGACTCTCAAAAGAAAGTAGGAATTCGGATTTAATCATATTATTTCTATCCTCTGGAGCTAAATCCTCAAATGATAAATAATTCTCCTGTGATTCACTCCAAATTTTCAGTCCAGGTTCCTCTGTTGGGGCATCCTCATCCTCTGAATTAGACTCTTCATATCCTTGAGACCAGAATTGATCATCCTCCATTCCCTTAGGGTCACCTTCATTAGGTACATTTGAATCCTCAGGATATTGAATGATAGGTGTTGATTCCCTAAGTGGAGGGTCAGGAGTAGGCTCACTAAGAGTAGAATGGGAATCCACCAAATAATCAAGAGGGGAAGTGATAGGAACAATAATTTTCTCTTGCTTTTGACTCCAATATAGTTCAGGTGGATAATCACTATGATTGTTGTCCTCTAGTGGCCGTGTCTTATTGGGAGAGTCTAAGTGATCGCTACATGAAATTGGATCCCTATTGTTATTAAGTACCTCAGAATTATTTTCATGATCATGATCAGATAGGTAGGGATCAGGATTATTGGGAACCGTGTAGCTAAGTTATCTTATTTCTTCATTTAATTGTTGACTATTCCTCAACATCTCTCCCATTGATTCCATTATTTCCTTTTGTTGTTTTTGCATTTCTATCATAAAAGAGGAGAGGCTACTATTATCAGGTTGGGGAGGATAATCAATTTCAGGCTCGAGTTGCCTAGGGGTATTGGTCCAACCTTGATACGAAAAATTATGAAGGGTGGGAGGGTTGGGTGTTTGCATGGAAGTAGGGATTTTAGGATTGGAAAATCCCGCTCCTAGGCTCCGCTCAAAAGTGGGAGTTATCAAGCCAGTACTCCCAAGGTAAGAATGAGAATGATCCCATGAATTATCAATGTACCCATCAAAGGATGGATACGCTCGGAGCATGGGATCTTGATTAAAAGATGGGAAGTATTGACTCTGATAATCTGAATGATAGGAGTAAGAATAATCCATTTTAAGCAAAACAATTTTAACTCTCTTAGGCTTTAACAAAATTCAGCAGAAAACTTCCTAGAGAGTTCTAATGTCAAAGCAAACGCAAATTCAACGGGATCTGTTTTTAGTAGATTGTAGGTCTTAGAGTTATATGTTTAGTTGGTGGCCAAACAAGTTTTGCAAAAATTACGCTTCCTAGGCCAACCTTCGCTAGTGCCTATAACCTACTCGCAAGGGATGGAAGTCTCGAATCGAGCCCACACACGAGGAACCGAAGTAACTTGGTGGATAGCCTTGTTGATTTCTGACTAACTTCCCTTGTGGTGCAAAAGAGGAGAGGTAGAAATTTATCTAGTGACCTTATGTGAGGTGCACAGTGTCTCAAGTGTGCAAGCATACGATCGTGTTTTGATTTTTTTTGAAATTCCGCAAACAAGATCCTTTTGCACACAATTTTTAGTCACAGATTTTAAAGTCCAACCTCTTAACAGTCCCAATTTTCTTTTTTTTAAAGTGACCACTGAATTAATTTGATTTAAGCAATTTAGTGGTCTTAGATTTAGGTTCAATGCATATGCATGACAAATAATTAATGCTCAAGAGAAGACGTACCTTACTCCAGCTTTCTTCATGCAGTAATGAATGCAGTACAATAAAAATAAACTGGATGCTGCTCATTTAGTCCTAGATGATCGTCCTATAGATATGCAGCTTCTAGCCGGCAGTTCTATTTGTTTTTTTTTATAATAACAAACACACCTAATCTAACTAACTAACAAACATGCAGTTCAAACAATCCTAGAATCTAAATAAACGGGAACACGCTCCCAAAAATACGCTCCCGCATACAAGAGCGATAAGAAATGAAATGGCACTGGGAACACGTTCCCAAAAAAAAAACCCAACAAGGGTCCAAAAGATAGTAATTAACTTCTAATGTCTATCTGACTAAATCTAACTAAAATGTCTATCTAACTAAATCTAACTAAGATCTACTGACTAAATCAGAAATATGCTTCTCAGTAAGCCTATGTGCGTGGGATCAAGGCCCACGTGTTCCTATTGTCATCCTCCAGGTGGCGTCAAGGTCCACCAAAAAGATCGTCTCCGCCGTACGCGTTATTCACGTTCAAAGTCGTCGCTTTGTTGCGCCTTGTCGCCATGTCAAATTCCTCGCAAAATAATAAAGATGATTAGATAATTTCGCAACTCAAAAGATTTAAAAAAATAATAAAGTAAATCTATTGCGTCTGTTACCTCCCCGGCAACGGGGCCAATTTTGACGGTCGACTTTTTGCTTAGCGTTATAGTATTTAAGTGGTGGAAAAATCGACTAATCAAAAATAATGAAAATAACCACTCGCAGAAGAGCGGGTCGTGTCCACAGGGAGGCAATGATGCAATCAATACTTAATTATTTAATGTTATTTCGGATAGTGCGAAATTCCTTTTCAAATTGGACTTAAAATGTGAAGGAAAGTATATTTGCAATAACCTACAAAGTTAAGGGTGTAAGTGCAATTTTCTCTCACAGAAAATCTTCAATAAATTTAGGATGAATTAGTGCAATTTTCATGTGATGTGGACTAAAGACAATTAGAACTTAAATCAAGTCCAAAATCAATCTTTAAACTAACCGATATTAATACCATGCAATTAGAAAGAACTGTGAGTGCTTGAATGCAATTCTGCCACAATATAATAATAATAATAAAATCGGTGGCAATGGTATTGAATGTAATTTTTAATTCTGACAAAAACAGAGCATTTGCTCTCTCTCTTCCTCGCGAGAGAGAGAGAGCACTGGCTTGGCAGTTGCGAGGCTCAGGAGGACGGCGAGGACGGGGGCTCTCCGACGGTGGCAGCGGCGGCGGCGGTGGTGGCCGGAGGTGGCCGGAGACTGCTGCCGTGCACGGCTGGCGGTGAAGGCTGGCAGGTGCGTCGCTGCGCCTGCTGCAGCGCAGGTGGCTGCGCCTGAGGTGGCTACAGGC
Source organism: Thalassia testudinum (assembly GCA_037157565.1). Classification (NCBI taxonomy): domain Eukaryota; kingdom Viridiplantae; phylum Streptophyta; class Magnoliopsida; order Alismatales; family Hydrocharitaceae; genus Thalassia; species Thalassia testudinum. Next base: position 83,018,196 of record JAZHRO010000013.1, on the reverse strand, counting down.
TGCTGTGGATGGCCGGGCGCACTGGAGATGGGAGGAAGGCGCGCGGCGTGCTTGCAGAGGATGGAGCAGGCGCTGCAGGGTGGTAGGATGCCTGCTGTCTGCTTGCAGGAAGGTGGAACGGCAGGGCGCGCTGGTGCGCGCGCGGGGAGATGGCGTGTGGGCGCCTGCAGGCGCGGGTGGCTGTGCGGCTGTGGGGTGAAGGCTGGCGGTGCAGGGATGCACTGGAGGGTGGATGGGTTGATGGCGCGGGAAGGGGGGGCGCTCGTCTGCGGAGAGGGCGCTGGTTCTGAACGGTTGCAGGCAGATGTGGTGTGAGCGCCTGCAGCAGGGGGTGCTGGAGGATGGATGCTTGGCGCACAGTGCGCGCGGTGGGTCACAGGGTTCGCCCTTTCCACGGTGAAGCAGTTTCCTGCGAGGGGGAAAGATTTCTCCCTGTGCACGCCGCCTCTTCTCTTTTCAAGTCCTCTCTCTCCCTCCATGCGTCAATCGAGGGATTTGCAAATCCCTTTTTGTTTTTGGCCGGTGAACATTGGAGAAGATTACCCCAATGTCCGGTGGGGGAGGGGGGAAATAGCTGCGGCGGCTGTTTGGGCAAATTATCCCCACACCCTTGTTCTTTCTAGGTTTTATTACTTGCATATAAAAATAACAAATTGATTAAGTTATAGAATGTTATAAACTCAAATTATAAGGCGTACAAATATTCTATAACTTAATTGCCATTATTAACACACCTAAACTATACGATTAAATATTCTTAGGCTTAATATTAGTCCATTTTAATGGACTCATCAGTTGTGCTCATGGGGCTTCAGTTGCCGCGAAGCGTAAGCGACAACGTGACCCTGCTGCATAAGCACACCCCCTAACCCCTGCAACGAAGCGTCAGTGTAGACCACAAAATCACCACTGCTATCTGGGGTGAGAGGGAAGCTCGCGTCGAGGTTCGTGGGATCCTTTGAGGTCCTGGAGTGGGTGGGACCCGTTGCGTACAGGCTTGCCCTTCCTCCCCAGCTTTCTGGTGTGCACGACATGTTCCACGTGTCCAACCTCAGGAAGTACGTCGCCAATCCCAATCACGTCTTGAGCCACGAGAGCGTCGAGGTGGGTGATGACCTGACCTACCCCGAGCGGCCAGTGCAGATTCTCGACAGAGCAGTCTGGAGTCTGAGACGGAAGCAAGTACACCTGGTGAAGGTTTTGTGGAGGAGCCAGCGGTACGAGGAGGCTACCTGGGAGCCTGAGGCGGCGATGCGGGAGCGGTACCCAGAGCACTTTGAGGGTACGTCTTTTCAGATCGGCTTCGATCCGCTTTGAGTTTGTTATGCGTATATTGTTCTTTTTCCGCACCCTAGTTAGCGCAAGTTTCAGGGATGAAACTTCCTTTGACTTTGTTATGTTGTTAAGACCGAGACATCAAACACTTTTAAGACGTCTGGGAGTTGGTCCAGAAGTCTGGTCAGACGTCTGGAAATAACTTTTTGCGTGCGTATGATTGCGAGTCTGCGCGTGTACGCGCAGACTGAAACCCGCCAACCTGCAGACGCTTTTTCTCCCCCCGACTCCTTCAAATACCCCTTCCCTCTCCCTCACCCACCACCCCACCGTCTCCTCCTTCTTCCAGCTTGAGCACGAGAGAGAGAGAGAGAGCGAGGGCAGCAACTGTTGCCGGGTGCGTGCGGAGAGGAAGAGGTGCTGCAAGAGGGAAGAAGAGGGAGAGCGCGCGAGGAAGAGAGAGAGCCCACCGGAGCAGCTTGAGGCCAGTCAGCGTGCGGCGGGGGAGCGTCCTGTTGGGGAGAACTCCCCTGGTGCTGCTACAGTTCGAGCAGCGGGCGAGCGGTTGCGTGGCAAGCTCGCGTGCAACGGGAAGAAGGCGAGGAGGTTCTGATTCAGGGAATTTTTCCCAAAATCAGACGTTTAGACCTACGTCCAGACAACGCGGGCGATGTCTAGAGGGAGATCCAGACGTCTGAAAGGTACGAAATTTCACCTCCACCTCCTTTTTGCGGATACAGCCATGCAGGCCATTCCGCAGAAGTGTTGAGACGTGTCGTGATGAGGAGGCTTTTGTCGCGCATGTAGGTTTTGTTTCAGGAAGTCGCGAGGATACGCCCTCCCACGCAGATCAAACGTCTAGGCACAGCACCAGACGATAGAGAGCATCTCCAGACATCCTGAGAGGTGGTCGGACGTCTGGAACTGGGTCCAGACGATTCAGCAGGATCCCTGGACGTCTAAGGGGTAGCGTAGAGTGAGGTATGACCTGGACCACTTTTTAAGACGTCTGGAAGGTGTTCCAGACGTCTGATTTGAGTCAGAGTTGTCGTTTTGGACCCATTTAGGATCCGTTCGAGGTTCGATTTCCGCGTTTAAAATTTCGTCCTTCTCAGAATTAGTTCCTCTACTTGTTTAAAATACTTGTATCATGTTCTAAGTGGTTCCTTGTGATTGATCCTTGTGTTAGGACCTCATTCCGTTGTGGCTCTGGGGGTTGTGGAGGCACGCGAACTTACCGATCACGCCCCCATTACTCCCGGTTTTGCAGGTAGAGTGGCTCCCCTTAGTTATTTACAAACATTAATGCATCTATGAAATGAATGATAGATCCTAATGCAATGATAGATCCTAGGGTATGGCATGAATCCTAGGACCTGAAAACTAGATTGAATGATAGATCCTAGGGTATGGCATGAATCCTAGGACCTGAAAACTAGATTGAATGATAGATCCTAGGGTATGGCATAAATCCTAAGAATAGAAACATTGAAACAAATGTCGTGAATACCTGAATTGCAGTCTTGGATAAGTAGACAGAATAATTGCCTGTAATTGGATAACAGCTGCCTGTGAAATGTAGAGTACTGCTGCTAGTAACTGCTACATGTAATTCCTGTTGTTTGGAAATTAAAATTGAGCTGCTTGTGTATAAATTGGTATTAAATGTTGGAAACACGGGCTAAATGTGAATGAAACTGAAATGATGAAACCTAGTATGTCATGGTCTGAGAAATATGAGTATGAACCCTACAGGGAACTAGGAGTAGAACTCCTGGAAAATAAATAGAATGGAATTGGGAAAGTGAATGGGGAATTGAGCTGGCCCTTGAGTACTGAGTACCAAAGAGAGCGACTGTCCCCCTGTTTAGTACAGAATGGAGCTAGCCGCCCCAGGGACCCGGGGTTAGGTCTGGCCACTTTGTACCAACTTTTGGCCCTCGCGTACACAATACTGGGGAGAGCTACTAGTGTAGGGAGAGAGCTAGCCACCCCACGGGTCCCGGGGTTCAGCTAGCTGTCCTACACCGACTTGTTAGGCCCACTGGGCAAACCAAGGTAGTCAGGCGAGGGTGCACGGACTGTGGAAGGGCAAGACCCCTGTTTGGTTACTGAGGAGGGACTGGATCCCTGTTACTGAGAGGGCTCTGCCCTATACTGGTTCCGTCCTGTGCTTTGGGCGCACCCGTTAACGGAAACAACTGACCGCGTGCCAATGCGGGGTAGCTACCCGTGCGATTATCGTGCGTGCCGTAGTCACCATTACGTCTATCAGTGACCTTGGGGTGGTTGACTGAGGGTAGGACAACCACGGGGGACTCTCCCAGCCAGGAGAGCACCACGTGCTACTTCTACTTTTCGGAAAAGACTGCAATCAAGATCGTTCCCACGAGGAACATTCGAGATCAAGGGAAAGACCTGAGAAATAATTCAAGAAAGAGTAAATAGAGAAATAAAGAAAGAAATTAAAAATAACAGCTACTTGTCCACCTTTACTATTTTCTTAGCTAGCTAGTTGCCACTCTACTCAGCGTTTCGCTGACGTGTCACATTTGTCACCTTTCTCAGGACCAGGTGTTGAGCAGCCAGAGCCTGCAGCTGCAGAGGGTGTTGGGCCTAGTAGAGCGCAGTAGTTGTACTTGTTGTACCATTTTTCTGTAGTAGTGAATATTTTTGTTTCACCTTGTACTCTTTTATTGTAAACTTCATATTTCTGTACATGTTTTTTTCTCTACTGTTGTGGTGGTATGTACTGTAGTAGTTCTTTTCTTTACTGCTGTACTTTTGTTACTGTTAGTTACTTGCATAGTGAATGTGGTTTATTTTACTGCTTTTTGGTTACTTTCTCGTTAGACGACTGGGTCTTGGGATCAGTCGAGTCGGTCCGATTCTTGTGTCCTATAGGGATTCAGGAACCGGGTCGTAACAAGTGCTGACAGCTAGCCCCTGTCGGGGGCCTCCAAAGGCCACTGACGGCCCCGCAAAACGAGATGGCTCTCCCACGGGTGCCGCGTGCCTCCTCTATCATCGGCCCTGTGAGTACTCTGGCTGGTAGGGCCACTTCCGTCCGCTGTCGGTGTCTCACGTGGCTGGGTTGGTCTCCTCGTACATCATGGCTCCTCCACCACTCTCGAGAAGGTGGGCAGCTTCAGGGGCTTGACATACCCCCGAATAGCAGGTCGGAGCCCTCAGTGAACCTCCACAAGCGCTCCTCCTCTGTAGCTACAGCTGTCGCAGCAAAACGTGATAGCTCCAAGAAGCGCGTGCAATACGCGCTAACAGTCATCGTCCCCTGGCGGAGAGTGTGGAACTCCCGCCTCCTCTGGTCCTGCCAAGTCTGTGGAAAGTACTGCCTGCAGAAGAGGGCCACAAACTGGTCCCACGTCGGCTCTCCCCTCTCCTGTCCTCTGACTGCCCTCCACCACTGGTGTGCCGCACTCTCCAGCTGGTACGCGGCAAAGGCCACGCAGCACTTAGCAGGGGGCGAAGGGTGTCAAACACCTTCTCTATTTGCTCCAGCCAGTCCTCTACCTCAGACGGGTCCTCATCCCCCTTGAAGGAGGGGGGCTTCAGCTTCCAGAACTGTCCGAAAAGCTCGTGATGCAGCTTCAGTGGGGAACGGGCAAGCCTCCAAGCAAGGAGGGCTCATGCTTGAAAGTGTCAGAGTGCAGTGGGGGTGGTGGAGGACCACCCCCTCCCCCTCCTACTCGTCCAGCGTTGCGGTAGTCTCTCAGTCCCACAGAGGACTCCCCTCCACGTCCTCACGGAGAGGCGCTCGTGGAGGCTGGTGGAGCTCCTCTCGTACTATACCCCTGATCAGCTGAGCAAGGTCCTGGGCTTGGATGCCCATGAGAAGTGGTGGGTCAACTGGCACCTTGGGCCTGGCACATCCGCCCCTTCGACCTCGTCCGCGGCTCACCTCGAGAACTCCTCGACTAGGCATCTCCTGCAAGGAGACGCGGAAGACAAAACAAAAGAAGTCAACTCTAACGGACCTCTATGAAAGGGACTCAGAACAGATGTCAAGCGGTACGTTGTGGTAGTTACCCTAGTTACATGCACGTGAATTGGTTATTCCCAAGCTAGTTGGTTCATTTCTCGGGACGACCTTGCTCTGATACCATCTTGTTACAACCCGGTTCCCGAATCCCTACAGGATCCGAGATCGACTCGACTCGACTAATCCCAAGACTCAGTCGTCCAACAAGAAATAATCGAAAAGCAGGAAAATAAACCACATTCACTATGCAATGTAACTAACAGTAAAAGCGTACAAGCAATAAAGGAAGTAAAAGTTGCTAGTCAGTACATACCACCACAACAACATGAAAGTAGAACAAAAGTACAGTAACAGGAACAGTAAACAAAAGTCTGAAACTCACTAGCAGAAAAGAAACTACAACCACAGTACAAAACTACTACTAGGCTCGACTGGGCCCAGCACCCTCTGCAGCTGGTAACTCGAGCTGCACAACTCCTGGACCTGAAAAGGGTTATGAGAAAACGGAGTCAGTGAACACTGAGTAGAGTGGTAACAAGACTATCTAAAGCAGTAAAAGCTAGCAGGTAAATTCATCTTTTCCAGTTATTTATTTTATAAGTAATTTCCTTTCACCCCATTGGTCTACTTTCAGATTTTTTTATTAATCTCGCATGTTCCTCGTGGGAACGATCTTGATTGCGGTCTTTTCCGAAGAGTAGAAGGTGCACGTGGTGCTCTCCTAGCCGGGAGAGTCCCCCGTGGTAGTCCTACACCCAGTCAACCACCCCGAGGTCACTAACAGAAGTAGCGGTGACTATGGCACACGTGATAAGCACACGAGTAGCTACCCCGCACTGGCACGCGGTCAGTCGTTTCCACTAGCGGGTACACCCAAAGTACAGCACGGAACAGTATAGGACCTAGCCCTCTCAGAAACAGGGGTTCAGCCCCTCATAACCAAACAGGGGTCTCGCCCCTCCACAGTCCGCGCACCCTTGTTTGACTACCCCTATTTACTCAGAGGGCCTAACAAGTCGGTCTAGGGTAGCTAGCTGAACCCCGGGCCCTGTGGGGTGGCTAGCTCCCTCCCTACACTAGTAGCTCTCCCTGGTACCGTGTACGCGAGGGCCAACAGAAGTCGGTATAGAGTGGCCAATCCTAACCCCGGGTCCCAACCCAAGGGCGGCTAGCTCCGCTCTACACTAAAAAGAGGCAGTCGCTCTCCTTGGTACCACATTCTCAAGGGCCAGCACACTTCCCATCCACATTCCCAAGCCCTTCCATTTATCCACAGGAGCTCTACTCCTAACTCCCCGTAGGGTTCATGCTCATATTGACCATATTATTCCATATCAGGTTTCATCATTCATAATTCTGTTTTCGTATTATACACATGTAGCTCGTATTTCCGCAATTAAACACATGCAACAAGCGATATCACAGGTAACAGTTTAACTATCTCAGGCAGCTCATATTTTACCAGGCAACTCGTATTCATTAATAGGCAGTTGCTAACAATTTAGCTTATTCATTCATAAATACAATTTCAATCATGTAAGCAAGCGATTCAACCATTTCTCGTCCTAAGGTTCATGCAACATCCTAGGTTTCCAGTTATCTAATTTTCATAAATGCATTCATATTTTATAAGTAGAACAAGGGTAAACCACTCTACCAGACAATCCGGGAGAACTGGGGGCTTGAACTGCAGACCCACGTGCCTCTGCGAGCCCTAAACATGCAATAGATCGAACTCATATACCAAGGAACACATCACAACAGAACGTTCAGAATAGTATATAAAGGTTTCTAACATGTAGAGGAACTCACAAGGAAACCACAGATATTTCGTTTGCGTAAAACGGATCCCGATTGGACCCTAAACGGGTCAAAAACGTGTCTGCAGACCCAAATCAGATATCTGGAACCAAGTCCAGACATCTTAAAAGTCATCAGAGACTCACCTCAGGTTCCTGTGATGACCTCAGACGTCCAGGACTCCTTCGCGACTGTCTAGACTCGGTTCCAGACATCCGACCAATCCTCCGATCGTCTGGGAACGTCTCCGGTCGTCTAGTCAGCTGTCTAGACATCCGAAAAGCGTGGGAGGGTGTGCCGCGTGCCTTCCCAGAGCTGCTCCTACGCTCAACAAAGCAGCACACCACTTTTAGCCAAGCAGATCGCCTCTACGATGCGACCTGCATGGCCGTAACCACGAGGAAGACATACCTTCGCGATACACCTACTTTCAGACGTCCGATGTCGTCGCCAGACGTCCAGCTCATCGTCTGGAAGGCACTCCGGATGTCTGATACTGGAAAAACTCCAGTAGCAAACCGCGCTCCCGCTTCTCTCGCCGTGCTTCGCCGCGGCTCCTCCCGCTCCACTGCAGCTCCGACTGCTGCAGAAGGTCGGAGATGACGCCCCGACACTCTCCTCCTTCTGCACATGCTGCGGTGGCCGTGCAAACCTCTAGTGAGCTCGCGACCTCGGCCCTCTCCTCCTCGTCACGCCCGCTCCTCCTCCTCACTCTCGTTCCCTCTCTCTCGCGTGCTCACTCACGGCAGTGGAGTGGGGAGTATGGTGGTGGTGGTGGAGTGGAGAGGAGAGGAAGGGGGTGCTTCTTATTTAGGCTGGAGGGTTAGGGTTCGACGGGGGAAAGGAGAAGAAGAGAGAGAAGGAAAGGGCCTGCACGCTGGCTGCATGCAGAACGAACAGCACGTACATATTTTTTAGTTTCCAGACGTCTGGGAAAGGGTCCAGATGTCTAACTAACAATCCAGACATCTTAAAAGGTTCAAATCAGAACGGGTCTTTACAGTATGCCTAAGGGTTAACTATAGTGTTTAACCTTATTTTTGGGCTCTTTAATAATATCCTAAGTAATTAAAAAGAGCAACAAAGAATACATTGGTTAGAATTAAAATAATCTATCATATTCATCTTTCTCTTCATTAACTTCAAGCCCTTAGCTCCAAGGCTTCTCCTTCAAAGCTTCTTCCTCCAAGTGCTCCTTGGTGCTTTTTTCACCATTAAGCTCTTCTTTCTCCATGGATCTTAAGCTTGAACTCCTCCAATTCCTTCTAACTAATAAATCAAGGATTAAGGTGCATTTACACTTACAATTTACATAGATTATGTTAGAGTTTCATTTTCCAAATATGTTCTAATATTTTCAAATCTTTTGTAAATTTTCAATATCATTATATAATGTAAATGGTCATGCATTAAAACAAGAATAAAGTGAAATTGTAAAATACTACACTTTATTTGCAATCTAGTTGTTTTTATAATTTACAAAAATGAAAGCAATGGTATAGTTCATATTTGTCTAAGATCATCTAAGTGATTTATGCATATTTCAAATAAAATGAGATCAACTATTTGTTTCTTGAAAAAAAGAATTGAATGCTCATTTCTTGAAAAAATGAAAGCAATTGTTGCTAACTTTCAAGTAGGAAGATTTTGAACTTTGTTATATATTTTAGTTATGAGGTAATTGTCTTACCACCAGAACAATAGTACTGTCAATTAGTTTCCTAAACTTTCGTATTCTTTTTAAGAAAGGAGGTCAGATGATTGACGTACATTTTCTCCTTTTAGTTCAGGGTAATTACAAGAACATTATTGTCAAATGAACAAAAAGATATTATCTTGTTATTTTTCCCTCAAGTATCTAAACCAAATCCTTCCAGAAGATACATATAACGTACAAGTTTGTGCATTAGGTGGTTTAGGATAGAGCCTTGGAACTAGTAAGAGTCCAGAATATTTTGACTATTTTATGAAAGATTAAATTTTCTACAGCCATATATTAACCATGAACGAAGTCCTTCATTAATGGGCTTGAAACCTTGTAGACACATAAATGGGCTTTTAGGAGCAATCTTATGCCTTATCGAAGCCCAAAGCTAAAAAAATCTTTTATACAAAGGACCATAGCTGATCCAAAGATGCTTGATACTTTCTTTAGTATATATGACAAGCCAGCAAAATCTTACTCATACTGATGAGGAAATTATAACGAATAATTTTTCGCTGAAAGGTAACTTTAGTATTTATAATTTTACTCGCTTGACCAAAAACAAATAATATCCATAATTTTTAGCAAGAAGAGATATTGACTTCTGAGAGAAAATTCTTGTATTATATCTCTCTCAAAAAAAAAAAAAGAAGAAGAAAAATCTCAATGGAATCTTGTTGGCATCTTTTACCTGGAAAGTTGTGAGCATCCGTTCCATTTTCCTCATGCGGGCATGAAGAATGAGGAAGCAAGAGGATCACCAAAAAAATGCTTTAGAAACAAGTTTGTTTAATAGGAAAGAACTACAATTCTTAATCTTCTAAGGTTAAAAGGAAATACATACTACTAAGAAAGGTTCCTAGCTTTTAGAAAAATATGGATATCTCTATGTATAGCCCAGAAAATTTCCATCTTGAAAAGTACAAAGTTTGATATGAAAGCATCTATGATAGCATGAAGAAATTCAACTAAAACATCTGGGGGGCAATCTAACTTCAAGTATATTGCAATTTACTAATGCATAAGAGTAACACTATAGCACCCCAAAAACTCATGAAATTAAATACTAATATATAAATAATTAAAAATTATTAATTAATAACTTAAACTTAAATATTTTATGTAGTTTCAACTAAGCATACACACAAGAAGTATCCGGGACAATTTTTTCAATTAAACTCAAATTTAGGCCTAGATGATTACAAGTATATTTACCCAGGAAGGTAGCACAATGGCAACATACGTATTTAATCGCAAGGTCTCCACGTTGTTTCAAACTTAAGTTCCACTAAAGGTGAACTTAAATAAAGCAACATTTAGAAAAAAAGAGAAGTACTTTCTAATGCTACACAAAAAATGGAAGCATTATAATTTCAACATTGAATCAAAGTCTTATCCCAACACGAGCAAAATAAAATTATTTTCATGAAAAGGTTTTGATTTTGTTAGGAAGTTAGGAATATTCCTATTTTAATTTATTTGCCTTCATTTCCAAGCAAGTGAGAGTTCTGATAGGTTTAAAATTCCTGAGTCCAAATAAGAATTTGAGTTTGGAATACCATTAAGAATAAGACTTCTAATGAAATTGTGAGTATTTTGTTGTGTCTATGTAAAAAGAGGAGTACAACCACCAAACTTTGAAATGTCAATTGGAGAGAGAGAAGAGAGGTAGAGAGTAAGAGTCAAGAGAGTTGTAGTTTATTTTTCTTTATGATGGAAGTTTTTCTCTACTTCGATGGTTGAAAGAGGTAACCCACCACTGTTAAATTACACATTCATATTTCCGTGCATGACATTCATGTTTAGTTTGTGATTTTGGTACAGCCAACAATTGGTATAAAAGCTAGTGTGACCGAAAGGATGGCTCTTGATAGCACATCTATTAGGACGAGGCTGGAAAATTCAAAAAAAAAAAAATCCATAGAAACTAAGATAATTAACGGATGTTAGAAAAAAGAAAATAAAATGTAAATCTCGTAAGCTGCATTTCATGGCACTTGTTCATGTTGGGAACTTGCGAATTCCATACCCTTTGCATAAGGACAAGGACTATGGGAGGATGGCCTAACACTAACATTATGTTGCGTCTTGCAACACACGTGGCGGCAGAAATAAGAAGGGAATAGCAAAGGATGGCAGCATATGTAACTTGCAATATCCATGCATTGATTGTCATTAAGTTCCCACAAAGACAATGAACATAATAGCTATATGAGGTAATTCATGCTAAGAATAGCGTGATGCTGTTCAATTATATCCAGGCAAGCACGTGACGTAGTTCATGTAAACAAAAATAGCACCAAAATAGGATTTCCATCACCATTCCAACCATTCAACAATGCATTCCTGATATGTGGTCGTGGTGGAAGTTCAAAACCTTGGTGATTTTGCGACGGACATCCTTCCTCTAATCCTTAAGATCTTGAATGATAGCCTCGAAGGTGATCGTCCCACGTAAATCTTAAGTGACCACAAATATAAAATCAAGCGTGATATCGTAGTAAAAGATGTTTCACAATAAAATTAATTTTATAATATATATAAAGATTTACGGTAGAAACCCTTAAGACTAACAATCACTACCTAAGTTTTTCGATTTAGGATTTTTTTTACTATGTTAAGGTTAGGCAATCCACTATCCGCACCACTTGAATAAATATGACACAACCTCTTATAATCAACTTCTCTTATACCTACTAAAAGAAATAAAAATAGCTCGAGAATCCCAACAATCTGGGTCACAATCAAAATAGGAAACAAATTAATACAAAATGTAATCTTATGGAACCTCAAGAAATATAAATAGACAAATCAAGCTTTTCTCAACGGGTGGAGCGATGTGCTTTGAAGGAAAAGCATTGGAAAGGGCATGAAAGCATGGGAGCCTTTTTGAAATGAAAGGAGAGAGTTGGAGCACTTTTTTTTTTTATGAAATAACTTTTTGAGTTGTGCTTGGAAAGGCGCCTATTTATCGATAAAATAGAGTTAATTTATGAAGTTCAAAAAATATCACTCTAGTCATATTGATTGATCAATTGAATTGATGAATCAATTCTATATTTTTTGTCAACAAATTACTTTTACTAAATTTTCACAAAAGATTTTGTTGTGTGGTATGTGATTGTATATAGTTTACACCCACCTCTCTCTCTATATAAAGAGAGGTAGGGCTAAAGAAATAAAGCGATCTTGTCATTTTTCCTAACTTGGTATCAAATCAACAATCCTAGGTTAGCGCTTTGGTATCTCACTAAACCTTAGCCTCCAAACCCATCCACCAATAACCCCTCTCCCTTTGTCGTTGCACAGTCGTCCACCACCACCTGAGAGATGTGCCATCAGGGCCTCTCTCCCTTATGCACGCAGGCGGTAGGAAGGCGGTGGTAGCATCGCCGGCTACTACACGGCTGGTCATTGCTCACGGGGAGCGACGACACCGTTGGCTGTGCGTGGCCGATTGCTGCCAATAGGAGCAACAACGGAAAGGGCCTCGGTTCCTACTGGGCGGCCTTCATAGGGATCTAAAAATCCTTGTGAAGCCATGTTTGATCCCAATAGGGCTAGGTTTCTTCTCTTAAACACAAAATCTTTTGTGTTGGGATCCTCACATGTGTGTCTTGATATTTGCAGAATCTGAAAAATCAATTTCAGATTCGTTCTGATGGTTCTTCGCAACAAGGTGGGGGTAGTAGTCACTGATGGCTATTCTAGGGTGTTTTCCTGCATCCTAGAATAGTCTCTCCTACTTCTAGGGGCTACTCTGAATTAGTTGATTTGTTTTTCAAATCTGGTTTCAGGTGTTTCTACCTCCTCTAAGGGCACGATGGCATTGGTTAGATCTTCAATGGTGTCATCGGATACCTCTACAAACGTGGGGAGTTATGAAAACCCCCTCTTTAAGTCTACTCTTAGTGGTGTATCTACCACTCAGATGGTAGGAGAGGATACTGTGACTATTCCTCGGAGTGAGTATGAGAGACTACTCTAGCGTCAAAGTGATCATGATAGACTCATGACAGCACCTGAATTGAGTTCCATTGCACGTGGCAAGAGTTAGAGATGTTCTGAGTGGTTCATTGATTTAGGAGCTTCACAGGACCTTAGTGGAGATTGGGATTACTTCATCCATCTCTAATCTCTTCTAGTAGCCAAAACAGTTCAAGTTACAGATGGCAGACACTCCAAGGTAGAAGGTTAGGGGGAGGTACCAGTGACTTCTACTTTGAGATTTACCGATGTTTTATATGTTCCAAATTTTCCTATGAGTCTACTTTTAGTTAGTCAAATCACTAAGGAACTCAATTGTCGTGCAATATTTGATGCTTGGGGATGCACCCTCCATGACAAGTTGACAAGGAAGGTAATTGGCAGTGGACATGTAGAGCATGGTGTTTATCGACTATCTCAGACTCCACTTGCATCTGCATGTCGAGGCGAGGTATGTTCTACCCTTAGGAGTGCTTTTCATTGGCAACTCTCCTTTGGACATCTTTCTCTAGATAACCTTCGTTGTGTTATACCACATATATCTCGTGCAACCTAAATCTACTATAATGCTTGTCAAATGGGCAAGCACCATCACTCTTCCTATCCTGCATGTACTTGTCCAGGATCTGCAGCGTTGTTTGAGTTACTACATATGGATGTGTGGGGTCTGAGAAAGATACCAAACAGGCAGTGTCACCATTACTACTTTGTTGTTGTGGATGATTTTTCTCACTTGTCCTAGGTATTTTTTATGAAGAATAAATCAAAGGTTAGATCTGTCATTGAGAGCTTCATGTTGGAGATTAAGACAGTATTCAGCTACTATTAAAGCAGTAAGATATGATAATGCACTTGAGCTATGTACCACCAAGTTGTCTGCTTTCTACAGGTCCCATGGGATAGTGCACTAAACCACATGTGCTTACACTTTTCAGCAGAATGGGGTGGCTAAGAGGAAGCATAGACATCTTCTAGACATGGCTCCTACCCTGTTGATCCACCATAGTGTACCCCCATTGTATTGGAGAGATGTTGTTCTTACAACATGCTATTTGATCAATCGGATGCCCAATTCAATCCTACATGAGTAGATACCTTGGCATATACTGCATCTCAAGTAGGAGCTTTTTCATGTACCGCCACATGTGTTTAGATGTGCAGCATTTGTTCATATTCTCTCTCCATGGCGAGACAACTTGGCAAAACAAGTAGTCAAGTGTGTGTTCTTAGGATATTCATGGATTCAGAAAAGATACAGATGCTTCAATCCTCTTACTGGTAGACACTATGTCATTGCTGATGTTACCTTTCATGAGTTTATTTCATGTTTTGCTACTGCACCTGAGGTTTATCTCCTGAGGTTACAAAGACTCCAATGCCTATACCTCTTGTTCCCTTAGAGGAGATACCTATCTCTACCCCCTACTACTATAGAAGGTCCTATGAAGCTCTCTGAGCCTATTGTTACATATCAGCAACCTCACAGTATTTTTCAGATGCCACCTCCTACAGAAGCCACAGAGACTCCACCTTCTCCACCTCAGGAGACCACAGACAAGTTGCAAAGTGATGATACGACACCCCCTGATGATAGATGTCCAGATGATGATGTTTCTACTTCATAGCTAGTACAAGAGGATCAAATAGTTGGTCTTGACCTTCCTATTGCCATTAGAAGGGTACCCCGCACCTGTAAGTCCAGATACCGTGCTACAGGTAGTCTGGCTATTGATGGCCTTGGGTCAGCTTTTGGGAGCTTCCATCCTGCTCTTTCTGCCATATCTATCCCTATCACCTACCAACAGGTCATGCTTGATCTGAAGTGGCACCAGGCCAAGGAGGATGAGATAGCTGCTCTTATTTCACATGGTACTTGAGAGCTTATATCTTTATTAGAGGGTGCTACAGTAGTTGGCTATAAATGGGTGTTTGCAGTCAAGTACAATCCAGATGGGTCAATTGCACGCTACAAGGTTCGACTTATTGACAAAGGATTCACCCAGACATATGGGGTGGACTATTTGACACTTTCTCACCGGTGGCTCGGCTATTTACAATAAGGATTGTAATTTCAATGGCAGTTTAGCGATATTGGCATCTTTACCAGCTTGATATGAAAAACTCCTCTCTATGGAGATTTACAGGAGGTCTACATGCAGTAGCCCTTTGATTACAAGGTTTAGAGGAAATGTGTATGCAAGTTGCAGAAGGCCATTTATGGCCTCAAGCAGAGCCCGAGAGCTTGGTTTTAGAAGCTTTCTCAGGTAGTAGAGTCTGCGAGGTTCATCGGATCATTTACAGATCATTCTTTGTTTGTCAGGAAGACTGGGAAAGGTATTGTGGCTTTTTTAGTCTATCTTGATGACTTGATTATCATTGGTGATGATACAGCAGGTGTGGTTGAGATCAAATAGACTTTGATAGATCAGTTTGTGATGAAGGATCTAGGGCCATTAAGATATTTCCTTGGGATAAAAGTAGCCCGTAGTAGGCGTGGTATTGTGCTTTCTCAACGAAAATATACCCTAGATGTTCTAAAGGAGCCAGTATGCTGAGAGCCAAGCAAACAAATATTCCCATGAACCCTAAGGTACGACTGTACGACTGTGATGCAGAGCCAGTAAATAGTAGATAGTATTGCCAACTGGTAGAGAAATTTCTTTACTTGACGATTACTAGGCCAGATATTTCCTTTGCAATAGGGAAGTTGAGCCAGTTTATGGAGAGGCCTATTAGACAACACTGGAATGCAGCCATGATAGTGCCCGGGTACTTGAAGAGAGCACCAAGACAGGGTCTTCTCTTCAGTAGAGGGACATTTATGATGGTAGTTGGATACTCTAACGCGAATTATGCAAGCAACCATGATGATAAGAAGTCTACCATAGATTTTTGTACATATGTTACAGGGAATCTGGTCACTTGGAAGAGCAAGAAACAGACTGCAGTGTCTAGATCCAATGCCGAGTCTGAGTATCGTGCGATGGCTCAAACCTCAGTAGAATTGATGTGGGTGAGTTCCTTGTTAAGTGATCTATATGTTGGTGCTAGAGCACCACGATCATTTGTTTTGATGATAACAAAACACGTGTTATTTAACATTTGCAATTTGAGTTCTAGATTTCAGGTCAATTGCAAATGTGGACGTGTTTAGACGGAATTCGAGCTCGCATCCAGGACGGATTGGAGGAGCTTGACGGAAAACAGAGGAGGTTCGCGTGGAGCGAAAGATTGAAGATGGAAGGAAATGAAGAATAGGATAGATTTCCTTCTTTTGTACTTGTTGTATCTTTTCGTTTCTTTTGTTGCTCTTTATTTCCTTAGATATTTCATGTTAAAGAGCCTCAAAGAACCCTAACAGTAGTCCTAGGAACACCGGCACAACCCTACGATACTTAGATTTTCTGTAGAATACTTAGAAAACCAATATAGGGTTCAAACAGCACTTCCCGACGTCTAATTCCCAAATCAGACGTCTGATAAAGTATTTTAAGACGTCTGACTGTTGTTTCAGACGTCTGATAACTGTTAGGCTGGACATAATAATTCTGTCTGATGAAATCAGACGTCCATACCTTAGACCAGATGTCTTAGAAGACGTCTGATGGGTTTGCCAGACGTCCAATTAGTGGACCGTTGGCTGGCTTAGAAAACACTCAAGATTATGACCGTTAGAGCCTTATCAGACGTCCTTAGGCCTTTCCAGACGTCTGATAAATGACCGTTTTGCCTCGGCTGACCCAAAATCTCTTCTCAGAGATTTTCTAGCCGTTGCAACGTTTGGAAATCAATTCCCACAGTAAAAGTAGGTTTCCAGACGTCCATACATAGTGCCAGACGTCCTGTATGTCGTCTGATGGACTTGCGTAAAAACCCTGTTTAGATCTGATCCAAGTCAGGGAGAGACCCGCCCAAAATCAGACGTCTGACCGTTTAATCAGACGTCTTAAAGTGAACTTCCAGACGTCTGATGCTAGAATTAGACGTCTGATAAGCCTGTCAGAACAATAATTGTTCCTGATTTCGAGCTGATTCACTTGGGCTTTGTACCCAACGGCTATGGAAGCCTTTCCAAGCCTTCCAAAGCCTTCCTAAGGCCTCTATAAATAGAGGGGAGCCTTTGACACATAAAATACACTTAGAAAAACACAAGACACACCTAAGCAACATACTTTCCACTCTTTTGTGTCTCTCTTGCTCTCCAAGCTCAAGCTCCATCATCTTGAGAGCTAAATTCAGTTTGCGCGCCCGCTCTCCCGCTGTTGTTCACGAGAGCGCCATCGCGTGGCACACGCACCGCGTCATCGTCGACGCACTCCTTACAAAGGGGAGTTTCCTATTTCCTATAGAAGCTAGGTTTAATTTTGTTGACTCTATAGGACTGTTGTTTTATTTTATCTTTGTATTTTGGTTGGGTATTCGCTTTGCGAATTCCCGTCTCCTTCGTGGGACAAAATCCTTCTCGTGGAGAGAAGGGGTTGAGGAACGCTACCCTCGTACTCGTAGCGTGGTTGTACTGAGGTTGAATCACCCTCGTTTAAAGTGATTCGTTTAGTGGATTTGATCAACTAGGTTGATCGGAAAATCCTAACTCGAGAGGGTTAGGTGGTGGTTTTTCACCCGGTTTGGGTTTCCACCTAAAATTACCTGTGTACATTGTGCGATTGATTTTTGTGAGATTGCTTTATATATATTTGATTTCCGCATTATTACGTCACCCCCTCCTAGTAGGGAAATTACAATTGGTATCAGAGCAGGTCTTGCTGTTTCGGCGTAACAACCCGGCAAGAGATCAAATGGAGGGAAGCACATCAGCAATCAGAATCTCCGAAGGGCAGTCCACCGTCCGACCACCCTATTTCGACGGGAGAGACTTTGGATATTGGAAGTTGAGGATGAAGACGTGGCTTCAAGCCACTGAATTTGAGATATGGGGATGTTGCGAAACCCCATATGAGATCCCGAAGCGACCCCAAGGAGGCTACTCGCAACTGCAGATTCAAGAGCTTTCACTCAACGCAAAGGCAATGAATGCCCTGTATTGCGCATTGAGTCTGATGGAGTTCGAGAAAATCAAAGAGTGCACCACCGCCCACGAGATATGGAGGAGGTTGGAAGGCACTCATGAGGAGACAAGCTCGGAGGAAGAAGAAGAAGAAAAAGAAGAAACCGCTTGCTTTGGTTTCATGGCCAGAGGAAGCAATAGCGACAACGAAAGCGGAAGCGACAGCGACAATGAGGTAAATTTTGATTTACAAGAAGCTTTTAATGAATTATTTGAGATTAGTAAATCACTAAAAATAAAAACAAAAGCATGAAGAAGAACCTTAGTTTTCTTAAAAATGAAAATGATAGGTTAGAAAAACAACTTAAGGACATAGAAGCTAGTCCTAAAAATGATAACCTGTTATTAGAAAATCAAGACCTCATCAATGAAAATAATAAATTGATTGAGGAAAATGATAGTCTAAAGTTAGAAATCTCTAATTTAAAGACTAAGATGAGTATTATAGAAAAAGAAATTGCATGTCTTAGGGAAAACTCCAACAAATTAATCAATAAAGTAGATAATTTTTATAGCCCTAAGGTTGAGAAAGGATCTCCATCAAGGAGACCTTCTAACAGATCCGGATCCAAGCTCACTTGGATACCGAAGAAAAAATTAGAATCTTGTTTTGTAGGGTTCAGGGATAATTACAACATAAGGGACTGGACCTACAAGCTCAAAGCTGGTCAACTCAAGTTGGGAGAACCAAGGAGTAGACCAAGGAGGAGAACAAGAAGACCGACGAGACGGCGAACAAACGACGGACCCGCCGCACGTCGACCACCAGATTGGAGACCGGCGCCGATGCCCGGGCCTCCAAGCTACGGATGGGAGCCCCATCCGATGTGGCATCCACCACCACCATTCGGGCCATTTTATTGGCCATGGTAGGTGAGGTAAAACCCTTTAACCCTATCTTTTTATAAGCATTTAGATAGGGCGAGTTAAAATTAATGAGCTAATTGTCAATTTTTAAGGGGGAGATATAAGGTAGCTAAATTTCCTTTAGAAAGGGGAAGAAAAATAATAGCTATCTCATTGTTACAAAAAGGGGGAGGATATTACCTTTGTCAAAAGAAACTCATAGAAGAGCATGTTTTAAGGGGGAGTTATAGGAAATGTAAAACCAATCAAACCTTTTTGATAATGTCAAAAAGGGGGAGGATTTTTATGCATTATTATTTACGATTTTGTCATCATCAAAAAGGGGGAGATTGTTGGTGCTAGAGCACCACGATCATTTGTTTTGATGATAACAAAACACGTGTTATTTAACATTTGCAATTTGAGTTCTAGATTTCAGGTCAATTGCAAATGTGGACATGTTTAGACGGAATTCGAGCTCGCATCCAGGACGGATTGGAGGAGCTTGATGGAAAACAGAGGAGGTTCGCGTGGAGCGAAAGATTGAAGATGGAAGGAAATGAAGAATAGGATAGATTTCCTTCTTTTGTACTTGTTGTATCTTTTTGTTTCTTTTGTTGCTCTTTATTTCCTTAGATATTTCATGTTAAAGAGCCTCAAAGAACCCTAACAGTAGTCCTAGGAACACCGGCACAACCCTACGATACTTAGATTTTCTGTAGAATACTTAGAAAACCAATATAGGGTTCAAACAGCACTTCCCGACGTCTAATTCCCAAATCAGACGTCTGATAAAGTATTTTAAGACGTCTGACTGTTGTTTCAGACGTCTGATAACTGTTAGGCTGGACATAATAGTTCTGTCTGATGAAATCAGACGTCCATACCTTAGACCAGACGTCTTAGAAGACGTCTGATGGGTTTGCCAGACGTCCAATTAGTGGACCGTTGGCTGGCTTAGAAAACACTCAAGATTATGACCGTTAGAGCCTTATCAGACGTCCTTAGGCCTTTCCAGACGTCTGATAAATGACCGTTTTGCCTCGGCTGACCCAAAATCTCTTCTCAGAGATTTTCTAGCCGTTGCAACGTTTGGAAATCAATTCCCACAGTAAAAGTAGGTTTCCAGACGTCCATACATAGTGCCAGACGTCCTGTATGTCGTCTGATGGACTTGCGTAAAAACCCTGTTTAGATCTGATCCAAGTCAGGGAGAGACCCGCCCAAAATCAGACATCTGACCGTTTAATCAGACGTCTTAAAGTGAACTTCCAGACGTCTGATGCTAGAATTAGACGTCTGATAAGCCTGTCAGAACAATGATTGTTCCTGATTTCGGGCTGATTCACTTGGGCTTTGTACCCAACGACTATGGAAGCCTTTCCAAGCCTTCCAAAGCCTTCCTAAGGCCTCTATAAATAGAGGGGAGCCTTTGACACATAAAATACACTTAGAAAAACACAAGACACACCTAAGCAACATACTTTCCACTCTTTTGTGTCTCTCTTGCTCTCCAAGCTCAAGCTCCATCATCTTGAGAGCTAAATTCAGTTTGCGCGCCCGCTCTCCCGCTGTTGTTCACGAGAGCGCCATCGCGTGGCACACGCACCGCGTCATCGTCGACGCACTCCTTGCAAAGGGGAGTTTCCTATTTCCTATAGAAGCTAGGTTTAATTTTGTTGACTCTATAGGACTGTTGTTTTATTTTATCTTTGTATTTTGGTTGGGTATTCGCTTTGCGAATTCCCGTCTCCTTCGTGGGACAAAATCCTTCTCGTGGAGAGAAGGGGTTGAGGAACGCTACCCTCGTACTCGTAGCGTGGTTGTACTGAGGTTGAATCACCCTCGTTTAAAGTGATTCGTTTAGTGGATTTGATCAACTAGGTTGATCGGAAAATCCTAACTCGAGAGGGTTAGGTGGTGGTTTTTCACCCGGTTTGGGTTTCCACCTAAAATTACCTGTGTACATTGTGCGATTGATTTTTGTGAGATTGCTTTATATATATTTGATTTCCGCATTATTACGTCACCTCCTCCTAGTAGGGAACTTCACTATATATACAGATTAATGGGATTATGGAGTTGCAATGTGATAACATGGCTGCCATTTATATTGCCAACAACCCCATATTTCATGAACACACCAAACATGTGGAGGTAGATTTCCATTACACCAAAGATTTGATTCAAAAGGGATTTATCTTTACCTCCCAGGTTACTTCAAAGGCTCAGACTGCTGATATCTTTACCAAGTTACTGAAATGACCCTTTCCTAGGGTCATTTGGCGTTTCCGGAATTCGTAGGGATTTTTTGTGCAGTTTTAAACCCCTTAAGTTTTGTCTTGGGGTTTTTTAGGGGGAAAGGAAAAATTGAAGGGGCATCCCTACAATTTTCCCCACCACCACTCCCATCGTATGCACACCCTCTCCTCCCCCCTCACCCAGCACACCGCACCTCTCTCCCCTGCGGCAACCTCACCAACGACGCCCCTCCACACCTCCACCTTACCTCTCACCATCCCTCCCAACTCCATATAAGCCCCGCTCCTCCATCCATTCCATGCCACCGACAAAAGGAGAGGGGGGCGGGGACAGGGAGCAAGAGGAGGGGAAGGTGAAGAGCAGAGAAGGCTGGAGTAATGAGCAGAGGGAGACGAGGAGGTGCTACAGTTGCTGCAGCTACTGTGGCTTCTGCAGTGAGAGAAAAGCTCGCAAACGGTTCTGCGAAATCATTTTTCTGTAGAATCAGACGTCCGAAGGTAAATCTCAGACATCTGATAGGGCGTATTTTCATTTATTTTCCTGCTAAATTTCTGACCATGCGCGTACGTATGTCAGAGGTTGGGGAAGCGCATGTAACGAACGCGTGCCCCAGACGCCTTTTAAGACGTCTGGGAGGTGGCCCAGACGTCTGACAAGACGTATGGGATTACATCCAGACGTCTGACCAGACGTCCGGGATCTTTTACAGACGTCTGGAGAACAGTTATGTTCGCACGGGAGATTCGTCTGCGCGCCTGTGCGCGCAGACCTGCGATTCTTCCCTCTTTTCTCTGCGGCTGCAGGCGCGCTGCGACCGCCGTCTCTCTCCTCCTCGCGCGGCCTTAAAAGGGCGCGCCTCCCCTCCCGTCTCCGCCGTCTCCTCCTCCTTCTCCTTCCTGTGCGCGAGAGCGAGCGGACGCGAGGGCGGCAGCGGCAGCCGCAGTGAGCGCGGAGGAGCTGCGACGTGCGAGGGCGGGGCTCTGCCGTGAGGGCGAGCTCGCCGGAGCGGCTTGGCCGGCCGGCGGAGGGCGCAGGGGGCGCGGAGCGTCGCGGAGAGGGACCTGCTGCGGGCTGAGCAGCAGACGCGCGAGGTGCGACGCGGGCGGCGTCGCGAGCGGAGGCCAAGCAGGGTTCTGATTCTGGAAAAATTTCCAGAATCAGACGTCTGGGTTGATATCCAGACGGCAAGGTCGACGTCTGTAAGATCATACAGACGTCTGAAAGGTGAGTTTCCGCTTTCTTCTTCCTTCTTGTCGACTGACCGTACTGAGGGAGGGGGGTTGGCTGTGCGCAGGTTCGCTGATTCGTCATCCTCTGCGAATCAGACGTCTGGAAGTTGTACCAGACGGCGGGAGTGACCTCCAGACGTCCTGAGGGACCATCGGACGTCTGGGATCTACGGCAGACGTCCCCGCAGACTTCTGGACGTCTGGGGAACCAAGCTGAACAGGTAATTCTCTGATCCACCGTTTAAGACGTCTGGAACTCCTTCCAGACGTCTGATTTTGCACAGTATCGTCTTTTCCGACCCGTTTAGGGCCCGTTTGGGCTCCGTTTTCCGTGATTCGAGTTGCGTTCTTTTCAAAATTAATTCCTCTACTCGTCTACAGTAGCGATATACTGTTTTGAGACACTCCTTGTGTTTGATCCTTGTGATAGGACCTCGTTCGGTTGCAGTCTTGAGAGTCGCGGAGGCACGCGGGATTCCCGATCACGCCCCCATTACTCCCGTTGTACCTGGTAGAGTGGCTTTAAGTATTAATAAAATCTGTTAAAGTATGGAACCATAACTAGAACCTAGGGCATTGCATGAATCCTAGGAATGAGAAATATATGGAATGATAGCTCCTAGGTGTTGCATGAATCCTAGGTCCAGAAAACTAGATTGTATGATAGATCCTAGGATATGGCATGAATCCTAGGATGGAAAAAAAACTAGTGGAATGTATATTACTGCAGTCTTGGAAAAATGGAAAGGAATATATAAAGCTGCCTGTAAATTAATTAACAGCTGCCTGTTATGAATAAAGAAACATGTTTGAGATCATGGAATTTGAGAACGTGAATCTGGAAAGTGAAACATATGATGTTCTGAGATTAAAGGATGGAACCCTACGGGGAATTAGGAGTGGAACTCCTGGAAAGAAAAAAGGAATGGAACTGAGATGTAGTTTGTACTGTCTCTTGGGTACGCAGTACCAAGGGAAGTACCTGTACCTGTTTAGTGCAGAGTGGGGCCAGCCGCCCCAGGGACCCGGGGTTAGGATTGGCCGCTCTGTACCGACTTGTTGGCCCTCGTGTACGTAGTACCGAGGAGAGCTAGTAGTGTTAGGAGAGTACTAGCTACCCCACGGGCCCCGGGGTTCTGCTAGCCTCCTTCACCGACTTGTTAGGCCCACTAGGGCAAACCAGGGTAGTCAGGCGAGGGTGCGCGGACTGTGGAGGGGCAAGGCCCCGGTTTGGTTACTGTGGAGGGGTTGGACCCCTGTTACTGAGAGGGCTCTGCCCTGGTTCCGTGTTGTGCTTTGGGCGCACCCGTTAACGGAAACGACTGACCGCGTGCCAGTGCGGGCTAACTACCTGTGCGTTTATCGCGCGTGCCGTAGTCACCGTTACGTCTGTCAGTGACCTTGGGGTGGTTGACTGAGGGTAGGATCACCACGGGGGACTCTCCCGGCCAGGAGAGCACCACGTGCTACTTCTACTTTTGGAAAAGACTGCAATCAAGATCGTTCCCACGAGGACATTCGAGATCAAGTAAAGGATCTGAGAAATAAATGAAATAGTGAGAAAAATTGAAAGATGTGAATAAATGAAGTAATAAAACATAACAGCTACTGTACACTCTACTGTCGCCTTTAGTTAGTTTGCCACTCTACTCAGCGTTTTGCTGACGTGTTACACTCGTTACCTTTTTCAGGACCAGGTGCTGAGCAGCCAGGGTCGGCGGCTGCAGAGGACGCTGGGCCGAGTAGGGTCCAGTAGAGTTACCACAGCTTTTGTACCCCTTTTGTTTCTGTTCTAGTGAGTAGTTTTTGTTTCCACTGTACCTTCTTTACCTGCAGTTCTTGTTATATGATAAATGTTGTTTTACTGTTGTGGTGGTACCTACCGTAGTAGTTTCTTTCCTTACTGCTGTACTTTCTTACTGTTAGTTATATTCATGCTGAATGTGGTTTATTTTACTGCCTTTTGGTTACTTCCTCGTTGGACGACTGGGTCTTGGGATTAGTCGAGTCGGTCCGGTTCTCGTGTCTCGTAGGGACTCGGGACCTGGGTCGTTACAGCGCACTGGTGCGAGGACCGAGGTAATTTCAGACATCCAAAAGTGTCTCCAGACGTCTAAAGCCACCCTCAGACATCTGCACGGAGTTCCAGACGTCTAGAAAAGGCACCCCGAGCAAGGTGAGTCCCTGAGTTCGTTTAAGAGTCCCAAACATCTGATTTTATTCAGAGTTGGTGTTTTTAGGCCCGTTCAGGACCCAAACAGAGTCAATTTTCCACAAACGAAACGTTGTTAGTTTCTGTTCAAGTTTCTCTATGTAATGGTACATTGTCTTTACTATTTTGAGCTCATTTGACCTGTCAATCTATGTCATAGGTCTCCAATCCATCGAGTATACGGGACTTGCAAAGACGTAGGGAGCTACTATACATGCCCTCGTTCCACTCGATTACCCTGATAGAGTGGTTCCCACACTAATCTCGGAATTTATAATTAAATTGCATGCGTAGAATTAACTGAACCTAGGTTGTGAGATGAACCCTATGACTAAAAAGAGGTAAATGCATGCTGATATAAAACCAAACCCTAGGATTGTGAAATGAACCCTAGGGCTGAAAGAAATGAATGTATATTTAGTGAATAATTAAATTATTATTTCTTGAAAAAAACTAAACCATGAGCTGCCTGTAATGACTACGTCATGCCTGTTTGTACTAAAGAATTGATGGTGGAATTAAAGTTGCTTGTTCTGCGTATAACGAACCAGATATGGAAATAAGAAAGTCCATGTACGAACCCTACGGGGAAGTTAAAAAGATACCAGGAATACGGTAGTACAGAAAACTTGTGGGTTTTGGAACATGTCCCCCTACGGGCAGCTGTTCAGATTTGGTTAAGGGAAGTAAGTTGGCCCCTGTGTACGTGGTACCGAAGAGAGCAACTATCCCTTTAGAGTAAAGGGGAGCTTGCCGCCCCTTGGGTTGAAACCTGGGGTGGGTTTAGCCACTCTACGTCAACTCCTGCTTGGCCTCGCATACGTGATACCAAGGTGAGCTACCTAGAGTAGAGGGGAGCTTGCCACCCCTTAGGTTGAGACCCGGGGTGGGTTTGGCCACTCTACGTTGACTCCTACTTAGTCTTGCGTATGTGGTACTAAGGTAAGCTATCTAGAGTAGAGGGGAGCTTGTCATCCCTTGGGTTGAGACCTGGGGTGGGTTTGGCCACTCTACGTCGACTCATACTAGGCCTCGTGTACATGGTACCGAGGTGATCTACTTAGTGTAGGGAGGGAGTTAGCCAACCCACAAGACCCGAGGTTAAGACTAGACACCCTACATCAACTCTTGTTAGGCCCATTGGGCAAACCGGGATAGTCGGACGAGGGCACGCAGACTGTGTAGGAGCGAGACCCATGTTCTATTCTGAGGGTCGAGACTCATTTTCTGAGAGGGCAAGGCCCTGTGCTGTTTCGTGCTGTACTTTTAGGAGTACTCGCTAACAGAAACGACTGACCGTATGCCAGCACGGGATAGCTATCCGTGAGCTTATCGCGCATGCCGTAGTCACCGCTACGTCTCGACCGTGATCTCGGAGTGGTTGACTGGGTGTAGGACTACTACAGGGGATTCTCTCGACTAGGAGAGCACTACGTGTACATCCTACATCACGGGAAAGACTACAATCAAGATCGTTTCCTTGAGGGATAGTTAAGATCAAGAAATGACCGAATTCTTTAGAGAATAAACCGATCAGAACTACTTAGTTGAACTAAATGGAATTGAATAATTAATTAGTTGCTTATCTTATGTTAATTGCACATAAATGGTTTAACTACCACTCTACTCAGCGTTAGCTGACTACGGATTTTATAACTGTTACGAACGCAGCTTCAAAACATCTTTTAAGACGTCTGGGAGGTGTCCCAGACGTCTGGAACCCTTTCCAGAAGTCTGGGATTTGATTTTCTGTGGCACGCGCGATTTCGTTTGCGCGCCTGCGCATGCATACCTGCGACGCCTTTTCCCCTGTCTCCTCCGCAGGCGCAGCGCTGCCCCCCTCTCTCTCTCTTTCCCTACACGGCTTTAAAAGGGCCTCGTCCTCCCCCTCACTGTCATCTCCTCCGCCCCCTTCTTCTTCCAGCCAGTGCGAGAGTGAGCGAGCGACGGCAGCAGTCGCGGCGAGTGCGGGAGGAGGTGTTGCGCGAGGGAGGAGGCGCTCGGCCGTGAGGGTTCGAGCTTGCCGGGGCTGCTAGAGCCGGCCGGCGGGGGCGCGGAGTGACGCGGGAGGTCTACTGCAGCTCGAGCAGCAGGCAGACGAGACGCGGCGCGGCCGTGCGTCACGGGTGGAGGGCGAGTCGCGCTCTGATTCTGGAAGTTTTTCTAGAATCAGACGTCTGGGTTTCCAACCAGACGACGGGGAAGACGTCTGGAGGACTGTCCAGACGTCTGAAAGGTAAGTTATTTTCGTACTTCCTCCTTCTCTTCGACCGTCCGTACTGAGAGCGAGGAATGGGTACGTGCAGGTTTTGAGATTCGCATCCAACGCGAATCAGACGTCTGACTGCAGTGCCAGACGACTGGAAATACTTCCAGACGTCCAGGGTGACCATCGGACGTCTGGGAACTAGGCCAGACGCCCCCGCAGGCTTCTGGACGTCTGAGAGACTATACAGAGCAAAGGTACCATCTGACCCTCATTTTAAGACATCTGGAAGAGGTTCCAGACGTCTGATTTTGCACTATTTCGTCGTTTTCGACCCGTTTAGGGCTCATTCGGAGTCCATTTTCCGCGTTTCGAGTTACGTTCTTTTCGGAATTAAATCCTCTACCCGTCTACAGTAATTATATACTATTTTGAAAAACTCCTTGTGTATGATCCTTGTGATAGGACCCCGTTCCATTGTAGTCTCGGGGGTTGCGGAGGCACGCGAGATTCCCGACCACGCCCCCAGTACTCCCGTTGTAACTGGTAGAGTGGCTTTAGAAATTATTTAACATAATTTGTTACAATTATGGAACAATTAATAGAACCTAGGGCATTGCATGAATCCTAGGAATGAGAAACCAGATTGAATGATAGATCCTAGGGTATTGCATGAATCCTAGGGCTGGAAAACTAAATTGAATGATAGATCCTAGGGTACGGCATGAATCCTAGGACTGGAAAACTAGCGAAATGAATATACATATTGCAGTCTTGGAAAAAAAGTGGAAAGGAAATAATAGCTGCCTGTAAAATTGATTTAACAGCTGCCTGTTATGAATAAATGAACATGATTGAGAATATGGGTTGTAGGAACGTAAAATTGAAAAAGGTGAAACCTGAATGTGCTGAGTTAAAAGAGCTGGAACCCTACGGGGAGTTAGGAGTAGAACTCCTGGAAAGAGAATGAAATGGAACTGAGAAGGAAAGATGTGGAGGTGCGTTGTCTCTTGGGTACGTAGTACCAGGGAAAGCACCTGTTACCTACTTAGTGCAGAGCGGACCTAGCCGCCCCAGGGACCCGGGGTTAGGTCTGGCCACTTTGTACCGACTTGTTGGCCCTCGTGTACACAGTACCGAGGAGAGCTACTAGTGTAGGGCGAGTACTAGCTATCTCACGGGCCCCAGGGTTCTGCTAGCTCACCTACACCGACTTGTTAGGCCCACTAGGCAAACCAGGGTAGACAGGCGAGGGTGCGCGGACTGCGGAGGGGCAAGGCCCCTGTTTGGTTACTGTGGAGGGGTTGGACCCCTGAGAGGGCTCTGCCCTATACTGGTTCCGTGTTGTGCTTTGGGCGCACCCGTTAACGGAAACGACTGACCGCGTGCCAGTGCGGGTTAGCTACTCGTGCGTTTACCGCACGTGCCGTAGTCACCGTTACGTCTGTCAGTGACCTTGGGGTGGTTGACTGAGAGTAGGATCACCACGGGGGACTCTCCCGGCCAGGAGAGCACCACGTGTTACTTCTACTGTTCGGAAAAGACTGCAATCAAGATCGTTTCCACGAGGAGCATTCGAGATCAAGTGAAGGATCTGAGAAATAGATAAATTGTGAAACAATAGAAAGACGTAAATAAAGGAAGAAAGAAAATAAAACAGCTACTGTACACTTTACTGCTTCTTTAGTTTTAGCTGCCACTCTACTCAGCGTTTCGCTGACGTGTTACACTCGTTACTTTTCAGGACCAGGTGTTGAGCAGCCAGGGTCAGCGGCTGCAGAGGACGCTGGGCCGAGTAGGGTCCAGTAGAGTTACCACTGTTCTTTTGTGCCGTTTTTGTTCCACTGTAGTGAGTAGTTTTTGTTACTCTCTGTACTTTTCTTTCCTCGTAGTTCTTATTATGTTATAAATGTTGTTCTACTGTTGTGGTGGTACATGCTGTAGTAGTTCTTTTTCTTACTGATGTATTTTGTTACTGTTAGTTATATTTCATGTTGAATGTGGTTTATTTTACTGCTTTTTTGGTTACTTTCTCGTTGGACGACTAGGTCTTGGGATTAGTCGAGCCGGTCCAGTTCTCGTATCTCGTAGGGACTCGAGAATCAGATCATTACAATAACCTTATTCAGGTCAAGGAGTTGAGCAGCCAGCACCACCGGTTGCAGAGGGAGTTGGGTCCAGTCGAGCCCAGTCTTAGCTGTTGATCCCTTTCTTTTGTTTCCGAGCTTCTTTTGTTGTAGTGAGTACTCTAGCATGAATTACTGTTTCTGTTACTTTTTCGCTTTACTTTTCACTGTCATAGCTGTGATGGTATGTAATATTGTGAGATATATCGTTCTATTTCCTTTACTATCTACTTATTTATTTTCTGCTTAGTTACATTGCATGTGTGGTTGTGGAATATTTCTGCTTTTAGTTCTTTCTTGCTAGACGACTGGGTCTTAGGATTCGTTGAGGTGAGCCGTTCTCGAGTCATGTAGGGAGCCAGGAGCGGGTAGCGACAGCTACTAACTAGATCTGCATTTGATACATGTGTATCTAAGCTGAACATGATTGATATCTATGCTCCAGCTTGATGGGGAGTATTGTAGAGTCTAGTTAGTTATTTGATTATGTGGTATGTGGTGCGTTGGTGTATTGTTATTTTTTATTTTCTTTATGTGGTTGTATATAATTTGCACTCAACTCTCTCTATATATAAAGAGAGGTAGGACTAGAGAAATAAAATGATCTTATCATTTTTCCTAATTGATTTTAAATCAAATGCTTAATGATTATTGGAAGGAAAATCTACCATTAGATTCTTTACAAAATTTTTACACTCTAAATATAAAAAATAAAAAAATTACAACAATTGAACACAAATTTCTTCGTTATGAATCTTACAAGTTACAAATAAATTTATCAAACATCTTTGATATCATAACAAGTCCTTAAAAGTTAATCCATTAATATAATGTAATTTCATTTCATGAAAAGAAGGATCTCACAAGCCTCATTGATGATCATGTTAGTGTTGAGATCTTAGATTACGCACTCCATCTTCATGTTTTTGTTCTCCAACCTATCAATCTCATGCAGAAGGAAATGCACCTGCTCTCTCACATTGTACAAAGTTGTCGCAAATCCAATGAAGAGGCTAGAAGCATAAATCTTGCCCATATATTTATCTTGAAGTTGCAACGATTTGCTGTGTCTTTCTACAATCAACATACCTAGGTCATTCTACAACCATGCTCGACTTATACATGCCATTCAAAGAGCATTGTAGAATTGTGAATTACCCCTTCAAGATTCGAACAAACAAGATAGATCCGCATGAGAGGATGGGACCTCTAATTGTCGCACCTTCTCTCATCCAACTTTAGCTTGGTGAGACAATTCCAGTGACAGTAGGTAAGTTCATTGTTCAAATAGTTACTAGTTGCATCGGCCATTTGCAATGCCCACAGCAAAGTTCATATAAAAAAAAGAAACAAAAAGAATTAAAGAGCGTTGTGTGATTGCACGAATGTACTGCATGCCACGATGGCTAATTTGCATTCCCACACATATACTACGGTTAGTGCGTGCTTAAGTGATCTTAAAAAAGGGAAAAAAAAAAAAAAGAATGCAAACAAAAAATATGAGGGATAGGTTGCACACGCTACCCCAACAGTGTGCTACAGTATCCGCTACTTGGTTGATGTTGTGGCTGAATCGCCATGTTCTCTACCTTGCCCCAATTGTATGCTGTCTTACGTGATGAGGCCTTGACCGGAGGGGCATGACAATGGCATATTACGATGTGTGACACTCAATTGATGTCTCCATACCTCAATACTTGGGAGATATCGAGACAGCGAGAGCTTGCAAAAGAAAGGAAAAAAAAGCGTGACTCAAGTGCATGATAACTCTTATATTTATTAATACTCATTGGTTATAGAAAAATAATTTCCAGATGAAAATTCTTCAAGTCAAATTCCAGGCCTCCCTCCCAACGGAAAAGGGAAACCCGGCCCACCTTATTAGACCATACAACCCTTCTGTCTTGTTCCCCAAAATAAGTGGGTGCGTGGAATTTTGCATGAGAAAACCATTGCGGTAAGTTATCGGCCACGAAGAAAAATCCACGTGTTCGTACATACCAGAAATTTCTCCGTCTGCCAATCTGTGGATATGCCCGATAGCGACTTGCGGCTCACCATCAGCCACAAAGTCCCTTCAACTGGAAGTGGGGTCCAACTCCGCGGGAGCGCACACCCTCAGCCACAAAGTCCCCTCAACTGGAAGCGGGGTCCAATCCCATGGGAGCGCACACAAACTCGGGATTCTTCGCCGCCCCCTGTTTTGCCGTTGCTCTCTGTTTTGTCCCGTACGATGGTACTCTCCATTAATATAATCCCTGTTACTCGATGTCATTAGTTTCCAAGTTTTACAAGTCCCACATCTTACGATGGAATCCTTGCATTTTGAAGCACCACTTGCTCGGTAACTTGATCAAAGTGGATAGGAAGATCACCTCATTTTTGTAGTTGGTTCCTTTTCTGGAAGGATGAGTTGCATTAGCAATGGAATGCATATGCATCATGCACACACAAACACGTATATTTGGTCAAGATTAAGTTTTTACCTATTGTATTCCATTATACAAGAATTTAATTTAAAAGGAAATTTGATGAATCGGTGGAGAACCCCCTCTCCTTCCTCGTTCTCAACTCTTTATGTGTTCATTTTTCTGTCGATGATGTACTTGAAAAGTCATCTCAAATCAACTAAAGGGTTGGGGATGTTTCTTTACAGAATTTTAAAATCAGATATTGAATTTAAAATAAAAACATAATTTCACCTTATTTGATAATGAGATTAAGGAGGATTAAAATAAAATAAGTAGAAATAGTACTTATTTGGATGGTGAAATAAGGAGAAAGTTAAGTATAAAATTAAAATAATTGATGTATTAATATGATCTTAGTAGATATTTATTTAATAGTATAGGTTAAAATGGAGAATATTAGTGAATATTTATTTAATATTAAAAGTAAAAATTAAGAATGTGATGGGTATTTTTTAATAATAAAAATAAGTAAAAATGATTAGAAATTATTATGTAGAAATTTATATTTAAATAATAAAAATTTTAAAAAAAGTTTAAGTTAATCCTTAACCTGAATTGCCAAGCAAAACCTTAAAATAGCCCCTTCAATTAAAGGCATGCTTACAGCAACCAGCATGCCGACGAAGGAACTTGAATTTGGCAAGACTACGTACTTATGCTCCAAGGAGGAAGTTCAAAGGTGAAAATCTATCACCCGAACGAGATCAACCTCACATGTACCTTACTTGTATTCCTATATATAAGGACGAAACACAGGCAAGTTCAGACTAGAAAAGCAAAGTTGGCATGCAATGATGAATTGTGGCAACATGCTTGATTTTCTTGAGCATGGTGGAATTAAGCATATAACACATGGAAGGTACTGGAGTTAAGGCCGTGGATTCCTAATGATAATCGTTACCCTGCACCTGACATATGTAGTACATTATTCGCCTCTGCCCTGTTAGATCCTCTGTCAGGGAGGTCGAATCATGCATGTTTCCGAAAGAGGTATGGGAGACATGCGTCACATTTCACGTAAGAAAATCGTAATTATCTTCTTTTTCTTCTTTTAACGACTGAAATGGATATGTGCACCCATTTTTAGTGAGGAAAGACGTGGAAACGGTTTACCAATTTTCTTATCAAAACAGTCCAAGACAGCATTGTGATGAACGTGAAAACACCTTCCACATGTAGATATGATATCTATATATCCATCTCAACCATTAAATAGGTCAAAAAGAAGATAATCAAGATTATCTTATGTGAAATTTGTCGTGAAAAGTGTCGTACATTCGCATACATCTCTGATAATATGCATAATTCGACCTCCCCGGCGGAGAGTCAATTATTTACTATTTAGCGGTGTGTAGAAGGGCAGAGTCCAATCACGTACTATATATATATTTATACAGTGATAATGATACAAATCTACAGATACTATATGCATACAAATTTGTGGCGCATAGATCGATGCAGGATAAAATAAAGTAGAAATTAGATAGGTAGGAAAGGTTATTTACCTGAGCATGAGAATAAATATGTGATAAAATGATTGATATATTTATATAATATTAATAAATATTTATTTAATATTAAAATATATATGTAAGTGGATTATATGATGTAGTAAATATATTTTTAATAGTTATGTTATATTAAAGTAGGTATATTTTAATATATATTAGTATTAATATGATGTAATGAAATAATTTGATTTAGATGTTGATGAAATTAATTAATAGTAGCCCAACCCTTTGTGAATGTGCCTCAAGTCCTCTTAGAAGGGATATTTCTTCACTTATCCCAAGTGCAAATAGGGCTTAAGGATGAATAATGTTCAGGAAGTTAGTCACCTAGGTCGAGTAGACACCTACATAGGGCAAGTAGTGGATCCCTTCCCAAATCGAGTGGTGCCATGCAATCCTATAGTTGGGTCTGACTGAGTAGATGGGTCGAGTAAGCATTTATTTGATCATATACTCACCTAATTTTAAGATAGAGCCATCCAATTTGAGTATTTGAGAGATTTTTTTTTTGTCATTTTAGGTATTGTTTAACATAATATCCTGATTTTATGTTTTCGATCTAAATTTTATTTTAGATTCTTGATAATATATTTTGATTTAAATTGATTTGAAATTTGTTATTTACTTTTCATTTTAGAGTCTTAATTTAGATCTATTGTTTATAGTCATTAATAATAAAAATAAACATTTAAATTCTAATATCTCCATTTTTCTTTTAAGTTGTTTAGTTTTTTATATTCTAAGTTATATAATATTTAAAAAGGAAGACTATTAATTATTTTATTTTTATTATATTACTTGAGGTAGTTGCGTAGTTATAATATTATATATAATATACGTTATAATAAGTTAACTAGTTATTTTATATATATATTTTTTAAAAATGTAAACCTGCATATTCATCCACATACTCATCTAAATATTACATACTTTTTATACAATGACCTATTCAATCGCATACCGTATACCAACTTCGTAAATCTTGAAGATGACTATTAGTTACAAATTGAATTAATACGGATGTCAATGTAGACTGACTCCCCATGTATGAGTTCCCAATGAAATCTAAAATCATGCACAAAATCAGGTGGATGCATCAACCATGCTGATGAAAGGTGTACAATGTTCAATAAATATGAAATACAAGCATATTCTTAAGCATATAAATCGTAGGCGTCTAGGAAAAAATTCGAAGGCATTTTTCTTTGTATAAGGAAATAAATTTTGAGAGATAAATTTTAAAAGTGGTGGAATTAAGAGATAAATTTAAGATAAATTAATTTTGATATTTGCTAAAAATATGAGTCAAATTATTGGATAAATAGAGATATTTAGAAGATTAAGTGGGAATAGTATCTCACAAGATAAACGATTAGGGATGTGAGATGGGAAATATAAAAGTTGACATATAACTATAAATGTGGTTTCTTTTTTTTTTATGTAAAAAAATAATGATACGTGGTGGAATTTACAATTGTTGAAATCAATAACAAATCACTTTAATATGAGTGAGTAGTTGTGTAAAATCATTTTATTCCTTTGAAAATATTTTGTACGGGTGTAAAGTAAGATGTACTGGTGTAATCTTACTTTACATTGGTGTAATATTTTTTTAAATAGGTGCAATATTTTTTCCATGGATGCAAAGATTACAGCTTACTTTGAACTACTTTACACCGGTGCAATATTTTTTTACACGGGTACAATATTTTTTTTCACATGTACAATATTTCTTTGCACAGGTGTAAAATTAAAATTTAAGTGTTTCTTCACGTATGATAAGTGATTTTACATTTGAAAGGTAATTTTTTACCTTAGGGTTTAGGGTTTAGGGTTTAGTCTTTAGTGTTAGGTTACCTAAACACTAAGGTGAAAAATCATATTTTAAGTGAAAAATTACTTCTTATACGTGAAATTACTTTCAATAAATTTAAACCATAAATCCTAAATTCATAGATCAAAATTATTTTAGATATGTGTAAAATCACTTTAGGCAGATAAAATTATCATTTAAATAATTTATCATCAGTACAAAGTAATTTATCACTGATATAAAATAATTTTATCATAGGTATAAAATTTTTTATCACATATATATTTTTTAAGTTAAAGTAATATGATAATTTTTTTAAATATGATGAGAATTATAACGTAATAAATTTTAAATTTTTTTATTTTTTACATTAAATATCAATTATATCAAAATAACGTAGGTTTTTTTTAATATTATATAAAATACCAAAATAACGTAGGCTTTTTAGGTCACGACCTATATTTTTCTATTTTTTTAGTGAAAGATTAATTTATCTCAACCCTTCTCAAATATATCTCACGTAACAAACGGTGGTGAAGATGCAATGGCGAAATCCCCGGCACTGAACCTAGCCACGTCATCTGGGCCCACACCACGAAAGGAGTTCCCCCCAACCACCAGTGCACCACCACCACCAGCGCGTCCCCACCATCATCACCGCCCTCTCGACTCGAGCAAATCAACAGCAGCGCAGAAGAACTTTCGCGAAAGACCCTCTCTCTCTCGTTGAAATAACAAGAAGGCACTAAGAAGAAGAAGAAGAAGAAGAAGAAGAAGCATAGAAATATATAGCGCTAAGGAAGGAGGTAGTTGCGGAGGTAAACAGAAGGCCGAAAATGGAGTGAGAGAGATGAGATGAGATTATGCGGACAATCTGCGACGTGTGCGAGGGGGCGCCGGCGATCCTCTTCTGCGCCGCCGACGAGGCTGCTCTCTGCAACGCCTGCGACGACAAGGTACTAATACTTACATATGACTTCTCTTAATCCTAATCTTCCCTCCTTCCTAATCATCCCCCCGATCAGCGCTTCTTCTCCCTCTGCTCTCGTTGGATTTCTCTCGGTGGTAATGTGTCGGTTGAAGGGATCTCTCCCCGATCCTATAGATGATAGGGTTTAGGTGTGTTGGACTGATGAAGCGTGTCGACGGCGATCTTCCATGAGGGAATCGGGATGTGGTCTTTAGTACTTAACCGATTCGTAGGGGGATGTTATGTGTGTGGAGGAATCGTTCAAGTATATATATCAATGGGAAACGTTTGAAAGTACGTTAAAGAATGTATATGTTTGAAACACGAGAGAAGAAATAGAGAATGGTTAGATGGTGTGTGTGTGTGTGAACCATTGAACCTATCAGAATCGATAACGTGTATCTGATTGAGTTCGTACACAATAGTTGCTCCCCATTCATCTCAAGTGGTTCGGTCCCTTTTTCGTTGGACCGATTCTTGTTCATTCCATTTCCTTTGGCTTGGTTGTGGTTGGTCTCTTCTGATGCCTGTTGGTGCACGGTGATGGCTTTGGGATCTTTTACGTGGATTCTTCGCCCTTCGAATTCGGGCATTTCTTTGATCTTTCTCTATCTTGCTTCTTGGACTCGGGATCTGACTTTGAACGCCTTCAGATTGGTTCAAAGTTAGTTCCCTCTAACTTTCAATGGAATCTTTCTCGCGTGGAATATCAGAAGCTCTTATCAACTTCAACCAATCTGCATCGAGATATTTACAGATTCATTTATCCTCCTACGAAAATGATCGTATGTATTAGAAGCTTTTTTCATCGGAGTAGAGAGTCTCTAATTTTTTCTTTCTTTCTTTCGTTTGAAAATGGGATCTCTCAATTTTACATCTGAACCGTCTACGTTCTCTCGAGTACTAAACTTGTGTTCCATTTGTTTGGACTTTTTCCTACATAAATGGGAGCTATTAGTTTCGAGAATCAAGACCCTCTCCTCAATGCTTCAATTTGCTATCTGCTGCGTCTCTTCTCTCATTCACGAGGACAACATTCTCCACAAAAAAAACATACACCATGATATCTCACCTTAGATATGCCTCGCCAACTCATCCACTACTAGAGTGAAGAGGTAAAAGTCTCAAAGAAAAGCCTTTATGCCAACCTGGTATGAGTCTTCAAACAACTGTCTTAATAATAGTGGTCAATGGAAAAGGGGTATTGGAGTTTGGCAGGGCAGATCGGAAACAAGGAGGGCGGCGGAGGGAGGTGGTGTGGGAGTGAGAATGAGGTAGGCAGTCCCCTTCTTTCTTGCAATAAGTGATGCTGGAATTGCATGTTTGGTTTGCAGGGAACTTTGGATGGGTGCCAATGTGCCCAGGACTGAGCTCTTTGACCCAACCACCCTGGAAAACAGAAGAGGTGTTCTTTACCCTCTTTTTTTAGCTTTTGTTGGCATTACTTGAACTTTTGGCTCGCCTCCTTGTCTTGACCACTGTAAACTTGTTCTGAAAATGGAACTTAGAAAATTTGAAATGTTCCAGATAGCTAGCTTTTCTATCAAGCAGAAAGTCACATGTGGGACCCTAATCTTATGCATAGTTTAAAATGTCGGAATTGAATAAGAGCTTGTGAAATCGATGCTAGACCAGTCCCCTGAGGCACATCTAGTTCAGCTAATTTACTTTTCAAAGTAAAGTTCAGCTTATTTAACTCCCAGTCCAAAGGCATTTCAAGGTCTGATTGGGGATCATAATCTGAATCAAATTACATAGAGCTGGATGCAAAGTGCAATTTGCTAAATTATCATACAGTGAGGCGTGGCATCCTCTTCATGATGCTACCAACAAGGAGTCTAACAAGCTCTCTCTCACATCCTCATAAGGAATGGACCTTGTAGAGATTCTTAAAAAGATTACTTAGAGAAGATGGGAGTAGATGCTGACGTTGCTTGAGGAGCACTTGACTACATTAGAAGGGAGTGAATAGTGTGATCTTAAAAAGAATTGTTAAATAAAAATTTTGATGAATATAAAATGTAAGGCAAGAAAAAATGAACATTTAATTTATAATGAAAATCCTTTCAGTTGAAAATCACTATCTAGGTTTCCGCAACTTAGGATTTCTCTAATCAAGTATGGCTAATCAATCCATTATCGTACCGTTTGAATGAGGGTGGTGTAATATCTTACAATTCTCCTTCTTACATAATTGGAGAGAATTCCTTCGATATTCCCAACACCCTTGGTCCCTCTACAACAACTTGTATAGAAAATTAAATAAAACAAAACCTATGAAACCTCAGAGAAGCTGTAGGAAATATCGAATGGTGGTTTTAAATATGTTGCCATGAAAAACTTGTCAGCCTTACATGTGGAAATCAATGAAACTAGAGAGTCGGGAGCATGACAAAGATGTTCTCGCGATTCTTCAAGAACTAAAGTGTTTGATGATAGAGTGAGAGAATTGTTTTTTTCTTTTTTTTTTCCTCCAATGTTTTAAGGTCTAGTTTATTCAAAGAGAGATGTTGATTGGCTATTCTTGGAAAAGGATAAATCAAATATGTTGAGTTGAAGTGAATAAATTTTTTCTACCATTACCAAGAAGTTCCTACATCTTTATATAGGTGTGGGAAAAAGTACAAAATAAATCCGCTACTCAAAATAAAATAACACAGCATTTCTTACAAACATAAACATAACTTAACACTCCCCTTAAGTTGAAGCATATATATCCATCGTGTTTAGCTTGTTTCTACATTTCTCAAATTGGGGACGTGGCAATGGCTTGGTAAACTTGTCAACAGTCTGGTCTGAGGAGGCAAGACAAGTAGTATGAAGTAGATTTTGTTGAATCAAACTCCTGGTGTAATGATAATCCACTTTCACATGTTTGGTTCTCTCATGGAACATAAGATTGTTTGCAATGTAGGTGGTTGTCCGATTGTCACAATGCATCTCCATAGGTTCCTAAACATCAACATGAAGATCTCATCTCAGCAGCAGTATATGTCGTAGCCATGTACTTAGACTCAGTACTAAAGCATGAAACAACATTTTATTTCTTGCTCCTCCGGTTACTAAGTTTCCAGCAACAAAGGTACAGAAACTAGTAGTAGACCGCTTATCCCCGACATCACCTGCATAATCTGCATCTGATTATGCAACAACGGCCATAGGTGCCTTTCTCTGGAAAAGAATGCCTTTACCTGGACACCCCTTGATGTACCTCAACACCTATATCATAGCCTGCCAATGAATCATAGTGGGCTTATCTAAGAATTGACTCAGCTTCCCCACGGTAAGGTTAATGTCTGACCTAGTGATAGTCAGATATAACAGATTCTCCACTAGCTGTCGATATACCTTCTTGTCTTTTAACTTTACATTATCCTTAAACAAATGAACTTTAGGATGTATAGGAATATTTGCATCTTTGGATCCTATTATGCCTGTCTCCTGAAGAATATCAATGGCATATTTTCTCTGCAACATAATTGTCTCTTACTTGTGGCAAATTCAATGCCTAAAAAATATCTCAACTTTCTAAGATCTTTCATGACAAACTGTGTGTCAAGTATTCCTTTATCTGAGATATACCCTCTGCATCATCATCTGTAAGAATAAGATCATCTACATACACAAGTAAAATCACTGTACCCCTACTGATCTTTACAAATAGTGAATGATTCGATGAAGATAACTACATCCCAACAACAGACAATGCCTCAGATAGGCGCGGGAACCAGGTACGGGGGCTTTGTTTAATACCATAAAGCCTTACGGAGCCTACATACACACTTCTCTTGAATCTCAAAGTCAGGTGGCTGTTGCATATATATCCCTTCCTTTAAGTCTCCGTACAAAAATGCATTTTTAACATCCAACTGATGTAACTGTCATCCATAATAAGCCGCAACAGATACACGAATTTGAATAGTAGAGAGTCATGCAACAGGGGAGAACGTGTCAAATAAATCCATCCCATATGTCTGGGTGAATCCTTTAGCCACTAAGCGAGCCTTATACTTTAAAATAGATCCATCTGGATTATATTTCAAAGTAAAGATCCATCTGGCTCCAACAAGACGCGTGTCAGATGGTAAAGGTGACAGCTCTCAAGTACCTCTGGTGGTAAGTGCAGACATCTCCTCCTCCATAGGTGTCTTCCAGTGTGGATGTAGTAGAGCCTGTTGGTACAAGGTAGGTAACTCAGCACTGGATACAGCAACTGTGAATACATGAAACTCCGAACTTAGAGAATCAACAGTAACACCACACCCAGGAACATGATGCTGGACACAAGATCGTGGAGCCTTCCTAATAGTAATAGAAATATTCTCATCAATACTAATGGAATCAGGACCTGGAGAACTATCCTTAGGTGGCAGATTCCTACCTGTTTCATCTACTGACACTGTGTCAGAAAAAGTCTCCTGAGTAGAAACCGCCTCTAGGTTATCAACACGAATCTGATGAGTCTGTGGAATAGATGGAAGGGGCTTTGCCCTATATACAACTGGCAACTGATAGGTGTGACCCTTGAAGGTCCCTTCATCCGCTGGTGCTGGTTTGAATGTGCTGGTAGGTGGCTCATTAACCTGAGAAGGGCTACTAGTATCTGTGAATATACCAAATAGTATAGGAGCAACTGGTATAGGCGCACTCTCCGGCACACTCTGCACCTGCCTGGCAGCAACAGAAAAATAAGGTACAATTTCATGAAATGTGACATTTGCACTGATATAATGTCTCAGGTGTAGGGGATCAAAACACCGATATCCTTTCTGAGTATGAGAATAGCTAAGAAACACACACTTGACTGCTCTAGGTTCTAATTTATCACGTTCA
The DNA here is from genome assembly GCA_037157565.1 of Thalassia testudinum. Taxonomy (NCBI): domain Eukaryota; kingdom Viridiplantae; phylum Streptophyta; class Magnoliopsida; order Alismatales; family Hydrocharitaceae; genus Thalassia; species Thalassia testudinum. The sequence goes on along the minus strand of JAZHRO010000013.1, from coordinate 82,977,885 downwards.
AGTCTAAGGAGATGTAAAAAAGTCACACACCAAAATGTCTTGGGTGGAAGATCAAATAACTCATCATTTGGACAAAGCACCTGCCATGGTATCTGCTCGTGAATCATTGATGAGGGCAATCTATTAATAAGGTAGCAAGTTGTGAGAACTGCATCTCCCCAATAGTTCTGTGGCACACTGTTATGAATAAGAAGAGTTCTGGCCATATTAAGGATATGCCTGTGCTTCCTTTCTGCGACTCCATTTTGCTGAGAAGTGTGAGGACATGAGATTTGATGAATTATACCATGTATGTCATAGAATTCTGCCAACCGACGGATACAAAACTCCAGTGCATTATCAGATTTGAGTCTTGATGCAAACATCAAATTGATTTTTTATCAACACAAACTTCTCAATCAGTGGACTCCCTTCAGACTTATTCTTCATGAGAAATAGCCAGGACAATATGGAAAAATTATCAATGATAATCAAATAGTACCGATGTCCTGCTCTATCAGGAGTCCTACTGGAATCTCAAACATCAAGATGCACTAACTGAAAATATTAAGTTGAACGTGGTCCTGTAGCAGCTGGAAGGAAGATCTATGGTGTTTCCCAAGTTGACATGCATTGCAGGAAAGTTGTGTAGTTTGGAACACATGATGAATAAGCATGTGTAACTTTTTCAAAGAAGGATGGTCCAACCGTCTATGCCACTATAAAGCACTTCTAGATGTGGTACTAACTTGATATGCTGCAACCATAGGACTCTGCTGAAGTCGGTAAACTCCTCCTTTATATCCACTACTAATAGTCTTTTTTGTCATTCTATCCTGGAAAATACATCCACGCTCATCAAAGATGACCCGACAATTCATCTGCTTAATGATTTTACTAACAGAGAGCAAGTTCACGGATAAATCTGGAAAACAAACTTAACATGATTAAGCTGCATAAAAATGGTAACATTAATTTTCCTCTGACCACTAATAGGAGTAAGTTGCCCATCAGCCACCTGTACTGTATGACCACGAGAGACAAGTTGAATCTGTCTAAAACACTCCAGATTCTTGGATAAATGATTGGAAGCACTTGAATCAATCAACTATGTCATATTAGTGGTTTGAGTATCACCCATTGCAGTTTCTAGTGTAATCTCTGATTGAGACACTGCCATGTTTACTGAATCACACTACCACAAACAAAGTTCGACATGCCACAGAGAGAAGGGTACACACCCTTGAACTTTTTCACATTTCAGATATGAAAATTGATAGAAAATGGGGACTACACGCCCCAAGAAATATATCAACTTGGGAATACACACCCCAAAAATATCTGCTCACACGCGGTCAGTACTCAAGGGGACTGCATACTCCAAAAACATGCATCAACAGGGAATACACACCTCAAAAGTCATCCACTATGGGGAACACACCATAAATTAGATCAAAAGATCAAGAATTTCATATCACCTTGTTGAAAGATTTTTGCTTCAAACCGTCATCTCTATGGTGAGTGATTAAGAGCAACCGGCACCAATGATGATCAGGGAGTTGCGACAGGGTAGCCACGACAGGTGAAGCAACCTGCTGCGACAGGGAGCAGCACCGAGGGAATTATGCCTCGGTCAGGCTACTGGCGACGCGAGAAGCGCTGCAGCAGGCTGCTAGCGGCGGCAGCACCGAGGGTTTTGCAGCGCGAGGGGCCGGTTGCGCCCCAGTCAGGCTACGACGGTGACAGTAGCATTGTGGCCAAGTGTTGTGGCACGAGGAGAGGCGCTAAGGAACCGGTTGCGCCTTGGTCTAGTGCTGCAGTAGTGTGAAGAACCGAGGTGACGGTGTTGCGCCTCAGTCTGGCGCGAAGGGCTGGCTGCAGCAGTGGTCGCAGTCTGTGCTGCTACTGCGGTGGCAGTGGTTCGGCGTCAGCGTGGCCCTCAGTGGAGGTGGCGGTAGCTCCGGCGAGGAGGCTTAGGTGGGGTTAGGGTTTTATTTTTGGTGAAGATCTTAACCTTGACTCTGATATCAAGTTGAAGTAAATAAATTTTTTCTATCATTACCAAGAAATCCCTACATCTCTATATGGATGTGGAAAAAAATATATCATAAATCCACTTCTCAAAATAAAATAATACAACATTCTTTACAAACATAAATATAAACATAACTCAATATATTGTAATAATGGTTAGATTAACATTTTATCGGAACAAATTGATCAATTAAAATTTTTTTCGATTGATCAGTTGCACTTTTCATTTATCAATCAAAATTATATTTTGTTGGTCAAATTGTGTGTACAATACGTAGGAATTTATTTGAATATCTTGATGGGTTAAAATTTAGAAATAGTCAATCAATTTTTATCATGAGTTGATCAAGTTAACATATAGTCAATCGGTATGTGTGAGATCGCAAAGATAACTCCCTCGAATATTGGTTAATCAAACAGATTTTTGGACGAGGACTTATCAATCAAAATATTTGATTGGTTGATTAAGAGAGAGAAACAAAAGATCTTAAAAAGGATTTGCAAGTTGGTTGATTAATTAAGTACTTTGTTGGATCAAATTGTGTGAGGGATATAAGGGATGGAGTCTTGATCAAAAATATAAGTTGATTGATCAATCAGTTATGTTGATTAATCAAACAATTTTCGTAAACAAATAAGGAACCTATGCCTCTATGCAGATCAATCGGTCAAGAACATATTTTGATCGATCAAGGTATTTTTCAAGAGTATTTTGGAAAATCATTTAAATCCAATTTCTTTTTAAGAGGTTCCATACCAAGTTCCTAAAAGAAATATCGCAATTTGCTTGTCTTCAAGATTAGACTAAGACATGACTCATACACATCTTCATTCTATCTGTCTTCAAACATGCTCTTCACGAGGCCTTTACACTTCATGGTTTTCAATCTCGCAGGCATCTTAGTCTATCCAATTCTCTTCATCAATTTCATGGTTATCTTGGTTCCTAAAATGTCAATTCTACAACAAATATATAGGATAAGTTTGTATTATCAAAACTAGGGGTGCTTGCAAATGTAACAAATCATGTTAGTGGAAAGTCATCCTCCCACCATCAACAACTATCTCATATAACATATTGTTTCTCTTTGAATAAGCTGAAAATTGGCTTATATTTATTGGAGAATTCAGCATTCAAAATATAGACAGGAATACTTCTCAATATATATGATTTGAATATGCAATTTATTAAGTTAATTTTATTGTTTAAAATTAGTATTGCCAAGATGACTGTAATTTCTTTTTTTGGAAAGGATGATGGCTCTCAACTCTCACTTTTTCGGAGCTTTTTGCATGGCATGACTCTTATTTCATATCAATCAATTACAAATTGGTTGTGTTAGTGGTTCTTTAGTACTTTTAAACAAATGTATTTAAAAACTATTGATGAGCACATTTTTGCCAAAATATTTATGACCTATCCATCCAATCACCAAGTCAGCACCATTTGGATGTTGATTAAGTAGATTCTTTAAAATAAAGAAATTCTTTCTTGTACATGAAGTATGGTTTCCTTTTATCTTGGTTTGATTTATGACCACTTTCTTCTGCATTAAGGGTTCAAATCCGATAAGTTTTATTTGTTCTTTAAGCTGTACGTTTGACACATCTTGTAAAACTTTTAGGTCTACTGCAGCAACTAACTTTGACAATTGAAATTAAACTTTGTAGACTTACGTTATTCTCATCTAAGAAGTTTTCATTTGCCTAAGGAGATGGTGGCAAGCAGGTGTAGGAATTGTAAGAAGGGTTTCCCCTGGACGATTGACTTTTGAAAGACATACGATTCAAAAGCTTGGTCCTTCTTGTGGCAAGTTTTGAGGAAGCATTTCTTGTAATCAGGGATATCTTGGATCATCTTGACTTCTTTTATACCTTTGTAGTAGACCAACATGTGGGAGGATGTAGCCTTAAAGGGAAGTTAGATAGAGTTGCCCTTTCACATGATTCTTATTTTATCTTGGTGGTAGATGTGGTAGCCACCATGGCCTTTTGTGTAAGTTGAAATTTGTAATAAGTGAAAGCATAATAACATGATATCAAAAACATAAAAGCAATCAAAAGAATACTTGGGTTTACGTGGAAATCACACTCACGAAGAACATGGAGAAAATCACTAGAGAAAGCCCCGATAGAGCTGATTTCTCTTTGTTTCTTTTTAAAGAATAATTGAGGGGGTATAAGTCTATTTATAGACCATCACACACTCCCCATTATTAGATGTGGCACTAAACAGTACACACTCCTCTCAACACTTCCTCTTAAGCTAGAGCATGGAATGTTCAGCTTGTAACAAAACACAATCCTCACTTTACAGCAGAACACACTCCTCTCAACTACTTTTGCTTGTTGGTAGGAACACAGGTTGGAATTGTTGAAGGAACTGCTAATGTCTTTAACAAGGGCCTCATCTTTGGAGACCTCAACTGGTGCCAGTAGCTTCCCATTCAATGTCCCTGTAATGGGTCTTCCTCTAAAGACCTCAAAGCAACATCTCTCCTCTAGAGTTCAGGAAATTGGATCTCTCACATAGAAATAGGCTAGATCGTTCCTTTGAGGCCCCTGAAACTGGATCTCTCTCTCTGTAGACCTCGAAACTCTAGACCTTCTAGAGTTTGATTTTTCATGTGGTGACTTAAAACAAAGGGACTCCCAAATGGGGGTGATTATAATAGTATCCACACTCTCTCATACTCCTATACGAGATGAATACAACAATGGGAAGAAAAAATATCATGAAGAAAAGAGCTTCTTTTTTCTTTAATTCGAACTCCTTTTTTCTCTCTCTTTATCTCTTTCAATGCCTTACCCCCTTTTTTTGAACAATTTCTTCTCTTTTTTTTTTTCACTTCTACCTTCTCCCCCCTTTTTCTGTTACCACACTAAGAAATGTCAAAATATAAAAAAGGGAACTGAAAGGCAACTTAACAGGTACCAAAAACCACGTTCCTTCTTCGACTCTTCTGCTGGTGTGAGATTCCCTTCATCATCGTTGTGTCCTCTGGCGCCTCGCCTTCCTCGCCGAGATCTCAGCGTGATGGATGACCTCGACGCCATCGCCAACCCATGTGTTGCCTAGCACGCCTCCTGACCTTGTGCACCGCCTTGATTAGAAAACCTAAGGTTGTAAGACCTCCTTGTGCTCTCGGCAGTCGCCTTCTTCGCCACCTTCTTGATCCCGATCGTCATGCTACACACGTCGAGATCCTACGGCCTTTCTCCTCTGCCGCGCTCTACTCCTTGCAAGATCGTTGCCTCACCTCCACGAGGCGCTTGCCTGCCAATGTGCACCATTGTCTTCACCCCCATCGCCTTCTTCCTCTGTAGCAATGGATGCCATCACCTTCAAGCACCATCGACGCTCGCAAAGCTTCTCCTCCATGAACGACGAGCTTTGCACATCTCCACAACCTCTTGTCGTGAGATCTTTGCCTAAGATCACAGCTCTATGATCATTGGCATTGCCTCCTTCGTGCATCGCCACCGGATCTTGGTAGGCACCTCTTTCGCTAATTGCCACTCGATCTTACTCATCGCGTGCTCCACTTTCTTCGACTTCCTGTTGCTTTGCGATAACTCTCCAAAAAATAAAATGATAAACATATTCGAAAAAATAATCCAAGAATTGACTTGCTTTGATACCAAGTTGAAATTGATAATAAGATGAAACATAATAACAAGATATCAAAAGTATAAAAGCAATCAAAGGAACACTTGGGTTTACGTGAAAATCGCACTCACGAAGAGCGAGAAGAAAACCATAGAAGGTCCCGATAGGGTTGATTTCTTTTGTTTTTTCTCAAAGAATAACTGAGGGGTACAAGCCTATTTATAGACCACCGCACACTCCAACACTCCACATTACTAGATGTTGCACTAACCACCACACATTACTAGATGATGGAGGAGGCGCCTCATCTCATGCGAGATGAGGAGATGATGGCTGGAGTTTCGAAGGGCCTTTTTAATGGGGAAGCAGACTCACTATTCGGAATTGACCCGGGTCTGTTTAGTGGTGGGCCCCGTTCTAAAGACCTGAAGGCCCACAATCAGATTGTTGGGACTCTTGTGCTGCAGAGTTCGACTTTGGGGGTTGCGAATGCACAGGACTTGAGCCTCCCTTCGTCCTCGAGTACGAACCCGAACGGTGATACGCCGCCGTCTCCTCCTGACTCGTCGGAGCTCGTCGGCGTCGGAGGAGATTGGGACTTGCCACCGATTGATGAGGAGGTGGTGGTGGATCTTGTCGGTTGCCCTCCGATGGGTGTGGTGGGAATCAGGACCTTGTGTGCGGCACTAGAGACACCGGAGGTGCTATAGGTTTGTTTCTCCATGGTAGCAGTTCGGAGGATCCTCCTAGGCAGTTGGCGGCATTGTGGAGGTCACCCTGACCGGGTGGAGGCCTCAGTTGGTGGATGGAGGTCGGCAAGGTGCTATCTGCTACAAACATAAATGGGGGTATCGAGGAACAAACCAAGGCTAGAGGCTGGTGGTTGATGGCTGGGGCAAATCACCACAACCCTCGACAGCAGCGGCTCTGGACCTGAATGATGAAGAGGTGTGGCGTGTGGCTTCCGATCGGCGACGAGGGACGTCTCAACTTGTCCTAGATGAATGGTGTTGTTGGAATGTGCGGGGTTTCAATGACCCGTCGAGGAGGGCGTCGTTGGGGCAAAACATTCGCTTGTGGAACGCAGATGTTGTGTTATAGGAAACAAAGATGTCTGGCTATGATGCTAGGATGTGGAGGGAGATCGAGAGCTCATGGATGGAGGGATTTCGATCTATTGGAGTGGTTGGCTGCTCGGGAGGGTAGATACTAGGGTGGCGGGAAGATATTTTCTCCTTGGATGATTGCTTTACTGGAGAGCACGTCATCTCTGCAAGACTGGTTCAGAGATTGGGAGGTACCAGGCTGATGATCACGGGAGTGTGCGAACTTTCAGATGCTCAGGTGAGAGGGTTGATGTGGGAGGAGCTTGCGTCAGTGGCTGCGGATTGCCATGGATGTCCATGGCTACTTGGAGGAGATTTTAACATCACTCTACAGATGAAAGACAGGCCTGGTGGGCGGGGGAGGCAAGATCCTAGATCTGATACTTTTGTGGAGTTTGTTGCTACACATGGCCTCATAGATATGATCCCGATGTCCTATGCATACACTTGGAGGAACAACTGTAGTCAGATGTCCAGGATTGACAGATTTCTCTCCAAAGTGGAGATGGCAGAAGCATTCCCCCTAGTGGAGGTGACTCCTTTAGAGAGGGCTTTCTCAGTTCATACTCCCCTTATGTGGCGACCTAATGAGGGAGGGCACTGTGGCACCTACTTAAAGTTTGACAGATCCTAGTTGTTAAAGGAGGGGTTCCAGAGTATGGTGGAGGAGAGATGGAATTCTTTTGAGGTGGAAGGATCGGCTACGCTTTACATAGCAAAGAAGTTGACTATACTGCAGGATCACTTGAAGTCATACAGGAAAGAGATCAGGGTAGCCAAGAGGCAAAGAAAGGAAGAGGCTTTGGTGGAGATCACTAGGATCGACAGACAGGAGGACCAGGCCCCTATCACGGTTGAGGATAGGGAGGCTAGGGTGAAGACGCGAGTGGTGGAAGAGGAGGATAGGAAAATAGAGTTGGAGTGGAGAATGAGATCGGGGCAGAAATGGCTGAAGGAGGGCGACTCTAATACCAAATTCTTCCACCAAATAGCGTCTATTAGGAGGAGGAACTGGATAGAGAAGCTGCTGATTCACAGGGAGGTTTTCTCATGAAGGGAGGAGGTTGGCCGTGCTGCGGCAGATCACTTCAGAGAGTTTACTGGCATGCGCAACAGGGGTTGTTGGCAGTGGAGGAAGAGAATGTGTGTTGTATCATTGAGGATCGGGCAGAGGGCCTCGCAACAGGTTTCTCGCAGGACGAGGTGAGGCAGGCGGTTTGGGGTTTGAATGCAGAAGGTTGCCCTGGCCCAGACAGTTTCCCGATCTTCTTCTTTAAGGAATTCTGGACCTTGGTGGGGACGGAGGTGATGTAGATGATGGAAGATTTCGTGATCGGGAATAGGGGGTTTGACAAGTTGAATAAATATCTGCCTAAGAAGGAAGGTGCTGAGGCGATCGAGGACTTCTATCCAATTGTGTTGTCGAATGCCATCTACCTTATTGTCACCAAGGTCTTGGCTAACAGGCTCAACGACCTTCTTGTAGACTTGATCTCCCCTGCTCAAACATCTTTTGTTCCAGGGAGAGGAATTCTAGATGGTTTTGTTGTGGCTATGAAGGTGCTGGCCACTTGGAAGGAGAGGAGACATGCTTTTCTGTGGAAGGTGGACTTTAGTAAGCATACGACTCGGTGCAGTGGGATTTCTTGTGGGCTTCATTGCTAAGGAGGGGCTTTCCCACAGTGTGGATTCATTGGATGAAGAGGTGTGTGATGACATCCTTCTCGATTCTGATCAATGGGAATCCAATGGGAGGTTGGGTTTAGCCTAGGAGGGGGTCAGGTACAGTGATTTAAATGCCGATGGCATGCTGCCGGCAAGGGTGTTTTTAGAGCAGGGTCATGCCAACACAGATATGATGGTTTACAGGCAAACCATCGGCATGCCGAGGATTTCGTCGGCATGCCGACAGTTGCTGATGCATGCCGACGAAACCAGCGATATGTCGAGTTGCATTGTTTGGAAATTTGGAGCTGGGCGGAGGGAAATCGGAGGGAAATTCGAAATCGCCTAGGACACACGATTTTTTGGCCTTTTTTGGGTTATACGGCCTTAAATATGTTCATAAACGATTGTTTTTTGTCACATACAATTGTAAATATGTTCCTAATATGTTGATTCACTTGTGTTCCAAATTTTAATCATTTCTGTTATTTTTGTCGGCATGCATTGGCATGCCTATGAAATGTCATTTTTTTAGGTCGTTGAAATCTGCCATTGAAAAATAGGCATTTCCACGGCATGCCTTCGGCATCCCCACGAAGTGCATACCTACAATTTCATCGGTACGGCGTCGAAATCGGCATTTCGAATCTTGGTTAGGTAGGGATGCCCTCTTGCACCTATGTTTTTGTGCTTACGGTAGATGCTTTGGCAAGGGTAGCCCACAAGACTTGTGACAGGGGTCTGATTAGAGGCTTTCTGGTAGGGGAAGACGGGGAAATGACAATCCTACAGTATGCTGATGATATCCTGTTTCTGGTCGATGGAGCGGGTGTGGAGCCTAGGAGGATGAGAATCTTGTTGGAGCTTTTTGGCGCGGCATCAAGATTGCAGATTAACTACCAGAAGTCAACGTTTATCCTGATGAACATGACAGTTGAGGAGGTGGAGACGGTGGGTGATGCACTTGGGATAGAGGTAGGCTCCTTGCCGTTGGTGTGTCTGGGCCTCCTGCTGTTAGATTGGCATCTTAGGATGCAGGATTGGCTCCTTTTGCTAGAGAAGATGGAAAAGAGATTGACAGGGTAGTCTTCTAGATTGCTATCTAGAGGAGGGAGATTAACTCTGGTGAAGGCTGAATTGGCATCCATACCGTCGTATTTCCTCTCGATTTTTAGAATGCCGCGACAAATTAAGAAGAACATCTCTGGTGTGATGAGGTATTTTTTCTGGTCTAATGTGGAGACGGTAGGGAAGGGGGCGAGGCTAGTGGCTTGGAAAGAGGTCTGTAGGTCGGCTAAAGAGGGGGGTCTGGGGGTTAGGGATGTGGGCATGGTAAATAGTAGCCTCCTTACGAAATTGATTGCCAGATTGGTGGGTCATGAACAGAGGTTGTTTGGTGACATCATGCGGAGCTGCCACGGGCCCTTCTTTTCTTGGGGGCCCTTGGAGTCCCCTTCTCTTGGGGGCCTCTTTCTTTCCCCAGGGGGTTGGTGGTAGTGACAGGGAAGGTGCGAGTTTCCTTTACCCCTACTCTATTGGAGGGAGATGTTTTCCAACTCTGGCTAGATGTTTGGTAGGGAGTCGACTCGACTCTTGGTGACAAATATCCTCAGTTCCTTGGGGGAGTGATGGACCCTTCGGCCTCTGTGGGAGACTGTTGGATCGGTGCCTAGTGCCCAATCTTTCGAGGGGGCCTATCCGACCAAAGGTGTGAAGATCTTTAGTGGTTACTATAGGAGTTGGAAGGATGGGAGCTAAAGGAGGGTGGTAACTTGTACTCGTGGGAAGAGGGAGAATTCTCTGTGGCGAAGGTCTTCCATAGATTGGGTAACAGCGTGGTCAACACAGACGTTGACCTCTTGAGAGACTGCAGATTGCTCTGGACGGCGGAGTGCCCACTGAAGGTGAAGATCTTTGCCTTGATGAGGAGAGGGAGGATTATGACGAAGAGATGGAGGGTGAGATGGGCCCAAACGGATGATTTGAGCCGTCCCCTTTGTGCAGGAGTAGAGGAAGACATCCAGCATCTTTTTTTCCAGTGCCCATTTGTACTGTAAGTATGGCAGAGGATGGGGATCGACTAGATCTCCCATCGGGACGTGGCTAGTTTCTGATCTTCATTCCACAGGGGTAACACCAGAATGGAGGAATCTCTTTTAGATCCAAGGAAGGGGAAAAGGTCCTGGCAGTCTCGTGGGGTGTTTGGCTGGGAAGAAATGGAGTGATTTTTAGGGGGAAGAGACCCTATGTTGAAAATTCTCTCTTCCATTTCTTCCTAGGTGGAGTTGTAACTTTTGATATAATTCTTTTTTGTGGAATAAAATGAATTTGGGTGGTTATCATTTGGATAACTACCCTTTGGCCTTTTAAGAAAAAGTAGTGCATGTGGGGAGGCCTTATCTCTAGCTTCTCTCTTAGAGATGGCTCCTTGTTGACAACTATTTTATAGTTTGCTGGTAACACGTGGTTCTTCGTTGAAGGTGGAAATCGGGAGGTTAAGAGTTTGGTGGCGATTTTTGTGAAATTTCATGCTTGGAAATCAATCATAGAAACTCTATTTCCGTTCCCTTTGGCATAGATCAAGAGGCTCAAGGCTACTCACTTTTCTAACTACCACTTCGGGGAGCTTTACATATCTAGGTTTGCCATTAAGGGAACAATGGATCATTATTGAAGATTAGTTGCCATTAATTGATAAGTTGGAGAGGAGGTTGGCTACTTGGAGTTAGACTCTTCTTTAGGGGAGGATGCTTAGTATTGCTGAAGTTAGTCCTTTTAGGCATTCTTGTCTTTCACACTTCGATTTTTAGGCCACTAAAGAATATCAATTACGTTAGGAAGAAATTCTTTTGGAAGGGTGCAAATCACAAAGATAGGTTCTTGCACTTGGTTGCTTGGGAGGAGATGTGCACATTGATTAAGCAAGATAGACTTGATATCCTTTACATTGGGGATTTTAATAATGCTTTTCTAATAAAGTAGCTAGTAAAGCTCTCGTAGAATTGTGGGTCCGTGTGGTACAACATCATGTGGGATTCATATGGGATTTCCTTGAGTTTGAATAATTTGGCAAATGCTCCCAATCGTGTTTCTACATTTTGGAAGAGCTTGATTTCAGCTATGTGTAGGATGAGAAGTGTCTTGAACCCATTCTTGGTGGTGGGTTCATCTTTAAATTTTTGTTGGACGATTGGTTTGCAGCAAGAAACTTGAATGAGTTGGTTGTCGATACTAAGATTTTTTGTGCTATACGCTCATAAGTTGTGTTGTGAAGTGGATTGTTGAAGTGGATGGTTGGGCAGAGGTGGCGGTGTGTGGATGCCTAGAGTTGGTGACTCTCTTTCCAACTCAATAGTAGAGGGTTTGTAGTTACTTGTTAAGCTTGAAGGCTTTTGGCCTACCATTGGTGTGGCTAACTCTCTTTCTTGGGTACGGCACTTTCTCGGCTTAAAAGGCCCACCAATTGTTTAAAGGGACACTAAATGCTACATATGTTACCCTTGTTTTGGGTTGTCTTGGCATTTGGAAGTTGACGTTGCCATTAAAGGTGAAGATCTTTTTATAGCTACTTAAAAGGGGAAAACTAGTCACAAAAACTTTGAGGAGGTAGGCTCTTGAGGAGATGCCTTAACTTGTTTTGCGAGAATGGTGAGGAGGACATTTTCATAGTGACTTTGCTAGGTATTCCAACTCTTGATGGGATGAAGGATCAGAGGTGCTAGATTGTAGTTCAACATGAGGATTTGAAGTAGGGAGATGGACTAAAAGCAGAGGCCCAAGAAACTTTAGCTTACAGAAAGAGATGCTTGCACCTTTTTTTTTCGTATGGAAACCACGCTAGAAGAAGTATAACCTAATTAATAGCTAATTAATTGCCTTTTGATTGGTGATGAAGTTGTCTTAGGAAGGCAATGGGTGGCTGAGTCTATGAGATCATGATTTTAGGATTTCATAAACAAGCAAAGGCCAAGGAACTAGGAGTGGATCACTCTGGACTTTTGCTCGATGAAGACACAAGCATGGAGTTGGTTAAGGACACATCAGTAACAATTTGTGGTTTGAAATCAGAAGATTCATTTGAACTAAATGGCCTTTTTAAGGAGTTTTGGGTGGTTGTTAACATAGATGTTATGGCAATTATTTAGGAACACGCAATTGCTAACTATTGCTTTGAGGGTTTAGAGTGGATTGATGACTCTATCTTATAGCATTATCTAATCTTGCTTATCTTATTGTGAAAAGAGTTGGCTAATAAGTTGCCTATGGTGCCTTTGGGATTGATTGGGTTGATTAAGTCCTACTTCTTTGGAGGTAGAATGCCCTAAGAGTCTTTTATTATGGTAGAGAAAATGGTTGTTACTTGGCATAGGAGGGTGTGAAAGGGAAAATCAACAAAGAAATCCTAGCATCTTTTTTTATAGAAGAGAGAAATTGGGTAAATTACATAAGCATATGACAAAAGATAAAAAATAACAACCCCCTCAAGATACATGTTAACACTCCCCCTCAAGTTGGGGTGTTGATGTCGATAAGCCCCAACTTGCTACATAGAAACTCATGTCGCTTCTTCTTAAGTGCCTTGGTGAGGATATGCACTAAGTGTAACTCTGATGAAACATAAGGAGTACTAATCCTGCCTTCCATAACTGCATTTCGGATGAAATGGTAATTCACTTCAATGTGCTTCACCTGTTCATGCAAGACTAGATTGGATGCAATATATGTTGTTGACTTATTGTCACAATAAAGTGGAGCATATGCCTGAATCTCCAGACCTCGGTCCTACAGAAAACCCATGACCTAAATGATCTCACACGTAGCATAGGCCATGGCACGGTACTCCACCTCAACACTAAAGCGGTCAACTACACTTTGTTTCTTGCTTTGCCAAGAAATAAGATTCCCACGAAGGAACACAACATACCCCGAAGTGGAACGACGATCCTCTATGGACCCTGCATAATTTGCATCTGAGAAGGCCTAGACATCCATAGGCCTATTATCTCTATAGTAGAGCCCCTAACCACAACTACCCTTGAGGTACCTCAGAGTAAAACATACCTCATGCCAATGGCTGTAGCGAGTTGTCTACTTATGCTGGCTAGCTCTACTGACTGCAAAGCTAATATCAAATCGAGTAACAATCAGAAGCGTCCCACTAAACTCTAATATCTGCTCACATCCTCATACAGAGGATCATCCTCATCTAGGCTATGAGCCTGCTGTACCTCAACAAGGATACAAAAAGGCATTCTTAATATCTAATTGGTGCAACAACTATCGCCGGTTAACTGCAACAGAGATGATAATTCGGATGGATGAAATGTAGGCTATTGAAGAGAGTCTCCATATAGTCAACACCATATCTCTGTGTAAAATCTTTTGCAACTAATCGGGCCTTGTATCTATCAACAGTACCATTCGCCTGATACTTTTTTTTTCTGAGAGAACAATCGCCTGATACTTGATGTACACCCAATGCTAGTCCACAACAGTAGCATCTTGAAGACGAGGCACCAACTCCCACATCCCTCTAGACTGAAGTGCTCGCATCTCCACATTCATGGTGCACGCCATTGAGGATCTTGGGAGGCCTAATTAGTCTCTGGGAATGACCGCAATAGTAATGGTAGATGCAAACTACCTAATCTCCCATTTTAGGTGAGAAGTCCCAATGTAATGTGACCAAGTTTTCAAAAAATGCGAGGTGGTATCGAGGCAGTTTGCCTTCATTGAGGCGAGGCGTAAGCCTTGGGGTGCTTGAGGCGTAAGCCTCAGTTTTTGAGTGAAAAATAAGAAAAAATGACATAAATATATGTTGTACCTCAACAAGATACAAAAAGGCATTCTTGATATCTAATTGGTGCAACAACCATCGTCGGTTAACTGCAATAGAGATGATAATTCGGATGGATGAAATGTAGGCTACTGAAGAGAAAGTCTCCATATGGTCAACACCACATGTCTGTGTAAAACCTTTTGCAACTAATCGGGCCTCATATCTATCAATAGTACCATTCGCCTAATACTTTTTTTTTTCTGAGAGAACAATCACCTGATACTTGATGGTGTACACCCAATGCTAGTCCACAACAGAAGCATCTTGGAGACGAGGCACCAACTCCCACATCCCTTTAGATTGAAGTGCTTGCATCTCTACATTCATGGCTGCACGCCATCGAGGATCTTGGGAGGCCTAACTAGTCTCTGGGAATGACCGCAATAGTAATGGTAGATGCAAACTACCTAATCTCCCATTTTAGGTGAGAAGTCTCAATGTAATGTGACCAAGGTTTCAAAAAATGCGAGGTGGTACTGAGGCGGTTTGCCTTCATTGAGGCGAGGCGTAAACCTCGGGACGCTTGAGGCGTAAGCCTCAGTTTTTGAGTGAAAAATAAGAAAAAATGACACAAATATATGCTATTAAGTGCTAATAATGAAAAAACAATGTAAAAACACACTTTCATGCTATGTTTGCTCTATCACAACATTTATATGTCCATTGCTAAATATCATTGCCACACGTACACACACAATATTACATATAAACTAATATAACAAGATTTAAATACACATGAGTATTAAACATTTAAACTCTTAAAAAAAATCAAAATACTAATCACATGATAGTGCTAAAAAAATCAAAATAATAATAAAAAATATGTAACAAGAAGATTTAAATAAAGTGATTAGTGTTTTGATTTTTTTTTGAAGAGTTTACATGTGATTAGCTCGTAAGGGCCCATGGCTTATTGAAGAGGATTTCAATATTACCCTCTTAGCGAAGGACAGACTAAGGGGGAGAGGAGGCAGGGACCAAGGCTCAGAGGATTTCGCGAGACTCATTGCCGAGCACGGACTGCAGGATATACCCCCTACTTCTTGTGGGTACACATGGAGGAGCTCAGGAGGTCTGATGTCTAGATTAGATCGTTTTCTGTGCTCGGTGGAGTTGGCAGAGGTTTTTCCGTTGGTGGGGACCTGCGCTTTGGAGAGGCCATTCTCAGACCACTCTCCTTTGCTGTGGGAGTTTGGCGAGGGGTTTCGATCGGTACGTACTTCAAGTTTGAGAGGGCGTGGTTGCTAGAGGAAGGTTTCAAGAGTGTGGTGGACAAGTGGAGGGCTCTGCACCCGGATGGATCGGCTACTGTGAGACTTGAGGCGAATCTTCAGGAGATGAGATGCTTTTTGAAGGATTATAGAAAGCAGATGAAAGAACAGACTAAGAAATAGGATGAGGCTCTTGGGGAGACTCAGAGGTTGGACAGAGTGGAAGACCAGGGCTTGATGACGGTAGCGAAGAGACAATGTAGGGCGAACCACATGAAGACCATCCAGGAGGAGGATCGGAAAGCGAAGGTGGAGTGGAGGACAACATCCAGGCAGAAATGGATCAAGGAGGGAGATTCAAACACTAGATTCTTCTATATGAAGGCATCAGCCAGGCGTAGGAGAAACTAGATTGATAAGCTCCAGGTGGGTGGGGCAGATTATTCTGGTAGGGAGTCAGTGGGCAAGGCAGTGACGGAATACTTTAGGGAGTTTACGGGGAGGGACGGGGGATGGAGATGGAGGGGTTTGGGGGCTTGAACGGTGGGCTCGGTAGAGGTAGAGGGGTTAATGGCGCTGTTCATGTAGGACGAAGCTCGTAGGGCGGTATGGGGTCTGAATGCCGAAGGGTGTCCGAGGCCGGACGGTTTCCCGGTCCTCTTTTTCAAGGAGTTTTGGCCGTTGTTGAAGGATGAGATTTTGCAGGTCCTGGCAGAGTTCAGGGAGGGCAATAGAGTTTTAATAGGCTGAACAAGTTCTACATATTCCTATTGCCTAAGAAAGAAGGGGCAGAGGCGATTGATGACTATAGACCAATTGCTCTCTCGAATGTAGAGTATTTAATCATGGCAAAGATATTGGCGAATAGACTTAGGAGGGTGATTGGTAGAGTTGTGTCAGAAGTGCAAACAACTTTTGTACTGGAGAGATGCATTTTGGACATATATCTTGCAGCAACGAAGATCCTTGCACAGTGGAGAGAAAGAAAGAAGGCTTTTCTGTTGAAGGTTGATTTCAAGAAGGCTTGACTCGGTGCATTGGTCCTTGTAGGCAGCTATGGTCAAGAGGGGCTTCTCGCCAGTCTGGCTTAGATGGATGAAGTAATGCGTCACTACAGCATCGTTTTCGGTCCTCATCAACGGGAACCCGGTAGGGGGTTGGATTCAGCCGAGGAGAGGTGTACGGCAGGGGTGCCCCATAGTGCCTATGTTGTTTGCGTTGGTGGTGGATGCTTTGGCGAGGGCGTCTGACAGGGCATGCGCGGCAGGGTTGATGCAGGGCTTCCCTTTGGAGGGAGGTGAGAGTATTTCGGTACTGTAGTACGCGGATGATACTCTCTTCTTTGTGGAAGGGACGGTGGTAGAAGTGAGGCAATGTATCATTCTAGAGTTATTTTGTGAAGCGTTGGGCATGCAAATCAATTATTCCAAATCTTCTTTTGTTCAGTTCAACATGGCTAAGGAGGAGGTCGGGACGTGTTCGGAGGCCCTGGGTACGAAGGTTGGGGCTCTACCCCTCCGGTACCTGGGCCTGCCCCTGATGGATAGGAGGATCGCAATACAGGATTGGGCTCCGTTGCTTGGGAGGATTGAAGATCAGTTGACTGGGTGGGTATCCAAGTTGCTGTCGAGTAGGGGGCGGCTGATCCTCCTTAAGGCAGTTTTGTTGGTGATACCAGCATACTTTTCTTCGATTGTGAAGATGCCGCAGAAAATTGAAGACAAAATTGTGAGCCTGATAAGAAGTTTCTTCTAGACCAATTATGGACGGGATGGAAGGGGGTGAAGCTGGTGGCTTGGAGTGAGGTGTGCAAACCTGTTAGGGATGGTTGAACAAGTAATCCCATGTTGACTTGATTTTTACCATATTCGTAGGCAAAAGGTACTTAACTTGCATGAAAGGACTCATCATGCCAATCAAGAAAGACTTCATCATGAGTGGTGAGAGAAGGCTTATTACCATCCCAAAAAAAGAGCAAGCATCTACTCCAACTTCTTTGGATTGCCCACGAACGCACGTTGCCTCTTCAATGACTGTAGTGGAGCCACTAATGCTGCATCAAGCCATTTAGTGGCCCTTGGAAGTAGCGTCGGTAGCACTGTAGGCTACATGACTGGGATCAGGGGCGGCAATAGCAACATTGTTGGCCGTGCGGCAAGGGGCAGAGGTGGCCGCAACACTGCTAGGGCTACTCGTGGTGTCACTGTTGTCGATGATCCTCTCCTTGTCGATCATCTTCCTAGATCACCAATTCATTGGTGATTGAATTATCATATTTGGTGGGATACCAGAGCATTAGATCAGTGCGCAGATACCACGTGAAAGGGAAAATGAAAACTTATCCAACAAAGAAACCTTAGCCTTTCTCTTATAAAAGAGAGAAACTGGGTAAATTACATAAGCA
Source organism: Thalassia testudinum (assembly GCA_037157565.1). Classification (NCBI taxonomy): domain Eukaryota; kingdom Viridiplantae; phylum Streptophyta; class Magnoliopsida; order Alismatales; family Hydrocharitaceae; genus Thalassia; species Thalassia testudinum. Next base: position 82,960,037 of record JAZHRO010000013.1, on the reverse strand, counting down.
TCCTACAAAAGATAAAAAATAACAACCTTCTCAAGATATATGTGAATAGAGGGGAAAGAAAATTTTCTATGGAATGTGAACTTCTCGAAGGATTGCAATTCAATTAGTTGGTCTTATATTTGGTACATCTTAAAGAGGAGACATTTCTCTAAGTTGTTGATTGATTGAATGAAGCATTGTATTATTATTACATCCTTCTTGGTGTTGGTGAATGGAAGGTTGATAAAGGGTTAATGCAACACTACTCGGGAGTGAAGCAACGGTGTCCGTTGGCTTCTTTAATGTTTATCATTGCAGTTAATGATTCTACAGTGATGGCATTTTTAGCTTGTAATGGTAGACTCATTTTTTGCTTCTCTTTAGGGGTGATCACTTATCTTTAGCACCTATATCTTCTAGTATGTTGATGACGCTATTTTTAATTGATGGAGGATAAGAATTTGATAGCCTTGATTAAGATTTGTGGGGCTTTAGTTGGCTTATGGGTGAACCAAGAAAATTGACATCCATCCCCTTTGACATGAATTGAAAGGAGGCTATGGTGTGCTCTTGGTCCCTTAGCACCACTCTTGAAAGTTTGCCTTCCATTTACCTAGGCAAGTAGTCTATCATCAATGATTGGATGCTGTAATGAGAGAGGCTAGAGGGAAGGCTCGTTGGATGTAGAAGTAGACCGCTTTTAAGGGGATGTTTGGTCCACTTGAAGACAATCTTGTTAGTCTTTTTCTTCACTTGTTAGCCTTTAGATTGCCAAACAAGATTTTAAAGAAGATTATCATCAGCAAGATGAGTTTTTTTTTTTGGAAGGAGCGCAATGTGAAGGCTGGGTTATGCACCTAGTTGCATGGGATGATATTTGTAGGACTCAGAACTCGGGTAGTGTTGGTGTTCTTACATCGTATGTTTTTTGCGGTACTCTGAACCTGGGTATTATTAGTGTTCTTCAACACATAGAATTTTGAATGACTATCATTTGTTGGTCATTGAGTTGGATAGATGTGGCCTTGGTACCTTAAGGTGCCTTAGCTTTCTAGAGGGTTCTATGTGTAGTGATGTGTTTGGTTTCACATCTTTTTGTGCCAATTCTCGATGATGGGATGCCTTTCAAAGTTTGGTTGGACTATTGGACGGGCTCAAGGAGTCCAGCTGAACTTATGCCAAGATTTTGCATTTTATGTCGATAAGTTTGGTAGGGTGGCTTATTGTTAGGAGGGCCTAATGGAAAAAACTTTATTGTTTGCATTACATGGTTTGGTGATAGCCTTTTAGGGGTAAGGTTGGAAGACTTTAGGTGCTACTAGCTAAAGTTAAGGGGCTTTGGTCTAGTGTGTGTTCAACTCCCCTCCCTTGGTGTAGGGTGCTTTCTTTGTTAAGAAAGCCTATCATTTGTTTACAAGTAGGATTGAAAATGATGATCCAAGCATTGGAATGGAGTGTTTGGCTATATGGAAACTAGAGATTCCATTAAAGGTAAAATTTTTTACATGACTTCTTAGGAGGGGGAGTCTTGTAACGAAAGTGAAGAGGATGTGGGTCAAAGTCAAAGGTCTTTTGTTCAGTGTGTAGAGCTAAAGAAGAGTATATTGTGCATTTATTTCTTCATTGTAGTTTTGCGAAAGATAGTTATTGGAAACAAAGCAAGTAGTTGCATTAATCTCAAACCCTAGGTCCCTATATGTGGAGAGGGGCCCGGGTAAATAATAAAGATGTCCCTACTTGGGGAGAAAGTAAAGAAAACAAATAAAACTAAACCTATAAAAATAGTGCGTTGAACACTCTCCCTCTGGAGCGTAATAGATGTCAATCATGCTTACTTGGAACTGCATTTCTTGAATGTCAATCGGGGAAGCACCTTGGTGAACATCTTTGCTCCCTACTCCTGTGAAGAGACATGAGAGGTGTAGATATATCCTCGTTGGATCATATCCCTGGTGTAGTGGCAATCTACCTTCACTTGTTTTGTTCTTTTATGGAATGCTAGATTATTTGCAATGAAGGTGGTGGTCCTATTATTGCATTTCATCTCCGTGGGTTCCAAGACTAGCACTTGAAGGTCCATGAGAATAGAATGGATCCACATCAGCTTAGTTGCAACCTGTGCCATGGTGCAGTACTCCAATTCTGCACTTAATCTGGTTACCATTGTTTGCTTCTTTTTCGCCAAGTAACCAGATTTCCATATATAAAAGTACAAAATCCTGAGGTGGATTTCCTGTCTTTGGGACACCTTGCATAGTCTGCATCAATGTAAACCATGACCTTGGGAGTACCACCATGAGAAAAGAGCAACCCTTCTCTTGGAGCGGATTTGAGGTACCTTAATATCATGATGTCAACTTCCTAATGCGTCTTCCGAGGTTTATTCATAAACTGGCTTATCTTACTAACAGCCAAGGCAATATCGAGTTATGTTACCGATACATATAATAGCTTTCCTACCAAGGTTTTGAATTGCTTTGCATCAACTCGTTCAGAACTGTCTTCATAAAGATGTAGATTGGGATCCATAAAGATCTTGGTTGGCTTAACTCCAGTCATGCCAATCTCTTGGAGCAGATCCAAGACATAATTCCTTTGGGAGAGTGTTACCCCCTTGGCATTCTGAGCAACTTCAATGCCTAGAAAATACTTGAGTGGACCTAAGCCCTTGGTGACAAAATGTTGCCTCAAAAAGCCTTTGGTTGTCGTAATCCCCTTCGTATCATCTCCTATAAGAATGATGTCATCGACATCGACAATCACAACTCTTCCCTGTTTGGCCACTCTAACAAATAAGGAATGATCACTATCAGCAGCTGTTCTTTTGAAACCAACCTTCTCCACGATCTCAGATAACTTCTGAAACCATGCTCGTAGGTTGTGCTCAAGGCCATAAATGGCCTTATGAAGCTTGCATAACCTGGTACACTTTCCATGAGTTTCAAATCTAGGAGGTTGCTGCATATACACCTCATTAAGATTCTCATAAAGAAAAACATTCTTGGTAACAAGTTGGTGAAGTCCCTAATCCAAATGAACTGTCACAAAAATGAGGATATGTATGGTAGGCAACCAAGCCAATGGAGATAATGTGTCAAAGTAGTCGATGCCATAGGCTTAAGCATACCCCCTAGCAACAAGTCGTGCCTTGTAACGCTCTACCGACCCATTTAGTTGATACTTGACAATAAAAACCCACCAACATCCAACTATTCAATCACCCTCGGGAGGGTCAACTAATGACCATGTCCCCCGAGACTGCAAAGCAAACATCCCTTTCATAGACTTCTTCCACCTTGGATCCCCAAGGGCCAGATGATGAGTGACAGGAATTTATACGGCAGATAGAGTAGAAACAAACTGGCGATGCTTTGCAGATAGTCGAGCCAAGGATACATGCTTGGATAAAGAATGCATGGTGCAAGACCAAGTGCCCTTCCTTAAGGCATTTGGGAGATCCAGGTTTGTCTCTGTATCAGTAGTATGTGGCACTTCTCCATATGTCTCAGAAGATCCAGGAACACTTGTTTCAGTGGAGTTAGAAACCTTATAAGCTTATTAGGTGATTGGATTACCTTTGCAGGTGAAGGCATTGGTGTTGGAGGAGGGGGGTCTTGTTGTTGTTGTTGGCATTGTGGTTGCTGTTATGGCGTATGTCTCTGTATATGTGTATAAATCAACCAAAATCAACGATCTTGCTTTTCTATTTGTGCCACAGGATTCTTTGTGTTAGGAATAGGGAAAGGAATGTAAGCCTCATTCTCAACAGATGATACTTCCACACATGACCCGTAGAAGAGTAGCAGGGAATGTACTCAAAAAAGGATACGTCGACACTAACATAATGTTGCCCAATAGGGTCATAGCATCTATACCCTTTCTGTGTTCTAGAGTATTCCACAAAAATACACTTAACAACCTTAGGTGACAACTTATCCTTGTTCGGACTGTGGATATGAACAAAGGAGACACACCCAAAAACCTTAGGTGGAACACTTAATAGCTCCTTGTCAGGGAACAAAACAAAATAGGGAACACCTTCATCAAGGATGGTGGAGGACATGCGATTAATCAAGTAGCATGCGGTGAGGACGGCATCCCCCCAATAAGAGGTAGGCAGACAATGTTGGATGAGCAGGGTACGCACTACATTCAGAATGTGCCTATGCTTCCTCTTAGCCACAGCATTTTGCTGAGAGTGTATGGGCAATTGGTTTGATATATAATCCCCTCGTCACAAAAAATTGCCTGAAGCATGGATGAATAAAACTCTAAAGCATTGTAGGTTCTCACAATTTTCACATGAGCATTGAACTGAGTATTTATTTCTACTAAGAAATGTTTGATCATAGGTATTTCTACTAAGAAATGTTTGATCATAGGCCCAACCTCAGACTTGGACTTTAAAAGAAATACCTAGGAAATGTGAGAAAAATCATCAATAGCTACAAGATAGAAATAATGGCCCAACCTATCAGCAGATTGACTGGGACCCCACACATCGAAATGTAGCAACTCAAATAAAGACCCTAAACTACATCATTTGTTACTTAGGAAGGAAAGAACTCCTGTCATGCTTCTTGAGTTGACAAGTCTCATAGTAAAATACTGTCATAGGTGGGATCTAAGCGATAACCCATCTCAATTTCAATAAAGGCAAGTGGCCAAATTGAAGATGCCATAGATAATTAGAGCCTCCTTCAGAGGATGTCCAGGCATGGTCGGCATAAGGAGTCTGCAGCAAGCGATAGAGCCCCCCTTCCTCACGACCACAACCAATCACTTGCTCTGTTAGTATATCCTGAAACACAAGAAACATGGCATAAAAAATAGCACAACAATGGAGCTCCTTGGTAATACGACTGATAAACAGTAAATTCAATAGAAAATCAAGAGCATGTAACACATTTGGCAGCCAAATATTGGGAGCTATTTGAATCTCCCCCTACCAGTAACTAGGGAGTTTTTGCCATCGACAACCACAATACTCCTCCTAAATGAGTCAGGCTGCAATATAGTGAACTGTTGTGCCTTGCCACAAATGTGGCAGGAAGCACCAGAGTCCACGAGCCAATCTGCACTAATCTCCAATAGTATATAAGGTCAGTCCAGTACCTGAAGTTTTGGAAACAACAACAGTGTCACCATGTTTGGATGCGGAAGCCTGAGACCTTGAGAAAATATGAGATGCCTTTTGAACACATCATTAAATTTTACATGTGTAATCAGGGTTGAATTAGGCATCACCTCAAGTCTAGCCAGTGCTTGATGAACACTCGTTGGCCTTCCATGCTTAGTCTAGCATTAGTCCTTTGTATGACTTGTTTTGCCACAGTAGGTACACTGTGATCTTCCTTGCCCTGAGCCACTACGTCCACAACCACATCCTTGGGTGGCCTATCCTACTCCTCGCCCACTTCCTTGGGAAGCAACCATGCAAAGGTTTGCTTAGCCTGCCTGGTCGATGCAAGGGAGACAAGTCTGTTGAGCCTATTATAGGCTTCCTCTATGGTTGGAATCTCAGGCAGTGCCAGCATCTGAGATCTTGCAGCTTCATACGAAGGATCCAAGTCCTGTAAGGAAATGTCCCACCATGGTCTAAGCCCTGTACAACTTTTGAGACTTGCAGGAGCACACTAGAGTATAGGAGTTGAGTCTCTCAAAAGTAGATTTCAAGCTAGAGTAGTACTGGGCTAGTGGGTGCACATTTTGCCTCATATAGGCAATCTCATGGTGAAGTTGCATGATTCAGACCACATTTTTATCCTAAGAATAGGTGTGATGTAGAATATGCCACATCTCCTTCGCAGTCTTGTAATGCATGATCTCTGTGGCAATACGTTGGATTGTGATATTCATGATCCACACCATAACCACGACGTCCTTTTTCCAAAACAAATTTTCCTATCCTTTCAGCGGCCTCCGTCTCCAATAGAATGTGCTCCTTATCGTGACCCTTAATTACATTGAGGATCAATTGTGCCCACAAGGCATAGTTGGACCCATCAAACTTGATAATGGGTCCAAAGAAGGGGTTCTTAAAATTCCCTTGTCCTCCTTCCTCATGTGAGGACTCAACTACCTTGGATGCCATCCCTTTTACGGAGCCCTCGAAGAACACTTAACAAGATGTCAGAACAATCCTTAGATCATGCCGAGGCCTAGTTAGGGCTTAACGACCCAAAACAAACCCCAACAAAGGGGAAAAGTGGAGCTCTAGCGGCGCTGGTGGGCGGAGGTAATCATTGGTAGAGCTTTGGCGAGCTAGCGATGCCCCATGGTCATGGATAGGTGGAGCACCCCCACAGGAGTTGACTTGACCCCTTAGGAGGTCGAATGGTGACCAAAGTCAACGCTAGTGGCCGATCCAATCAACTTGATTGGGTGACGCTGCAATAGCTTGAGAAGGCTGCTGACGTTGCGCTGCCATCTGATCGGTCGTTGGAGGGGGTGCAGCTAGCTAGCAATGGACTGGCGACCCCCCTCCCCGAAGGTAGATGTCGGCGAGTGGCAGTCGGTGAAGGTAGATTCAGCCACAACTCCATCGATGTAAATAGTGTCAAGTTTAAGCAAGGTCCTTCAACGGAGTTTTCTAGGGCATGGATCAAAGGCGGAAGAGTTTTTGGTGCAGAGAGAAAAAAGCAATGGAATCAAGGAGATATCGACGTCAGCCTAAGATCATTGCTTTGATACCATATTAGAAATAAAGCAAGTAGACCCTAGGTCCCTATATATGGAGAGGATCCTGAGTAAATAACAAAGATGTCCTTGCTTGAGGAGAATGTAAAGAAAACAATACAACTAAACCTATAAAAATAGTTTATCGAAGGGGGTTAATAGGGCAGCATAGCTGGTGCCACCCATCCCCATAGAGTCCTCGATGTGCGGGGTGTCGAGTTCGAATCCCTTAGACTTGTCCATACACGCATAGGCTTGTGGTGGCAATCAATGTCCAGCCATCCCTGACTCAGCGTCGGAGAGTGGCCATGGCTAGATCATGGAGGTGCTCCGTGGCAAGCGAGAAATTCGGGGACCCTTTCGCCTTTAAAAAAAAATAGTATGTCAAACAATAGTGTTGTAAAAATTGGCCAACTAGGCCGACTACTTAGTTGAGGAGTCCTAGTTGGCCCATCCACTGACTTGAGTTCTTATACTCAGGCCGATAGTTGGCTGGCCCAACTAGGACCACTTAGTCGAGTAATAAGCCTAGTCGTTTAGTTTTGAAATCCAGGCAATTGATTTCATGGCCCCTGGTTTATGGAGTGATTTTTCTACTATTTTTTTTGAAAGATACTTTTCTACTAAATTTAATGTTGTGCAAGTGCATATTTAATTAGTTGTACCCATTAAATTGCATAATATTTTGTATCAGATGATCTGAATGATGATTTTTTTACTTAAATGATAATTAAGACATTTTTTATTTTTAAAAGTAAATATAAGTTAATTTGTCATTGATTTATTTTACAAATGGTTTCTTTACACCATCAACCTGTGCCCCCCTCAATGATTTTTGGGCTTCCACCCTGTTGCCATGGTAGATTGGTTGCAAGTTATTGTTGCTAGGAAAAGATTACCCTGCCCATCAAGATTATAATTGCCTTTGCAGTAGATGTTTATAATTGCCTTTGCATTAGATGTTTTGGATCTTCCTATAGGTTTGTTCCCTAATTAGTAAGATTACATGGAGACAAATTGTAGATGTATCTTTTATTAAGTTCATTGTGTTGGCAATATCAAGAGACTGGGAAGAATATTAGGATGGGTTTTGAGGCTGATGGGTCCATAGAAATTATCTTGGAAGGTTTCAGTTGCTTTTTAGTTAGTTCTTAGTTATTGCGGGCATAATAATAGGAAAAGAGACTAGATTATCCTTTGGCATAATTGCCTTGATTATCCCTGTCATTTCACTGTAGAAATTCTCTCCAAATTTGTTTTTCAGGATAGAACTACATTCCTTACAGTGTGAGATCTGCTATCAAAATATTGCCATGGTGCTTTTATAGATTTTGACTAGAAGGTCCAGTCCTTTTCAACTAATTCACTCCAACGTGTGGAGCCTGGCTAATATTATCTTCGTGGTGGCTATTGGTATTTTGTGACATTATTGATGACTAGCCTAGGTGCATCTTCATTTTAATATGAAGAATAGGATGAAGTCTTCTAATTTTAAGTGGTTTTTTTTCCCTGAAATGGAATAATCCGAAGTAGTTTTAAGCCTTGTTAGGATTGATCACATAGCTTGACTAAATCTACGAGTTGTAGACCCTAGTAAAGATGCTTAACTTCTTGATCCAAAGTGGACATTTGCTATTAAATAAAGAGCTAATAGAGTGATTGACAGATACAAGCTCAAAGGCTGGCAAAGGAATATATTCAGCAACATGGAATAGACCATTTGGGAATCTTATTTCTTGATATGCATGGGGCATGTTTCAGTTAATTCAATGAAAGCAATCTGACGTTTGACCTGGGCATATCTGTTGATCACTGATTGATTTAAATGCTTCGACTCTCGACATTGGCTGTATATTCCATATATTGTGCTGTATGGATATCACATTCTTGGAATATGACTCATATTTAGGATTTCTTGATGGTGGTGTGATAGACACATGAGATTTAAAATCTTGTGCCAAAGAGTGTGAAGGTCCGAGTCTTCTTCAAGGGATATTATAGAAAATGCTACCTCTCAAACACGAGGAGATGATCAATTTATAAGCAAGTTAATAACAGATCTCAATGTAATTGTTACGGACATACCAAATGTTTATTGAAATGAAGTACTCCTGCCATCCTCACAATTTAGTAGAACTCTGTCCATGTGGTCTTGGTCCTTTTTTAATGTTCCTCATTATTATATCAACTAGATATGAAGAATGCATTCTTATGGAAGATCATATTAGATGTGTTTTTGGCCTTAGGCTGCAATAGAAGGGAGAGTATTGTTTATAGCTCAAAAGAGCTATATATGGTCTAAAGGACACTTGTGAGAATTCATGTATTGCTATGACAAATCAGGGGTATAAGCAAGGGAATGGTGGTCACACTCTTTTCATGAAACATAATGAGATAAAAGTTATGCTCCTACTAGCATATATAGATAATATTATAACCTCTTGTGACGAAGAGGAGATTGTGAGGCCTAAAAGCCAACTAGCTAAGGTTGTGGACTTGGAAGATTGAAATACTTCCTTAGAATTGAGATTGTAAGGTCTAAGTATAGCAGTTTTATGTGCCAGAGGAATTATATCTTCAGTCTATTAAAGGAAATGGGAAAGTTAGGATTTAGGCTAATTAGTACTTCATTTGAAGCATATCATCAGCAGAGTTTGGAGGGGAAGCCTCTTGATGACACTTGAAAATAGTACTAAAAGATTATAGGAAAATTGATCTATTTAATTTAGTTGAAGAAAATAATAAGTCTTATTTTTCAAATGAAATCCTACACCTCCTTATATAGGGAGAAGTGTTGGAAAAATTACACTATAAGTCTAATAAGATAAAACACATAACATAACAATCCAACAATAATAAAAAATAACTAGAATGCTCTAACAACACTCCATCTCAAGTTGGAGCATATATATCAAGGATGCTCAGCTTGGAGCAACATTTATCAAATGCGGATCTTGGAAGGAACTTCGTGAATATGTCCGCAATTTAATCTTCGAAAGGTACAAATGTAGTGTAGATGACTTCATGCTGTATTAAGTCTTTCGTATAGTGGCAATCAACCTCAACATGCTTTGATCGTTCATGGAACATTGGGTTGTTTGCAATGTATGTAACAGTGTGATTATTACACCTCATCTCCATTGGTTCCTCTACCTGAACATGGAGATAATGTAGCATTGATCTCACCCAGACTATCTCTGTAGTTGTCTGAGCCATAGCTCGATATTTGGACTTTGCACTAGACCTGGATACCACTTGTTTCTTGCTTTTCTAGGTTGCTAGATTTTCTGCCACATAAGTGTAGAATCCAGTTGTGGACTTCCTGTTTGCCATGCATCTTGCATAATCAGTATCAGAATAGCCAACAATACTCATAGATGTACCCTTTTGAAATAAGACACTTCTGCTTGGTGCTTTCTTCACATATCTAAATGCCTGCATAGAAACATCCCAATGCTGTTTGGTTGGTCTGTCCATGAACTTGTTGAGTTTCCCCATTGCAAGGGAAAGATCAGGACATGTAATAGTAAGATACAATAACTTATCAATCAACTATCTATAAGATTTGCTATCTACAGGCGGAGACTCTGCATCATAGAGATGTCCTTTGGAATCCATAAGTATATTAGCAAGTTTGGATCCCAACATTCCTGTTTCCTACAAGACATCAAGGGCATATTTGCACTAACTGAGAATAATTCCCTCTTTGTTGTGCACCACTTCAATGCCAAGAAAGTATCATCACAAAAGCTTCAGCCAGCTTCCTTTTCACCTTTGATATCCCAACAATGTCATCTCCAGTAAGGATCAAGTCATCCACATAGACAAGGAGTACAACCACTCCCCCTTTGCTCTTCCTAACAAACAATGAGTGATCAGTAGAAGACCTTACAAGTCCCATGATTTGTACCTCCTCTGAGAGCTTTTGGAACCAAGCTCTCGGACTTTGCTTCAGGCCATAGATAGCTTTCTTCAGTCTACATACACACCCCTCCTGAGTCTCAAATCCTGGGGGTTGTTGCATATAAACCTCCCTCTGAAGATTTCCGTACAAGAACGCATTCTTCACATCCAATTGGAGAGACCAGTCATAGTGAGCAACTACAGACATCAAAATTCGGACAATAGACAGTCGAGCTACAGGAAAGAATGTATCAAAGAAATCTACCCCATATATTTGGGTAAATCTCTTTGCCACCAGTCTCGCCTTGTAGCGAAATACTGTACCATCTGGGTTGTACTTGATAGCAAAGACCTAACGGTACCCCACTGTTCTGGCATGAGAAGGCAAGGTGGTCAAGTCCCATGTCCCTTTGAAGCGTAGAGCAGCCATCTCATCCTCCATGGCCTGAAATCATTATGGATCCAACATGGCCTACTGATGAGATGTAAGAACCTGTGTCTCGAAGAGAGCAGCCGTGAAAGTAGCAAACGAACTGCCAAAATTGGCAGTAGAGACAATCCCTGCAGTATGGTACTGGGCACAGCTACGTGGAGCCTTCCGGATAGCAATCGGAAAGTCAAGATCCTCCTCTATATGCTTAATAGCAACAGGAGAAGACTCATCAGAGAAACCTACACAAGCACCACTAGGACAACTCTCATTAGTATCAACCCATACCTGACTAGGGGAGGAGATAGGTGGCTGAGGTGGTGGGGGGTGTGTTCTTCTCGCCATGTTTGTTGCTTGTATGTTACAGGTAACCTGTAGACCTGAGTGATCTTAGCCTTTTGCCTCAGGAAAGTCTCTGTGGTAGTAGTATCCTCACTATGTGTAATAAGGATCTGTTGCAAAGGAACTGGTGGAACAGGCATAGGAGCTGGACCTCCTTCAAATGTCACCTGTTGACCATCTATAGAAAAATAAGGAATAAGCTCATGAAATGTGACGTCTGCAGTCACATAATGCTTCTTATCTCGAGGGTCATAGCGTCTGTATTCTTTTTGGATGCTATTATAACCTAGAAAGACACTTCACTACTCTTAGAGCCAACTTGTCCCTTCCAGGTCCTAGAAGATGAACAAAGGCTACATAGCCAAATACTCGAGGTGGTACAGTAAATAGGTCCTTCTCAGGATAGAGAACCTACCAAGGAACTTGTTTCTATATAGTTAAGTTGGGCAATCTGTTAATCAAATAATATGCAGTTAACATTGCATCTCCGTAATACACCTGTGGCACATTATGTTGTATCAGTAGTGTTCTAGCCACGTCTAACACAATGGTGTTTCTCTCCGCTACATCATTTTGTTGCAAGGTATGGGAATTGAATGTTTGGTGTACAATTCCAAGAGATCTATAAAAAGTTGCCAACTTAGCTGTACAGAACTCTAAATCATTATCAGATCGTACTATTTTCATAGTGGTAGAAAATTAAGTCTTTATTTGCAAAATAAATGTTTCAATCACAGACCCAATGCCAAAAGATTATAGGAAAATTGATCTATTTAATTTTAACGTTACGTGAGTCATTTTATGCATGCACATAGAAATGCTCATCTTGGTTGGCAATAGGAGAAAAACCTTGGAAAATGACTGTTGTTCACTAAAGTGGACAAACTTAATATTGAAGGATGTATTGATGCTAATTGGTTTGATTTTTTTTTGATGGTAGAAGGCCTACGTCTATCTTGGGAGACAATCTCTTTATTTGGAGTAGTAAGAAGCACATGGTTCATGTTAGATCTAGTGTTGAAGTTGAATATAGAGCAATGGCTTTGGGGTCAATAGAGATTACTTGTATCCAACCAAAAGTGCTTGTGATGCTTTACTGCGGCAGGATCATAAATCTGTCTATATCCTTTTTCTCCATGATCATATGAAGCATGTGGGGCTTGATAGATATTTTATCTGCTCGGAGATTGACAATAATCAAGGTAGGAGGTCAAGTTATTAATATCTTCACCATGAGCCTTTCAAGCTTAGTTTGAGAACACTATAGCAAGTTGGGCATATTTGATGTCTATGCTTAGCTTGAGGGGAGGTGTTAAGTGTGTAGGATATTTGAATATTAGGGGTTGATCTGTTTGTCTCTGTAGTATTATATAATATAATCATCTCCCCTCTTGTTTCGTCTCAAATGATGAAACCCTAGCTAGACAAGGTCGTGCTCTATTGTAGTTTTTCCCTTCCACAATGAAGGGTTTTTACTTAAATCCTCTGTCAACTTGCTATATAAATTGCTTTTATCGTATTTTTAATAATAGCTCAGTTGTACATCAGATCCAAGCTTTGATTTTGTCAGGATGTTATGTTCTTTAATAGCTTTCAACTCTTGTAATCATCTGATTAGATAACATGAGAATGTTCTTTTTTCCTTTTCCTTTTTCTATTTCTTTGCTTGTACACAAATTTGACCAATAATGGTGATGACAAACCTGAACTTCATTGTCGCTACCTATGAAATTGTTATGCAGGTGCACAAATGCAATAAGCTGGCAAGTCGGCATGTTCGAGTAGGTCTTGGTGACCCTAGTGAATTCTCCCGTTGTGACATATGTGAAAATGCTCCCGGTATGCTTACTTTTTCCTTCATCAAAGTTGCCTTGACCTTCCAATTCAGCAGAATTGACTTTTTCACTCATCTGTGACTCGACATAGCTTTCTTTTATTGCGAGATCGATGGTAGTTCCCTCTGTTTGCAATGTGATATGAGTGTGCATGTGGGTGGAAAAAGAACCCATAGAAGATATCTTTTATTACGGCAGAAGATTGAGGTAGCCATTAAATTTCTTTGGTTGTTTTTCATCCCCCGATGTATGATGGTTTGGTGTCTACCTTGGTTTTGTATAGTTTCCAGGAGATAAACCCAGTAGCTTTGAAGATGGGGCACTGCAGCGCAATCGAACTGAGAATCACAGGGATCAAAACCATGTGACGAGAACAGCAATGGATGACCAAATGCAAAGCAATAGGGTACCTTCTGCTGCAGGGGAAGGGAACACTGATAATATGGTCAGTGCAGATAGCAAAATGATTGATCTCAACTCCAGGCCCCGGCGTACCCATGGTCAGGCTTCAAATTTACAGGTATGCATGCTTTGTTTACCTCTCATTTAGATTGTTATGTGAATTAGTGATGGTTTCGTTCTTTGGTAATTGACTTAGCCTTGCATATATCCAATAGGTGCACAGACCAGATATTGGCTGCAACAATGGCAACGAGGGTGCAAGTGTGGCTCCTCTTGGACCTTTTACCAGGGAGCAAGAGAAGTGATGTCATTATCATGCCCAACCTCATTTTCCATTGTTTTCATCTGTTGACTCTTAAGGGGGTTTGGCCGTTTACCATGCAATCTCAAGTTGTACAATTGTAGGAAGATGGAGGAGAAAATTATTTTTTCGTCTGTCCTGAATGCTTTGAACCAATGCGTCTAAGCTGTAGATGAATTGGGTAAATGTTTCACGACATTTGGAGAACTATTACAAATCTGTGGGGTCATCTCAGGGTTATAGCACCTTGGCTATTACTTTTTGAAAATATATTGTACGTGGTGCGACAGGAACAATCGGCAGAATGCTAAAAGAGAACCTGGATTGAATATAAAATCTAAGTCTAGCGGGCGTTCAAGATTGAATATTTTCAAGGATTTTTGACAGCCACGTAATCCTAAAGACATTTAGGGCAAATTTGGATGAGCGGTATTCATACACTGGGATAGAATAAATTTGGAGTAAGTTGTGTTGCGTGTTTTTTTTTTGTTTTTTTTGGGGCGTGGGGGCGGCGGCGGAGGGGAGGGAAGAAGTAGTGGGATATAATTATTTCATTCATTGGAGCTATCTGTCATGCCTTTGTACGCGAGCTTCCACCGTACTGTCCCCATCCAAATGCACCCTTAAAAAAAATTCAGAGAAGTTCAACACCTACGATATTTTAGGGGGAGATAGTCAAACATCACCATAATAGCTTTAAAAATCACACAAAACCACATTTTCTTTATGACTTATGATGCAGAAGGCTCGAACAGCCCATGAAGAGTGCAGACTAAACCAGGTAGAGAAATGTCTGATGCCTGAACCCCGATGAACGCCACATGGGTATAGATTAAAATTAAGTAGAGAAATGTCTGCTAAACAGATATTTTACCGGGTAATGCAGGATACGAAAGTCGGACCTGCAGGTTGCATCCCCTGCACCTCATGACCTGATGAACTTTGCCTTGATGAGGGACAAATAAGTAAATATTACAAAGGAAACCCCAATGCCAATAGAATCAATCGTATGCTTCTCTTCACATCAACTTTTCACTTGATAAAGATGATTGTCATTACGGTTCTCGAGTATAAGTTCGTAGTCCACTGCAAACATGTAATGTACTTTGAAACCTATCCACACGAATGGTGTCAACAAAATATGTTTGCTGCCTGCCTGTTTACTTCTTCAACCTCTTAACTTTTGATTGCAAATGCTCCCTGCTGCATTATCCTCAATATCTCAGTATAAGTAAAGTCCAGGCCTAGATACATAACAGGTATAGAAATTAGTCAAGTTGACTTCTCTAACTTCATGACAGCAACGATCAATCCTATTCCAGTATGAACAATCTGAGTCAAAAGGCAATCAAGTAAGCATCACCGCATTGCCAAGGAATCTACAATGCACATCCAGGAAGCTCAGCCCAAATTCTGGCCTTTGCTCTCCGAGTCTCCATAAATAAGGGTCTTGTGATTGTAATTACACAAATTTATCTTTCAGGCCATTGCATTGATAAAGCAATTTAATAATCCACGGGAAGGATGCCTTGCGTGAATCACGTGTATCATCATCAAAGTCAATATGTTCCAAATACCAGCAATCAAAGAGAGATATCTATGTAAAAGAGGTCCTCAATCTGCCTGTAATTACTGGAAAAAGGCTCCAGTCATCAGATTGCCAAAAATGTGTGTGGTCGCCGCCAAGTGATCAGTTGTTCACCAATAATTACCACATGAGCAGGAACCATCTCTAAAGTGGTGAAACCTCTTTCCATCTCTGACGACGATCTCTCTTTGTGTAGCCAGTGACATGAACGATATTGCAGCATGACAATCTCCACAGATTCTCAAATTCTTGAAAACTCTGATTGTTGCTCCAGCAGGCAACTTCAGGAGACCAAATGCAACCGCTAGTCTCTCGCTGTGAGCAGACAAGACATACTCCTTGCATTCGGACTCCACATCATGCAGGACAAACTCAACATCAGGTACATGGCCCAACTTCCTCATCTTTGCGCCGATTATTTCAAGGAATCGGTAGATCTCCCTTCCATCAGGATGGTCTGTATCGTTGGCAAGGAACACATGAACCTTGCCCGCAATCTCAATCCAACTACATCCAGGCTCTTTCTTGACGCATCGCTCTTTCATCAACTTCCTAATCCTGGCAACGTCAGCCCATCGACCAACCGAAGCATGCATGTTGGATAGAAGAACATATGCCCCATCATGTTGGGGTGCCATCTCAAACAGCTGCTCAGCTGCATATATTCCAAGATCCATGTCGCGATGTATCCGGCAGCTGGAGAGAACTGCCTCCCAAATAAGTGGGCCAGGCCAAAATGGCATCGAATTGATTACCTCCTTGACTTCTGCAATACAGCCTGCACGGCCCAACAAATCGATCAATCGAGCATAGTGATCCTCTCCTGGAGTTAGACCATAATCCTGTTCCATCGATTTAAAGTACTGTATTCCTTCATCAACCAGGCCAGCATGATTGCAGGCTGAAAGAATCGTCAGGAATGTCAATCGATCTGGAGATACACCCTCGCCAAGCATTTCTTCGAAAAGCTCGATCGCTTCATGTCCACATCCATGCTGGGCAAGGGCAGCGATGATCGCATTCCAGGAGATGCAGTCCAAAACAGGCATCACCAGGAACACTCGACAAGCTTCTTCCACCACACCACACCTGGCATACATGGTAACAAGAGCATTACCCGCGGAGTTGCTAGATTCATATCCAGACAGTAGGAGCAAGCCATGTAGCTGCTGACCAGTCCCCAAAGCACGACGAACCGAACAGGCGGTGATAGCACCCGCAAACACGTAATCGCACGGCCCGAATCCTTCCTCTCTCATCGTAGTAAACAGCCTCAGTGCTTCATCGTTGAACCCCTTTTGTGCCAGGCCTGCGATCATCACTGCAAACGTCGAGAGATTCTTCCATGGCATCCTCTGGAAGAACACCCAAGCATCGTGCATACACCCTGAATTCACATATCCAGACAACATTGCATTCCAAGAGAAGATGTCTTTCTCGCGGATCCCGCAGAATATCTTCATGGCATAACCTGAATTCCCGCACTTGGAATACAGCGTGACCAACGCATTCTCAATGATAAGAGCTGACTTCTGATCAAAATCCAGCCGGGCACGCATTAGATGGCCATGTGCGGACCTGCCAGGCAACAACAACCCTGCATTCGCGCAAGTACTGAGCACGGTAGTGTAGGTGAATTCATTCAAGGGGATCCCTTTGGAGCACATGCTCCTGACCAGGTCAAACCCGTCGGGGATGCACCCATGCTGAACATATCCCGAGATCATTGCATTCCAAGCAACGTCGACTACCCTCTCCTCCGTGCTGTCGAAGATCCGACGCGCTCCGACGAGATCGTGATGCCTCACGTACGCAACTATCATCGTGGCCCAAGTGAGCTCATCCTTCACAGCCATTTCATCGAACACCTTCCGAGCGTACCGAATTGCCTCTGGATGAGTGCAGCGCGAGTAGAGCGCGACGAGTGCGTTCGGGACTGACACGGCCCCGTGGGTTCCGCGCGTCACCGTGGTGCAATGCAGCTGCGAACACAGGTAAATGGACGAACCCACGATGGTTCCTGCACCGCTGAGCACGGTGGTCATGGTGTAGTCGTTGGGAGGGCACGAGCCATCGCTCAACATGGACTTGAACACGGCGAAGGCGCCACGGCCGTCGCGGGCGCGGGAGTGGGCGGAGATGGCGGAGTTGTAGAAGGCGGTGTCGCGCATTGGGGGAGGGGTGGAGTGGAGGATGGAGAGGGCGGAGGGGAGGTGGCCGGCGCGGGAGAGGGCGGTGAGGAGGGTGGTGCGGGCGGCGATGTCCGGGTGGGGAATAAGGTCGAACAGGTGGCGGGCGGAGGGGAGATCGCCGAGGAGGGAGTAGCGGTGGAGGAGGCGGTTGAGGAGGAGGGTGTTTTGGGTGAGGAGGCCGGAGGCGAGGAGGTGGGCGTGGAGGGCGCGGAGGAGGGTGGGGGAGGTGAGGTGGTCGAGGTACGAGGCGTAGCGGTGGGAGGAGTGCAGGACAGATGTTGCGCTGGTCATCTTTTGAGCTCATTCTCATGGTGGTGAGACCATGAGGTGGAAGGTGAAAGGGAGTTTAGTACTGAGTACCACACACACACACACACACACACACACACCATTTTCTCCACCAAAATAGAACGTGGAGGATATGCTTGCGCACGCCAGCGTGGAAAATGGACAGGATGAAATTTGCATTTTAAATCCGACGTGGAAGCATTTGAAAATGACGTACGGTGGAAGTCAAATCAATTTAAAAAATTTGAACAAACAAACGAGTATAATAATAATAAATAGCATTGCAGATACTCCCCTCTTGCCTACATCCAGAACAAGAGTCAGAAATCCAGAATCGAGTGCACGCTTGCAGCTGCGAGGATGAGATGGTGCTTGCATGACTCGTCGAAGAAAAATCGTGAAATAACTTCCTGAAGTATACCTTAGACATCCAAGTCAACGAAAAGCACAGAATGGAAGTTCGAAATGGCAACACTCCCAAATTTCCAATTTGTCACTGCAACGAAAGAGCTACTCTAATGATAGATTCACCAGCCGAGCAGGAATAGTCGCAAGCTAATTACTACGTTTGCAGTGACGAGGTCACAAATTTTAAGCACAATAGTGAGCCATGTTAGGTAGAACTTAGCATAGCTATCGGTCACTACTCATTCGCAAGTGTGCTCGTACAAGGCATGGAGACGAGATCTACCACCGACGATGGTGGCATTAGAAGAGTAGGTGTGTATCTTGTATTAGAAATTTAGAGGTTACATATGCTCAGTTGAATAAGGCCTCTGAATTACTTTTAGTAATGCATGTTGAGTTCCCTTCTTCACACACATGACGTAGAGATGTAGCAAAAGAGGTTGATCAATTGAAACAATGTAATGTTCTCGGCAATATTATTACGAAGGAGTCGGTCTGGAAGAAATTCGTCGTCTTTGAGTGGAACGAAGCAGGACCATGAGGCGGAGGAAGAGAGGGGTGGGAGACTGTGTGCTATATAAAAGTAGGCATGATGAACACGACACACTCCATGTTCTTGTACAATATAGCACAGTCACTGTAGCTTAGCCAATTGAATGCAATTAAAAAGATAAGTTATCACGTGTAGCACAATCTCCGTAGCATAGTCTAGATGATCGTGATACATAATGCAACCATTATAGGACAATCTATTCGATATGCTTAGGAGAGATCTTCTTAGCACAATCCAAATAATCATGCTGCATTGCACAACCTTTGAGTATAATTATAAGAAAAATTATTAATGGTGGCACAACCTTAATGGTACAATTGGATTAATTGTGCTATATATATATATATATATATATATATATATATATATATATATATATATATATATATATATATATATGACAATTATGATAACATAACCTGCGGGCGTGCATGTCAGCATTCAAAGGTAGGATGTACATATCGGTGCTCCAATTCAAAACTTCTCCAAAGGGTAACTGACAGTGGTACACACAATAGAATACAACAGTTTTGAATCATAACAGATGGTGGATTTGCCTAACCATCTCCATTTATCTGATCTTCTTATTTGTCGCCACTAGAAATTGAGGAAGCCTAACAGGATGGTGTCCACAAATTCCAAGGATATGGCTACCTAATGAGAGATGTGGTGGTCGATGGGAGGGCCTAGCTATGGCCATGTGAAGGTAGCTATAGAAACAGTTGAAATGAACTTCAATAGCTAGAGAGGATGAGGCTACCGTTCTCACACCCTCCCGTCAACCTTCGGAACCAATGTTTCTTTCCGTGTCTCGAAGGTATGCTAAATTGTTAAATTTAAGAGTTTAATTGCATCAATAAAGATACAATTGTTATATGGTGACATAAAAATTCATGTTGAAATCGGTAAGATTTTAAAGATATTTTTAATCTTACATTGGAAGTAGACAAACCTCTTAGTGAGTGAAAGATTTCTACCTCCTATGACTTATGTAGCAAAGAGTGAGAGGTAGATTGGGGACCACACATGCATGCGCACACTCCCTACCCCACCCCGACCCAACTCGAGCTCGGGTGAGAATTAATTTGAAACTTGAAACTTGAACCCTTTTGCTATGAGCTTTTAATCTTACAATTTTGACCTTGGGAATTTGGTTGGAAACCAAATTACCTCGGCTTCGTTCTCTTGAGGTAATTTTTGAGGATGTCCAAGATTGGAATGCTCCAAATCTTAGAGGTGGATCGTCGTATTTTAGGAAGAGTTCGTCAAATCCCGACGTACCAGTATTGTAGGAGGTGATACCTTCTCTAAAAGAAGTCCTTAATGGATACTTCGATCGAAATAATCTCTAATATTTTTTCATTTTATTTATTTATGTTATTAATGTTATTTGTTCTTTATTTTATTTTAGATCTTATCAAATTATATTTGACTTACTTGATTTAATATTTTTAACGTATTTATATATATATATTTATTTATTTATTTCCTTTATATATTTATTTCAACATAAATGATATTAAGAGTGATTATATTGCAAAGTTGTGAATAATTCCAAGTTATTAAGGCCACATTAAAGGGATTGCGGAGCACCATGTAGTATGGTCACCATATATTTATGCAGCTTGGTTATTTGTCAGATTATACCTAGAAAAATACCCACACCATTTGATTTGGAGATAAGAATAACAATTAGAAATTTCATCTTTTTTTTTGTTTGATCAGATTTGCTGGAGGATGCAACGTATCATTTACCTTGAAACTAAAATGATAAAAATATGCTAAAATAATTAAGAGAAATTAAGTAAAACTAAACTGTTAAACGTGCAAGACAAATGGCGATGACTCGATAGAAAGAACCAACTCATGCAATCGAACGTACTCTATTTTGGTTGTAAATATCTACTCAACTTCGTAAAATTCAGAGGCTGTCGCTCCAACTTTCACTGCACTTACCACCCTGCACACCTCTCCCTTATGCTTGGGATAAACCCCACTTCCGAGGGTGGACGACCTTTGTTTTGAATATCTACATATGCTAATTCGCCAATACAGACAATAGTTAACTTGCTCTTCCTCGTACACCCATCTTTGCCCATCAATGATCATTGGATTGGCAAAAAAAGAACAACAAGATGTGGATCTCACTGCCTGCATTATGCCGCTTTCTTGATAAGGGAAGAGATGCGTGGAGTGTGAATACAATTTTCATTCGTGAAATTAAAGATCCCAGTGTTGACCCTCAATTCAAATGTCGGAGCTACAAAGGCAAATGCGATCATGAAATGCATCCCCAACGGTGGGTTGGATCGTTTGAGACCACTTCATTCTAAATATGGCATATTTTTTGCATTCATATATAGCTCCCTGTACCGATTAAAGAAAATGGTAGGAGTTTACAAAAATTTTACGGTTATCAATCATACAATTAACCTATAGAATCAAATCATCAATCATGATCGACACCAAATTTAACCCCAAATGAAAACTAAAATAGGGATTCTTTTGGGTGCCACAAAGTAATCAATGGACTCAGTAAGACCTAAATATTGTATCTGTATCAAGTGCGAATTGTAACCAGACTTACTGTGGCAATAGAAACTAGACTACCGATACAGTAATTCAGCCCGTCATATTTAGCAACTTCCAACTAGGCCTTAATACATGTATTTCCAAGCATTGCCCAGTAGTAACTTAACCAATATGCATATGAATTGAACCTGCATGAGCAATCAAGAATAAATTTTCATGAAACAATACTATTATCAAACCTAAACTCACTGCACATTTTTTTAATTTAATTTTTATTACTGTTGTGGAATGATAATTCGAATCTATATGTATTATTATTATGGAATTATACGTGAAATATATATATATATATCACATTTACGATCATTAAAGTAATCTAATCATGTAAATTGATATTCGCATCTCATTAGGATATATGATTTAATACATAGAAATATTAAGGGAAATACAATTCTGTGATGGGAGGAATTATCATCTTATATTAAATGATTATGATCCTTGAAGGGGTGAGGGCAAAGTGGCATTCGATTTTCTGCATCCTATCACAGAAAAGTTATAAATAGAGCCTACGACAGAACCCAAAAGGGTATGCCCCCATTCAATTCTCTTTCGTTCCCGCTCTCTGAATCCTCTGGAAGTACCATTGCCACCGCCTCTCGTTGGAGAAGCAAGCCCACTGCTCCAGAGGATCTCCGTGATCTCTTCAACACTTCCGCTATGATGAATTCAAATATCCCTCCATCGTTTCTCTTTTCAATAGATATGGGTTGATGTTTTGATGATTAGGATTGGTCTTGCGATTTGGTAGAAAATCATTCGATTTTGATTTTATACGTTTTAAAATCCATTAAGTGGTATCGGAGCTTTTCTTATTCATTGAATCATTGCTTTTCGATTGTTTTAAAGAACAATTCATTGGGTTTTTGGGATTGCTCTTGAGTTTGATGTTTGATTCATTTTCAATCCCATCTTGATGAATCAATGTCAACTAATGTTTATTTTTTTATTTTCATATTCATTTGTATCCCATATATGATCATCAATTAAGTTTTCTCAATCGGAATCATGATTTGGGGTGTTTTCCCTAAATCTCGATTTCAGATCACCGCCCTGGAATCAAGCCGTAATCAGTCCGATATCGGTACTCATCATAAGTGTCGGTACATGTGGGATACTAGCCAGGCTCCAAGGGATGCCACTAGTATCGATAGAGTACCGATACTCATCACGACTACCGGTACATGTGGGATACTGGTCACGCCTGAGAAGCGTTGCCAGACCAATATTGATGGTGTACCGGTACTCATTATGAGTACCGGTACATGTGAGATACTGGTCATGTGCCAAGATCGGTCCAGTATTGATGAAGTACCGGTACTCATCATGAGTACCGGCACAAGTAGGATACTGGTAATGGTACCAGGATTGATCTAATATTGATGTAGTACTGGTATACATCACTACAGTACCGGTACAGAAGGACCAGTACCAGTACTTGATCATTGCTGTTGGTACCAGTACTCATCATGAGTACCAGTACTGGTGCGTTAATTGGGATACAAGTTAGTGATCATAATTATTTTGGTACAAACATTAGTTATTGGTTTTAACGTATTAGGTTGTACAACCCAATCCTGACACTCTACGAAACCCGAGAATGACCCACCTCGACTAAATCCTAAGACCCAGTCGTTCAACGAGAAATAACCAAATGCACAAATCATTTTACAACCACACATGTAATGTAACTAAACAAAAATAAATAATAGACGGTGATAGAAAATATAATAGAGTTCCCAAAAGTACAACATGCCATAACCGAAATGAGTAACATTTACTAACATAGCCATCACAACTAAAGTAGAGAGGCATAACAGAAACATGCACTAACATACTAAAGATACTAACAGCAAAAAGGGCCTCTGAAACGAAAAAAGAGAAAGAACAACTACGGCTGGGCTCGACTGGGCCCAACACCCTCTGCAATCGGTGGCGCTGGCTGTTCAACTCTGTGACCTAAACAGGTTATATATCTGTGGCCAGCTAATACTGAGTAGAGTGGTACATATGTATATTAAATGCATGTAAACATGAAAGAAAAGTAGCAACTAATCATATATTCTTTCCGGTTATTTATTATCACCTGTTTTATTTATAGTAACTATGTGTTTTTTATTCGGTTATTCTAGTAAGGGTCCACAACATTTCTTAATCCACTTGTTCCCTAAGGGAATATCTTGATGCAGTTTTCTCGTGACGCAGGATGTACACGTGGCACTCTCCTATCCGGGAGAGTACCCCGTGGTAGTCCTACACTCGATCTACCACCACGGGGTCATGGCCGCGACGTAGCAGTGACCACGGCACGCGCGATAAGCGCACGGGTAGCTACCATGCATGGCATGCGGTCAGTCGTTTCCGCTAACTGGTACGCTCAAACGTACAACACAGAACAGAACAGGGGCCACACCCCTCAATAGTTTACGTACCCTCGCCCGACTATCCAGATTTGCCCAGTGGGCCTAACAGGAGTCGGTGTAGGGAGGCCAATCCAACCCCGGGTCCCAACCCAAGGGTGGCAAGCACTCTCCCTACACAAAAGTAACAGTAGCTCTCCTCGATACCACGTACATGAGGGCCAGCTCACTTTCCATACCCAAGTCTGAACAGCCAACCAACACGCCCGTAGGCAACATGTTCCACCAGATATCAGATATCAATTTCAATATACTTTGATTTCCTTCCCTAATTCCCCGTAGGGTTTATGCATAGTACTCATCTTATTTCATTACATGACATGCATCTCTATCATATACTGATTTCTAATTCATACAACAGACAGCTCATAAATTAACAGGATAAACCATCATCAACATGGTAAGCGATCATCACATCATTTAAACATTCCAGTTCTCACAGTAGGGAATTTAACAACATGTATTCTTAGGTTTTATAACAAGCGAGGTTCATGCATCGAATATAAACATTCACATTCTCAATGTTAGGGTTCATCTCATAACCTAGGTTTCAAGTAGATATTTTTAATTTAGCATGCACTTTACTAATTTAAACCACAAGAGAAGGGAGGACCACTCTACCAGGGTATATAGGTGGTATAGGGGCTCGTATGATGGATCCCGACGTCTTTGCGAGTCCCGTGTGCACTATGGACTGGAGACTTATAACGTTGACCAATATGTTAAACAAGCTTAAAATAGTATAGACACGACCTTAACACGTAAGGAATTCCGAAAGAAAACCAATGGTACTTCATTTGCGTAAAACCAACTTCGTTTGAGCCCTAAACTAACCTAAACACACGCACGCTGACCAAAATCAAACATCTAGGGTGAGTCCCAGACGTCTTAAATGAGCGCAGGATCTCACCTTGCTCTCCTGCGTCTGTACCTGTTGTATGCTACTTGTCACAGCCGTTTGAGGGGGTCTGCAGACATCTGACACTGCTTCCGGTCGTCTGGAAGAACAGTCGGACGTTTGACATAGCTTCCAGACATCCTAAAGTATCTCGAATGTCGCGCCACGTGCCTTTCCAACGTCCTCGTACTTGTGCATGCACGTGCAGTGAAAATATGACACCTCAACACAACCGTATTACGCATGCATGGTTTAGAGCTCGTGCAGAGAACATACCTTGGCACTCTATGTGCTATCGGACATCTTAAGCTCTTTCCGGACGTCCGATGATCCCCTCAGACGTTTGGCACGTGTTGCAGACATCTTATAATGCGGAAATATCAGCGCACAAAGCTTCCTTGCGAAGCTCCTCCTCGCTTGTGGAGCTGCAGTAGCCTTCCCTCCCTGCTGCTCTCCCTCTCCCACGCTCCCTCCTCCTTTCCCAGCTCCTCGTGCTGCCCCCTTTCTCTCCTCCCCCACTCACAGTTGCAAAGGGAAGGAGATAGGTGGCGGTGGTGAGGCAAACAGAGGAGTGCCCTCCGTGCTCCTCCTGCTCCTTACTCTCCTCCTGCTCCTCCGACTCCCTTCTTCTCCTTCTCGGTCACAAGGTGGAAGAGGAGGAGAGGGGGGGTGACGGTTGCAAGTAGGGTGGAGGTGGTGTTGTGTGGTGAGGGGGGTGGAGGAGTAGGGGTTTTATAGGGAAGGGTTTAGGGTTTTTGGGGGGGGGGGGGGGGGGGGGGGGGGTGTGTGCATGGGTTGTGTGGGGTGAGGTGTGGGGCTGGGTAAATTGTGACCTTGGCCTCACAAAATCCCCCCCGTTCTCGCAGAGCCCACAAAGTAAGTCTTAGGGGGTTTAAAATTACGTTAAACCCCTCTAGAAATCACAAACTCTGTACGGGGTCCTTTGGTGCACAGAAAAAATGGCGTTAATACCCCTAAAATTCTGGAAAAATTTTGAACAACCCTTAGGAAGGGTTATTTCATAAGTACTTTGTCACATTTAGTAATTCTTGCCAAAGCGGGTTGCTTTTTGTGCCGATTTATTTAAAGCATTAAGTGACTACGTACAATGTATTCTTGTACGGGACACTTAACCCAAAGGTGAACTACCTCATGACTGAATTCATATGTACACATTTAATGATAAATTTTCTATTAAGTCATTAGGATTCATGTGGGTAGTTAAGTTAATCCAAAGATGACTTGATTACTTACATAGGTGTTTTCAATAGTTTTTTATTATTCTTAAAATTGCCCTTTACAATATTAATGATTGTATTGTTTAGTTTACTTAATTCTAAGCATGTATTTGGTTTATTTCCTTTGTTTTTTCTAATTAACTCTACGTTTGCTATACTACCAACCTGAACTCTATTTCAGAATTAAATGGATCTAACTTTAAGTTCTGGAAAGAAAGTTTCCTTATTATTCTGGGATGCATGGATTTGGACTATGCACTTCGAGTTGATCCTCCCTCCCCTCTTATGGATAAGAGTTCTTCTGATGAAATAAAGAACTCTAAGAAGTGGGAAAGATCAAATCGCATGTGTCTGATGATCATGAAACGTGCTATTCCAAAAAACTGTAGGGGTGATATCTCAGAGGAATTGATTGCTAAGAAATTCCTTGATGAGATTAAGAAAAGATTTGCTAAGAATGAGAAAGCTGAGACAAACAATCTCCTTAGCAAACTTGTCTCACTTAAGTATAGGGGCACTAGAAACATTAGGGAGCACATTATGAAAATGTCCCATTTAACCTCGAAATTAAAGGCACTTAAGTTGAAATTGTCAGATGACCTCCTCGTGTATTTAATTTAGCTTCCTACACAACATGGGCAGTTTAAGATCAACTATAACTGTCAAAGGGAGAAGTTGACTCTTAATGAGCTCATTTCTCATTGTGTGCAAGAGGAAGAGAGGCTGAAACAGGACAAACTAGAGAGTGCTCATCTGGTTTCTGAGCCAAAAAGGAAGTGGGCTAAAGATACAGCTGCTACCAGTTCATTCTCCTCCAAAGGGAGTCAAAAGAAGCCTAAGGCATCCTACTTCTTCTGCAAGGGAGAAGGACACGTGAAGAAGGATTGTACCAAATATCATGCTTGGCATGAAAAGAAAGGTATATCACTCTCTTTGGTTTGTTCAAAAGTTAATTATACTTCTGTACCCTGAGACATTTGGTGGATAGATTTGAGAACTACTATTCACATTAGTGTGTTTGTGCAAGATTGCCTAAGCTGTCGAATGCCAAGTAATGGTGAAAGATACATCTATGTGGGCAATGGCAAAAAGGTGGAGGTAGAGCCATTGCAGATTTCAGGCTATCACTAACTACCAGTCACCAATTAAATTTAAAGAAACATTTATTATATTGTCGTTTAGACGGAATTTAGTTTTTGTTTATCTATTAAACAAATTTGGTTGTTTTTTTCATTTAGAGATAGACAATTTCAGTTGTTTCTTAATTCAAATTTAGTTGGTTCTGATTTTTTATATGTTAGTGATAAATTATATATGCTGCATATGTTTTCCTCCAATTTAGAAACCTTTAATGCAACTTTGAGTGAAAAAAGCTGTAAAATAACTCAGGAGAATTCCACTTTACTATGGCATAAGCGTTTAAGTCATATCTGTGGTTTCCCTACCAGGAGGGGTGACGTAATAAATTACGGAAATAATATAAAGAGCAATCTCACAAAATAAGCAATCACACAAGTACACAAGTATTTTTAGGTGGAAACCCAAATCGGATGAAAACCACCACCTAACCCTCTCGAGTTAGGATTTTCCGATCAACCTAGTTGATCAAAATCCACTAAACCGAATCACTTTAAACGAGGGTGATTCAACCTCAATTACAACCACGCTACTTAAACGAGGGTAGCGTACCTCAACCCCTTCTCTCCACGAGAAGGATTTTGTCCCACGAAGGAGATGGGAATTCGCAAAGCGAATACCCAACCAAAATAGCAAAGATAAAGTAGAACAAATAAACCTATAGAGCCAACAAAGTAGTTTTAAACCTAAGCTTCTATAGGAATTAGGAAACTCCCCTTTCCAAGGAGTGCGTCGAGTTGATGACGCGGTGCGTGAGCCACGCGACGGCGCAATGTCGCTCTTGTGAACAACGGCGGGAGAGCGGGTGCGCAAAGCTTGATGCTCTCAAGAGAATGGAGCATGAGCTTGGAGAGCAAGAGCTAGTTAGGACACAAGAGAGTGTAAAAGTGTGTAGCCAAGTGTGTCTTTTGCATCTCTAGTGTGTATTTGTGTTGCAAAGGCTCCCCTCTATTTATAGAGGCCTTAGGAAGGCTTTGGAAGGCTTGGAAAAGCTTCCATAGCCGTTGGGTGCAAAGTCCAAGTGAATCAGCCCGAAATCAGGAATAATCATTGCACTGACAGGCTTATCGGACGTCTGATCCTGGCATCAGACGTCTGGAAGATCACTTTAAGATGTCTGGGAACAACATTAGACGTCTTATTTTGGGCGGGTCTCTTCCTAACTTAGATCAGATCTAAACAGGGTTCTAGCGCAAGTCTATTAGACGACATACAGGATGTCTGGAACTATGCCTGGACGTCTGGAAACCAACTTTTTCTACGGAATGGATTTGCAATGGCTAGAAAATCTCTGAGAAGAGATTTTGGGTCAGTCGAGGCAAAACGGTCAATTATCAGACGTCTGGAAAGGCCTATGGACGTCTGATAAGGCTCTAACGGTCATATTCTGCAGTGTTTGCTAAGCTAGCCAACGGTCCACTAATTGGACGTCTGACAAATCCATCAGACGTCTTTTAAGACGTCTGGACTAGGGTCTGGACGTCTAATTTCATCAGACAGAATACTAAGTCCAGCCTAATAGTTATCAGACGTCTGAAACAACAGTCAGACGTCTTAAAACACTTTATCAGACGTCTGATTTGGGAATTAGACGTCTGGAAACTCTGTTTGAACCCTATATTGGTTTTCTAAGTTCTCTACAGAAGACCTAAGTATCCTAGGGTTGTGCCGGTGTTCCTAGGACTACTGTAAGGGTTCTTTGAGGCTCTTTAACATGATGTTCTAAGGAAATAAAAAGAGCAAGCAAATAAAGATAAAAGATACATGAAAGGAACAAATAGAATTCTATCCTATTCTTCTTGTCCTTCCATCTTCAATCTATCGCTCCATGCGAACCTCCTCTGTTCTCCATTAAGCTCCTCCAGTCCGTCCTGGATGCGAGCTCGAGTTCCGTCTAAACACGTCTACATTTGCAATTGACCTGAAATCTAAGACTTAAAGTGCAAATGTTAAATGACACGTGTTTTGTTATCATCAAAACAAATGATCGTGGTGCTCCAGCACCAACAATATCTCTAAATAAGAATGGATAAGTTTATTTCAAATGGAATTCTTGATTCCCTTGATTACACAGATTTGGATGTTTGTGTAAACTGTTTAAAAGGGAAAAGAATAAACAAAGGAGGTATATGTGCCACTAGAGTTATAGATGTCTTAGAACTAATACATACGGATATCTGTGGTCCATTCCCTACGGCTTCCTAGAATGGGCAACGGTATTTTTTTACGTTCATAGAAGACTACTCTAGATACAGGTATCTATTTCTCCTTCACGAAAAGTCATAGTCTTTGGATGCATTCAAGTCCTATAAGGTCGAGGTGGAAAACGAACTCGGGAAAAGGATTAAGGCTGTCAGATCTGACCGTGGTGGTAATTATACGGTAGATATAATGGATCAAAAGAACAACGTCTATGACCTTTTGCTTCTTTTCTAGATGAGTGAGGCATAGTGCCTCAGTATACCATACCTGGGACACCAAGCATGAATGGTGTTGCTGAACGCCGCAACATGACTTTTAAGGATATGGTAAGGAGTATGATTAGTTATACTTCTTTACTTGAGTCTCTATTGGGAGAAGTGCTCAAGACAACTATGTATGTTTTCAATCGAGAACCAACTAAAGCAGTGCCTAAAACCTCAAATGAAATATAGACTAATAAAGTACCAAGTCTGAAACATTTTCATATATGGGGGTGTTCAACTGAAGCTATGTCATACAGGTCTACTGAAAGGAAACTAAATTCTAAGATGGTCACCTACTATTTTGTAGGGTACTCTGAGAGGTCGAAGGGTTATAAGTTTTATGACCCAACGACTTGCTCATTCTTTGAGACTGGGAATGCCCATTTCTTTGAGGATGTTAGTTTGGGGGGTGATAGTCGCCACATTACATTTGAAGAACCTGATCTTGTTCATAAGGAAATCATTGAACAGGATCAAGTTCTTATTCCAAACGTTGTTCCAACAACATCAGGTGAAGAAAATAATGTAGATAATCTTCCCATCAATTAAATCAAATAACCTCAAAACATTCAAGATCCAGCACCCATTAGGAGATCTAGTAGAGAAAGAAGAAGTGCAATATCTAGTGATTATGCTGTCTTTCTCCAGGAACTAGAGGTAGACCAAATGGATACGGATCCCATGTCAGTCACTCATGCCATGAGAAGTTCTCATTCTCAGGATTGGATTAATGCCATAAATGAAGAGATGAAATCCATGAGTGACAATGAGGTTTGGGATGTTATCTTATTGCCTAAAGGTGTAAAGCCCATTGGTTGTAAATGGATATTTAAAATCAAACCGGATTCAAAATGCAATGTACACAAATATAAGGTTCGTCTTATTGCGAAGGGATTTACTCAAATGGAAGGCATGGACTATAAAGAGACATTTTCGTCAGTTTCATCTAAGAATTCATTTAAAACCATAATGGCTTTAGTAGCTCATTTTGATTTGGAGCTACATCAGATGAATGTAAAGACAGCGTTTCTTAATGGAAACATTAATGAAACAATTTAGATGGTGCAACTAGAAAACTTTGCATTAGGAGACGTAATGAAAATGGTTTGCAAATTAAAGAAAGTCATTTATGGACTAAAGCAAGCTTCAAGATAGTGGTATTACAAATTTCATCAAGAAATTGTCTCATTTGGTTTTGAGACAAATCTGGTTGATGATTGTGTATACCATAAATTTTGTTGAGAAAAATATATTTTCCTGGTTTTGTATGTGGATGACATCCTTCTTGCCTGTAATGGCAATGGTTTGCTTCAAGAGACCTAGCCATTTCTCTCTGATAATTTTGAAATGAAGGATCTTGGTGAAGCCTCTTTTGTATTAGGAATCCAGATACAATGAGATTGTTCTCGAGGTATCCTTGGATTATCATAAAGGAGATACATTGATACAATTCTAAGGCGATTTGGCATGGAGAATTGCAAATCAGGAGATACTCCATCAGCTAAGGGAGATAAATTCTCTCTTAACCAATGCCTCAGGAATGAATTTTGTTACGACTCGGTTCTCGAATCCCTTCAGGACACGAGACTGGACCGACTTAACTGATCCCAAGACCCAGTCGTCCAACGAGAAAGTAACCAAGAAGCAGTAAAATAAATCACATTCACCATGCAAGCAACTAACAGTAACAAAAGTACAGCAGTAAAGAAGTAAACTACTACAGTACACACTACCACAACAGTAAAAATATTAAACAGGTAAAGGAATATAAAGTTCACAATAAACGAGTATAGAAGTGTAACAACTACTCACTACAACAGGAACGGAGTACAACAGAAAACTACAGCTACTGGGCTTTACTGGGCCTAGCACCCTCTGCGGGCGTAGGCTCTGGTTGCTCAACACCTGAACCTGAAAAAGGTTATGAGTACAAAACGTCAGCGAACACTGAGTAGAATGGCAACCAGCTAACTAAAACAGTAAAGGTGAACAGGTAGCTGTTGTTTTTCAAATTCTTTCTTTCTTTAACTAATTATTCTTTCTTTCATCACTTGGTTTATTTATCAGGTCTCTTTCTTGATCTCGAATGTTCCTCGTGGGAACGATCTTGATTGCAGTCTTTTCTGAAGAGTAGAAGTAGCATGTGGTGCTCTCCTAGCCGAGAGAGTCCCCCGTGGCGGTCCTACACTCAGTCAACCACCCCAAGGTCATTGACAGACGTAACGGTGATTACGACTCGTGAGATAAATGCACGGGTAATTACCCTGCACTGGCACGCGGTCAGTCACAGAACCAGTATAGGGCATAGCCCTCTTAGTAGTAGGGGTCTAGCCCCTAAGAACCAAACAGGGATCTCGCCCCTCCACAGTCTGCGCACCCTCGCCTGACTACCCTAGTTTGCTTAGTGGGCCTAACAAGTCGGTGTAAGGCGGCTAGCTGAACCCGGGCCCCGTGGGGTGGCTAACCCTCCCTACACTAGTAGCTCTCCCTGGTACAGTGTACACGAGGGCCACAGAGTCGGTGCAAAGTGGCCAAACCCACCTCGGGTCTAGACCCGAAGGCGGCAAGCTCCCCTCTACACTAAGAGGTAACATGTGCTCCCCTTGGTACCACGTACTCAAGGGATAACACACTTCCCAGCACATTCCTAGATCCATTCCATTTATTTCCAAGAACTCATCTCCTAATTCCCTGTAGGGTTCATGCTCATGTTTCTCAGGCCAAACCATGCCAGGTTTCATCATTTCTATTTCCATTTCTTAGGTTCTACACATGTAACATGTAACTTTATTGTTTACATTCCAGGTTTATTCATAGGTAGCTCGTGTTTCCAACATTTAATCTTCCGTTTTCAGTTCATATACATGCAGCTCATATTAAGACATTTAATGTAAACAACAAGAATTTACATGCAACAGTTTGCTAATACAAGTATTTTACATTTCACAGGCAGTTGTTATTCATTTCCAGGCAATTGTTATTTTCCTATCTACTCATCCAAGACTACAATCCATACATTCCATATAAATATTCTAGTATTTCTAGTCCTAAGATTCATGCCATACCCTAGGATCTAACATTCATCCCACATATGCACTCAAGTTTGTAATTAAACTAGGGGAAGCTACTCTACCAGTAAACCCAGGAGTAATGGGGGCTTGATCGGCAGGTCCACGTGGCTCAGCAAACCCTAAATCCGCAACGGAACGAGGTCCTATCACAAGGATCAATCACAATAGATCACTCAGAATAATATAAAAGTATTCCAACAAGTAGAGGAACTTATACGGAGAACAATAGAATCTTAATTGCGAAATTCAGACCTCAAACGGACCCTAAACGGGTCAAAAACAGTAATCCTGATTCATATCAGACGTCTGGAACACCTTCCAGATGTCTTAAAAGAGTCCAGAACCATACCTCACCTCCTGCGCCACTCCTCGATGTCCAGGAACTCCGCTGGACCGTCTGGACCCAGTTCCAGACGTCCGACCACTTCTCAGGACGTCTGGAAACTCTTCCCGCAATCTGGTGCCTCACCCAGACGTCTGAACTGCGTGGGAGGACGTGTCCCGCGTCTTCCCGAAGCGAATCCTACACGCATCAACGCAAATCTCCTCAATATGGCATGGAACAGTGCCTCGGCGGAACGGCCTGTGTGGCCGTATCCGTAAAGAAGGTGTACGTCGCGGAACTTACCTCTCAATCGTCTGGAACCTCCTCTAGATGCCATCTGCATCATCTGGATGTAGATCCAGACGTCTGATTCTGGGAAAATCCCAGAACCAGAAACTGCCTTCGCTTTCTCGCGCTGCGCACGGTCGTGCCACGCCCGCTGCTCTGGTTGCAGTAGTGTCGGGGAGGACCTCCTCGATGCACCTCTCTACCTCGTGCACGCCCGACCGGCCGTGAGCTCTTTGAAGAGCTCCCTCACGAGCTCGCGCGATTGCTCTCCTCTCTTCCCCTCGCTGCTCCTCTCCTCTCACGCCGCTCATGCCAGTTGCTCGCTACTCGCCGCTCACTGCTCTCGCGCTGGAGGAAGGAGGGTGGCTGAAGGTGAGGTGAACGAGGGAGAGTAGGGGGGTTTAAGTAGGCGCTGGGTTAGGGTTTTGCATCGGTGAGAGGAGAGAGAAGGAGAGAAAAAATGAGGCTGCGTACTATCTGCGTGCAGTATGCGCGCAGACGCGAGGACGTACACGAAAAATTTGATTTCCAAACATCTGACCCAAATCTCAGACGTCTTAGAGGGCTTTAATAGCACGAGTCTTAACAAATTTGAAGCTAAAGAAATGGAAAATATTCCCTATGCATTGGCAATGGGAAGTTTGATGTATGCCTAAGTCTACACGCGGCCATACCTAGCATACACTGTTGACATGTTGGGCAGATATTTAAGCAAGTCTGGACCCGACCACTGGAAGGTAGCCAAACAGGTTATGCGCTACCTACAAAGAACAAAAGATTTCATACTCACATACAGGAGATCAGATCATTTGGAGATCCTTGGATATTCAGACTCTGACTTTGTGGGATGTTAGGATGCCTGAAGACCTACTTCGGGATACATTTTTCTGCTAGCTAGAGGAGCTATCTCATGGAGGAGTGTAAAGCAAACCTTAATAGTTACCTCCACTATGGAAGCAGAATTTATAGCGTACTTTAAGGCCTCAAATCATGGAGTATGGCTTAGGAATTTTGGCACAACACTACGGATCATTGATGGTGTTGAAAGACCACTTCGGCTTTGTTGTAAAAATAATTCGGCGGTGATGTACTCCAACAACAACAAAAGTTCTTCAAGGTTGAAGCACATTGATATCAAGTATTTAGCGGTCAAGGAAAGAGTTAAAAGTGGACAGATGTCCATTGAGCACATTGGGACCAACTCCATGGTAGCAAATCCTCTCACTAAAGGGCTAACGTCAAAGGTTTTTCATTAGCATGTTGTCTGTATAGGTGTTGTATCTATTCTGTAATACAATAATTCAATCGAAGTTTATTCTATTTTGGTGTTTCATGTATGGACATGTTTTGGATTATGCGCATAATAATAAAGTTTTCCATTTTTTGAACTCATTAGTCCTTTCCATGTGATCTCTTGTATAATAAAGTTTTAGACCAATTGAAAATAAGCATGTATAGATCACATTAACATGTAATTTTCATGCTATGTACCTATATTAGATCTATGTCATTGCTTATGTTAATAATGTATGTGATCATTATTTGGTCTAGTTGATTTCATAATGGCGAAAACCAACTTTGGTCATATATTAGCAGACGAGATTGGTGGAGATGTAGTTTATTGTGATGTTGTATTAATGAGCTTATATAAGTATATATGAACGTATGATTATAAGAATAATATATGTGGTTCGAGTGAGAGATTGTTAGATTCATAATGCGAACGTACATATATTATTATTACGAAATTATACGTTAAATATATATACATACATTTAGACATTACATTTACGGTTATTAAAATGATTTAATTATGTAAATTGATCATTCAAATCTCATTAGGAAATGAGATTTAATACATAGAAACATTAAGGGAAATACAATAAAGTGATGGGTGGAATTGTCATTTCAAATTAAGCGGTAATGGTCTCTGGAGGGGTGAGGGCGAAGTGGGCATTCGATTTTCTGCATCCTATCGTAGGAAAGTTATAAATATAGCCCATAACAGAACCCAAAAGAATACGCCTACATTCAATTTTCTTTCGCTCTCGCTCTTTGAACCCTTTGGAAGTATCATTGCCATCGCCTTTTATTGGAGAAGCAAGCTCACGGCTCCAGAGGATCTCCGTGATCTCCTCAACGCTTCCGTTACGATTGATTCAGGTATCCCTCCATCGTTTCTCTTTTCAATCGATATGGGTTGATGTTTCGATGATTAGGATTGGTCTTGAGATTTGGTAGAAAACCATTCTATTTTGATTTTATACATTTTAAAATCCATTAGCTGTAAAAAAAAATGATGCTCCTGCATCAAGAATATGGTTGTAAATAATAAACTATGAAAAATTGTAGAAGGGGCAAAATAACAAGTAGAAAGATAGGGTAAATGAATATTTTCTTGTTTTCTGACTTGCATCTTAAATAAAGGGAAAAAAATGAGACCATTAGTCTCAAAAAGATGTCTTATAACATGATTCCATTAATGAAGGTAAAATGAAATTTTACTGATGTAACGTTACGTTACATTAAAGAGTAAACTTGTGTCACTTCCAAAACATTATAAATATTGAACCTTAAAAAAGAAGTGACCCTTTTCTTTGTTGTGGTTCATTGGGCCTACTCACATGTTTTGAATAAAATAAAGGTGGAAAAAATAAGTTAAATTAAAATGATTCGATAATCAACCCAATAAAGTTTCTTTAATAACATAAATTAATTTGGGTCCGATACCCCAACTTATCCCATATTTAATAATTTTGAATATTGCTCATATTAAATATGAGATCAAGTTAAGAAATCATAGAATTCCTTTAAATAAAGAAAGAAATAGTGTAGAGAGAGAAATGGATGATGAATGGAGGGAATAATTTTCCTACCCTTACCTTATTAATTATATCTTTAACACTCTCCCGTTGTTAACTATAGTATTAAATAATTTTCTAATGGAACGATGGAAAAGGGAGAAGGTGAAAATGTCAACGTACAGAAAGACACTCGGGTCTATAGCTATTCGGAAAGATAGAGGGAGCACAAAAACTCACACGGTAGCTAGAAAGCGAGCTTGGAAAATGAGGAAAAAAAAAGAGGCTAGCCGTGCACATTTTAAAAGAGCATATACCTACCGGGCTCCACCCGAATTTTGATTTCACGGCAATGGGGCAGTGACCACGGTGGATGAGAGCGACTCCACCTCCTAATTGGCACCCTCCTCACCACAAGCGAAAAAAAAAAAAAAAAAAAAAGGGAAGGGAGAAACGAAAAGAAAACGCGAGGACATCCCCATATACCATATAAAGGGATTCCCATCTCCTCGCATTCCCCTCTCGCTCGGTCGCTCGCTTCCTCCCTCTGGACCACCCAACCCAACCGTCGGAGCAGATAGCTGCAACGATCATGGCGTCGAGGGACGCAGAGGGCGACTCGGCCGTGGGCGGAGACGGGGCGCGGAGCGGGAGGTCGTGCAAGGGGTGCCTCTACTACTCGTCCCTCCTCAAGGCGAAGGGGAGGAAGCCCGTCTGCGTAGGCGTTGGGAGGAGCCTCAAGCAAGGTGGCGGTCTCCTTTCTGACCTGTTGTTGTTGAGATTGGCATGTGATCTCTTCTCTTCTTCGATTTTTCTTCGGCCGTTTCCCCGTGTCTCGATTAGTGATTGGGGATGAATTTCGCAAGGGTTACGAAACGGCATGGGACCGATGATTTGGTTACGGATAGGAAGCGTTGATTCCGATTAGGGATCGATTTCGAGAATTGTGATGATGATTTGGGAACGATTGATTTGCCGAAGGAAGACGTGCTGTTAGGATGGGAAGAATAGAGCCCTGTGATGGAATCGATGGGGGATGAGAAAGATGGGAGAGAGAGTTGGATGATTCGGTTGAGAGTAGTCTAGGAGATGTGTAGTCTATGAGATGAGATGTGCTGTAGAGGGCACTCTTCTATGTTATCTGGGACGAGGATTTGAGATTTATAGTTAGAAGAGACCAAGGTTATGCTGTTATCTCGGTGCTGTTTTGAGATTTCTGTGAGGGGTATGGCTTCTCTCCTCTTAGCATGGAATTCGGTGCTATGGGGGTTGCCACCTAGAGCTTGGTTTTTTTTTTTTTTCTGTTTGGGTGGGGTGTGTGGGGAGATTAGAAATGGATGGACACAACGGAAGGTAGTGAGTGCAAAAATCTCTAGGAGTTACCTTACTTTTTACCTTGTAGCATGGATGCTCGAATGCTATTGAAGCATCGAAGATCTGTCCTGCTTTGTATAAGGAGAAATTACATAAAGGAATATAAAAAGGAGTGTACATAAAAGCAATAGAATTGGTTCTCCAAAGTTTGGTTGAATTGAGCCACTTGTCGCATCTTTATGAAGAAGAACTTATCGAGGACCCACTTGACACTTTCGTTGCAAGCCATGGGAAGGGGTGTAAGGACTGTTTGTTGGAACTATGTAGGAAAAAGGAATCCATATGGTGCCAAAAAAGTAGCGAGACGCAGCTGCATCTCAAAGAGTATTCCACATCTTCTTTCCATAAAGCTGCAAAAGCTTGGAAATCTAGGAACTATATAGATGTTTTGGCTGATGGCTGTGAAGGCATCACCGAGGAAGCTTCGGCTATCAAACAGGAGGCTGTTGATAACTTCTTCCAAAAGCTCTACAATCAGTGCCTTCTTAAGAAGGGTTCTCCCCTCGCACCTTCCCAGGTCCCCTAATGTCACAGATGTGGTAGAGGCTTTATCAAGTGAAGAAATTTATGAAACCATATATGGTGACTCTAGGAAAGCACCAGGGCTAGATGGGTTTTTTGCTTGATTCTTTCATGCCTAGGCCATTGGTGGAGGAAAAAGTGTAAGATGTCATGAAGTTTCTCTTTTGACGAGGGAGCATGGTATGTATGACCAACCACATCTTTGTTGCCGTGGTTCCCTAGGTGCCCAGTCCTTGCTTAGCTTACTTCCACCCCATATGGTGTCATCAAGTCCTCTGCAAAGTCTTTGTCAAATGTTTTCTCAGAGGCTTAAAGAGAGTGCTGGGCAAAGTAACCCTGGCAATCAAGCAGCCTTCCTCGCTTGGTGTGTCATGGTTGACCATCCTCACCTTGCACCTGAGCTTCTGTTGGGTTCTGATCAAGCTCACAGCATGAGTGTGCATAAAGGTGGATATTGCTAAAGCATTCAACTTCATCAACCACAACTTTCTTACCTTGGTTTTTAAGGCATTACGGTTTTGCTTGAGGTGGTGTGACTGGATCGAACAGTGCATTTGAACCACTTTGTTCTCTATACTTCTTAATTAAACCTCCATGGCTTCTTTCAGGGGTCCTTAGGCCTCCATCCAGGTGATCCTTTGAGCCCCTTGCTTCTCACAATGGTTATGGAGATGCTTTGTATTATGAATTTGGATGAGGTAAATGGGGGAGATATCAAGCTTATCAGGTTCAGGGGAGTAGTGGTGCCCACTCCCCTTGTATACATCGATAATCTTTCTCCTTTAGTGATAAGGAACCTCAACTCTCTAAGGGCCCTACTGGTCAGGCCTAGTGATCAATCAAGATAAAAGCAAATCATCTTTTGAAGGGGGTGTAAAAATCACTTTCCTCTCACTACCTTAATGGAGGGTGCTTGGTTCAACTCCGTATAAAGTATCTAGATTTGCTGCTTGCATCAATCCAAGCTGTGTGACTCCTGAGATGAGCCGAGCTCCCCTTACGAAGTGAAGTAGAGTGAAATGAGGTATGAGCTTGGAGTGGAGCGTACAATGTTCAACAGAGTGTATTAAGTGAAGAGGAGTGAAAAAGAGCAGAACAAGGTACAAGTGATGTGGGATGGAGCAAGGAAAGAAAAGCTTGCCTCTTTCTCATCTAACTTGCGTTCTCTTCATACGAAGTGAAACTTTTCCTTGATCCTTTTCCTACAACTTGGAGCCTGATGTGTAGCAGGAAGTGACAGTTGCTCTTATTTGCGGGGAGATTATGGTTGATAAAACAAGTGCTTGCTGGGATCATACTGTTTTGGCATGTAGGAGCTGTTCTTCTCAAAGAGATGATTGCGAAAATCAATGGGCTTTCCTCAACTTCCTGCTAGATATAAGTCCCATGGTATCTCTTGGCCATCGATCTGCAAACCATTGAGGGAAGATGGTTTGGAGTTTAGGGATGTTCAGGAGATGTGCTGCACCATGCATCTTAAGCGGATTGGGAGTTCTCTTTTCAGCAGGAATTTCATTTGAGTTGATGGGATGCTAACCTATTATGTTTGTGGAAAGAACTGCTGGAATCCACTGGTTCTCGGATTTGGAGGGACATGCAAAGGGCCAGAGAAGAAGCATGAAGAGCCATCTGTTGGAATGGTGCCTCATGGACTTGGGGTAGATGGGTTGGGAGGAGGTTCCCCTTTGCCAGGGCCTGAGAATTTATTTGCGTCAAACTTCTGAAGGTCCCTCGGCATAATGCTGTCTGGGTAGGACAGGTGGTACTGGTCCCTAAACTTTCATGTAGTGCATACCAGGCTATCTGGCGCAGGCTTCCTACTCTCGATTGCACAGCAGGATGGGCATGGATTGAGCAATCTTTATCTACTTCATGAAGTAGCTTCATAGTCTCAGGAGCACCTCAGAAGACTGTGAATTGTCAAAGTTCATCTGGCAGAGGAGCTGCCTCAAACTGAAGATTCCTCACCACAGCAACTTGCAACCGGATAAGGCCTGTTAGGTGATGAATTTCATTCCAGTAAGAGTCTGCTGAGTCGATGAATCCATCTGATTTTTTCTGCCTCATTCTACTGGATTTGAGGCGCAAGCAGTCTATGCTGGGTTGAAGGGGAAAGGCTGACCAAACTTGAAGTTTTTGACTTGATCAGAAGGAATGTGCATTGTACCTTCCAGTATGGGGGTGTTGAACATGTTGACAAAAACCTCCTGAAAGTTTTAGACAGTTAGGGTTTGCATCCTTTACTGGAAGTTTTTATAGTGTCTTTATAGACATTTTATATCTCCTTTCTTGGTGTGAATTCCATGATATATCTTATACCTCAGATTTCTGACAATTAATACAATTTTCTTATATTACCAAAAAAAAGGTTCACCTCGTGTTCGTGATTTTGATTTCCTATTGGAGAAGTCTGAGAAGCGTTTGGCTACTTGGCGTGCCTTTCTTCTAAAGGTGAACGTTTGGTCTTAGTGAAGGCTGTTCTAGCAGCCATCCCGGTTTTCTTCATGTCAGTCTTTGGGCTCCCTGTGGATGTGGTCACTAGGATTGAGGTTCTTTATCGTCATTTCCTGTGAGAAGGGGTTATTAACCGGGGGGGGGGGGGGGGGGCTCTATATCATAGCTTGGAAGGAATGCTTGTGGACCTTTCCACAAAGGTGGTTTTGGGATTTGATGCTTACAGGTGATGAATGAGGCTCCACTTGCTAAATGGTGTGCTTCGATTGTGGGAGATGATACTCACCTTTGTAGCAGATTAATGAGATCCCTTTATGGACATGTTTTTGATTGGGAGTGCCGGTCTTCTATCCATGCCACTGACTCTGTGTTTTGGAAAGGCTTAGCATGGCTTTCCCCATGTCTTGGCACAGTCTCCAAGACATGAGGAGTGCTGTACTCCAAGGGTGGCTTCTTGGGGAGATTTCCTATTTTGGAGAGATCCTTGGCTCTCCTCCAGTACATTGGCTAAGAATTTTGTGTCTTTTTGGGTTGGCACAATCTCCTGATGGCACCCTTGCTGATTGCTGGTCAAACTCTTCCAATGATTTGCGGATTGGCTCTTGGACACCTTCTTTCTAGGGTGCATTATCAACGACGAGGGACTCTGAATTTTTTGCATCTTTTGGAGCCTATCAATCACATTACCCTCCAGCCAGTTGTCCCAGATGGTTGGATGTGGAGTAATGGGGTTTTTTCGGTATGAAAAGCCTATTTCCACTTATGTGACTTGTGAAGTTTGGAAAAATCAGCCACGCAGCAGCCTATGTGCGTGTCCATGTGTGCACGTTTGCGCATGTGTGTGTGAGTGAGTTGGTGTGGGTTGTTGCTTAGGGAGCAAGTTCTCTTTATTTAGTTAATTGTGGTGATTGAGTTGTGTAGGAAAGAGTCAATTAGGATTAGGATTCTAGTAATCCTAATCCCAAGTTTGTTGGGATTGTGATTTGATTTGATTGAGATTGGTTCTCTATTTATAGAGGTCAAATCTCTTCATTTATTTCTTGAGTTGTAATAATATTTTTTACTTCAAAACTCCCTCCTTTCTTCTTCTGCTTCACCACCAACTCCTTTCTCTCTCTCTCCTCTCTCCACGTGCCATTATTGAAGAAGGGATCCTTGTCACCCTTCCAAATCTCAACATGGTATCAGCATAGGTCATCCAGGCCTCTTGATCACATGCATGGAAGAGAGAAGGGAGAAGGAGATCCATGCAAGATCACATGGAGTTACCTTTGTGTGTGTGGAATGTGTGGAGTTGCCTTGGAGTCAAAGTGCAGCACCAACTTTATTATGACAAGGTGACCTTATATGCACCTAGAGACCTAAGCGACTCAATGGGCTCTTGGGACATAGGAGCAATGGCACCAAGGGATTGAGGGGGTGTATGGAACCCTCTAGCATGCCAGGGGATACCAAGATCTAGTGCTTGGCTCTTAGGTGAAGAAGAGGCACAAACACTTTCTCAACCACCTTAGATTTAAAGTCAATAATGGTGGATGCAGAGGTTCGAGATAAACTCCATATATTTTCTAAAAGGCTCTTGAGGCTTGTAAAGGAGCAAAGGCGAAAAAGTGGGAAAAGGAGAATTATGAATTCTATTGGTAGGGCGATTAGTCTTATGATTACTTCTTCAAGTCTTTCCTCCTCTAAGGAGTGTGAAGTTTGGAAAAATCAGCCACATGGCAGTCTGTGCTTGTCCATATTTGCACATGTGCGTGTGTATGCGTGTGAGTGATTGATGTGAGTTGTTGCTTAGGGATCAAGTTTTCTTTATGGAATTAATTGTGGTGATTGGGTTGTGTAGGAAAGAGTCAATTAGGATTAGGATTCTAGTAATCCTAATCCTAAGTTTGTTGGGATTGTGATTTGATTTGATTTGATTGAGATTGGTTCTCTATTTATAGAGGCCAAATCTCTTCATTTGTTTATTGAGTTGCACAAATATTTTCTACTTTAAACTCCCTCCTTTCTTCTTCTTCACCACCAACTCCTCTCTCTCTCTTCTCTCCATGCACCATTATTGAAGTCCCCACACCACCCTTCCAAATCTCAACATGACTCTTTGGTTGAAAGGGAAGTAGACATTTTCATTTATTGTCGTCTACTTTGGGCTGCTAAGGCACCATTGAAGGTATGCTTTTTCATTTGGGAAATGAGGAGACAAGCTTGTCACCAAGGTTTGAAATGTCGATTTCGATGTCGTGCCGATGAAATTCTAAGTGTGTATTTCGTGGGGATGCCGATGGCACGCCATGGAAATATCTGTTTTTCGATGGGCATGCCGATGCATGTCGACAAAAAATGACAGTAGTCAAAAAAATCAGCAGCAGCCTCGGCATGACCATCGATTTCGTC
The DNA here is from genome assembly GCA_037157565.1 of Thalassia testudinum. Taxonomy (NCBI): domain Eukaryota; kingdom Viridiplantae; phylum Streptophyta; class Magnoliopsida; order Alismatales; family Hydrocharitaceae; genus Thalassia; species Thalassia testudinum. The sequence goes on along the minus strand of JAZHRO010000013.1, from coordinate 82,917,162 downwards.
GGCATGCCGACCATGCTGACGATAACCCAGCATTTCGACAACTTTACCATGTCGGCATAGGCTTTTCCCAAAAATGACCTTACCAACAGCATTTAAATCACTGCATGTCACCAAACTTATACGAAAATCATGGATTCCTGAAGTTTCTGCCATTTGCTCTTTTTGCAATATGGGCGCTAAAGACAATGGGCATCTGTTCTTTTCATGTCCTCTTGCCACTTCTGTTTGGGCATCTATTAATTCCTTGTTTATTCTTTGGTGTGATTCCTTGTGAGTGGGGAACCTTGGGGTCTGCCTGTTGTATTGGTGGAGTTTGTTGATTCTATTATTTATATATTCGGGTAGTTATCACTCTGAATAACTACCCTTTCCTTTTTCAAAAAAACTTCTGTTTGGGCGGAATTCAACTTCGACTGGCTCTTCACTCAATCATTTCAGGAGTTCTGGACTTCCTTTAGATGTGGTCGCCCAAATCAGTTCAAAACTAGGTCTGAATGTGCTGCTTCTATGGCTTTTTTGTGGTGATTTGGTGTGAAAGGAATTGTGCTATTTTTGAGGGTTTACGTCCTTACATGCAGAGAAGTGTGTTGTGGGCTAAATTTTTTTTGGGTGACGGGGAAAGTAGCTGATGTAATAGTGATGTAAACAAGTTTTTCTTACTTTAATTAAACTGTTGGAGGGTTACTATCTTGAGTAACCCTCCTTTTACCTCTAAAAAAAAAAGATCTCCAAGAAATATTAAATAATTACTCTATCAATAACATTTGATCATGCACATTTCTTTATAGTTTCTTCATGATTTCCATCTTTATCTCTCTTTGTAGTTCTCACAAGGAGTACAAAATATATTGTACCATCAAGCATTTGTCATGAGGCAGCATGGTTTTAAAGCACATCAAAAGTGCCATCCTCTGTAGAGTGTAGATTATTTATCTTTCTGCACTGATAGCTCTTAAAATTTCTTGTTGCAGTTCCGAGTTACATGATTGGAGAATCCGAGATGGAAGCCTTACAAGATGGGCGTACATTGACTGATTTCAAATATTCCTGTGTTGGTTATTCTGTCTACCTAGACAATAGAGATGGCCAGGTTGAGAAGCATGGGAAACCAGCTGAGGTGCCATTTTGCGTTGGCATTGAGGTTGTTGCTTGCTATCTTCACCAGTGCATTCCTATCTCCATGTCTTGTTTCAATGTTGCATTTGGATTTTTTTGCATACCTTGTATGTAGTTTTTGTTTGATGAAATAGATTCTAAAGTTATTTTACCTTGTTTTTAAAACCTGTTATTTGAGTTTGAATATCTTTGAAGCTCATCTGAGCAAATGATGGACCTGACTCGGTTGTTTTGTTCATCTAGATTCTAAACTAGAATGAAACACCAGATCTTTTCTTGCATAAGCAAATAATTATATGGATAAGCGCTCTCAACAAAATAAATTCGATAACATCACAAATAATAAAATAAGTTAGCTATGGCACTATATCTTATCTTCAGAGCAATGAAAAATGTATGCATATTTCTTACCATTTGAGTGACTTTATCTCTAGCATGGAATTCCTTATCAGTAGAGAATGTTCATTTCTTATTTTCTTGAGGGAAATCATGCAATCCTTCTGCAAGTGCACGTAGAGAAAATCACATGATTTAGACCTCTAATTGGCCTATGCATATGGTGGGATTATCCTCTAGAACTTGAAGTTGAAATTTGGGAGGCTTTAGCTAAAAAAGTCATTTTCTTGTGCTTAAGATCATATATTTCCCTGAAAGGTTGTTGTCCAGGCTTCTTTTTGAACTTCTGTTTTTATAGGATTTTTTTTTTTTTTGAAAAGTAAAAGGGCAGCTACTGAGTTCCCTCCACCTTCTTTTAAGATGTCTCTCTACCCTCTCTGCAGAAGAATGATTCACTTTTGCCATTGTTGTATAATCTTACCCCACTCATTCTGAGGCATGGATAGCTCATGATTGAGCTTGGATCCTTTTGCTTCATGGCAGATCTGCTCCTCTCCCTCCCCGTCAGCTCCTCAGGCTTGTGGTAGTTGGCAGGCTTCTCATCTCCATCCAAATGGTTGAGCACGGTTTTTTTGTATCTTATCTTGCAAAGGTTCTTGATGTCGATTTGCATGCTGTGCTAGGGTATTGTTCAAGACCCACCATACACCAGCCACAGCCACTACTTTAAGATGGAAATATGTGTAGCAGAGTTTATCCATGTCAATGTGCTCAACTCCTAGGGATGACATCGGTGACCATTTAGGCATCAAAAAAAAAAAGAACCACCCACCCAATATCAGGTTTAAATCTTATTTTCCCAAAATATACTAAAAAAATCTAGCAATATCAATAATTTTGTTCTAAGAGAAAATTTTAGGAAAGTGTCTTGTCATGGATATTCATGATCCCACAATCTTCATGTGCCAAACATTCATCTGTAAACTTTACACCCAATTCCAGAACCAGTTTGTTTGGAGGAATTGGGGCCCAATTCCAGAATCACACCATTTAATTGCTCTGATAATTCCTCTGCAATTACCTTATTCCCAAACAGCTGGTGAATCTGGAATTAGCAATTCCACCACTTTCCACAACATGCGCACACCCCTCCAACACACACACACAATTCCACCAAGTAATTTGACTAAAGAGGTGGAATTAAGGTAATTCTGTTACTGTCTACATCACAGCATTATTTCCAATTTTTCCTTTATCTCATTCCTATTAACTAAATTCCTTCCCTCCTCAAACAAGGAATTAAAGATTACCAATCGGGACACAAAGGAAAGCATCATTCCCAACTCCTACAGTATTAGCAATGTGCCATCAGATGGTTCTCTGTTTGCTACATCAATCACTTTTGAGTCTTTTCTTTTTCGCTGTGAAGGTTTCTTCTGGCCATTTGTCGTGTAAGCAATATTTTTTTGACATCATTTTTCGTAAGCAATATTGACCAAAGATGAGAATTTACCATCTTATTTGGAACGAGTTTATGTTCATTGGGGCAATGATGCACCTAATGAGGTTGTAACTGAGGTGCGTCTATTGCTGCTGGTTGAAAGCTATTTCCAAACCCCTCTTTGGCATATTACTGTGCTTTGGATATGAATGTTAAATCAAGTTGCTATCTGCTGTTTTTGCTATATATAATTGAGGATGCTTGTTACAGCTTCTGGTGGACAAGCAAGCTACAGATGCTGCCCATGTTCCTGGTCACATTCACAGCAAGGAAGGTATGGAGGAAATATGTAACAATGGCACATCTCCCTTTTTTCTAATAAGGAATTGGTATGATAAATAATTAAATATAATTAAAGAATCTATATAGTCTATCCCACTTAGTGTGGAAGACGGCTTAGTTGTTGTTGTAAAGATTTATTGAAAAGTTTTCTCTTTCTGTTTCCCTTATCATCTATGATTTTTAGGCTTAGGAAAGTTGGCTCCAAATCTGTACATTCGCACATCTAAAAATTTTGGGTGCTTGCTATGCTGTTTTCATCCTGGACTCACCGTCCCAGGCTTCCAGCACACACATTTTCACATCATAAATTCTATCAACTACTTTGAAAGAGATTGATCCTCCTATTCGTAATTTTGTGTTGACCTCTAAAATATTCCTCCGGTTTTCCTATGCTTATGTCGTCATCTGATTTGACACTCATGCCACCATTCTGTTGGTGAGTTATATGTATTTGTTTGTGCTTTTATAGAGGATATGTTTCCATCGGCATGACTATTTTCTTAGTCTTATTTGTGGCTTTTCCTTTAGTTCTGGATACTTCTTAAGATGGCTCACAATTAGCATAGGAGCCCTATACAGAGAATTTCACATATTAGACTGAAAAGTTAAGTTGCATCTCTAGATGATAGAGATGGGAGATGGACCCCTTTGTGACAGATTCCCGGGCTTGTTCTCCAGAGTTGCCCAGAGAGAGGTGATGGTGAGCGGGTGCTGGTCGGATGCTTGGTGCCCTGCCTTTGGCTCCGACCAGAGGGTGGAGGAGCTGCAGGAGCTACTGTGTTGTCTACAGGGGTGGGAGCCCATGGAAGGGGTGGATTGGACGGTTTCCACTGAGAAGAGGGAGAGTTCTCAGTGAGGAAGGCATATGACAGGATACGAGGTCCTGCGCAGGTGGTTGACGTTGACCCCTGCGGGATTGCAGGTTGCTATGGTCGGAAAAGTGCCCGCTTAAGATGAAGGTCTTCGGGTGGCTACTAAGGAGAGGGAGACTAATCACGAAGGTTTGGAGAGCGAGGTAGGTGCTGACGGACAACAGGTCATGCCCACTTTATGTGGGGGAAGAGGACATTGAGCACTTGTTCTTCAGATGTAGTTTCGTGAGCCAGGTCTGGACGAGGCTGGGGATTGACTGAATTAGGCGCAGCAGCGTTGACGAGTTCTGGGATTCTTTCAGGAGAGTTGGAGGGTAGGGGAGGCCTAATGTGTTCAGGTCGAAGAAGGAAAGAGCAAAGGTGTTGGCCACCCTCTAGGGTATTTGGGTGGGGAGAAATGGGGTGGTCTTTAGGGTGCCATGCCCCCTATGTTGAGTACTTTGTTTCCTCCATCTCCTCCCAAGTGGTGTTTTGGGAGTCACCCATATAACCTGTAATTGCTTGCTTTTGCATTAATGAATTTAGGTGGTTATCTTCCACCCATTCCTCTTTCAAAAAAAAAAAAATCTTTGGATGGACGATAGAAAATATCTCAAGCTTGATTGCACTATCTTCTATTTCCTGTCTTTTTATGTTTGAAGCCGTTGCATCTGTTTTGCTGTAGATGGGGCTGTACACACACAACCGCAGTTTGCAAAACCGCCGCATTCGGTTGGACAGGAGTTTCTCGGCAGGTAAGTTGACTTTCACATTGTTGGACCATATTTCCTTTTTAGTTGAATCTTTTTAATATATATTTTTTCTTTTATTGTGGGCATTCAGGTTTACAAGGAATGCTGGTCTCATAGCTTCAGGGGTTGCCAGAAATCTCTATAGGGTGGGCAACTACATCAAAGACAACGTTGACGACATATTATATCCTTATCGCAGAAGGCCTAAGTAGTAGCCCATTTGTCAATAGGCAAAACTCTTTGTAGCATTTTGTGTGCTCCACATGTAATCTGCATCACTAGTATTCAGCTTGCAGGTGCAGAATCAAATGTCCAATCCTAATGTGCTGATTATGCCCAGCATGAAATGGCGCATCTATCATACTTTGTCTCTATATTAGTTGTAATTTATGTTCATTGCACGTCAGGGAATGGGTTTTGTCTACATTGGATACCTTGGTTGACCAGATTATTTAACCTGAATAATAATCCACTGGGGAATACATGCTTCATTTTGGAAAGATAGGATGCAAGAAAGTGTCCATAAGAACTGCATCCTGAACCATTGTCATTTGTGACCTGGGTTTTGATGAAATTACACAATTCCATGTGGATCTCTCAGTCTCTTGTAAATGCAGTTCCATAAGAACATCTCTAAAAGCTTGTTGCCTCTAGAATCTTGTTGTTTTAACTGTCATAATAATGCTTAACAGCAATCAACTTATGTTGTAGTGATTGTCATGGTCTCCAGCGGACTAATGTTGGTAAATCTTCATTTCCAGTTTATGTTTAATTGCAAATATGGTGCCGATATCATCGGATATTTCATTGAAGTGGAAAGCATTTTCCAACCTTTATAATCACGGCTTGGCATTAGGCTAATGTGGTTGCGAATTGATTGGCATCTTTTGTACATGTACCACTCTCCAAGGGCGCTACTCGATTTTCATTTACATCTTGGGGCAATGGAAAATAGTGTGAAAAGCCATCAATTTTTGGTCAGTTATACGATGTCCCCAGGATGATGTGCTCCAGTGGTTATGATCTATTTTGTGAGAGCAAAAAATCAAATCAGGTGGGGGAAAATAACACTATGAAACATCGTGCATGCAACATAAAGCTACAGGCCAAACAAGATGGCAGGTTGACAAGAGAAGGTAACTTTGCAGGTAATATTGAAATTTTGAGGGCTTGAGTCATGACATGGAGCTTCCCTCAGAGTTGGCCTGCTTGCTACCCTCCACCATGGGTATCCCAATTGTCCTCAGGTTTCACTAGGACGAGGAGCAGCTTGTGTACAGATGCATGGTAAACCCAAGGAGGGGTGACATGGCTTTGCAGTTCTCACGTATTGAGAAGACGTGTAATGGAGAGGGAAGATAATGTGTCTCAGTGTGGAAAGAGGATGGAGTTAACAGAGAGGTAGACCTTGTAGATCGCAGATAGAGCAATTTGGTGAACATAATTTTATAAGAATATCATTGTAATTACGAAATTTTGAGGAGCATTTATGTTGAGTTCCATCTAACAAGCAAAATTTACAACTCGTGGATCCAACCATGTACTTATTTTCATTATCTTCTCCATGAAAGTTTGAAAATTGACACAATATCATGTAATATGAAAAGAGTATCTGATAGAAGAATTTCAATGCAAGTGGATCCATGGGATTCTTACGATTATATTTTGTGTAGTCTTATTATATGCCTTTTTATTTGTGAAAATGCTAACATATGCTTGAACATACTTGCTTTTATTCAACCTAGACAAAAGCTACTCGAACCTCAATTTCCCAAGAAAAAAAACTTATAGAGGGTTATTTTTGTGAACAATGCAACTCCTAAAGAGGCAATAGCACAAACTTAAAAAGGATGGCTATATGGATAATTCAAGAACATCCAAGGGCGTTAATGCAAAAATCCTTGAAAAGATGATTCAAATATTATATTAAAAAACGTCAGCTTCATTCATGGATAAGAAGAGCATAAGCAAAACTTGTGCACACTTCTGGTAACTGCTCATCTAATAATCCTCCAAAGCATTCATAGCAAAAACGTATAAAAAGATCAAGCATATCAATCCACCTGGTTAACTTCACGTGTATAAGTTTATGATGTTTATTTTCGAATGGAACCAAAGTGAATTACAAACTTATTTTTTTAAGTAGAAAAGCCTTTAATTAATCAAACGAAAGCAACTGATTAGAATGCAGAAACGAGATAAGGCTGTCACCATGTCCCCTGTGGAAATTTGCTAAACTGTGAGCACTTTGCACAGCATTCCTAGGAGCAGGACAAAGTGAAATATGAGAATTACAAGCCAAAAACTCCCCGCGCATCTGAACAATTTGCTTTGCCATCTAGATCAGTTACTGCGAGTTAAGAATATCCTTAATTAAGTTAAGAGAGTGGCTCTTGACGAGAAAGGAAGTATCAAAGGAGTTTGTTGCGATTTGGAAGGCAAGAAAGATTGTCATAGATTTAACTTTTGCGATAGAGTTTACGAAGTGATTGAAAGCCCCTGCAACGATGAAGTCTTCTTGTATGCTCATATGGATACAAACGGGTTGGATTTGAGTTGGATCTAGGTAAATCTATATTTATACCTATTTACTTATTGAGTATAAAAATTCAAACACACATTAATACTCATATAACCATGAGATACCTATTTCTCTGTGGGACATCCATTTATAAATCAAATTTATAATCAAATCATGTTAAATTAGAGTGAAAGAAAAGGAAAAATTTATAACACAATTTATTAATTATTTATTTTTAACAAGTTCTCAACATAGAAACTCAAGTTACTTTAATTTTATTGATATCCACTAAAATTATTATAAAAAGAGTCTTTCAAGAGAAATACATCAAAAATAAAAATACAAAAAATATAAAGAAAGATTAAATACAAATATCTTTCAAACAAAAAGTCTCCATCTCTAAAATAAATGCTTAATGGAAGTTTCAAAAGCATTACTAATGTTCAAAATCATGAAGGGAATCATGAAGGAGATTAAAGTTGAGGGATAGGGACTTAGGGTGAGATTGATATATATCTTGGGTAAATAGACATTTTATTTAGGTATTCAGATAGGTTAATTGTATATAGATTCATACACATACCCATACATATACACGATCGGGTTTTTTAGATAAAATCCATACCCAAACCCGATCAAGTTTGTGGCGGGTTTTACCCGTTCTTCTTGGATCAGGTTGTGTTCGGTCAGATTCGGATCAAGTTTACCGAAACTTACAACCCTACATGCTCATCTCTACAGCCACGGTGAAAGAGGACCATTCTTTGACTGCTGCATCTATAAGAATTGCTTGGTAGTTGCTTGGAGGACGATGAGATGCTATACAAGTTACTTGCTTGTTTTTATTAAATATAATTGTCATTTTCCAGGTATAGCCTTAAACATTTACAAGCTAGTTGATTTTCTTAAAAGTAACTTTTAGATTTCTGTACATGAAATGACCCAACATCTTGTTATAGCTTAAGACGTCTAGAGTGCTTACCAAACGTTTGTCTAGACGTCTGGAGAGAATGTCAGACGTCTATCCAGATGTCTGGTAAAGGACACCGGACGTCTGAAAGTACTTTTTCTTTTCCACACGTGTCGTACGTACGCCACACCGTTTCCCTTACCACCCCTTCCCTACGACGGCCATTCCTTGCCACTCCGCGCCATCCCTCACCATTCCTCACCACCTCGTCCCCCTCACCTCCTCTCCCTTTATAACCTCTCCTCCTCCCCTTCGTTGCACACCCCGCAGCAGGACGAGAGAGCGGAGAGCAGAGCAAGGGTGAGAGCGAGTCTGAGCAGAGAGCAGAGGGTGCTGTGCTATTCTGATCAGCAGCAAGCGAAGCCCAGGGTGATTCCGCGGAAGTCATTTTTCTGCGAAATCAGACGTCCGGAGTGACCTCCAAATGTTGGGCCGGACGTCCAAAGGTAGTATGAGACGTCTGGTCTAAATTTTATATTCCGTATTTTTCTCTGCACATTCTGACAATGCACGCGCATGTGTCAAAGATTGGAAAGCGTGGCGGAGCGACGACCGAGGCAATTTCAGACGTCCGGAAACATCTCCAGATGTCAGAAGGAACCATCGAGCATCGGCACTGAATTTCAGACGTCTGATAGAGGCACACTGAGAGAGGTATCCTTGAGAACTGTTTTAAGATGTCTGGGACCTTTCCCAGACGTCTGATTGCATGTTTTTGGGCTCGTACAAGGCCCTAATGTTGTCGATTTTTCACAAACAAAACGTCTTTGTTTTCCATACGAATTTCTCTATATAATGATACCTTATTTGTATCATTCTGACCCTTTTTGGCTTATCGATCCATGTTTTAGATCTCCAGCCCTTCGGGTGTACGGGACTTGCGGAGATGTCGGGAGCTACTGTATGAGCCCCCATTCTACCCGATTACCCTGGTAGAGTAGTCATAACCATAAATCTCTAAATTAATACATGCAAGTAGTTAATCATAGGACTTGAGATGAACCCTATGAAGGAATAAATGCATGATCTAGAGTATATTTTTGAACCATAGGTTGTGACAATAACACTAGGGCTAAAGAAAAATACATGTGAATGATTGAGCAATCAAAAGCTGCTTGTATTATCTGGAATGGACCACATAATGTGATAAACATGGAAATTGAACTACTTGTTCCGTATATTCCAACCCAGATGTGAAAAAAATCACGTACGAACCCTATGGGGAATATAGACAAGAATACTGTAATACGGAGAATTGGATGGTTTTAAAATTTGTCGCCCATGGGCAGCTTTTAAGGGAAGTGAGCTGACCTTCGTGTACATGGTACCGAAGAGAGCAACTATCCCTTGTAGTGTAAAAGGGAGCTTGCCGCCCTTGGGTTGAGACCTAGGATGGGTTTGGCTACTCTACGTCGACTCTTGCTGGCCCTAGTGTACGTGGTACCGAGGTGAGATAGTGTAGGGGAGAGCTAGCTGCCCCAGGAGGCCCGGGGCTAGGTATGGCCACCCTACATTGACTCTTGTTAACCCATTGGACAAATCGAGATAGTCGGACGAGGGTACGCGAACTGAGGAGGGGCGAGACCCCTGAGGGGCGAAACCCCTGTTCTGTTCTATTCTGAGAGGGCAATGCCCTATACTGTTTCGCGCTATACATTGAGACGTACCTGCTAGCGGAAATGACTGACCGCATGCTAGTGCGGGGTAACTACCTGCACACTTATCACGTGTGCCATAGTCACCACTACGTCACGACTGTAGGACTACTACGGAGGAACTCTCCCGACCAAGAGAGTGCCACGTGTGCATTCTACATCACGGGAAGCTGCAAGCAAAATCGTTCATTTAGGGAACAAGATTAAGTAATAAGATGAGCCCTGATTAGAGATCTCTACACAAAAAATCGTTATAGGATAAATTGGATTGAAAAGTAATATGTTAAATTACCTGATAAATGTATTTTTATGTTTAGCCACCACTCTACTCAGTGTTAGCTGCCTCCAATTATATAATTTTGTACAGGTCAGGGATTTGAGCAGCCCGAATTACCAGCTGCTGAGGACGTTAGGCCTAGTCGAGCCTAGCTGTAATTTCTACTGTTTGGTGTAGTGAGTTTCTATAGCCTTGTTTCCGTTATATGTACTCATTTTTGTTGTAATGACTGTATTATGTTCTTGATGACATATAATATTGTAGTATTACTGTTCCTTTTCCCCTGTTGTTGTCAAATCATTTCTGCTTAGTTACATTACTTGTGTAGTTATGGATTAATGCATATTATTTGATTATTTCTTGTTGGACAACTGGATCTTGAAATTAATCGAAGCGAATCGATCTCAAATCCTGTAGGGATCTGAGATCAGATCGTGACAGTACACGCAAACCTATAATACATACACTCTACCATGTCAAGGTGACACTTTACCACCAAGTTATATCCCTCTCCCATGGAATCAAAATAGAATGAACTAATCCTAAAGCAAAGGATCGAGAAACTTGACACCCTATTTCTATCTTGAACAACTTGAAGCCAACCTTTCTTTTCAACAACACCTGAAATAGGATTGATTGAAAATTAGTGCCGCATGTATGACAAATTCTTCTCAAATCAAATGTAAGAAAATTCAAATTTCTTGAATCCAATGCATTTGTTTTCAAAACAAATTGGAGTCAAACTTTCGACAACTAGATAGCATGATTGTTTGTTGAATTCAACAGCCTGATTATTCACTTCAACCTCGACTTGTCACCTCCCTCAAGTTGGGCCTAGAGTTCTTCTCCTGAGAAAGCCCCAACTAAGCTCATCCCAACATCAAACTCTCTTCGACGAGCACTGCTCCAACGATCACGAACATCAAAATCTTTTTCTCCCTTATTATAATTATTTAGAATTACAGTTAAACAAGAATACAGCAACTTCAAAAGAAAGGTCACCTCTTCACCCATCTTTCTTTCTTTCCTTTTCTTCGCACACGATCGAATAGCAAGAAAACAGTAGTGAAGAGATATGACCAGTGTCACATGAGCATTAATCCACGTCGTCCCCTTTTCTCGCCTAAATCCAAATTAGTCTGTCCACTTTCCTCACACTTTTCCCGCTCTTCTCTTTTCTTGCTCCCCACCTCATCCACCAACACCTTCATGTCATTTGCCCCAACAACTCTCTCTCTCTCTCTCAATAGCCGTTGTTGCCGCCCAGCGGAGGGGCCTGGTGCCTCCCGTGGCCAACCCTCGTGCTGCCATCGTCGCCGTGTGGAAGGAGAAATCAGCGTCACTTCTCTAACGTAAGCGGTGGAGGAACGTATCGCAGTTGATCCACATGTCAAACGAAAGCATGTATTCTTCGTCGATGCAAATGAATCATGCTCATCCAAAAGAAAAAAGAAAAAAAAAAGAAAAGCAATCGGTGAGGTTTGAACTTGGACCTCCACCGCCTAGAATTAATGATCCACCACAGAGCCATAACGAAGGGCATTCTATTCACCCATCCATGATTCTTTCTCTTTTTATGTGTCTCTCTTATTAATCTCTCTCTTTTAAGAATTTGGTTTCACCCTTCCAAATAAGAGAATTGGTTACACGGCCGTCATAGCGGAAGTCCCTTTTGCTCGAAATAAGAGTCCACTTAATTACTCGTCTTCTGAATATATTCTCTCCGGAGAAGAATCGGGCAACTCCGAGGAATGTGGCTATGGGGATCCAAGCAGTCCTATGATCGCTGTGGTTGCAGAGGAATGCAACTCCTTTACGAGAGGAGAATGTGTTCCGTGAAATCTCCTATACATCACAACTAGTCAGAACGGACCGATGGTACCATCTGCAACTAAGCCTTTGGAGGCGAAGGATTGGGCGACATTCTCGAGGATGTCGTTGAGGACCATAGTGGCCTCCGCGTGCTTCGCTTCTAGCTACCCCCCACTGCCTCTTCAGCCTCCCCTCACCTGCAACACTTATCACCTTCCTTCCATCTCAAGCAGATGGATCGAGACAGCAACACAACACACGCGCCCCATAGATGGGTCGTATTCGGAGAACGAGAGGGGGCGGTTACTCACAGGGTGTCGACGAGGAACGTGCTCCTCCCGCTTGGCTTGCGGATCGACTGCGACACGCTTTTCCACAAATCGCGTCGGCGGCGCCGATGACTCGTTCCACACAGCGCCGGAGGCGGCGTGAGAGTAGGCCGCGCTCCTCCGCCGGGTGGCAGCGGCGGCCACCGAGAGAGTTAAGAGAGAGTTGTCGGAATGTAAACGACATGGCCGTGTTGTTGGGAAGCAGGAAAAAAAAATTAAGAGGGGAAAAAGGGAGAGGAAAGCGTAGGTACCAATTTAAATTGAGGGGAGAGAGAAAGAGGAGGAGATGAGAAGGAAACAGGGTAGGAGCAATCCTCCTTATATAGGAAGGGGAAGGGGAAGAGTGTGGGTGGTGGGTGGGGGTCACGGAGATGTGTAATGGGAGGAGCAATGGATGGGACAGAGAGGGAGAGGAAGGGAGGGGGGGTGTAGAGCAGGATAATTTGGATGACGTGGATTGGTGCTCACGTGACACTAGCCACGCCTCTTTGATAATTGTTAAAATATTTGGATTTGGATTATTATTATTTTTATTTTTATTATGTTTCAATCACGTGGGAAGTAAAAGAAAAGACGGCAAAGATGGCAAGGTGTGGTTGGGGTTTAATCTTGATTCTAAATAATTATAATAAAAGAGAAAAAAAATAATTACTGAGTTAGGGAGTGAACCTGATCTATTCTTTGACCTTTTTTAATGTTTGTCATTGCAAATAATGATTTTACGGTGATGTAATGGTAAATTTATTTTTAATTTTACTTTTAGAGGTGATCATTCATCGTTACTATTTATCTTGAGGATGAAAATTTGACGGGCCTTAATTTGGATTTTTAGGGTTTTTGTTGGCTTATGTGTGAACTATGAAATTCGTATCTATCCCCTTCGACATAAATGAAGAGGAGGTTTTGGTGAACTCTTGATCCCTTGGCACCACTCTTGAAAGTTTACCTTCCATTTACTTGGCAAGTAATCTACTATCAATGATTGTATGTTGTTAACATAGAGGTCAGAGAGAAGGTTAGTTGGATGTACAAGTAGGCCACTTTTAAGGGGACATTTGGTCTTCTTGAAGGTAATCTTGTTAGCCTTTTTTCTCACTTATTAGCTTTTATATTTACAAATAAGATTTCCAAGAAGATTATCAGCATGAAGATGAGACTTTTTTTTGGGAAGGAGCACTGTGTGAAGGTTGTGTTATGCACCTAGTTGCATGGGTTGCTATTTGTAGGACTCTGAACTCGGGTAGTATTCGTGTTCTTTCATGAGATGTTTTTTGTAGGATTTAATTAGATTTGGGTATTATTAGTATTCTTCAATTATGGCATAGAATTTTGAATGACTATTATTTGTAGTTCATTGAGTTGGATCAATAAGGGCTTGATCCCTTAAGGTGCCTTAGATTTTTAGAGGGTTTGTGTGTGGTGATGTGTCTGGTTTCACATCCTTTTGTACCAATTCTTGATGATGGGATGCCTTTCAAAGTTTGGTTGGATGATTGGATGGGCTCAAGGAGTCTGGTTGAACTTGTGCTAGGATTTTGCATTAGCTATTGATAAGTTTGCTAGGGTGGCTAATTGCTATGAGGGTTTGATGGAAAAAGCTTTGTTGTTTGGATTGAATGGGTTAGTGATAATCTTCCAATTAAAGGCAATGCTAGAAGACTTATAGGTGCTACTAGCTAAAGTTAAGGGGCTTTGGTCTAGCATGTGTTTAGGTCCCTTCTCTTGATGTAGAGTTCTTTCTTTGTTAAGAAAGCCTATCATTTGTTTAGAAGTAGGCTCGAAAATGGTGGTCCAAGCATTGGAATGGAGTGTTTGGCCATATGGAAATTGAAGCTTTCATTAAAGGTAAATTTTTTTAACATGGCTTCTTAGGAGGGAGATGCTTGTAATGACAATTTAAAGGATGTGGGTCAAAGTCAAAGGTCTTTTGTTCATTGTGTTGAGTTGGAGAAGAGAATATTGTACATTTATTTCTTCATTGTAGTTTTGCAAGAGATAGTGTTGTAAAAATCAGCTAATTAGATTGACTACTTCTACTTGATTGAGTAGTCCTAGTTGGCCCCTCAACTAACCTGAGTACTCATACTCAAGTAGATAGTTGACTAGCCTGACTAGGACTACTCAATCGAGTAGTCAACCTAGTCGTTAACCTATAAGGTTGATTGCTACATGCAGGTCCATTGTTAAGTTCCAGCCTGACCCAGTTACAAGTTATAATGATCAGAAAATTTGAGCTTATATTATTTATTTCCTTTAAACTAGTGATTTGTAGCTTATTTTATTACCTTGAACTTTAAAATGGTTGATCTTTATGTGATAGTGTATTTTATTTGTTAAAATTTTGAATTATATAAGTAAATACATCTTATTAATATCTTTTATAAATATATATTTAAATATTAAAAAAATACTTGAATGAGTACTTTTTGACTATTCTTCTTTGTATCGTATCATATACTCCTTAGTTAGTGACTCAGTTTACTGAATACTGACTACTGACTTTTGCAACACCGGTAATAGGTTTGTTCTCCTAAAATGACTCATTTTTTGAATGATTTTAGAGGTAGTATCTGAAATTCCCTACTAGGAGGGGGTGACGTAATAATTGCGGAAATAAATATAAACAATCTCACAAAATAGACAATCACACAAGTACACAAGTATTTTTTTGGTGGAAACCCAAATCGGGTGAAAACCACCACCTAACCTTCTCGAGTTAGGATTTTCCGATCAACCAAGTTGATCAAAATCCACTAAACGAATCACTTTAAACGAGGGTGATTCAACCTCAAATACAACCACGCTACAAGTGCGAGGGTAGCGTTCCTCAACCCCTTCTCTTCACGAGAAGGATCTTGTCCCTCGAAAGAGACAGGAATTCGCAAAGCGAATACCCAACCAAATAACAAAGATAAAAGAACAATAATCCTATAGAGCCAACAAAGTAATTTTAAACCTAGCTTCTATAGGAATTAGGAAACTCCCCTTTGAAAGGAGTGCGTCGGCGACGCGGATGCGTGAACAACATGACGGAGCTACGTCGCTCTCGTGAACTACGGCGGGAGAGCGGGTGCGCAAAGCTTGATGCTCTCTAGATGTAGAGCTTGAGCTTGGAGAGAAAGAGCTTGTTTTCTTGGACACAAAAGAGTGGAACTATGTTGCTTAGGTGTGTCTAGGTTTCTCTTGGTGTGTGTTGGTGTGTAAAGGCTCCCCTCTATTTATAGAGGCCTTAGGAAGGCTTAGAAAAGCTTCCATAGCCATTGGGTACAAAGTCCAAGAGAATCAGCCCGAAATCAGGAACAATCATTGCACTGACAAGCTTATCAGACGTCTAATTCTAGCATCAGACGTCTGGAAGATCACTTTAAGACGTCTGAAAATAAGGTCAGACGTCTGATTTTGGGTGGGTCTCTTCCTGACTTGGATCAGATCTAAACAGGGTTCTAGCGCAAGTCCATCAGACGACATACAGGACGTCTGGCACTATGTCTGGATGTCTGGAAACCTACTTTTTCGTGGGAATGGATTTGCAACGGCTAGAAAATCTCTGAGAAGAGATTTTCAGGTCAGTCGAGGCAAAACGGCCAATTATCAGACGTCTGGAAGGGCTTAAGGACGTTTAATAAGGCTCTAACGGTCATATCCTTGAGTGTATGTCAAGAGAGCCAACGGTCCACTAATTGGACGTCTGGCAAAGTCATCAGACGTCTTCTAAGACGTCTGGTCTAAGGTCTGGACGTCTGATTTCATCAGACAGAACTAACTATGTCTAGCCTAAACGTTATCACACGTCTGAATCAACAGTCAGACGTCTTAAAATACATTATCAGACGTCTGATTTGGGAATTAGACGTCTGGAAATGTTGTTTAAACCCTATATTGGTTTTCTAAGTTCTCTACAGAAAACCTAAGTATCCTAGGGTTGTGCCGGTGTTCCTAGGACTATTATTAGGGTACTTTGAGGCTCTTTAATATAATTTTCTAGGGAAATAAAGAGCAAGAAAATAATGACAAATGTACATGAAAGGAATAAAAAGAATTCTATCCTATTCTTCTTGTCTTTGCATCTTCAATCTATCGCTCCTCGCGAATCTCCTCTGTTCTCCATCAAGCTCCTCCAATCCGTCCTGGATGCGAGCTCGAATTCTATCTAATCACGTCTACATTTGCAATTGACCTGAAATCTAAGACTCCAAGTGCAAATGTTAAATAACACGTATTTTGTTATCATCAAAACAAATGATCGTGGTGCTCTAGCACCAATAGTATCATCATGGCCAATTAAATGATACGGACAAAGTTGTTTGTGAGTCATTGGTCAATTTAGCTTAAAAGAATATATAGGTGGCTTTTACAGGGAAATGAGCATGGGTCAATAATGTTGTTGATGAAAATATCCTTTTTATTTTTGTCAGGTCTTTAGACACAATTTTTATAACTATATGCTTCTTTCAAATTAATAAAGTAGATAGTTATTAACCTTCAATAGTTAGCCTTCCTCAAAAATTTTTTTGACCTCACTTGTTACATGATTTCTACCCTTCGAGAGCTTAGGTTATATGAATTATTTATCTAGTTTTGATTTCCTAACATTATGACGAGGATCTTTTATATAAATGTCTCTATAAATGTGTACAAACCTACAAATTTCATATTATCTGATGTACTTACAAAGTTGCTCATTTTACTCTATATATCCCTCCATTCACTTTCGTTACTTTTTTACCAAGTTAATAGATTTTGACGAATTTGCATTGTGGAATATGCAAGGGTTTTCCTTTTGGAAAACACTTGGTGTACACAAAAATAATGTACACACTTTTATACACCACCGTCCCCTATTAGAGAGGGGCATCATGACACATGACATGTCATGTGATCGGAAAGTGTTATATATCTCTATCTAATGGTGTACAAAAATGTACGCACTAGTTTTTATGTATACCTATCATTGCCCTTTTCTTCTTTTCCTTTTTGTCCCTCCTTTTTTGTCCGCTATGTTGTCTTCTCTTCCAACTCACATTCTCCTTGATGCGAGAATGAGAGAAAGGAAAGAAAATTGGGGGTCTCTTTCTCCTTCACTCCTTTATTACGATCCCATCACCTTAAGTCAACTTGGCCAATCAAGGTAATTTCACGGACATGGTAAAATAGCTTTTATCTCAAGTAAAGAGCTCTGAGCCCTTTTGCACACATGGCGATCCCCGTCGAGCACGTGAGAGTCTGCTTTATCGTGGAATAGTGTTGTGGCACAGTGGAACGTCACTATTGATGTTCATTGAAATAAAGGTCAAATAAAATAGTCTTTTCATCAAAGATAATTTGGTCTGCCTGAGGTTTTGGTCCTGAATCTTACTTGATTATTTCTAATCCAAAAGCCTTCTTCTGTGCCCGTGGGGTGCATCTCGAACACTGGATGGCTTACATTCCACTGACTTCAGTAGTGAGGGGTGTCCGTTTGAAGTTTTGATACTTCCTTGGTGGCCGTAGATTCCGACGTTTGTAATCACCCAGGATTTAGTCGCATGGAATTTCTTGACAAAAAAAAACAAGAAGAAGAAGACTTTTCCGTCTTTGTTGCAAGTTTAGGACTGTAGAGATTCTTGTGGCATGTGGATTGCAGGGATTCGCACGAACGTTGTTGCTGGTGGTTGTCCGTTGTTGTTGCTAGTGGCAATGTGTCAGTGAATATTAATTGTCTCATGCGATTGGTTGCAAGCTGTTCCTCATCAGCTTACCAACCATCACTTGTAGCCGGAGAATGAAGGTCCTAATTGGGTTTTGTAAAGATCTATTCTGTTCTGAGCCCTTTAAGATGTCTGGACGGTTGGTCAGATATCTAGACACATTCCCATACATTTCGAAATTGAAAAATTGTACGTAGCTTTGCGTCTGCGCGCTGGCTGTGTGCAGACTACCTTTTTCCCTCTTCTCTCTCTACCTTCTTCTCCGTAGAACCCTAGCCACTCCCTTATAAAACCCCTCTTCCCCTTCCTCTCCTCACTCCACCACAGCCACCTTCCTTCCTTCCTCTCCAGTGTAGCGAGAGGGGCGAGCGCGAGAGAGAGCGCGAGAGCGAGCGACGAGGAGGAGAGGCAACGTGAAGAGAGGAGGAAGAGCTTGTGTCTGCGAGCTCGCTGGAGGACGCATCGCCAGAGCAGCGCGTGCAAGAGGAGGAATGCATCGGGGGAGACGTCCCCGACACCTTGTTGCAGACGGGGAGGAGAGGCTGCGGCTGCACGCGGCGAGAGGAGCAGGAGGTCGGTCTAGTTCTTGGTTTTTCCCAGAATCAGACGTCTGGCGTGTCGTTCAGACGACTGGTTGGATGTCTGGTGACGACACCGGACATCTGAAAGCAGCGTTCCGCGAAGGTATGTTCCTCTTGCGGTTATGGCCATGTAGGTCGCACCGCAACTTCAATCTGCATGGCTAAAAGTGGATGATTCGCCTGTCGTGTGTAGAGATAGCTTTAGGAAGGCGCGGAGCACGCCCTCCCACGCATTTCGGACATCTGGATAGCTTACCAGACTACCGGAAGCACTTCCAGACGATTGGAGGAGTGGACGAACGTCTGGAGTTGGGTCTAGACGGTCAAGAAGGGGTTCTGGACATCTGAAGTCGACGCAGGAACCTGAGGTGAGACTCTGGATACTTTTAAGACGTCTGGACCTTGTGCTAGACATCTGATTTAGGTCTACAGTCCTGTTTTTGACCCGTTTAGGGTTCGTTTGAGGTTCATTTTATGCAAACAAGATATCTGTGGATTCCCTGTAAGTTCCTCTACGTGTTAGAAAGCCTTATATACTATTCTGAACTTCCTGTTGTGGTATGTCCCTTGGTATAGGACTTCAATCTGTTGCATGTTCGGGGCCTGCCGAGGCACGTGAGGTTGCCGTTCGAGCTCCCAGTACTCTCAGATTATCTAGTAGAGTGGTTTCCCTTGGTTTAAATTATAAAACTTTAATGCATATGTGAAACTGGATAACTAGAAACCTAGGATGTGGCATGAATCCTAGGACGAGAAGTACTTACACTATTTGTATGCATGTTTGAGATTGCAGTCTTAAATGAATAAATAGAATTATGAACAATTGCCTATTAATAAACAAGAGCTGCCTGTGAAACATGAAATGCCTATGCTAGTTAGACAGATACCTATGACATTTCTTGTTGTATATACAAATTGTGGAAATACGACCTGCATGTGTAAAATATGAGAATGGAAATGTAAAATCTGAGAATGGAAATGTGAATGAGGAAACCTGGTATGGAATAACATGGGGAATACGAGCATGAACCCTACAGGGAATTAGGAGTATAGCTCTTGTGGATAAATGGAATGGATCTGGAAATGTGAGGGGAAAGTGTGCTGGCCCTTGAGTACGTGGTACCAAGGTGAGCGATTGTCCCCTATTTAATGTAGAGCAGAGCTAGCTGCCCTTGCGTTGGGACCCGAGGTTAGGATTGACCACTCTACACCGACTTCTTTGACCCTCGCATACACTGTATCGGGGAGAGCTACTAGTGTAGGGAGAGACCTGGCCACCCCATGGGACCCGAGATTCAGCTACCCACCCTACATCGACTTGTTAGGCCCACTGGGTAAATCGGGGTAGTCAGATGAGGGTGCGTGGATTGTGGAGGGGCGAAACCACTATTTGGTTCTGAGGGGCTAAACCCTTGTTACTGAGAGGGCTAGACCCTATACTGTTATGTGCTGTACTTTGGGCATACCTGCTAGCAAAAATGACTGACCGCATGCTAGTGCGGGGTAGCTACCTATGCGCTTATTGCACGTGCCGTAGTCACCGCTACGTCAGTCCGTGACCTCGGGGTGGTTGACTGGGTGTAGGATCACCACAGGGGACTCTCCCAACCAGGAGAGCACCACGCGTGCCTTCTACTCTTCGAAAAAGATTGCAATCAAGATCGTTCCCATGAGGAACATGCGAGATCAAGAAAAAGATCTGAAAAGTAAACCAATGGGTGAAAAAGAATGACTTGTAAAATAAAATAATTAGAAAAGATAAATTACCTGTTAGCTTTTACTACCTTAGTTAGTTTGGTTACTACCATACTTAGCGTTCGCTAACTCCGTTTTTCCCGTACCCCTTTACAGGTCCAGGAGTTGAGCAGCCCGAGCCACCGGCTGCAGAGAGTGCTGGGCCCAGTTGAGCCCAACAGTAGTTTCCTGTTGTTGTACTTCCTTTTTATTAGTGAGTTCAGACTTTTGTTACCATTTATGTTCTGTACTTTATTTTCATTTTACTGTTGTGGTGGTGATATGTACTGTTAGCAGCTTTTAATTCCTTTACTGCTGTACTCTTTTAATGTTAGTTACTTAGCACAGTGAATGTGGTTTACTTTCCTGCTTTTTTGTTATTTTTTGTTGGACGACTGGGTTTTAAGATTAATCAAGTCGAGCCGATCTCGTGTCCTGTAGGAATTCGGAAACTGGGTCGTAACAAGTTTGGGTTATATTTTACTGATTATTGATCTTTTGTGGTAAGAATTGTAATCCTAGTTGTGTTCTCTTCTGTAAAGAGGGATAGGGGTGTCATGTGTCTTGATTTTGTGTTTGCTGAACTCATAATTGTGACTTCTTTTTCTTGCTATAATTATTTTGCTATGCTGCAGTTAATGGAAGTTTTGGTGTTCATTGGTCGTTGCTTAATTTGTTTGTTTTGAATCTTATGGGTGGATTATTTTGGTGGACAAAGTTTGATTGCTGTTGTGGTGGCTGTTGGTGTGTGGAAAATTAAAAGTGAAAATATAGAGCGGATAATTGATGGTGGAGGTACCGATTGTAAGATTGAAAAAGCTGGTCCTCTCGCATTATAAACTTGGGTTTGGTGAATGACCATATTGTTTTGATAATTTACATGTTGCCCCCTCCATGTGTTTTATTTTTTTTCCTTTGAAAGGTAAATCAACCCCACCTATATGTATGTGTATTGGTGGAGTGCATTTTATAAAAAAATTGGAAGCAATACTCTTTTCAACCATGCTTCAATCAAGAAGAACCAAGCTGGGATATGACTTTCATATCCCGAGTCATTTTTTGATGATGAATATGCATGATACTTAACTATCCTTATCTCTCTCTCTTTTTTATAGTAAATACAAAGGAAACTGAGGTTCTCTTCCTACGTCCCTTTTATTGCCATCTTTTTCAATGAGGTTATCCTTTAGTTGATTTGACAAGTGTTCATGGTTTCCCAAAAAAATCTTACTTATATACTCATAACATACTATACATATTAAAATCCAAGCAATTGATTTCATTGCCCCTCGTTTAAGGATTGATTTTTCTGCTTTTTTTAAAAAAAGGTACTTTTCTACTAATTTTAATGTTGTGAAAGTGCATATTTAATTGGTTTTACCCATCAAATTGCATAATATTTTGTATAAGATGATCTGAATGATGATTTTTTTTTTTTTGAAATCAGAATTAAGAGATTGACGTAGCCATCAAATTTCTTTGGCTGTTTTTCATCCCATGTTGCATGATGGTTTGGTCTCTAATTTGGTTTTGTATGGTTTCCAGGAGATTAACTCGGTAGCTTTGAAGGTGGGGCACTGCAGCGCAATCGAACTCAGAATCACAGGGGTCAAAACCATGTGACAAGAACAGCAATGGATGACCAAACGCAAAACAATAGGGTACCTTCTGCAGCAGGGGAAGGGAACACTGATAATATAGCCAGTGCAGATTGCAAAATAATTGATCTCAACTCCAGGCCTCGGCGTGCCCATGGTCAGGCTTCAAATTTACAGGTATGCATGCTTTGTTTACCTCTCATTTAACTTGTTATGTGAATGGTGATAGTTTCGTTCATTGGTAATTAACTTCATCTTGCATATATCCATTAGGTGCACAGACCAGGTATTTTATTGGCAACGAGGGTGCAAGTGTGGTTCCTCTTGGACCATTTATTTCTAGGGAGCAAGAGAAATGATATTATTATTACGTCCAACCTCGTTTTCCCTTGTTTTCATCTGTTGGCTCTAAGGGGGGTTCTTCATTGCTGCTGAAGGTTCTATTTGCCATTTACTATGCAATCTCAAGTTGTACAATTGCAGGAAGATGGAGGAGAAAGTTGCTTTTTCACCTGTCCTGAATGCTTCAAACCTATGCATCTAAGCTGTAGATGGATTGGGTAAATGTTTCACAACATTTGGCGAACCATTACAAATCTGTGGAGTCATCTCACAAAATTTCTTGGTTGTAGCACCTTGGCTATTACTTTTTGAATATATATTATACGTAGTGCGACAGGAACAATCGACCGAATGCTAGATTGAATATAAAATCCAAATCTAGGCGCTCAAGATTGAATATTTGCAAGGATTTTTTGACAGCCATGTAATCCTAAAGACATTTAGATCCAATTTGGATGGGAGTATACATACAATGGGATAGAATAAATTTGCAGTAAGTTGTATTAGGTGTTTGTTTTGGGTATTTGTGACATCAGCCTTTGGGAACCAATGTTCCAATCTGTGCCTTAAAGGTATTCTCGATGACAATGAGAAGTGGTTCTATTGCAAAGTTGTGAATAATTCCAAGTTATGCAAGGCCTAATTAAAGGGATTGGGGAGCACCATGCAGTTTGGTCACCAGATATTTATGCAGCTTGTTTACTTGTGAGACGTAGACCTATAAAAATAGCCACACCACTTGATTTGGGTATAAGAATGATAATTAGAAATAACTGCACCGTGTGGTCGGATTTACTGGAGAGGAGAGGAAGCAACGTGTCAGTTACTTTAAAACTAATAAGATAAAAGGATGCGAAAATAAGAGAAAGTAAAACTAAGCCGTTAAAGGTGCAAGATTAATGGAGATGACTTGATGGAAAAAACCAATTCATGCAAGCAAACATACCCGTAAATATCTATTCAAGTTCAATTCGTAAAGTGAAGGCTGCCACTAGGACATTCCCTGCACTCCAACATTTTTTTTTTTTCCTGAAAAGGCTGTCACTGCATATACTCTGCCCACCTCTCCCTTATGCTTAGGATAACCCCTGCTTCTGCGAGTGGATGACCTCGGTCTGAATAATATATATGCTATTTGACCACTCTTCCTCGCGTATGCATCTTTACTCGTTAACTATCATTAGATTGGGGAAAAAAGAACAATAAGACTTGGATCTCACTCATTGCATCATGCAACTTTCTTGCTAGAGGAAGAGATAGGTGAAGTGAATACAAAGTTTCTTTATGAAAAGATCAAGTATGGATCCTTGATTCAAATGTCAAAGCTACAAAGGCAAATGCAATCATATAATGCATCCCAAATGGTAAGTTAGATCGGCCGAGACTACTTTATTTTGAATATTACATATTTTTTTCATTCATACAGCTCCCTATATCGATCAAAGAAAACACAGGGAGTTTAAAAGAATGTTACAGTTATCAATCATACAATAGCCCTATAGGATCAAATCATCAATCTCGACACAAAAAGTAATCCCAAATTAAAACTAAAATATGAAAACTTTTGAGTGTTACAAACTAATTAATGGACCCAGTAAGACCTCAATGTATCTACATCAGAATGCGAATCGTAGCCAGACTTACTGCAGCAATAGAAACTAAGGTACCGATACAGTATTTTATCACATCATATTTAGCAGCTTCCAACTGAGCCCTCAATGCATGTATTTCCTACAAACAAAGATGGAAAAGAAACAATCAATTTGTATACATCAAGTTCGACATTGAAACCTCTTATATCTTACTCGATCAAGCTTGTTAGTTAAATCACTTGTTTCAGCACTCTGCTTGGCCAGCTCATCACGGGTCCGCCTAAAAAGTTATAAGTTACATGGGTTAAAAATGCAAAAATTTAAGGAAAATTGGATATAAAAAATAATGTAGAATATATGTAGCCACCTTTCTTCACAATGTGTTCTACAAAGAATGAAACATGTGACTCAAAAAAAAAAAAAAAATCTAGCAAGATTAAGAAAACTCAACAATCTCTAATCAGTTGCTTAGATTTGAGTTTGCATTGGAAAATCATGCATGGAATCACAAATATCAGGAAGAAAAGCTGGCTCATTTTCTCGCAACAGTCGAGAGCAGCAATCACTTGAATACAACAACAGAACATGCTTGGATCTGTGCCATGAGATTTGACATAGTGGACTTCCAAATAAGGATCCACGCAAACTGAGTTGGTTGTCGTAGCGAAACCAGACCTTTCCCCACAATTTTTTTTGGAAAGGTATAACTTCTCCCACATTAAGCAAGCTATGTTGGTTGAAAGTATATAAATAGTGGAGACCTTGTTCACTCACCCTCTTTCAAGATTCAGATCCAGGCGTTGTCCAGCAGTAACTTTGTCTACCTCGTATCTGTCGTACAAAGAACCAATGTATCTATAAGAATTGAACATTCATGAGCAATCAAAAATAAACTTTCAAAAAACAATGGAAATTTCAAACCTCAACTCACTGCGCATTTTTTCAATATCATTCTTTAATTTCTCAGTCTCCCGTTGAAGTAATGAAAAATGATATTCCTGCATCAGGAACATGGTTGTAAATAATCGAGTACAGAAAATCGTATAAAGGGTAAAATAACAAGTAGAAACAATAGCGTAGGACAAGGTACAGGTATATTCTCTTGCTTTCTGACATGTATCTCTTAAATTAAAAAAAAAACAAACAAGACAATTAGTCTCAAAAAAGAGATCTTAAAAACAAGACTCCAACAACCAGGGAAAAATGAAATTTTACTAACCTATAAAATATGTTATGTTACATTCAAGTACAAACTTGTGTCCCATCCACAACATTATAAATATTGAACTCTAAGAAAGAAGTGACCTCTTTGTTGCGGTCCTACGGGCCTACCCAAATGTTTCAAACAAGATGGAGGTGGGGAAAACAAGTTCAATTAAAATGTGTCGAGAAGTAACCCAACAAAGTTTCTCCTATAACTTAAAATTCAACCTAAAAATTGGCTTTGAAGCTCAAACTTATTTATCAAATGGTAAACAACTCTGACTCCAAAATCATTCCATGGAGAATTGAAACAAAATAAGATATGGGAATCAAGTTGGGATAATTGACATACCCAAAAGAAAATCCTGACCGACTTAAATGGTCTAATGGTGGAGGTGTTCAGCCTTCCATCCTGTGGATTGGATTCAAATCCTATCCCTCTTAAAAGGAAAAGAATATTGCCTAGTGAAAAAAGATTAAATATTAACAAGTAAAACTTAACGGGGCCAGCGGGTCCTATCCTGATTAAAAATTCTTTATCATTCTTTGGGGGCATGATTGAAAATTAATTTCAAATCATGCACTGCTTTGTCACCAACATCAACAAAGGAAGATCACAATTAACAATATGATAGCAATCATCTTGGAACATGTTGTTTTAAGAATCTGTTGATGTTGAGGCCTAGCATTTAATCTCTGAGAGAGAGAGAGAGAGAGAGAGAGAGAGAGAGGATTTGCAGGAAAAACAATTATGGCAAATGTGGGGATAGAAAATAAATAATTAGATCTGGGTAGAAACTAAAAACGCAGAGGGGGTGTCGAAAGGATTTTTTTTTTACAAAAGAGAGAAAGGGTCATAGATAAAAGAGAAAGGGGATCAACTCCAACAAGAATTAGGGGCAGACTAATCTCCCGATGCCATGCACTTCGAAAACTAAGGGTAACCCCCTCAGGGACCAATATTCCCAGGAACTGAAATAATCACTGTAACAGAGGTGAGGGTTGTGCAGACCAATTCAGGTTGCATGTCAAGTGATCTCCACGTAGACCAAGTCCCTATCGTAAACCTGCTAGCACCATGTTATGAAGGACATCATGTGGCACCTCAAATGACCCAAGGGTGAGGAGTCTCCCTTGCACAACGAGGATCTACTCACACCATGGTTCCACCTCAGTCCACACCAAGAATACTCTCTTGTAGTGTGATGATTCTTACATTTTGACCTTTAAGCTGTACGACTTCCACGTGAAGTTGACCCTCCCTAAGAAGTGTTACGTTAGGCAATAAGGTACCATGAAGGATAAGTTCAGGTACACAGGTGAGTTAACCTGTTGGGCAGAGTTTGCCAAGTGGGGTATGCCTAGGGATTAGCGAGTGGCAAGGGAAAGGGATTATAAATAAACATAATGAAGACAAATAATGATTAAGAAAAAAACAGGAAGGGTGCATAAGAATATACATTCATATAACCATAAAATGAGCACATACTTGTGTGCACCCTACCTCATTACTTGTACCCTTTTTCCTTAACCAATTGAAATTTTCATGCCCTGCTGAACCACGTAGCTCATGATACTTTTAATTAATTCATTTAAGGTTAGGATGCCATACTGCGAACCCACTAAATACCACGCAAAGCTGTCAATGCGAAAGGCGACACTAAGGCAACAAGGTCCATAACAGCCTGCGGCATGAGGTAACAAAAAGACAACAACCCGAGCATACTGAGGCAACATTTTCTTTTCATATATATATATATATAATCTTACCAACTCAGAATAATAATATCAATTTTATAAAAACATTCATAATAACAATATTTTTATGGTTTAAGCAAAAGTAAAGTATAAGAATTGCATTGAAAAAAAATGTTTTACATAGTTTCAAACTTTGAAATGATAAAGGAAGAAAATCATTCACTAATCAAGGTAGAAAAAATACAAAATAATGCATATAATGTATCACTCATCAAAGTCATCTTCAAGATTTAATCCATCATCGTCATCATCGTTGTCACCACCAACTTCTTCAATCTCCCCTTCCTCTTCCTTACTGTCATTGACCACATACTCTTCCTCTTTCTCATTGATTACTAGAGCTTTCCCTTTTCCCTGCTTAGGAGCATTTTGCTTTGTAGTAGCACAAGCATTGAGTGCGTCTATAAGTACCTTGTTCGTTAATGCCTGATGCAAACTCAACCATGCCCCAAGTGAGATCATCATCACCAAACACAAGGTTATCCCCTGCATTTTCCTCATCTTCATCCATTCTCCCTAACCAGTGGAGATGGGGGTTGGCAGGGAGAGAAGTCATGACTCATGAGACACGTAAATAAGTGTCTAGTATGGGAACTCAACGGTTGTAGGCGCTTCGATTGGAAAGTCGATGGTGGCAATTTCTTGCCTTTTTGTAAAAAAAAAACTTGAAATCAAGTTAAGGCTTCAAGAGATGGGGCGGAGAGGCGCGGTGCCACCCGAGGCGAGGAGGCAGGTCGCCTGATTGAAGGCCATCGCTTGGGTGTTCATTGAGGTGACAACTTGCTCCAACGCCTCGCCTCATCGCCTAGTCGCTTGAGGCACTCGCCTCAACAACACTGATACCACGTAATTGCCTCCTAGAGTTGCACCACTAAGTGTAGCATCTAGTGTTGCGCATGGAACTTACCTTCCAAGTCCCTTTTCTAAATTCAATACCTGGGGGAGTTCCTCTCCCTAGACGTTAAGGTGGAGAGCTACTTAGTCTATCTCCAAGGGCTATTGGGAGACACTGTAGACCTGCTAGAGGCCTTGGCCACCATTGGTGCGTGAGGGGAGCTAGACCTTAACTTTCTAGCTGATAGTAGATTAGTAGGGATAGAATATTGGACTTCACTTCTTTTTCTTTTAAAGGAAAAAGAAAGATTGAGAAGGGTTGTTAACTCTCTAAAATTTCACTATTCACTCCTTTTCCTTTTATGTAACCCCACCTGACTCGAGCCCTTAATTTTGTATCTTTTTGAAAAAGCAACTAACGTATCAAGAAGGGGTCTTATGTAGTCATGAACAAACTCATTTATGTAATAATGTAGTTGACCTATAAAAGGCTTCCTTTTAAATTGTGCATATGATGTGTATTCAAATGTGGAGTGTGCCCTGCCCACGTAGTGTTTTTGTGGTGATTATTATTCTTGTGAACAATGCGTGATCCATGGGGTGTGCCCACACCATGTTGAGCAGGTTATTTGTTGTATAACAGGTGCAGGCTACTGGGGGAAAACTTGCTAAGATGGGGAAGACTCTACTGAATTTTCGTTAGAATTTTTTGCTTAAATTAGAAATTTCAAGTTACCCTAAGAAACTAATTCTACACTTAAGTTGAGAAGATTTAAAACTAGCTCAAGGAACAGGCAACACACAGAGATCAGGAATTCCATTAAAAAGTATCCACATGCCAGTGGCAGTGATTTCAAGAAAATTTGATGTTGTGGGGTGTGACAATAGAAGGCTGATTAAAGATGGTATATCATATAAGGCACATTGTGTTAACTTCATCAGATCAAGTTGTTATGGAGTGTGAATTAGATAGCAAAATAACGCAAAACAGATAAAATGGGAAAAAGGCATAGCTAATTTTTTTTAATAATTAAAGAATTTTCATAAACAAGAAGCTTAAACTCCTTCTAACTTGATAAGAAAAGGACAAATCAGAAATAAAAAGTGATAAATTTGTAACGAATTTTAAAACTTTAGAAAACTAATGTCTAAAAGGAAAAGAAGGATGTAGCATCATCACGTGAAAGTTAGCAAGCAAAAAGCTTGTAAACTAATCTCCATAGCATGGATGATACAATTAACTGTCAAAAGCAATTGCAGTGAAGTTTATTTCCTGGATCACAACCCTGGAAGGTAAGCGTCTACTGTTGGAATATTCCTCCAGTTAGATAACTGAGAAAAGATAATGTTTGATGTAGAAAGAATAAGAATTACGTATAATTATCAGGAAGATGGAGCTAGCAGGCTAATTTCTTTAGTAGGTCGTATAACTGAACTTTTTCAAGTTCAGGGGTGGTGATGGTTATGAGAATAATTGGAGGTGGTCCAGATTGGGGAGCATGATGGGTGATGAGAAGGGAGAGGGGAAAAAATTGAGGCAGAAGGCAAAAAATAGGGCCAAAGGTGCATCAAAGGAAGAGAATGAGTGAAAGCAAAGATCAAGGTTTTGGTGAGAAGGCAGGCAGGTGTAATATAGAGATGATTGTGAGTGGAAAAGAGGAAGATGAACTACGGAAAGGAGTTGTGAATCTTGTGATAGCAGTGGGAGGGGCTGGAAGGTGGAGGGAAAATGAGAGGAAGGAGAAGTGTCTTGAAAATTTAATAGGAAGTTGATATTATACCTAATTTGGAAGAAAAAATTTGAAAGGCATAGGTCTGAGGGATTCATTTTCATTTAAGATTTTTCTTTTGAAAGGGCAAAAGGATAGTCACACAAGGAAGGTAAGCTTTCTTCCCCGGTTACATTGCCACTAGAGGGTGGAGGGAGAAAGAGAGGAGAGAGAAATGTGCCTTAACAATCTTATCAAGATAAAAACTTGACATTACACCTAATTTGATAGGTCAAATTTGAGAAGAGACATTTCAAAACTGAGACATTTTCATTTAAGAATAAGCTCAGGTAAACTCTCCTCCCCAGTTGTATCTTAGATACAACTCTTATGTTCCCCATCTAGAACGGATTTCTCTCTAGATATCATCATCATTTGAGCAAGCATGTAATTCCCAGAATTCATTAGGATCTGAAACAGGGACACCAAAAGGATTATTGAGAAAATCATAGCAGCTGAACTATGAATGGGGGAATGCATCTGGAGAAAGGTATAAACTACTGTAGCAATGACTATAAGGGAACCATTTTGACAACTGAATCAATTCCAACATGGCCAAAGTGGGACTTAAAATTAAGTGAGCAGAATGCCTGTCATTTTTTACATGTGAAATCTAACCCAATTAAAGAACCTCAAAAGGAAACCACAGGGTTATCCAAACAAAGAGTCTGAAATAAGAAAATGACAAATAAGTGTGCCAAATCCCTGTGCCCATTGCCATGAGAACTTTCAAGTTTCATTCTATCTACATCATTACCTGATGCAATCCAAACAAGATAATAATCTAAAAACCATCATCTCCAACTCTGAGATTGCTAACTGAGGGACAAAAAGCAATGTAACCAATGCCGTAGACTTGAATAGAAATCAAAAGTTTCCAATTCCTCATGCTGAAGCACTCCAAAAATATAACATAACACATTCTAGCACTCCTCATGCTGAAGCATATATGTCAATCATGTCCAGCTTGACGCAAACATTCGTGACGCTTCTGAGGAAGTGCCTTTGTGAAGATATTAGCCACCAGCTGCTCACAATCAACCTAATGTACTTGATATGCTCATGGAAAACTAGATTGAAAGTAATGAATGCGACGGATCAGTAATCACAAAACGTAATCACAAAACATAGGAACTGGTAAATGAACTTTGATCCCCAAATCAGCCAAAGTGTAGACCATCCACATGACCTCACATGTTGTATGAGCCATGGCGAGATATTCAGCCTTAGCATCGAAGCAAGAAACCACACTCTATTTCTTTCTCCTTCACGTGACCAAATTACCACCAAGGAAAATGCCATACCAACTAATGGACTTTCTGTCCTCCGGAGAGCGCATCTAAATAGGCTTGTAGTTCCACATGTCCATCATTTTTCATGTACAAGGCCCTATTAGGATTACCTTTAAAATACTTCCGAATTGGGTATACAAGATGTCAATGACTGCAAGAGAGTTTCTTCGTAAACTGGCTAGCTCGATTAATTGCAAAGGTGATATCCCCAAATTAGCTTCCCAACAATGCTTCTATATTTTTTCTCGTCTTTAAAGGAAGGATCATCTTCCTCCTTTATACGCCCCTAAGACTTGACAGGAATAAAAGGCTTAGACCCAAGTAGACCTATCTCTTTAAGAGCTCTATGATATATTTCCTTTGCAACAGAACCATGACTTGAGAATTTTCAACTACCTCTCCTGAATCCTTGTAGCGTCATCACCAATGAGAATCGTGTCATCAACATAAGCAGCTAGAACGACAACACCTAATTCCCTGCACCTAACAAAGATCGAATGATCTAAAGTGGATCTCAAAAAATCAATCTTCTGGACTTCACCACTAGGCCTCTCGAACCAAGCATGGAGACTTTGTTTCAAGCCACATATTGCCTTCCATAGGTGACAGACCTCCCCCTCAACAACATAGCCAAGTGGGTGGGTCATATAAATTACTCCTATAAGTCTCCGTATAAGAATACAATTTTGACGTCAAGCCAAAATAAGGGCCACTGAAGAGAACATATCAAAGTAATAAACTCCATGTTAGTGTGTATCCTTTGATAACTAGTCTAGCCTTTAGTCTCTAAACTCATCTGCAATCAAAGTTTTAAAAAATGCGAGGTAGTACGAGGCGATTTGCTTTCATTGAGGCAAGGTGTAAGCCTCGAGGCGGTCGAGGTGTAAGCCTCAGGTTTTAAATAAAAAATTAAAAAAATAGTATAAATATATACTTGTTAAGTACTAATAATAAAAAAAAAGTAAACACACATACATGCCATTTTTTCTCTATCACAACATTTAAAGAGTAAAATTAGACAAGAGATGACATTTAAATAAAATGTAAACCTCCAAACATTATAGAAAATTAGAAATTAAATTTATTAAAACTCCAAAATGAGTTAAATTTCATATGATGAGAATTATCGCAAGTAAACCAAATAAACATAATGAATTATATTAACTCTATCCATTATCTATAAAAAAATTCCAATTGTCAAGACTCAAATTATAAATAATGAGTCTAATAACTATTCTTATAACTCACAAGTCATCATTCACAAATATAAAAAATATAAATGAAACCTAAACAAAATCATTGACAAACATATGGTATCATTGACATCCTAGAAAATATGATAAATATATGGTATCTCCATCACTCTCATACTTTGGAGGGATTTATTTGTGGGAAAAGATCATGTGTAAATCACATAACCATCTAAAAGGGCCTTTCAATCGAGGCTAGGGGCCTTTCAACTGAAGCTATAGCCTCAACTTTGCCTCAGCACCAACAAGACCAACTGAGGCTCGCGCCTCATGGTGCAACCTTGAGGCTATAACCTCGATGCGTTTTCTTAGCGCCTCGCCTCGAGACGTATGCCTCGGGCGCCTCGAGACGCACCTTTTAAAACAATGTTCGCAATCAACCATAGTAGCCCCATTAGGAAGATCAATCAACTCCCAAGTCTCCTATGTAATGAGGGCAATCATCTCCTCAACTATGGCATGTCGCTAATCTGGATCCTACGCAGCTTCATGATAAATCTTAGGGACTACCATTGTTACGAATAA
This sequence comes from Thalassia testudinum, assembly GCA_037157565.1. Classification (NCBI taxonomy): domain Eukaryota; kingdom Viridiplantae; phylum Streptophyta; class Magnoliopsida; order Alismatales; family Hydrocharitaceae; genus Thalassia; species Thalassia testudinum. Next base: position 82,884,595 of record JAZHRO010000013.1, on the reverse strand, counting down.
AAATGCCACATAGCAGCCTAGTGGGTGCCAATCCTAAGGATATTTTAGGTTGGCTTGAGGTCCAAGTTTTGTGTTTGTGTAGTTGATATTTTGATTTTTATTAAGTTTTATTAAAGGATTTGCTTTGATTTATTAGGATTTATTCTTTCTAAATTTAGGAGATGTGATTTGATTAGGATTGAGTTTGTTATTGCATTTAAAGGATTGTGATATGTTCTCTCTTTATAAAAGAGAGCCTTTGTAAAGGCATTATTGTTTCCACAAGATCCAACACCAACAACTCCCTATCTCTCCCTCTCTTCCTCTCAACTGACTGCTGCACCCTCTCCCTCTTCCCTTTTGTGAGAATAGGGATTGTTGGTAGCACCTGTTGTTGCCCATTATCCTTGTGTGGAAGAGCCTTCGATCTAGGCCTTCCCAGAAGATTCTCTACACACATAGGAAGGAGATCAAAAGAAAAGGCCACGTTATGCGTGATTTTTCCTGGAGGATCGACTTCACCTTCTTTTGGTGACCTTATACATGCCCAGAAAAATCAAGTGCCTTACACTGACTCATGAGGTGTAAGAGTAACAACACCGACTTGGATTGAGGGGGGTGCGTGGAACACTCTAGCATGTCAGGGAATGCCAAGTTTAAGCGTGTGGCTCTCGGGTGTAAAAGAAGAGGCACAGAGACTCCTCTCAACCTTTAGAATGAAGAAATGGTAGATTCGAAGATTCATGCTACTTGAGAAAGCACCTGAGACAAAAGATGTAGCCAGGAAGAAGTTGGAGAAGAGAGACCATCAAGTTATGCAAAGAAGAGACAACTGCTCCGACAGCCACGACTACAAAGGTTACTAGAAAAGCAACGACTGCGAAGGTGGCAAGAGAATTCGCAGTTACATCAAAAGAAGATGGTGGAGCATCTGGCTGCACCATCAATGAGACAAGAAGAGTAGGTCATTGTCCTCATAGCCTCGATTTGAGGGGGAGTGTTGGGAATAAAAATGCCACGTGATAATCCAGTAGGCATCCAAAGGGATGTCAGCCCCAAGGATATTTTAGGTTGGCTTGAAGTCCAAGTTTTGTGGTGTTTTAGTTGGTATGTTATTTTTTTAGTAAGTTTATTTAGAGGATTTGCTTTGATTGATTAAGATTTGTTTTTTCTAAATTTAGGAGATGTGATTTGATTAGGATTGAGTTTGTTATTGTTTTTAGAGGATTGTAATATGTTTTCTTTTTATAAAAGAGAGCCTTTGTAATCCTTTTATTCTTAATTGAATGCATTATTATTTCCATAAATCCAATACCATCAACTCCCTCTCTCTCCCTCTCTTTCTTCCTCTCAACCAACAACTGCACCCTTTCTCTCTTCCCTGTCGTGAGAACAAGGACTATTGGCAACACCTATTGTTGCCCATTATCCTCATGTGGAAGAGCCTTTACGTTTCCAAATTGTGCCAAACTCAACAACCATAATAGATAAAACTATAGAAAACTTCAAAGCAAGGCTAAGATGATCGATAGCACTATAATATGACATGAGATAAAGAGTATAACTCCTTACTGCCTTTCATAGAGCAATGGGAAAGTCCTTTGACTGTTAAGATAGAGGAGCATTTGGATCAAATGTTGGTAGGGAAGATAGTTCAAATGATCTTTCCTCAGGAACTTCAACCAGCATAGACGGCAAAGAAACAAACATAGGGTCCTTGGAACAACACTCATAGGTATGGGTGATCCATCCAAGAAATGAGTCTTCATTAGAAAAGAAAGGCTCCTCAAAAAATGACATATCAGTAGACACATAATATCTGTTCCAAATAGGATCAAAATAGTAATACCTCCTCTGAGATTGGAAGTATCCTAGAAACATGCACTTGACCAACCTAGGGAAAAGCTTATCAACTACCCCAAAGAGATGAACAAAGCAAAAACAACAAAAAATTCCACAATGGTAAGCTAAAAAGTTAGCATCAGGCTATAAAAGATGAAGGGGAATATCCCCATTAAGTACAGGGGAGGGAACCAGTCGATGAGATATGTAGCAGTAAGTATGGCATCCCTCCATAAATACTTAGGCACTTCATGGCAATAATAAGAGTTTGTGCCACATCAAGAATATGACAAAGCTTATGTTCAACCACACCATTCCACTAGAAAGTATAGGCACATGAATTATGGTGAACAATGCCATTCATCTTGAATATCTCTTTACATAAACTTAAGGGTATTATTACGCTGGTAGAATAAAAATTTTTAATTTCATTATTGCATAGTTCAGTAGTAATCTATGACCGATCCTTCAACAAAAACATCCAAGATAAAAGATTGTAATCATCCACAAAAATGATAAAATACGAAAAATCAGACCGATAATTCATTCTACAAGGACCTCAAACATCACAAGGAGACTCAATGGTGTTTCCCAAGTTGACATATTTCACAATCAAGGGCAACCAGAACAAAAGAATTCAAAAACATCTGTCGAGGCCTGACAGCAAAAAGGTAACCCAAACAATGATGCTAAAGCTCAAGATCGACAATGATAGACGTAGCATTAGCAAAAATCTAAGGGGCATTGATGTAGTAGAAACCATCTCTCTCAATCCCCTTACCAATCATCTTCCTCGTCAAATGTCCTAAAAGAAGATAAAATGCTCATCAAATATCACACAACAAGAAAGATCCTTACACAATATATAAATAGATAAGAGGCTTAGTGGAAACTTACAAGAATAGTAGACGTCAAACAACTGTAATGAATCAATAAAGTGGACATCTCCAACAACAGCCATTTGAAAATTGAACCGTAGTAATAGAAGGTGACCTCGACAAAGAAGTAAGAGCATCCATCTTACCAGTAAGATGATTGGATTCACCTAAATCGACCACCTAGGAGGTGGATGATGTTGTGGCCTGGTTGGTTGTAGTACCAACAACAATAGCAAATGAGGTAGAAGCACCTTGAGGTGCAGTAGATAGCATAATCTACCTAAATAGCTGTAGGAGGTGTGCGTAGTCATCAATAAATAAAGCGGGTGATCCAACAGTAGCCTCCTCCTTAATCGCAACAAAGTTAGCTCGACCCAACCTGCCAAATTTAGCCTAGCAATGCTCAAGAGGATGATTGGTCCATTGGCAATGGATGTATGGCTCATAAGTACGATTGAAACTATGACTATGACTACGACCTACTCCAATCCCCACATGCCCACTAGGAACAACAAATGCAAATGTCTCTGTGGAAGGTACAATAGGTGGTGCTACAGCCTGTGGCAAGATGCTCACATCATTAGAGATCTTATAGAGCCTTCCATACTTCGTCTCTAGATCAGGAACTTAAGCCATCTAGAAACTGATAGACCTGACACACCATCGTCTTGTTTACATGTCATAGCAAGATGGTTGGAACTTAGAACACATTTAGTTGCTCAGAGAGTACTTCCATCTCAGCACAATAAGCAACATGAAAGCGCACCCCTTGAGATGTACACTAGATTCGACGATACATAGCAACTAACCAGACATGCATGGTTGGACTTTTGAGAGAACTTCTTCGCTAAGTTGTCCCATATCTCATTAGTGGTCTTCTTATATAGCAAATTCATCATCAAATTCATCACCAAATAATTTTCATGTTCCCATCTCTCAAAGTCTACATACTGAGCTTCAAGGACAACTTGGTCAAGATATAAAGTTTCTCTTGTCCTCTAACAAATATTTTGAACGCTTGAGAACATAGAAGATAATTCGAAACACCATTTTCATAGGTACCTTGAATCTCAATAGAGATGGAGGAAGCCATAGATTTGACATTAAGAGTATTAGAAGGTTCAACGCTGCTATATGGATTCGGAAGAACAATAGAGGAAATCAGAGGTTGTTCTAGGCTCAAATCATCAAGGAAAAATCCAAGATCATCAAATTAGAACAAAATCAGATTTGAACCGCAACTCCAACGGTAAATCACACCCCATGACGAAGGAGCCTCAAGTCATGATTCGATTTCCACACAACTCAAGGCCAAGAAGGCTCCTAGAAATCACTTAGACAGCCACCAACAACATGAAATATTGCTACTAATAGCATAGCAAAAGAGTAGGAGGCGCCGGGCGATGTTGCTGGGACCTCCTATGACCCACTGGCGCTGCTAGCAATGATGTTTGTATTGGTAGCGCTGTTGGTTGTGGCTCCTAACCCTAGGCAATAATGTTGGTGCCGCTAGGGTTGTCAAAAAATTTTCAAGTTCGATGTTCGTTTATGCTTGATTCGTCAAAAGTTCGATTTAGATTCGACTCATAAATAAACGAACCAAACCTAAACTTAATTTTAGGCTCATTTAGATAAATGAACCAAACCTAAACAAAGTCCGTTTAGGCTCGATTCGTTAAAAGTTATATATATATATATATATAAGGGCCCATCCTCTGACCACAATGCCTAAAAATTAATAACTGAATACTCTGTAAGAACAATTAGATGAAGATTGCACGATCAAAACTAACACCACCTAAAGTAACGAAAGTGGTTTTGTAATGCACCGATATTAATGGAAGTTGCCAAAAAAAACTGTACACAAATCTTTGTATAATAAAATATTCCTAAAAAGTTGGATACAATTACAATCAATCGAAACATACATTTCAAAAATAGATAGTGAATTAATTAGTAACATGATGATATGGTTGGTAATACAAAAATGATACATGGTAATTAGTAATTATCAAACTTAAATGCTATACATTTCAAAAGTACTAAAAACATCCAAATAATTCTACATTCGAATGTTTAAATTAATGAAAAAGTATTATAACAACAAAGAACAATCGGTGTAACGTGACAAATACATTTGTAATGCATAAGCATGTGGATTGTAATAAATGTTAGGTGTCTTGTAACAAAATAGTAAACATGTTGAAACAATGAACATTGAATTTGCATTACACATAATAGCATAATAAAAATAAAAAACATGACTAAATTTGTAATACAAATGTATTGTACTTGTAGCACAAACAATTAGTACTTAGCTGTAATGGCATTTAATACGAATTGTATTACTAATAGATCTTGAATTACAAATATTTGTCATAAAAAGTACAAAAACTTGTATTACAAGTGAAAACATATATATATATATATATATATATATATATATATATATATATATATATATATATATATATGATGAACTTTTTATTACAATTATTTATTTTAATGAAAATGCAAGAATTGTATTACAACTAGAAAATTGAATTGTAATACATGAGAAATGTTGTAAAACAAATTCATTTTAGTTAAGAAAAGAGTTATAATATGATTAAGTATTAAGGTGATATGGTTACTTTCCAATAATAATAATGTAATATTTCATTAATTGTATTCAAAATACGGTTTATAAATAGTCGTAATACAACTCGACATTAACATGCAAAAATATTTTTCAGAAATAGCATCATGATTGATTGAGTGCATTTCATACACAAATGGTGATTTTCTAAACCATCTTTTGACACGTGCAGTGATTTTCATCAACGAAAAATATCATCCAACGATCACAAAGATGGCTTTTTTGCGTGCTTAATGGATATATATATATATATATATATATATATATATATATATATATATATATATATATATATATATAATTTGAACCGACAAGGGCTAAAACCAATTATCATTACTCTCACTTCTGTCGCATTTCCATCCCCAAAGTATAGACTCTTCACCTCCTAAGATTAGAATATGCGATGACAAGCAACTCAAGGGACACCTCTCTTCTATATTTTGCGGACTATTGAGGTAATTTTTGTTATTTATATTTTTTCTTTTAAGAAACATGTCTTGAAATGCTTATGATATAATTTATATATTTTTTCAATTTCCTACTCCATGTTTTATTTTTTTAATTATGATTTATTACGCTTGCATTTATAACAAAATATTATACTTTAAAGGAATCATAAACAAACCTTTAAATGAACTATGAACAAATCGAACCTAAATTAATAATATTTCAAACTTTACACTTAAATGAATCGTAAATGAATCGAACCGAATCTCTGATAACAAAAACGAATCGAACCCAACCTCACTCTTATTTTTTCTTATTGAACCTGAACCTTGAAAAATTGTTATCGAACCGAATATAACCTATGTAGGTTCGCACAGGTTTGATTCGTTTACATAGTATCTCTCGGTGGCTCCCTTTCCTTTCTCCACATCCTTCTCTAATTGTTGTCGCTACCTTCTCTAGTAACCCCCATCCTCCTCTATAACACTGCGAGAAAGGAAAGTTTGTGACTTATTCTTTTTTAATTAAGAGTAATGATATCTCATTTCATATGATTGTTAGTGGAATGTAGCACTTGCAAATTAGTTAATAACTTTTATCTTAAAGTTCATTTCGTATGATTGCTAGTTGAATTCTTAAATGAACCTTAAGCAAACTGAACCTAAACAAGGTAGGTTTCACTCGAGTTTGAATCGGGTTCGATTCGGAAAATAAACGAACCGAACCTGAACAAAGGTTTAGGCATGTTTAAATAAATAAGGTAGGTTCGCTTAAGTTTAGCTTGTTTACATGCCTAAGTGTTGCCCAGTAGCAACCCTAAGGCCAGCTACACCCTACCTGCATGATCACCCAAGGGATATCAGAGTTCGATGCACAACGAACACAAAGAAGAAATAGAACTTCTACATGTCTCCACTTATTTGGTAGAGGATACTACAAAGGGTCTAGGACCTACTCTACTCTAATACCATGTTAAAGAAGAAAAAGACAACATGCTTTATTCCAAAATACCCTAGGCTCTGTATATAAAGAAGTTAAAGGGTAAATTACAAGAGAAGTCTAAAAATAAATACAAAATAACAAAACACCCCAAAAACATAACATAACATATTCTAACACCCTAGATAGCTATGTAGTCGACATCTTTAGCCATCCTACCTAATGTGACTTGATTACGATAAGGTTGTCTACATCATTCTGCTACTCACTGCATTTGCAACAAGTCTTTTTTTTATAAGGAACTATTTCCCCAATCCCAAAGCCAGTGTAGACAAGAAAACAAGAACCAAATCTTGTCCAATCAAACAACATTTTGGAAAAAGGTCACGACGCAAGCAGTACAACATTTTTTAAGGGTATCGATGCAAATAGCTAATTTTATTTTTTATTATTTTTCTTTTAGGGTAAGTCTAGTTTGTTAAGAGTCTCCAATTATCACATTGTTTAGGATTTTCTTTCTTGTTTATTAGCAAATTATCCCTTTATTTTAGGATTAGTCAGGTCTTTGATCATTTCTTTATTTAAGTTGTTATAGCAAATTAACTCTTTATTTACGATCAATGTTGTAAAAGTCCATAGTTAGTATTCAATCAATCAAATCACTAAGAAATATACAGTATGTAGGGAAGTAGTCGAAGAATACTCAGAAGGGTTTTTTTTTAATTGAAATGTCTTTTTTCGTAAAATATATTAATAAAATGTATTTACTTTCCCAATTCAAGATTTCAACGAATAAAATATATCATTACATAAACATCAACCATTTTGAAGTTCAAGTTAATGAAAATAAGCTACAAAAGAGAAAGAAATAACATGATCTCAAAGTTTTTAATCATTGTAGTTTGTAATAAGTTCAAGTTAACAATCTGGTAGTGGACCCGCATGTAGAAATCGACTTTATAGTCGACCGACCAAGTCGACTACTTGGTTGAGTAGTTAGGTCAGACAACTATCGACCCCAGTATGGGTACGCAGGTCGATTTGGTTGGGGGGGGGGGGGGGGGGGACTGAATAGGACTACTTGAACTGAATAGGACTACTCGACCGAGTAGTCGGTCTAGTTAGTCAATTTTTACAACATTGTTTGGGATTGAGTTGTTAAAGCTCTTTTATAATAGGGGCAAACATGTGATGTAGAAAGAGTTAAATAAAAAAAAAAATGAAAAACCCTTGTTGTGCATCTCATCATTTCCCTTCCTCATCTCCAAACAAATCTCTAAACCTTCCCTTTCAAAATCACATACAACTTAACATGTTTCTCTTGTTCTTACGCCCCACACTTTCTCAATTCTTTGATTCTTCCTCTTGTAGCATTAATTGGTATCAAAGCCAAAAGATCCACATCAACATGAATGAAGACAAGTTTTTCAAGTTAATTCTCTATTACAAGAACCTCTTGAACCAACTAAACCTCTCACCTCCTACCACGATGACCCCTCCTCAATCTTCCCTTGCCACCACGTGCCCCTCTTCAACATCATGTGCATCCACTAGGACTTCACTACACCCATTCTCGCTCCATCAACGTTACCTCTTCGCTACCCACTTTGCCTACAACATGCATTTTTGCCGTGGACTTCTCCCTCTCACATCATCACTATCTCACCACTAACTTGTTAGCATCAAACATCATCTTCACTTCATGCAGCAATGTAACCGCCATATATCATCAACTTACCACGCTCAACATTGAGATCTCGACACTCAATTAGCAAAATCACTACAATCATTGCATCATCCATCGAAGCCTCTGTCAAAACCACCACCACCACCTCCATGCTCTGCCATTGAACAACAATCGCTTGAAATCCAAAACTCTGAAAACATCATGTTGATCAACTCGTTAGCTCACGAAAGGGAGAATTGATGCAGGCAACACAACATTTTTCTTTAATGACATTAATGCAAATAGCTAATTTTATTTTTTATTATTTTTCTTTTAGGATAAGTCCAATTTGTTGAGAGTTTAATTATCACATTGTTTAGGATTTTATTTCTTTTTTATTTGAATATTATCCCTTTGTTTTAAAATTAGTCAAGTCTTTAATCTTTTTCTTTATTTAGGTTATTATAGGAAATTATTCCTTCTTTTGGGATAAGCTGAATCTTATTTTAGGGTTGTTAAAGCCCTTTTAAAAAAGTGACAGCCATGTAATGCAGAAAGATAGAGTTGAATACAAAAAAGTTGAAAACCTTTGTGGTAGACCCTCCTCCTTTCCCTTCCTCATCTCCAAGTGCATCTTTATGACTTTCCTTCCAAAATCTCATGCAGCTTGGTATGCTTCCCTTATTCTTCTTACCCCACTTTCTCAATTCCCCAATTCTTCCTCTTGTTGCATCATATCATCATTGTATATTACTTTTTGAAGCTTTAAGGACAACTACTTTGACTAATTGGAGAGTAAGGCCTTGGCTTCCTTTAAGTTGTGCAGAATCTTTTGTGAACTCTACTTGTTCCCTTTTGGAGAGCTATAGGCTTCATTTTATAAATCTAGACACATTTTTATAAATGTAGATACATTCAGTCCATGTTTATGAATCCTTTAATTGCCAGTCAATAGAAGCCAGTAAACCAAAATCAAAGCACATAAACTAAGACCATGAAACCATTTCCAAGCAGGGACTTATCTAGGCCTAAGCTAGGATTTAGATAGCCATTTCATTCTGATTCAACCATCAAGTAATTCACATCTTCTTCAAATATTAAAATAATATTTCCAAAACCTGACATCCCAATGCGACTGCTCCATGACTCTGTGTACATCTCTTAGCCTCGCGGCCCTCCACCAAAGTCTATATGAATCAAAATGTTATGATCCCATCCTCATTTTGCTTCTCAACCTCAACATATTACTCATCCCACCAACAAAACTTGCCAAAAGTTTCTTCCACACTTAGCTCCATCTTGTGCCCCCTTCTCCCTTCTTCCTGCACACTTCCCAAGAATTTGCCAGGAGAAACCATCAAAATTCTCAAGCTAGCCTAGCAATTTCCCATTCAGTCTCTCAATAATGCAGGGTACTTTTGCATTTTCCATAAGAAACAGATTTATAATGGCTAAATTAGCTCTGGGAAATCCTCATGAAACTATTAGGTGAAGGGCATGAATGAAAGGTGCTTATTCCTCTTCGGCCCCACTAGTTCTCCACTTCTCTCCCAATCTATGACGAAGGCATTCTTTGACATCAGGGAGGCTCCCTATCGAAAAAGGCAAGCATCCATCACAGCAGTATGCCATTTCCCAGATAAAACCTTCTTCAATGAAGAGGCAATGAGGATTGAAGCTGAAAGTGCAGAGAAAACTGAATTTTTTGCTGTGATGAATGGTTTAGAGACAGCTAATCTCTACGGTTGCTATGCCATCAATGCCTATAGTGACTGTTGGAATGTGGTACAAATGATAGACGGAGTACAAATGCCCAAATGGAAAATCAAGCATCTGATACATAAAGGTATGAATTTCCTTGGTGAACATGATAACATTCAGCTGTTACATGTCCCAAGGAGTGATGTGAATATTGCGCATACATTAGCAATTGCTACCAACTAATGGAATCATTTGAGGTATGCTCAGCATAAACAACAACAAATACATCATGGAGGCTCGAACTTGGGACTTCCACCACCCAGAATTGATGATCCACCACAGGGCTACAACAAAGAGCATTCTATTCACCCATCTATGATTCTTTCTCTTCTTCTCTGCTTCTACCCTACCAAGGATGGTCACACAGCTGTCATTGCAAAAGTCCCTTCTTCTTGAAATGAGAATCCATTTAATTACTCATCTTTTGATTGCCTACGGTAGATGAATTTCTCCAAAGAACAATCGGGCAACGCTCTTAAATGTGGTTATGGGGGTCCAACCAGGTCGTTGTGGTTGCAAAGGAACGCGACCCCTTTCCAAGAGAAGAATGTGTTCCATGAAATCTCCTATACATCACAACCAGTCGAAACGAACTGAGATGAAACTGGTTCCGATTGGACATCAAACGACCACCAGCAATCATCCTTCAGTTACCATCAAAAACATATGTGCCACCAATCAAGAAAAAGTTTAGAAAAGGGAAACTAACTCATTAGTACCTTTTGCAACTCGCCCTGGGAGGCAAAGGATTGGGCCACATTCTCGAGACTGTCGTTGAGGACCTCCGTGATTGCCTCCGTGATGGCCTCCGCGTGCTTCGATTCTATCCCCTGCCCCTCCAGCCTCCTCACCTGCAACTCTTATCACCTTCCATCACAAAGAGATCGATCGAGAAAGAGACTACGCTCGGGAGAAGAACGAGAGGGGACAGTGACTCACCAAGGCGAGGGTGTCGACGAGGAACGCGCGCTTCCCGCTTGCCTTGTGGACCAACTGCGACACGCCCCTCCACCAGTCACGTCGGAGAAGCGGCGCCGATGACTCGCTCCACACGGCGGCGGCAGCGCCGCGAGGGCTGGCCGCGAGGAGCACCGCGCCCCTCCTCAAGGCGGCAGCGGCAGCCATTGAGAGAGAGAGAGTTGTTGGGACGCAAACGAAATGGGGGTGTTGATGAGTGGCGTGGGGCGCAGGAAAAGAAAAGAGGAGAGAGAGAGAGAGAGAGAGAGAGAGAGAGAGAGAGGAAAGCAGAGAGATCAATTTAGTTTTGGCGGAGAGGAGAGAGAGGATGGGGATGCAAGGATCCTCCTAATATAGGAAGGGGGAGCGAGGGGAGGAGCTGCGAAATGGGAGGAGCAATGGCATGTGGGGAGGCGGGGGGTTGTGGACGGGAAAAAGGGATGGATTTGGATTTTAGGTGGTGGATGCTCACGTGACACAAGTGCTACAGGGTTGTCTGTTGGTGGCGATATCTTCATGCCGTGTTTATTCAAGTGAATTGAGCTATTTTATTATATTTGGATATTTTAATCTTGAATTTTATTAATTATGGGATAGAATCGCTAATCCTAAAATTATCTAATTTTAAAGAGGAGGTGAGATGAATTTATCTTGAAATTATGTGAGGGAATATCCATATCTATCATCTCAAATATATTATGATTTGACCTATATTTTCTCTAAATATAAAAATTTCACAATTCAAAATTTATCGAATAATTTCAAAAATGAAGCCGGGCCTTTCTTTTGAAATTGCCATATTATATTTAGACGTAGATGGTGGTTGGGGTTTAACCGTGATTCTAAATCATTATAATAAAAGAGAAAAAGATTATGATGTTCCTGGCCTTTAGAGTAGGGCTCGTCAAAAAGAGTTTGATGTTGGGATAAGTTTAGTTGGGACCTGGTTTAAATAAAGGGCTCAGATTGATGATCAGCTGGCAAGTCAGGCTCAAGTGAATAACAAAGCCATTAAATTAAACAAACAATCATACTATCTAGTTGCTGAAAGTTCAACTCTAGCTTGTTTTGAAAACAAATGTGTTACATCCAGAAAAATCAAATTTGCTTGGATTTGATTCGAGAAGAATTTATCATACATGCAAACACACCAATATGCATGCATACTGTATGTTTGTATGTGAGCTGGAAAAACTCCAGTTACAAAAAAAAAAAAAAATACTTGTAAGAAAAACAACTGGCTTGTAAATGGTTAAAGTTATACCTGTAAAATGATGATTATGTTTAATAAAAATAAGCAGGTAACTTGTGTAGGCTCCCATTGTCCTCCAAGCAATTGCCAGGTGATTCTAGTACATATAGCAGTGATCAGAAAATGGTGCTCTTACAACGTAGTTGTTGAAATTAGCAACCAAGAAGAATTCGTCATCTTGAGGGCTTTGAAGCACTTGATAAACTATATTGAAAAAGTTAAATCTATGGCAATCTTTCTTGCCTTCCAAATTGCAGCAAACTTCTTTGTCACTTCCTTAATTTCTTTCTAAGAGCGACTCTCTTAACTTAATTAGAGCTATTTTTAACTTGTACCAACAGATCTAGATGACAAAGCAAATTGTTCAGATATATCAGGAGTTTTTGGCTTTTAATTCTCATATTTCACTTTGTCATGCTCCTAGGAATGTTGTGAAAAAAGCTCACAATTCAGTAAATTTCCACGGGGGGCATGGTAATGGCCCTATCTCCCTTATGCGTTGTAATTAGTTGTTTTCATTTGATTAATTAAAGGCTTTTCTCCTCACAAAAGAGTTTGCAATTCGCATTGGTTCTATTCATGTGAAGTTAATAAGGTGGATTCATATGTTTGATCTTTTTGAGCCTTTCTGGCGTGAATGCTTTTGGAGCATTACTGGATAGCGTGCACAAGTTTTGCTTTTGTTCTCTATATCCATTAATGAAAATGACCTTTTTTATATAATTTTGAGATATTCATATATATGTCCCTACATTCTTTTCTAATTACATTTGTACTCCCATATATTTTATATTTACATCTATACCCCTACAAAGTTCTTAGTTATGCCCCCAAGTTACTTCTTTATTAGATTTTAAGGAATATTCGAGAAATTTTCTCTATCAACGGTTAATGATAATAGTAGAAGAAAAACAAACATTACATTTTTATCTGAATCTTTATTTTTCTTGTTTTTCCCTCTTCTTCCTTCTCTCCTCACCTTCTTCCTCCACTGGCCTCCCCCTCCACTATCGTCCAAACCTCTTTCGTCCACCAACCTCCTCCCCCTACTACAGCTCCCCTCACCTATAAGGATGCAAATAGGTCAGGTTCGGGTCGGGTTTGGTTAAACCGATACCCATACCTTACCGATTTACCTATCGGATACAAAAATTCAAATCCATACCAATACCTATTACCCATCGGGTTTCCATTTACCCATTGGATACTCATTTATAAATTGATCTTGCAATTAAATCTTGTCAAATTAGAGTCAAAGAGGAAAAATCTATAACACAAAATTGTTTACTCTTAGCAAATTATCAACATAGGAACTAGAGTTACTCTAATTTTATTAATCTCTACTAAAATTATTACAAAAAGAGCCTTTAAAGGGGAATACATCAAAAATAAAAATACAAAAAATACAAACAAAGACTAAATACAAATATATTTCAAATAAAAAATCTCCGTCTCCAAAATAAATGTTTAATGGAAGCTTCAGAAGCATTCCCAACCTTCAAAATTATGGAGGAAATCATAAAGAAGTTTAAGGTTGAGGAAATGAGGGACTTAGGGTGGGACTAATATATATCTCAAGTAAATGAAAATTTTATTCGGGTATTCGGGTAGGGTAATCGAGTATAGATTCATACCCATACCCATACCCAAACCCAGTTGGGTTTTTTAGATAAAATCCATACCCAAACCTGATCGAGTTCAGGTTGGGTTTTACCCATTCTTTTTGGGTCAGGCTGGGTCGAGTTCAGGTCGGGTTTATCGAAACTTACATCCCTACTCACCTACCAACCCCTCCTCCTCCCCCCAACCCACCAACTTGTCGCAACCCGCTCCTGGCTCCCTACAGGACCCAAGAACAGCTCACCTCGATGAACCCCACGACCCAGTCGTCCAACGAGAATTAACCAAATGCATGCTCATTCCACAATCACACGAGTAATGTAACTAAGTAGAAAAATAAATAACAGACAGCAAAAGAAATAGAACAGGAGAGCACAAGGATATTTCATAATATAGTGTAAAGGTACGGTTATCGAACATGGCCATCACAACAAAAACTAATAGAATTATAACAGAAAAAGTACGAAATAGTAACTACAGGCTATCGAACTCACAACTAACAAGTGCTCTGCAGTAGAAATAGGAGAAAGACTACGGCTATGTTCGACTGGGCCTAGCACCCTCAGCAGCCTGTGGTGCTGCTTAGATCCTTGACCTAAACATGGTTACAAATTCCGTGGTCAGCTAACACTGAGTAGAGTGGTGGTTAAGCTACTTACATGCAATTAAACAAGCTACTAACTACACATGTATGCGTCGGTTATTATTATTATCCATTTCTATTTATTTACGTGTTTCTGAGTCGAAATTTCTAATCAGGATCCATAACAGTGCTTAATCTTCTTGTTCCCTAAAGGAATGATCTTACTTGCAGTTTTCCCGCGATGCAGGATGTACACGTGACACTCTCCTAGCCAAGAGAGTCCCCCGTGGTGTCCTACACTCGGTCTACCACCCCGAGGTCATGGTCGCGACGTAGCGGTGACTACGGCACGTGTGATAAGCGCACGGGTAGCTACCCTGCACTGGCACGCGGTTAGTCGTTTCCGCTAGCAGGTATGCCTAAACGTACAGCACGGAACACCACAGGACCTTACCCTCTCATAACAAGGGTCTCGCCCCTCAGGGGTCTCGTTTCTTCACAGTCTGCGTACCCTCATCCGACTATCCCGGTTTGCCCAATGGGCCTAACAAAGAGTCGGTGTAGGATGGCTAGTCCTAACCACGGGTCCCATGGGGTGACTAGCTCCCTCCCTACACTAAGTAGCTCACCCCGGTATCAAGGGTCAAAACAGGAGTCGGTGTAGAGTGACTAGTCCTAACCTCGGGTCTCAACCCAAGGGGGTGGCTAGCTCCCCTCTACACTAAAGGGACAGTCGCTCTCCTCGATACAACATACACGAGGGCCAGCTCACTTCCCATTACTAGGTTCGAACAGTCGCCCGTAGGCAACATCTTCCATAACCCGTCAGATTTTCCGTATTACTGTATTCTTGATTTTCTTCTAAATTCTCCGTAGGGTTCGTACATAGACTTTCTCATTGTCACATCTGATTCAATAGATGCATAACAGGAAACTCACGATTTCATAATCACGTCCATCAATTATTCAATGTATAGCATGTGTTTCTGTTCATGTCATGGTTCATTATAGGTAGCTCATGATTTACTACTTTTAGGAAACAACAATTTAATGATTCATTAAATGTGCATTCATTTCTTTTAGCCCTAGGGTTCTTACCACATCCTAGGGTTCAATTGAATATTTCTAAAGTAGCATACAATTATCTCTTTCATCCCTAGAGTTCATTTCACAACCTAGGATTTGAATAATTCTAAAGCAGATAATTTAATTACAAAATCCGGGATTAATAAGAGAACCAATCTACTAGGATAACCGGGAGATGTGGGGGCATAGTCGACGGAGTTTACAACCCCTGCAGGTCCCATGCACATCACGAACGAATGACCTATCACATTGACCCACATGACAAAATGAGCTCAAAATTGTATAGACATTATACCATTACGTAGGGAAACTCGAACGGAAACCAACGATATCTCGTTTGCGGAAAACCGACTCCGTTTGGGCCCTGAACGAGCCCAAAAACACAATCCTGATCAAAATCAGACGTCTAGGAAGAGTCCCAGACGTCTTAAACGAACTCAGGGACTCACCTTGCACAGGGCGCCTCTTTTGGACGTTTGGAACTCCATGTAGACGTCTGAGGGTGCCTTCAGACGTCTGGCGACACTCCCGAATGTTTGAAAATTGCCTCGATCCTCGCACTAGTGCGCTTCCCCAACCTCTGACACATGCACTTGAGGCCAGAACTCGACAAGGAGAAAATAATTGAGAAACAATGTGCCATCAAACATCTGGTATTACCTTTGGACGTCTAGGCAGACATCTGATGATCTGATTCTGCGGAAAAATGACTCCGTAGAACCGTTTGTGAGCTCTCTCTCTCCCCTACGTCCGCTGCAACCAGGTTCTCCTGTCGCTTCCCCCTCCTCTCCCGCACGCACCCTTCCCCTTCATGCTCCTTCCGCTCTTTGCTCTCCCTCTCCTTCTCCTCTCGGCTTGCTGTGTGGCAAGCAAAGGGAGGAGGAGGGGGGGTTCTTATGGAGGTGGGAGGCATGGGGGAAGGGATGGCATGAGGTGTTAAGACCCGTGTTATTAAGCTTTTTAAGACGTCCGTACTTTAGGTTAGACGTCTGGTAAGACATCTAGACTGAGGGTCAGACGTTTTGTAAGACGTCTGAACTCCTTCCCAGACGTCTGAAAATCGAAATTTTCGTGTACGAGATCGCATTTGCGCGCAGATAGTACACGTCCCTCATTTCTTCTTCTCTCTCCTTCCGCCCGACGAAAACCCTAACCCCACACCTTATATAAACCCCCCTCCTCTCCCTCGTTTCACCCCACTTCCCAGCCACCTTCCTCTACCCTCCAACGAGAGCAACCGAGCGAGAGCGACGGAGAGGAGCAGCATGAGAAGGAGAGGAGAGAAGGCTTGCGAGCTCGCGTGGGAGCTCGCTGATGAACTCACAGCCGGTCGGCGCGTGCGTAAGGTGGAGGAGTGCATCGGGGAGATCCTCCCCGACATTGCTGCAGCCGGAACAGCAGGCGAGCGGGCGCAGCGCGGCCACGCATGGCGCGAGAAGGCGGAAGCAGGTTCTGGTTCTGGGATTTTCCTAGAATCAGACGTCTGGAGTGACCGCCAGATGATGGTGTGGATGTCTGGAGGTGGTGCCAGACGTCTGAGGAGGAGGCTTCGCGAAGGTACGTCTCCTTATGGATATGGCCATGCAGGCCGCTCCGCCAAGACACTGTTTCTTGCCTTTTTGAGAAGATTTTGGTTGATTTCGTGTAGGAGTTGCTTCGGGAAGGCACGGGACACGCCCTCCCACGCACTTCAGACGTCTGGACGAGGCACCAGATGACGGGAAGCGTTTCCAGACGTCCGAAGAGGTGGTCGGACGTCTGGAATTGGGTTCAGACGATCTAGCGAAGTTCCTGGACGTCTGAGGAGTAGCGTAGGACTGAGGTATGGCTCTGGACTCTTTTAAGGCATCTGAAATGTGTTCCAGACGTCTGATTTGAGTCAGAATCACTGTTTTGACCCGTTTAAGGTCCGTTTGAGGTCCGATTTCCGCAATTAAGATACCGATGTTTCCCGTATGATTTCCTCTACTTGTTGGAATACTTTCTATACTGTTCTGAGTATTCTCTTGTGATTGACCCTTGTGATAAGACCTTGTTCCATTGCGGGTTCGGAGCTTGCAGAGGCACGTGAGTCTGCCGTTCAAGCTCCCATTACTCTTGGGTTTACTGGTAGAGTGTCTTCCCCTTAATTTAATTACAACCTAATTGCATGTGTGGAATAAATAATTAGAACCTAGGATATGGCATGAATCCTAGGACTACAAATACTGGATTGTCTGTATTGAATGAATGAATTGCAGTCTTGAATGAGTAGATCAAATGATAACAATTGCCTGTAAATGAATAACAGTTGCCTGCGAAATATATAGTATTTGTGTTAGTTAACTGTTGAATGTAACCTTTCTGTCATACCCGTGAAATGACGTAATATGAGCTGCATGTATATAATTTGGAAATGGAAAGGTGAATGTTAGAAACATGAGCTATCTGTAAATAAACTGAATATGAAATAGAGTTACAAATTGCATGTGTATAACCTGAGAATGGAAATAGAAATGATGAAACCTGGTATGGCTTGGCCTTTGAATTATGAGCATGAACCCTACGGGGAATTAGGAGTAGAGCTCCTGGAAATAAATGGAATGAAACTGGGAATGTGAGTGGGGAAGTGAGCTGGCCCTTGAGTACTGAGTACCAAGGAGAGCGACTATCCCCCTGTTTAGTACAGAGCGGAGCTAGCTACCCTTGGGTTGGGACCCGGGGTTAGGATTAGCCACTCTGTGCCGACTTCTTGGCCCTCGCGTACACAGTACCGGGGAGAGCTACCAGTGTAGGGAGAGAGCTAGCCACCCCACAGGGCCCAGGGTTCAGCTAGCCGCCTTACACCGACTTGTTAGGCCCACTGGGCAAACTAGGGTAGTTGGCAAGGGTGCACAGACTGTGGAGGGGCGAGACCCCTGTTTGGTTCTTAGGGGCTGGACCCCTGTTATTGAGAGGGCTATGCCCTATACTGGTTCCGTGCTGTGCTTTGGGCGCACCCGCTAACGAAAACGACTGACCGTGTGCCAGTGTGGGGTAGCTACCCATGCGTTTATAGCACGTGCCGTAGTCACCGTTACGTCTGTCCGTGACCTTGGGGTGGTTGGCTTGGTGTAGGACCACCACAGGGGACTCTCTTAGCCAGGGGAGCATCACGTGCTACTTCTACTCTTCGGAAAAGACTCAATCAAGATCGTTCCCATGAGGAACATTCGATATCAAGAAAGAGACCTGATAATTAAACCAAGTGGTGAAAGAAAGAATAATTAGTTAAAGAAAGAAAGAAATTGGAAAACAACAACTACCTATCCACCTTTACTGCTTTAGTAGTTGGTTGCCACTCTACTCAACGTTCGCTGATGTTTTGTACTCATAACCCTTTTCAGGTCCAGGTGTTGAGCAGCCAGAGCCTACGGCTACAGAGGGTGCTGGGCCCAGTAGAGCTCAGTAACTGTAGCTCTTTTGTACTCGTTTGTAGTAGTGAATAGCTTCTTGTACCTTTATATTCTGTACTCTTTTGTTCAGCATATTATATTCCTGTACCCGTTTACTTTTCTACTGTTGTGGTGGTGTGTACTGTAGTAGTTTTACTTCTTGACTGCTGTACTTTTGTTACTGTTAGTTGCTTAACATGGTGAATGTGGTTTACTTTACTGCTTTTTGATTACTTTCTCGTTGGACGACTGGGTCTTGGGATCAGTCGAGTCGGTCCGGTCTCATGTCCTGTAGGGATTCGGGAACCAGGTGTAACATGAGGCATGGTGGGGATGGAGAGGAGTGGGGAGGAATGGGGGAGACAGTGGAGGGGTAAGGTGCTCGTGAGTGATGGAGTGAGGGGTGAGGTGAGGGGTGTGTGTGCATGGGGTAGGGGGATGGTGTGGGGAAATTGCAGGGGCACCCTCGCAAGTTCTCTTCCCCTCGTGACAATAAAAAACCTAGGGGGGTTAAAATTCCACAAAAATCCCAAAAATTTTCGAAAATGCCAAACGACCCTTGGGAAGGGTCATTTCACAACCTCCCTATGACCCACACCAACCACTCATCCTCCACCAGCCTCCTCCCCTTACCCCTCCTCTCCCCAACCCACCAACCTCCTCCCTAGCCCCTCCTCCTCCATCAACCTCCCCCCTCTTGCAACTCAACCTCTCCTCCTCCAACAACCTCCCACTTAGTTCTAGGGGTATACACAGGTCAAGTTGAGACTCAACCCAAACCCAACTCATGATTTTCAGGTTGGGATTTTTCCAATCCAACCCAACTTGTTACACTACTGAACCCAACCCAACCCATAAAAATCAAGTCAGGTTGGGTCGGGTTGAGCGAGTTGTTGACTTGTCAAATGAATCAAAACTTATGTTTATCTTGTGCATATTTTCTATGTCTTTCATACTTAATAACAAAACATTTTAAATTTACAAATAACTTTTATCTTCTATAAAAGAGAATAAAATAAGTAAAAACAAAAAAAGCTTCAGTTTCAAAAAAAAAAAAAAGTTGATAGTTGTATAATAGTAATTGCCTTTTTCCTCTAGAAAAGTAAACACATATTACAAGATGATTAACCTATCCATTTAATCTTTTTCAAGGATGTAGCCATTCAAAATAAAAAATTAAATGAGAACCTAAATACTTTTTTACTAGTGAAGAAAAAATTTAAGATATATGTCTGGATGTCTTTTAATTCTATTTAAACAAAGAATTAGATGAGAATCTAAATAATTATGTCTAATTCAAGCATCGAAGTTTGAATGCCTACGTTGAAGTTTCAAATAATTTAGGCTAAATTAAGGAAAGGCAGAGGGGGAGGAGGATGGTCGAGAGAGGGGGTGGTGGCTATTGGTTATAGTAAAGGAGGATAGCTGGTGAGGGGGTGGTAAGCTATACATGTGGCGATGGTGGTGGTAGCGGCTCTGGTGATAGGCTGGGTCAAGGGGAAGGTAGAGAGGATGGTGGATGGCCGGTGAGGGGTGATGGGTTGTGTGGTGGTGGTTGTGGTGGACCGATGGTAGTAGGTCAGCAACTCTAGTGGTAGACTCAGGTTGGGTGGAGGGGAAGGTAGAGACGACGATGGAAGGCCAGTGAGGGGGTGGTGGCCTGTGTGGTGATGGTGGTGGCTCTGGTGAAGGGAGGTGGTGATTGTCACTAATGTCGAGGAAGATGCTAACTTTGAGCAGCAAATGACGAGAACAATGTCGACCAGAAGGGAGCTACTAGAGAGGCTGATGGCGACGACGAGAGAGGAAGCTCAGTTTAGGGCTTGCAAGCGGGAGAGGAAAACTGAAAAGAAACGCATGATGGAGAGTGCACAGGGAGAGGGAAAAGTAAAATTGAGGGAGCGATGTGCGTTATTTGCATGGGTTTTTTTTTCTCCTTTCAAGTTTAAACATGGTGGCTTTTTTTCCTTAAAGTTTGGAGTGGGTGGGTTTTTTTCCTTTGAATTTTGAATGAATATTCTCATATATATATATATATATATCAGGATGGATCAAGTTGTGGGTTGGATTGGGTTTATTAGACCTCAAACCCAACCCAACCCATTTCTTATCGGGTTGGGAAAATCTCAACCCAACCCAACCCAATCTAACTCATAACCCAACCCAATCGAGTTAGGTTCAGGTTGAACTCGACCCATGTACACCCACTACAACAATAGGCCCGACTTGCGATGTTTCATAACCATCACTAATGCCTGCTAAACCGTCGCCACTAACCATCATGGTAAATCCCGCCATTGTTTTAATTTAGCGACGGATAAGTTCCGTTATCGTCGTTGTCTCAACATGCGCGGGTGAACAGGAAACTAGGTTTTGGTGACGGTTGAAATTAAATTAGGAACGGTTTTCTATTAGATCGTCGCCGCTTTACTTGGCAGGAACCGAAAATACACGCAAAAAAATTACGTACTTTTAGCGACGGTTTTCGTTAAAACTATCCTCTATACATAATTGTGATGGTTTTATAAATCATGCCCAATTTAAGGTAACTATCGACGAATGGAATTCAATACCTCATGCCAATATTAATGGGGCAAACAGTGACGGTTTTAAAATCGTCGCTAATTATAATTTACAACAGTTTAAATTATAACCGCCGCTAATAATGTTCTAATTTCTTTTTGAAAGCAATTCATTTCTTTAATACTAGAATTATTTACACATAACAAACAAGAGAAGTTCTAAAACACCATAGGTTGTTCAAAATATTCAATCAGAAGAAATTATATAATCGAACTAATTTTTATATGTATAAATGAAGTTCAAATATTACAACAAAAAGGAACAAAATAGAAAAACGTGAACACTATGCTGGGGCACCTACACCACCACCGTCGTTGTCGTCACCATGCCTCATAATGTGAAACGGCAAATGATCAGGTCCAGATCCTCAAAGATAGGACAAGATCTCCTCCCACTACTTGCTGTGCTGCTCAAACAACTCCTCTTGGCACTCCATCCTGTGAGTGGTGCCCTGCAGCTGTGAGGTGACCTCGTCCAACCTTTTCGCCAGCTCCACATCTCGACGCTGTAATGTCTCAAGCTCTATGAGTAGATTGTCGACATGGGTAGACAAGGATGATCCTTTCCTACCATTCCAGGAGGAGATTGTCGCACTCCTTCCACTGCTACAGACGAAGCCTCCATCCTCTGAAGGCATCACGGTCCCAAAGGCCTCCTCTAGTATCACAAGAGTACGCGGAATGGTCCCAGAGTTCTTGTCCACGACCTCGAGAGGATGGATTAAATTCATCATACGATCCTGTAAATATATAAATGTGTATTTAATTTCTACATAATCTAAAATTAATGTAAGTAACTTTTAATTACTTACATGTGTCTCCTGATATGTTGGATGTATCCATGCATGTGGGCTATTGAGTGTTTCTTTACTGTGAGTCTACTCATAGACTCCTACTTAATCTAGCTAAGCACCCTCGTGCGCCTCCGCCTAGAAATGAAGTAAAATTTTCATCTTCTTTTAATGTAACTAAATTTCTTTACCTTAGTGTGAAATACTAATTGAAGAAACTTACATATCTATCTTTTAATGAGCCAATACTCATTCGACCCAAGCAGTGGATCTGGGCAGGATCTCGGAGCCCATTGGCCTTGTTCTTCCTGGTTTGCTCTTGTAAGAAATACAAATTTTATTACTAAAAGATTATGTAATTATTTGTTATAAACGGAAATTATAAATCAAATTCGAAACTATTTATTTATCTCTTTCGCCGAATCTTTGCAATGCTCTTAACACTCCCTCCAAATGGGAGGCGCAATCGTAGGAGGGACGTTTCTCGATGTCTCCTCATATGGACTATTGTTAAAAAACTAAAATAATTTTACAAATTTTTATTAGAAATTGTTGATTATATATAAATAATTAAATAAATTGAGAATCTAAAAGAATATCATACCGTACTCTTCATCTCATCTTTCCATCCACTATGTATCATGCCTGAATGCTGTAGGATAGCCTTGGGCACATTGGGATTATCACCCCAATCAAAAGTGCCTTGTATGTAATATTATATAAATCAATTATATTTTATGTAAATCTTAAAAATGATTTCCAAATTTTTTACCTACAACTCTCACATAATGGAGGACTTCAACTCCTTGTAACCCTCCTCTAATCAAAGCAAAAAAAGTGGCACGGTAGCCTTAACAATCGTGGCTAACTGGCTGGTAAACCTAGGTAGTTTTTCGCTTCCCTTGCTGCAGAGATAGTCACCACAATCCCCGTGCCCTCAAGTAGCCTGTTGAGGTCCGCATTCCGTGTCGAACCTCGCGTGTTCTTCTTAGCTAAGCACATTGAAGAATAGTTTTAATTGATAAAATACCGAAGGAAAAAAAAAACTTATAACTGCTAAATTTTACCACCACTGGTTCCTGCCTGAGTAGCAGGCTCCTAAACACTACTAGCATCAGTATCTGACTACTGGAAGGGTTTCTCTACCTTCTCAACCTCGCGCTCGCCCCCTTATCCGAATGACTCCTTTGGCTTATCAGGCTCCTCTGGCATCTCAACATAATAGGTATGTGGGTCAAGCGGTGGGGAAGTAAAGATCGACCATGGGATAGCATATGTGGAGCTATGTGCTGGAGATGACGAGAAGGAATCTTGATATACTGGGAGAATAACTGGCCTCTAGACACAAGTGGAGGGTTGGCATTGGGAGGGGACTATGACTCCTCCCTAAAATCATGTGTTGGTGGTTGTCTCCCCCTAGCAATGTGCTTCTTCTGTGGCCTCATCTACACATGATAAAAAAAATTAATTAAACATATTACCAAATTTATATGA
Organism: Thalassia testudinum; assembly: GCA_037157565.1. NCBI lineage: Eukaryota > Viridiplantae > Streptophyta > Magnoliopsida > Alismatales > Hydrocharitaceae > Thalassia > Thalassia testudinum. The sequence continues at coordinate 82,860,667 of JAZHRO010000013.1, read as the reverse complement.
TAATGAGAAAAATTGCAACAATAAATTTAAAAAAAAAAAAACTAACAGATTTTAACTTCATTAGAAAGTAGAAGTTATTATACCTTAAACATTGGTATCTATTACACTGAGACCTATTTTGGTTCTTCTGCAAAATCTTGATATGCTTCAGCTAGAAAAGAATGTTCACTATCCTTCTTTTTATCAAAGAAATCATGAGGCACGATTTTTATGAGTGTAATCCACCCATTCATGTTATTATCAGGTGTTGGGAAGTCGTAGATCGCGTTTTTAATAGAAAAAAAGTGTCATACTATAGTCGCGAAGTACGATCCAACAAAGATATTGTTTTGTAATAATAACGAGACTTGAGTCCCGATCGTTCGTCTTTGGGAGGCGTTGTTTTCGCTTTTGAAATCGATCCTTTTTTTACTACTCTACTTCGTTTAAAGATGCACGCCGGTTTCTAATCTCCTAACTAAGACTTCACCGCTCCTGTTATTAACTCGGATCACATGCGCATGCGTCAAATAAATCACGAAAGTGAACGTGTGAGTTTCTGTGCGCACGATTCTAGTGAGGTGGTGACTAGTTATGGAGAAAACATCTATTGTTAAATTTTCAATATCCTCAGCAAACGACATGTTGGTGCGTAATATATAGACAGTTAAAGAGCAGGCACTTAAATCACGCAAATACGATAATTATTAAGCTCGCGGTGATTTCAAACACATAAAGAGACATATATATATATATATATAAATGCAATTTCATTCATTCATTGAAGAGTTGTTGCACAAGGAAATCTAGAGGAAAGCTTATACATAAATGCTTGAAAATTAAACCTAGCTACCAGAAAATGATTGCATACAAGAATCAACGGGGGAGATTTTGCATGCATCATTGGGGGAAAAGTAAGACTACACTACTAAGCAGTAAATAAAAGCAGTAAATATACGAAGAGCTAAGTTATTAATCTAGCAAAAGGAAGGGCATTCGGAGGTGATCTCCGATGGCCTTTGAGTGGCTGAGAGAAGAAGGAGGGGCGGCCAATGGAGCTTAGGCCGGCTTTTGGAGAGAGGTTGGGGAGATGATCCAGCTTCCTGGCATGGAGATGGTGGCCTCCATGGTGGTGCTCAACTCGTGGAGGTGGAGTGGAGATGGAAGTGGCTAGCCTAAGTGGAATGAATGCCAAGGAAGTGAATGGGGGTGTTTGGCCGCCCACGGGGTCCTTTTTATAGACCCAATGGCTTCTCTCTAGAGAGGTGTAGAACTCTCTAGAGAGAGTCCAAGAGTGGCCGACCACATGTGGGTGGATGTGGTCTTTGAGATCCAAGAATTGTGGATCTCAATTTGAATTCTTCTTGGTTGCTAAATTTGGCAACCAAGAGGTGGCGCCATCTCAAGAGGTCTCTAGAGAATTCTAGAGAAGTGTGTGTGCGTGAATGGGTGTGTGTGTGTGTGTGTGGTTGTGCTACATGTGGCTAGGTGGCTTAGGTTAGGTCCTAAGGGGTTTGGGTAGGTGTAGGTCTTGAATTAGGGTTACAAACCCTAATTGCTAAGGGGAAAATGCAATTAAACTTAACCTAAGTTTAATTGAATGAGTGTGAACCTAATTGAGAGTAGAATAACTCAATTAGGTTGGGTTTAGGTCAATTGGACTCTCACCATGTCCAATTAAACTTGTGTGGGTTGAGATCTAAGCTCAATTGGACTCAATGAGTCCAATTGACTTAGGTGAATGTAATTGACTTGATCTAAGTCAATTAGGTTTGGTGAGGACCTAATTAGGTCCTTAGTTAGGTCTAGAGGTGATGTACTAGGGTTAAGACACCTTAATTTAGGTTCCTATGGGGTTGGGATTAGGTCTAGGGAGCTAGAGATTCAAGAACAAGTCTTGAATCTCAAAACAGGGACTGGAGACTAGCATCAGACGTCCAATAATAGGATCAGTCGACTTATACTCAAAAATCAGAAGTCCAGACTTCAGTTCTGGACGTCCAATTTGAGTCAGGAGGATATCAGGGTTCTATTTTGGGTATTCTGCAGAAATTGGACATCTGACAAAATGTCTGGACGTCCAATAACACTGCAGAAGTGGGTTTAAGGTGTGCGGGAGATGGCTAAGGGTCCTGAACATCGAGATAAGGGTTGGAACTAGGGTTTTAGGGCTTCCTAGGGTGTTGTGACCTAATCTAAGGGTGGCTAAGGCTTGGGGAAGTCTCTAGGCTATCCTAGGGCTAGGATGGACCTCAGCTCTTCACATTTTACTGCTTTATTTCTACTTAATAGAATAGAAAACCTTTAACCCCCTTACATTATTGTTCCTATATCTAAACTAAGCCTTCTACTCCATCTCTGCTACAACTCCCGTTATTCCAGATCCAGCTTCAGATCCTTCTCCATATCTGTTTATTGCCTGCAATCGACATAATATACTTAATCAGCACATTATAACATTATTTTATGCATAGCTAAAGTAAAGTAGTAAAGATGCAGATAATGCTTATGTGTGCATGAATTTCCCTTATGCTAAGTTCTAGCTTAATCTTGGTCAATTAAGACCTATGATTGTTGCGCAATCATACCCCCATGCCTAAATCTTGCTAGTCTCTATCAAGTGCAAGACTAAATAATTTACAGCAAGGGTCCCTAAGGGACTGATTATTTTATCAAGTGTATGTATAGAGATTTTTCTCCTTTTTGTTTTCATTCTATGCTCTAGAAATCCAGACAATCGTGAAAGTGTATCTATGTAGCTTTTGCAATAGGTTCGAGTGAAAACTAATACACCTCTAAAGCCTGTACTTGACTCCTAGTAAAAATTCTAGCAGGATAGGCAGATTTCTTCCCTCGGGGTATTCAAGATATTCTATGAATTCCACCCTGGCTTTAGGCTTAGGTAGAGAATCTCTGAGAGAAAAGATTATATATTTGGTGGCTCACTCTCACTTGGTGCTACATAGAGACTAGTGCTACAGAATCCAGATTCCTGGATTACTAAGTAACTCAACTCAGAGAAAGACAAGAAAACTGTGCTCTCTTTGATTCCTTTGTATTCGTTCTCTCTTACTCTTTTTCTTTTCCTTTTCTTTTCTTTCGTAGAGCTCACAACTTCACCAGATTCACGTATATGACCTGTATTTGGTGGTCTCACTAGGCATTAACACTTTAATTGAGTTCTCATAACCATAACACTAAGTCGGAATTCCTCAGCCAGTATTTGGGCGGTTAGAAACACAAGAAAAATAGGTTAGGGCCATATTTGGTGGATCTCAATTTTATTTGGTTGTATTGCCTCGATGAAATAAACACTAAATATTTTTTTTTTAGTTTTTCTTTCTTTTCATCATTCTTTTTCTTTTTCTCTTTTTTTTTATATTTTTTTTTTCAGCATAACACAATTGCATACATCCAAGAACTTTATTGAGGAGGCATTATTAGGGATTGGTGATACTCAAGAGACATTGGGTGGCTTATTTGGTGGAAGTGCCTACTCACGGCACCGGGAGAGACGGATAGGACAGTGTATTTCTGACCTTGACATCAATACTCTCCTTCTGCTGAGGATTCCGTAGAGAATGGTTGTAACCATCCACCTTAGCCCTAGTTTTATGAAAACTTGCTTTCCGCATATTTGCCTTATTCGGTAGCTCTCAAAATTTCGCACAAAAATGTATACGCGGGAACTGAGAGCGAAAACAATATCTAATCTCAAAGTATCATTACCTAATTATCTAGGATTCCAGATTCCTTGCACTAATCTTAGAGCACTAGTACACTCTACTCTCATCTCACACTATTTGGTGGATTTTTTGAAGAAAATCTGCCTGACTCCCAAAACACTGTCCAGGGGTTCAGGAAAAGAAGCACTGCTTCTTCTCGACAAACTGAAGACGTTTATCAACCTTCACCATGAATCCATTGCAAATTCTACGTGTGTGTGAAAAGTTGTACTGGATTCTAGATTACAGGAATCAACTAAAGGATAAAATCCCTAATTCATTCTCTTAATAAAATAATCTTATTCATGAATGCAATATGTATATATGCTATAGACATGTAACTTTGCATAATTTGTACTTCGTGAATTTCCCGTATCGGGTTACAATCAGCTTGACCCTAAATTTAGAATAAAAGGTGAGCGAGTGAGTCGGAAGTGGCTGTTGCGAATGATTTCTAGCTCCAATGCGAGCATTGGAGGTGGAGTCGATTGTTCTTTTATTTAGGGTCCTAAAGTATGTTTTACATGCAGCTCTGAGGTTTTCCTAAGTGTTGGCATAAAAAATTTTCAATTTTGTTGTATCTACCCCCCCATGCCTAACTTCTTGCATGTCCTCATGCATGAAAAAGGAAAATAAATCTGACAGAGGATGAGTGGGTAGAAATCACCTGTAATTGCTCCTGAAATTCTATTCGGCTCTGGTCAACCTGTTAGCATGCAATATACAAAAAGGGACATATACTAAAAGAAAAATATGCTATGTATAAAAATGGTTATATATAAATGATGGTGGAATGTGGAGTGAATGGTATTTATACGTGCTGAGTTTAACGCCTCCAGCTGGGCGAGCATTCAATCACACGTCCTCACTAAGATGAACGGTCTCGTCAGGTGGAGGAGGTTCCTAGGCCAAAAATGGCTTGAGGCGCTGGCCATTTACCGTGAATATATGCCCAGATTTTAGGTCCTTGATCTGAACTGCCCCATTAGGATATGGCTGCATCACAACATATGGGCCAGTCCACTTGGACTTAAGCTTTCGCGCAAACAGTTTCAGTCATGAATCAAACAACCAGACTCGCTGGTTGGGCGTGAATACTTTCCTCCAGATGTGGCAGTCATGAAAGGACTTGGTCTTGTCCTTGTATATTAGTGCATTCTCATAGGCCTCCCACTGGATTTCTTCTAATTCGCTGAGCTGGAGTTTCCGTTCTCGACCTCCTACATCGAGGTCAAGGTTGCATTTTTGCACCGCCCAAAAGGCGCGGTGTTCCAGCTCTACAGGAAGGTGATAGGCCATGCCATATACCATGCGATATGGTGACATTCCGAGTGGAGCCTTGCATGCGGTCCGATATGCCCAAAGTGCATCGATTAATTTGTCGGACCAATCCTTCCTGTCTGGTCTAACCGTCTTCTGGAGAATCAGCTTGATTTGACGGTTAGACACTTCAGCCTGCACATTGGTCTGCGGGTGATACGGAGTGGATATGCGGTGATGTACCCCGTATTTCTTTAATAATGACCTGAAATGGGCGTGGATGAAGTGGGTTCCCCCGTTGCTAATCAGAGCATAGGGTATTTCGAATCTCGCGAAAATATTTTGCCGTATGAAAGAAATGACGATCTTGTGGTTAGCCCATCTCGCTGGGATGGCCTCGACCCACTTCGAGACAATCAACGGCTAGCAATATGTACTCAAAGCCATGCGAGTTCGGAAAAAGGCCCCTAAAATCGATGCCCCAGACGTCGAACACTTCTACGACCATGATGGGTTGGAGTGGCATCATGTCTCTCCTGGTCATAGAATCGACCAACTGACATCGTTTGCAGTGTTGGGCGTAATCGTGTGTATCTCTAAAGACGGTTGGCCAGAAAAACCCCGACTGCAAAATTTTTGCAGCGGTTTTCCGTCCTGAGAAATGGCCACCACACGCACTATTGTGGCAGAAAGATAACACATTGGGGATCTCAAAGTCTGAGATGCATCTGCGAATAATTTGATCCGCTCCAATGTGGAAGAGCAGTGGGTCATCCCAGAGGTAGTATTTGGCCTCTGCAATGAATTTGAGTTTCTAGTCCTTGGATAGGTTCGCAGGAATTTTGCCTGCGGTAAGGTAGTTCGCGAAATCCGCATACCAGGGGAACTCAACAGAATGAATTGCCAAAAGAGATTCATCCGGAAATTGTTCAGGGATAGGCAGGGAATAAGGAATGTGGTCTGGGTCTAATCTGGATAGGTGATCCGCCACAACATTTTGTTTTCTGGCTTTGTCGCGGATCTCGATATCAAATTCTTGCAATAGAAGGATCCAGCAAATGAGTCGTGGTTTGGCATCCTTCTTTGCCAACATATGCCGAAGGGCGAAGTGGTCAGTGAAGATGATGACCTTGGACCCTAACAAATATAATCTGAATTTCTCCAACCCGAATACTACTGCTAGCAATACTTTTTCGGTGACAGTGTAATTGTGCTAAGCCTCATTCAGCGTCTTGCTAGCATAGTATATGACAAAGGGTTGTTTTTCCCGACGCTGGCCTAAAACAGCACCGACAGCAAAATCAGAAGTGTCGCACATCATTTCAAAATCAAGCGACTAGTTGGGTGGTTGGAGAATCGGGGAGTCGGAAACAGCGCTTCGTAAAGTTTCGAAGGCGCTGAGACATGAGGTATCAAATTCAAATGGGACATCGGTAACCAGGAGATTCGTCAAAGGTCGTGCAATTTTTGAGAAATCGCGTATAAATCTCCGATAGAAGCCGATGTGGCCCAAGAATGATCTGATCTGCTTGACCGAGCTAGGTGGCGGTAAGTGGGAGATAATCTCTGATTTAGCTCGGTCGACCTCGAGTCCATTTTTGGAGATCCTGTGCCCTTGTACTATGCCATTCCTCACCATGAAATGGCTTTTCTCCCAGGATAGTACTAGGTTTACCTCAATACACCGTTTCAGGATCTTGGTGAAGTTATCAAGACAAGACACGAAATCATCTCCGAAAATAGAGAAATCATCCATGAATACCTCCACATAATCCCCAATCATGTCAGAGAAGGTAGCCATCATACAACGCTGAAATGTCGCTAGTGAGTTGCAGAGGCCAAAGGGCATCCGCCTGAAGGTGGATGTTCCAAAGAGGCATGTGAATGTGGTCTTGTCCTGATCTTTCAGGCTAATTGCTACCTGATTATACCTGGAGTATCCATCCAGAAAGTAGAAGAAACTGTGTCCGGCTAACCGTTCCAAGATCTGATCAATGAACGGCAAAGGAAAGTGATCCCTTTGGGTAGCCGTGTTCAGTTTCCTGTAATCAATGCAGACCTGCCAAGATGTCACAGTGCGGGTCGGGATGGATTCTCCCTTATTGTTTTTCATGACGGTGAGTGCTGTTTTCTTGGGCACTATCTGAATCGGACTCACCCACTGGCTGTTTGAGATTGGATATACAATGCCTGCATCCAGCCATTTGATGATCTCCTTTTTAACAACCTCTAGCATATTCAAGTTTAGCCGTCTTTGAGGTTGTCTGAAATAGCGGTGGTATGACCGAAGTTAGGTTTTTTTTTTGTTTGTTATAGAAATGTCGTTGTAGTACAGATAGTCATTGCCACTATTACAATTTTACTCGGAAATATTTTTCCCAAGGTCGAACTCAGGGAGCTACTAGAATTCTAGAAGTTCAATGCGTTTATTACAAAAATAAGAGAGAGAGAGAGAGGTGGATTGGTTTCTTGGCTTTTTCTTCTTCTCTTCTTTCTCTCTTGTCTTTTTTCTTCTTCCTTCTCTTCTCGTCTTTCTTCTCTTTGCTTGATCTTCTTCAGTTCTTCTTCTTTATCTTTTTTTCTTTTCTTCCTTCTTTTCTTTACTTTCAGCTGCGGCACCTTCTCTTCTCTTCTTCTTCTTTGTCTGCAGAACTTCTTCCGTCGTCTGATTTCTCAATCAGACGGCTTAAGTGGCATCTGCTACAGTGCTTCCCTTGTGCTTCTTCTTCTTCTTCTTCCTCTTTCTTTCTCCTGCGATTTTCTTCTTCTTTCTCTAACTTTTTTCCTTCTTCTTGCAGTCCTTCTTCTTCCTTGCCCTGAGCGGCCAAGGCTTCGGCCACCTTCTTCCTTCTTCTTCTTCTCTACCTGCACACTCACATAGCTGGTCAGAGCAAAACCTACCCCTACCCTCCCCCGCGTCTCTCTCTTTCTCAGATTTCTCTCATAGGATCGCTCTCCCAGAGCCGGGTATTCGGGTACGGGTGTCTCGCCCGGGATCAGGCCCATCGGCGTGCGGTGGTGGGCGAGGTGTGCATAGTGTCGGGTATCCGGATCCGACCCAGACCCGCGGGGCGTGAGCGCGGGTGAGGGCAAGCGTGTGGGGCGCTCTTGCGTAAGGGACCTGACCCCTGTGTTTGAAGGCAAATAGCCTCGAACACTTTTTCAATTTATGCGCGGGCGCTGAGCCGCGCGCTTCCGAGGTGGGACTAAAGTCCCACCTCCCAGACCGGCGCCCACAGGCGAGGAGCTTACGGCTAATTAGGGTAGCCTGGAGGATTTTCGTCCCAGATGCAGCCCTGGGAGCCTTCGCGGAGACACTCCGCGCAACCTGGGACCAGGACCTAGGCGAGATCGAGGCTGCAGCTGCAGGTGAAGGAGCTCCACCTGCACAACAATGGCGCCGAAGGGGGGGTGACCTGATCATAGAAATATGGCCTCTCGGCCAAGTCAGAAGATGCAGGGAGCTTCGCTGGAGTGCGGCGAAGCTCGTGCGGGTGGTGGCGAGGCGTGAAGCGGTGTACGGTGGCAGCCCTAGGTCGGACTGTGGTCGGGAAAATGGGTCTGTTCGGGGGGTCTTTAGGTGGCGTGTGGCAGGAAATCAAAAGGGGGAAGCTGTGGAGTGGAGTGAGGGGGAGCTTCTGAGGTGATCGGCGAGGAGTGAGGAGGTCTATGGAGGTGGAATGGGCTCGCCGGAGAGGGTGGTCGGAGACGGAGCAGGTGGAGGTGGAAGTTGTGTGTGGGGACGCGAAAATACAAATTGACAGAGGGGAAATTTAGAGGAAGAGGAGAGGAAGCTTTTACCTAAGTTCTGGACGAAGGGGGAAGGGCGGAGCCACCGGCTCGTGCCTGCCGGAGCTGAGGAAGAAGAGGCCCTGGAAGGGGAGAACGGCGACGAGGAGGCAGGAGGAGGGTGTCGGCAGGTGCAGCGCGACACAGACGAAAGGGTTAGGGGAACCCTGCTGCAGGTAAGGCAACAGAGCGACGAGGAGGAGGAGGAGTTGGTCGCCGGAAGATGCAGGCCGTCTATCGAAGCTGGAGAGGAGGAAGTGGGGGGGTATTCTCCGTCAGAGACAGCTTACCCTTTTCTGCTGGCGACGACGGTCTTTATAAAGGCGAAGGCGGAGGGGTGGGCGCAGGGAGGCGACGTGCCTCCCTCACCGGAGGATGGTCGGAGCAGAAACCCATGCCTTCCGCGCGTTCACACGGAAGGTGTGGGCGATGACAGAGGTCATGGAGGTGTCCCTGCGACAGCAGACGTCGCAGGGAACACCCGGTTCAATGGGCAGAGGGCCTCCCTCATCCTACGCGGTGCCATGCTCCACGCAAAGTCACCGGAGCATGGCGATGCTCAAAGTTTTGCAGGGAGGACCTAAGTGCAAAGAACGACGAAGAATCTAGGGGCCAAAAATGCGAGGGTTTCGAAAGTTGAGGGTAAAAAAGTAATAGATGAGGACCAAAATGTAAAGTCAGTCAAGAAGGTCTCTTCTTCGGCTCAAGTTTTTATGCATGACTAAATAGGACCTAAGGATTATAATGGTGAATTTTATTTCTAGATCAGACCTTGTTTGATGGGTCAATTTACGTAAAAACCCAAATTAAATCATTAATCGGGCATGGTTCTCAATGTAGGTCAAAATGGGTTCCCAAGGTCAAATTGAAGGTTCTAAACCCTAGAGATTATTTTTATATGAATTTTAGAGGATTTATTCGATTTTTACTTTCCCTCGAACCTCGTGAATTGAAGTGGGTTTATTTTAGGGTTACAAGATGTCATTTAATTCCCTAGGAGTTGCTGTAGCCCTTGTTGGATCAAATCATCCCACTTTCCTTCTTATTAGGTTAGTTTGACCTATGTTTGGACCCTGAGTTACCCTATTTACTGATTGTGTTGGTGAAATTACATTTTTACCCCTTATGACCTGCTTTCTTCACAGACTCTGAATTCTCTGAGTCAAGCCTTTCTATAAGTTATATAGGAGCTTTTTCTCGCATATCTAGGTTAGATTGTGCTAGTTAGGATTCATGATGAGGTTTTCATCATTGTCTTGAAGGTTTCACCCCCTCATCCGTGTAAATGTGATGAGTGCAATACGAGGGGTGAATACCGCGGAGATCAGCAATACTCCACCCGATAGTAGCCCCATGGTCTTGAAGTGTAGAAATCAATTGATGCTCCTGTTATTGGGTTAAGTGGGCATTGATAATGACTGGATATGTCTCACTTTCGCCCAAGAACACGTACTTGAGTGAGTCAGGTAAGGGCTTCAATTCAATCATGGGTGGGTCAGAATCAGAACTGAGAGCGGGAGGAGCAGAATCGAGGGTGGGAATCTGCTGATCCATGTACATGTGAATTCCCACTGAGTCGCTCCCTGTGAAATAGGTTATGACTGCGTTAACGGGAAACCCGTTAGCTGTAGTCACGTCTTCCTGTAATAACAGGGGTGATTCAGTAATATATGGATCAAGATAGCTGGATTCAGGGGTGCTGTGGTCAGAAGCACACCCCAAACAATCAGATCCTCGGGGAGACATGTGTAATGCAGTGGCTTTGGTCCCGTGTGGATTGAGGTCCGAGAAATCTAATAGTGTAGACAAATGAGACATTGGGTCATTACAAAGGAGCCTAATGTTACCACAGTAAGCCAAATCTTCGTCTTCACCATCCTCCTCTATTCAATCACAGTCGAAGTTCTTTGTTGCCCTGAATATGTCTAATCGAAGTCGTTCATTGCCTAGGGCAATCTCCATACACCCGGATGCACAATCGATGTTCACTCGGGCTGTCGCCAGAAATGGGAGACCCTAAATAATTGGTGCATCTATGGAGATTAGGCGGAACTTCCATATCGAGAATGAAAAAATCTGCAGGAAAGCAGAACCCGCGGACTTTCACGATCACGTTCTCAACCACCCCCTAGGTGTTTTAACTGATATGTCAGCCAGCTGAATCGTAACCGAGGTGGGTTTCAACTCCCCAAATCGAAATCGATCAAATACGGTGGTGGGAGTTAAGTTGATGGACGGACCCAAATCTTGAAGGGCCTGATCAAATGGAGAATCCTGCAAAAAGCAGGATATGAGTGGGGTACCAGGGTCTTTCTTCTTCAGTGGTAAGTCAGCTAGAATCACGGTGCTAGCTTCTTTTGACAGTACCGCCTGTCGTCCAATTCTCGACTGTCACTTCGGGGTACAATAGTCCTTGAAGAACCTAGTGACAGCGGGAATGTGATCGAAAGCCTCGAGGAGGGGGACTTGAATATGTACTTTCTTAAACATCGATTTCATGTCCTCGAAATTCCGCGTGTTCTTTTTCCGTACTGCATTTCGTGTCAGAGCCTCAGGAAAAGGGATGGGAATCTCAGGGTTGAGTGGCCTCTTACCCTTATCTACCACAGGTGGCTCCTAAGATGATGGAGTCGAATCTGCCTGCGGCGAAGGGTGGGAAAAATCAGAACCCGCCTGCCTAGGTGGTGGGTCGAATGTCTTCCTTCCAATCCGCAATGAGACAGCGTGTGCGTCGGCTTGCTGTCCATGAGGTGGTGGGGGAGCAGATGGGGCAGAATATGCAGGATTCTGCAAAGGCGGTTGGCCTTGCGCATAACCGGGTGGTGCAGGAGGTGCTTGTAGTATGGCATGTGCCTGTCCCTGTGGTGCCTGAAACCTAGGTGGGGCGCCTTGGTTCTGCACATATCGAGGATTCGGGATGGGTTGGGAGGGCAAGGCTCCTTGAGTCTTATGCTCCTGCAACAGCTGGTTCTGCGGGTTCTGTATGGTCTGAATCTGATCAACCATCGCCTTTATAATCTGCAAGCTATCTTGTGTAGACTTCCTCATTGATTCTTGTAGCTCCTCTTTGAGCGCCTCCAAAGGGTCAACCCGCTTTGGAGGGTGGTTGGCAGCTTGGTGCAGCGGCTGGTATAACGAGTTGGGTTGCTGCTGCTGAGGCAGGAATGGCTGCTGCCTAGGATACGTGTTTTGCGCATTCCCGTTTTGCCTGGTCTGGTAGTGTGGATCTTGATGTGGTCTTTGTGAATTACCAGACCAGGAGAAGTTCGGATGCTGGCGCCAACCAGGGTTATACGTCTCTGAATACAGGTTATTACGCCCATATCCTTGGATCGCGTTGACGTCCTCGTAGGTCGAAGATGTCTGAGATGTATATCCGTCAAGGGGGTACGCATTATAATCTGCGGGTGGTGCGTAACCCTGGTTGTAGGGTGCCAGATCTAGATTATTCATGGGATCCTGATATGTGGGATCTCGTAAATACGGAGAAGGTGCATCCCGAGTGAGTAGATTAACTCGAGTAGATGGGGCTCGGGGTGCATAGGAGGGTCGTGAGGTAGCAGAGCTCAAGTCAGATTGACCCTGACTAATATGGTCAATCTTCTTCTCGATTAAGTTTATTCTATCCGGCTGCTTGACAATGATATCCATGTCAGCTCGAATAGACTCAGCGTGAGCCTCGTGGACACCAACCCGCTGCTGGCCAGGCCGTTGGAACTGGTTCATAGATGCGGCATTCATCGAGTTCACCGCTAATGATTCGAACAGCTCAAATGCGTTGTTCTCGTCTTTTGCGAGAAAATTCCCGGTGCTAGATGCATCGGCCAAATATCGATGTGTGTCATCCAGCCCATGGTAAAAAATCTGAGCTAAGTGCCATCTGGGTATACCATGATGCAGGCATTTCCGGAGAAGGTCGTGGAATCTGTCCCATGCTTCATGTAATTTCTCCCCAGCTCCCTGGGAGAAAGTCGTGATTGCACGCCGCATTGCGTTTGTTCGACCAATTGGGAAGAACTTTTGCAGGAATTCACGTCGTAATTCCAGCCAGGTTCCAATTGGCTTTCCAATAGTCTTGAACCAGTATGAAGTTTCTCCGTCAGCGAGAACGGGAAAAGCTTCATCAGAACAATCCCGAGATCAATATTCCTGGGTCGAATAGTTTCAGCAAGTCAACTCAGGTCCTCAAGGTGCTGGAAAGGATCCTCGCTTGAGTTCTCGTAGAAATGAGTGCTGATCAACCCAATTACATTGGGCTTGAGCTCAAACATGTCTCCATCTGGGGGAATTCTGACTAGCGGTGAGACGATAGGTGCGGCTGGGTCGTAGAAATCCCGCAGTTGTTCTCCTCGTGGCGGGTGCTGCATCCTATCAAGAGCCGTCAGAATACGATCCATGCTCTGCTGATGCCGCTCCTCAGATTCGACGACTCGGGCTTCCAGACGAGCCATCGGGTCCAGATTCTCAATGTCCTGACCCGGTCTAGGTCCAGGTCCAGGATTTGCCATGGTGGCTCTTGGAGTAGAAGAAATGGGGGGAGAAGATGGTCCGAGCGAGGTGACTCACCTCCTTGGGAGTGGCTACCAAGGTCCAACCAAGTGAGGTTGAAGTGACCTCCTTCCGTGCATACACCGCCCAACCCCTCGGTTGGTGTAGCCACGCAGGACAAGGCTAAGGCCCTGTCAATCAAATGGTCCTTAAAGATCGGTGACTAGATTTTTCGTTGGGGATTTAAATTCCTGAAGATAAGTTCATCGTACAATCGACTGAAAGTGGTTCCCGCCTCTCAAGCTAACCCAGCCAGTCTGGTTACGAGGGGACTAAAGGGAAGGTTCTTCCTTTGGCTTACGCCTCCGGTTCCGTTGACCCCCGAGCCACGGTCGTTTGACACTACCTCGCAGACTTAGTCACCAAGTTTGGCAAGAGAGGTTAAAAACACCCAGTAGTAGACAATGAACTCGGGTTGATTTCGTGTTTTAAAATTAATTTTAACCTATTTTCTTTAGTGGGGTTTGTGGTGAGTGGCCCACAAAGTGACCAAGCTCACCGACTAACTAGACTTGATTAAGTCTAGGTTAGCTCAAAGTGTGGTCTCTAATTGTAACCCTAAAGATTGAACCTAGTTGCATGCACATCTAGGGTTTTTCTCTATTTCAGCAAACCACAAAAGTAATGTTGATTCTCTGATAATAATTGGAATCCAATTAATTTAAAATTTTGCGAGTAGATTTCTTTTTCAATTAGTTTTTCAGAGAATTTTTTTTTTGAATTTTTACTGTTTCAACTGAATTTCAACTGAATTTTTACTATTTCAATTACAGGGGGTCAGATTTGAAACTTTGACCCCTGGTCGATTTTTCGTTTTGAAACAGTATCAATTGATCTTCAAAAATTCGAAAAAAATATGGAAAATAAAGCCAATGAGATCAGCTTTCAAACCACACCATTTTTAGTCGAAACAGATTCGCGTATTGCTCGGAATCGCTTTTTGAAATTTGAAAAATTTTGAATCTGGGTCAGTCTGACCCCCGTGCACTTCACAAATTTTTAAAAATTTGATACTTGGAATTTTTTCAAAGTAATAGTGGCATTTGAAAGATGATATGAAAAATGAAGGTTTAACCCAAATTTCAGAATTTTTCGTTAACGAATTTTTTGGCAATCAAATTTTTAAGTTAGATTTGAAATCTGGCCGAAAATTAGAAGATGGTGGAAAAACTTTTTAAAAAGGTTTGACTTGAAATCTAGGGTTTCCACCAAAAAGGATGTTTTTTTTTCGAAACGTTTGCACATTTTTTTTTTCAAAAAGAATTTTTTCAAAGGATTCATAGAAAATATCTTTTTTTTTTTTCAAACTAACCTAGGCTCGAAAAGAAATCTAATCTAGATTTTTTTTCAAAATTTTTTATTTTGATTTTTTTTCTTTTTCACGAAAATGAGTAAAATCATTTTTTTTTCACACAAGAGATTGCAGAAAGTAGATCTAATCCTAGGGTTCAGAAAATAAACCTAATCTAAGATAGTTGATGTGTACATGATTTTTCTTCGTCGCGCTCGATGTATGCGCAGATCCCGTTTTCGTTCCGTGTTGTCTTGCACATCAAAAACAAAGTAGAGGCAGATTTGTCAATGATAGATAGAAATCAAGAAAAATGACGTTGCCTCCACAGCAACGACGCCATTTGTTGGGGAGTCGTAGATCGCATTTTTGATAGAAAAAAAGTGTCGTAGTATAGTCACGAAGTACGATGCAACAAAGATATTGTTTTGTAAAAATAACGAGACTTGAGTCCTGGTCGTTCGTCTCTGGGAGGCGTTGTTTTCACTTTTGAAATCGATCCTTTTTTTACTACCCTACTTCGTTTAAAGGCGCATGCCGGTTTCTAATCTCTTAACTAAGACTTCACCGCTCCTGTTATTAACTCGGATCACATGCGCATGCGTTAAGTAAATCACGAAAGTGAACGTGTGAGTTTCTGTGCTCACGATTCTAGTGAGGTGGTGACTAGTTATGGAGAAAGCATCTATTGTCAGATTTTCAATATCCTCATAAAACGACATGCTGGTGCGTAATATATAGACAGTTAAAGAGCAGGCACTTAAATCACGCAAATATGATAATTATTAAGCTCGCAGTGATTTCAAACACATAAAGAGACATATATATATAAATGCAATTTCATTCATTCATTGAAGAGTTGTTGCACGAGGAAATCTAGAGGAAAGCTTATACATAAATGCTTGAAAATTAAACCTAGCTACTAGAAAATGATTGCACATAAGAATCAACGGGGGGATTTCCCATGCATCATTGGGGGAGAAGTAAGACTACACTACTAAGCAGTAAATAAAAGCAGTAAATATACGAAGAGCTAAGTTACTAATCTAGCAGAAGGAAGGGCATTCAGAGGTGGTCTCCAATGGCCTTTGAGTGGCTGAGAGAAGGAGGGGCCGCCAATGGAGCTTAGGCCGACCCTTGGAGAGAGGTTGGGGAGCTGATCCAGCTTCCTGGCGTGGAGATGGTGGCCTCCATGGTAGTGCTCAACTCATGGAGGTGGAGTGGAGATGGAAGTGGCTAGCCTAAGTGGAATGAATGCCAAGGAAGTGAATGGGAGTGTTTGGCCGCCCATGGGGTCCTTTTTATAGACCCAATGGCTTCTCTCTAGAGAGGTGTAGAACTCTCTAGAGAGAGTCCAAGAATGGCTGGCCACATGTGGGTGGATGTGGTCTTTGAGATCCAAGAATTGTGGATCTCAATTTGAATTCTTCTTGGTTGCTAAATTTGGCAACCAAGAGGTGGCGCCATCTCAAGAGGTCTCTAGAGAATTCTAGAGAAGTGTGTGTGCGTGAATGGGTGTGTGTGTGTGTGTGTGTGGTCATGCTATATGTGGCTAGGTGGCTTAGGTTAGGTCCTAAGGGGTTTGGGTAGGTGTAGGTCTTGAATTAGGGTTACAAACCCTAATTGCTAAGGGGAAAATGCAATTAAACTTAACCTAAGTTTAATTGAATGAGTGTGAACCTAATTGAGAGTAGAATAACTCAATTAGGTTGGGTTTAGGTCAATTGGACTCTCACCATGTCCAATTAAACTTGTGTGGGTTGAGATCTAAGCTCAATTGGACTCAATGAGTCCAATTGACTTAGGTGAAGGTAATTGACTTGATCTAAGGCAATTAGGTTTGGTGAGGACCTAATTAGGTCCTTAGGTAGGTCTAGAGGTGATGTACTAGGGTTAGGACACCTTAATTTAGGTTCCTATGGGGTTGGGATTAGGTCTAGGGAGCTAGAGATTCAAGACCAAGATTTGAATCTCAAAACAGGGACTGGAGACCAGCATCAGACGTCCAATAATAGGATCAGACGACTTATACTCAAAAATCAGATGTCCAGACTTCAGTTCTGGACGTCCAATTTGAGTTAGGGGGAAATCAGGGTTCTATTTTGGGTATTCTGCAGAAATTGGACGTCTGACAAAATGTCTGGACATCCAATAACACTGCAGAAGTGGGTTTAGGGTGTGCGAGAGATGGCTAAGTGTCCTAGACATCCTATAACTTAGCTGGACATCTAGATAAGGGTTGGAACTAGGGTTTTAGGCCTTCCTAGGGTGTTGTGACCTAATCTAAGGATGGATAAGGCTTGGGGAAGTCTCTAGGCTATCCTAGGGCTAGGATGGACCTAAGCTCTTCACATTTTACTGCTTTATTTCTACTTAATAGAATAGAAAGACTTTAACCCCCTTATATTATTGTTCCTATATCTAAACTAAGCCTTCTACTCCATCTCTGCTACAACTCCCGTTATTCCATATCCAGCTTCAGATCCTGCTCCAGATCTAGCTCCAAATCTGCTTATTGTCTGCAACCGACATAATATACTTAATCAGCACATTATAACATTATTTTATGCATAGCTAAAGTAAAGCAGTAAAGATGCAAATAATACTTATGCGTGCATGAATTTCCCTAACTTATGCTAAGTTCTAGCTTAATCTAGGTCAATTAAGACCTATGATTGCTGCGCAATCATCAGACACATAGAAAACTTGTGATACTAGACAGGCTAGTGTGAATGATTCAGCTGTTTGAAGAATTTGGTGATTCTTATTTAACCTGATAAAACCATGTTTGTTATCTTTTCTTAAACCAATCCCTTCCTTGAAAACATAAAACCAATTACACTTAAATAAAACCATCCTGCGGTCCTATGTGAAACTCATCTCGACAATCTCTATGATTTTGCTGTAGTAACCATCAATATCTGTTCCAATATCACAACTCACAAAAACTCCAGCCTGTTGCGATGCCTTTCCATCATCGATTGACTTTATTCTAAATATGAATCTGTTAATTATGTACCTGGAATGATAATGTTCATAACTCAATGGAGTTTCGCATATTAAATCAAAGTCATTCAACCAACATTGGTCATTGTTTTATTTCATTGGATTTACATACTACTTAAACTATTCAAGGAATTGCAGCTCTTGAATAGAATGAGGTGAAGAATGTTTAAATTCTTTGAAAAATGGACCGACATCGGGAATTTGTTTCAAGATATACAAGTGAGCTAATTGCCAATCCTTTAAATGGATTATTCTGTACTCTATGCGAGGATCGACCTTCCCCTCATATCAAAAATTGATAGAGAATCGTCATTAATTTTGTTGTATCCCTTGCCGAAATTCCTCTCCAGTCGATTAGATATGTTGTCAATATTATCCATGTACATAGCACATAAATTTATGCATTTTTCTAGAAGGCAACCCTCAATAATTGACCCTTATGGTATTGATTTATTTAAGATGTAATCTTTGAGCTTCTTCAGAAATCACTCAATTGGATACATCCATCTATACTGTATAGGACCACCAACTCTTGCTTCATTTACAAGATGTAGCATTAGTTGGACCAGACATCAATTTCATTGTAGCTCTATTCAAAACTTTCATCTGAATAATCTCAATAGAAAAGATAACCTCGTCATGGAACTGATTAATGACGCGATAGGGTCCTCAACTGCCTTCATTTTCATAAAATTGATTACAGTTATTGTCATTTGCAATATCAGGATCAGCCTCTCTCATATTATGCATCGTCTCATTGATTTGATTATCATCATCTTCATCATCATCAAACTCATCCACTTCCACTGTATTCCGTGTGCCATCATGTTCTGGTTCCTCTCCATGTGTAGTCCACTTCATGTAATGCTACCACCAACCATTACAGATCACATGCTCTAGAATTATCTTTTTATCCTGGACAAATCTATTGAAACACTTCCTACACGGACAGAATATTTTTTCAAAATATTCTCCATGTCTATATTATTACCTCTCTTCATGGAAGACCCAATCCAGGAATGAGATCACTCCACTCTTATACTCAGTGTAATCCAAATTCCTCAAACCAATCCAAGACTTGTCCATGATAACCTACAATTTTTAATAAACCACCAGTAAGTTAGGATAAAACATTACATGAAAATATTTGTATTTTGAAGAAGTTTTCACTTGATAACTCATCCTTGAAGATTTGATCGCAACATTACTTATTACATGCAACTAGTGTGTAGAGAAATTTCGGCAACATCTCCCCGTACTTCTCCATTATATCCCCCAAGACTAACCTTAATTATATTCCCAATAACCTATACTAAAGGGTGCTTCGGGAATGGAGCTAAGATTAGTTAGTATACCGAAGAAGAGTGAGAAAATGCAACCAAAATTTCTCTACACACTAGTTACATGTAACAAGTAACCCTAAGTTGTGATCAAATCTTCAAGGACCCTGTTTAGGCTTATGTGACGGCCCGAGTCCCACCAATCGACAAGACCCAAGTCGTCTTGTGCTAAAAACTAGCATGAAAACCCATAAGATCGCAGTCACCCAACATAAAGTCATAAAACATCAATAGCCAACATTCATTTATAAAGCATTAAATGGAAAAACAAAGTGCTAACTGTAAAAGCAAAGTTCTCCTAGAGCAGAAATAAATGAGAGTCTCGTACAACTACCAAGAAAATTGGAAATAAAATTTTACTAGTGTGAAAGAAGATATAACTATGAGCAACCGACTCGATACAGACCGTCTCCTCAGATAGGACCCTGTTCCATGGAGGTCTGACCAACTACAACCGCGGCACCTGACTGCTCAGTAACACCTGAGTTCGGAACCTGAGACAGCGTCAGTGAAAATTGAGTAGAGTAGTAAAAGTAACTCAAGTACAGAGAACAGTATAAAGGCACTATCTTGATAGTTTGTCTATTTACAATTTATTTTATATCCAGTCCTTTTTATGCAATCTGCCCATATTCTTTTTGTTTTCAAATTGTTAATCAATGTCTCAGGCACGAGACGATTTTGTGTAACATACTGTGCTGCAAGACTGATATAAGCCACCCTCGTGGCAGGGAGGGCTGCTTATATCTATCGAGTTGCCACGCTCCGTAACCCTTGGGTCATCGCGGAAAGGGGTGGTGGCTATGTCGTGTAGCATGAGCACGTATGAGCGCTGTATACGCTGAACTACAGACAGCCAATGTCCCACCCACCGGTCGAAAGAACTGCTCCAACCTCAAGCCCTGCAAATCCACTATCCTAGTTGACTGCTAAGCTTAACCGAACATTCGTAGGGAGGCCAGCAACTCCCTAAATCAACTCCTGAACCAAGTCTGAAAAGACTTAAAGCTACGGCTGAAATCCCAACAAGTAGCGGGGTTGAAACCAGTTAACTAATCCTTTTATTCTTTCCGACATATCCATCACATTATACAATCAATTTTCAGATAACTGTATCTCATATTTTGTTAATTTAGAAAATCCTTAGTAATTTTATATTACTAATTCCAAGCTTTGTAATTATTGACATTATCTTTAACTTATCCTTTTACAAGTAGCTTCAATCTTGTGACAATGGCCCCATGTTACTTAGAAGTTACTGGAACTAACAAAACTCGTTTTACAGAAAATGGGGTTCGTTTCATACATGCGATAAGAAGGGTATATTATTCTATATTATTTGCATAAAACCTATTATTTCTCATTTAAGTGCCCATAAATAAGAGAAAATACTGGAGGGGTTCCAAGCTCAACAAAAGGGGAGTACACGCTGACCGAGGTGATATACGGAAAAGATTGTCCATGACGAGTCCACAAGTACTCAAAAAAATTGATTGAATTGAAAGAAGGGTAAACTACTCTACTTAATGCCACCGAAGGGTCACGGTGACTCTGAACCGTGTGCACTAGACCTGGAGTAGTCCCCACGCTCGCCTTGAGATTCATACACGCACTGGAAAGAGAACCTAGTTCAATTGGACCCACGATAGGGTTGGAGACACCTAATTACGTTTCTAATTTTTTAATAGGTAAAACATACTCAAAAGTCAAAATAAATCATACTAACGCGTAGTATGCGTCAATACGATTCCAATGATACCTTATTTGTCGAAATTCGAGGTCAGGAAGGCCTCGAACAAGACAAAACAACGTGAGGGGGTCTAGAGTTAGGTCAGAACGCCTGCCTGTACCTGCCCGATCGCCACGCGTCACGATCCCATGCGCCCCTACTCACGAATGCGCGAGTGCACCCGTGTGAAAACGTGTGCTCTTCCGCACCATGCGTCGCTCGCTAGCATGTCGCCGTTGCCACACATCGCAAGCTCGTTGCACGATGCCACCACCGCAACGACTTTTGCAGTGGGAACTCCAGGTTTTGCAGAATCACAACCGGGTCCCTACGAAATAATTTTTTATTTTTGAAGAAGAAAAACTAAGGTTTTTCTTCTCCCTTTCTCTCTTGAATGGAGAGAGTTAAGGATGAATAACGACCCAAAGGACCCAAGGGGTCCTTAAATAGGTTTTAG
Source organism: Thalassia testudinum (assembly GCA_037157565.1). Taxonomy (NCBI): domain Eukaryota; kingdom Viridiplantae; phylum Streptophyta; class Magnoliopsida; order Alismatales; family Hydrocharitaceae; genus Thalassia; species Thalassia testudinum. Next base: position 82,839,543 of record JAZHRO010000013.1, on the reverse strand, counting down.
GGGTGGTTTAAAATAGGTTTAGTTGGGCGAAATATCCAATTTTCCCCTGGGGTTGGGTTCACCTTACATTTAGGTCCCTAGTGACTTCTTTTGGCCGTAACTTGAGCTATACAACTTAGAATCGTGCGAAATAAGTATTGTTGGAAAGCTTACGACGAGAGGAATCTAGTGATACTACATATGGCACCCTTTTGACAAAGTTTGACTAAGGGTTTACTCGAAATACACATTTTTGGAAATTTAAGGGGTTCTGACACCAGCACCAAACCCTAATCGGGTTTTCGGGGTCTAATTGACCCGAGCCACTTTGAAATGACTCGAAATCAAGATTTTGGGACATTACAACCTGGATCTTCACCACCTTGAGGCCTGTGTCGCCTCAAGGTATCCAGGACCATGCGTAAATGATGTCCATCGCATGCCTGATCCCGAGAGTAAACGAGTACGTCGTCAATGAACCCCACCATGAACTGGTCTAAGTATGGCCTGAAAATGCAGTTCATCATATCCATGAATGTAGTGGGGGCATTGGTCAGCCCAAACGGCATGATCAAGAACTCGTAGTGCTCGTACCGGGTACGGAAAGCTGTCTTGCAGACGTCGGTCTCCTTGATCCTCAATTGGTGGTAACTTGACCTCAGATCTATCTTAGAGAACACTGTGGCATCTCGCAACTGGTCAAAAAGGTCGTCCATACAAGGCAGCGGGTACTTGTTCTTGATGGTGACTCGATTCAATTATCGGTAGTCAACACAAAGTCACAGGGTACCGTCCTTCACAAACAGCACGAGGGCACTCCACGGGGAGGCACTGGGCCTCACAAAGCCTTTCTCCAACAGGTCTTGTAGCTGTGACTTGAGCTCTCGTAGCTCAAATGGTGCCATCCTGTACGGTGTAGTAGAAATAGGGCTGGTCCCTGATGAGAACCTCATCATGAGCCATAACTAGCTCATTTTGACCCAATACAAAGGATAAAAGCTCCTACATATCTCAAGGAAAGGCTTAACTCAGAGAATTCTGAGTTTGAGAAGAAAACCAGTCATAAGGGGTAAAAGTGCAATTTTACCAGTATAATCTGCATACAGGGTAATTCAGGGCCCAAACACAGGTCAGAACAGCCTAATAAGAATAAAAGTGGGACGAGATGATCTAGCAAGGGCTACAAGCACTTTCAAGGAACCAAATGATAATCTGTAACCCTAAAACAACCCACTTCAATTCACAAGGTTCGAGGCAAAGTAAAAATAGAATAAACCCTCTAAAATTCATAGAAAAATAATCTCTAGGGTTTAGAACCTTCAATTTGGCCTTTAGAACCCATTTTGACCTACATTGAGAACCATGCCCAATTAATAACTTAATTTGGGTTTTTGCGCAAATTGACCGGTCAAACAAGGTTTAATATGAAAATAAAATTCACCATCAGATTCCTTAGGTCCTAATTAGTCATGTATAAAAACTTGAGCCTAAGAAGAAACCTCCTTGACCGAATTTACACTTTGGTCCTCATATATTTACTCTTTGGCCCTCAACTTTTGAACCCTCGCATTTAGGCCCCTAACTCTCCTTCGTTCTTTGCAAACAGGTCCCTCCTGCAAAACCCTGCCAGCACCATGCTCCGGCGACCTTGCGCGGAGCATGGCGCCGCGCAGGGTGAGGTGGAGGACCTGGCAAGTGTACCGGGGGTGCCCTGCGTCGTCAGCCGTCGCAGGAGCACCCCCATGGTCACTGTAGCCCCCCATACCGGCCGTGCGAACGCACGGACGGTATGGGTTCGAATTCCGACCATGCTCCGGCGAGGGAGACACGTCGTCTCCCTCCGCCTTCCTCCCTGCTACAACCCTATAAATACCCCCCGCCGCTCCACCGACCAAGGCAGCCTGGATCTGACGGAGAAAACCCCCAGCTTTCGTCTCTTCTTTCTCCGGCAGACGCTCACCAGCTCCGGCGACTTCCTCTCCCTCCTCCTCTTCGCTCTGCCGCACTACCAGCAGCAGAGACCTCCTCCCCTGCTCTTCCCGCGCCACGCCGCACCCAGCTGGCGCCTCTCCAGCCTTCTGCTCGCCGCCGCCCCTCTCCCTGAGCATCATCTTCTCCGGCGACAGTCGATACGACTGTCGCCCTGTTCCTCCCCCTTCGTCCCTGCAGTTAAGTTAGACTTACTCCCCTTCTCCTCCTCTTTCTTTCCCCGCTTTCGATTTAGTCAATTAAGCCCTCTACCGACCCTGTTCACCCTCATCCTCTCCGCCTCCGACCACCTCCGGCGAGCCGCTCCCATCACCTCAGCGACCCACACGGCTCGCCGACCACCGCAGAACTTCCGCCTCCTCACCCTGATCCTCTTCCGCCCCTCCACTTCCCACCAAACCCCCTCTGCAGACCCACCGAACACACCCACTCCCTCGCTCACAGTCTGACCTAGGACGACCTAACAGCCCCCTCTCGCCCCCTGCAGACCCCCTGACCACCTTCGCCGTGCCACGGCGAAGGTCCTCCGCCTGTCTGATTTGGCCGAGAGGCCGTGCCATTGGTTTCAGGTTCCAGGCCTTGGCCGCCATTGGCGGAGAAGCTCGAAGCCTGCTCGAGGTTGCTCCAGGCCGAGATATCCCAGATTGAATAGCCACGGCCAGCGCGGAAGAATCTCACGCACACACCCTGGCCCTCGATTGGAGCTGTACGCCTCAACAGCCGATGCAATTGGGAGCACCGTCCCTGCTGCAGGCGTAAGAGAATTGGGGTGGGACTTTTAGTCCCACCTCGGAATCTCTCAACGGCGCCAAAATGATGGATGACGTCCGGTTTTCGTTGTTAATTCGTTGTAGTAAAGCCGGTTGTCACCAACGTTTCATATAAAATTTTTATTACTCGGAAAACTGAAAGAGTTCCCGAGGTCGAACTCAGGGAGCAAGTTGTATTCTAGAGATATACAAATTCTATTACAAAAATAAAGAGAGAGAGAGAGAGATGAAAAATTGGCTTCTGCTTCTTTTCTTCTTTCTTCCTCTTTGTCTTTGGTTCTTCCTGTTCTTCTTCTTCTTCTTCTTTTTCTTCTGCTTTCTTCAGATTTTCCCTTCGTGCTCTTCTTCTTCTGTTCTTCCTTGTTTCCTTTCTTTCTTTTTTCTTCAGATCGTCTTCTTCTTTTCTTGCTTCTTGCTTCTTTTCATTTCTTCTTCTGCAATCGTGGTGCTTCTGCCTTCGGCTACTAAGTCTCCCTTCCTTCTTCTTCAGCCTGCCTTCTGTGTTGCTCTGGCTGCTGGCTGTCCGTCGTCTGGCCCGGAGCTTCGACGACTTAACTGAGCAGTTGCTACAGTGCAGCTGCTTCTTCTTCCGCAGTCCTTCACCTGTGCCTGCACGCTCAAGAGTTCATCAGAAGGCAAAAACCTACTCTACCCCCCTCCCCCGCGTATCTCTCTCTCTGAAATCACTCATCGGAAGCTCTCCCAGAGCGCTACCGGGTAATCGGGTTCGGATCAGGCCCGGGTCCAGGCCCACCGGCGTGCGTGGTGGGCGAGGAGTGCAGGTCAGTCTAATCGGGTCGGGCCAGGTCCGCGGAGCGTGGTCACGGACGAGGCCGAGTCGGGTCGGGTCGGGTCGGGTGAGAGGGACCTCACCCCGTGGTAACTGAGGCAAACAGCATACGGCAGTTTTTCAATTTATGTGTCCGCGCGCCGTTGAGAGATTCCGAGGTGGGACTAAAAGTCCCACCCCAATTCTCTTACGCCTGCAGCAGGGACGGTGCTCCCAATTGCATCGGCTGTTGAGGCGTACAGCTCCAATCGAGGGCCAGGGTGTGTGCGTGAGATTCTTCCGCGCTGGCCGTGGCTATTCAATCTGGGATATCTCGGCCTGGAGCAACCTCGAGCAGGCTTCGAGCTTCTCCGCCAATGGCGGCCAAGGCCTGGAACCTGAAACCAATGGCACGGCCTCTCGGCCAAATCAGACAGGCGGAGGACCTTCGCCGTGGCACGGCGAAGGTGGTCAGGGGGTCTGCAGGGGGCGAGAGGGGGCTGTTAGGTCGTCCTAGGTCAGACTGTGAGCGAGGGAGTGGGTGTGTTCGGTGGGTCTGCAGAGGGGGTTTGGTGGGAAGTGGAGGGGCGGAAGAGGATCAGGGTGAGGAGGCGGAAGTTCTGCGGTGGTCGGCGAGCCGTGTGGGTCGCTGAGGTGATGGGAGCGGCTCGCCGGAGGTGGTCGGAGGCGGAGAGGATGAGGGTGAACAGGGTCGGTAGAGGGCTTAATTGACTAAATCGAAAGCGGGGAAAGAAAGAGGAGGAGAAGGGGAGTAAGTCTAACTTAACTGCAGGGACGAAGGGGGAGGAACAGGGCGACAGTCGTATCGACTGTCGCCGGAGAAGATGATGCTCAGGGAGAGGGGCGGCGGCGAGCAGAAGGCTGGAGAGGCGCCAGCTGGGTGCGGCGTGGCGCGGGAAGAGCAGGGGAGGAGGTCTCTGCTGCTGGTAGTGCGGCAGAGCGAAGAGGAGGAGGGAGAGGAAGTCGCCGGAGCTGGTGAGCGTCTGCCGGAGAAAGAAGAGACGAAAGCTGGGGGTTTTCTCCGTCAGATCCAGGCTGCCTTGGTCGGTGGAGCGGCGGGGGGTATTTATAGGGTTGTAGCAGGGAGGAAGGCGGAGGGAGACGACGTGTCTCCCTCGCCGGAGCATGGTCGGAATTCGAACCCATACCGTCCGTGCGTTCGCACGGCCGGTATGGGGGGCTACAGTGACCATGGGGGTGCTCCTGCGACGGCTGACGACGCAGGGCACCCCCGGTACACTTGCCAGGTCCTCCACCTCACCCTGCGCGGCGCCATGCTCCGCGCAAGGTCGCCGGAGCATGGTGCTGGCAGGGTTTTGCAGGAGGGACCTGTTTGCAAAGAACGAAGGAGAGTTAGGGGCCTAAATGCGAGGGTTCAAAAGTTGAGGGCCAAAGAGTAAATATATGAGGACCAAAGTGTAAATTCGGTCAAGGAGGTTTCTTCTTAGGCTCAAGTTTTTATACATGACTAATTAGGACCTAAGGAATCTGATGGTGAATTTTATTTTCATATTAAACCTTGTTTGACCGGTCAATTTGCGCAAAAACCCAAATTAAGTTATTAATTGGGCATGGTTCTCAATGTAGGTCAAAATGGGTTCTAAAGGCCAAATTGAAGGTTCTAAACCCTAGAGATTATTTTTCTATGAATTTTAGAGGGTTTATTCTATTTTTACTTTGCCTCGAACCTTGTGAATTGAAGTGGGTTGTTTTAGGGTTACAGATTATCATTTGGTTCCTTGAAAGTGCTTGTAGCCCTTGCTAGATCATCTCGTCCCACTTTTATTCTTATTAGGCTGTTCTGACCTGTGTTTGGGCCCTGAATTACCCTGTATGCAGATTATACTGGTAAAATTGCACTTTTACCCCTTATGACTGGTTTTCTTCTCAAACTCAGAATTCTCTGAGTTAAGCCTTTCCTTGAGATATGTAGGAGCTTTTATCCTTTGTATTGGGTCAAAATGAGCTAGTTATGGCTCATGATGAGGTTCTCATCATACCCCCATGCCTAGCTTTTGCTAGTCCCTTAGCAAAAAAACTTAAGGTTTCAACCCTTGTTCTAGACCATGAAGTTTTCAATAGTTTTAGATAAGTGCCTTCATAGATTAGGTTAGAATGCTGATCATAGGCCTAAAAGGTACTCTAGTACCAATCAAGATCCAAATCTGTCTAGCCTTAGCCTCAGTCTTTTAGCAAAGGTTTTTAAGGCCCACAAGAACTAACCTAAGGTTTATTGGACTTCGTGGTTAAAGCACCCGTGCTTGAAATGATTTTAGCCCTGGCTCAGTTCGCAGTGCGTTTTGTAAGAGAGAGAGATAGAAAGTTTTTTTCTGTTTGGAGAGTTTTCTCTCTCTTTTTCTTTTTAGTTCTAGTCTAGGATTGGCTTTTCAACACGGTCTGTATCAGATTCCTTGCTCCCATCATCAATCCTCAAGGGTTCCTGGCGATCGATGCTTCGAGATAGCACCGCCCATGGCAACCCCCGGAACCCTGGCTATTGAGATTTCGAGATAATCCCATCCATGGTATTCCGTGGCCGAATCCAGACCCTGGCAATTGACATTTCGAGATAATGCCATCCATGGAATCTGAACCAGCAGAGTGCTTACATGCCCCCCGTAGGATATGTAAATATCCTAAGAGACAAGCACCGAGGAGATGATATTTTGTTACGCATCTTCGAGGAGATTTCCCGCCTCTCTGCGCTGGGAACTCGTCCAAATCAACTTGTGTTGATCGGCCATTCCTATTCTAGGTGTTCTTTTCAGATTTTTGCGACGCTTCTGCGTGATTCTGATTTTTATGCTTACTGAACCAGGCTGTGTGTGAGATTAGGGTGCTTAGGTTACTGAGTCCCGTAAACCAAAAATTAGTTAACGAGGCCGAATACTCCCTAAGCCTTAGACCTAATACTTCAGCTTTTCATTTTCCTCAACCTCTTGAGGAGTGTCCAGATCTTAATGAGTACTAAGAGTCTATTCAAGAATGCCTAAGGTTTGCATTCTTACTAATCTCATTGTGCACTTTTCAGTTATTTTCTTGAATGAGGTCTAGAACTTAGGTTAATTCCTTAGTTCCTCACTAATGACTATCAACTTTTCTTATAATTTTGTGCTCCTTTTTCATTTTGTTTCTTTTCTCCTTCACAAAATTTTCCTTCTCCTCTTTTCCTCTTATTCTTTTTTGAAAAATTTTTTTAATTTTTATGGTATTTTTGGTATTTTTGGCATATGTGAATTTTTTTTGCTTGAAACCTTTTCTTACAAGTTTTTGCACTTTCCTACCCCCCCATGCCTAAGATTTGCAATGTCCTCATTGTAACCTAGGGGGTCTCAGTTCAGGGTGAACTTCGAGTGCTGAAAGGTGTCAGAACAAGTTTCAGGTTTTCAAAGAGAATGACGGGCTGCCTCCCGTTAAGCGCTGAGTTTTACGCCATCGGCTGGGCGCAATAAGCTTAAGGGGAAAGGAGGATATGAGATGCCTCAGCCAAATCAGTAGAAGTTACATCAATGAACGGCTTGAGTCTTTGACCATTCACGATGAAAGGTTCAGAATCGTGGCTGAGTGGACTGATTTCGATTGCTCCATTTCCAAAAACCTGTCGGACCAAATATGGTCCGACCCACTTAGATCTCAGTTTTCCTGGGAAGAGTTTGAGTCGGGCATCAAAGAGTAGGACCTTTTGACCAGGATGGAAGATCTTTCTTGAGATGTGTTTGTCGTGGAAGGCTTTAACCCGCTCCTTGTAGATTTGCGAGTTCTCGTACGCGTCTGTGCGTAATTCATCGATCTCGCTGATTTGGAGTTTTCTGTGGGTCCCAGCCTTGGAAAGATCTAGATTACAGTTCCGTACTGCCCAATAGGCTTTATGCTCCAGTTCGACGGGAAGGTGGCATGCCTTTCCGTACACCAATCTAAAGGGAGACATGCCCAATTGGGTCTTGTGGGCGGTCCTATAGGCCCACAATGCTTCCGGAAGTCGGGACGACCAGTCCTTCCTGTCAGGTCGAACAGTGACCTGTAGGATTTTCTTGATCTCCCGATTCGACAGCTCAGCTAGACCATTAGTTTGGGGGTGGTAAGGAGTAGAGATTCGGTGAGACACCCCGTATTTGGTCATCAGTGACCTAAACTGAGCATTTGTGAAATGGGTCCCCCCATCAGAGATTATTGCACGAGGAATCCCGAACCTTGAGAAAATGTGTTGATGAATGAATTTGAGAACGATTTTGTGATCACAGGTTCGGGTCGGTATGGCTTCGATCCATTTGGACACGTAGTCCACAGCCAACAGAATGTATTCGAAACCATCCGAAATAGGAAAGGGGCCCATAAAATCAATCCCCCAAACATCAAAGATTTCGCATACTAGCATCGGTTGCATAGGCATCATGTCGCGATGGCTCATGTTGCCCAAAGTCTGGCAACGACTGCATGCCTTGCAATGACTGTATGCGTCTTTGAACAGTGTGGGCCAGTAAAAGCCGCACTGGAGGACTTTTGATGCGGTTTTATGCCCGGCAAAATGGCCACCGCATGCCTGGTCATGGCAGAAAGAGAGGATATTGTTGACTTCCCCTTCTGGGATACATCTCCGGATGATCTGATCGGCACCTATGCGGAAGAGGTACGGGTCTTCCCAAATGTAATACTTGGCATCGGAGCGTAATTTGTCTTTCTTGGCCTTCGGCCAATCGGACGGGGTCTGATGAGATGCCAAGTAATTTACAATATTAGCAAACCATGGAAGGCTAGTACCAATAGTCAGCAGGTGCTCATCGGGAAAATGCTCAGTGATGGGTCCTGAAGGGTCTATCATTTCAGAAGGAAGACGGGACAAGTGATCAGCTACCACGTTTTGTTTTCCCGCTTTATCGCGAATCTCGAGGTCAAATTCTTGCAACAGCAAGATCCATCGGATCAATCGAGGCTTCGCGTCCTTCTTTGCAAGGAGATGCCTCACAGCCGTGTGATCCGAGTATATGATGACATGGGAACCCAGAAGGTATGATCTGAATTTCTCTAGGGCAAATACTACAGCTAGCAGCTCTTTCTCAGTAACTGTATAGTTACGCTGAGCCTCATCGAGTGTTTTGCTGGCGTAGTAAATGACCACAGGTTTCTTGTCATTTTTCTGCCCCAAAACCGCTCCTACAGCGAAGTCGGATGCATCACACATGATCTCAAAGGGTTGAGACCAATCAGGGGACTGTAGGATCGGGGCTTGGGTGACTCGGTCACGCAGGATTTCAAATGCTTGAGTGCATTCCCTGGAGATTTCGAAGGGAACATCCTTGGAGAGAAGAGTGGTCAGGGGGCGTGCGATTTTTGAAAAATCAGGGATAAATCGTCGATAAAAACCGACATGCCCTAAAAAGGATCGGATGTCCCTGATCGAGCTAGGCATAGGAAGGCGAGAAATCAGATTAACCTTAGCTCGATCCACTTGGATACCTTTCTCCGAAATTGAGTGTCCCAGGACAATTCCCTCAGGCACCATGAAATGGCTCTTTTCCCAGGAAAGAACCAAATTCACGTCGATGCACCGCCTGAGTATCTGGACCAAGTGCTGGAGGCAATCGTCGAATGATGCTCCGAAAACTGAAAAGTCATCCATGAAGACTTCCAGATAATCACCTACCATATCTGAGAATATGGCAAGCATGCATCGCTGAAAAGTAGCGGGTGCATTGCAAAGACCGAAAGGCATCCTTCGGAAAGCGTATGTTCCGAAGGGGCAGGTGAATGTGGTCTTTTCTTGGTCCTCAGGATGGATTGCCACCTGGTTATAACCGGAGTACCCGTCAAGAAAGCAGAAGAACCTATTTCCCGCTAGTTTTTCGAGAATTTGATCAATGAAGGGTAGTGGGAAATGATCCTTCTTCGTGGAGGAATTGAGTCGACGGTAATCTATACAGACTCTCCACGAGTTGGCTAATCGGGTAGGAACGATTTCTCCGGTCTCAGTCGTTATAGTGGTGAGTCCTGCCTTCTTAGGTACGACCTGAATTGGGCTCACCCAACGACTATCGGAGATCGGGTAGATGATCCCGGCATCTAACCACTTGATGATCTCCTTTTTCACGACCTCCTGCAGATTGGGATTTAAGCGTCTCTGCATTTCACGAGAAGGTCGTGTGCCCTCTTCTGAATAGATATGATGAGTACAATAAGAGGGACTTATTCCAGTCAAATCATCGAGGGTCCATCCGATGGCTCTGCGATGTTGCTGGAGGACAACAATCAGACGGGATTCCTGTTCAGGACTAAGGTTGGAATTGATGATCACAGGAAGGGTCTGATTAGAACCCAAAAAGATGTATTTCAAATGAGCAGGAAGGGGTTTCAGTTCAAGGATGGGGTTTTCAGCAGCAGCGGGTGGTTCAGTATAGATGTGAGGTTCAAGGGTGGGAGTTATTGGGTCGTTCACATCTGGATTTGACTCCTCTATTTGCGGGTCAAGATCCTTCTGTGGTTGATGAGGAATACTCAAGTCATTCTGGAGGTGTGGTTCATCAACCAAAGTCTTGATGTCACAAATTTGCTCGATGACGCCGCAATTAATTCCTTGTTGGGCCTTAAATATATCAATTTTCAGTGTTTGATCTCCAAACTTAAGCTCTATTTGGCCCTCCTCACAGCTGATGTTGGCTCTAGCAGTAGCCAAGAAAGGTCTCCCTAGAATGATTGGGGTATCCCTAGGGTTCTCAGGTGCATCCATGTCTAAGACTATAAAGTCCACTGGAAAATAGAAATCCCGCACTCTTACGATAACATCCTCGAGAATCCCTTTTGGTGACTTTATAGATCGATCTGCTAACTGTAATGTCACCTCAGTTGGTTTCAGCTCAGATTCTTCCAGATGGTCAAGTAAGGATGTGGGTATCAGATTTATAGATGCACCTAAGTCTAACAATGCTCTGTCAAATTGGGTACCACCTATCTTACAGGAGATCAGGGGAGTTCCAGGATCTTTTGCCTTGGGTGGGAGTCTACTAAGGATTACAGAGCTGGCTTGCTCTGACAGAACAATTGGGCTCCCTCCCTTGGTTCGCGGCTTACGCTGGGGTGTACATATATTCTTTAGAAATCGTGCGTAAGCTGGTACGTGGTGGATTGCATCCATCAAGGGGATGTTTATGTGGACCTGCTCAAAGAGCTTGACCAGGTCCTCCTCAGGGGCCACGGGTTTGGTGGTCTTCTTTCCCTTGGTCAGGGCCTCGGGAAACGGGATCTTGGTTGGTTCCTCTAGGATAGGTCCTGGTTGTGGGTCTGGAACAGCGGTACCTTGGATAACTATCCTAGGGTCATGATTATCAGGCTGGGAGTGGTTTGGATAACGCGGGTCCTGAGTTGTCTTACCACTACGTGTTGTTACAGAATTTAATCCGGCCTGATTTTGGTTTGGATTTGGTAGGAGGGGTGGCTGCTGCTGAAATCCCGTACGAGAAGTAGAGGCTTCCATCTCGTCTGGAGATGGGGCAGTAGGGGCCTGATAAATCCATTGAGCGTGGCCTAAATTTGGATTCATAACGCGCTTCTGGGTTGGCACGTTATTTGGGTTAGGAAGGGGTTGGGAAGGGAGTGTGCCTGGCTGGCGAGAATTTGCCAACTGGGCCAGCTGAGTTTTGACTTCAGTAAGCTCGTCCTTGTGCTGTTTTTGAATGGCCGCATTCGATTTTTGAATGTCAGCCAGAGTCTGAAGGATTAAGGACATTTGATCTTGATTTGGCCCTGATGGATAAGTAGGGTTGGGCCGAGGCTGAGGCGGCTGGTAGTGATGAGAGGGCTGTGGGCGGGACTGAAAAGGTGGTCTTTGGGTTTGAGAATTTCCCGCCCACTGAAAATTTGGATGGTTTCGCCATCCAGGGTTGTAGGTGTTGGAGAATGGGTCGTTCTGGATGGCGTTGAGGTCCTCGCAGGTCTGAGGAACCTCCTGAGAATCAGGGAAAGGTGGAATGGAGTTCCCTCGGCTGGTGAAGAAAGGATCGGATGATCTTCCAGTCCAAGAATCAGATGGGGACGGATATGGATCCATCCCAGGGGAGGATCGGTGTAGGATGTTTTGCACAGTCTCCTGTGTGGAAGGAGGTTGTGCAAAGGAGTTACGCGCAGAGGTGGCTCGCTGCAAGTGCTGAGTCAGCTCATCCACCTTCTTTTCAATAATTGAGACCTTGTCCAATCGACTGGCCATTAATTCCAGGTCGACTGATGCGGACAGGCCCTGCGTCTCATGTGCTCCCTTAAGATTCGTCGCTGCGCGGGTATTCGTCCTGTCGAATAATCCCATGGAGTCATTGTTGATGGAGTTCTCGCACATGTTTTCGAGAATCTCCCAAACGGTGTCTTCATGTTGACCCATGATGTTTCCTCCGCAGGTTGCATTGACGAAAAGGCGGATGTCCTCACGGAGTCCCTGGTAAAAAGATTGGACTTGTTCCCATTTAGGAACTCCGTGATGGGGGCACTTCCTCATGAGATCCTGAAAACGATCCCATGCCTCATGGAGAGGTTCTCCTGATTGTTGAGTGAAGTGTGTAATCTGATGGCGCAAGGCGTTGGTCCGACCAACGGGAAAGAACTTTTTCAAAAACTCGGATTGAAGTTCTTCCCAAGTGTTGATCGGCCGGGTCTGAGTTTGATACCAATGGGCGGCCTTGTCCATAAGAGAAAAGGAGAACATCTTCATGAGAAGAATATCTCGATTTTGCGCATCTGATCCAAAAGTGTGGGCCAGATGCTTAAGCTGTTTGATGTGTTGGAAGGGATCTTCAGAATTAAGCCCATGGAATTTAGGTATAGCGTGAATCATGTTGGGCTTTAGTTCGGAATCAGGTCCTCCAATCGGGATTCTAACTCGAGGCTCAATTGCCACCGCAGCAGGATTGTAGTGGTCCCGCATCATAGGACGCTGTGGTGGGTGCACGAAGTTTTGGAAGAGGTCATTGAGTCGCTGGAGCTGGTGTTCCAGATTATTTTCTTCCTCAACTGGCTGAGCCATGATGGGGGAAGAAGAAGAACTTGGTTCTGAATCAGAAGAGAGAATAATGTGAGGGTGTTGCTGCACAAACACGGGCGTCGAGGCTTGGCCTTGACGAGAGTGAATTTCTAAAGGAGGTCTTAAGGGTGGTCTTAGAGACCTCCTTCCGTACATGCACAGTTGGGAGAGGTAAGTTTAGAAGGTGATGGACCCAATCAAGACACCCAAAAAAATGTGTTGGGTGACTATAGAGGTGCGGGGCAGATGGACCCCTTGATCAGAAAGATCGTCCACCTGAGAATTACCTGGGCAGCCAGAGAGGGAGAGTCCCGCGAAGACCCCTACACGGTAGAGCGTCCCCACGGGTTACAGGGTTTCCCCCACCCGACCTCTCTTGTCACTGCGGTTCCAGGTAGGCCAGAATGGGGATCTTGACCTCTTAAGTCTACCAATTTTAAGATCAGGGTGTTTAAGGTTTCACTTGAACTTTAGTCTTTTTAGGTGCAAAGAGTGACCTAATTTAAGGTTGGTTAACCCAAGGGGTCAACTTTACCTATTGTTTTCTTTAAGAGCTTTTAGGTCCTGTCTTTTAGGGTTCAAGTGTTTAGAGAGAGCCAATTGTTTAGGATTTTTCTTGTATAGGTATTTTCAGACAAGGGCTTGGGCACACTTTATTTGGTTTTCTCAATTCTTGAGTTAAGTAGTGTGTCTCTAAATCCCTAGTGTTGGATCCTAGGTTGGCTCTACTTGGTCCAGTTAATTCTTTGTTGGGTAATTAGGGCTCAAGCAAGAATGTGTTAGCCCTTAAATACCCTTGATAGTGTGCAGAAATAATGAGTTGAAAACATGCAACTTTTATGGTTACTAAATATGGAAGACAGGTTAGCCCTATATTGCTTGTTCTTTTCTTTTCTTCCTCTTTAGAGTGTAGGGGTTAATAGTGAGAGAAAAGATTTTACCTGTCTTCGGAGTGGTTGTGTGGTTGCTTGTCTTCTTGAGTTCTTGTTGCTGCACAAAAGAGAGGAGATTGTCAGAACTTAAAAGAAACAGGAATGTGTACCTCTAGAATAGCCGTTGCTCCCCGGCAGCGGCGCCAAAATGATGGATGACGTCCGGTTTTCGTTGTTAATTCGTTGTAGTAAAGCCGGTTGTCACCAACGTTTCATATAAAATTTTTATTACTCGGAAAACTGAAAGAGTTCCCGAGGTCGAACTCAGGGAGCAAGTTGTATTCTAGAGATATACAAATTCTATTACAAAAATAAAGAGAGAGAGAGAGAGATGAAAAATTGGCTTCTGCTTCTTTTCTTCTTTCTTCCTCTTTGTCTTTGGTTCTTCCTGTTCTTCTTCTTCTTCTTCTTTTTCTTCTGCTTTCTTCAGATTTTCCCTTCGTGCTCTTCTTCTTCTGTTCTTCCTTGTTTCCTTTCTTTCTTTTTTCTTCAGATCGTCTTCTTCTTTTCTTGCTTCTTGCTTCTTTTCATTTCTTCTTCTGCAATCGTGGTGCTTCTGCCTTCGGCTACTAAGTCTCCCTTCCTTCTTCTTCAGCCTGCCTTCTGTGTTGCTCTGGCTGCTGGCTGTCCGTCGTCTGGCCCGGAGCTTCGACGACTTAACTGAGCAGTTGCTACAGTGCAGCTGCTTCTTCTTCCGCAGTCCTTCACCTGTGCCTGCACGCTCAAGAGTTCATCAGAAGGCAAAAACCTACTCTACCCCCCTCCCCCGCGTATCTCTCTCTCTGAAATCACTCATCGGAAGCTCTCCCAGAGCGCTACCGGGTAATCGGGTTCGGATCAGGCCCGGGTCCAGGCCCACCGGCGTGCGTGGTGGGCGAGGAGTGCAGGTCAGTCTAATCGGGTCGGGCCAGGTCCGCGGAGCGTGGTCACGGACGAGGCCGAGTCGGGTCGGGTCGGGTCGGGTGAGAGGGACCTCACCCCGTGGTAACTGAGGCAAACAGCATACGGCAGTTTTTCAATTTATGTGTCCGCGCGCCGTTGAGAGATTCCGAGGTGGGACTAAAAGTCCCACCCCAATTCTCTTACGCCTGCAGCAGGGACGGTGCTCCCAATTGCATCGGCTGTTGAGGCGTACAGCTCCAATCGAGGGCCAGGGTGTGTGCGTGAGATTCTTCCGCGCTGGCCGTGGCTATTCAATCTGGGATATCTCGGCCTGGAGCAACCTCGAGCAGGCTTCGAGCTTCTCCGCCAATGGCGGCCAAGGCCTGGAACCTGAAACCAATGGCACGGCCTCTCGGCCAAATCAGACAGGCGGAGGACCTTCGCCGTGGCACGGCGAAGGTGGTCAGGGGGTCTGCAGGGGGCGAGAGGGGGCTGTTAGGTCGTCCTAGGTCAGACTGTGAGCGAGGGAGTGGGTGTGTTCGGTGGGTCTGCAGAGGGGGTTTGGTGGGAAGTGGAGGGGCGGAAGAGGATCAGGGTGAGGAGGCGGAAGTTCTGCGGTGGTCGGCGAGCCGTGTGGGTCGCTGAGGTGATGGGAGCGGCTCGCCGGAGGTGGTCGGAGGCGGAGAGGATGAGGGTGAACAGGGTCGGTAGAGGGCTTAATTGACTAAATCGAAAGCGGGGAAAGAAAGAGGAGGAGAAGGGGAGTAAGTCTAACTTAACTGCAGGGACGAAGGGGGAGGAACAGGGCGACAGTCGTATCGACTGTCGCCGGAGAAGATGATGCTCAGGGAGAGGGGCGGCGGCGAGCAGAAGGCTGGAGAGGCGCCAGCTGGGTGCGGCGTGGCGCGGGAAGAGCAGGGGAGGAGGTCTCTGCTGCTGGTAGTGCGGCAGAGCGAAGAGGAGGAGGGAGAGGAAGTCGCCGGAGCTGGTGAGCGTCTGCCGGAGAAAGAAGAGACGAAAGCTGGGGGTTTTCTCCGTCAGATCCAGGCTGCCTTGGTCGGTGGAGCGGCGGGGGGTATTTATAGGGTTGTAGCAGGGAGGAAGGCGGAGGGAGACGACGTGTCTCCCTCGCCGGAGCATGGTCGGAATTCGAACCCATACCGTCCGTGCGTTCGCACGGCCGGTATGGGGGGCTACAGTGACCATGGGGGTGCTCCTGCGACGGCTGACGACGCAGGGCACCCCCGGTACACTTGCCAGGTCCTCCACCTCACCCTGCGCGGCGCCATGCTCCGCGCAAGGTCGCCGGAGCATGGTGCTGGCAGGGTTTTGCAGGAGGGACCTGTTTGCAAAGAACGAAGGAGAGTTAGGGGCCTAAATGCGAGGGTTCAAAAGTTGAGGGCCAAAGAGTAAATATATGAGGACCAAAGTGTAAATTCGGTCAAGGAGGTTTCTTCTTAGGCTCAAGTTTTTATACATGACTAATTAGGACCTAAGGAATCTGATGGTGAATTTTATTTTCATATTAAACCTTGTTTGACCGGTCAATTTGCGCAAAAACCCAAATTAAGTTATTAATTGGGCATGGTTCTCAATGTAGGTCAAAATGGGTTCTAAAGGCCAAATTGAAGGTTCTAAACCCTAGAGATTATTTTTCTATGAATTTTAGAGGGTTTATTCTATTTTTACTTTGCCTCGAACCTTGTGAATTGAAGTGGGTTGTTTTAGGGTTACAGATTATCATTTGGTTCCTTGAAAGTGCTTGTAGCCCTTGCTAGATCATCTCGTCCCACTTTTATTCTTATTAGGCTGTTCTGACCTGTGTTTGGGCCCTGAATTACCCTGTATGCAGATTATACTGGTAAAATTGCACTTTTACCCCTTATGACTGGTTTTCTTCTCAAACTCAGAATTCTCTGAGTTAAGCCTTTCCTTGAGATATGTAGGAGCTTTTATCCTTTGTATTGGGTCAAAATGAGCTAGTTATGGCTCATGATGAGGTTCTCATCAGTCCCCAATACTAGTGAGATCTCGAACTCGATCTCACGCTTTGGAGGTAAACCTGGTAACTCCTCTGAGAAGACATCGGGGTACTCGCAGACCACCGAGATACTCCGAAGGTCAGCCACGGGGCTAGGCTCTACCACCACACAGGCCAAGAAGCCCTCACACCCCTAGCTCAAAAGCCTCGTTGCCCGAAGCGCGGAGATGCATCTGAAACCTCTGTTCACCTGCTGACCATGAAACTCAAAGGGAGGCAATTTTGGTATGGAGAAGACGACCTTCCTCCCGAAATAATCCACCAGGGTGTGATAGGCAGACAACCAGTTCATCCCTAGTATCACACCGAAATCCTCCATCTGGATCACAATCAGGTCAATGGGAAGGCTGTGTCCCTCTATGCTGACCTCGCAGTCCCTGTAGACCTCCTCGGCTACAAACAACTGGCCACCTGGGCCTCTTGAGCATAAATGGGGTCCTCTAACAATACACTGCCCTACCTCAAACTAACAGCAAAACTCGTAGAGCCGAAAGAGTGGGTCGCACCGGAATCAAAACGTACGTACACTAATCTGCCAAAAACGATAACCATACCTGCCACCACAGAACCCGAAGCCCTGGCGTCTCTGTGTGTTAGAGCGTTGATACGCCCCTCAACTCTCGGTGCAGACAAAGTGACTACACTCTGGGTCGAGCGAGCAACAGCTGGATGATACCCTTCTCGCGATTGCGATCCTCCCCTACGCGCTTGGTGACCACGACCGCCAGCTCGACCTCTAGCACTTTGTGCGGGGAGCATCCGTTGTACTTCAGCATTAGATGGGCAGTCCCTCCTGAGGTGGCCCAGCTGACCACACTGGTAACAGAGAGGTACATGACCTCCTCCTGCAGTGGGTCCCTGCTGGTGGTTGGGCGGGGGTTCGGTGCTGGCAGCTGGCCCCAGTCTGGGGCCCCCAAAGGCCGCTGGTGGTCCCACAAAATGAGACGGCTTTTCTATAGGCAATGTGTGCCTCCTCTCCCAACGGCCCTGTGAGTGCCCCAGCTGGTAGGGCCCCCTCTGATCTCCTCTGACTCGCCAAATGCTATGGTGACTACGCCGTGTTGCAGGAGGTTCCCCTTCCACACCCTCGAAGGAGGTAAGGCTCGATGGAGCCGATGGAATTTGAAATTCCTCTCGTACTACCTCTCGGATCAACTGGACGAGGTCTTGGGCCTGGACACTCAGGAGGAGAGGCGAGGCAACACTGGTCCCAAGCCCGATACGTCTACCCCTATGCCTACAACGAGGCATCTCCTACAAGGAGATGAAAGTGAAAGAACAAGGACTATCAATAACACCCGATTACATGAAACACGACTCGAAAGCGGAGATCAAAGTTAAATGTTGTGATGGCTATCTTAATTACATGCATATGAGTGGTCACTTCCAAACCATTTGGTTCATTTCCTGGGACGACCTTGCTCTGATACCATCTTGTTACGACCCGGTTCCCGGATCCCTACAGGACTCGAGATCGGCCCATCTTGACTAATCCCAAGACCTAGTTGTCCAACAAGAAATAACCAAAAACAGGAAATAAACCACAATCACATATGCAATATAACTAAGCAGAAGGAAAAACGAGACGTAAAGGAACAACAGAACTAAAAGTCTCAAAAAGTAATACATGCCATCACAACAACAGCGAAAAAGAAGACAGAAAGTAACAGGAGCAGTAAAATAGATGTCTGGTATTCACTACAACAGTAGAAAACTAAAGAGCTGGAAAGAAACGACTATGGTTGGGCTCGACTGGGCCCAGCATCCTCTGCAACCAGAAACTTAGGCTGCTCAACTCCTGGTCCTGAACAGGGTTACGAAAAGACAGAGTCAGCGAAAGCTCAGTAGAGTGGCATTTACATTATTTATGTGCAAGTAAAGTAAAACAAGCAACCAGGTTTTATTCTTATTTCTATTTAACTCATCTATGTATTTCTTGATCTTGCTTGTTCCTCATTCGAATGATCTTGATTACAGTCTTTTCCGTGGAGTAGAAGGTACACGTGGTGCTCTCCTGGCCGGGAGAGTCCCCCGCGGTAGTCCTACACACAGTCAACCACCTCGAGGTCCTTGTCGCGATGTAGTGGTGACTACGGCACGCATGATAAGCGCATAGGGAGCTATGCGAGGCCAAGCAGTCATTTTCGCTAGCTACCCCGCATTGGCACTCGGCACCACATATGCGAGGCCAAGCAGGAGTCGTTGTAGAGTGGCCAAACCTACCCCGGGTCTCAACCCAAAGGGCGGCAAGCTCCCCTTGACTCTAATTAGCCCACCTCGGTACCACGTACACGAGGCCAAGCAGGAGTCATCGTAGAGTGGCCAAACCCACCCCGGGTCTCAACCCAAAGGGCGACAAGCTCCCCTCTAATCTAAAAGGGATAGTGGCTCTCCTTGGTACCGTGTACATAAGGGCCAGGTCACTTCCCGTCTACAGGAGCTCTTCTACTAACTCCCCGTAGGGTTCATGCTGGTATTCATCTCATTTATCAATATCCAGATCTCATTATTCGATTCCCCATTTTTCAGTATATAACAGGCAGCTCGTGTTTCCATGTCTGACGAAGCAACTCATAAATCAACTAATACACATTGCTAGCAATTTAGTTAAACAAGCATCTCAAGTAAATAGTATAGCTCAAAACAGGCTCATGCATTTCTACCTTGGGGTTCATTCCACATCCTAGAGTTCAATCCAATTATTCTAAGCAACCATATTATCTATTTAAAACTTAACAATTAAATTAAACCACTCTACCGGGTATAACGGGAGGAATGGGGGCCTGCACCGCAGATTGCAACGTCTCTGCGGGCCCCGAACATGCCACTGGCTGTAACCTGTACCAGCGACTAAGTCACATCAGACGAGCTCAAAATAGTAGGTGCTCAACACGAACACGTAGAGAAACTCGAGTGAAAAACAACAGTACTTCATTTGTGGAAATGTAATTCCGTTTGGGCCCTGAATGGGCCAAAAACACGGTTACTATCCAAAATCAGATGTCTGGGACTATTCCCAGACGTCTTAAAAGACGTCAGATCTTCCTCTCACTTCTTCCGATTGCCTCAGATGTCCGTACTCCTCTATAACCGTCTGAGGGATGTCCCAGACGTCGAACCTTCCTTTCAGTTGTTTGGAAGTGTCGTCAAACATCTGGCGAAGTGGTCAGATGTCCAAAAGTGCCTGGAAAGGCGCACTGCGTGCCTTTCCAACACCCTGCAGCTGCCTATGAAGAGGCAGACCCATTTTCAGCCAAAAAGTCCTATGCTACGGTCTGCATGGCGGAAAGTAGAGTAGAAAACACGTACCTACGTGCAATAATATGCTTTCAAACGTCTGGCTTCAGCTCCGAACGTCCTGATGCCTCTCCAGATGTCTGGTCGACCCTCCAGACGTCTGATACTAGAAGACTGCCAGTATCAGGACCTCCTCCGCCACGTTGCTTTCCTCGTAGTGCCGCCCGCAGCAGCCTCAGTAGTTGCAGAGGACCAGGAGGCCACCTCCCCGAGCCCTCCTCCTCGCGTGTGTGCCCACCGCCGCTCACGCGAGCTCCTCTAGGCTTTCGCCGAAGCTCCTCCGTTCTTCCGCATGAGCTCCTCCGAGCTCCGCCGAAGCTCCTCCGGCATTGGTCCTCCCTTCACATTCTTCCTCTCTCTCTCCTTCTTGTTCTCCCTCTCGTTCTCCCTTTTGTTCTCCCTCGCTCACCCTCTCCCCCTCTCGCTCTCCCTCCTAACCCTCTGTAGATTAGGATCTTAGTATATTTCCTCTAGTTGACAAGTAACAAAATGTCCAAGTGATCAATTCCTGAATTCTGACTAGGAATAATGGCTAAGATGAACCTTTCTAGGGACTAGCAAGGAGTAAGAATGGGGTATGATAACACTACATTTTGGGGTAATAATTCTACTAATCGGGGTTTATCTTAAAGATAATATTCACGAATAGCACATCATGAATGGGCATGGGAGCATTGTATGCATCGTATGTTAAAATTGCTTATAAAAAAGTATTAATGTCCATGATGGGAACCTCATCATGTGCCCTAACTAGCATATTTTGACCTAATAAAGTGAACAAAAGCTCCTACATAACCAAGAGAAAGGCTTAATTCAAGGAAACACTAATCTGAGAAGAGAACATGAAATAAGGGGTAAAATTATAATTTTACCATTACAGTGCATCAATGAAATTTCTAAGGGTCTACACATAGGTCAATTGGATTTAATAAGAGAAAACGTGGGATGGTTCAGTCAGATAAGGGTTATTGTGAAATTTAAGAATTAAATGACATTCTATAACCTTAAAACAAATCCACTTCAATTCACAAGGTTTTAGGTAGGATAAAAATCAACTAAACCCTCTAAAATTCATGTAAAAATATCTCCTAGGGTTTAGAACCCTCAATTTGGCCTTTGGAACCTGTTTGGACCTAGATTGGGGTCCATGCCCAATATTTGACCTAATTTGGGTTTTTATGCAAAATATCCAATCAAACATGGTCAAACCTAGAATTCAACTTCACCATTGGATTCCTTAGGTCCAAATTAGGTTTGTAATAAAATTTGGACATAAGAGAAAGTCATCTTGACCTACTTTGCAAATTGGTCCACCTAATTACATTTTGGCCCCTAACTTTTGAAAATCCTTGTGAAGACCCCCTTAGCTTTTTTGTCACTTTCTTCATTTTAGTTCCACTGCAATTGCAGTAGGGACCCATACCGCTGGCGACTTTGCTAGGAGGTTTTCTCCTCATTTCCATGGGGAGCCACTCCAAGATTTGAAAGGGGAGTTCTCTGCGAAGTCCCCTACCGCATGAGTAGCTCCCATACCCTGAATCGCCCCATACCTCTCGTGTGAACGCTCGAGAGGTATGGGTCTCACTCCTGCCACGTCTCCGGTGATGACTTTTGGCCGCCCTCCTCGCAATCCTCCCTCTGTCCGTGCCTATTTAAGGAAGCCCAGATCATTCCGCACCTGGCAAGCCTGTTTTGGTTGAAGATTTCCCCCCAAATTCATCTCCTCCTCCAGCCAATTGCCTGTAGGCTCTGGCGACTCTCCCTCCCTCTTCTCATCGCTCTGCTACCGTACCAGTGGTAAAGCCATCTCCGCCTCACTCCTCTGCGTCGCGTCGTACCCACATGCGCCCCTCCGACCCTCTTCCTCGTCGTTGTTCCTTACCACAGCTCCTTCGTCTCCGATGATGGCAGACATGCACCTCTTTCCCTTCGCCTCCCCCCTTCGCTCCATGTCCCTCAGTTAAGTCCTCTTTCTCCCCTCTTCATTTCCCCTTATCAATTTCTATTTTCGACCCCTCGACTGCCACTATCACTGCCAGCACCATCGTTCCCACCTCCGACTAGATCACCGGCGAGGTGTGCCTACCGCTCCACGCCTCCATCCACCTCGCCAAACCACTCAGAAGCTCTGCCACCATCCACTGATCATTTCCCCCCTCTCCATCGACCACCACACGTCCCACATTCTTCTCCCGAACACACCCACACATTCGCACATAGTGTGCCCTAGCACGCACACACAGGACTATTGAGCCATGCCAACACCCCCAGCACCTTCACCGTGGTCCAGAGACCCTCGTTGAACGTTTTGACGTGGCCGCGAGGCTAATCTTGTGTTTTCAGGTTCGTCGCCCGTTCGCCATTGATGAGGAAGCTTGAAGCAAGCTTGTTGCAGCTCCAGGCCTTGCTGTTCCAGGCTTATACCCCCAGATTGCGTGGAATACCTTCGCGCACATACTCAGGCCTTCAATTGGAGTCAAAGGCCCTCGCAGCAGCTGCAATTGAGAGCTCAACCTCTGCAGGCGCACGCAAAAGGAAGGTGGGACAATTAGTCCCACCTCGGAAGTGAAGGCGCTCCTGCACCTGCATAAGAGGAAAAAGTGCAGTAGCCTTGTCACCTCAGATCCACGGGGTGAGGTCCCACTCACCCGACCCGGTCTCGTCCGCGATCACGCCCTGCCGACCTGGCCTGACTCGACTACCCGTGCACTCCTCGCCCACTACAGCACGCCGGTGGGTCTGGTCCCAGGCATGCATACCTAACTCGAGAACTCGAGAAGGCTTTGGGAGAGCTGTCCTGAGAGCAAAATAGAGAGAGAGACGCGGGGAGGGTAGGGGTTAGGTTTTGCCTCTGTGTGCGCAGGGAAGAAGAAGGAACTGTGGAAGAAGAAGGAGGAGATGCGGCAGAGGGAAGCAGCTGCGGGGAAGAGGAAGAGAAGAGAAGAAGAGGAGCAGCTGAAGGAAGGAGAAGATGCGGCTGAAGAAAAGAAGAGAAGGAAGGAGGAAGCCGCAGAAGAAAGAGAGAAGCAAAAGAAGAAGAAGGCAAAGGAAGGAGTCGAAGAAGAAGAAGACTGTAGAGGCCAAGGAAGGAGAAGCTGAAGATGCAACCAACTCTTAAGGCAAAGAAGAAGAATGGGAGAAGCAAAGGCACAGCAGAAGAAAAGCTGAAGACAGAGGAAACCCAAGTGAAGAAAAAGAAGAAGAAGACCGCAGAGGAGTAAGCATTGTAGCATCCATCAGTTAAGACGTCTGATTCACAGAATCAGATGTCCAAGAAAAGGAAAATCAGAGAAAGAGAGGAAGAAAAGAAGCAGCCAGGTAGAAGAGAAGAAAAAGTAGAAGAAGTCACAGAGAGAGAAGAAGAAAAAGAATTGACTTATTTTTGCATTTTCTATCTAGTTTTCTTTAATATACACTGGGTTGCATTCATATCATCTTTTGAAAATTGTGATTTTGCTTCTAAAATACCAATTTGCTCCTTGAGTTTGACCTTGGAATATTTTTGAATTTCTAGTAAATAAAAATTGATAATTGTTTATATGGCGTTTTCAAATATACTGCAACGAATGTTCTTTTAAAAACACGATCTCGTCGTAGAAGCGATTTTTGCACAAGTTCATGTCAAAACAGGCCTCAAATGAGCAATCAGACCGCACGAATGGATTCAGAATGACGAACGGAGTCCAACTGATTCAAAATCAACCAAATCCGACATTCGGAGCTCCCACAAATGGCCCAAGAAGTTCTGACCGTTGATCTGATGATCAACGGCCACAAAGCTGCCACGTGGCACCATCGCCGCACCCCTCGCCAGCAGCGCAGCACTACCTCACTGTGCTCAGCAACTTTAAGTCGTCCGATCGGCGGATCGAACGGCTGAGAACCTCGCATCACCCTCTACAGACTGCACTCCTGAGTCACGCACACGAAGATCGGACCGTTGGATCTCCATCCAACGGTCAGCTGCAGTTGAGCGGAAGATTCTTCCCACGACCATCCACCTTCATAGCTCAGTGGTCGGCGCCTCGACCCTACATTGCGGGGTGCGGGTTCGAAATGCCCGCCGCATCCCAAATCCACGCGATCTGATGCGCATCCAATTGCGGCTGTTCATATGCGATCGAGCGGCTCAGAGGCAGGCGACGCGGCGCGATCGCGAGCATCCAAGCTAGACGCGCGTGGTGGTCCTCAACGGCCGTACATGGATCACCATAAAGAAGAAAAACGTGCGCGCGACGGACCGGCGGAAGGGAGGCTACACCGACACTTTAGGCATGGGTTTAGTGACATCCCGGACGTCGCTAAAGCTCCTACCCCATTTAGAAAATCCTTTTTCCTATATAAACCCCCTCCAACTACCAAAGAAAGCATTGAATACCCTTTCAAGTGTTCTACTCCACTCCTAGCCACCCTTAGCACTCTTTTGCAATCACCGGAGCCAATGAGTCGTCGACGGAGCCCTCCTCCACCATCGTGGCTGCCTCGCCGTCTTCTTTCTCTCTCTCTATCTTAGCTTTACTTGTGCTTAAGCATTTATCTAGTGTTGTATTTGTAAAACTCAAGTGCATGTTAAATGATAATATTTCTTATCTAGTTATTCGCTCTTTTTTGGTGTTTAAATTGCATGCCGTGAACAAAAGTACTCTAACCTTACTCTCTCTCTCTTACTCGCTTTTCTTCCATGTTTTCTCACATGCAAAACCCACCATTTTCGTGACACTAAGTGGCAGAAAAACCCGATTTTCACGCCTCTCTGTGTTCGACACTCGGACTCACGTCAATTTTTGGTGCCGTCCCGAACTCCATTTCTTTATTTTATCACCTCCATTTTGCATCCATACTCACATCATCTAACGCATTTTCTCCCTCTACTAGATGGTTGCAGGAACTCAGTGCTTGGATGGCGAAGGAGCGCAACTCGTGACGGTGGAGGAGTAAGCACAACAAGGATCGGTTGTGACTAGTTCTCTACCAGTGGTTGTTTGCTTGCCTAAAAAAAATCTAAAAAAAATTTAAAATCAGAAAAAATTGGCATGGTGAATGATTACCTGATCCTCATTCGTAACTCATCACCCAACAAAAAAAAGAATGCACTCTAACATTCTTAAAGGCCTAATATTTTTGGAGTGTTCTTTTTCTTTGAGTGGTGTTTGCAAAGCCACCATGGTTTGACTTGGGCCGCACCACTCACCTCTAAAATCAACTCATCTGGTAGAAATTGCATGAACACTAGGATGAGCACATTAGGGTTTTAGAGCCTCATTACTTTAAAGGAAATCCACTCTCACCGATTGTGTGCAAAACTTGGCGTGCTCACTTAAAACTTGCCTGAAAACATTATGACACATCAACCCTAAAAGACACGAAAGTAAGGACAAACATTAAAAGACACTACATCTTAAATCCTTGCTTGAAAACCATGTCTTATTAGGAGCACACACACTTGAATTGGAGAACTAAGAGGCACCACCCCAATTAACGCCTCATCACATAACCCGAGCACAAGCACTGTCCTAGCCCCACTAAAATGGAGTAGGCGTGCCCTAGGCAAGACTGGTTAAGTCTCTAGAGGCGTGGTTTTGTTTGCTGGGTACTTAGCCTTCATTCCCTTAGTAGAATCTGGTGACTAGGCTACGGGGAAGTGTCAAACGACAGTGGTTGTGGGGTCTACGGAACCGGCGGCACAAGCCAAAGGAAGAACCTTCCCCACAATCCCCTCGTAATCAACCTGGCTAGATTAGCTTTGGGAAGGGCGGTCCCGAGCCTACAGACTTGATCATTCCTTTGGAGATTTACAGGTCCCCTAAGGAATATACTGTAAAGACTAGGCTTGTCTGCTAGGTTGTGCACACACGCTTCTCGCATCTGTCTCTCTTCACATCCCTCCCCAGTTCTTCTCTAGTCTATGCACGGGAGACGATCGCTTCATCCCGAGTTGTTTGTTTTGGGATGGGAAACCAGGAGACTTGATCTTGCTAGAGATATGGCTGAACCTAAAGTAGATGAGGTTGAGGACAGACCTCCACCAAATACGATGGCCATCATCCAGGCCCAGATCAATGCAAACCACTGGCTTCAGTAGCAACAGAACCACACTATCATGCAAGCCATACACCGGTTGTAGAACCCGCAGGGGAAACCACCACCACTTTTGCAAGACCCTCAAGGGCAACCACCACTTGATCCACCACAATTCTAGGGCCAACCTAAGCCCCTCTGCGACTTCTATAATCCTTCTACGATTCTGATTGAACCACACCTTAGGATCCTCGAGGGGGGAGATGATTTTGAGCTGAAACCAAATGTCCTGAGCCTGATTCAGAGCCACTTCCATGGGAGCTCAAATGAGGACCCCTTCCAGCACCTAGAGGATCTTAACCAGATCACTCGGACTGTAAAACCCAGGAACATTAGCTTAGACATTGTTTTGATCAAGATGTTTTCCTTCTCATTGAGAGACAAAGCGTCTCACTGTCTTAGGACTTTAGGAAGACCTATCTCCACCTGGGAAGAACTGTGGCATGCATTTCTAAAGAAATTCTTCCCCATAGGAAAGACCAATGCCCTCAAAAGAGCCATTACCACCTTTACACTCCACGGCAGGGAATAGTTTCATGAGGCGTGGGAGAGATTTAACGAATTATTGAGGAAATGCCCACACCATGAGGTTCCAAGGTGGCAATTGGCCCAGATCTTCTACCACGGTCTGGATAGCAACCTTCGGAACTTCGTCGATGCATCATGTGGGGGAAACTTCTTGAACAAAGATGAGGAAAGCGCATTTGAACTCTTTGAGTCTATGAGCGAAAATTTGCTCAATAATGCCTCCATGACCTAGTTTAGTCGATCTAGTCAACTCCGTGGTGGGATCTATGAGGTACAAGCAAATTCTGGAATGGTTGACATGGATATCATTGCTAAGAAATTGGATCGAGTGGAATTGGTAGATAAGAAAATAAATGAACTGTTGAACCAAACCAGGAACCAGCTACAGACTCTCTCCCTAGCAAAGGGAGCCCACAACGTAGACTTGATCCAGCTACTAAGCTGGAACAACCCCTGACCATGTTCCAGGGAGGGACCTTTGCTCCCTCAACCCCTGATTATTCTCTTCCCTCCCCCTTGACACCTTCTATCTTTGAAGATGTCCAGGCTATCCAAGGTAATTCCAAACCTGACCCCTTCTCCAATACCTACAACGTCGGATGACGTAATCACCAAAACTTTGCTTGGACGAACCAAAAATCGCCTCAATTCCAGAACCAGCCCCAGGCCAAACCATCAGCCAAACCCACCCTCCTATCAGCTAGGTCGACCGGTTAGACCCCCCTATAACCCAAGTAGGGCGGCCCCTCTCCCACAAAACCAAACAGACACCTTGATAAAAATGATGGCTAATCGCTAGAATACGCAGTTTGTTAATTAGGCAATTTAGTGTCGTTGCAACATGTAAATCCGCTTTCGCTTTTAAATTTATAACCTAGATAGTGGGGTATCTAGGGTTGTCCAAGGAGGCAATTTGGTTGCAAAAATCGATCTCTTGCTTAGAAATGGAAATCAACTTTCTTTTTGGTCTTTTTATATACATGATTTTCATAGGTTTTGAAATAATAGCAATATGAATTTTGTTGATAGTGGGAAAACAACAACTACCTATTTCAATAAAGCTAACCCTAAGGTGACAGGTAGAGCCTCTCCCTAAGCTCACACTAGGCATGTGGGGGCCTAGAATAATTAGGGAGAGGGAGTGAAGGAAATGCTAGGCAAAAATTATAAAAAGCTATGCAACAGAAATTGAAAGAAGGCAACTTGAATTAAAAATGAACTTGTTCTACACAAAACATATAGAGGAAAGCTTCTAATCTACTTGAAATGCAAGAAGATAAAAACACAAATCCTCTAAATGAAATGGTGAAGAAGATGATGGCTTCTTTCTCCAAGCCTAGTAGCTCCCGGGCTTGAAAAGAGTCCTCAAACTCCTTCTTCTTGAGATGCTCCTCCAAATGATGTCCACCAAGGTGGTAGCTACCACCTTCAATTCTCCTCCTCAAGGGTGGACGTCCACCCTAGGTCTTTCTCCCTTGCCTGGCCGTCCTCCTTGAATTGGAGTAGCCCTCCTCCTTGGCGTGGCCCAAGTTGAAGAGAGTAGGGAGAAGAAGGCACCAAAAGGGCTGGTGATGTGCCTCCTTCATCTTCTTCTCTACTCCTTCTTGGTTGTAGGTGTAGGTGGGTATAGGTAGAATAATACACTAATGGAGGATGCTTTTTATGTGGTGATATGGTGGGTTTATATAGAGGTGGAGAGGGGGGTAGTTGGTGTGAATAGGTGGAGGGCTAGGATGGAGTTTGGTGGTGGTTATGGGTGGTTAGAATGATCCTAGGGCTAGGGTTAGTTGGCGCCAACTAAAGGGGTGCCATGGGGTGGTTATGGTGGTGAAAGGGAACCTATATTTGGTGCCAAATATGGGGCTTCTAGAAAGTAGGTGAGGTGGATGGTGGAGATGATTTTAAGGAGAGATGTATGGTGGAGATGAAGGGAATTTTGGAGGGAAAGTTGGCCCCAAAAGGGAAGGGTTCTAGAAGGTTATTTTGGAGGGAAAATAGGTGGCTTTTGGTAGTGGTGATGGGGTGAAGGGGTGTGATGGTGGTGGCGCCAACTTGGAGTAGGGTAGCTAGCTTAGGTAAGCTTAGTTGATGGAGCTAGCTAGGGCTGAGTTGAAGGTGGTGGATGGCCAAGGAGCTGGATGCTAGCTAAGCTAAGCTAAGCTAGCTTAGCTAGTTATGGAGTAGAGGAGTAGGTAATGTGTGCTAAGGTTTGAAGAGAGGAGCTAAGGAGGAGAAGTCTTGAGCTTGAACTGGAGCTGGCAGCTACTGAAGAGGGTGGCATGGAGCTACTCTAGCTGGCCTAGCTTGCTAGTTCTTGGCTAGCTGCTAAGCTAAGCTAAAGTGGGCTGGCTTCTACCATAATGAGCTGAGGTGAGCTGGGTCTGGTGCTCCCGGGGAGGATCAAGCTGGTTGAGGTAGCTAAGGCAGCTTAGCTCAACTGAGTTGAGCTAAGCTGAGTCCCTAGGAGTTGTACTTGAGCTTCCTAAGCTGGAATGAAGTCATCTTCAGTAGTCTTGAATCCAGTGGAGTTGGATGTAGTTGGACCCGAGCTGGGGTGAACTCCAGTCAACTTAGTTGAGCTAGCTAAAGCTCCCTGTGTACTAATGGGAGCTGAGATGAGCTAGACTTAGCTAAGTTGAGCTGGATCTGAGCTGACCTGAGCTAGGGTGAGCTAAAATGAGCTCTCTTGAGCTACCATTCAGCTGAGATGAGCTGAATGGAGCTAGGATGAGCTAACCCTAATCCAAGTGAGCTGGATTCCAGCTATGGTCAGCTGGATCAAGCTGAGTTCCAGCTAGTTTGAGCTTCTCCTTCACTTGTTGCCTTCCTGAGTGCTAGGGTTCTAAGGATCTGTTAATCTGTTTATCCCTAACAATCATAAAAACACATTTAAAAGACAATAAAAAATGTAATGCATGCCTAACCAAATTAATGCCTAAATGCAGCCCAAAAACCCGTTTGCGGAGTAAAATCCTAAGAGCTAGGTTTGTTTTAATGCATAAGAATGATGATAAACTGACGTTTATCAATGGCTGAAATGAACCAAAAACACCAGGAGGAACTGGCTTTAGTGAAGGGACAGTTGAGTCTGCTGTTAGGTTGTAAACAACAGGGATCCCTTCCTTCTTAGCCACAACCGAACCAGCGAAATGTGATTAACAGAGGCCCCAATTCGCAAGGGTTCCAAGGCAATCGTGGGCAGGTCCACATGGTCCAGCCAGCCCCACAAACACCCCCTAGGTTCGGTGCTTCTTCTTAAGGATCAACCCATAGTCCCAATGCCTCTGCAAATGCGGTGACCTTGAGAAGTGGCACTAAAACCCAGGATCCCAAATGGCCAACTCCTCCTGAGATTTCACCCCCTGAAATACCCGACTCTGAAGACGAGCAGGAAAGACCCAAGGATCTGGAAACAGACCCTATTCACATCCAGACACCATATCCTGAGGCCTTGGAGAAGATAAAGAAAAAGAAAGTTGTTGTGGAAAATGAGGAGCTTTTGGAAATCTTCAAGCAGGTTCAGATTAATATCCCGCTCCTCGAGGCAGTCAAGCACATCCCAGCTTATGCTAAGTTCTTAAAGGACGCCTATACGTCGAAGTGTAAGCTACGACCACAAGCACCTAGGAAGGTTGTGCTCTCAGAGCAAGCCAGTTCTGTGATCTCTAGCAACCTTCCGCTCAAACGAACTGACCCTGGAGCACCCCTGATATCCTGCAATATCGGGGACAAGACATTTAATAGAGCACTCCTGGACTTAGGTGCTTCAATCAATCTGATCCCGACAACCCTATATCACCAATTTGGATTTGGAGAGTTGACGCCTACACCTGTGACCATCCAGTTGGCTAATAGATCTGTGAAAACCCCGAAGGGGGTTGTCGAGGATGTGATTGTTCGAGTCAAGGACTTCTATTTATCAGTCGACTTCTTGGTGCTCGACATGGAAGTCCCTGAATAGCTACAGAACACACCCATCATCCTAGGCAGACCTTTCTTAGCTACGGCTAAGGCAAATATCGATTGTGACACGGGGTGCATGGAAATTGCCTTTGAAGACTAAAAGGTGAAGTTGGATATCTTAAGGGTGACCAAGTCTTTCGATTGAGACTAGGCTGAGGAACACGATCCTGTGGAGCCTTTAGTCGAGGAATGCCTTACCCTTAGTTTCGTCTCAGACCATCAGAAACAACCCTGTGACGACTGTTCTGACCCGTCACCATTTGTGCACATTGACCTTTGTAGAGCCGATTACCATCAGCCACCACCGTTTGAGGAGATTGATGTTGATCAACTCCTGCCTTTCCCCTTTCTGTCGACTGTTGTCCCACCCACACCCAAGTTAAAGCCGCTACCCGAAAACCTCAAATACGTCTTGCTTGGACCTGACCAGACCTTCCCAGTGATTAGAAATGCCCATCTAACTAAGGATCAGGAACATAGGTTGATCGCGACCCTATCAGAACATCGGGTCGCCATTGGTTGGACTATTTCAGACTTGAGAGGAATTAGCCCCACCTATTGCACTCACAAGATTTACCTGGAAGATGGGGCCGACCCTCTCGTCAGATGCAGAGACGATTAAACCCAAATATGTGGGAGGTCGTTAAGAAGGAGATTATCAAGTGGCTTGACGTTGACATCATTTACCCAATCTTCGACAGCCCCTGGGTGAGCCCCACTCAAGTGGTCCCCAAGAAAGCTGGGCTCACCGTTGTCACCAATGAGCGTGACGAATCCATCCCCACCTTTACCACCACTACATGGCGGGTGTGTATTGATTACAGGAAGCTCAATGAGGCAACCAAGAAAGATCATTTCCCCTTGCCATTCATTGATCAGATTCTCGAGCGATTAGCAGGGCAGAAATATTTTTGCTTCCTGGATGGATATTCAGGATATAACCAAGTCGCAATTGCTCCTAAAGATCAAAAGAAGACCACATTCACTTGCCCATATGGCACGTTCGCATTCCGTCGTATGCCATTCGAGTTATGCAACGCACCCGCTACCTTTCAACATTGCATGCTAGCCATCTTTTCAGAGATGGTAGGTGAATACCTGGAGGTCTTTATGGATGATTTCTTAGTATTTGGGAACTCATTCGACCATTGTTTGAGCAACTTGGAGAAAATCCTGAAGCGATGTATCGAGGTTAACTTGTTGTTAAGTTGGGAAAATATCCATTTCATGGTTCAAGAAGGAATTATCCTCGGTCACATCGTATTGCATAGGGGCATTGAGGTATATCAAGCTAAAGTCAATTTGATTTCCAAACGTCCCCCACCTAGCTCAATCCAGCAAATCCGCTCGTTCCTTGGACATGTTGGCTTCTATAGAAGGTTCATCAAATACTTCTCCAAGCTCTCCAAACCTTTGACTGACCTTCTGGCCAATGATGCCCTATTCAACATGACCTCCAATTGCATCCAGGTGTACCATACTCTTAGGGAATCAGTCTCCACCGCACCTGTGTTACAATCCCTAGACTGGTCCTAGGATTTTGAGGTCATGTGTGATGCATCAGACTTTGCCATTGGCGCAATCTTGGGACAGAGACAAGACAAGAAGCCCGTGGTGATTTACTACGTAAGCAAGACGTTGGACGAGGCCCAACGAAATTATACGGTCACAGAGAAAGAACTGCTTGCTGTAGTTTGTGGACTCGAAAAGTTCCGATCTTACCTTCTAGGATCCCACGTGACCATCTATACAGACCACTCGGCCATCCGGCATTTGTTGGCCAAGAAAGACTCTAAATTCAGGCTCATTAGATGGATCCGGCTCTTACAGGAATTTGACTTGGAAATTCGTGACAAAGTCGAGTCCAAGAATGTTGTGGCCGATCACCTGTCCAGAATCCACCAGGACCACATTGGGCCCTCCTTGCCCTTATCTGACACCTTCCCCGATGAGAAAATCCTGGCTGTGCAAGACAAGAAACTACCTTGGTATGCCGACCTCATTAACTACCTGGTAGTAGGACAGACCCTGCACAGCTGGTCCCGACAGCAACGGGATAAGTTCTTGGCTGAAGCCAAGCACTATTTCTGGGATGATCCCATGCTGTTTTGCCTCTGTGCCGACCAGATCATCAGGAAGTGTATTCCGGAGGATGAAGTTCGAAGTGTGTTATCCTTTTGTCATGACCAAGCTTGTGGTGGCCACTTTTCAGGGAAGAAAACGGTTGCAAAAGTTTTGTAGTTCGGATTTTATTGGCCCTCTTTGTTCAAGGATGCACACAGCTTTGCTAAAACTTGCTCTCGCTGCCAGACTCTGGGGACCATGACCCGGAAAGACATGATGCCCCTTCAGGCCATTCTGATCGTCGAGATCTTCGACGTTTGGGGTATTGATTTTATGGGCCCCTTTCCACCATCCGACTTTGAGTACATCTTAGTCTCTGTAGACTATGTCTCCAAATGGATTGAAACTGTCGCCACCCGTCGTTGCGATCATAAGGCTGTCATGGACTTTGTTAAGTAGAATATCTTTTCTCGGTTTGGAATACCGAAGGCCATGATTATTGATAGTGGA
Source organism: Thalassia testudinum (assembly GCA_037157565.1). Taxonomy (NCBI): domain Eukaryota; kingdom Viridiplantae; phylum Streptophyta; class Magnoliopsida; order Alismatales; family Hydrocharitaceae; genus Thalassia; species Thalassia testudinum. Next base: position 82,806,722 of record JAZHRO010000013.1, on the reverse strand, counting down.
AGTCATTTTATCCACACCCAATTCCGTGCCCTACTTAGAAAATATGGGGTTACTCATCGCATTGCCACCCCATACCATCCGCAGACTAATGGGCAGACTTAGGTCTCAAACAGACAGATTAAGAACATTCTACAAAAGACCGTGAGGCCTGATAGGAAGGATTAGTCCACACGACTGGATGATACCCTGTGGGCATACCGGACCGCTTTCAAGACCCTGATAGGCATGTCGCCTTATCTCCTAGCCTTTGGCAAAGCTTGCCACCTTCCTGTCGAGTTGGAAGATCAGGCTTACTGGGTCATTAAGCAATGCAACATGGATTCTCAGTTAGCCAGTGAGCAAAGGATGCTCCAACTCTTCGAGCTCAAGGAAATTCGTCGGGACACCTTTGAGAATAGTCAGCTTTACAAGGAAAAGATGAAAGCCGTCCACGATCGACTCATCTACAGAAAAACCTTCAAGCCCAACCAATAAGTCTGGCTTTTTGATGCCTGACTCAAACTCTTTCCCGGGAAGCTCATGTCCAAGTGGACAGGACTGTATAGGGTAGTCAAACCCTATTCCAATGGGGCAGTTGAAATCGCAGATTCGAACACTGGGCACACTTTCACTGTAAACGGTCAGAGACTGAAGCACTTCCTTGCCCAAGTTCCCCAAAAGGAAGTTGTCACCCTCATTGAGGGTTGACACGAAGCATCGCCTAGCCAAAGGCGTTAAACTCAGCCCTTCCTGGGAGGCAACCCAGGAGATTCAAATTGATCAGGTATACTGCATTACTTAGGTGATTTCTTTCTGAACCCCCGTTGCATCAGTTTATTTGTCAATGAGGACATTGTCCAACTTAAGCATGGGGGGGTGGTAATCTGCATGTTCTGAGTTCATTTTATCAGTCTTAATAAAATAAAATAAAAATATAAAAAAATGATGAAGTTAGGAAGAAAAAAAAAACTTAGTCATTACGAACTTGTCAACAGTGGGAAATAATACGAAAAGAACCTGAACACTTAATCAGCCCTGGTGTCCATTAAAATATGGATTTAGCTTCGAATCCTCGCAACCTTAATTTATTTTAATCTACCAATAAAATAGGGTGACAAGTATACGACTTATCAACCCGCCCTCTGACTTGGGGGGACTTTTAGTCTAAGCATCTGCATACATTTTTGCACTGACTCACTCCTCGAGGATTCTGACATAAATTGGGTAGCTAATGAACCTTCTAAGGTGGTATGGCTGGCAAGTTGTCGTGAGTAACAGCTCATTGGTCGATTGTCCAGAGCCCAGCCACAGGACCACTTTCCTCTTATTCCCTCTAAGTAAACTTGAGATCAGGGAAGCCACCTACAAAAAGAAAAAAAAAGCCACACTTCACCGCACGAGTATGGTTGGCAAGTGGTCGTGGGTAACAGCCCATTGGTCGGTTGTCCAGAGCCCAGCTCACTAAATGCACAAAAAGATCCAAAACACTTAAGGAAGAAGCGGGGAAGTAGAGTAATCTGGGGAGATATACACTGGAAACACTCTCGCGTTGACCCCAAATAAAATAAAAGTAAGGAGAAAGCTACTGATCGGATAGATACACCTTCAGTCAAACACTTCCTTTTTCGATCACCCAGGGGTGTAGAAACCCAAAGTCTGTCTGAATTACCATTGAGTGAGTCTATCACGATCTTCACACCAAGATGCTTAGCATTTAGAGTCTTTTTCGAGTTTTGGGTGGGTTGGGTAGCTGTAAAAAGTTACCAACACACTCTCAACTCCAAAAATCCAAAAAAATGAGAAAAGATGAAAAAGAAATATATATATGCCTTAAAGCAAGGATTCGAGCGATTCACATTTTGGCAGACACTCGAGCACTGTTTAGTCTTTGTAGATCAGGATCTTAGTATATTTCCTCCTGTTGACAAGTAACAAAATGCCTAAGTGATCAATTCCTAAATTCTGACTAAGAATAATGTCTAAGATGAACCTTGCTAGGGACTAGCGAGGAGTAAGCATGGCGGAATGATAACACTACATTTTAGGGTAATAATTCTACCAATCGGGGTTTATCTTAAAGACAATATGCACGAATAGCACATCATGAATGGGCATGGGAGCATTGCATGCATCGCATGTTAAGATTGCTTATAAACAAGTATTAATGGTCATTTGCACAAGTTCATGTCAAAACAGGCCTCAGATGAGCAATCGGACTGCACGGATGGATTCAGAACGACGAACGGAGTCGAACGGAATCAAAATTGACCAAATCCGACATTCAGACCTCCCACAAATGGCCCAAGAAGTTTTGACCGTTGATCTGATGATCAACGACCACAAAGATGCCACGTGGCGCCATCGCCGCGCCCCTCGCTCGCAGCGCAGCACTACCTCACTGAGCTCAAAAAATTTAAGCCATCCGATCGGCGGATCGGACGGCTGAGAACCTCGCATCACCCTCCGCAGACTACACTCCCGAGTCATGCACACGAAGATCAGACCGTTGGATCTCCATCCAACGGTCGGCAGCAGCCGAGTGGAAGATTCTCCCCACGACCATCCACCTTCGCAGCTCAGCGGTCGGTGCCTCGACCCTGCACTACGGGGCGTGGGTTCGAAACGCCTGTCGCATCCCAAATCCGCACGATCTAATGCATGTCCAATGGCGGCCATTCATCTGCGATTGAGTGGCTCGGAGGTAGGCGACGGGGCGCGATCGTGAGCATCCAAGCTAGACGTGCGTGATGACGTACATGCATAGCGCTCGTGAGGCGTGATCTGAAGTGTGGTCAGCACGCGATCTCGACCGTTCGATCTGCAACCGGACGATCCTCAGCGGCCGCACACGGATCACCATGAAGAAGAAGAACGCGCATGCGATGGACCGACGGAAGGAAGGCTACATCGACACTTTAGGCATGGGTTTAGTGACGTCCCCGACATCGCTAAAGCCCCTACCCCATTTAGAAAATCCTTTTTCCTATATAAACCCCCTCCAACTACCAAAGAACGCATTGAATACCCTTGCAAATGTTCTACCCCACTCCTAGCCACCCTTAGCACTCTTTTGCAATCACTGCAGCCGACGAGCTGTCGAAGGAGCCTTCCTCCACTGCCATGGATGCCTCGCTATCTTCTCTCTCTCTCTATCTTAGCTTTACTTGTGCGTAAGTGACGAGTCGACTTTCCGCTTTGCGTTGTAGTATTTAAGTGGTGGAAAAATCGACTAATCAACGATAAAAAAATAACCACTCACAGAAGAGCGGGTCGTGTCCACAGGGAGGCAATTATGCAATAAACTCTCGATTATTTTATATTCTTTCGGTAAAGTGCGAAATTCCTATTCAAAGCTGACATAAAATGCGATGGAAAGTAGATTCACAATAACTTAAAAAGATAAGGGTATATGTGCAGTTTTCCCTCACTGAAATCTTCAATAATTATATGATGATTTTATGTAATTTTCACTTGACATATACTAGAGAAAATTAGTGCACAGGTTAAGCCCAAAACCAATCTTGAAATAGGTGAATATCGATAACGTGCAATTATCAGAAAATATGAGTGTGCATGCACAATTTTGCCAAAATAAAATAATAATAAATCGAAAATCAAATTCTGGTGGCAATGGCAGTGAATGTAATTTTTAATCTCAGGGAAAATAGAGCATTTGCTCTCTCTCCTCCTCGCGAGAGAGAGAGAGCATCAGCGGGGCTTTCACAAGCAAGGGAGGTTGGCGAGGACGAGGCCGATCTGATGGAGGTTACAACGTCGATGGAGATGGCCGGAGGTGGCCAGCCAGTGGAGGAGTGGCGGCAGTGGACAGGTGCTGGTGCTGCCGCGCGTGCTGCAGATGCGCGGAGACTCGAAGGCTTGGCGTGCGGGCGCTCTGTAGAGCTCGTAGGCGCGTGTGGAGGTGTGGCGCTGCAGAGGGTTGAAGGCGCTGGATGGTGTGCGCCTGCAGGTAAGGGGGCATGTCTGCTGTCTCTGCTGTGGAGGCACTGCGGCGAGGTGTGTGCCTGCAGTAGGGGGCGTGCTTGTGGGGAGGCGCTAGAACAGGGTGGAGCTGGGCGTGCGGAGGAGTAGGGCGCGCACCTACAGAGGTGGGGGGGCACGCTACAAGGAGGCGCTGGAGGGTGGACGCGTCTGCAGGTGAGGCTGGAGGATGAAGGCAGGCATGCCTGCGGGCACAGGTGGCTGTGCGGAGCAGCGTCTGCGGGCGCTGAGGGGCGAGGGTGGTGCTTGCAGGCTGCGGAGAGGTGCTGTGCGGGTGCGTGAGCGGGTGCTGCAGAAAGTTGAAGGCGCTGGCTGCAGGTGCGCGATGGGGAGCATGCAGCTTTGGATGCATGGGGAAGGCTGTGGCAGTGGCATTGGAGAGGTTGGAGCGCGCGTGGTGGCAGTGGAGAAGATGGAGGAAGTTGTGCACAATGCACGCTTGGGGTTGCAGTTCCCCACATGGGGAAAATGCCCATCCACAGTGCACGCTGGAGTTGTTCCCCGCATGGGGGAAGATGGATCCCCTCTCTCTCCTTTGCCCCCGTCCTCTTAACTCCTCTCCCCCGCACCAATTAAGGGATTTTCAAATCCCTTTTCTATTTTTGGCCGGTGGGCGTTGAGGGGAGAGTTACGGCTAGCTGGAGGAAAGGGAAAAGATGCCGCCGGTTGTTGGGGAAATTTGCTCCCCAACCCTTGCTATTTCTAAATATAATTCCTGCACATAAAAACAACAAATTACATATTAAGTTATAGAATGTTATAAACTTAAATTATGATGCATACAAATATTCTACAACTTAATTGCAGTTATTAACACACCTAAATGGTACGATTAAAGTTACTTATGCGTAATATTAGTCCATGAAAATGGACTCATCAAATACCCCCATGCCTAAGATTTGCTAGTCCCTAGCAAAAATGAAAAATCAAAAGATTTCTTATTTTCTTACTTCAAAACTTTAGAAATCCAGACAAATGTAAAGTGCTGATAGCCTAGGTAACAGATCCAAGTGAAAAAGTCAATTCGCATTGGGAGTTCATACTTCACCCTTGGTAAATATTTCTGCCGTAATAGGCAACTACTTCCCTCGGGGATAAAGCAGGCGATAATCTGTAATTTGACCCTGGCGTTTGGCCTAGGTAAGAGATATCGAGTTGAATGGATTTGTATTTGGTGGCACACACTCATCTAGTGCTACAAATAGTCTAGTAATGTAGACTCTAGATCTCTAGACTATTAGACAAGTCAACTCTGAGAGAGGCTACACAATTGTGCTCTCTTGATGTTCTTGGGCACTCCCTCTTTTCTTTCTTTCTGAGATCACGAATCTCGCCAGATTTAGAAATTGTACTCACTATTTGTTGGCCTCACATGGCATCCACACTTCAATTGAAGTCTTAATAACTCTACAACTAAGTTAGAGTCCCTGACAAGTATTCGGGCGATCAAAAATATTAAAAGATAGGTATGGGTCATATTTGGTGGAACACGATAGGTGTTTTGTTGCCTCAGAAATAATGTTACATTATAACTTGGACCCCCTTTTTTTGTAATATAAATATTTCTTCTTTTTCTTCTTTTCTTTTCACCTTTTTTTTATATAATATAAATCAACATAATACGACAGAGACTTTTATTTATGAGGCATTATTCGGGATGATGATGGTCAAGAGGATATTATGTGGCTTATTTGGTGGAAATGCCTATTCTCGGTACCGGGAAGGAATGGATAGGACATGTGTATTTTTGACCTTTTACACTATTACCCTCCTTTAGCCGAGGACTCTATGAAGGACGGTCGTAACCATCCACCATAGTTATAGCTTTATTAAGACTCAATCTCTGTGTATCTACCTTATTTGGAGACTCTCAGGAATTCACTCAAAGTATGCACACAGGAATAGAGAGTGAAAACTACTCCTAACTCTGAAGTATCATTATCTAATTATCCAAAACTTAAGAGTCCTTGCACTAGACTTAGCGCACCAGTAATCTCTCTACTTTCTTCTCATAAATATTAGGTGGATCTACTAGAAGATAGTATGCCTGACTCCCTATGAACTATCCAAGGGTTCAGTGGACAACAAATGCTTATTGGTTTTCCTCAAGGATCTATTAACAAGTCTACGTGTACGTGAAATAAATGCACTGGATTCTAAATTTAAGAAATAATTCAGGAAGAAAAACCCCCAATGACAAAGGTATTTTGCTAGGGCTAACCCCCAAACTTAGGTACTCAAATATATCAACAGTATCAACCAGGTAAAGCCTCTCAATCAAGTATCAGATGGCTAAGCATTTAATCAGACAGCTTAACCAACAGATGCTACAGTGTTAGGGAAGCACTGTTATTCTTCTTCCTCTTCTCTTCTTTCTTTCCTTCTGCTTATGCTCTTCTTTCTCTCTTTGGCTTTTATCAAGGCCTTCTTCCTTCTCCTCTTCTTTCTTCTTCACGCACAGAGGGAGGCAATCCCTCCAGCGACTAAGTGTCATAGAGAGAAAAACTCCCCTTCCCCACGCTCTCTTTCCACTCTCTCTGGGTTTCCTCCTTCTTTCCCACCATCCCAAGGCCAAGATCTGGGTTATCGGGTAAACAGGTGAGCACACCCGGGACCAGGGCTGTCGACCGTGAATGGCAGCCGAGGTGTGCTTAGCTTAGGTGGGTAATCGGGTGAGAGCCAGGCCTGCAGAGTATGTGTCACGGGCGAGGCGCAGGTGAGGGTGTAATGGGACCTCACCCCGTGGCTGGAGGCGATATGCCCCAATCACAAAAAAATATATGCGTGCGCATCGCTTCGTGCACTTCTGAAGTGGGACTAAATGTCCCCCTCCTTCCTTTGCGTGCGCAGCGAGGTCCTTCGTCCAATTACGAATGAATGAGAGGCCGTGTCCTATTGGCAACCTGGGATACAACGTGGGAGTAAGCCATGCTGCCTGGGCGTGGAATTGGCGAAGAACACGGTCGAAGGAGCTTGAATGACGTCGGAGATGGAGGAAGCAATGGTGGAGGACGGCGAAACCTGATAATCACAAATACAACCTCACAACCACATTAGAATAGCTCGTAAGCTTCGCCAGACCACGGCGAGTGTAGTGGCAGTGGTTTCATGGAGTTTGGTGCACGGAGGTGGTCGGTCGGTGACGGAGTAGGTCATGTGAAGGTGGGTTACTCGGTGGGCGTTTTGGGTGGACGGTGGAGTGCGATAGGTTAGGGCTTTAGATGAGGGGAGTACGGCGAAGGTTTTGGATCTGTTGGCGAGGGGTTTGAGTGTGTGAAGCGAGCGGAAACCCTGGCCGGTGATATCGCCAAAGGTGGAGACAATGGTGGTTTGAGATGGTGTCAAGGGTTGTTTTTGTGATTTTCAAATAGCAAACTAAACTAGGGAACTAAATATGCTAAACTAACCTTAATCTAATGGAAGAAAGGGGGGAACGACGCCAGTGTTGGTAGGTTGGCACCGGGGAAGAAAACACTTCGATAGAAGGGGGACAGCGACGACGACGGAGAGAGGGCGACAACAGCTGTTATTGCACGACGTGGAGGAAAGTGAGGAAGAAGAATCTTCCGTTGGTATTGCGGTCAGACGACGAGAGGAGTAAGAGGGAGTCACCGAAGTTCGAGGAGCTATTAGGTCGAAATAGGGGAGAGGAAATTGGGGATTTTCGGCCGAAATCGATTCTGGGATCTTCGATCTGATCTGGGGGTTCTTTTATAGGCCTCTGGAGGGTGTTTTGAGCTTGGGAAGCAAGCTTCCCAAGCTAGGAAAGTTCACCGGAGATAGAAATTGAAATATACTTGAATCTCTCATGCATTCACATGAAATATTGGGAAGGTTTTATGGCTTAGGATCTGGCTCAAAAGGAAGGGAATTCCTTGACGAACTTTCCTTTCAAATCTGAGAGGGATTCGTCAAGGAATCAAGGAGAACATGCCAAAACAAGCTCGCCAGAGTTGTAGGATTAGGATTTCATGGCAGTAGGGACCTATATGAAGAAAATGATGATAAAGATAGGGTCCTTTTTGTAATAAATTCAAAATCTAAGGGCCCATGTGAAATAAAGAAAATCAGACTTAGACTAAAGTGCAAACTAGGTTGAAACAATTTCAGATTGGGCCCAAATTTTAATACAAACCTAATTTGGACCTAAGGAATCCAATAGTAAAGTTAGATTTTGATTTTGACCTAGTTTGACTAAGTAATTTGCACAATTACCTAAATTAGTGTAAATGTCTATCTGAGACTCTATTTTAGGTCAAGACGGGTTCCAATAGTCAAATTGAAGGTGCCATACCCTAGAGAATATTTTTATATAATTTTTATAGGATTTAGGTGAATTTTATCCTGATCAGAACCTCAATAGATTAAGCAGGTCTATTTTTAAGGTTTCATATGTCCTTTAATTCCTATAATGCATAAAAATCATTTTCTGTCTATTCTAACCCACTTTTTAAACTCTTAAGACCATTTTACCTTTGTGCCACCCTTGGGAGAACCCATGGTTATTCTATTTTTGTGATAAAATGGTAAATTTGCATAAATATCCCTGTAATCTTATTTTCTTCTCAAATCAATGTTTTGTTCCCTTAAGACCTTCTGATGGATATGTAGGAGTTTTTATTGACTTAATCAGATCAAACTAAGCTAGTTATGACTGGTGATGGTGTTTCCATCCGCCATTAAAATCTTTTGAAATTACTTAAATATCATTCACTTCACTATATTGCTAGTATGCCATTGAAAATGTCACGTCATTTTCATATTTGCCACTCCATTACTTATAGCCATTAAACTTAACAATTTTGGACTGAAATGTAATAAAAATTTAGCTTTTAGTCCTCACATTTTTTTGTTTTCAACACCCCTCCCTTCCTCTTCCCCACTTCACCTCCATCCACCTCGACCACCTCTGACCATCCCTGACCACCCCTCCATCTCTAACCACCCAATTGTTTAGACTAATCCTCACTTCACCTCATACCTTTAGAATGTATGACCCATTGTCTGGACTAATCTCTAGATGCTTTGGACTTCTTTTGGATTGAAAATGCTAGACCATATAGGTCTAGTGCATGACTATGACTAAGGCAAACTGTCCATAATCCTCTAAAAAATGTACGTGCATATTGATGAACATATGGATACAACTTGAGATGGAAGTCCAAGTATCAAGATTACCATTGAACAAATGAGTTTGGACCATAGTGTACACGTGCACGAGAGGAACCCAACTCCATACATCACCATTGCCGTACCCAGGGGCAGGACAACAGTAGTTGTGCCATTGGCGCCTGGTCCTACATATCAACGCTACCACCACTCTGTGCCGCCAGGAACGCCGTTGCTACAACCTTGTGTGGCATCGTTGGAGATCCTTGATCCATCCTCGGCAATCCAATCATCCTCTCAAGAATCACCACAACATTGGTGATTTGAAAATCATGTTTTAGTGGATATTTGGTGGGATATCTAACCACCGATCTAGGATCGTTGCTTTGATACCATGTTGAAAAAGATCAGCTTGATTATTTTTATGTATTTTAAAAAGAAAGACTTAGCCCTCCTTATATATAGAGAGGGTTTAGGTATATAAGAAAACATCATAAAGCACAATAACTCACCAGAAATAAGAAAGATTAAAAATAGTAGGACACTAAATGCTAACTTATTTGGCCCTAAAATATCTAACACTAATGGAATGTCTACACATACTTTCTCTTGTGTTTGATGTGTATGTTGCTTGTGCCTTGTGAAGATATAAGAACAATTTGGAGGTTATTTAAGTAGGCTTGAGACCATTTTGATCGAGTATGTAAACTCTGAAGTTTATTTGAATTTTGAATCATGTAAGCCATTGATTAGATAGAAAAGTAGTTAAGAAGCCAAGTGTTAAAGTCTTGGGAGAATGCGAGACTTGATGACATTCCCAAGGATGTTTGTAAGTTGCTGAAGAAGGTATCAATTGGTTGCAAAAGTTATTTAATGCCATTTTGTGGAGCAAGAGAGTATATGAATAATGGAGAAAATAAATAACAATGGTAGACTTATACAAGAAGAAAAATTTTTTTACTTAGTGAGCAATTTTTAATGAATGATTAATTGGCTTCTCAATTATTTATTATTGAAATCCGATAATTACTTCAAATGCTCTTGAAAATCATTCTGGTATTTATTTTTGCACTGCTTGAAATGGAACCTTTGTTTTGGATGCATGTTTATTTCTTTAGAAGGTGCGAGGTGGCCTAACATGTAATATAATAAACTCATGTTAGATGTAAGATGTCATAGGTAATATCAATTTCTACAAAACATCCATGTAGCATTTAGCAGCAAACATTACCTTATTAGTAAAGCATGAGCATGATGAGCTTGCATTTCTATTTTGTTTCCTTATATTGGTAGGATTCCATATTGGTTCAATGTGTGATCTTTCCTTATGATGGATGTAAATAATTATATCTTAGTTCATCAATCTCCTTTTCCCCCTTTTTACGAGTAGATTCATGTTTTGTTCTGTCCATGTCAAACTGTATAATAAATTGTTGATGATATTGTGGATGTACAGGTACAAATTTCGATAAAACTCAATAAAATAGGGAACGTTGTTAGATTTCTAGTAGAAATCCACCTTTAAAGATCCTAACATTTATTTAACACTTCCATGTAAACTATTTTTGAAAGTTCCATGTAGACTAAGAAAGACTTAAAATATTTTTGAAAGTACAATGATGTTTAAGTTTCTAAAATAGTAACTTTTTGTTGGGTAAATTGGTGTATTAGATGGTGTGCCAGTTAAGTCTAAGAAATCATTTTTCTTTTTGTTAGTGGACTTTGGATTATTAACCAGAAAAAAATCTTGAGTGGATGCGGTGAAGTGTTAAAGTAATTATGCTAATAAATATCTAATAGATGGTTCATGATGCAACTAATTAGAATTGTTGAATTTAGTGATGGTGCCTGTCGTATTTTTTTCCACAGAAGAGAAGGATATCATTTTATTTCTACTTTATTATTTAAATTATTATTTTAAATTTCAAAATTTTTTGCATTTTATTCCTTTTTAGTTGATTTTTACAATTTATTTTGATAGTTTTCATATAAATACATTTTATTTTTATAAAAATTATTTATATATTTTCGCTTCTTCCATATTTTATATTTGATTTTTTCTTATTTTAATATTTTTAAGTTATTTTCATTTAATAATTTTTTCTCGTTACTTTTATATTTTATATAAAGTTGTTTTTGTTTATAAATATTTTTCACATTTTTTACTTTTTTATATATTTATAAAAATATTTTATCATTTTAACGAATATATTCACATATTTTTTATTTTTTATAAATTTCTTTAAATTATATTTTATACTTTTATATTTTATATTTTCACTAACAACTGGTATTCATTGGTACCCATTTAAAAGAGTTGGGTCAACTTAACATGAAATTTAAGTGTGTAATTGCAAGTTTTTTATTTATTTTATTTACCATATTTAATGTAATTTCAACTCAAGGTTTCCTTGGTGAGGGGTGTAATACAAAGAGTTATGACTTCTGGGTTTTTGTAATCCTTCTGTAAAGCGATTGAATTATATCAAAAGAGAGATTAGATTGAAATGAAATGGATAGGGAAAAAGTTAATATCCGCTCTCACCTTATATCCTCCTCTCGACTCTCTCTGTCTCTCACCTCCGCTTCCCAACGAGACTCATCTCATCTCTCTCACTCGTCATGCCTTTTCCCTCTCATTTCCCCACCGTAGTTTCTCCCCTCACCTTGCACGTCTCTCTCCCACCCTCTCCTCTGTTCCCGCTCAACCCACTTCTCATCTCTTCCCACCGAACGACACTCTCCTCCAAGACCTCCGAACCACCCACCAACGCTGTTCACTTCTCACTTCTCATCTCCCTCTCTACCAAAAACCCCCAGCACGAGCCATCACCTCCATCGCTGCCCGACCACCCCACTCCATCTCCTCCTCCCGCGCCTCTCCTCCTCACCTCCTCTACCGAGAACACCACCACCACCGAACACCATCCGATCCACCTCCCTTCGCCTCTTCTTCCTACAATCGAGCCAACCATCGCCACCCGTTCCCCGCATGGCCCTACATCGGCCAACCACCGTACTCCACCACCTTTGGTCGCCATCGTCGGCACCGCCGACAACCGCCCTGGCCCACGACGTCACTCTTCCCCGCCAACAACTGCATGGGGAGGGGAAGTTATTGTCCATGCATGCATGGGAGGTTCTGTGCCTTAGTTTTTTAAGGAGTAGGAGGGAGTTATGCGTGGGTTTTAGTGTGTTGTCGTTAGAGAGAGAGAGAGAGAGAGAGTTACTAAATATAGGTAATGAAGAGGTGGGTGTTACTCATGAGGTTACGTGTCCTCTTTTTTAGTAGGGGAGGGGGTGGGTTTTTGGGTGTGTTAAACATTAACTCTCTGGAGATGAGGGAAGGAAAGGGAAGGTACATGCCACTTATTGTGGTGATAAGAGAGAGAATTTTGGAGGGTAGCATAGGAAGGCAGCAAGGGAATGATAAATGCATGATAATTAATGTTAATATACCTAGATTATGTTAGTCTTCTAGCTAGTTGCACATTAGGTTTAGAGCATGCGTATAGCACAAACTTAATCTAAGTCTAATTATTATGCTTTGTGTATTTGCGGGATGTTGCTATAATAAAGCTGTAAGGAGCTCAATAAAGAATAAAGTGAAGAAGAGTAAGTCAAGGGACACTTGGCATCACCCAACTCTCTTTACGCTTCCACCTTAAGACAAGCTATCTAATCGAAAAAAAAAACCTTATGTCCTAAACCTATTTTTGGAACCTACTAACACAACTCCACCTTAGATCTTCAATCATAAGACTTGAAGCCCATTTGCCAAAAATAGAAGAAACTATCCTTTGGCTGGGTATAAGGCTTCCTTTGGAAGCCAACTATGGTCGGCCACCATGGTCTCCTCTCCTCCATTAATGCACCTTTGGATGGCCTAGATTTCTCTCCCAAAACTAACCCTAATCCCTCTCCTAAATCCCCTCCTATGGTTGGCTAACCCTGGTTTAAATTATACCCTTGATTTCGCATCTTGTGGCCACCATTGATTGATCCAAAACCACCTTATAACATACACTAGTGGCTAGGCACATCACTAGGATTAACCTCATCCCTACATCATCCATCCAACAGTCCAACATCCCCTTCCACTTGGCCAACCACCTTAGTAAAATTCCAAGTCCATGTGGTCAGCCATGATCCACCCTATATCCACTCTCCATTTAGCCTCCAAACCCATCTCAACCATGCATTCATTTTCAACTAAACCAAACCTATCCCAACCCTCCAATTGAAATCGCTTAATCGTAGCCCTTCATTAGCCTGAATCCTTGCCCAACCCTATCAACCAATCATATTCATTCTCTACTTCTATAAAAACACCTAACCACCCTCCATTTCTATTCATCCCTACCTTAGTCTACTCTACCCTAAACCCAAACTAGTGTAGGTGTCCACCCTCCCTCTACCTCCATTCCTTCACCTTGATCCTGTAGCCTTCTTCTTGATCAAGGTGACTCCACGCCACCTTTGGTGTGGAGGCTCTGCCGGGTGCACCTTCGCCTCTACTACTTCTTCGACTCGCCTCAACTCCTCTAGGCTATGATCAGGACCTTTTCTCAACCGAGAAGAGCATCTCAGCCAATAGCTTTTCATCCAACAGCTGAGAGCTGTTGTACGCTAAAATCAAAATCGCGACTCAAAAGGCGGTGTGGCAAAGTGGAAAATATGCTCACTTGAGAGCACAAGGTGTGAGTTTGATTTACATTGAGCACGAAATCGAAGAGGCGGTGGAGCGCAAGCGTGATTAGACTGTTGGATCAAATCAAGCAGCGAAGATGCGTGGCGCGCGGAGGTGCACTGGATGAGCCAGTGCAATAGATGCATGGATGCACGCGCGTGTGGATGTGCTGTTGTACGCAGATCAGAGAGGCGGTGCATCGTGCGTTTTAAGCCGTTCAATCGTGAGATCGGACGACTGAAATTGAAGCGCACGTGAGGAGTGTGGAGGCGGCGGATTGAATGCTCGAGCGGCTGCCACGTGTCGCAATTTGGTGCGTTCTGTGCATTTTAGGTGGGTGGAAGGTTATTTTGAGGCGTGATATGATTCGTTGATCTCCCGATAGATGAATCTGATGACTCCAAGGGTGTTACACGAGATTAGGACTCAAATACCAGCTTTACCCCTCATTCTGGCTATAAAAAGGACCCCACAGCCCACACCTGAAGGGATCTAAACTTCTACCAGACACATCTCCAGCCTCTCTCTCTCTCTCTACAACATCTCTCCGGTCTTCCTCTCGGCGCTTTGGATCTGAAGTGCTATTGCACTTCACACAAGCATCCCACAAGTAGCACCATCCTTCATCTATTTTCTCTCTTTATTATTTAACATAATTATTTTAATTCCTAGTTTGAAAACTATTTACCATTAGAAATAAAAAATCTGATTTTCTGAATATCTGGTCTCTATTTCTATGTTGCATTAGGATAGATTAGTTAGTACAAAATGTTTTGAAAATCACTCTCTGTGAACGACCCAAGACTCACCGATTCTGATTTATAAATTTATTTGTTTTGATGTAATTCGCATTACAATGATAGAAATAATATTTTACGCATTTCGCGACAAACAATAACTTAACTAATTTCTCATAAATGCCCCTGCATGACTAAGTAACAACGTATGTAAGAATAGATGAATTACTGAGAATGATAATGCTAAAGTTTAAATAACTTTCTCAATGTAATGTATGTTTTAATTTAAATACCTATCTCAATGATAATGCACTTAATTAGGCTTAAGTTTAGTCTACTAAAGTGAACCTATTAGGTTACACCTTCATGATCACATCTTCTCCCGCACTTTTCCTATTTTCTTAAGCTTTCATCTAAATTTCTAGTTATAATTTTATTGTGTTCAGAGCTTCGTTTTTAATAGACTTATTCTAGTTATCAATAAAATTAAGTTTTTGTTTCACCTTCGTTCTTGTTATTTTTGCTTTTATAGTAGTTAGATCTATTTTGGAATCTATTTCATAAAAAAATCACAAAGACATATATAATAGAAACATACCAAAAAAATAATAACTCTTCGAAAGCGTAAATATTTGATTGAGATGACTTGGACTCCATTGAAAAGAAGATTCCTCAAGTTCGGTAAATAAATTATTTAAAGTATTTAGGCAATTTCGATTACAACAAACACATTTTTATGAAAATAACTTTTCTTAGATTAGGGAATTTACTATTTTAGATTTTGGGTAATTTTAGGGCTAAATTAACAAGAAAATAATTGATTAAGTTAACCTTAAGGGTAGAGATGAAATAAGAAGGTTTTACATTAGAATAATTGGCATAGGAATGAATGAGGAGAGGATATTAAAGTTAGGAGAGAGAAAATTAAGTTAGAATTATTATATATTAATTAATGAATACTATTACATATAAATATATATTTTTAAAGAAAACAGGAGCAATTTTATTCATTCCTTGCTCCTTGGAGGTGATAGAAAAGAGGGGCAAGGGAACTAAACCAAAACCTGCCTCGTACAAAGAAAAGAGGACCACGACTCGTGGCCACGTACAAAAGCAGCAAAAAAGCAGAGGAGGCTACAGGTGAACCAAGTACAGCATCTGAATACTATTTAATTTGATAATGCCTCTGATGATTGGGGGGAGCTGATCCAAGCAGGAGAAACATCCCCAGTTGCTATCGTCGAGACCTGCAATCCTAAAAGCAACTACATTGACCAAAGGGTGAACGAAGGTGTTACAACCCGGTTTCCAGATCCCTACAGGACCCGAGATCAGCTCGCCTCGACTAATCCCAAGACCTAGTCGTCCAACGAGAAATAACCACAAGTAGGGAAATAAACCACATTCACACATGCAATATAACTAAGCAGAAGGAAAACACGAAACAGTAAATAAAGGTAGAACAACTGTCTTAACATAGTACATGCCACCACAACAACAACAGTGAAAAGAAACAGAAAGTAACAGGAACAGTAGCTCAAAGGTCCAGTACTTACAACTACAGCAGTAACAAGGAGCTAAAAAGAAAAACTACTACGGCTAGGATCGGCTAGGCCCAGCTCCCTCTGCAGCCAAAAACTCGAGTTGGACAACTCCTTGTCCTGAACAGGGTTACGAAAAGATAGAGTCAGCGAACGCTAAGTAGAGTGGTGTTTACATTATTTATGTGCAAGTAAAAACAAGCGGGTTTTATTCTCAGTTCTATCTATCTCATTTATGTATTTCTGGTTCATCTATTTCTCAAAGTATCCAAGTATTTCTTGATCTTGCATGTTCCTCGTGAGAACGATCTTGATTGCAGTCTTTTCCGTGGAGTAGAAGGTACACGTGGTGCTCTCTTGGCCGGAGAGTCCCTCGCAGTAGTCCTACACATAGTCAACCACCTCGAGGTCACTGTCGAGACGTAGCGGTGACTACATCACGCGTAATAGGCTCACGGGTAACTACCCTGCACTGGCATGTGATCAGTCATTTCCGTTAGCGGGTACGCCCAAAGTACAACATGGAACAATATAGGGCCTTGCCCTCTCAGAACATGGATCTCACCCCTCAGAACCAAACAGGGGTCTCACCCCTCCGCAATCCGTATACCCTCGTCCGACTACCTCGGTTTGTCCAGCGGGCCTAACAAAGTCTGTGTAGGGTGGCTAGCCTAAGCTTAGGCCCCGTGGGGTGGCTAGCTCCCTCCCTACATTAGTAGCATGCCTCGGTACCACATACACGAGGGCCAACAAGAGTCGGTGTAGAGTGGCCAATCCTAACCTCAGGTCTCAACCCAAGGGAGGCTAGCTCCGCTTTACACTAAAAAGGGACAGTTGCTCTCCTTAGTACCGTGCACATAAGGGTCAGCACACTTCCCATCTACATTTCATATTACTTTCATACACAGGAGTTCTACACCTAATTCCCAGTAGGGTTCATGCTCATTATTCGTCTCATTTATCCACATTAAGATCTCAGGTTTCATAACTCGTTCCTCATCCATATACAGGCAGCTCATGTTTTCATAATTTAGTTCTCAATCATTTACATGCAACTTGTAGTTTCACCGTTCACTGTCTCATTCATGTGCAGGCAACTCGTATTCTAACATGCATCCCATAATTACACTAATACCATTTGCTAGCAATTTATTTTAAACATGCATCAAGTAAACAATACAGCTCAAAATAGGCTCATACATTTCTATCCTAGGGTTCAATCCACATCCTAGAGTACGATCCGATTATTCCAAATATACATTCTTATTTAAATATTAACAACTGAATTAAACCACTCTACCGAGTATCATGAGAGGAATGGGGGCCTGTGCCATAGATCTCGTCGTCTCCGCAGGCCCTAAACACGTCACCAGCTGGTAACCTACTCCAGCGACAAATTTACATTAGACGAGGTCAAAACAGTAGATACTCAACACGAACACGTAAAGGAACTTGAGTGGAAAACAGCGGTACTTCGTTTGCGGAAATTCGATTCCGTTTGGGCCCTAAACAGGCCAAAAATGCGGTTACTGACCAATATCTGACATTTAGGACTAGTCCCAAACATCTTAAAAGACGTCAGATCTCACCTTGCACTTCCTGCGGTATTCTCAGACGTCTGGATCCCTCCGCAACCGTCTGGGGGCAGCTCCAGATGTCTCACCCACCTTCCAGTCGTCTGGAAGGGTCGTCAGATGTCTGGCGATGCGGTCAGATGTCCAAAATCACCTTGAAGTGTGCACCCCACTCCTTCCTGACGCTCTGCACCTACGTGCAGAGCACAGACTCCATTTTTAACCCAACACCTCCTCGCTACGATCTGCATGGCGGAAAGTAGTATGATGAGAACCTCATCATGAACCTTGACTGGCACATTTTAACCAAATAAAGTAAACAAAATCTCCTACATAACTTAGGGGAAGGCCTAATTCAAGGAATTGTTAATCTGAGAATAAAACATGACACAAGGGGTAAAACTGTAATTTTACCATTGCAGTGCATCAACGGGAATTCTAAGGGTCTAGACATAGGTTAAGTAAACCTAATAAGAGAAAAAGTGGGATGATTTGGTCTGAAAAGGGTTATGGCGACATTCAGGAATTAAATGATATTCTACAACCTTAAAACAAACTCACTTTAATTCATGAAGTTTTAGGCAAGATAAAAATCAACTAAATCCTCTAAAATTCATAGAAAAATATCCCCTAGGGTTTAAAACTTTCAATTTGGCCTTTGGAACCTGATTTGACCTAGATTGAGGTCCATACCCAATTTCTGACCTAATTTAGGTTTTTATGCAATATGTCTAGTCAAATGAGGTTAAAACTAAAATCAAACTTCATCATTGGATTCTTTAGGTCCAAATTAGGTTTGTACCAAAATTTGGACCTAAGGGAAGGCCATTTTGACCTACTTTACAAATTGGTCCTCAACAATTACTTTCTGACCCTTAAATTTTTGAACTCTTGCGTTTACCCCCTCAACATTCCCATTATTTTCTTCAGACCGGTCCCTCTGCCACTCGCAGCAGCAGGCCATACCTTCGGCAACTTTGCACGGAGGATGGCGCCGCCAGAGCATGGGAGCCGGCCCCAGAAACAAGAGGAGGATCCCCTGCTTTGTCCTCTTCCGCATCGACCACCTCCCATGCCCTGCTGGCACCCATACCTCTCGTGCGAACACACGAGAGGTATAGGTTTCCAATTTCCCACGTCTCCGGCAGGGTTTTTCCCCACTCTCCACGCCTGCCGGCCTACCCTCGCCTATTTAAGAAGCAGCACGCTCTACCGCTTCTCCCAAGCTTGTCTTGGACAGAGTTCCACCCCAATTTTATCTTCTTCTCCTCCAGCCAAGTGATCCAGCAAGCTCTGGAGAGCCACCCTACTCTTTCCCGTCGCTCTGCCACAATACCAGTGGTAGAGCTGTCCTCACCATCCTCCTCCGCATCGCGCAACACCCGCGCGAGCATCCTTAACCCCGTCATCGCCGCCGTCTCCCTCCACTGGACACCATCTTCTCCGGCGACAGCAGGTACTGCTAGTCGCCATCTCTCCCCCTTCGTCCACTTAGTTAGGTTAAAATCACTCGTCACTATCCCCTCTTAAATTCCCCTCAATCTATTTCACGAATTATCCCTCGACTGCCACTGTCCACCGCCATCATCTCCATCTCCGGCCAACCTCCGGCGAGATGCATCTGTCACTCCACACCCCCACAAGTCTCGCCACCAACCTCACAATCACCGCTACAGTCCACTGAACATCTTCCCCCCATCCACAAGTCGCCACACGCACTCCACGCTTCCCCCGACCTAACCCATAAATCCAGCCACAGAGTGACCTAGGCACACACGCCTAGGCCGCCACGTGACCAGCCACCCACCTAGGCATCTTCACCGTGCTTTGGCGAAGCTCGCCGAGCGTTCTGATAGGGCCGCGAGGCCGTATTAGTGGTTTCAGGTCCCGTGCCTCCGCAGCCATTGACGCCGAGCTTGGAGCAAGCTCACAAGCAGCTCCAAGCCTTTCCAGCTCTAGGCCAGCAGCCCAGGTCGCCCAGAACACTTCCGTGCATAGCTCTAGGTCTTCAATTGGTGGCAGAAGCCTTTGCTAAAGCAGCGATTACACACGTTTGCTGCTTCCAGGTGCACGACAAGCAGGTGGGACTTTTAGTCCCACCTCAGAAGTGTGTGGGCAGGCGCCCGCACATAAATTGATTTTGTGTTTCAGGCTTATCACCTCGAAACACACTGGGGTAAGGTCCCGCGCACCCCTGCCACGCCTCGTCTGCAACACTATCCCCGTGGACCTGGCACTCGGATCCGATTAGTCCCTACCAGTGCACACCTCGCGCAGCACCCACGCTGGTGCGCTTGGTCCCGTACGCATCACCTGACCCGCTGACCCGATTACGGCTCCCGGAGAGCGAACCCTGGAGTGCATTTGAGAGAGAGAGACGTGGGGAGGGTAGGGGTTACGTTTTGCCTAACCTTACACAGTGCAGGGAAGCAGGAGAAGAAGAAGAAGGAGAAAGGAGGAGCGGCCTGCATAAAGGAACATAAGCTGAAGAAGAAGGAGGGAGTGCAGCAGAGGGAAGAAGAAGAGACGCGGTTGAAGAAAAGAAAAAAAGAAGAAGAAGCCAAGGAGGAGCTGCAACAGAAGAGGAAGCAAGAGCAGAGAGAGGCCAAGGAAGAAGAAGCTGAGGACGCAGCTAAAGCCTACGGCAAAGAAGAAGACATAGAAGGACTTGCACAGAAGAAGAAGAGAAAGAGAAGCAGCAGATAAGAAGAAAAGAAGAAGAAGCCAAGAACCAACAGAAGAAGCACTGTAGTAAGTGGAGTTTAAGTCGTCTGACCCAGGAGTCAGACGTCTGAAGAGAGAAAGAAAAAAAGAAGAAGAAGAAAGAGAGAAGAAAAGAAGAATAAATTTTCCTTTCTTTTATTATTTTTTGTAAAATAGTATATATCTATATTGTAAATTATGATTTTGTATGCTTCTAGAATCAAGTGTTGCTCCCTGAGTTCGACCTCGAAAATTTTCTATTTTCGAGTAAATATACATACTGGTTGCAAAACGACGATACCAGCAGCAGCGCAAGAAGGTATGTACCTCAGGATATTATGCTTTCAGACGTCCGGGTGCCTTGCCAGCCATCTGGATGATACTCCAGATGTCTGATACTGGAAACTTCTAGTATCGCGACCCTTCCACGCAGCTCGCCCCGCTCGCGCCTTCGCCCGCAGCGGCAGCTCCAGCAGTTGTAAGCCTCTCTCCCTTGAACTCCTCCACAAGTTCCACCGAGCTCCCGCGGCCATCGTCCTCCTCCCCTACTCTCACTCCCTCTCACTCTCTCGCTCTCACTCTTCCCCGTTCTCTCTCGCCGACTCCTCTCCTTCCTCACCGCGGGTGCAGTAGAGACGGGGGATGGAGGGCATGGCTGTCGCAAGGAGAAGGTGAAGGTGGCGGTGGTTGGGGAGTGGTGAGAGGGTAGCAAGAAGAAGGGAAGGGGAGGTTTAAATAGGGTGGTTTAGGGTTTAAGGGGGTGAGGGTGCAGAGGAGAGAGAAGCCTCTACTTGCTGCCTGCACGCAGAGCGAAAAAGGGACGTACGAAAATCTCACTTTCAGACGTCCGAGCACGTGTCCAAACGTCTGACTGAAACTCCAGACATCTTATCTGACTAAAAAGACAACGGGTCATTTCAGAAGGAGGAGTGGATCCTGGAGGAGCGGCTGTAAAGAGAAGCGAAAATCTTTTTGACTTACCACGCAACTTGAAGCTTACTGATGAGAGTCTCATCATGAACCCTAACTAGCACATTTTGATCTAAATAGGTGTACAAAAGCTCCTACAAAACCTAAGGGAAAGCCTAAATCAGAGAATTCTAAATTTAAGAATAAAATAATTCACAAGGGGTAAAATTGTAATTTTACCAATGCAGTACACAAACGGGGTGTCTAAGGGTATAAACATAGGTCAAATGGGCTTAATAAGAAAGAAAGTGGGTTGACCTGATCCGAAAAGGGATATAGCAACTTCTAGGAATTAAATGACATTCTGTAACCTTGAAACAAACCTGCTTTAATTCACAAGGTTCAAGGAAGGATAAAAATTAACTAAACCCCCTAAAATTAATGGAAATATATTCCCTAGGGTTTAGAACCTTCAATTTGGCCTTTGGAACCTATCTTGACCTAGATTGAGAACCATGCCAAATTTTTGACCTAATTTAGGTTTTTATGCAAATTGATTGATCAAACGTGGTCAAACCTAAAATCAAACTTCACCATTGGATTTCTTAGGTCTAAATTAGGTTGGTACCAAAATTTGGGCCTAAGAGAAGATCATTTTGACCGACTTTACAAATTAGTCCTCATGAATTACTTTTTGACCCTTAACTTTTTGAACCCTTTCACTTTACCCCCTAGATTTCCTTTCATTTTTTACAGAACGGTCCCTCTACCACCACGTGCAGCTGCCCATACCTTCGGCGACTTTGCGCGGAGGATGGCGCCGCGCAGGGTATGGGAGCCGCTCTCAGCGATGAAGGGGAAGTTCCCTGCGTCGTCCTCTTCCACGCAGACCTCCTCCCATGACCTGCCACTGCCTATACCTCCCATGCGACCGCACGAAAGGAATGGGTCTCGTCTCTGACCATTCTCTGGCAAGCTCTCCACGCTTTCTCCTCGAGATCCTCTCCTCGCCAACTGCTATTTAAGGGACGACAGGGCCCTCCGATCATGGTAAGCCTGTTTTGGCCAAGGAAAATCCCCAAACTTCGTCTCCTCCTCCTCCGATCAAGTGCCTGCAGGCTCCGGTGACCCTTCCTCCTCCCCTTCGTCGCTCTACTACCATACCTGCAGCAAAGTTCACTCCGCCTTGTCCTCCTGTGCCAGGCCGCACCAGCTGGCACCTTCCTGACCTCCTTCTCGTCACCGTTACCCCCCTCTAGGCATCTTCGTCTCCGGCGTCGACAGGCACGCGCCAAGTGCCTCCTCCTCCCCTTTCGTCAGTTAAGTAGGTAAACACTCTTCCCCTTACTCTCTCCTTTATTTTCCTTTTATTAATTTGCTGTTTCCACCCACCGACCACCATTGTCCATCGCCACCTTCTCCATCTCCGGCCGCCCTCCGGTGAGGCGTTCCCGCCGCTCCACGCCTCCATTCACCTCGCCAGCTACCCCTTAAGCACCGCGACACCTCACTGACCCTAAATTCGCACACCATTCACCATGCCACACCTCCCCAACATCCCCCGAACACACCCACTCTCACGCACGCAGTGTGCCCTAGGTGCACGGCCATAGGCACTCTCACGTCTCGCCGACCACCTCTACACACTCGACACACCTTGGCGAACCTCCCTAAGCCTTTTGAAGTGGCCATGAGGCCGTTTTAGTGTTTTCAGGACCCAGCTGCTCGTCGCCATTGTCGAGCAAGTTGAAGCTGCTTCACGAGCTTCTTCAGGTCCATCCGCTCCAGGCGTAAGCCCCAGGCGATGCGGAATTGAGGCGCGAGCGTGTCCAGGTCTTCAATTGGGGTCATAAGCCTGGCTGCAGACGCACCCCAAATCGCTACCCCAAATCGCTCGAGCCTCCTGCCTGCAGACGCACGAAGCAGCAGGTGGGACTTTGGTCCCACCTCGGAAGTGTGTGGGAGCACACCCACACAGAAATTGAAAAAGTGTTCCTGGCTTATCACCTCAAAACACTGGGGTGAGGTCCCTCACCCTCACTCACCTGGTCTCGTTTACGGCACTACCCACGCGGACTTGACCAGTGACCCGATTACCCTAATCCGTGCACTCCTCGCGTAGCACACCCATGCCGGTGCGCCTGGACTCGGGCGCGCGACCGACCCGATAACCCTAGAGAATACCGAAGAGAGATTCAAAGAGAGAGAGAGACGTGTGGGGAGGGTAGGGGTAGGTTTTGCGCTCGTGTGTGCAGGGAACAGGTGAGGAAGAAGAAGAAGAAGAGCGGGCAGCGAGGACTTAGCCGCAAAGCTCCCGCAGCAGAGAAAAAGAAGAAGAAAGGAGGAGGAGCAAAAAGGAAGATGAAGAAGGAAGGAGCTGCTGAAGAAAGAAGGAGAAGAAGATGCAGAAGAAAGAAGAAGAAGCAGCAGCAGAGAAAAGGAAGAGAAAAAGAACCGCAGCAGAGGAGAAGAAGAAGGCAGAGAAGCTGACTGAAGAAGAGAAAGCACAGTGCGAGAAGAGAGAAGAAGAAGCCAAGAGAAAGAGAGAAGAAGAAAAAGAGAAATTTTTGCTCACTCTCTCTCTCTTAAATTTTTGTAACAGCATTGTAAACTTATATGTTTCTAGAATAATGTGTGCTCCCTGAGTTCGACCTCGGGATAATTTAAATCTTGAGTAATAAATAAATTAAACTGGTGATCATTTTTTGCAATATACTGCAACAAATATATCATTAAAACACCGCGAATGACGAGCCGACCAGTTTTTGGCGTCGTTGCCGGGGAGCAACAGCCATTCTAGAAGCTATTTATTCACAATTTTTTATTTACTACTAACTTAAGCTCTTCTCTTTTGTTGTGCAGGCACAGGGAAACAAGAAGGAAACAAGCAACCGCACAACAACCCCGCCAAGGGACAGGTAATTTTCTATCCTCTCTTTTAAGCCCCTAAAATTCTAAAGAGGAAGAAAAGAAAGAGAAATTTAGGAATAACCTGTCATCCATACCTAATAAATCACAAAAGTTGCCTATTTTCAAATTTCAACACATTCTATCTGTACATCCACTAAAGGTATTTAGGGCTAAAACCTTCTTGCTTGAGCCCTAATTACCTAATCTTAAGGTAACTAACTAGACCAATTAGAGCCAACTTAAGACTCAACGCTAGGGTTTTAGAGACACACTTTCTAATCAAGAATTGAGAATTCCCAAAAGAAGTGTACCCAAGCCATTGCTTAAAAACATCTATTAAGAGAAACCCTAAGCAATCCGGCTCTTAAGTCACTTGAACCTTAAAAGACAAGACCTAATAAGCTCTCAAAGGAACTAATAGGTGAAGTTGATCCCTTGGATCAACCAACCTTTAAATTAGGTCACTCTTTACACTCAAAAGGTTAAAGTTCAAGTGAAACCCTAAGCACCTTGATCCTAATTAAAAGTGGTAGACTTAAGAGGTCAAGGTCCCCATTCTTGTCTACCTGAAATCTTAGTGACAAGAGAGGTCGGGTGGGGGAAACCCTGTTACCCGTGGGGGCACTCTACCGTGTAGGGGTCTTTGCAGGACTCACCCTCTCTGGCTGCCCAGGTAATTCTCAGGTGGATGACATTCTAATTAAGGGTTACCATCCACCCCGAACCTCTATAGTTACCCAACATTTTGGGTGTCTTGATTGGGTCCAGCACCTGCTAACCTCGTCTAATCCATCAGTGCATGTTTGGTAGGAGGTCCTTGAAACCTCCTCTAGAAATTCACTCTCCCCGAGGCCGAGCCTCGGTACCCTTGTTTATGCAACCAACTCTTCACGTAGACCTCTCCTCTGATTCTGAACCCAACTCACCTTCTTCTTCCACAATGGCTCAACCAGTTGAGGAAGAGAATAATCTTGAGCACCAGCTCTAGCAACTCAATGACCTCTTCCAGAACTTCATGAACCCACCGCAGCATCCCATGATACGAGATCACTATAATCCCGCTGCAGTGGCAATTGAGCCTTGAGTCAAAATCCCGACTGGAGGACCTGATTCTGAACTAAAGCCCAACATGATCCATGCCATACCTAAATTCCATGGGCTTAATTCTGAAGACCCCTTCCAACACATCAAACAACTAAAGCATCTGGCCCAGACTTTCAGGTCAGATGCGCAAGATCGGGATATCTTACTCATGAAGATGTTCTCTTTCTCCCTTATTGACAAGGCAGCCCATTGGTATTAGACCCAGACCCGTCCGATCAACACTTGGGAGGAACTTCAGTTCGAGTTCTTGAAAAAGTTCTTTCCCGTTGGTCGGACCAATGCCTTGCGCCATCAGATTACTCACTTCATGCAACAGACGGGAGAACCTCTTCATGAGGCATGGGATTGTTTTCAGGATCTCATGAGAAAGTGCTCCCATCACGGAGTTCCTAAATAGGAACAAGTCCAGTCTTTTTACCAGGGACTCCGTGAGGATATTAGACTGTTCGTCAATGCAACTTGCGGAGGGAATATCATGGGTCAACATGAGGACACCGTATGGGAGATTCTCGAGAATATGTGCGAGAACTCCATCAACAATGACTCCATGGGACTATTCGACAGGACGAATACCCGCACAGCGACGAATATTAGGGGAGCACATGAGACATAGGGCCTGTCCTCATCAGTCGGCCTGGAATTAATGGCCAGTCGATTGGACAAGGTCTCTATTATTGAGAAGAAGGTGGATGAGCTGACTCAGCATTTGTAGTGAGCCACCTCTACGTAGAACTCCTTCGCACAGCCTCCTCCGGCACGGGAGACTGTGCAGAACATTTTCCACCGACCTTCTCCCGGGGTGGACACGTATCCACCCCCATCTGACTCTCGGATTGGAGGAACCTTTGATCCTTTCTATTCTAGCTTGGGGAGCTCTACTCCCCCATTCTCTGACTTTTCTGAGGCTCCTCAGACCTGCGAGGACCTCAACGCCATCTAGAATGACCCATTCTCCAATACCTAAAATCCTGGATGGCGAAACCATCCCAACTTCCAGTGGGTGGGGAATTCCCAGAATCTGAGACCACCCTTTCAGCCCCGTCCACCAGCACCTCGTCCTTATCAGCCGCCTCAGCCTCGGCCCAACCCCACTTATCCATCCGGGCCAAACCAAGACCAAATGTCCCTCATCCTCCAGACTTTGGCTGACATTCAGAGAACAAATGCAGCTATTCAAAAGCAACACAAGGACGAAATCACAGAGGTCCGAAATCAACTTCCCCAGTTGGCAAATTCTCGCCAACCAAGCACGCTTCCTTCTAAGCCTCTACCTAGCCCTAATAGCGTGTCAACCCAGCGGCATGTTATGAACCCAAACCTGGGCCAAGCACACATGGTTTATCAGGCCCCTTTTATTCCTTCACCTGACGAGATGGAAGCTTCAACTTCTTATGCGGGTTATCAACAGCAGCAGCCCATTCTACCAACCCCTAACCAGAACCAGGCAGGACTTAATTCTGTAACAACCCATAGTGGTAAGGCAACCCAAGATCCACCTTATCCAGACCACTCCAAGCCTGGTAGTGACCCAAACCCTAAGACAGTCATTTAGGATGTTCTTATCCCTATCCCAGATCAAAGACCTGGACCAATCCTAGAGGAACCAACCAAGGTTCCATTTCCAGAGGCCTTGACCAAGGGAAAGAGGACAACCAAACTCGTGGCTCCTGAGGAGGACCTGGTCAAGCTCTTTGAGCAGGTCCAAATAAACATCCCCTTGATGGATGCGATCCGCCACGTACTAGCTTACGCACGATTTTTGAAGAACGTGTGTACACCTCAGCGTAAGCCGCGAACCAAGAATGGGAGTCCAATTGTACTATCAGAGCAAGCCAGCTCTGTAATCCTGAGTAGACTCCCACCCAAGGCAAAAGACCCAGGCACTCCCCTGATTTCATGTAAGATCGGTGAAACCCAGTTTGATAGAGCATTATTAGACCTAGGAGCCTCCATAAACTTAATACCCACATCCCTACTTAACCATCTAGATGAATCTGAGCTCAAACCGACCGAGGTGACATTACAGTTAGCAGACCGATCTATCAAGTCACCTAAAGGAATTCTTGAGGATGTTATTGTGAGGGTGCGGGATTTCTATTTCCCTGTAGACTTCATAGTCTTAGATATGGACGCACCTGAAGATCCAAGGGATATACCGATCATACTAGGGAGACCTTTTCTGGCCACTGCAAGGGTCAACATAAGTTGCGAAGAGGGCCAAATAAAACTAAAATTTAGGAATCAGACTCTCAAAATTGATATCTTTAAGGCCCAACAAGGGATCAATTGCGGTGTTATTGAATAAATTTGTGATGTTAGAGCTTTGGTTGATGAACCACAACTTGAGGACAAGATGATTATTCCTCATCAACCACAAGAAGATCTTGAACTGCAATTAGAGGAGTCAGACCCTGATTTAGACAAATCTATAACTCCTACCCTTGTACCCCACGCTTACTTCGAATCACCCGCTGCTGCTGATAACTCCATTCTTGAACTCAAACCCCTTCCCGATCATTTGAAATACGTCTTTTTGGGTTCTAATCAGACATTTCCTGTGATTATAAACTCCAAACTCACGCCTAATCAGGAAGCCCGTCTGATTACTGTGCTCCAGCAACATCGCAGAGCCATTGGTTGGACTCTCAATGACTTGACTGGAATAAGTCCCTCTTATTGCACACACCGTATCTATTCTGAAGAAGGCGCACGATCTTCCCGTGAGATGCAAAGACGCTTGAATCCGAATCTGCAAGAGGTCGTGAAAAAGGAGATCATTAAGTGGTTAGATGCAGGGATCATCTACCTGATCTCCGACAGTCGTTGGGTGAGCCCAATCTTGGTTGTACCTAAAAAGGTAGGGCTCACCAACATTACGACTGAAATCGGAGAAGTCATACCTACCCATATAGCCAACTCGTGGAGAGTCTGCATAGATTACCGAAGACTCAATTCCTCCACGAAGAAGGATCATTTCCCACTACCATTCATTGATCAGATTCTCGAGAAATTAGCGGGAAATAGATTCTTCTGCTTCCTTGATGGGTACTCTGGTTATAACCAAGTAGCTATTCATCCAGAGGACCAAGAAAAGAGCACATTCACCTGCCCCTTCGTGACGTACGCGTTCCGAAGGATGCCGTTCGGTCTCTGCAATGCACCCGCAACTTTTCAACGGTGCATGCTTGCCATATTCTCTGATATGGTAGGTGATTATCTGAAAGTCTTCATGGATGACTTCTCAGTTTTCGGGGCATCATTTGACGATTGTTTCCAGCACTTCATATACTCAGGCGTTGCATCGATGTAAATCTGGTTCTTTCTTGGGAAAAGAGCCACTTTATGGTGCTTGAGGGGATCGTCTTGGGACACTTAATTTCTGAGAAAGGCATCCAAGTGGATCGAGCCAAGGTTGATCTAATTTCTAAATTTCCTATGCCTAGCTCGATCAAGGACCTCCGTTCTTTTCTAGGGCACGTCAATTTTTACCGTCATTTCATCCCTGATTTCTCGAAAATCGTGCGCCCCTTGACTACTCTTCTCTCCATGGATATACCCTTTGAAATTTCCAAGGGATGCACTCAAGCTTTTGAGAACCTTCGTGACCGAGTCACCTAAGCCCCAATCCTACAGTCTCCTGATTGGTCTCAACCCTTTGAGATCATGTGTGATGCATCTGACTTCGCTGTAGGAGCGGTTCTGGGGCAGAAGATTGACGAGAAACCCGTGGTCATCTACTACGCTACCAAGACACTTGACGAGGCTCAGCGTAACTACACGGTTACAAAGAAAGAGCTACTAGTCGTAGTATTTGCCCTCAAAAAATTTCGATCTTATCTCCTGGGTTCCCACGTCATAATCTACTCGGATCACATAGCTGTGAGACATCTCTTTGCTAAGAAGGACGCGAAGCCTCGATTAATCCGATGGATCTTGCTGTTACAAGAATTCGACCTCGAGATTCGCGACAAGGCAAGAAGATAGAACGTGGTAGCTGACCACTTGTCTCACCTTCCTTCTGAGATCATCGATCCTTCTAGACCCATCACGAAGCATTTTCCTGATGAGCACCTATTGACTATTGATACTAGGCTTCCATGGTTTGCTGATATAGTAAACTACCTGACATCTCGTCAGATCCCGTCTGATTGGCCGAAGGCCAAAAAAGACAAGTTACGCTCTGATGCCAAGTACTACATCTGGGAAGACCCGTACCTTTTCCGCATAAGTGCTAACCAAATCATCAGGAGATGTGTCCCGAAGGGCGAAGTTAATGACATTCTCTCCTTCTGCCATGACCAGGCATGCGGTGGCCACTTCTCTAGGCACAAAATCGCATCAAAAATCCTCCAATGTGGCTTTTACTGGCCCACTATCTTCAAGGACGCATACAGTCACTGTAAGGCATGCAGTCGTTGCCAAACAATGGGAAACATGAGCCACCGCGACATGATGCCTTTGCAGCCAATTCTTGTATGCGAGATTTTTGATGTTTATGAGATTGATTTTATGGGCCCTTTTCCTATTTCGGATAGCTTCGAGTACATTTTGCTCGCTGTGGACTACGTGTCCAAATGGATCGAAGCCATTCCGACCCGAACCTGTGATCACAAGATCGTCATCAAATTCATTCATCAAAATATCTTCTCACGGTTCGAGATTCCTCATGCAATCACCTCTGACAGAGGGACCCATTTCACCAATGCTCAGTTCAGGTCACTGATGACCAAATACAGGGTGTCTCATCGAATCTCTACTTCTTACCACCCCCAGACTAATGGTCTAGCTGAGCTATCAAATTGGGAGATCAAGAAAATACTACAGGTTACTATTCGACCTGGCAGGAAGGATTGGTCGTCCTGACTTTCGAAAGCTTTGTGGGCTTATAGGACCGCCCACAAGACCCAATTAGGCATGTCTCCTTTTAGACTAGTGTACGGGAAGGCATGTCACCTTCCCGTAGAATTGGAGCACAAAGCCTATTGGGCAGTACGGAGCTGCAACTTAGATCTTTCTAAGGCTAGAACCCACAGAAAGCTTCAGATAAGTGAGATTGATGAATTACGCCTTGATGCGTATGAGAACTCACGAATCTACAAAGAGAGGGTTAAAACCTTCCATGACAAGCACATATCTGGAAAGATCTTCCACCTTAGTCAGAAGGTCCTACTCTTCGATGCCCGATTCAAACTCTTCCCTGGCAAACTGCAATCCAAGTGGGTCGGACCGTATCTTGTCCAACAGGTTTTTGGAAATGGAGCCGTCAAAATCAGTCCTCTCAGCCACGATTCCGAACCTTTCATCGTGAATGGTCAGAGACTCAAACCGTTCATTGATGTAACCTCTATAGATTTGGCTGAGTCATCATTTATCCTCCATTCTCCCTGAGCTTATTACGCCCAGCCGATGGCGTAAAACTCAGCGCTTAACGGGAGGCAGCCCGTCATTCTTTTTGAAAAACTGAAACCTTTTCTGACGCCTCTTTGCACTTTAGGTTTATCCTTTAGTACAGCCGACTCCACCTCAGGTGCTCGCATCTGAGATTAGAAATCGTCCGCAATAGTCACCCCGACCCATCCACTCACCAAAATACCTGTCCTAATGCATGAACCAAGCTAAATAAAAACCCTCCTAATTTACAATGAGGACATTGCAAATCTTGGGCATGGGGGGGTATGAAAGTGCAAAATGAATAAAAACTTATAAGAAAAGGTTTCAACATAAATATATATATATTGGAAAGGAGGGAAGAATTCTTGTGGATTTTACAAAAGGAGGAGGAGAAAAAGAGCTAAATGATAAAAAGGAGCACAAAATAAAAGAAAAGAGATAGTCATTAGTAAGAAATTAAGAAATTAACTTAAGTTCTAGATCACATTAAGGAAAAGAAAAAGGAAAGTGCATAACAAGATTAGTAAGAATGCAAACCTTAGGCATTCTTAGATAGACTCTTAGTACCCATTAAGATCTAGATATTCCTCAAGAGGTTGAGGGAATTGAAAAGCTAAAGTATTAGGTCCAAGGCTTAGGGAGTATTCAGCCTCGTTAACTGACTTTTAGTTTACGGGACTCAGTAACCTAAGCACCCAAATTCACACACACAGTCTGGTTCAGTGAGCATAAGTATCAAAATCATGTAGAAGCGTTTCAGATATTCTGAAAATGTCACCTAGATTAGGAGCAGTCGATCAACACAAGTTGATTTGGACAAGTTCCTGGCGTGGAGAAGTGGGAAATTCCCCTCGAAGATGCGTAACAACATATCATCTCCTCGGTGCTTGTCTCTTAGGATATTTACATATCCTACTGGGGACATGTAAACGCTTTGCTGATTCAGATTCCATGGATGGCATTATCACGATGTGTCAATTGCCAAGGTCTGAATTTGGCCACGGAACACAATGGACGAGATTATCTTGAAATCTCGGAAGCCAGGGTTTTGGGGGTTACCATGGGTGGTGCTATTCTGAAGCATCGACTGTCAGAGACCCTTGAGGATTGATGATGGGGACAAGGAATCCAATACAGATCGTGTTGAGAAGACAATCCTAAGCTAGAATTAAAAAGAAAAAGAGAAAGAAAACTCTCCAAACAAATAAATCTTCGGTCTCTCTCTCTCTTACAAAACGCACTGCGAACTGAACCAAGGCTAAAATTATCTCAAGCACGGGTGCTTTAA
Source organism: Thalassia testudinum (assembly GCA_037157565.1). Taxonomy (NCBI): domain Eukaryota; kingdom Viridiplantae; phylum Streptophyta; class Magnoliopsida; order Alismatales; family Hydrocharitaceae; genus Thalassia; species Thalassia testudinum. The sequence continues at coordinate 82,774,788 of JAZHRO010000013.1, read as the reverse complement.
CCACGAAGTCCAATAAACCTTAGGTTAGTTCCTGTAGGCCTTAAAAACCTTTACTAAAGACTTAGGCTAAAGCTAAACAGATCTAAATCTTGGTTGGTACTAGAGTACCTTTTAGGGTTATGATTGGCATTCTGACCTAATCAAGGGTACAAAAGGAAAAGCACTTATCTAAACTTGATAAGAAATTCATGGTCTAGAATAAGGGTTAAAATCTTAAAATTTTAGTAAGGGACTAGCAAAAGCTAGGCATAGGGTATGATGAGAGCCTCATCATGAACCCTAATTAGCATATTTTGATCTAAATAAGTGTACAAAAGCTCCTACAAAACCTAAGGGAAAGCCTAAATCAGAGAATTCTAAATTTAAGAATAAAATAATTCACAAGGGGTAAAATTGTAATTTTACCAATGCAGTACACAAACAGGGTGTCTAAAGGTCTAAACACAGGTTAAATGGGTTTAATAAGAAAGAAAGTGGGTTGACCTGATCCGAAAAGGGTTATAGCAACTTCTAGGAATTAAATGACATTCTGTAATCCTGAAACAAATCCGCTTTAATTCACGAGGTTTCAGGTAGGATAAAAATCAACTAAACCCCCTAAAATTCATGAAAAAATATTCCCTAGGGCTTAGAACCTTCAATTTGGCCTTTGGAACCTATCTTGACCTAGATTGAGAACCATGCCCAATTTTTGACCTAATTTGGGTTTTTATGCAAATTAACCGATCAAACATGGTCAAACCTAAAATCAAACTTCACCATTGTATTTATTAGGTCTAAATTAGGTTGGTACCAAAATTTGGGCCTAAGAGAAGACCATTTTGACCGACTTTACAAATTGGTTCTCATGAATTACTTTTTGACCCTTAACTTTTTGAACCCTTTCACTTTGCCCCCTAACTTTCCTTTCGTTCTTTACAGAACGGTCCCTTTGCCACCACTCGCAGCTGCCCATACCTCCGGCGACTTTGCGCGGAGGATGGCACCGCGCAGGATATGGGAGCTGCTCTCAGCGATGAAGGGGGAGTTCCCTGCGTCGTCCTCTTCCGCACAAACCCCCTCCCATGACCTGCCACTGCCCATGCCTCTCGTGCGAATGCACGAAAGGAATGGGTCTCATCTCTGACCATTCTTCAGCAAGCTCTCCAAGCTCTCTCCTCGAGATCCTCTCCTCGCCAACTGCTATTTAAGGGACGACAGGGCCCTCCGGTCATGGAAAGCTTGTTTTGGCGAAGGAAAACCCCCAAACTTCGTCTCCTCCTCCTCCAGTCAAGTGCCCGCAGGCTCCGGTGACCCTTCCTCCTCCCCTTCGTCGCTCTGTTGCCATACCTGTAGCAGAGTTCACTCATCCTCGTCCTCCCGTGCCAGGCTGCACTAGCTGGCACCTTCCTGACCTCCTTCTCGTCGCCGTTACCCCCCTTTGGGCATCTTCATCTCCGGCATCGATAGGCACGCGCCGAGCGCCTCCTCCTCCCCTTTCGTCAATTAAGTAGGTAAACACTCTTCCCCTTACTCTCTCCTTTATTTCCCCCTTATTAATTTGCTGTTTCCACCCACCGACCACCACTGTCCATCGCCACCTTGTCCATCTCCGGCCACTCCCCGGCGAGGCGTTCCTGCCGCTCCACGCCTCCATCCGCCTCACCAACTACCCCTTAAGCACCGCGACACCTCACTGACCCTAAATCCGCACTCCATTCACCACGCCACACCTCCAGAACACCCCCCGAACACACCCACTCTCACGCACGCAGTGTGCCCTAGGCGCACGGCCATAGGCACTCTCACGTCTCGCAGACCACCTCTGCACACTCGACACACCATGGCGAACCTCCCTGAGCCTTTTGACGTGGCCGCGAGGTTGTTTTAGTGTTTCAAGACCCAGGTGCTCGCCGCCATTGTGGAGCAAGTTGAAGCTGCTTCGCGAGCTTCTTCAGGTCCATCCACTCCAGGCTTAAGCCTCAGGTTAGGTGGAATTGAGGCACAAGCGTGTCCAAGTCTTCAATTGGGGTCATAAGCCTCGGCTGTTGCCCCAAATCGCTCGAGCGTCCTGCCTGCAGACTCACGAAGCAGCAGGTGGGACTTTAGTCCCACCTCGGAAGTGTGTGGGTGCACGCCCACACATAAATTGAAAACGTGTTCCTGGCTTATCGCCTCGAAACACTGGGGTGAGGTCCCCTGCCCTCACTCACCAAGTCTCATCTGCAGCACTGCCCACGTGGACCTGACCCGCGACCCAATTACCCTGATCCGTGCACTCCTCGCGCACCATACCCACGCCGGTGTGCCTGGGCTCGGGCGCGCGACCGACCCAATAACCCGAGAGCGTACCGAAGAGAGATTCAGAGAGAGAGAGATGCGCGGGGAGGGTAGGGGTAGGTTTTGCGCTCGTGTGTGCAGGGAACAGGTGATGAAGAAGAAGAAGAAGAGCGAGCGGCGAGGACTTAGCCGCAAAGCTCCCGCAGCAAAGAAAAAGAAGTAGAAAGGAGGAGGAGTGAAAAGGAAGATGAAGAAGGAAGGAGCTGCTGAAGAAAGAAGAAGGAGAAGAAGACGCGGAAGAAAGAAGAAAGAAGAAGAAGCAGCTGTAGGGAAAAGGAAGAGAAAAAGAACTGCAGCAGAGGAGAAGAAGAAAGAAGAAGGCAGAGAAGCTGACTGAAGAAGAGAAAGCACAGTGCGAGAAGAGAGAAGAAGCCAAGAGAAAGGAGAGAAGAAGAAAAAGAGAAATTTTTGCTCACTCTCGTTCTCTTAAATTTTTGTAACAGTATTGTGAACTTATATGTTTCTAGAATGATGTGTGCTCCCTGAGTTCGACCTCGGGATAATCTAAATCTCGAGTAATCAATAAATTAAACTGGTGATCGTTTTTTGCAATATACTGTAACGAATATATCATTAAAACACCGCGAACGACGAGTCGACCACTTACCAAACCACCAATAATAGAGAGAGACCAAATCCATCTCCACCTGAAAAGAGTTATTAGAGAAGCAAGAAATGGCATGGATGATGGCATTAATGAGAGCAACCTCTACAGAAATACCAGGAAGACTAGCGACAGTAGCCATAATGAAAACACCCTCAAAATTTCTAACAATCTAGCCAAGATTGCAACAATTCCCAACCAAAGAAGCAGCAGCATTGATCTTGATCCCTTGAGCAGGACGGACCCAGCTTAGGGGGAGAGAAGAGGGACAACAAGATTTGAGCCAATTAGTCATTTGAAGATTTCTCCAATGCTTATCAAGCTGAATATGGAACTTAGCAGGGTTGAAGACATCATGTTTCAAAGCATTTTGGATCCACCAGACATTAAACCAGATGAAACAAATCATACCCTAGATAGTCTTAGAGCTACGGGTATTGGGGGAGTGCGAGATGATGTCGAGGAAGAGGGAAGGATCAATGGCATCTCCAAAGTTATGCTTAAAGGTCCAGATTGAGATGTTACGAACCAAGTGACTCTCCAAGAAAAGATGAGGGAGAGTTTCAAGCATAGGATTAGAGGGACAACAAACACATTTAGAGGCAATAGGGATTCCTAAATTGATGATGTTATCATCAGTGGGGAGCTTGCCTTTAAGAAGCCTCCAAACAAAACGGGAAATTCTGATAGGCCTGTGGAGATTCCAAAGAGGCACAACAAAGTAGTCCTTCTTGGAGGAGCAAAACTGCAGCTGATAATCCGACGAGACTGAAAAGATTTCGGAAGTAGCCGGAGTCCAAATCAATAAGTCCTTAAGATCATCTAAATGGAGGGAAGAGATCTCAGCAAGCAGATTTGGGGGAATAGTAGAGTGAAAAGGTGCACTAGAGAGTAGAGGGAGCACTCTACGAATGGAAATACGAGGGGGAGAAGATCCTTCGGGGAGGAGAGAGTGGAGAGGAGAGTATCCAATCCATAAATCAAACCAGAAGTCGATGGAACCCTCATGGACCTCCCAACGAATGTAGGGCCTCATTTCCCGAATTGCTTGGAGAAGTAGGCAAGAGCGTAGAGGGAGAGAAGATTCAGAGGAGGAATGACTAAGCAAAAGATCCCTAAAAAACTACTGGTGAGTGGACTCACCGAAGAAGATATTCCAAGCTAGCTTCATTCTCAAGGCCTTGAGGAAAAGATTTAAGTCGAGAATACTAAGTCCCCCATACTGAAGGGGACGAGCTATAGAGGACCAAGAAACCCAATGGTGGTGAGAGCCTAGATTAGAGGGGCCTCAGAAGAAGTCAACAAATAGGGCTTGGAGATTACGAATGACAAATTTGGGGACCTTGATGGCAGAGAGTGTATGAATAGTGGTAGAGGTCAAGACATGTTTGATAAGAAGAAGTCTGGCAGCAGAAGAGAGGAGATGGCCTTTCTAGCCAACAAGTTTGGATCTAATCTTATCTATAATGGGATTAAAATAAGAAATCTTGGACCTCCCAAAGAAGATGGGACAACCAAGATAAGTAAAAGGGAAGGAGCCCAGATTAAAGCCCAAGATAGAGAGAATGAGGTCTCTACGAGAAGGGGGGAAATGCCTGCCCAGAAAGTAGATGCTTTTGGGGAGATTGACAAATTGTCCCATAGAAGACTGAAAATCTCTAATGAAGGAAGCCAAGTTCTGGATAGAAGAGATGCTGCCATTAGTGAAGATGATGATATCGTCAGCATAAAGAAGGGCAGTGCAGGCAGAGACACCTCTTTTAACCGAGAAGGGGCGAATTTTACCAAAATAGGCGAGCTCCTTGATCCCACGAATAAAAGGTTCCATGAAGATATCAAAGAGGAAAGGAGAGATAGGGTCTCCTTGCGTAAGACCACGAGTGACAGGGAAAAATTTCAAGGAGCTCCCATCCACGAGTACCAAGGAGCTTTCATGTTGCACGAAGGCTCTAATAAGAGAAATATTATCGGAAGACGCTCCATTCAACTCAATTGAAAGCTTTCTCCAAATCAAGCTGGAGAATGACATTGGAGCCAAAAGATTTCTGGTCAATATGTTGGACAAGCTCAAAAGTAGATGCAATATGATCATAGATAGGCCTACCTTTGATGAAGCCAATCTGCTCTAGGGAAATGATTTTGGGAAGAAGGCAGCAGAGGTGATTTGCCAGAATCCCAGAAGCAATTTTGTAAAGGACATTATAGGGATTGATGGGACGATAATGAGAGAGGTTTGAGGTTGCAGGAGTTTTAGGGACAAGAGAGATGAAAGTGTTGTTGAAAGTCCTAGGAGCAAATCTAGAGGAGAAGTAGGTGATAATCTCAATAACATCTGGCTTGATAAGGTCCCAGAAGTGAGAGAAAAATTCGACATTAAAACCATCTGAACCCAGGGTCTTGTTCCTCGACATGCTAGAAAGGGAGTCAAAGATTTCAGATTGCGAGGGAATACAGCTAAGAGCCGTGCAATCCTTGAGAGAGAGAAGCAAGGGGATGGAATCAAGAAAAGAGTTAACATTAATGTTACCCTGAGACGTGAGCAGGTTCTTGAAATAATCATAGGAAAGAGAGGCTGCTCTATCCCAAGAACCATCCCCAATAGTAGAAGTAAGAGAAGATATAGCACGTTTAGGAAAGAACCTTTTGATGGAGGTAAAAAAGAATTTGTTGCAACCTTCACCATGATTTAACCAATCAATTTTAGATTCTGCATATAAAAGTCATTGAGCTTTACTAGGGCATTATCGAGGAGAAGAGAAGTATCATTGAGCTCAGTAGTGGTGGAAGGATCCCAATGAAGGGAGAGCCTAGAGTCTAACTCAGCATAGCGAGATTCAAGATCTTCAACCTTCTTGCAAATATTATTGAAAGTCTATCTATTCCAACTTTTTAGACTCCTCTTAAGGACATGAAGCTTAAAGTAAAGATTGGAAATAGGATCATGGCTAGAGAGATTAGAGGAGTGCCAAATGGAGTCCACCAAGGAACGGAGACGACCATCCCTCAACCACATGTTCTCAAACTTGAAGGGCCTGGGATGAATCACCGGGGCGACAACTAAAGAGAAAAGCATGGGAGCATGATCCGAATTGCGACGGGAAAGATAACGGCCAGTGGGGATAAGAGCAATCGCAATATGATTAAGGACCCTGTCTAACTTTTGGTAAATCCTAGAGTGCCCAAGCCTACCATTACACCAGGACATTTGATTACCTCCTAAAGGAAGGTCAATAAGAGCAACAGTATCAATGAAGTGCTGAAAAGTGAGGGATTGAGAAGAAGGGAAAGGACGACCACCTCTCTTTTTGGAAGCAGAAAGGATGGAATTGAAGTCTCCCCTAACGATCCAAGGGGAGGAAGAAAATAAGGAATAGATCGAGGAGAGATGAGTCCAAAGATTGAGCCTAGTATCAGGATTGTGGGAAGCATAGACGGCAGAGAGGGTGAGGGTATGGCCAAAAAATTTGCACTCAACTGTTAAACCTTGAGAGTAGGAGAATAAGGAGGAGATGGAAATCGGATCTTTCCAGAGGCACCAGATATTAGGGCATTCTGGGGGAGAAAGGGCATGATCAAACAGAAGAGCTAATAAAGTACAGTCAATGTCAGAGGGGTTAGCAAAAGGTTCCAATAAACAGATGACATGGAGATGATTAGATGAGATCATAGCGTTTAAGCGATCTAGGGTGGGGGTGTTGATAATACCTCGGCAGTTCCAAAAAAACAATTCATTGGGAAATAAATTGAGATTGGGATTTTGATCGACTTCTAGTAATCCTAGTCGAACCTGACAAAGATTGACCCCCACGGACTCCTCTTAGCCTAGTCGGAGAGTGTGCCACATGTGCTAAATCTAGGTGGGTAAACGACTGGGGACAGGAAGGTTTGGAAGATCAGGACATCTCATTCTAGAAGAGGAAAAACCGTTGCAACCATCATTGCTCACTTCCTTGGTCCCACCCTCCTGAGGTAATTCCGTGATGTGGGGGGGGGGGGGGGGGGCAGGATCAAGGGGAGGGGTGGGCCAAGGAAGTAAATGCCCTAGGAAAGCTCACCATTTAGATTATTAGCAACAAAAAATTTAGAATCAAAATTCGCAGCCTTAGTTCCATTGGTAGAAATAATCTGAAAACAAATGCCATCAGAAAAATCCCACGCACTGGAGGATTTGCAAAATAACAAATTGCGAGGGTAAATTGAGGGAAGGTCAGGCGATCGAGTAGCCACAGGAGAGGAGATCAAGTCTTTCCCAATCCATTTCAGATGGGAGGAGGGCGACAAAGAAATAGGAAAATCTAGCACGGAGGAAACATTCATCACAGCGTCATTCACCACAGAAGCATCGAAAGAAAAATCACCAGCATCTGCCACAACCTTGGGGACAATCACCAGAGGCTTAGAGATCACCTGAGCGGGGACCGAAGTCACCTGGGGAGATTCTTCCAATACTTGGTTCCACGGACCGGGTAGGCGTTTGATGCGGCGGCGGCGGCAACGGCGACGGAATTTGAAGCCCTGGGGAACTGAGGAGTCGAGAGCATTTCTGGATGTCTCCAAAGAGAGCCGAGATGGCGAAGTGGGAGGCTAAAGGGTGGGCATATCCGTGATAGGGGGTGGAGGCACAAAGTCCTCCCCCGGAGGGTGAGCTACCACAGCAGCTTCGGAGGGAGCGTCGTTGGAAGCATGTGACCTGGTGTCCTGAAAGGGAGATTCAGAGGCATTAGAATCTAAACCCCCCTCCACAGAAGAGTTGCTAGATGGAACACAAGCAGAGCAATGTAAGAGTGAATGTCTAAACTGAGATCAGCGAGAACAAAAGAGGGGAAGCTTTTCATAGACCACCCTTTGCTTGACCTTGTGAGTGCCATTCAAAATATAAACAAAATCTGGCTTAGGAGAAAACATATCAATCTCGACACAAACCCTTGGATAGCATGGACAAAAACCACGAAGCATGCGACGATCAACAAAAACGGGGTTGCCAATCTGATATGCAAGAGAAAGCAACATGTTCGGATGGAGAAGGTGAAGGTTCAAACCAGGGAAGCCAATCCAAATCGAGGCAGAGGACACTGGGGCATCCGTGCGGAAGGATGGCATCCATTTGATGAACTGAACCCTAACTTGACCTAAAACCACCGAAGACGAAGAGAAAACCTTGCAGAAGTCCAAATACGAAGGACAACGAATCAGCTAATGTCACAGATCAAGAGAAATGATCAAGAAGAGGGAGGCGACATGGAGGTGATCAGAAAGAAAACTACACATAGTCTGGAACAAGGGCTTAGGACCCCAAGCTCGAGCGACCAGCGTTGAAGAGAAATTTAGACTCAGGTTTGCCACCTCCTCCATGGAGAAAGAGGTGCAGGAAACACCCTCGACAAAAGGTTGGTTTGTACACGGGAAGAGAGAGCTCCTCAAAGTTCATGTAACGACTCGATTCCCGAGTCCCTACGAGACACGAGAACCGGATCGACTCGACTAATCCCAAGACCTGGTCGTCCAACGAGGAAGTAACCAAAAGAGCAGTAAAATAAACCACATTCAGCATGAATATAACTAACAGTAAGAAAATACAGCAGTAAGGAAAGAAACCACTACAGTATATACCACCACAACAGTAGAACAACATTCATAACATAATATGAACTGCAGGTAAAGAAAAGTACAACGGAAACAAGAACTACTCACTACAGTGGAACCAAAAAGAGGTACAGGAGAACAGTGGTAACTCTACTGGACCCTACTCGGCCCAGCGTCCTCTGCAGCCGCTGACCCTAGCTGCTCAACACCTGGTCCTGAAAGGTAACGAGTGTAACACGTCAGCAAAACGCTGAGTAGAGTGGCAGCTAAACTAAAGAAACAGTAAAGTGTACAGTAGCTGTTTTAATTTTCTTTCTTCCTTTATTTACATCTTTCTATTATTTCAAAATTTATCTAATTCTCAGATCCTTTACTTGATCTCGAATGTTCCTCGTGGGAACGATCTTGATTGCAGTCTTTTCCGAACAGTAGAAGTAGCACGTGGTGCTCTCCTGGCCGGGAGAGTCCCCCGTGGTGATCCTACTCTCAGTCAACCACCCCAAGGTCACGGACAGGCGTAACGGTGACTACGGCACGCGCGATAAACGCACAGGTAGCTAACCCGCACTGGCACGCGGTCAGTCGTTTCCGTTAACGGGTGCACCCAAAGCACAGCACGGAACCAGTACAGGGCAGAGCCCTCTCAGTAACAGGCGTCCAACCCCTCCACAGTAACCAAACAGGGGCCTTGCCCCTCCACAATCCGCGCACCCTCGCCTGACTACCCTGGTTTGCCCAGTGGGCCTAACAAGTCGGTGTGGGAGGCTAACAGAACCCCGGGGCCCGTGGGGTAGCTAGTACCTCCCTACACTAGTAGCTCTCCTCGGTACTACGTACACGAGGGCCAGCAAGTCGGTACAAAGTGGCCAGTCCTAACCCCGAATCCCTGGGGCGGCTGGCTCCGCTTTGCACTAAACAGGTACAGGTACTCCCCTTGGTACTACGTACCCAAGAGACAGTACACTACTACGTCTTTATTTCCCAGTTCCATTCCTTTCTCTTTCTAAGAGTTCCACTCCTAATTCCCCGTAGGGTTCCAGCTCTTTAACTCAGAACATCTAGGTTTCACTTTCCAGTTTCACGTTCTTTCAATCCATGTTCTCAATCACGTTTATTTATTCGCAGCAGGCAGCTGTTAATTCAATTTACAGGCAACTTTTTGTTCCTTTCCATTTTTCCAAGACTGCAGTATTCATATATTCCACTAGCTTTCCCGTCCTAGGATTCATGCCATATCCTAGGATCTATCATACAATCTAGTTTTCCAGCCCTAGGATTCATGCAACACCTAGGATCTATCATTCAATCTATTTCTCATTCCTAAGATTCATGCAATGTCCTAGGTTCTATTTATGGTTCCGTAATTTAACAGATTATACTTAAAGCCACTCTACCGGTTACAACAGGAGTACTGGGGGTGTGGTCGGAAATCCCGCGTGCCTCCGCAACCCCCGAGACTGTAACGGAACGGGGTCCTATCACAAGGATCAAACACAAGGAGTTTCTCAAAACAGTATATAGCTACTGTAGACGAGTAGAGGATTTAATTCTGAAAAGAACGCAACTCTAAACGCGGAAAACAAAACCCGAACGGGCCCTAAACGGGTCGAAAATGACAAAACAGTGCAAAATCAGACGTCTGAAACTTCTTCCAGACGTCTTAAAAAGGTGGATCAGGGATTACCTTGCTCTGCGTGGGCTCTCAGACGTCCAGAAGCCTGCAGCGGCGTCTGGCCTAGTTCCCAGACGTCCGATGGTCACCCCGGACGTCTGGAAGTCTCTCCAGTCATCTGGCACTGCAGCCAGACGTCTGATTCGTGTTGGATGGGGAATCACCGAACTTGCGCGCACCCATCTCTCTCTCTCAGTACGGTCAGTTGAAGAAAACGAAGAAGACGGAAATAACTCACCTTTCAGACGTTGTGCCAGTCGTCTAGCTAGAAGCCCAGACGTCTGATTCTGGAAAAGTTTCCAGAACCAGGGTGCGACTCGCCCTCCGCTCGCGACGCCCAGCCGCACAGTGCCTCGTCCGCTTGCTGCTCGAGCCACAGCAGTCCTCCCGCGTTGCTCCGCACCCGCTGTGCCCCCCGCCGGCCGGCCCTAGCAGCCCCGGCGAGCTCACCCTCACAGCCGAGCGCTTCTTCCCACATGCAGCACCTCCTCCCACGCTCACCGCGGCTGTCGCTGCCGCCGCCTCACTCGCTCTCGCGCACTGGCTGGAAGGAGAAGAGGAAGGGGGCGGAGGTGACGGGAGTGAGGGAGGGGGCGTGGCCTTTTAAGGCTGCGCGAGGAGGAGAGAGAGCGCAGCAGAGGGCGGGTCTGCGGCCGGAGGAGAGAGGGAGAGAGAGCGTACGCAGGTCTGCGCTCTCAGGCGCGCAGACGAAACACGCGTGCTAAAAATAACCAATTTCTAGATGTCTGGAAGTGATTCCAGACGTCTGGTCCGACGTCTAGAAGTGATTCCAGACGTCTGGTCTGACGTCTGGGCCACCGCCCAGATGTCTTAAAAGATGTCTGAAGTGGCTCATTCGTAACAGTTCATCTCCGAGGAAAGGACCTGACTAGAGAGAACTGGAGCAAAAGAAGGCTTCGGAGGGGGGTCTGGAGTAGAGCCAGAAGGAGAGGAGGGGGAGGACGCCCTCTCAACCATAGCGAGCAGGCCAACCAAAAGCGAAGAAAAGGAATAGCGATTGAGCCCAGACGCACGCAAAAGCAAAAGAAAACAAGAGCAAGGCAAAAATCGATCAAAACCATTAGGTGGCAGCGCGCATTAGAAAAAGCGAAAAACTTTAAAAAAAAAATCAAAGAAGGGGCAGAAACCATCTCTAGACCCAGGAGGGTCCAGAAGGCGAAGGCCCGCCGGCCTCCCCCTAGAGGGGAGGAGGAAGAAGGGCGGCACCAGAGTGCAGAGAGGCCAGCGCACCCAAGGAACAGGGAGGGGGGAAGGAGGAGCACCGCAGGGAGAGGGAGGGGGAGGAGAAGCACTCAGTGGAGTGCTAGGGTTAGGAGTGGAGCGAAGCGCTGCTCGAAGGAACTAGGCCAATGAATACTATTATATGTATATATTTAGATAACCAAATAAAATATATGGGTGCCATGTAGCATCCAATTAGGAATGGATATTAATTAATTAGGCTTGATCCAATTAAGAACCCAATTGAGTCATTAAGGGGTTCAACTAGCCCAATTGTAAGTCAACTAACTCTATATGGGTTGGATTGAAGCATTGATCTAGGTTTAGTGAAATTAACTTAAAGACAACCTAATTAGGTTTGGTTAAGATCTAGTTAGGATTATAGGGCTTCAAAATATGTTTTATTTTTATCTTGATTGATCTCTAGGCTTGATCTGCAAAGCAATAGAGAGTTTAGATTGTCACAAAAGGATAGAGATTATCAATGTATACAAGGTGAGGGGGCACCACTACTGTCTTAAACTTGATAGGCTTGACATGTCTCCCATTCACCATATCCAAATTCACAATACAAAGCATCTCCATCACCATTGTGAAAAGCAAGGGGCTTAATGGATCAACTTGATGGAGGCCTAAGGACCCCTGAAAGAAGCCATGGAGGTTAATTTCAATTAAGAAGAGTAGAGAACAAGGTGGTTCAAATGCACTGTTTCAAGCCAAACCCCAATGCCTTAAAAATCGAGATAAGAAAGTTGTGGTTGATGAATTTAAATGCTTTGACCAATGATTTAGATGTTGACAGCATATCGCCGGCATGTTGTCAATAATAGGTGTTTTGGGGTAGAGGCCATATGGACATGTTAATCTACAATTGTGCTGACGATATTTCAGAGTGTGCCAACCATATTGAGGCAAACCAAGGGTTCCCCATGCAAGAGATTCTTCTTCAACTTGTATGATAGGTGACACCTAAAATTCAAATTTAAACCTATAATCTTCGCATAATGCACATCTTGACTTGTATCATAGAACTTCTAAATCTTTCTTAATTATTATCATATCTTACCTTTGAGGGGAAGCAATCGATTTGATTAAGCTTTTGAAATCTGATAGACTTGAAGCAAATTAGATATTTCTTCCTTTAAGTAAAACTTGGGGAAGAAAAAAGAAGAAATCATCCTCAAACACAAGCTTATAAAGTACATACACTTCCAACCTAAAAAGTTAACTCAACCACATGATAAATCCTCAAGATCCAATACATCCAAACATTAATATTAGAGTATTAGAAGATCAAGATGAAAAGATATAACATGAAGTTCCATCTAAAACACACCAAAATAACAGACATCTAATCATTCTCAAAATTTATAACAATAGAAAAAATAGGACTTAAAATGCATTCAAAGTGCACCCACATTTCATAAACCTTCATACTAGATAACAAATTTTAGAATTCTTAAAAATAAAGATTAACATGAAGTTCCATCCAAAGCACACCAAAATAATATAGACATCTCCCCATGCTCAAAATTTATAACACTATAAAATAGAACTTCAAATGCATCAAAAGTGTGTCCAAATTTCACAAACCAGCACAGTAATTAAATAACAAATTTTAGCAGTCTTATTTCACATAGAAAATATAATACGAGGAAAGCATATATAGATAGCGAAGGTAATGACCATTGTGACCATATTAAGTTAGCTACATATATATGCACAAACATGCAGAGTAAGTATTTCTTGCAAATACCATTAACGCAAAAATACAAAACTTATCAAAGCAACTACATGTTAACATCCGATTGTACATCCAATTTTCTTTCATTGAACATATATTCAATTTCTTTCGCTCAAGAACCAAAATAGGAAAAGATAGTGAGAAACATCAGGAATAAGTGGTGGTGTTTTTTTTTCTTTGTGTGTGTGTGTGTTTTGGTGGGGGGGGGGGGGTGGTGGGGGTTGGGGGGCGATGCTTAGGGAGGTGGTAGTGGCAAAAGGGATTCATAAAGGTGGTGGGGTTGACAGAGAAGAGGAGGATGAGTACATGGGTTGTTACCTCAAGAGGGTGGCCAAAGGCGCCGGTTCCAAGAAGGAGGTGAGAGGAAGGTATTGACAGAGAATGGAACTCTTGGAGAGGAGAGAGTCGCCAGCTCTAACTTACGTTAGAAGTTGCCCAAAAGCAATTAAGAATAAGAGAAGGCACGTAGTATATAAATAGGAAATGGCTATAGTTCATAATAGTACATACAAGGAACTCTAAGACCTAGTTTTAGAATCAAGTTAATCCATGAAAATGTAGATTAACCCGATTTTGACCCGAGAAGGACACTTAACTCGTGATAACTTACTCCTAGGTCAACATTGGATAAGGAAATGGAAGGGTTACCCTACAAATTCGTGAGGGTTAACCCTCCAACATGTATATTAATTGCCAAGTTCACATGGGCTCTTCGTCAGAATTCTGTTCCGTGCTACGCTCGCGCCTTCCCTCTCGTTTGTTTGCTTCCTACCACTTCTATTAAAATGGATAATTAAAGTAAAAATAATTTTAATATTAATTTTTCTATTAAGTAAAAGTAATTTAACTTTGCTATTGAGAATCACTTGTAACTTTTCTATTATTAGTGATTTTCACTTAGAAATAAAAATCATTAGTGATGTTTTAAATATTATTGATGATATTTGATACAGATACAAAATTCACCAATAATATTATCATCGATGATATTTTATTTTGGTGTAAAAATCACTACTGATGTATCAAGTTTGTTTTTTTAGATTTGCCCATATTATTTAGCTGAATAACATAAGATTGCTATTATCTAAAATAAAAATAAACAAAATAATTTGTAATTAAATAATATGAAAGAAATTTGCATTATTTTTTTCCAATCTATGAACTAACTTTCAAACAATAAAATTGTCATTCTGCATCTCATCCCTCCACCTAATTCCTAAGTAGTAGAAACCCTTCTGCTTATCCGACTGCATTCCAAATTGCAAGTTAACCCAATAAGATAACTCTTCTCACTTCTAAACAAAAATGTAGGAAAATTTATTTACATAAAAGTTATCTCACAAAATGTAACCTTCCCTTCAAATTAGACCCAAGGCTCTAATTGATCATGGAGTAAGCAAAGATTATCCCAAAGTTAAAGGGATACAAACCAATTAGTAGAAAGGTCAAAGGGATTTTAAGTTTCCCTCCCTTCAAACTAGACCCAAGGCTCTAATTGATCATGGAGTAAGCAAAGATTATCCCAAAGTTAAAGAGATACAAACGAATTAGTAGAAAGGTCAAAGGGATTTTAAGTTCTCCTAACCCATCAAATTAGAATCAACATTTCTTAAATCATACCACTTTTAAACTATCTTATTATATCACTTCAATAACAATATATATTTCAATATATATGCCCACTTCAACGTAATATACCCATTAAAATATATTCAGTATATCATATTAACTCATTTACACCTATATTATAATATTAAAAAATCACCTGCTAACTTCACATTATCATACCAATCATTTTTCTTCTACTACTTATCCTCTCAAATAAACACTCTTCCCAACTTATTTCTCTCTTATTCTATCATCGGATGAGAGTTATCTTGTTGTCAAATTAGGAGGATGAAAGCATGGGTTGGGAAGGAGTTATCCTCAACACGCCATCAATTCCTAAAGTTAGGTTGAGTGACCTTTATAATAAATGGAGGTTAACCCCCAAAAAAACGAGAAGTTAACTCCCGTGGTTAAATAGGTTAAGGGTTGGAATACCACAATGATAAAGTATCATCTGTCATCGGACCATATAGATGAACTATAAATAGATCATTTACTTAAGATGTGTTTCAAAATTAAATTTATCCAAGATGTTTAACTACTTTACCTTCAAAACCTAGATATTTCGAGACTACTTGAGAAGCACGGCATGAAAGATTTCATTTTTCTTTACTCAGGATGGACGTTTATATATATACTTTTAAGTTAAATACATCCAATATAAGCGATCTATGACTTAGCTAGCTGCAGCATTTTATATTATTATATATTGTTAAAAATTAATATTTTAAGGTCAATTACACTGAGGAATTATTATAAATGTTCAGTACACCTCCAATTCCATTCAAGATCTCCTAATGGGAGATCTTAGGCATTTATGAAAAAGAATGGGACAAAAATTCATCTCTAGTTGTCTCATTTTCTCCCATGTATGGTTCAGATCAATGGGTGAGATTCATGGGGGTGTAGATAACAGCATTCTTGAGGAATGTACGCGATGAATCACAGTTGCACGAATCAATTAATCTTTTATAGATGATACCAATCCGTTATGTGTGTAAGATAAAAATTACCTAAGTAATCGTTCACGATCCAGAACGACCAGTGAAGTACGACCAAAGATGCTTCGTTCCGGAGAAGAGCAGTTCGATCACAGTGATACAAAGCTCCGGTGACTGCCATGCACTGCTTTGACTAATCCTTCCTATTAACGTTTGCATGGGAGGAAGATGCTCCTTTTTCTCATTTTCTAGAACAGGTGAGCCATCAGCTTTATCAGTTCGAAAGATCCTCAACTCCCAACATTCATATAACATTTTCTTCCAACAGTCAACGTGGAACTCGCAGCTTCCGCCAATCACTTCATACGCCCATGTGTTGATTTCTTGCGGTTTCGCGACTTCTCCGCTCTCGGTCCAACGGGAAACTATAATTCCCATTTGATCGCATGCCGCACATCTTCCGGAGAGTCCTTCGTGGAGCTCTAGAGACTTCCCACTGGCTTCAAGCTTAGTTTCTTCCCTGGGCAAGTTGGCGCACCAGGGGGTGGAGGTCTATCGAGTCGCTTCTTTCTTCGAAAGTATAGTAATAACCCTCAATATCCCTGGCACATGCATTGCAATACCTCTTCGCCTCAGCACCATCTCTGTAAATTGCAAAGGGCAATTGGTCAGTTCGATTCAACGCAACGATATCATTCGTTGACGAAAAAAACTCAACCGATGAAGTCATGTGAGGAATGAATCGTGCATACACGTACTATAAAGCACGATCTCACCGCTTAAAATAGAACGTTGTCAGCAATGTACATCTCTTAATATATATATATATATATATATATATATATTACCCGAATCAGTATCTTCTAACAAGTAATTCTTTAGCCTATATTGTGTTGGAGTTTGTAATGTTGCTGGCCCCACATCGACGGGGAAAAAAGGTGTTTGGGAAGTTTATTTGTGAAAACTCTCTTTAGATCTTAAATAGAAATATACTTAAATGTAAATAGAATAAGTTGAGCCTTTATGCTTAATATATCTTGACACAGGCACATGTGCGAGGAATGCGCAAGGAAGTAGGGATGCACGGGAAAAGAGAGGTGTGCATCCAACAGGGGAAAGTCTCATCGTCCTAAGGCTATTGTGTATGAAAGTGAGAGTGAGTGATTATCTTTACGATGAAAACGTCTTTCCCAATGAATAGGATGATGACATACTTAAAGAAAGAGGTCATCGCCTGGTTAATTGATTGAAGGCATGAGGTCGTCGCCTGATTAATTGAACGTATTAGTTCACTCTACATATATTGGGTAGTAAAGTCTTGTTTAGACTCAATGCAAGAAGAAAGGAATATTGACCTTTTGGAAAGGATCCGGTCTTCGTCTCCATCCCATTGATAAAAGGAGATACCAAGAATAATATTATCTAAGGAGGAATGATGGTTGTCTAATCGGATTAGACCTTAAGCTAATATTTTCTTTTATATGTAAAAGATTCATGAGTATTTAGAATACTTGAGAGAGCATACATTGTGCCAAAATTCCATGAATCTTATAAATTCATTATTGGCGTAATGAAACTAATAATGATTTAATTTGATGGATTCCTACTTGAAGAATAAATCAATTATAATTTAAGGAGTTAAATTGTACTTAATTTGGTGATTAATTACACCTAATTTGATGAGGTAGAAAATCCAACTGTTGGATTTCAATTAGTTTAAGTTTAGATAGTAGATCTAAACATCCCATAAGCTGTTATGAATTTATCTTACAAAATTCAAGTAGGATTTTATCCTCACCCTTGGATCTTCATCCAAGGGTTGCTATCAAAGTAGGATTAAGATTGGAATTCCTATAAATATATCCTATGTAAAAACCCTAATATGTACAATTCGATAATTCCACCAAATCTTGAGAGCCATAGCCACTAGGGGAGAAGCAATCATTCCATCTATATATCCAGTCATGCAATAAGGCAAATGGACAACCAACAAAGTATTTGACAATTGTCCAATTTTGCAATTGGACGACAAACTTGTGAAGGGGCTATGCATTAGGGGCGTCGGCTTCACAAGCTGGTTGACCAACAACTGTTGTTGGATGTTCAGTCAGCGCTTCATAGTGTTTTCACATCCTTTCTAAAGAACTTCTTGTCATGCGATCGAGAGTCTGAGGCGAGCAATCGGTTTAGATTCGTAAAGGGTTCATGGATCAAGTCTGAGATTGGTTCTTCTCGAAATGAAGGGTCTCATCCACCCGTTGTGGCGAAGGAGATTGGGTCTGCTGGAACTTATTTGAAAAGGCACCGTACGTAGGGCATAGTATGATGCATCACCCATAAGGAATACCTCAATATCTCGTGAGATCCTAAGATGATTAAAAATTAATTTCAATCCTGTAGTTTTAATTTTAGAACATTTCTTTCCATATGCATGATCAGATTTTCAATATCAATTTGATATTGTGATTCGTCTATTTGCATATTTTCGTGATGCCCACTGGTCGGTATGGTCGATCTCTCAAGGGATATAAAGCTTTTTTATTTAAAAGAAAAAAAAAAAGAAAAAAAAAAAATTGATAAACTTTTAGGATGCCTATATATGTATAATCTGAGGAAAAACAAAGAACGAGTTTGAAAATTCTAATTAGATCAGTTGAGAAGCAAAAAGTTAAGTGTTATATATTTAAGACGAAAAGGTACTATACATCCTCAACGTGAATGATAATTGAAGTGTTGCCGATGCGAATATCAATTCCACCATCTATGTATCCATGATTTTCAATTGCCGCCCTCCTCCTTCAAAGCGATAACTAATTAACTAACCCGACTCACCTACGAAATTGGAAGACGTGTTTGGAGATAGGGGGACGCAACGTTCTCCCTCGGGGGACGCAAACATTCGTGGAAGTGGACATCGCTGCACGTCTCACATTCGAACCTCACGCCGAAGCCCTTCTCGTTGCAGCCATTGCAGATGTAGAGCTCATCCCTGGACGAGCGCCTGAGTTCGTGTCCGTGGAACCCCTCCCTGGGCTCTACCACGTCTACCCTCGTCATGTTGCCGAAGAACAAGGGCGGGCTGGCAGGCAACAGCTGATTGATTGGTATTCAGATTAATTGCGTGAGGTGAGTCGTGGTTTTTAGCACGTACATCCATGCTATCATTTATGCAGCACCACGGCCACAGTCGACATATTTTCCAATTAAGAATTGGGTGGTTGGTTGAAATGTCGTTGGAACTATCATTGTCCTTCCGCTGCAAGAAGAATGGGTCTTGGATGTACAAAGATTCAAGGAATGATTCTTTTCTCGCTTTCTTTTAATCCCCAAAAATATCAACTTTCATTAAAACAAAAGTTCAAGGGCAGTGACCTAATTTATCAGCCTCAACATTACTAAAAATAAAAAAAATAAGAAAAGAACAAAACATATGAGCTATGTATGCTCTATTCTATAAATCATGTATTCCTACACGTACCTAATGTTTGAAAAAAAAAAAAAAAAACAACCAACGTAAGTGTGTGTGAAATTAATGGTCCGTGATTTTTATTGTAGGTTTAATTGTGGGCTGTGGAAGATGAACCGTTGACGTGGTGGTTTTGACACTTTCCAAGGAAAGGGCGTGCGTCTCACCCAGCTGTTTTTTTTGTTGGGAATTGAGAAACTTGATCTGTCTGGTGGGTTGTGGAAGTCGTCTAACGTGTTGACGTGTCGCTTGAGCTTTCATTGTCCAACGCCGCAAGAAGAAGGGGTTCATGAGTAAACATGCGTAAAACAGATGAGTGAAGAAGGAAAGAGGTCAACGTACGCGCCTCAGCTGACTTCCCATTTTCCAACCAACTCCCATCAACTCCCTTTCCCCGTACCGAACCCAAAGGATCAGGAGGAAGCCACGTGAAGAAAAACACGACAAGTCGGCATAATAGATAACCAAGTTTAAATCGAACCTCTGCTTCGTGGCGGGAGAATTTGATAATTTGAAATATGGAGAACATGTGCATGATTTAAACTTTTTATGTAAATGACAGATACGTGGCAATAATAATGAAGATGAAGGCTTGATACAGTAGAAACCTCCAAAGTTGCTTCTTGCTTGGCGATAATTCAAGGGTTATCTTCCGATCAAAGAATTACAAGAGAAAGTCAAAGGAAATAATTCAAAAATTAAAAGATATAATATATTCCACTTCATCAAATAACATCAACATCAAATTATTTCATTATATCACATCAACGTCAATATATACCGTAATATATCCATTTCAATATAATATACTCATCAAAATACATTCATTATATCACATCATCAACTCTCTCACATCTACATATATCATAATATTAAAAAATTCATCTAACAACATTATACCACACTATCAATCATTTTATCCTACTAATTACTTTTATCCCACTAAGATTGCATTTGGTAGGAGGATAAAGGTTATACCAAAATAAAGTACTGTAGGGTTAATTTATACTGGATTGTTTCGTTGGATATAAGAATAAGATAAAGAACTATAAGGATAAAATATTATTGTCGTAAAAATATTCACTAACGTCACAAAATAAACATGAAACACATGATATTAAGAACTTATTATTTTATATTTTTTTATTAAATAAGAAAAATAGCAAGTAATTCTTGATTTTGATAATCTACTAAAATAAATAACAAAATATGGAGAATTTTCTTAAAATACACTCCTCAGATTTTTTTTGTCAAGGAAATTAATTGTAACCATAATTTCTCTTTAAAGGGAGATCTTTTTTTCCTTTAAACTTATCACCAAAGAAGCGTGAATTGCAACCTATTTTGTAACGTATGGAGTGAAAGAACATGATAGACCACTCTACATGTTAGTTTCAACCGATGTATTTTATTTTTTCATTAGTTAAAAATCAAAATATACAAATTGAAAATCAAAATATACCAGTTGAAAATGAAAATACATCGGTGTATTTTGATTTTCAATCGAATTTTTACTTATGCAAAATGATTTTTCTTCTATGAAAAATAGTTTTTAAACTTTGGATTTAGGATTTATGATTTAGGATACCCAAAGGTGCAAAATCTTAAACCCTAAACTCATGGGTGTTTAACTTTGCTCCGGTGTTTATGGTTTATGGTTCATATAGTATTTTGATTTTTCATGGGAAAAAAATACTAGTATATTTTAACTTTCCACTAATGGAAAATAAGTTTTTACTTAGAAAGTGAAAAGTATTATTTCACCTATGGATTTTACGTTTAAGATTTATAGCTTATGAAAAGTGATTTTATTTTACTTATGAAAAGTAATTTTTCCCTTAGAAAAATAATTTTTCAACTTTAAATTTAAAATTTAGTATTTTTCATATTTGGGCATAAATCCTAAATTTAAAGGTGTAAAATTATTTTTTATAAAAGAAAAATTACTTTACATACGTAAAAAAATCAATTGAAAATTAAAATATACTGACATATTTTTATTTTTAAATGATATATTTTAATTAATAATTGATGTTTTTTAATTTTCAAATGACATCAGTAAATTTTGCAATGGAGTTCACAAGATAAATCCCATTGATGCATGCCGAAGAGTTCGTCTGCCAAGTGATGGATGGATACTGTTTGATTCATTTCCTTGTCCCTTCTTATTTGAAAATAAAGGTGTCATAGTTTGTACATCCCCATTCATGACTTTTAAGAATATACTATTTTCTCATTGAATTAAAGGGGGCCATTGCATTGATCCATGATTTCCGACATAATTTTATCAAAATATTATATATGAAAGCACATATTTAACTAACAAACAACAAATACAACTCTTTAAATCAAAACGGTATCTTCTTAGAAAGAAGTTCAAATATGAGACCACTATTCTCATTATTTTATCATCAACGGAAATAACCTTATCCATCAATTTGCGATCGTAGATGGTTAAGAGTGGCGAAGGAAAATGTTTAACCTAAGTTAAAATCTAAGATAAAATCCACGCCTCCCCTTCAAGGAAAAAAAAAAAAAAAAAGGGTATAAATCTCGGAAGAAGAATATGCTGTGGGAAGGGGATGTGCTGCAGTAAGAGATGGGTGGGATGAGTGGCTTGCAAATCATTGCCCTTCGGTTGAATGGGATGAGAGCTTTTTGCTGGACGGGATGAGATGAGTTTGCGTGTGTGTGGGTTCTAAATCGTGACGGATCGAACCAATGTCAACTTTTCCAAAGCCCAAGTTTAACCCATGAGCAGGCTAGACGAGCAATATAGCCTCCTGGTCAATTAACCAGGTCCAAGTATTTGTTAACACCACCAGCTCATACTTGGGATCACAAAATCCGTGATTTTCCACCAAAACACGAGTTCTGAAACCGCTGACAATAACATGGTTGAGTGTTCTTCTCCTATCGATCCTAAGAACAAATCCGTCAGGAGGGTGTACGTACCATGAGGCTCCAGTTTGCGACTACCCACCAAGTCAAAGAAAAGGAGGGCTTTAATGCACTTGGCCCCTTGTTCCTCACGGCACAAGACGAAGTTGTCTTGGAGAGTCTGGAAGACTTTAATATTTTTCTGCATCATGCACACATATTCACGTAACTTACCTACATAACACGCGCGCTCACACGCACACACAAAAGAAATGTCGCATATATATATATATAATGATTAAATTAGAATCGTGCTCTTCTTTCAAAACTAATACTCAAACCAGAGATGTATGTTATAATCTTATCGAAGAAGCTCACCAGCAAAATGTTATTTGACGTAAATGATACAATTAAAATTAAAAAATAAAATAAAATAAATACATACCAATTACTTGTAAAAATGTTGTGTAATTTAGAGTGCAACCTGTAAAATTAGCAACTTATTGTCATGCCTCTGTAAACTTTTCCGATTACATCCATGTCACTGTAAAGTTAATATTTACTTTTGTACTCTTACAAATTTATTAATCAAACACGGTCATACGGTAAGTTAATTTGTCATTAGATTCGAGGGAATATTACTCAAATAATTTCTAATGGCCATTAACTATAACAACACAAATTAAGTTTTAAAATTACATTTATAACCCCATTCATCTTTTTTCTTCGGGAATGACATAAATACCACCATCCACCTTTTTCATGCTTTTCTTTTGTTCTCTCGTCTTCCTCGTATCTTTCCCTTCTTCCTCCCTAAAGCTCAAACTACACCTCCTCACCAAAGACTATAGTGGCATTGATGGTGTCGAGATCCTCACTGCAAATCCTCCCCCTTCCACAGCTACCCTCAGGCCCTCCCTCCTCCTCCTCCTTCCAGTCCCAACAGGCCACAACCTCCTCATTTTCTCCCCACAACGGCCACCCCCTCCTCATTCCCTCCTCAACCTACCACACCTCCTCTTCGCTCCCCTGCCCTCCACCTCTCCTCCTCCCCGCAACTCAACCACCATCTCTCTTCCTTCCCTCCCCCAGCAACCACCCCTCCTTCTCACCAGCTTGTCACTCCCTCTTCCTTCCTCCTCTCCTATAACCTCCATGCTGTTGTTTGTCTCTTATCACCTCCAACACCTCCCAATAGCCTGACCTCCCTTCCTTTCTCATCTTCTCCATCCTCCTTCCTCCCCTATCTCCTAGCTCAGTCAAGGGAGGGGGAGGGGGAGCTAGTAGAGGGGTCACTTTCTCTCTTTGGACCTTTTTTTCTCTCTCTTGCAGGTGAAGGGAGGGATCAAATTTCTTGGTGGGGGATAGCAAGTTCGTAAGGATATAGATATAATTATTGACTTTATAGGGGAATGGATGTAATCAAAAAAATTTTACGAGAACATGGATGCAAAATTTTTTTCTTGTTTTTCAATACATGCATGTATGACTATTAAAAATAGTTTGAAAACATTAACGTGTAAAACCATTGTACTCACTCGTAAAATGATAATCATACCCTGCGAAAATGAGCAAGGAATTTGTAGTACTTTTTTGTACAAATGGCCATGGTGTTCATTAATTAAATAACTCCTATTATATAGAAGCTACAGGCATTAAGGAACGAACGTTGCATGCCCTAATTCCCACTAGATTGCCTTGTTCCTTTAAACCCTCCTCTAGCACCTGACTTTCCTCTCCCTTCACCTTCCAACACCCCTCCACAACCGCGCCCCCCCCCCCCCAACCCCATGCGCTCAATTGTTCTTCATCCTTCCTACCTCTTCCATGATCCCTCAACCACCACTCATACCTCATCAATCCCCATCTCCCCCAGGAACTTAAACTTCCGAGTAAATGAGGAGGAGGAAGTGAAATGGAGTCAAATTAGGAGAAACGTGGAGAAATAAGGATGGTGGTGGTTAGAGTTGAGCATTGGGTCAAGCTACCCTAAACCAGCTCTTGACCTAACTTGCTAAATCCAACCCAGACCCAGACCCATAACTTAAAGGGTCTAGCTTGGGTCAAAATTTTTATCTATTAATTAAATAAGCTTGGGTCAAAGCCTAGGTTGGCTCAAACTCAACCCAACCCAAGACCCGACTCTTTTAGGATCCGTGTACATATATATAAATTAATGTATTCAAACTTAAAAATAAAAAATAACAAAACTCTTCTCATTCATTAATGTCTCACCCATTCCTACGAGTGGCATACTCACACTCACTTCCATAAGTTCGTAACACACCCATCAACCTAGTAAAGCCCATTGAGTATTTGTTATAAATTAAAATTAAGTTATATAAACTTTCTTAATCATTGTAGGGATTTTTATTTAGTAAATTACACATTTTATTTTTCTTTTTTAATAATAAATGGATCTGACCCGATCAAATCCTAACTCATTTAGTTTAGGCCAAGTTTGGACTTATTCAAGATTTTACAAATTAAATGAACTTAGACTCAACCCATGGACCCACTTATTTAAATAGGCTTAGGTCAAGCCTAAGTTGACCTTGAAGGATTAGGTCCATTGCTTAGCCCTAGTAGTGGTCGAGAAAGGAGAGGCAATTAAGATCTCTTCACCTATCAGGGGTAAAGGTAGGGAGTGGGCGTACAGGCTTAGTTCCATCGAGGGTCCGTCAACTCTCTACCTTACAAATTTAGTTATATTTGGACACCTGTGCATCTTCAGGCACAACTACAAGTTCTCTAAGTTTGCTGTCAGAAGTAAAATTTCCATAAGCATTCAAATGAAAAAGAATTTAAAATACTTCTAAGACCTAGCTGCCACATGTATATATATAGGAAAATTACAAGTCCAAGTAATAAAGTTATCTTTTTATGTAATAATAAAGAATATAGTGATATATGCACAATATTTAATTATTTTAGGGGCATATATGTAGAAATTCCATTAAGTAATTAATTATATATGAAATTTCATCTGAAACATAAATATCTATAACACTAGAAAAAAAAAAATGAAAATATAAATGCTTTAATTTGTAAAGATTTATAAGGCATTTATAACCATGTCAGATTTCGAACAATTTAAGACAAATCTATAAAGGTTTTTTAAGTTCCATGATATGCTTGCATTTTAGCTTATAAATTTGCATAATTTAGAGAAGCACGTGTATAAAATGTGCTTATGACATTCAGCGCATGAGTTCTAGTCTCATCGACATGCATACATATATATACATAAGTACATACATGCATGAGTATGTATGCATGTGTACCTGGGAACACATGCTTTACAATCATTTGTGAGTTGTCACCTTTAATAACTTCTCTGTCACAACCAAGAACTTGTCATGGAAAATGAAAGTTTTAATTGTTTCTTCTCAATCACTCAAACAAACACAACAATGTTTCATCAACAAGCAACCTCCCATCCATCTCTTTTATCTTTTAGGCATGCTTTATTATCAACCATACGATCAAATGCAAGCACAAACAGCGATCCACAAATAGCTCACGAAAGCGATAATCAATTATTATAAACAATTGCTGGGCTTCATTTTGCAGTGAGTTCTTCATTGCTTTGACGACGATCGCCGTGTGAAGCTGTTGGAAACTGTTGGAAGGCTTTGCCAGCAAATGGAAAGGCCATCGTCACTAAATCCGTTCTTCCTGTGCTGCCAGAACCGAGCCTCGTGGTGGAGGTCACCTTCCTTCTGGACTTGATCATGCTCTCTCACACCGACCATGGGAACATAGAAACAAAGAGAATTCTAACTTCCAAAAAGAAAAGCTCAATACACCGAATTTACCGTTTCTTGCAAGGTGTCAGAAATTTCCATCATGGAATTTACAAAGCCGGTCCCAGGAGATGGTTTATGCTTACCGAAGAGTCAATACACAGCAAGGAGGATGGGCGTTGCTTGAAGCATGTGCTTGTCCCTTGTAATTTTAACATGAAAGTGCCAACTTATATGCGCTGTGCCCATAAGAAATCGCGAAGCCACCCATTAATAGTAATGGAACTTTGTGCAAAGTTTCCTCCTGTGATATGAGTTACTACTCCTTGATCACTTACAGTACCCCAAACAGATTGCATTTTCCAACTGAAATGGAATATGACTACGGAAATTGCATTGTACATCCAGAACAGACCTAAGAAAACATGGTCCCAGGCGGATACTTGACATGTTCCTCCTCTTCCAGGCCCATCGCAAGGGAAACGAAACCCAAGATTTGCTTTATCAGGTATAAGTGCCAACTTATATGCGCTTATATTTCCTGAGTTTTAAGAAGAAACTACTTTATTGTTGAGTTCTTTGCGCAAAAGGTAATAAAGTCAAGGTCTATTCAGAGGAGATCATGTCTCCGATCTGTTGCCATCAACCACCGTAAAGGCACTAACACTGGCAATTGGAAGGGTAGATGTTGAGATTGGCTAAGCATTTTGTGGCTTGTAAATCCATATAAACAGGGAAGGGCGATTGGATTGAAGCGTACAAGACTCGTTTGGACACCTTTAGTGAAAACAAGAGAATATAGCGGGATAACACACCAAAGCTCATCTCATCAATAGGATTACACACGTACTCAACTAGAAATATCCCCATTCAGGCGTCAGATATTAACACTCGACCAACGTCTAAAGGGGAAAGAAAGCAGTGGAAACATGCCTACCTTCTGGCTTCTCTTTCTTCTTCCTCTCTGTCAGAAGTTCTTCAAAACCCCTGTAGACCGGTAATCCGATAACTGGCACACTCCTGATACCCCATGTAACTGCTCGATAGAACTGGCATCTTTCTTTGATCGCACAATGAAAATATGATCATTCTAAAGCTTTAGCATCTGAATAGCTGGTGCTGAAAGGCCTCACAATGCAATAATGCTAAGAATTTCAAACCTCACCTTGTGTACCCATTCAGTGCTGGAATTCCCTCCACCTGATCACCCAAACTTGTCGCATGCCTGAGTGTGTAGCTACATCAAAGATATCCTACAGCAACATAAAGATATATTTGTCAATGGAAACTAGGCCCCTACCTTTAAAATTAGATTCTCCACCAAGAATGGTATATCGATCCCGTGACCAAATAATTTATCAGAACAAAGGCATGCCCAAAAAAGATCATCCACAGAGAACAATGCCAGCCAAACCATAATGCAAAGAGAGAATTTTCCATCAAAAACCACAAGAATATTATCTCGGAAAGGTGTTGGATAACAGCTTTAAGGGAATTTCTCCACAGTAGCCAATCGATCCAGAAGCTCATCCAAATCATCTGTCACTTGATGATAACCTGAACTACAGAAATTCTTTCAACTATCTGATATGGATATCAAATTTACAATAAATGAATGAATGGTACCATGGCATTCAGGCAATAAATATACAAAAGTTTGCAATTGGGAGAACCACTTCCATTGCCGTCCACAACATACAAGAAGGCTCCCTTTACTAGAATAAATCAACCTGGAATACAGAGTTGGCATTTTCCACCATGGGGTAGCTGCAAACATCCTTCAGTCAAATGAGTAAATATCAAACACCTTTCTAATTGGCAGCAGTGGAGAAGATTCATTCATGTATAATATACCCTAATTTCGGCTCTAGCCACTGAACAGTAACTACAGTTTACTGGAGAGAAAAAAAAAGGTGTCAAGAAATTAGATTGAACACGAAAGGAAATATGTAAGCTAATCTAATCCACCCAAAAAACTTCCTTGAGGTTACAAGAGTAGGAGATAGAGAGAGTAGAAGATACCTTTGAAAGCAAAAACTGTTCCTTGAGGTTTACAAGAGCTAGGGATTGAGAGTAGAAGGTACCTCCAAAAGCAAAAACTGTACAACAAATCTTAATGACCATATGCTTCACAACATCATGTATGTAGGTACTTACAGGACGAGCCCTTCTTACAGTGACCATTTTCATGGAATCGGCAGATCCCCCTTTGTCCTCCATGAGGGTCCCTTGATGGCCCACCACTAGAATGCATCCTGTGCCTTCCACCACCTTGCCCAGAGTCACCATTGTTTGCGTTCCTATTGTATCTGTCCTTCTGCTCCCTCTGATGTGAACCCCAGGAGTTTGGATTCCCAGCAGATGAGTTCCAGCCTTGATTTGGATTGCCATTGGGCATTCCCCATCCAACATTTGTATTTGGATTTCCTGGAAGTTGTGCACCCCATCCCATATTCGGGTCTGCATTTGCAGGCTGTGGCACACTCCAGCCAGGGTTTGCATTTGGAAAACCCTGCATAGCATTAGCAGTTCCCCAACCAGTGTTGGCATTTCCCTGCTGCATTGCAGTTCCCCAGCTGGCATTTGCTGGTGGAACGACTTGTGCAACAGTTCCCCAACCAGCCACTGGGTTCATAGTTCCCGGTCCTGCAACCTGAGAAACTGGGTTCACAATTGGAGTTGCCGCAGCAGTTGGAACCCAACCAACCACATTAGCATTTCCTTGAGGAATAGCAGACCATCCTACATTTGAAGCTCCAGGAGCCACCCAAGCCATATTAGCATTTGCAGGCAATGCTGTGCCCCATCCACTAGTTGCCTGTGCAGCCATAACATTAATTCCTGAGTTCTCTGGTGTAAATCCCCAACCAGAACTTTGACTCCCCATTGGTCCTTGTGTCTGTTGTGGAATAGGTTGTGGCGCAGGTCCAACCAAAGAATCTACTTTCATTTGAATAGAAGCCAGATGTCTGCCGCAGTCAGAAAAAGCCGGAGGATTATTTGCCTGGGCAACTTGGGCACCCACATCCACCCTGCCCACCTCGGAAGTAGGAGTTGGCGATGGCATAGACCATTCTGCATTCTTTACATCTGAAGCAATCCAATTCCCAGAAGATGAAGGTTGTGCCCCTGATACAATCATTTCTGATGTTGATGATGGTTTAATCCCTCCTATAGTACCTGGAACCTGATGTGTAATCCCACTTCCCTCTGTGCGGATAGGAGAATAATTCTTCTGCATATCATCAGACAATGAGTCCATTTTTGGCAACTCTGAGTTTCGTGCAATAGCCTCAATGTTAATCTTATCTTGGCTAGACAATCCAACATTTTTTGCTAAGGGAGCATTGGAATTAGGACCTGGAACTGCAGCTGGAATACTCCTGAGCTGTTCATTTTTAGGTGTGGAATTATCCATGGAAACACGCATAGAAGTTGCACTTCCTAATGATCCAGAGGTTTCAGTCTTTGAAGGAACTTCGGCACCAGACTGAGCTCCATGTGCGAAAGTGGCAACAGGTTCAGGTTCCCATCTCGACACCCTAGCACGAGGCTGGTTGACCCGGGCAGAACCAGCCATATTAGAAACAAAAGCAGCAGGAGGATTTCTATTAGCACTGTTGGGTACTAAGCCTGGGTTACTACCAAAGCTTGATGCCATATGCTGTACATTAGCTTGCTGAGCAGGCAATTGCTGAAATGAAGAGCCAGTTGTAGGTGTATGCCTATCATAGCTAGGTCCATTAGGCTGGAATGCTGCAGATTTTCCAGAAGTCCAAGTACCACCATGGTCCTGAACTCCAAGCCTTTTCTCTGCCCATGTTGGTAAGTCATTATTGCCTCTCCAATTACCATCCCTGTTATCTCTATTATCTATCATACTTCTGGGACTTGGAGACTGAGAAATGCTTCCTTGCTGAGAACCCCAAGCCGGCAGCTCCTTCTCAAACTTGCCAATCAATGCATCAGTCAGCAAAATAGAATCCCCTCGCTTTTCCGATGTCTTCCATATCCTTAGATCACGAGGGAAGTAGCCAGTTGAATTCCATTTGCGTAACTGAACCATTGAAAATGGCCCTTGGATTTTACCAGTAGGATCTTGGTAGTGCCACATCTTCTCTGATTCGTTGATGCTATCAGTTTTAGGAGCTGGGGTCCCAGTTAATGAAGATGGTGTAGATAGTGAAGCATTTGCAGATGAGTGAAGTTGTCCTGCTGGTTCCATGCTTTGACCAACATTCTGTGAAATACTGGTGGTTCCCCGGATATTTTGTGATTCTGAACCCTGCTGTGGCATTTCTTTACCTCGACCCCAAGATGGACCATGCATTGTATCTGTCGAATTCATGACCACGTCACCTGCATTCCTGTGTTCCAAACCGGTAACTGGACCCCTCCTAGCACCATTCCAACTTTCAGTTGGTTTGAAATCCTTTTCAGAAGAGCGCATTTCTTTCCCCTTCCTGAAATAATCATGGCCTCTTTGCCTAGGCATATTATCTGTAAAGAATGCAAAAGCAACAATGATTCACTGATCCAGGAAAGATCTGCTAGAGGCGGTCTAGATGGGAGAGATATACCTCGTCTGCTGCCCTCAGGCTCTTCTTCTGCAGATTCATAATTTGGATCCATATTGGGATCAGAATGTATCTCAGGGATCTCATTGAGCCTTCTACCATGCTCTTCTGGCAGCAATTCTAGTTTTTCCACACATTCTCTGAGCGTAAACATCGTTAAGAATTACAAATGGAGAAGTCAATATTAAACTTACGGAGAAAATATCATAGATAAGTCAAAAAAAGTGACAAATAGATTGGCTTAATATCATATGTTCTTCATTTTAATGTTTTTGGTGATTCACACATAAGGATCAGATGTGATATGGAGCTGGCATCCCCAACCAGCTCAACCCTCCAATATTTCAGAACCTCAGCAGTCACCAAAAGGAAGTCAACCCTCTGCATCAGAGTGCATTCAAGGACGAACACCTTCAACTGAGACAGTATTTTATCATATTTCGCAAATGAATCACCAATTATATTATACCGGCACAGTTCCAAGATTTCTAGGGACTCTTCAAACCAGAATAAATATGTAAGATAACATAAATATAGAAAATTTATTGAAGTAACATAGTGTCTCATGGACAAATATAGAAATTTTATGAAAAAATGATCAACTAAAATAAAAAATGAGTTCCACAATTCATTTATACTAGTGGAATAACCCATAAGGAAAAAGTACACTAAAGGGAGCAATATCTGGAGCCCAGATGTGGTAACCCATGGGTGAACCATGATAGGCAAAGCATGCAGAATGCCAGAACAAAATCATAAATGGCATGGAAATCCAATGAGTCGTTGGTTTCTGAGGAACTCTACCAGTAAATTATCCTCTCAGACGTTCCAGCTGCAAAAAGTGTAGACCAACTTTTCCCTTTATAAACATGTGAAAAGGTCATCAAGGGAAGCTACAGTGCTCTTCTTAATTGAATCAATTATCATGTACGGTGAAATGGTAAGTTACTGAAATCCTAATCATTATACAAATGGTTAGTAAAGGGAAACTACAATGAGGCTCTATCATAAAAAAAACATAAGCAGTACAAAAATAAGATATAACTCTCAACAGAAGGAAACTATCATCATGCTCAGCTTGTAGCAATGGCCACAAGAAGCAGCATTTGAAAGTGATTTAGTAAACACATTGGCAACTTGTTACTCTGAAAAGACAAGGGCCGTTGCCCATCTTGATCACAGCTTGGATGTAGTGACAATTAGAGTCCACATTCTCAGTCCTTTTTATGGAGTTCTGGATTATTAGATATAAAGGCAGCTGTACAAACTATCACTTAACATCAGCATAGGACCATCGCTGAACATGTAGAGTGCACTAAGTACCAAGTTGATCCTCATCAACATTGAAGTACTTTTGAGCCACAGCATCATACTTGGATAATGCACTAAACCAGAAACTACATTTTGCGTAATAATTTTGTTGGTCTCTCTATTGTCCTGAATCTTCAACCATAAGGAGATGTTGCATGTATGGTGGGCATTGAGGACTCAGAAGGAACTGAGAGTACAGGTAACAAAATAGGGAAAAATAATGAGCATACTGCATACTCATGCCCAAAGAGATGGACCAGAACCTTGATAATACTTCTACAACTAAGAGAGCCCTAAATAAATTTAAGGGTAAAGCAAAAGATTTTGTCCCTACATATTAAAAAGGATACAGAATGAAAGTCTTCAACAGGGCCAATAAATAATGATCTGTCAGGATACAAAATATAATTCGGTAACTGTTTTTCCATTTCAGGCAATGAAATCCTTTACAAGGTAACAAGCTGTGAGAGGGTTGGGACATCCTTCCAAATCCTTGAAATAATGAAGTTGTCGCTATCCTTACAAATACAACCTTCTCTTCCGTCACCCAACCGCACATCCTATAATCCCCCAAGGTTATAAAGGGACTCCTCCAATCTGCCATCTGAGAGGGTTGAAGCCAAGCCCAACAACCACAAAGAACTATGGAAATAATCTGGCATAGAGGCTATGGCTCTGATGACAAAGCAGCAAGATAGGTTAGATTCCTACTATGATACAGAAGGGGCACCAATACTAAGTCCAAACTGGGATCTTCTTCCATCTCAAATACTCCTACAATGTGTTTTGACCTTCCCCAATAGCTTCACCAAATCCCTCTCAAAGTGCAAGAACCCATGCCAACCATCCTTCTCGTTCCCCAACTAAACTGGTCTTTATAAGAGTCATGGAAGACCATTTTCTAGAGGGATACATGTGCCCCACAATCTGTAGAATTCATTCTTTGGGTAAAGCATCATTCATTTTTCTCACCCGAAGAACCCCATTACTCCCATCCTTCACAGGCTAGCATATCTCTTCCCAAGCCTCTGAAGGCAAGAAACCATCACTCATGCTTGAAGCCCAAAGAAATTGCTAGCTAATAGAATCAGCTCTACCAAAAACATAGCCATGCATCCTCAGCATAAGTAGAACATAGCTTGGCAACAGAGAAAGAACAAAGGAAAGGAGCACCAACCTTCCTCCCCTTGCAAGTGAGCTGCCCACCCCTACAAACACTTTTTCATCCCCTCAAAAACTGGAATCCAATCACTGGAGGTGACATTCACCGAGGTAAGTGTGAAAATATGATATCTGAAGGTAAGTGATCAAGCTTGGAAACTCAGGGTCTCAAAGGAAGTGGTTACTTCCTTGCTTGTCACGCCAAAGGGATGAAGACCAAATTTCAACAAATTCACCTGCAACGCAAACACCTATCCAAAAATTTCAAGTAAAATTTTGATCCTCCATTCCTCCATTCTTCAGTCCCTCCACAAATAGTATAATGTCATTAGCATATTGTAGAATAGGCACCATCGTACCCCCTTGCTAGAACTAAAACCTCAGAACTCATATGTAGCATAAAATGAAATGCAAGTCTAGGAAATTCATTGCCAAGAAGAAGACAGGTGTAAAAAGGCAACCCTGCCTGCCTCCGTTCCTAGATTGAATCCAACAACCTTCAGGATGGTCATTAAGAGGATAGTGAAGGAAGCAGACATGGCAGAGATCTTCATCTACTATATCCACCACAGATGGAAGCCCTTGAAGCACAAGCAATCACCACAACAACTTGCAATCCATGTTTTCATAGGCCTTAGAGAAATCCACCTTCCAATAAAAGGCCTTCCTCTACTCTGCTAGGCAGACAAAATCTAAGAAGCCATGTAGTTTTCTGAAATAGATCTTCCAAGATAAAAGATGACTACACTAGGTTAATCACATTGTACAAAGCCACTGCCAAGTGCAACGCTGAAGTCTTTGCTGCCAAAATATATATAGAATTTGAGAATGCAAAAGGTCTAAATCCTCCACCGTTTCTGCAGAGTCCGCAATTGGCAAATAGGATAAGGAAGAAGTGATTAAACCTAAAGAAACAGCAATAAATGCAAGGGCATCAAAAATGGCCCAAGATATCAACCTTAACAAAGTAACAGAATTCCATGACGAAGATTAGGAAGCCATCAGCACCCAGGGAGTCTTCCTGTTTTAGATAGAATGTGCATGCCAAACCTCGTCCTTGGTGAAGGGACGAACCAAAACAACAATCTCCTCTACATGTATACGCTTGGGGAGATATTCCCCTAAATGCCAAACCCTACATCCCTTCACAGAACCAAACAGCGATAATAGTCAACAGACATCCTGCCAACCTCCTATCTGCCACTCTGAACTTCCTACCCAATCCGAATGGAATCAATCCAATTACACCTCCCATCATTGGCATATGCATGGAAAAATGCCATATTTACATCTCCCATGGCTGACAAGATCTCTATCGCTGAGCTACTTCATCATTTGCATCTCCCAAATAGAGCTTCATTGCAGATCAGCTCTCCCCCTGCTCTCGTCCAAAGTACAATCTCTAATCCTCTAAGCAATATAGTTTGGAAATCAGGAAAGCACCTCTTCTTGAACACTAGTATGGGCAGCTTTTATCTCCCTCCTAAACTCCCAAGCTAGCCACTCAGGAGAAAAAATCTCTTGGAACATGAGAAGGGAGGATTCCATCAGGTTATACCCCTGCCACCAAGCTTCAAAATTTCCTTGAAGCCATCCTTGAGAAGAAAAAGGATCTCAAAATTTTGACATAAGTTCCTCCCGACTCCCAACCCAAAGGTGTATGATGAGAGAAAGGCCTTAGAAGGATCGCCACCAATCCAACAGGGAAAATCTCCTAGAAAGAGAGAGCCAAACAGGCTATTAAACCCAAATGATGAACCCCTTCCTCCAGAATCCTCCAAAAGAAGTGGCACTTTCGGACATCAAGCTAAAAGGCTTCAACCACAAAGGCCCAATCAATAAAGTCCTAAAACATCTATTACAAAGTTACAGACCCTGAAGGTATCTAGTCGGTCCACCAAAAGTAGCATTCAAATCACGTGCACAACCAAGCATCTTCGCCAACACACTAAAAAAGCTTCACCCAGTACACCTACTTGTGTTCTTGGGAACAAGGTCCAGAGACATTAATCATCCCAAAGGGGGATACCATCAAGCTCATGGTCCCCAAGAAACCCTTCTGGAAAAAGGTCTTTTGCGATTCTTGCAACTCCACAATCGATTAGGTGGAGAGGAGAGCTCCAATTTGTGATTCTTTGCATTTTTTTGTAACACTTCAGAAGCTACCACACTACAGAGCTCAGTTATGGGAGGGAGGGTACCCGCTTCCAGTTTTGGTCACATGATTGGTCCCCTACCGGTGTGCTATCTGGGCCATATCCTAGACTGGCAGCTTTAGCTTCGAATCAAAGGGTCTCAGTTTCCAACTGCTATCAGGATGGCCAGTGGGCACCGCCACTACCACAGTCTCTCTCTGATGCCAAATTGGATGATCTCCTCCTTCCACTTTAGACCATCAGGGAGATTGAGCCAACCCAGGGTCCAAGATGGACAGATTTGGCGCCATGAAAGGTTCTCTGTCAAGAGAACCTATTTGTCTTTCCCAGGGGATGCACGGGATAATATGTAGCCTAGTCTTGCAGCAGATTGCATGACGATTTGGAGAGATAAGATCCCCTTGAAGATCATATTCTTTTTGTGGCTACTACAGAGGGTTATCACTCAAGACTATACAAAATGCTGTGTGTCTCAAGATGCTACAACTTGTGTTCTCTGCAGCAGTGGAGTCGAAGATAGTAACCACATATTATGTTGAAGCATACATATAAGACTGGCTTTTGGAACAGCATACATGGGGCAGTCATTGATGCAAACATCTTGAGGAAGGCTTTCATCATGCTTTGGTGCAAATGGTTGGAGCACAACGAGGTGATCTTCCGTAGGGAGAGATTTTCTATTGAGGGCGTACTCCAGTTTAACTTTGTACATGTTGGTGTAATTAGCCCTTTATTTAATGATAGCAGAGGTTAACATCTTCTGTCAGCCCTTTTTTCCTTTCAAAAAAAAATCTCTTATGCATTAGGTCTACCACCAAAGAGAAGACTACTTGACCACATCCTACAATCATAGTTCCCACTCCAACTTAACAACAAGTTACCAGTTCTACCAATGACATCAAGAGACTGGAACTGATCCAAGCACATGCCCCCTATTAGGTTCCATTTGCAACCATGACAAGCATCAAATTTTATTTCTAGTGAGAAAGCAACATCTACTAACCACTCAAACATCATCCCAACCCTCCTCATTTCATCCCTCAACCCCTTAATGCTCCAAGTGACAATCTTCATCTCCCTCCCTTTGCAACCCTATTGTAACTCTTTGCAACCTATCATGAACAATGCACCTAGGTATCTCCCATACTATAATTTTCTTAGACAATGTTTTTTATCCTCATCTAGTCTGGACATGACCAAACACTCAATTCCTATGATGAGGAGAAGTAAGGGAGACAGTTGAGACACCACATGCTTACCCATCCGCACTAACCTTTGAGGACTAAGTGCAAAGCTAATAAGACCCCTTTTACATCCCAAAGATGCACTGCCATCAACCCCTCTATGAAACAATGGTCTAGACCTAGTCCCTAGTGTCAATATTCCTCCCATGCATCAACAGTCAATAATATGTCCATCCTGCATCGGCAAAGATTGCCGAGGCCAAACAAACTCCTCGAAGAAAGAACCGAGATTCAAAACAAACCTCTAGCGACTTCAAGAGCCAACAGAGTGCCAACCAAGCTCGCTACAAGTAGGAAGCAATACTTGTCAACCATGACTCCCTACAATGACCCTTCCACTCAAGCACAAATAGGAGGGATGAGGAAGGATCAAAGGAGCTGATAGCTAGGGATGGATCCAAACTAGAATAAAGAACCTTAAGTTGCACAACGCAAAAAAGATGCCTCCATTGTAATCCAAGAGGCCTGCATCAAATCCCAAAGTTTAATCCAACAAAAGAGTTGGATTCGATAGTGCGATAACACTAAATGCTAAATATGTAGAGAAAGTGAACCATGCGCCATAAATCACATAATGCACAAAGAAGCATTACACGATTACTGCCCCTGGATCCCCTGAACATCACCTTTTTGCTAGAAACCACTCAACACTCCACCGTGCAAACCCTCTTCGACCCAGCTAGAGAGCAAACAACAAGGTTGGAGAGTGCATCTCCTTGTCAACCTTAAAGAGCCTAAAGTGACTGGTAATGATTCCTCCACCTGTGAGACAAAGACAGAGCTCCGAAGCCAATAGATTGAGCCTGATAACCTGCAATAGAAGGCCATGCTCTCCATAACCAAGATGCAGAAAGGCCCTTGCAAACAAGATTAAAGGATGTTCTCCTGGCGTTAATTCCCAACAAGGGAATCAACTTCCCGATAATCATTGTTCTCTCAAGAAACAATCCTCGAAAGCATTCTTGTAAATCTGTGAGACCATCCACTCATGTCGTTCTCCGTGCTCCACCTACTACTACTCTCCTTGAAAGCATAGTAGGCCTACCCATACCCACAGCATAGACAAAAGGTGACATCCGAGCAACATGAATGGATCGAGTGATGAAAAGAGAGACATCTATGGCACTAAGGTCAATTATTAAGAAGAGGAACACATGGTCACTTCTTTTGGAACACCTTGATCTCTGTAGAGATTGCCTCATACGTTCACTTTCACATTAAAAATGCCCTTGTGCCCATTCTACCCTCCACGAGAACTTTCAGCACCCTACCTTACAAGTTTCACCGAAGTTGATATCCTCTTCTTAGATCACATAATCATCAAAAAGAAAAAAAGTTCGACCTATAATGCATCACTTCAGAAAATTAAACATGTGTTTATTTTAAAAATGCAAGTCATCAACTGATGTAAAGGAGATCCTTAAAAAATGGAGGTCATGGGACCTAACAATATTCATGTAGATGTCTCAAATTTGTTGGAACAAAAAGGGATCACCCGGTTTATGAAGAAGAAAGAATGTTGAGATGCTCTTGCACAAGAACAAAGGAGATATATAAAACTGTTCAAATTATAGAGGCATCAAGATGAGGAATCACATGATGAAGCTCTTGATGTGATAGAAGCAATCTGGCTTCAGATCTGGTAGGTCTACAACTAAAGCAATACAACTTGTCAAATTTGAGGCATTTGATTCTCTTCAACAAGAAAAAAGAGCATTTGATGAAAACTACGAACTAAGAAAAAAAGTGTTGGGACCGAAATAAATTAGTTTATTTAGAGAGATCCTGGGCCTCTTTATATAGAGAGGCATCAGTGAAGGAATTACAGGTATACCCTTTCATTATACAAAATAATAAAAATAGCCATTAAACATAACTCAACACTCCCTCTCAAGCTGGAACATAGACATCAAGCATGCTCAGCTTGAAACAAATATAATGTAATCTCTTCTTGAAAAGTATTTTAGTAAAGATATATGCCAGTTGATCTTCAGTGCAAACGTAGGGTGTAGAAATCTTCTTAGCTAAGATGACCTCTTTGATAAAGTGACAATCCACTTCAATATACCTAATCCTCTCACGAATATAAGGATTACTTGCAATAAACGTGACGCCCTTGTTATCACAGTGATCGGAATAGGATCAGGCACCTACACTCCAAAATCTTTTAGAATGGAACAAACCCAGAGTAACTCACAAGTAGTCTAAGACATGGCTCTGTATTCAGATTTGACAATCGATCTAGATATCACTGCTTGTTTCTTGCTCCTCCATTTAACCAAATTATCTCCAACAAATGTGCAGTATCATGCAGTGGACTTCATATCCTCATGAGTACCTGCATAATCTACATCACAGTATTCACAAACATCCAAGTGCTCGTCTTTGAAAGGAGTCCTTTCCCAAGTGCACTTTTCAAATACCTGAGAATTTGGCAAACACCATCCCAGTGGATTTTCTTGATGACTGCATAAACTGGCTCAATCTTCCAACTACAAAGTTAATGTCAGGACGAGTAATAGTCAAATACAGTAGTTTACCAATCACTGCACGGTAT
Source organism: Thalassia testudinum (assembly GCA_037157565.1). Lineage (NCBI taxonomy): Eukaryota > Viridiplantae > Streptophyta > Magnoliopsida > Alismatales > Hydrocharitaceae > Thalassia > Thalassia testudinum. The sequence goes on along the minus strand of JAZHRO010000013.1, from coordinate 82,735,977 downwards.
CTAGTGACATCTTGCAGCAATGGGCTGTCATCATCTGTAATGAGCAAGAACACATCCATGGGCACATATATTGGTTTGCACCCCAACATACCTGTCTCTCGACATGTCAAGAACATACTTGCGCTGAGATAGCACAATGTTCTCCAGTGTGCTGCACCTCAATACCAAGGAAATAGTTGATGGGGCCTAAATCCTTGATAACAAACTATGACTATAACATCTTCATTTCCTCTATGCCTTGCATGCCATTGCCAGTCAAAAGTATGTCATCCACATACACCACAAGTATGACTGAGCCTGTCTTTTTATGTAATGTAAAGATAGAATGATTGACCGAAGATCTGGTGAAGCCATAATCTTAAACCACCCTGTTGAATCTCTCAAACCAAGCTCTACGACTTTGTTTTATTCCATAAATAACTTTCTTCAGTCTACACACCTTCTGACACTCCTAAGTAGGCAAGCTAGGTGGTCGCTCCATGTAGACTTCATCTTCCAAATCACCATATAGAAAAGCATTTTTGATATCTAATTAATGGACGGTCCAATGTGACAGCAAGAGATAGCACTATCCGAACAGAATTAAAACAAGCTACCGGGGAAAAAGTCTCAAAGTAGTTAACCCCGAACGTGTGAGTATATTCTTTGCCCACCAAGCATGCCTTGTACCAATCCACAATGCCATCAAGACGGCATTTGAGGGTGAACACCCATCTACACCCCACAACAGTAGCACATGGGGGTAGATCAGCAAGGTCCCAAGTGCCACGGGACTGTAAAGCTATCATCTCCTCCATTGCCAAGGTCCAAGATGGATCTCGGAAGGCCTCATGATAATATCGCGGTACCTACACACTGTCAATGGCCAGGGGAAACTGGCATCCAATTATAGACATGCCGTCAAGAGACAAACTGAGACAGAGTATTTAACACAAGAACGTTGAGCCTTCCTTTGTGTAATAGGAAGGTCCAAAGTAGTGTCTTTAATAGTAGGAATTACCTAATCCTCAGACAAATCATCGGCAGTTGGTGAGGACTGAGCAGAAATAGTAAACAGTGGTTCATCCACCTAAGAAACATCCTCGGTCCTGCGTTGGAAATGTTTAGGAAAAGTATCTGTATCAGGAATCTCAAGACGATACGGAAAATGACCTCGATCAGGTTGAATAGCCCTAGATATAGGTGGCCCAGTGGGCTGTGGTAGCTTAGTGGGCATAGGAAGAGAAGCCCCATGCGATGGCTCAATAGGTTCCCTTGTTTTTGTCAATATGGTATTTCCTTAAAAAAGGTGACATTAGCAAAAACATAAAATCTCCATCAAACCAGGCCATAGCATCTGTACCCTTTCTAGGCCCTAAAATCACCCAAAAATAGACTTCACAGAGCGAGGAGAAATCTTATCTACTTTATGCAAATGAACAAAACACACACAGCCAAAGACAATAGGAGTAATAGAAAAAATGTCATTGCCAGGAAATAACAAAGAATACGGAATTTTACCCCCTAAGACAAAGGAGCAAACTCGATTTACAAGATAAGTAGCAGTAAGAACAGCATCAACTCAAAACTGTGATGGGATATTCATGTGAAACATGATAGAACGAGCTACATCAAGTGTTGAAGCTTACATTCAACAACCCCATTTCGTTGGGAGGTATGAATGCAAGTAGTCTGGTGAACAATGCCAAAGGATTTGAAGAAAGCATTTGTCCTGGCATTCAAAAATTCCAACCCATTGTCACTCCGAAAAATCTTCCCAGTAGAAAATTGAATCTTTATTTTCAAAATAAAATTTTTGACAATATTAAAGACATTGCATTTTTCTTTCATCATAAAAATCCAAGACATCCTGGTATGATCATCCACAAGAATAAGAAAATACCAAAATCCTCTAACACTCTTGAACCTACAAGGGCCCCAAACATCAACATACACAAAAGCAAAAATAGACTCAGTTTTTCTATTATTTGGTGGAAAAGAAGACCTATGATGTTTGCCCAACTATCAGGCATCACATCTCAAAACAACGGAAAAATACAACGCAAGAAACTGATGATGCAAGACATGCAAACTAGGATGATCAAGTCTCAAGTGCCACTTAAGAGTAGTAGTGGCACAAACAGCATCAGCACTGGAAGGAGGGATATATAGGTAGTAGAGCCTGTTCTGCTCCAATCCTCCAATCCGCCTCATCGTCTGGACATCCTACAAGAAGAAATACTAATCATGAAAAATAGTCCGACATCTCAAATCTCTGGTAATTTAGCTAATAGACATTAAATTAAGCGCAAATTTAGGAGTATGCAAGATATTAGAAATAGGCAAAGTGCTCGAGATAGAGATATTTTCAAGCCCAGTAACTAGTGACATCCCCATCAACCACTTTGACCTGAAATGGCGTAACAAGGTCCCGAAGAGAAGAAAAAAAGGATAGTATCACCAGTAATGTGAGGAAGCACCGAAATCCGCAAGCCAAATAGAAGCTTGGGATTTAAATGACATGGTAGAAATACCTGTAGGCCTCTGAACAGAAGCGGAAGTAGATCCCTGAGAAGCTATGAATCACTCGTAATCAGCCTTGGAAACAGTAATATGGCTATCATCCTTCTACACTTGGGTAGCCTCCTCTGCAGATAGCTGATAGGCACGTGAATCCATACCGTGTGGGTAACCATGCTTCACCTAGCATTGGTCCACAGTGTGTCCATTCCTGTAACGGTACTCACAAAAGAAGGAACTCCAACCACGACCATGTCCACGTGCACCACCACCACGAGCTCTGCCACCTCTTCCCTCTGAATTTCCTCTACCACAACCAACAGCAGCCATGGCAGAGGCATTAGTAGTGGGCACAGGATCCGATGAGGAAAGCCTAGAAAGATGAGCATAGATCTGCTTCGAAGTCAGGATATCGTCCATAGTCATGAACTAATCTTTGACTGCCATGTACTCAGAGCCAAGCCCAGACAAAAGCTGAATCGAGCGAATAGCTTCTCTCTGCTTGGCTATAGCAGAACTGTCCGTAAAGATAGGCTGGTACACATCTTGCTTGTCCCACAAATTCCTCATCGTGCCATAATATTTGGATACAAACATGGTGCATTTCCGAAGATTGTGAATATCCTCTACAATGTTGTATAGCCTGATAATGTTACTTCCATGAGAGTATCTCATGAAGTACTTCCTACATCTTAGCCGAAGCATGACCCATGACCTGCTTGACAATGGTCTGAGTGACACTGTTGAGAAGACAAATAGCAACCAAATCGTTGTCTACATCCCAATCGACAGACTTAACAGCAGGAACAAGATCAGTCGATATATTTCTTTCTGTTGGATCCGAAAAATTAGGAGAAAGAGGTGGACCAAAGCAAGAAGTTGGATCCATCCAACTTAACTGATATCCCTTGCATGTGAGGGGAAGTGCTTGTGGTAGAACTCTTCCCCATCAAGTCACTCACAATTTCTTTTTGATCCCCCATAATATACAGAGTCAAGATCCACAAAGAATCATAGATCTATAAGTCTGAACATCAGATCATGAGGTTTGAAATTCGAATTTTCAGACCTAAAAATGCCTTCCAACAGTCATATCCAAGCCAATCTCAGATCATGTGCCTTGTAAGTACTCCACAAAATAAGTTTTGCACACGCTAGGGCATAGAAGAGGACCTAGCGGTACCCTTCATGGTGATGGCCTGCTCGGAGGAGCCTAGGCGGTGGCACTGGAATGATCGGAGGACTGGGGCGGCAAAACTGGAGAGCTAAAGGGCCTGCGGCAGCACCTCAGATGCACTGCAGGCTCCTGAGATGGTGCTGCAGGTCCCTGCGACAACGCTGCTGCAGATCCGGACCGGTCTGCAGCGACGTTGCTGGTCTGCAGAGGCCAGGCTGGCCTGTGGCAGCGGTGCTGCTGGTCTGGTAACTGAGTTGCGACGCTGCTGCCAGTCTTTAGGAGGCCGAGGTGGCCTACTGAGATGGTGTTGCTGGCCTAGGTGGTCGGCAACGCCGCGAAGAAGGCTGGGATGTTAAGGTTTTGGTGGGAGGGGTGGAAAGCTAGGGCTTGGTGAGATACTATGACCCTGATCTAGGACCGCTACTCTGATACTATGTTGGGACCGAAATGAATCGATTTATTCAGAGAAGCCCTGTGCCTCTTTACGTAGAGAGGCACCATCGAGGAATTACAGGTATACCCTTTCATCATATAAAATAATAAAAATACCCATTAAACACAACACAACAAAAGATCCACATATGGTTGTTATTGTTCAAGAGAAGGTGTAACATTTATTAAAAGGTATATTCGAAGTACTTCAGAGAAGAAAGGGGAATTAATTTTATATATCAACCTTTGTAAAGTCATGTATAATGGAATTATAGAATCTGTAACGATTTAGAGCAGATTGACAGGGCACTTTCAAATTAACATCAATCCTTGTCAAGGTTCAGCTTTGAATCCTTACCACTTCACTTTGATAAAAATGAGTTGATGAAATATATCCAAATTAAGGTGCAATAGCATACGCTTTTTGTATATGACAATATGCTCATAGATTACATGAGGAAATAGCAAATTGAAATAGTAATGAGAGGCCCTTGAATCAAAAAGCTACAAACAAAATGGGAAAAAATTATATGGAATGCAAGTTCAGTGTCAAAAGTCCCATCAATAAAAACAGTTCAATGTCAGAGGACATATAGATGAATCAAAGTTGAAAATTTGTGATACAATCCATGTCAATGAAAGAGGTCGTCAAATACCTAACATTAATGCTTCAACAATGTAGAAGAATTGATAGTGATGCCATACACAGAATCAATGTAGGGGGGTGTTATTGGTGTGGAGTTTTGAGTGCTTTGTGGATAAGAAGATTCCTGTGAAGGTCAAGTACTATAAAGTAAAAGTAAGACTTGACATGATATATGGATCTAAAAGTTGGGTTGTCAATTTTATAGGCACGTACATAAAGGATTTCTCTAGCACTTATAATAGTGAGGTAAACGTACAGAAGGAAAGATGGGATCCAAAATAAGAATGTCAGAGAAAATGTTACCGTGGCACCAACAGAATAAAAAAGGGAAAAAACTCAATTACAGAAGTTCAGACATATGGGGAGAAAACCTTATGATATATCAATCTTAAGTGTAAAAAATCAAATGTCGAAAAGAGAGGCAGGGAAGATCAAGTTTTGGATGGAAATGATTAAGCATTATCTTGCTCATTTAATTAAAGTCCTGGTAGTGAACCAAAATGAATTTGAACAAGGAGAAAGAATCCAAGCAGTTAACCCCAATAATGTGGGAAAAGACATGGTGATTGTTACTGTTTGTCAGGATTTAATTTCATAACTTGACATTTGAAGGCATTAGGGACATAGTTATATTGCAAGTAGTCTACTAGGCATTTTCAGTAAGAATGTAGTTTTGCATAAACGTGCATACCATTTATGTTTCTTTACAACAAATGTCATGAGTTGATTAGATGCATTACAATTGCTTTCAACATTGTAGGCATTTTCAACAAATCTCTGGGGTGCAATCAATAGGCAACAAGAAACGGCAATAGGGCCCAACTCTAATGAATTGAGTTCATTTTCAAAGCTTCCTGTCATCCTATATAGAACCTGTACAAAAAATAATCTTTAATTAAGCAGAAAAGGTAGAAAAAATAATAATATTTAGTTAAGCCAAGAAATAAACTTCATAATCAGGAAGACCAGCAATGGCAGTTTTTTCCTCTTTAAAAACAAAAGCATGGATATTTAGTACACTCAAGAGGTTCAGGAGGTGAAAACAGCACTTTGAATTTGTATATATGGGTGTCCATATAAAATGTTCAACTAATGATGAGAAGCTCCAATATACAATAACACAACAGTGCAAAAGAAACTCAAAGGATATTCCTTTCTACGACCCTTTTCACTTGCTCGATCACGAAGATGGCCAAGTCTTGCTTTCTCCGTCTCTAGCCACTGCAAATTAGTTCCATGATCAAAATCTATGGAAATATAAAAGAAATAATTCTATTTCAAAAGAAATTTGGTATAAATATCAAGGAAAAACCTCAGCAAGTCAATGAAGCAAACTACAGCTGCAGAGCAGTCTATGTACATAATAAAAGTGTAATAGGTATTGGCATCCAAGAAAACGAACTGAGATATTAGAGTCAATTTAGAGTTGCAACCACTTAATGATCATCAAAAATTCTCTCAACTATATAACAAATACATAAAAACATCACTGAGAAAAAGCGGCAGGGTTTTCACAAGAAACAAAACTGTGAAAAGACCATGTATGCAGATGGTATTGCAATTGGCATTGGAAGTTTAGCACAAAAACAAAAACCAAAAAAAAAAAGATAGAGCAATTCCTTCTAAATATATATATAGAGCTACATGAGGGTCCATTTAAAACTGCAATGATTCAGACTTCAAATTTTTACTGATGTAACAAGAAAATGCATATATGACATATCAAAATGTCTACTGGTTGAGATCTCATAAAGCTTAGCAGTAAATTCCAACAAAATAAACTGCATAAAAAAGAGTCGTCAGCATCTTTTGAATAAAAAAATAACACTAACATCATTCACTTTTATAGTCTGCAGATCCCGTGCTTTTTCTTGCAATTCTCCCTGTTACACAAATGGAATAAATGCTCAAATTAATAGACAATTAGATGAAAGATACACAAAAAAGGACAGTAATGTAACTTATAAGCATTACCACTGTCATACGTGGAATAAATCCATATTTGATGCTTTGACGCAGTCGCTTGCACTCCTCCTAAAGCAAAAAATATAACCGTCAAATAAGAAAAGGGAAAAAAAAAGTATCATATCATCCCAATGAACGAAGTCAATTGCTGTCTCAACGAGAAACATGTAAACAGTTAGTGATTATAAGAATAAGTGAAATGCCAGAAGCACTACTAGTTATAAGATAGGCTTGTGTTATTGGTTTTTGAGGACCATTTTAGCATCATGACGAAGTCTCTCAACTCAAACTCTCAAATATTACTTTGTTAACTGATTCTTCAACCTACACATAACCATGGAAAAGAAAAAAGGCGGGATCAGTCTTCTAAGAGTAGACTGTAGTTACCTTTCAAACAAAAAAAAAAAAGAACATTAAGCTCTAGCGACCAACCTGAACAGGATTTAACACAAACAAATAATCAGGCCAATCCCTATTTAGGAGTCTCGAGAATGGGTTAAGAGTTTATTCCTGGACAATCTATTATTTGTTGGAAGGGGTCTTGCAATAGTCTATGTATCCCTCTACTACAGAACATGCTACTGACTGCATTGGTATGTCAACAAAATTTACCAAACACTTCTATTTAGCAGTAAAAGAATGAGTAAAGAACACTAGTAGTCCACATCTACCTCAAGGTTCGAAATGCCTATTTCGACGTCGTACCGATGAAATTGTAGGTATGCATTTCGTGGGCATGCCGTGGAAATACCCGTTTTTCGATGGCAGATTTCGACGATTTCGACGGCTCGAAAAAATGACATTTCGAGGCACGCCGAGGGCATGCCGATGCATGCCGACAGAAATGACAGAAATGATTAAAATTTGAAAGACAATTAAATCAAAATGTTAGAAACATATTTACAGGTTATTTGAGCTTATATGACAAAAAATCAACGTGTGCGTGTGAATGTTAGAAACATATTTACAGGTTATTTGAGCCTATATGACAAAAAATCAACGTGTAAATGTTACAAACATATTTACAGGTTATTTGAGCATATATGACAAAAAATCAATGTGCGTGTGTGTGAGTGCATGCGTGCGTGCGTGCTCGCTCGACCTTGCGCTCAGCCAATTCCCCCACGCTCAGCCTTTTCAAATTCCCAGCGCTCCAATTCCTCAGCCAATTCGCCCCCGCTCAGCCTTTTCAAATCCCCAGCGCTCGGCCAATTCCCGCCGCTTAGCCTTTTCAAATTCCCGCCACTCCAATTCCCAGCGCCGCTCAGCCAGACAGTCGGCATGCCGCCATTTCGTCGGCAACTGTCGGTATGCCGACGAAATCCTCGGCATGCCGACGGTTCCCTGCAAACCAATACTATCTTTGTGTCGACATGCCCTCTCTCCAAAAACCCCCTTACCGACGGCATGCCGGCAGCATGCCATCGGCATTTAAATCACTGATCTACCTTCCCTTTGGAAAGGCAAACGGAAGACTACAAGATATAAGTACTCCACCTGGAATACTTATTATAAACATCAGTAGTTAAGAGGACGCCCCCCCCCCCCCCCCCCCCCCCATTCATCGATGACAAGCACCCAAAGAATCAAACACCTCTCTAAATTCAAATGGCCCACATTACTATCATCAAGGTTCTAAGTCCCAATATGGATGCCGCCTGATAAATTTTCAAGTGTGGAGTGTGGTTATCGAGGGCAAGCCAAGGGCATGTCGACGCATGCCAACTGAATCCACTTAAAACCTTAAAATCTCAAGTAAACCACAAATTACTAACTAAAAACCTTAAAAAGATATATAAAAAAGGCATATATGTAAAAGCGTAAGCCTTTAATCAATACATATTCAAATAAAGTATGCAATACATATCTAAACTAAAGTAATACAACCATTCAACTACTATTGAATAATAACTTAATGCTCCATCCCTTCAAACCTCTCTACTACCTTTCAAGCATCAAGGTTCAACACATGCCTTAATTGACATAGACGATAAAGGCAAAACCAAATAGGTCATTCAGAGAGACCCTTAAGGAGTTTTTAACACCGAGGTTTTAAATATCAATACTGTATAGAACAAGTCAAAAAGGAATATATCGCCGATACATTGTTGATGTCAGGAAATTACTTAAAATGAGCTAAAATGGCTTAAAATGTTCACGAATTTAATGAAATCTCCAGTTTAATAACCAATACATACATGGAAAAATGTCTAAAAGACAAATCATAAATTTTGAATGAAGACAAAATGTAAATGCGTTGCTAGCAGTGATTACTTGGCTATGGGAAACAATCCAAGTAGTTGCAGTTGCCTCATGTTGGTGAAAAATCCTTCTCTCGAAGAGAAGATAAATTTAGGATGGGACATTTAAGTAGATAGAAAGGGGAGAGAGAGTTATCCTTTAGATATCACCTAGAAAATGTATTAATTAATCACAGCAAGTTCAAGGCTCACAATACAAGTAAGAACTCCACCCTGAAATGAAAGACAAAGCGAACGGAACAAAGTTTTTCACATACAGGTGTTACCCCTAAAGACAACAGCATTCCTACCCATCCAAACAGCCTAGACAACCGCCAACAGCCAAGCCCTCTCTTCGATCGAAACATGTTGCACCCAATGTCGACTCCACATCTAAACAACCTCAAGAAGCTGATAAATGAATCATGAATCCACCACCGGTCCTCAATCTGATCCCAAACCTGCGACACCACAAGACATGCAAAGAACAAGTGGTTTATATCTTCCTCTACCGGACCACAGAGCAGGTACAACCTCTCTGCATCCTAGACCCACCACGCCCTCCACATCCTGGTCATCAATCTGCCTCTCCTGAGGAGCCAAGTGAATATCTTCACCTTTAGGGGGCAAGAAGCCTCCCAAATCTATCTGCAGTCTCTAGCCAAGTCAATGTCCCCTAGCGTGCCCGAACCTCCAAGCCTCCTATGTGCATCCCGCATCGAGAACTCTCCTTCCTCCCACCTGAAAGAGTCCACACCAACCTCTGGCTGAAACCCTTCCAAATCTTGCAACAACTCCTGCATCTCCCCAAATCTCTAATCTAACAGACTGCCCGCGAACGTGGGACACCATGTGATGTCCCAGACCTCCGCCACCAAGACTCCTCTTTCAACCGCCAAAGCCGCAAGCCTAAGGAAGCACTCTGCTAGAGCCCCAAGCCCCATCCAATCAGCCATCAAGAATCTGAAGGTGTCACCCAATCCCAGCATACGAGTAAAGAAAGATCAAACCTTTGGCGCCACCAAAGACAAGCCTCTAAGGAAGTGAGAAGCTCCTTGAGGAGGCAACACCAAGAGGCCCCAGCTAGGCGGTCCCCCGTAATAAGATCGCAAAATCCTCCCCACCAGACACACCTCTTCTCCAAGTAGTCTCACAATCCACTTCACCAGAAAGCTATCATTCATCTTCCCAAGCTCCTTGACTCCCAGACCCCCCTCCCTGGCAGGCTCGTACACCTCACTTCAGGCTACCAGTTTCGCCCCCTTCCCGCCTGCCCCATAGTTGGTCCAAAAGAAGCTTTTCATCAGGCTCACAATTCTATCTTCAATTTTTCGCGACATCTTCACAACAGAAGTAAAATACACTAGCATAGCTGATAGAACCACTTTGAGGAGAACCAACCTCCCTCCTCTTAAATTATTGAAATCAATTAAGCATGAGATTGAAGCTTCAGTTGAATCTTATTTGAGCTAAGTGTAAAAAAAAAAAAAAAAATCCAATTTTAAATGGGAAAGTCTTAGGTGTGCATAGGCATCATTACATATATTTACTTCCTTAAGAGTAGCAGCAACTACCAGCAGCCATCAGCACGTGTGTTGACACAAGCGTCAACATAGGCAATATACTAGCAATACAACTACATATCGACAACTTTTCCATGTCGATATGCCCTTTGCCCAAAAGTGATTGGATTGACAACAAGCTGTCGCGTTTTAAACGCTAACTATCATAGGTGAAGCCTTTTTTCATTTTAATACGAATTGCACTACACTGAATTGCACTAGACTAGGGTAGAACATCCACAGCTAAGAGATGTCCAAATGTCAAAAAAAAATTATTCTCAATTAGCTCCAAATTAGCCTCCTCCAAACTCCCTAACAAAGGGCAAGTGAAGAAGGTGCAGTTCACATCCTCATCTCCACCTCCACGAAAATGTACAATTAGTTTCCTCCTAGACCAGATCCCTCTCTATCACCAAAGCCTTGTCAAAATCCTACCCTGCAACACCTGAGCATCTCACACCTTCGGAGGCACCTTCTTGGCAAAGTTAAAGGCACGAGGATTATGGTGCAATGTTCTCTCCAACTTTCAATACTCACCCTAAAAATGCTTCCCACAATAAAAGACTTTCAAGAATTCAATAGAGCTGCATTCCATTCAAACAAAATAAACCGATGAAAAGCAAGGTGCTCCTCACTCTTCCTTGGTGCTGGACCAAACTAATCCAGGATTGGCCCACCCACCATTGTAAGGCATCCAAAATGCCCCAAAATTATGCGACGAATCCAACCAATATCAACATTGTCGCACACCCACCCACAATATTTCACATGAAGAGATGATTTGCCCTCACATTCAGTACCATAAACCCTTTCAAAACACACGCACACACGCACACGCATTCAGGACCAAGAAAAAAGGAGATAAATAATCTTATCCCTTGATCAACAAAAAAATCGATGAATGTAAGATCAATAAAAAATCTTATCCCTTGATCCAAAGTGATCACAAATGGACCAAGGATTGCCCATAAAATTTCCTTACCGCACAATTGAGTTACATCAATGCATTAATAGAAAGAGAATAAATTACATATTTCAAATATCTGAAATATACAAATAATTGTGCTTTGCATAAGCACCAATGACGTTTTGGTAGCCCTAAAACCAGTGGCAGAACAAGTGACATTTTGCTAAACGTTGATAATAGGAGTCTACTCCCTATTATAGTTTGAAACTAGTGCGTTTGACCCTACGCTTCGCTGTGGGATCGACGAGGGGGAAAGAAAATCAAGAGAAAGAGAGACGTGGGAATCCACACAAAGTGAGTAGGGAATGCACACACGGGTATTAAATTTGAAAATAAATATATAAATTCAACCAAACATGGCCCTATTTACATCGCTATATCGATGCTATTAATATATAATGTACAATACTTCATACAAAGCAAATAATTTCATAAAAAAAAAAGGTTGTCTTGCCTATAAACTATATATATAAATAAATAATGTTTGTCACACATGAAGCAATGCAATCAAATCCAATTTGGGACACATCAAAATTACTTGTCAAAAATAAGTCACACAAAAATGCAAAATTTATATTTTAGGATTATGATTAAATGGGAAATAGTTATTAGGATTAGGTGGTGTATGCCACTGATTTTTTTTTCTTCATTTTTAATTTGATGAGAGAGAAAAAAAACAAAAGCCAACTGCTTTTTTTTTCCTTCACATATAATTTGATGGAAAAAAAAATACCGACCACCGAGTGAGGGGTATAGGGAGAGAGAAAGCAGGACCCTAAACCCTTAAAAGCAATAAAGTGCACAAAAATAAGGTTAAAGTTCATAAAAAAATCTCTAAATCATGGAACATAATCTTCAACTAAAGATTGTGGTCAACAAATTCCATCTTGATCTCTTAGCCCTTCATTTTCCAACTTGCTCAATCCACCTTAAAAGATTTGCAACAATCTTTTTAAAGCATCTCTATTTTCAAATCATGAACTTCCAATAAATTCTTATTTGATTGTTGGTAAACTTGCTACCTTCTGTATGATTAAGGACTTCTTGGCATCTAATATGATCAGTGATTATTTTCTCTATCGTTATGATTTCCCATGTAAGTTGACAAAGTTCTCATCGATTAAGATTCCTATTACATATGGATCTAAATGAACTATCCAAAACATATAATCTGGCAGCAATTGTCAACTTTTATCATCTGCAATTTAACTTTGTAAGTTTGTATGATGAAAGTGAAGTTACTCAAAGCCCATACTCAAATGTTTCATTGAAGATAACAGGTCCACCATGGTCCTTCATGGGCCACATTAGACCCTAATTGCAAATCCAAGCTTCCTTTTGTTTTCTCCTTCTCACAGGAAACATGGAACAATAATTCCATCTCTCTTATCATACACGATTAATGGAGACAACAATGAAAGAAATAAAAAAAATAGCATTACCATTTGTATTCAGGGAACGCTTCGGCTGACCAAGTGAGAGGGGGAGGGAGGGAGAGAGAGAGAGAGAGCAGGGGGAGGGGCCTGCGAGGGGCAGGGTAGGTCTGACACATGGTTGGGATAAAACCCAACTTTAGTATTATAGGATAGATAAGCTACATGGGAAGTGTCATGTGGCAGTCAGTGGTGAGTTGCGTGTGGGAACCATGTTGGGCATGTGAACGTGTGTGCGTGTACGTTTAGGGTTTAGTGTCTCCAAGTTTGTTTTATGTTACATGTGGCAAATTATTTTTATTTAGTTATTAGAATCCAAATTAGAATTAAGTCAATTTAGTAATAGTTGATTTGATTTGATTGAATTTTTTTTAGGAAATAGGATTAACAAATCCTAAATTAGTTAGGATTGCAATTGAGATTATAATTGAGATTTGTTTCCTTTAAATAGAGACCAAATTTTTGTATTTTCTCTTGAGTTCCATTAATAATACTTCCAACTTTAAGAACTCTCTCCACTCTCTCTCTTCCATGCCACCGACCTCTCTCACTCCACATGCCAACATTAAAGAAAAAGGGCTCCTCCACGCATCAACTCTCCCATGGTATCAGAGCAGGTCCTCCTGGCCCATTGATTTCACACGTGTGGAAAAGAGGAGCTCCACGTGAAGATGGACCGAAGGTTGAGCGCCAAGCCAAGTTCAGGTTTAAGTTCGAGATGCATGAACTTCTCACGTACTTAAGAAAGCCAAGCAGAAGGCATTGGCTCTAAGGAGTACAAGAAGAGGCATAGAGACCTAAAAGTTCAAGTTCAAGGGGTACGTGGACTCCTGGGCATATAAGAAGAGGCACAGAGACCTCCACAAGTTACAGTTATGGCTAACGTAGGGGCCCAAATCATCTACAAACTCCACGTTATCTTCAGGTACACATCTGAAATCGTGAGGGAGCTAAGAAGTAGAAGGAGAATTGCATGGCCCCGTTTACGTCCGCAGAATTAGAGAAGCTTCAGGCGTCAATAAAAAAAGAAAAGAAGACTACAACCATAGCAACGACTTTCAAGGATGCCAAAGAAGCAATGACTACTAAGGTTGCAAAGGACCTGCAGTAGCATCAAAAGATGCATTCAATAAAGATCCGAGGGCATACATAGAAGCGGATGATGAAGAAAAATGGCAGGACATTGAGCCTCACAAAAGCTCACGGGAAAAATTTTCATGCAAGTCTTCACCCTCTTCAACGTTTGACTTGAGGGGGTATATCAAAGTTTGAAGTAAGCCATGTGGCAAGTGCCACACGACAGTCAGTGGTGAGTCACATGTGGGGCCCATGTTGGGCATGTGAACATGTGTGCGTGTGTGCATCAGTGCATGTAGGTTTAGGGTTTGGTATCTCCAAGTTTGTTTTGTGCTACATGCAGCAAATTATTTTTGATTGGTTGTTAGAGTCCAAATTAAGATAAGTCAATTTAAGAATAGTTGATTTAATTTTATTGAATTTATTTTAGGAAATAGTATTAACAAATCCCAAATTAGTTAGATTGCAATTAAGATTGATTCTCTTTAAATAGAGATCAAATCTCCTTATTTTCTCTTGAGTTCCATCAATAATATTTCCAATTTCAAAAACTCCCTCCTCTCTCTCTTCCATGCCAATGACCTCTCTCTCTCTCTCTCTCTCTCTCTCTCTCTCTCTCTCTCCATGAGCCAACATTGAAAAAGAAGAGCTCCTCCACGCATCATCAACTCTCAGTCCCAATAGGACTCCTAGAGCTCTATGAATAGAGGTTAAGAGCCTCAACTGAAATTCATTCAATTCTGGCAGTTCTCTCTCTTTCTAGAAGTGTACATGATCTCTCTCTTCCTGTCTCCCAATGTGCATGCATTTCAATGCCCTAGCAAGAAGACTTGGTGGGTTCTCTCAAAAAAAGATGAAGATTTGGTGGGATCCATTGCATTCGCAAAAAATTTCCATGTAAAGGATCTTGTGACACTAGATTGTGCTTCAACAAATCTGGCAGAGTTGTGACTTATGCTGCGGACTTTCAAGTATGCACATGTTTTCTTTAGCATGTACTGCATTAACCCTGCAACAACCAATTATAGTGGTATAATTCTTAAATTCGTGCAAGTGGAAAATGTTTCCAATTGTTTTGCTTCGATTCTGTCAATTCTGATTATTGTTTCTTGTGTTTGAAAAATTTTAAATAATCCCTAAACACTCCAAATCCAAGTGCAGTGCCTATGCCAAACACCCCTGCTTGATACCTAAACTTTCAACCCATATGCTTTAAGACAGCACACAATTATGTTAGAATATTTTCTCCCTTCCTCCCTCTCCCTCTCTACAAACATGTATACAGAGATATATAGGGTAATATACACATCACCATCCCCATATTATTACAAATTTTAATTGTAAATATGTAGAACATTGTGTGTAAAATCTTTTGAATACGTTCAGATTTGAATGATTTATTGCATATTCAAAGCAAGTAATGCACTTTTGGTTACTCATTTTGCACGGTTAAGGTTTTAACCATTGCATAAACAAGGTGGTTATGTCTGTAAGAGTCACAAGTTGGTAATAAACCATAGGTTTGATAATAATCATAATACCAAAATCAGACATGAACCCAACTTGTTGCCATTACATAAAAACTTGGTCTCCATGCAGAATTTGAAAAGGCAGCCACGTAGGTAGTCATTTCCTAAAGTACTCATGAAAAGAGGTTTTTTTCTTGAAAAACAAGAAAGGCATTTTTATTAGATTAGATACCTTATTATTTTTTCTTTTAGAGAAAAAAGACATTGACGGAACCAGAAAATGGGCAATACTTTTAGGCTTCCATCCGAAGGGAAATCAGAATAGAAAATAAACTTGCTGTCCTAAGAGTGATCATTTTAAAAACCAAATAACACATTACCTCTGTAAACTCCTGATTAGAAATCGTGTCTATAGAAATGACCTCCGTTTTGTTCAGGTTCAAAATCTCCAACATGATTTCAGTCATTCTTTTACCAGCTTGATATTTTTCAGTGGCCTTGGTTGTACCTTCAAAATAACAGAATATAAGAAAAATGAAGATTGATGAATTCAGTTATCATACACTAAAAGAATGTCGAAAGTTTACCTATTACTTTGACAAGCCTATACATATCCTGTCTCTGACCAGTGCCAGGAATCCTTATTCTAACAAAAGAACCAACCACCTTTTCATTAAAATTCTCAGCATCATCAAGTAATTCCTCCATTAAGTTGCGCCTAAGGTAAATTAAACTTATATTATGGACATCTATTGCTGCATAATCATCAAAGTTAGTTTGTGGTTCTCTGCCTTCTTTCTTCCTGCCCTTACGTCTCTTATCAGGTATCATCTTTACTGCATCACTACTTCCTTCAGCATCCACATGACTACAATCAGGGCCACCAGTGGTCATTTGATCATCATCGGCTGCAAAGTTGGAGGCCTCTTTAATAAGAAAATGTGATTCAAGAAGCTTTAACATTTCAAAATGGCCAACTCGCGCCTTTCCAAAGAGATTCTCAAGTCTTGAATCACATATGATTTGGCTTTTCCTACGAGGATCACGAAGATTATTTCGTTTGATGTAGTCAAGCAAAAGAGCTTGAACATCAAACTGCGACAAAACAGCAGTGTCTCCATCTTTCATGTGAGAAACAAACTCTAACAGCTCTTTTGAAGCCCAATCATTATTTCCTGGAAATGATGACCCTTCACTATCTGCTACTGTCACTGAACTCTCCTCATTGGGTGCAACAGGTGGCTTCCTTTTAGCCCTTTTTCTGGCACTGCTGCCTCGTCCAGATGAACTATCAGAACTAGAAGCACCTTCATTGGCTTCATATACCTCATCAGAAGATTCCTCATTTCGAATCATTGCCTTCTTTGATGACTTTTTACCTTTAGTAATCTCATCAAATGTTAATGATAACTTCTGTTTTACATCCATCCAATAATCCTTGAACAAGTACTCCCAGCTGCTCTTGTCAAAGAAATTTGCAGCAGCCTGCAAAAAAACTGGATTAGCAGGTTGCAAGTGACAATGCAAATAACCAGAAGTACTTGGCAAGCATAAGGACAATTTGACATCCTAGGAATCTAAATAAGAAGCAGTTTCAATAACAGAAAGCCAATCCTATGTTTGCATATAAATGATGATCCTTGAGCAATACAAGACCAATGGCCCACTTCTCTACAAAGACTGAAAAAATAAAGCAGCAATGTTTTGAGTAACATGCAAGTCTTCCCTATTTTGCGAGGATATGAGCATTCATTTAGTGAAGAATTTTGGGTATACCCTAGCCACTAAAACTAAATGAGGCAAGCATACAAAAAAGAGCCTATTTAGGTTACTTTTGTCCACAATACAGACAAACTTTTTCTTTTGAGATGTTTGACAAGTCTAAACTTGCAAATTGGAGTTTGATCATGCCATCTGAAAAGGAAGTTTCTCAACCCTCTTAATATGAATAAACGTGTAGTTGTAACTTGAACGAATTATTTTGTGGTTTCAGAATTAAATATGTATTATTCAAGATCCAAAAAGACATCTCAGAATTAAATACATATTATTTGAGATCCAAAAAGACCAAGTGTTTTTTTATCTCTAGGATTAGACTATTAAAAGAAAATGGAAGAAAAGCTCCAGATTTCCATGATATTCTTTTTTTTCTGAAAGGGTCAAGACTAGCGACCATCCATTCATTCATTCCATTAAAAAAATTGCATCAAGATAGAATTACAACAGGTCACCCCAACTGCATCAACTAACGGCTCAGAGGACACCCATTCAACACAATACCCTCTCCTCTAAACCCCACCCCATTATGCTGCAAGCACAACCCCCAAAATACAGCATACAGTTTTGCCCTCTCCTTCTTGGACCAATAAATGCGGGGAACCACAGGTCCTACTCCTCATTGCAAGAGACTCCCAAAAGACAGAGATGGAGCTATTGTCCACCCCATTTAATATTGCCATGATTTCCACTGGATTGACCAACATAAATACATGTATGTATCACCTCAAGCACATAATAAATTAATCAGTCATTTCTTGCAATGAAAGGTTTAAGGGATGTCAATTCAGATTCACCTAACCCAACCCAACCGGAGTAGGTAAAACTCAATCCTTTTAATTTTTTGATGGATACATTGGTTTTTGACTCACAAAGTTGGATAGATATAAGTATGGGTAGTAGTATGGCTTTGGATGCATCCCACCCATTCATTCAGCCCATTTACCAGAAACGTATGCTGTACTTTTTTTCCAAAATAATTTATACTGCAACCTGGCCTCATTTAATGAGTTCATAGAAAATTTGCTCTACTTGCTTTGTTTAGTTTTAAACACACAATTGCATATTTTATGTGATGAACGGTACCAAACTTCTTCATTTTTAATGTACAAACCATATGTTTTGAATTTAGAATGGCTCATATGTTAAGATAAATATCGCAACCACTCATATACAAATAAGCATCCAATGGCTAAAGGTATGGGTATGGATGGATTTGGATTTAAGTATCTAATGGGCAAAGTACTAGGGTATGGACAGTAGATCTGTAACTGGGCATGGGTTTGGCTATAGTCAAACACAATCTGAACCTGACTTATTGGCATCCTAGCTCTGACTAGGAAACCACCATGGTGATTCTTGCAAGACCCAAAGTCTCCCCTTCCTTAATCCCCGAACAGATGTTAATGATTCTGTCAATTTTATTATGCCTGTGGTGTTCATCACAACATCCATAAATATGAAATATTATTCGCAATCTACAGTTTCAAAACAAGTGGGTAATCAAAGTTTCAAGGACATGTGCAACTGTATCGAACCTGTGCATCACAGTGCAGCATAGATGGGTCATCAAACAAAGGGATAGTCCATCATTTTCACTAAGGGGTGAAGGCATAACTAGTCAGTTAGATAGATTAGTATTTAGATATATATCAATAGGTTACTTTGATTACAAGGGTAACTGTTTGAATAGCAGGAAGAAGGTCACGTGGACAGCCACGAGGCAGCCAATAAAGGCCCAACAGGGCCAGCAATCTAAAATCTCCTATGGATCAATTTTAGGTTTTTGTAGATGCCAAGTTGACTATTTTTAGTAAATATGTTTTAGGAAAATAATTAGAGATATGTTTTCTTTGTTAGAGATAAGATCTTTTCTTGTTAAAGATATGATTTGTTTCCAAGTGTGGGGATATGTTTTCTCTATATAAAGAGTCTTTCGTTGTATTTTCTCTTGAGTCATCAATAATATTTCCAACTCTTCTATAAAAAAAATAAATAAATATTTCCTACTCAAGACTCCTCTCCTCTCTCTCTTCTCTCCACATTCACGTGGGCAATCCTCCTTGACCTGTTTTCCCATCCACACAGAGCCTCCATGCTCCGAATTATGCCGATTCTTGACATGGTATCAGAGCCTTCAATCTAGGCTCCTTTGTGCGTGTGGGTTGTTAACCACACGTTGGTGATATCCGCATCTAGAAAGCCTTCAAATCCAACGCCTTACATAGAGAAGGAAGATTAGTGAAAATGACAAAGTCAACCATGACAGTCGGAAGCACCATGTTATCAAGAGAAGAAGGCAAGAAGAAGCAAAAGGAGATCTATCAAGTTATTTGCATCTTGACGTTTTTTATCCAGTTTTTCAATCTCCTTCAAAAGAGTAGATTTTCAAGGAGAAAAGAAGTCAAGGAAGGGACACCACAGTCCACACGACAACTTTCGAGGTTGCCAAAAGAAGCAACGACTTCCCAGGTTACGAAAAGGCTAGTGGTTGATCCAAGAATTCCTTTCCTAAAGATCCAGGCAAGGCGCAAAGACTACCACGTGGGGCTACTAGTGCCTCACACGTTGTTTCTCTCACATCTGTCAATCTTGAGAAGACAAACCAGCGGTTGCTATCGCAACAACTTTTCAAGTTGCCACAGATGCAACAACTCCGGAGGTCGCAAAAGACTACACCATTGACTAGTCAAAGGAGAAGACCGAAAAGTCAACTCTCAAATAAGATGAATGGTGGGGTGTTTAGCCTCATAAGTGGAAGACTAAGTCATCGACCTCCCAGCCTTCGACTTAAGGGGGAGTATTAGAATGGCAGGAAGAAGGCCACCTAGAAGGTCCTATGGACCAATTTTGGATTTTCTTATATGCCAAGTTGGCTATTTTTAGTAAACATGTTTTAGGAAAATAATTGGATATTTGTTTTCTTTGTTAGAGAAATGATTTATTTCCAAGTGTAGGGATATCTTCTCTCTATATAAAGAGAGTCTTCCCTTGTATTTTCTCTTGAGTCATCAATAATATTTCCAACTCAAGGCTCCCTTCCTCTCTCTTCTCTCCACATTCACGTGGATGGTCCTCCTTGGACTATTTTCCCACGCTCACAGAACCTCCACTCTCCGAACTACACCGATTCTTGACCGTAACAATGCAAATATGCTCCCAACCTATAATAAAAGATTTTACCCTAGAAATGATGCTCCCAATTTAAGACTTGAGGATTTGGAAATGAAAGTATTCCTCTTTCTAGAAAAGTACACCAAAGAAACACTAAAGCAACTACTCTCTCCTTTATTTTGATGTTGGCAGTCTAGGTGAAGAATGAACCCCTGTACACAACCGAACAACTCATCTAGGAAGTGGTATCAATTCAATCAAAGCTAACATCATCCCACACCCTTATCACAAGATTTCAAGTGAAGAATAGATGGTCAGTGTCCCAACCCTCCCAACCACAGAAAGAGCAAGTGTAATGTAGAGTGATTCCACCTACAATGCCTAACCTCCACCCAAACCTCTCCTGTCCTGATTCCCAAGCTAAAAACTTCACTTTAAAGGAGATTTGGCATCCCAAAATCTGCAAGAAATTCCCACCTCAATCCACTATCCACATCATACAAATAAGCCTTCATGATTGAGAAACCACCATATTCCCATTACCACAAATCAAAAGCTCATGCAAACAAATGCCATGCAAACCCTGCTACTCATGCACCTAATAGACTGGCATAGAAAAACTGAGTTCAGCCTCCCATCACTATAGGGTCACCCTAAAGCTCTAACAACCATAGAGGCATCGTTATCTTACACCAAAACAAGGAGTCTCTAGATTTTCTTTTTTCTGAGAGGAGTCTTTGCCAAGGACGTCACAGAGGACAGAAATGAAAATCAAACCCATTGCCAATCAAGGATCCAAAAACTCCATTATACGCGGTAAAGCCCTCACCGCCCTCCTCCAAAAAGCCAAGGTGTCATCAGGAGTCAAAAAGCACCGTGTACACAAGGTGCCAACACCTCCCATTAGAACAGAACCACCACTCACTTGGCAATAATTCATTCGCCATTCTCAAATGGCTCACGCCTAGATTACCAACCAAAAAAGAATGACAAGCTACATCTAACATTCCAAGAAGCTAAAGACAACCCTTACAGTGTCTATACCCCTTCCACGAAAAATGCATGCTCAAAGAATCAATATGTTGACCACATTGACCAAGAATCACAATAAAAAAAACTTCAAAACCAATTCCCAGATTTAATTATTTATGAACCAATGGTCTTCCACCCATTGGCCAATGCATGACCTTCCAACAACCTACCCGTCGAGATTTTTGTAACTAGAATTCATTATATATAGAGAGGGATTCCTACTTCCAATCCTAATCACAATTATGTAAACAAATCAAATCACAATTAAACTAAAAATATATCCCTACAATTTGGAAAGAGATAAGCATAGAGATAATTTTACTTTCCTAGATACTATTCCCTAAATTATCTCTAACACAACCACCCCCCCCCCCCCCCCCAAGTTGGAGTATGAAACATCCAACTTGTAGTAGTGCAATAGCAGGAGAGCTCCCCCCATCTGACACAGTCTAAGGTTAACAAATTAGCACACAAATACTGATAGTCGTCCCTTCATTAGTGAATACCTAACTCCCATGAAGTTACAACAAAAACTGAATCGGAGATCTTTAATCAAGAAACGATTCCAAGCATCACACCATGGGGGAGATGATCCCAAGCGCTGACACCACAGGGGATATGATCCCAAGCACTAAAATTGATACAAGAGACAATCCCAAGCATTAATATTGATATGAGAGACGATCCCAAGCAATGATAGTGACCTTAGACTAGAAAAAAAAAAAAAACTAGTGTAGAGCATTTACAGATGGGGCTGAATGCAAGGCTTAATTACCCCACCACTTATCAACATCAATCACGAGATGGCTTAAGGCTTCAATATAGTCCTTCGAGCCAATAAAACTCCCCCTTAATACAAGCAGTCGAAGAAGCACAAAGTAGTGTAGACTGTAGCAAAGTAGTAATCACCATAGTAGTTGTAGCAAACTAACAGCAGGACATGAAGATCGTAATATAGGTAGAGATCACACAATGGTCATAGCAATAGTAGCAACCAAACATGGGAAACATTCCCACGTAATAGTATTCACCACAAGATTTATGGCAACAGTAGTAGTAAAGAAGGCTTTGCTTCTTAGAAGAGATTGCTAGAGCAACAATTCCCATGAAAATTTTTTTTTCAATTTCCAAGGATATGGATCAAGAACAATAGGGGATTCTAATATTAACATGTATGGGCAACTTTGAAATTCCCGTAAAGGAATAGGAATCTATAACCTCTGATTGCATAGTGTTGGGAAACAAATGACTAGACTTTCATTGAGAAACCCTAGGACCCTTATATAGAGAGGTCCAAAGGGAAAATATCAGTACACACCCACTAACTTAAAAACACTCCAATAATAGAACATAAATAAAACAAAGCTACGCTCTAACACTCCCCCTCAAGCTAAAGCATATACATCATGCATGCTTAGCTTGAAACTAAGAAGATTGAGCTGCTTCTTTATGAGAGACTTGGTGAAAACATCTGCAATCTAATCCTCAATCTTGATGTAAGGTGTGCTGATTTTTCCTCTCATAACCGCCTCCCTAATGAAATGACAATCCACTTCAATATGCTTGGTTCTTTCACGAAACACTAGATTATTTGCAATGGATGATGCTGCTTTATTATCACAAAACATGGATATAAGTCTAGTACACTGTATTCCAAAATCTTGAAAAATGAATCTGATCCACATGAACTCACAAGCAATATGGGCCATCACCCTATATTCAAATTCTGCACTGGACCTGGAAACTACGGATTACTTTTTGCTTCTCCAAGTAACCAAGTTTCCTCCCACGTAAGTACAATATCCACAGGTAGAACTCCTATCTTCATGTGTCCCAACATAATCGACATCAGAATATCCACATACATCAACGTGGCCATTGTTTTTAAACAAGATACCATTCCTAGGAGCATTTTTCAGATACCTCAATACTTGACATACACCATCCTAGTGTACCTCACGAGGTTCCTACATAAACTGGCTTAGGTGACCAACAACATAGACTACGTCTGGTTCAGTACCAGTGAGGTATAGCAATTTCCTAACTATAGCTCTATACCTTGTCACATCTTGTAACAATGGACTACTTCCATCTGCCAGAGGTAATGAAGCATCCATGGGAACACTTGCAGACTTACACCTAAGCATCCCCACATCTCGAAGCATATTCAAAATGTACTTCCTCTGGGATAACACCAGTCCCTGATCAATATGTTGCACCTCAATGCCAAGAAAAGATCCCATCCGTCCCAGATCTTTCGTAACAAATTGAGATTGTAGCAATTTTTTTTGTTTTCTCTATTCCATCTATATCGGTGCCTATCAGGAAAATATCAACATAAACAATAACAACCACTGAACATGCATCTCCATGAAGAGTAAACACTAAATGATCTGCAGTAGACTGAGTAAATCCATACTCTTGCACTGCCCTGCTAAACATGTCAAACCATGCCCTAAGGCTTTACTTCAGACCATAGATTGCCTTTCTGAGGCTACACACCTTTCCACACTCCCCCGGAGCCACAAACCCAAGGGGTTAATATATATACACTTCTTCTAGATCATCATACAAAAAGGCATTTTTAATATCCAATTGATATACCTGCAATTTTTATTTACACCCATAGAGGATAGTATCCTGACAGAATTCAATCTGGCAACAGAAGAGAAGGTCTCAAAGTAATCAATACCTTAAGTTTGAGTATACTCTTTTGCTACCAATCTAACTTTATATCTCTCCACACTACCATCTGGTCAACATTTGAGGGTGAACACCCATCTACACCCCACAACGATAGCACCTGAGAATAGGTCTACTAAATCCCATGTGTCGAAATTCTAAAGCTGATATTTCTTCCTTCATTGCCTCAGTCCAGGCAGCATTATGAAAAGCTTCATTATGACTTTTAGGCACCTGTTCAGCATCAACAATCAACAATAATGCCCTACCTTGATTTGCCAGGCCATCAAATGAAAAACATTACGAAGCAAAATATCTAGTAGGTTTAGTATGAAACTGTTGAGCCTTTCTTTTAGCAATGGGAATATCCAAATCAAATGTCTTAGGAGCATCACTTACCTTGACCTCAGGAGAATCATTGATAGATGGTAGCGGCTGAGGAGGAATAGTAGAAAGAGGTTCCTCTACCTGTGTCTTAGATCATCACTGAAAATGCCAGGGATAAAATAACTCCCTAAGGTAGGATGCTCAGAGGACTCAAGTGTAGAAGGTGGTGGAGCAGTTGGTAGTGGAATAGGAACATTACTAGAAGTGGAAGACTCTCCCTTCTTGGGGTAAAAAGGAACATCCTCAAAAAAGGTAAATCAGCAGTAACATAAAATCGTTGTGTAGCAGGATCAAAACATCGGTATCCCTTTTGAGTCTCCGAATAGCCAAAGAAAATACACTTGATAAATCGAGATCTTATCCACCTTAAATAAGTGGACAAAACAAACACATCCAAAAACAACAGGAGTGGCGGGGAATAAATCCTTCCCAGGACAAAGCACAGAAAAAGGAGAACTCCCATTCAACACATTTGAAGGCACACGATTTATCAAGAAAGTAGCGGTTAATATAGCATCAACCCAATATATAGCAAGAAGATTTATTTGACTCATAAGAGTTCTCCCAACATGTAACATATGTCGTAGTTCGCCCCCGGCTACCCCATTTTGTTGTGAGGTTATCGCACAAGTAGTCTAACGTATAACTCCCCAAGACTGAAAAAAGTGCATCAAAGTAGAATTAACAAATTCCAAACCATTGTCACTCCTAAAATTTTTTATAACACTAGAAAATTGAGTATGTATTCCTTTAAAAAAATTTTGAATAAGTACAAAGACCTCATATTTCTCCTTCATCAAATAAACCCATGACACATGGGTACAATCATCAACTAACACTAGGAAATACCGACAACCTTTGTTACTTCGAACTGGACGAGGTCCCAATACATCTGTATGAATTAACACAAAAGGAAACTCAAATCACTTACCATGACTATGAAAAGATGACCTATGATGTTTGCCAAGTTAACAAGCATCATACAAAAATTTATTTGGAAAACTCAAATTAGGGAAGAATCGACATAAAATAGTAGGGTTAGGGTGGCCAAGCCGTAGGTGTCACTGGAGAGGGGTAACAGAGTATCCTGCAGCACTAGTAGAAGATGGAGGTATATGGACATAGTAGAGATCATTCTGCTCAAGCCACCCACCAATCCACCTCCTCGTCCTGAGATCCTGCAACACAATATTGGTCATAAAAAACTGCTCTGCACTTCAAATCTCTGGTAATCTGACTAACTGACATCAAATTCAGTGCAAACTGTGGGGGCATCAATAACATTAGATAAAGGCAACGTGGGTGATAAAGATAAATTGCCTAACAAGACAATCTACCATCGACCACCTTAACTTGAATGGATGGCTAAATCCCGAAGCAAGGAGAAAAGATCTACATTACCAATAATATTTGAGGATGCTCCTGAATCTGCAATCCATGCAGGAGAGCAGGAACTAGTAAATATGTCGATGGTTCTTGTAGGTTGTAGAACAGATGCTCCTGTAGAGGTAGATGCTCTAGAGGCAACAAGCTCATCATATTCTGCTCTGGAAATAGTGAGCTGCTCCTTATGAGTCTGAGTAGGCTGACCAATCTGCTCTGTAAGCACCTGGTTGGCCCTAGGGTCACAACCCTAAGGGTATCCATATTTCACCCAGCAACAATCAACAGTATATCCATTCTTATGGCAGTACTCACGGAAGGAGGTACATCTTCTACCACGTCCAAGTGTACGTCCACCACATCCACGAGTAAAGGAATTATTGCTACCTCGACCAACAGAAGCCATGGTAGAGGCATCAGTAAAAGCAATGCCACCCTTAATAGCACCCCCTGCAGCAGCGTTGCTCAGAGCCAACAACCAGGAGGGCACCCTGCTGCTGCTAACGCCGCCAGCAGCGGTGCTGAAGAAGTATCCTCAATAGTCTCCAGTCTGGACAGGCAAGCATAAATCTGGGCTGGAGTGGGAATGGTATCTGATGTCATAAATTGATCTTCGACCGACCTATACTTAGAACCAAGCCCGACCAACAGCTGAATATATCTAATCTCCTCTCTCTACCTAGCAATCACAACAGCATCTATACTGATAGACTAGTGAACATCCTATTCATCCCACAAATTCTTCATGGCACAATGATAATATACCAATGACATGGTGCCCTTCATGTTATGAATCTCCTCAATCACATGTCTCCCACATTTTCTTTCCAGAAGAATGGCACATCACCTGTTTGACAATTGCCTTTATAACACTATTTAGGAGGCATGTTGCCGCCCAATCATTATCAGCCTCCCAATTTTCAATTTTCAGGACAGGTTCCTTATCAGTTAAAATATGCTTCTCTGAGACCCAATGGATCAGGAAAAAGCAGTAGACCACAAAAGAAATTGGTGTCATCCAACTTGATGGAGGTTCCCTGGAACATGCTCGTGGTGGACAGCTTCCCCATCGAGAATTTTAGGAATCCTTGTTGTCTGCCATTTTCTCAGATTCACAAATCAAGAACAAGATCTCTCATATGACAAAAGTGTTAAAACATGAAGACTGATGACCTGAAGATCTCTACCAATAGGAAAAAAGAAGAGCAACAGGAGAGGAAGAGTCGCCAAGAACCTCCTGCAGTGCAGTAGATCGTCGAGACAGCAACAATCGAGTTGAAGCAGCAGCAGTAGGGCGTCAAGAAGCCCTTGCCCAATGCATCAGCACCGCTACTGGCGGTGCTAGTAGCAACAGGGTGCCCTCCTGCCCGTTAGCTGCAAGCGACGCTACTCCTAGCTGCACCCTAGTAGCACTGCTACAGGGGCGCGTCTACGAGCAGTGCTGCTCCTTGCTGCAAGCAGCACTGCCCTAGCGGCCCTGCTGCGAGGGGCACGATTGGGGGCGATGCTGCTGCTGGTGATGTCGCCGATAGCCCTGCTAGCGGAGGAGCTTGCCGAAGCAGCAGCAGTAGGGCGTCAAGAAGCCCTTGCCCAATGCATCAGCACCGCTACTGGCGGTGCTAGCAGCAACAGGGTGCCCTCCTGCCCGTTAGCTGCAAGCGACGCTACTCCTAGCTGCACCCTAGTAGCGCTGCTGCAGGGGCGCATCTACAAGCAGTGCTGCTCCTTGTTGCGAGCAGCGCTGCCCTAGCGGCCCTGCTGCAAGGGGCACGATTGGGGGCGATGCTGCTACTGGTGATGTCGCCGATAGCCCTGCTAGCGGAGGAGCTTGCCGGCAGAGGTTGCCGGCAGCTCCTAGAGACGCCGGTGACAAGGAAAAGGGAGGTGGAAGGTTTGGAGGCTTTATTTGAGGTGGGGCAACAAAGATCCGATCTAGGAACATCGCTCTCATACCTTGTTGGGAAACAAATGACTCAACTTTCATTGAGAAACCCTAGGACCCTTATATAGAGAGGTCCAAAAGGGAAAAATCAGTACACACCAACTAACTTAAAAACACTTCAATAATAGAACATAAATAAAACAAATCTATGCTCTAACACAGAGGTTGTTATCCAATTGTACCTGTTCTCTATAAATATTCGCAGCAGCCAAAGGGTCAGGCATGAGCCTTCCAGAGTCCTCAGGAAGTCCCCCTTCCTAAGCCTTCTAAACCACCACAATCCTTTGAGCCTCCCATAAAGAAGACAAATCAGTCTGATCCTGGCCCTTTCCCATGTCATCCAAAGGTCCCTAATACAGATACATTTCCTATGCACTTTTAGCGCAAGTCTATGAATGCACCTCAGGTGGATCAACTATCTACCATATCTGCTCGTCTCCACCAGCTGTTGATGACTTGTCTGAGGACCAGGTACCTACTGCTCCTCAGAGGAAGGGTCCACAGTCTTGCACAGAGGAAGGCTCCATAGTCTTGTGCTAAGTATTATGTATCGCAATTTATGTCTTTTGATAGTTTGCCTGCAATTAGACAACAATTCTCTTTGACCATTGATAATCAACAGGTATCACAAGACCATCAGGAGGCATTCAAAGATCCATCTTGGACATTGACTATGAAGGAAGAAATTGCAGCTTTGCAGTCCCAGTGCACGTGGGATTTAGTTGACTTACCCTCAGGTGCTATAGTTGTAGGGTGTAGGTTAGTGTTCACCCTCAAATGTCGTCTAGATGATACTATGGAGAGACATAAAGCACGCCTTGTTGTAAAGGCAACACTCAGACCTTTGGGATCGACTACTTTGAGACATTCTCTCCTGTGGCTCACCTCAATTCTGTCAGAATCTTACTCTCACTTGTTAACAAGAGCTGGACTGTTCACGAGCTAGATATCAAGAATGCATTTCTTTACGGAGTTTTGGAGGAGAAAGTTTATATTCAACAGCCCCCAGGATTTCCCAGTAAGGGGGAAAGTCATAAGGTATGCAAGCTAAATAAAGCTATCTATGGACTGAAACAAAGTCCGAGAACCTGGCTTAGCAAGGTAATCCAAGAGAATGGCATTGTTAGATCTTCTACTAATCATTCTATTTTTACACTACATGGGAAGACAAGTTCTATTATATTTATCGTTTATGTTGATGTTGCATAGAAGAAATATGTTGCTACAATCACAGTTTATGACTAAGAATCTGGCCCTATCAACTATTTCCTTAGCATTGAAGTACAACACATTGAAAGACTTATGCTACCTTAGTGCAAGTATGTTCTTGACATGTTGAGAAAGACTGGTATGCTGGGTTGCAAATCAATTTGTGCCTATAGATGCTTCCTTGCCTCTTGCAGATGATGATAATCCCCTGTTCCAGGGTGTAACTCGATATCGTGTCATGGTTGGTAAGCTATTGTATCAGATCGTTACTCAACTTGACATTGCCTTTACAGTTGGAAGGTTGAGCCAGCTTATGCAAGCACTTAGAGAAGTCCGCTGCAATGGAGATTGCCAAGTTCTCAAGTATCTAAAAAGTGCACCTGAGAAAAGACTTCATTTTCAAAACAATGGATATTTGGATGTATGCGGATATTTTTTTGAAAAGCCAAAAGGCAGTCATCCAAATGATAACCACCCACATTCATTTCATTTCAAGAAAAATCGATTACATCACAAATTACAAGACAGATCCCCAAAACACCACATGGGAAGAAATGGATGAAACAAAATTTTCAACATAGGATCTCTCCCCCCTAAAAAGCACCTCATTTCTCCCCAGCCAGACACCCCACAACACCGCCAAAACCTTAGCCCTATCCTTTTTAGATCTAAAGGTGATCCCTCCATCGTGGGTGTTTCCTCTACAGAAAGAGGACTAGAAGCTAGCCGTGTCCCAATGGACGATCAGTTGATCCCCACCCTCTGCCAAACTTGTATCACAAACGGACATTGGAAAAAGAGGTATTGGATGTCTTCATCCGCCCCTTCACAAAGAGGACATCTCAAATCATCCATTTGGGCCCACCTCACTCTCCACTGCTTTGTCATAATCCTCCCCCTCCTCACCAACCAAGCAAAGATCTTCACCTTCAGCGGACATTCTACCATCCAGAGTAGCCTAAGATGTGTGCGGATATTCAGATGTTGATTATGCTAGAGCACGAGGATAGGAGTCCACTACAGGATATTGTACCTTTGTGGGAGGCAATCTAGTTACATAGAGAAGCAAAAAATAGGCAGTGGTCTCAAGGTCAAGTGTTGAATCATAGCATACAGTTATGACTCGGACTACTTGTGAACTATTACGGGTTCAATCTATGTTAGAAGACTTTGGAATTCAGGTCTCTGGTCATATTCATATGCACTGTAACAATAAGGTTGTCACATTTATTGCAAACAATTATGTCTTCCATAAGAGAACTAAGCACATTGAAGTTGATTGTCACTTCATCATGAAGACCATTACAAAAAAGACCTATACACCTTACATCTCTGTACTGAAGATCAACTTGCAAACATCTTCACTAAAGCACTATCCAGGAAGCGACTGCACAATCTTTGTTCCAAGCTGAATATGTTTGATGCTTATGCTTCAGCTAGAGGGGAAGTCTTGAGTCATTTTTGTTGATTTTTTATTTATTTCTTTATGTAAAGGTGTGGTATCTAATTTTTTCCCTTTGTACCTCTCTATATAAAAGTACCAATAAGAATAAAGGCATTTTTTCTTATCAGCCACCATCACCATTTCCAATCTATAACAGTCGCATGGTATCAAAGCCATCAGCAGGTGCTTGATAGCTCGCACCTGCTAAGGAAAGTGGCCTCCTTTGACTCACCAAGCTCCCAGTTTATCAAAGCTTCTCCCACAGTCTCCATTCCTCATAATATTCAGAATCTAGTCTCAATTAAACTGACAACATCCAATTATTCAGTTCGGAAGGCTCAATTGGTCCCTCTGTTGTACACATATGGTCTTATTGGGGTGGTCGATGGATCTTCTCCCCAACCCCCTTGCACCACTGATACATCAGGTACACTCATTCCTGACATTTGGGTTTATCTAGAGAAGTAATTCAAGACCCAATCACGTGCATGCATTTTTCACTACAAATCAAAACCTACTAGTCTGAAGAAAGGAAATCTTTCTATTATTGAATGAACAAAGCTATAACTCTGCCCATGAATCTAGCTTTAGCACAAGGCAAATCTATTGACAACGATGGCCTTGTTCTTGCTGCCATTAATGGCTTAGGCTTAGATTATGAATCTATTGTTTCTCACATTGCCAATAGATCTGATCCCATAGCCTTTGAAGACTTAATTGCCATGCTTATTTTTTTTGAAATCGATGGATCTTCTCCCCAACCCCCTTGCACCACTGATGCATCAGGTACACTCATTCCTGACATTTGGGTTTATCTAGAGAAGTAATTCAAGACCCAATCACGTGCATGCATTTTTCACTACAAATCAAAACCTACTAGTCTGAAGAAAGGAAATCTTTCTATTATTGAATGAACAAAGCTATAACTCTGCCCATGAATCTAGCTTTAGCACAAGGCAAATCTATTGACAACGATGGCCTTGTTCTTGCTGCCATTAATGGCTTAGGCTTAGATTATGAATCTATTGTTTCTCACATTGCCAATAGATCTGATCCCATAGCCTTTGAAGACTTAATTGCCATGCTTATTTTTTTTGAAAAACTTAATTGGCATGCTTATATCTCATGAACAACTATTACAGAGATCTCAAGCAAGCCTCGACATCTCTGTTAATCAAACAGAGGCCATTGAGCCTTTTTCAGGGGCAGAAGCCGTGGAAATCGTGGACACTTTCCTTCCACAAAGGGTAGATTTTCCAATTCCCCTCCCTTCAATTGCCCTCCTGCTCCAAACCTGCCCACTGCTCGATGTCAGATTTGTGGGCAACAAAACCACACAGCACCATATTGTTTTTATCGCTTTGATCAGGATTATGTTGCCTTGTCCCTTATAGCTCATGCCGCTGACTTCTCTCTTGGTCAAGAACTATGGTACCCTGACTCAGGGGCATCCCATCATATCACAAATTCCACGCAAACACTAGATCTTAGAACTCTGTACCATGGGGGAGATGAAGTTAAATTCGGGAATGGCCAAGGTTCGCCTATGATGCACATTGGCTCCAAGTCCCTTTCTATTTCTCCAAAGCCTCTTGTTATGCGAGATATACTTCATGTTCCCGACAGCAACAAAAATCTCATCTATTCAGAAGTTTATATCTGATACTGATTGTTATTTAAAAATCTCTTCTTCCGATGTTTTGGTTAAGGATCAAGCAACTAAGAAACTTCTACTTGGAGGCAAGGCCAATGACAGGTTATGTAAACTCTAGCTACCATCCACTTCTCTTCCTCCACCTGATGGTTCTCCACCAACAAAGGTCGCCGCTCAAGCCCTATATTCGCAATGGGTGCCCCTCTCCACATGGCGCAACCGCCTTCGTCATGCAAACTACACACTCATCAAATCTCTTGTGAATAAAATGCGTCTACCAGTTTTATCAGTCTCTTTCATTACCTTATACTATCTGTATGCAAGCTAAGGCACATTGCTTGCCTTTATCTTCCACATATATATTGAGCAAAGATCCATTTGATATAGTTTTTACTGATGTATAGCAGTCCCCATGCTGTATCTACCGAAGGCCACAGATATGCTGTTACATTCTTAGATGATTGTTCTAATACACATAGATTTTCCCGATGGCGCAAAAATATGATGTTTTTCCCATTTTTGTCCAATTCCATGCCTATGTTAAGATGCAATTTGGCGAAACTATCAAGTCATTTCACTCTAACTAGGGCAGTGAATACCATAAACTACAGTCTTGGTTTAAACAAATGAGCATCCACCATCGTATCTCTACCCCGTATGCCCCCAACAAAATGGTGGAAAAACTGCCACATGGTTGAACTGGGCAGAGAATTATTGTTTCAAAGCTCCACACTTCCATCCAATTGGTTCCATGCCATCCATGCTGCAGTTTGTATCATAAACGTGCTACCCTCTTCTGCTATTAACGGCGACATTCCTCGCGTGAAGGCTTTAACACCATTCCAAATTACAACTTCTTCAAAGCTTTTGGTTGTGCTTGTTATCCCCTTTTTCATGTCTACAACTCTCATACATTGCAAACCCAATCAACTCTACATATTTTTCTGAGTTACAGCAATTTTCAGATGCCCCAATACTATGACGTCAAAGATGCTCCTCTCTTGGCACGTTGTATTTAACAAAAAATTATTTCCCTTTGCTCAGATTACATCTGAGCCATCCTCCACCAACCAACAAACCTCTACCATCCAATTACCCTCCCGTTCTCCTGGCCTCTTTCCAACCTCACCCTCCATCACTGTATCTCCCTCACCCCCTACACCATCACATATGCCATCTCCACCTATCAATCACCATCTCCTATGCTCCCACCGCCACCACCACCGAACTCACCCACACCATGACTACCACGTCTATGCATGGCATCTACAAGACGAAGGCCTATAACGCCACCAAATATCCCTTCACCTATATATTGCTATCATCTTAGCAAACTCGGGAGCCCTCTTCATATTCAATTGCTGCTAAAAGCCCTCAATGGACTGCAGCCATGGCCGAAGAATTTAACGCCCTCTTGAAAAACACCTGGATGCTTGTTCCATATCAACCACATATGAATGTCACTGGTACCAAATGTGTGTATCAAATCAAGTGCAAAATGGATGACACTATTGTCAAATATAAAGCTCACCTTGTTACAAAGGGATTTCATCAACAAAAAGGCCTTGATCAGCCCGGTCATCAAATCCACCACCGTATGACTGCTTCTTGCTCCCTCATTTGCAAAAAATGTCACATGAAGCAACTTGACATTCATAATGTAATTCTTCATGGTGAACTAGAAGAAACCATTTACATGACCCAGCCCCAAAGGTTTGTAGACCTTGACTTTCCCTCACATGTCTGTCAGCTCCATAAATCTCTATATGGCCTTAAGCAGGCCCCCAGGAGCTTGGTTCAAAAAATTATCCCAACATTTGTTATTATGAAGGATAAGAGGGCATGTAGCAGTGTCACGTGGCACAGTGGATCACATGCCAGGTTTGTCAATCACCAAGGGGCAGCAACCCTAAGGGATTTGGTTGGAGTTGCTTTGAGTCCAAGCTTTCTATTTTTAGTACAATCGGTGTCAATTAATCTAGTTGTTAGAATGTTATTTTATTTACTATTTTTAAAGATTTGGTTGTTACCGTTTCCGTAATTTAGAGATTAAGAGTATTGCACTTTATAAAAAGAGATCATACGTAATTTATATTTGAGTTGAATGCAATTATATTCCAACATCTGTCACTCTCTCAACTCCTCTCCTCTCTCTCCGACTCTCTCTCTCTCTCTCTCACGCACCACCAAGCCACCACACGTGGACCTTCCACACGTGTATCATCATGCCAAGGAGCCTCCACGTCACGCCAAACTCCACATGGTATCAAAGCCTTCGATATAGACCCTTTAGCATGCACAGATTGGAGAGATACTCGAGGGAAGGAGTTCACACACAAATAGAATTTCTCTCGTGTGTACGCTTTGCATTAACAACAAAGCCACACATGCATGGTTTTCTTCTTCGACGTAGGAATTCACTCAACGAATTCCTTGGAAAACCTTGGCGCCTTACACAAGGCCTAAGGGGTCATGTGGGGATTCTCAAGAAATCATCTTCCTGCCACATCCAGTGCTTTACGCAGAGATGGAGAAGGATCGTAGATCGGAGGAGATAGCCGACACCGAGGCCACGCTGTCGACAAGAGAAGGCAAGGTGATCGTTCAAGGAATGACCATCAAACTTCAAGGTGCAACTATGTCTTGTGGGCTCACGCATTCAAGATATTTGTTGGGGGCCAAGACAAACTTAACATTCTACTCAAAGAAGCACCTGAGAATAAAGATGGAACCAAGAAGAAGTTTGAGAAGGAGAACTACATTGTGATGAATTGGATTATGAATTCAATTGATCCTGCCAATGCCAACGCCTGGAATATGTTGTACAAAAAAAAATGCATACGAGATCTAGATGGCCCTGGAGAAGAGGTATTCCTAACAGTGAGTAATGTGTGCATCACCGACCTCTACATATGCATATGGACAACCTGTCAAGATCTTTCCTTGACTGATTATTATACGAAAATGGAGGCACCATTCAAGGAATTAGATATCTACAAGCCCATCTATTGCGATGAACAAGGGGAGACACATGCTCGACGGCAAGTGACTAAGTTCTTGTCAGGGTTACATCCCCGTTATCATCTGGCGCTCGATCAGATTCTTGCTTTAGACAAAAAGATGGATCTTGAAATCATCTTTCGCCGCCTTAAGAAAATGGAGGTCCCAAAGGTAGAGGCTACTACAAAGAGTCACAACTCCACACTTGCTTATTCCAGAAGTTGGTGTTAGGCATGGGAGAGGACGCAGGCGAGGCTCAAGTCGAGTCTATCCCCCTTATCAACATTGTGGACATACCAATCACTCGCAAGATAAGTGCTAGGATAGGTTCAGGAGGCCTTCACATGGGACTACTAGCACCTCACGCATAGACTCACTTACACCTGCCAATCTTGAGAAAATACAAGCCATGCTTCAAGAAGAAAAGGAAAAGAAAACCACAGCAGCCATCACGATGACTATTGAGATTACCAAAGAGGCAACAACTTCAGAGGTCACAAAAGATTACAACATGACTTCTATAAACAAAAAGTTGAAGAGCTCCGGGCTCGAAGAAGACAAAGAGTGGTGGGACATCTAGTCTCATAAAATCGAAAAGTAAGTCGTCGTCCTCCCAATCTCGACTTGAAGGGGACTGTGAAGAATAAGAGGCCACGTGGCAATGCCACATGGTAGGCATGTCAATCACCAAGAGGAGGCGACCCTAAGGGATTTGGTTAGAGTTGCTTTGAGTACAAGTTTCCTATTATTAGTATGATTAGGTGTCAAGTAATCAAGTTGTTAGAAGGATATTTTATTTACTTTTGTAGAGATTTGGTTGTTACCACTTTCCTTATTTAGAATTTAGGAGTATCTCTCTATATAAAGATATGTAATTTCTATTTGAGTTGAATGCAATTATATTCCAACATCTCTCTCTCAACTCTCCTTTCTCTCGTCAACTCTCTCTCAGTTCACACACCACCAAGCCACCACGTGTGTATCACCACGCCAAGGAGCCTCTACACTATGGCAAACTCCATAGTTATCAGGTGTTCTGTACAATCAGCAACAGATACATCGCTTTTTATACATCACACTGGTGACCACACTACTTATTTTCTTCGATACATTGATGACATTCTTGTCATTAGCACTCATATGGTTGCTCGTGATTTAGGTTGACCTTCATTCTTTCTTGGTGTGGAGATTATCGAAACATCGATTGTCGCCATTCTCTCTTAGGAAACATCCATTGTCGCCATTCTCTCTCAGGAATGCTATTTGGCTGATGTTCTTCTCCACCATCATCTTAATGGTCTCAAACCTACACAGATGCCACATGCAGCTTCCACTACCTCCAAATTAACAAAGAACTCTAGCCACCTATCGACGACTTGTGAGGAGTCTTCAATACCCCATTTTTACAGGACCCGACATAGCTTATGCCATCAACCATCTCAATCAATTCATGGTATCCCCCACCAATCTCCACTTTGAAGCACCCAAACAAGTATTGCGTTATTTGAAAAGCATGATCAATCTTGGAATTTTTCTATTAGCACAAAGGCCCTATGTCTTCTTGACTGAATTTGTTATCTACCTTAGTGCTAGCCCAATCTCATGGTTTCCTATAAGAAGCAAGCTATTGTCGCAGGATCTTCTATAGAGGCATAGTACAGAGCCTTAGCTAATGCCTCTGCTAAACTCATGTGCCTTCAGTCCTTGTTCAATGTACTATGCATCACACTTCCATCTCCTCCAATGCTTTATTGTGACAACATTGGTGTAACCTACACATCGACCAAGCTGATTTTCCACTCCCGAACCAAGCATGTTGAGGTTGATTACCACTTTGTTCGCAATCGAATCTCCTCAAGTGGTCTTCTTGTTCGATATATCCCAACCTCTACTCAAAGTGTGGACACGTTAACCAAACCACTACCTCCCTCCAAATTCTAGCATTTTCAAGACAAACCCAAGCTTCTTCCAAAGCCTTGCATTTAAGATAGGGTATTAACATGCATGGGCAACCTTGTAATTCTTAAAAGAAAATCTTTAACCTCCAGGCCCCAACTGCAAAGGTTGTTGAAATCGATTATCCAGTTGTACCTATTCTCTATAAATCTTAATAGCAACCAAGGGGTGGGGCATGAGCACTACCATTACCATTTCCAATCCGTAACACTTGCATTTGAAACATATCATTAAATCGCTTGGATCCCAAGTCCAACATGTTGAACCCATAGCCACATAGAAGAGATGCAATCAACACCAACAACACCAATAATATCATCATCAACACCAGCACAGATCGAGGCAATGAAGGTGGCCGAACCGAATCGCTAAACCGGGGCAAAATCGCTTCAATCTTCTAACATAGCATCACCCAATCACAAAGTAGCCCTTGCCAAGTTATAAGAGGCCACGCAGTGATGCAGGAACCGAATTGGTCACCCTTGATTGGTGTTGCATCTAAGATAGGCCAAGCACTGATGCTTGGTGGTGTTTCGAGTGAGATGAAGATCGACACAGAGAGGAGAAGAAGAACCGAGATGATCTCGACAATAAAGCGACACATGGTGTCAGAAATAGAAGCCATGGGAGCTGCACACACACACCTCTAGGCAAGGAGGTGTCGGTGAGTCGATGACACCCCTAGAGAACGACGAAACACATTGGGGTCTTAGGATGGACCCGCTTTGATACCATGTGGAGATTTTTGTAACTATAATTTATTCATCACAAATCTCAAAGAAAAACACATAAAGTTCATCCCTTTATATAGAGAGAGACTCCTACTTCCAATCCTAATCCTAACTATGTAAACAAATCAAATCACAGACAAACTAAAAAGATGTCCCTACAATTTGAAAAAAGATAAACATAGAAAGAGATAATGCTACTTTCCTAAATTGTCTCAAAAATAGCTTTCTATCTTCACTCTAAGGAGCAAAATATGGCAGGGATAAACTAGATACAAAGTGACAAGCCCAAAGATCAATAGAATGCCCGTCAGTGTTTACCATCTTCACCAACACAACATCTACGTCAACTTCTTCCATTCCAAAATGAATACATGTCATATATGGACTTTGAGAGTTCATTAATAGTCTTGAAACTTCTCTAAACGAATGGAGCACAGGAACAACATGCAACATGTTCAACTTCTACCACAATTCCTCCATAAAGGATATAGAGTCATCTACAAACTACAAAGGCACTGTTTATTTGTAGGGATTGAATTGTTTATGTTGTGTTTAGGTCTTTGAATCCCGGATTATAACAATCCTAAATAGAGCCCTCAATCCCAGGATTACCCAATTCCATGGGGGAGGGTGAGATGAGCTTATCCCAAGATTGTGTGAGAGAGCACCCACACCTATCCCCCTAAACACCCCATGATTTGAACTATAGTTCTCCCAAACACAAAAGCCTTACAATCTCAAGTTTATCCCACAATCCCACCACTTACAAACTTAATCCCTCAAAACAAACGGTAGCAAAAGGGGCATTTGAGTTAGGTGCCCAATTAGAATGAACCCTGAAAAGAGACCTAAAGTGCAAGAATTTCACAATACTACAAGAACAAGATAAGTAGAAAAAAACAACGATGCCTTATCCCCTTTCTCAAAGGCACCCAATCCCACTAGATTTCATTGAAATGGGTAAAGGAGGCCATACAGAAGCATCTCTTCATTCACTACAACATTCCAGGGTACCATTTCTAGTAAGACAATTCGAAAGAAAACTCTAGACTATATAATCACCTACATTTGCAAAGTCAGCCTTCCATAGAAAAGCCTTCTTCTAATACCTCCTCCGATCAGAGATGATCCATTGCCACTACAAAGAAACGACCAAGCAAGTTGTGCCCCAAATAAAAGGTATAGAAGCACAACCCTCAATTAGAGCCAGCACACTCCTCAATTGATTTGCCAAGACCATTAACACAATTAAATAAACTGCATTTGACACAGTTCTAGGTGTCTACTTTTCAGCACTCTTCGTACTAGAAGCAAAAACTTTTTCTGTTAGTTTAAAAAAGGCTACTCAAGATCAGTAGCACACCTGCTTCATTTAAACCAAGACATAAAAACTGTTGAGAGACACCACTCATCTATGAATGCCCTGGCACAGAAATCATGATCTCCAAATGGGCTATAGAACAGGCAAACACCACCCATTTCTACCACACCAAATAGCCCACAAAACCACCAAGGGTTCAGCATCTCCATTTTTTGCTCAGAACTGAGCTAGTCCATGCAACATAAGAACTTGTTTTGACAGTTGAAAATTTGAAGCCCCCTATTCCTTTCCGAAATTTCCTTGAACACAACTATCGTGTCAACCCCAACTTCAAACCAAAATTCCTTGTAAAAGAGCATACAAAAGCCATTATGACCTGGTGAGAACCTTCTGTATCAAACCCTGCCATAACATCATTAACTTCAACATGAGTTAGGTCCCTAGTAAGGAAAACATGCCTCTCAAATGAGAGACAAGATATATGCCCTCCCCCTCCCCCCTGGTCCAACACCAGCCACCAGCATGATATATGTATATATTGCATCACCCCCTCACAACATGATGCAGCACAAGCAACTAATATTATTTTTTGAAATAGGACAGACAACTAATATTAATTAATTCATTTTTTCCGTGATTGTATTTTCATTTTAATAAGTTGTAACTTTGTAAAAAGGTGCAATCATTTGGAAGTGTCTTTTGATTTTAAAGATGTGCCTTTTGAGATGGGCCGGTCATTTATATAAGACCCCTAAATCATTGTGTAAGGTATAGTTTTGATAAATGAAAAAAATGGCACCTTGGTTTTTTTTCATCCCCTCTTTTATCCAGTGGACTCCAATACATCTTCCCTCCTCCCTCAAGAGCCGACAGAGTTCAGCATTATTCCCACTTCTAATAATGACGACATCACCAGGAAGTAACCTGCCACTGCTATCCTCCTTCCCTTTGCCGTGTGCAGCAACTCTTCAACTGGTATCAAAGTGCAGTTTTTAAATTAAACCACATCAACACAATTGAGTGAGTGACAAAGCATTCCTCGAGTTGGTTCTTAACTATAAAAACCTATTGAGCATCTCACCATCATCCTTACCTCCTCCACAAACAATGCCAGCAGAAGCTCCATTCTCTCCCATTCACATGATAGTCATGGCTCCTATCACCTTGTCAACACCTCCGCCTTCAACTCTGACTCCCTGACAACTACTACCATCACTGCTCCATATCTTTGCCTTCATCATAAACACCACCCATCTTGCTTTGGTGTTGTCAACTGCTCCGATGCCACCAAGGCATCACTCCACCATCAACCTCCATTACCCAACACAACTACCGCTCCATCATGGCCCCAACTCGCAGCTAGCCCATCCACTACTAGCCACCATCTTGTTGAACCACCAAGATCAACTTTCTTCAACTCCTCACCACCAACCCACCACCATAAAGGCCTTCCTCCTGCGCAACAACCAAAACCATCACGAAAACACACCAGCACCCTCCACCACTGAGACCTTCCTTAACATTGCCACCAGCCAGCCACCCTCCCTCAAGGAGTCTCTGTCAACATTCCCTCTAATGGCATCAGCAAGCCACCACCAAAACCTCCACCTTCATTTTTTCTTGACCAATCAATGCCATCTTTAAAACTCCAATGCCACAGTTAGGTGAAGATGGTGTCAAGCATCCCTTGGGGAAAAGATTTGCAAGGATGCTCCATTCAAATAAGCAATGTGGGTATTTTCTCAGAGAAGGCCAATATACCACTATCAATATTTAAATTTCTGAAATCCTCCAAGAAATACAATTCTTCATAGCTCGAGGTTTTCAATTGGGGGAGAATTGATGCAGCAGAAGCAACGGATATTAATTATTTCATTTTATTTAGTTTTTTGTGGTATTATATTTTGGCAAAGGGGAATGTGTAGCTGGCTGCACATAACAAATATGTAGCGTATGGCCTACACCGTTGGATTACTTTCAATCCAATGGTCCATTTTCTTTCTCCAAACCCGCCATCCTACACGTGGAGAAATGTCTCCTTGCCTTCCCATCTCCACATGCCCTTCCCCCCACCCGTTGGTCCTCATCGCCAATCTCTCTCTCTCTCTCTCTCTCTCTCTCTCTCTCTCTCTCTCTCTCTCCACTTCAACCCCTTTCTCCAACCTCTCTTTCTCTGCCCCTCCACCACTCCCCTCCCCCCCCCCAACCCCACCCTCCCTCCATTGCACTTCTCTGTGCTACCTCCGATGCTTCCCCCTCATAGCACTCCTCCTCCATGCCACCTCCAATGCTTCCTCCTCGTAACGCTCATCCATACCGCCTTCACCCCTTCCCCCCTTGTTGCACACCTCCTTCGTCTGCACGCTTTCAACCTTCCCACTATTGCACTCTTCATCATCCATGCCCCTTCTGGCCCTTGCCCATTACCACTTCCTTCTCTACGTGCCTCCCCTCTCTTTCCCATTACACCTCCAACTTGCATCTCCCCAAAGTAGACCCACTGTGCAGTCTCAACATTCTCAAGTCACTTCTGTATCTTTAAAGAACTTTCACATATGTTATTTTTTTACTGCCAGAACATGTGAGCTTGAATGAATATTTTGCTAGAAATCAAATCTACACCTGCTGGTGGTTTGACGTTGAATGAAGAAAATATTTGCGAATGAAGTTTTTTGCTGCTAGTGTTTTGAGACTGGACATGAGCTTGAATGAAGAAAATTTTTTAATCTTCACAAATCTGAATTTATTTAATCTTGGGGATGTGAGCTATACAAGGGTTGTTAATTTCAGATACGGATTTTTCTGGTCAAGCCCCACGTTTGCTTGGTTTCATCGCGGCCATATCAACCTCCATCCCCACAAATAGAAACATCATGCATCCCCTTTTCGTTTGCAATTTTAAATAATTTTCAGAACTGAGATCTCAGTGCCGGATTTAAACAAAAAAATCTGTTATGGAAGTTTCCATTTCTTAAACAAATCTGATTGTCTGGAACTTTTTATCTTGAAGTCATAGACTGACACAGGACAGTGGCCAAAATCCATTCCTATGAGATCATTGCCTAAGCCATGAGTCTAAACTAAATTCTTAATCATCCAAGTACAGAGCATCATGCACCCGAGTAGCTCCCTATGCAACCATTACTGGGAATCTGCTATCATCTCAGATGACACATGCAAGCAACAATGGCAAATTAAGCTTCTTGGAATTCTTCTATGGCTATTTTTATTCAACATTTTTTTTTGAAAGGGAGAAAAGTGGTTATCCGGACAATAACCACCCAGATATTTCAATAACCAAGGCCAAAACAGCCAAAGAGCTACAAATTACAGGTCCAAAACTCTGCCAAACAGAAAATACAAGAGAAAAAATTCTCAGCATAAGGCACCTGCCCCTTAAAAACTGCAGCATTCCTCCCGAGTCAAATGCCCCAAAGCACTATCAAGACTTTAGCCCTTTCCTTCCTCGTCCTAAAAGCATTTGGTCCCCCATGCCACCCCCCCCCCCAGTTCTGAACAACCTCCAAAAATTACCAAAGCTCAAGTTCTCTACCCACTTGAAACCACAATGCCCCCAAATC
Source organism: Thalassia testudinum (assembly GCA_037157565.1). Lineage (NCBI taxonomy): Eukaryota > Viridiplantae > Streptophyta > Magnoliopsida > Alismatales > Hydrocharitaceae > Thalassia > Thalassia testudinum. Next base: position 82,693,298 of record JAZHRO010000013.1, on the reverse strand, counting down.
CGATTGGGAAACAAAAATCCAAAAAACAAGTGGTCCACATCTTCGTCGACATCCAAACAAAATGGGCAAATCATCTCCCCATCCTGCACCCATCAAGCTCTCTGGCACTTTGTCATGATTCTCTCTCTCTAGAGCAACCACATAAAGATCCTGACTTTCAACGGGCAAGAAGCAAACCAAATAAGTCTACAATCCCTGGAGAAATCCGCATCCACCCCCTGCCTAGTTGGGGATGGTCTCCGATAGGCCTCACTGACGGAGAAGCGACCCTCCTCCCAAAGCAAAGCGTCCACCCCATCACTTGGGGTCGAAGTCTGCAGCTCCTACAACATATCCTGGAACTCAAGAATCCTCTTATTTGACAGGTTACCCACAAGCAAGGGGCACCACGATCCCTGCCAACAGTCTCTCTGTCAGCTGCCATAGCAAATAATCTGGGGTATCTGTCTCGTAGCCTGCTCAGTCCAATTATACATCCAAAAGCGGAAGGTATCCGCAACTCCCAAGTGATGGGGGAAAAAGGATCGAACCTTCAGTAGGACCACAGAGAGACCCTTAATGAAATGAGAGGCACCACTCATAGGAGCTGCCAAGACATTCCAAGTGACCAGATCGCCATAACACCTATACACTACCTTTACCACAAGGTCGTTACGCACTCGAAGAGCCTCTCGATCCACTTGGCCAGGAGGTCCGCTCACACCCAAACCACCTTCTCACATAGGTATGTACAACTCCTTCCACGCAACTAACCACGAGCCAGTCATAGATGCTCCATAGTTCGTCTAAAAGAAGTCTCTCATCCAACCTAAATCTTCTTCGCTATCTTTTGTGGCAACCTTGGGTGGGCCTCCAAGGTTCTCTCCAAGGGGGTCGGCTGGTGCTACTGAAGGTAGTGCTTGCCTCTATTTTTATTCAACATTTGTCGAGACCTCCTGACTATGGATGGATTGGGAGCATCCTACCAATATTCGTCCTTATAGCATTGTAAATGAGGAGCTATGCATTTTGATTTCACAAGTTGCTCAATGATTTCGATTCAAAACCTAATGTATGGTAGTCTATAAATTTTTTTGAAACAACAAGGAAAGCTATCATACTACAATAGGGATCCGGAAGAGCATTTTATTAATTATAAAAAAATAAGTTTACAAGATGGATCCCCATATACGTATGAGGGACCAACATACATTTACAATTTGTTCCACACATACTGCCCTCTCCTGAAATAAAAACTCATTTCTCGCTCTCCAAATGGACCACATCACTATTGCCGTATGTATATGCAACTTATCCTTCGTCAAGAATTTTTTCCATAGCAAGTCCCTTGTGGGTATTGGCTCCCCGCATACTCTCCTCCAAACCGTATCTGTCACCACACACGATAAGAAGATGTGCCTAGAGCTATCAGTGGGAAGTCCACAAAGCAAGCACGACTGTAGTGCCACGCCTATCCTTCTATGTCTGAGATCCCCTGTAACCAATCCATCTCTCCTACACATCCATAAGAAGATTTAGACCTTTGTTGGAACTTTCAAGAGCCATAGCTTTCTTGCTATCAGATCTGCCTCCTCCGAGTAAGACAAAAGTCTAATCTTGTCATATGCTCTAGCTGGGGTGAAGATCCCCTCCCATTTGCAATGATCCTCCAGTCCAGCCACCAGTCTAAATGCCTTCAAGTCTAGTTGCAGCCTTGCATTCTCTTCCCAAGTTCTGGTGCCATCCCTATTGGAAGCTGCCCCTTCAATCCGCCAAGGTCTATAAATTGTTACAAGTTTCTTCCTTTGGTGGATCTCCTAGAGAAGAAATACATGGTCTTGGGCTTCCATTTTGGACAAAATACATGGCCTTCAACTAAGAGCTTAGCAGATCTATCAAAAAGATGTTGTCTCTTAAGCTTCATAAGGACGAGGAATTTAACATTCAGTTTTGCTCTTCTAAACATTCAGATCTGCTAAACATCCCGATTTGTCTTAATCTTAAGAATTGGAAAAGTTTTGTTGCTTTTCCATTGTTAAATTTTCAACTTGGGACACTTTCCTCTATACGTAAATCAATAGCATGTACATAACATCATATTCATTTCTTTTCATTGCTTTTCATGTGCCATCCTATTCATTTTTTTCCTTTTTGTTGGGAGATCCAAGTACCTTTTAAAAAAAAAAACGAAAAAGGTTGTTATCCAGTTGATAACCAAAGATCCAAGTACTTGCCATGCTTTTGATTTTTCATGTTTTATAGCATGTTCAAAGATAGAAACTTTCAAGCTTTAATGAGAAATTTTGGTTATTCAAACTTGCAGTAGGGTTTTTAGGTGCCAAAGTGGGACTGTTGTTAGGCAGCAGGTGATCAAAGGGGGGCAGAGGTGGATAAGAAGGGGAGGAGGTCTGGTAGGAGGGTCTCAAGTGCAGAAGGGGGCAGAGGTGGAAAGGAAGGGGAGGAGATCAGTGGGGGGATGTCTAGTGGCAAAAGGGGGGCAGGTTGGTCGTAGGTGGGAGGGGACATCGGAAGGGGAGGAGGCTGGTGGTGATGTGGGGGGGAAGTTATTTTGAAGGTCAATGGTGGGTCATAGGTAGAGAGGAGGCATTGTAATAGGGAGGACTGGAGAGGAAGAGGAGGCAGTTTGGTAGGAGAGGGGGCAGAAAAGTAGGACAATCTAAACCATCCAATTTTTATGGACCAATCTAACAGCTCATGAGGTGAGCTATACCTATGCATCCCCAGCCTCTTACATTTTTATTTACTTTAATGAGATGTAAATTTTCAAAAAAGTACAATCCTCTGTAAGTGTCTAGATTTTAAAGATGTGCCTTTTGAGATGGGTTGGTCATATCTATAAGACCTCCATATCATTGTGTAAGGAATCATTTTGATGAATGGAAATAGTACCTCGGTCATCCAATTTGCAGATTTTTCTTGTCGCCACCTCCTTGCTTCTTTTTTTCTTCTTTTTGTGTGTGCATGTATGTGGTGTGAAGGTATCAAAAATGAAAATGTTAAGGTGGATGTATGGCCATACAAGGAAAAACCCAACTCGTACTGAGATTATTAAGGAAATGATTAAGGTGGCACCGAAAAGAATAAAATGAGATTGACATGCTTAAGGCAGTTTGGATAGTTGCAGACATTGATTTAAATGCCGACACCATGCCGTTGGCAAGACCATTTCCGAGCAAGGGTCGTGCCAACATGAAGAAAACGTCGATTTACAGGGATTTCGTCGCCATGCCGTCGACATTGTCGGCACGCCCTCAGCATGCCCTCGGCACGATCGGCATGCCCTCGGCATGCTGGCAAAATTTGTGCACATGTCGAGATTGCTATTGATTTTTTTAATTACTTTTGCTATTTTTGTTGATATGCATCGGCATGCCCTCGGCATGCCTACGAAATACACACTTGGAATTTCATCGGCACGGCATCGAAATCGTCATTTCGAACCTTGGTTGCAGAGGTCAGTCCATTCCCCAATATGAAGAAGCAAGAAATTAGATGTTGAACCTTTTAAGAGAGGATAGGGAAGCCAAAGAAATGTTGAAAGGAAACAATCAAGCATGAGCTCAATTACTGTAATTTAAGTGAAAAAATAACTCAAAATAGATTTGAGTGTAGGCAAAGAATCCATATAACCAACCTCATTTAGTGTGGGAAAAGGCTTTATTGTTGTTGTGTCTAGATATATCAATTTGCTCGATATGTGATATGTTAGTTTTATTCTAGTAACTTCACAAGACATCAATACATATATCTCAGTCACTCCCCTGATTGGGTTTATACATAAATAATTCCAGATGAAGAGTAAAAAAAATACAGACCAACTAGTGCTTGACTACCCACCACTTAGCATTTGCTCCTTTCTTGACGACATATGTGGATGTGACAGAATATCAAATGTTAGCCACCTTGCTATAACCCACTACAATAGGAAAAGGTCAAAACATTAAGTTTATTAGCTTCTAAATCTCCCAATTCATATAGGGTTGCCTAAGGGAAATGCCATTGCTTAGCACTTAAATACATGTACCAAAACATCTACTAACTTATGCAAAACTCAACACTAAGAAGAAGAGCATATATATCCAAAGATCACCTTCACTAAGTTCCAATCAAATTGGTGAAAAATCATACCAAGAAGGAACATAAAGTTCAATCAGTTACTGTTATTTTACTCTAAAAACAGAGGCTTGTCCAATTATAAGAAATTGTCAAAATACCAACTAAGAAATAGCCAAAACAAAGACATCAAACAGTTTTGTTTACCGGATCATTTGTTTCAATTAGCATCACCATCCCCCTGCAAGTTTCACACAAACCTTTATTCCCTCTAATACAGAAAAACTTGGATTGTTTGATGCATCCTTTGCACAAGGAATAGGTGCAGGTGTAGCACATGTAGTGAGCTGCCTTCTCGCATATGCTGCAAATATGCCACCCTGAGATGCAAATTGGAACAGCATCAAAGAGTGACCGAGTGAGAAATCAAACATATGACAGCAGTCAGGCATTAAAGGCAATATGTAATGCTTTAAATAAAACCCAAATACTGTAAAACAAACTCCAATCCTCATTTGATTTTTTTTTTTTTTTTGGAAGAAGCTAATTCAAATCTAAGACAGTTTTGAAACCCAGTTTCAGATTTATATCACAATAAGACAAGGACCTGTTTGTATATTTGTTTGATTCAAATACTGTACTACAAGAAGATACTTTGATCTTATTAAAATTCTAATTTATATTTAAATTAAATTCATCTAGAATCTGATTCCCATAAGTAGTACATATTAGAAACGCCAAATGAAATCCTTGACTATTTTAAGAAAACTGCCCATTCAAAGCTGGCACCCAATATAGGTTTCATTATGAGTAAAGCTTTGCAGAAGATACACCAACCAAGAAACAAAACAGTTCCACAATCTTAACAAAATTGAAGACTACACTCTACATATCCCTGAACAAGCCCTTTATGCCATGCAAGAGTCATCATGCTCATATAGTCAAGCCTTGATCAACACAACAAAAGAATGAAGGGCTGGGCATACAAGCTCAATGCAACTTCCCTTCCCAAAAATGTCCAATCTAAAAAGATTCCCAGAAATATCCCACAAAAGTTCCTACCAGTCCAGCCTCATAAGCATATCATCTCCAATCATACTCCCATCTTTAGAGGCAATGGAACTAAGATGGATGATATCCTCCGTCTTCTGTTCTAAAACATGCAATCAAGGTCTCTGTACAGACTTCTATCAGCAATATCTCTCTTTTGATTATCCTCGGCCAGTCCTTCCAAGCTCTCTCTCTCTCTCTCTCTCTCTCTCTCTCTCTCTCTCTCATTATGCCTCTCCCACTACACACTCTACACTCCCCAATAGTACACATCCTTCACATACTCCCCAGTTGCCACAGAAATCTCTCAACTCTCCTTGCCCTATATATCACAGGATTTCTATCTCTACATGATACACAGCTGCACATCTCTGCATAATAGAGGGGCAAAATGTGCATTAATCTTTCAAAAAAAATGTGCATAAATAACTTTATTTACCATATGGACAAAGAGATCTAGGATGTACCAGAACAATATCTTCACGACAAATATATCTCAAAAATTAGTAAAACAATGATGCAATAACAGCAAGAAGATCTCCTCATAAATCTTGCAGCATTTTAGAAGCCAGATGGGACTCAATGTCTAGTAAACTCTATTTAAGAACCATCAGATTGTGTTTAGTTGCAGGTTAAGTTTGAAATTAGGTAACTTTTCGGTAGCGTTTCTTCTATAAGAATTTTTAGCAGATGTTTATAAAGAAGGCATTTATTTGAATGGTGGAATAAACAGTTGTTTAGAAGTGATAAGTGAGCTGATTTGATCCAAGTAGCAAATGGAAGTTGCAAACTTGCAGTATATTTATTCTATATATGACACTGGGTTGCATCATTATTGTTCAGTTGAGTAGAAAATAACCAATGGTTGGATGTGATAACTAAGCTACGTTTAAGTATGCATGTTAAAACCAAAGTCAATTTTTATTAATTAGATGCTTCATGATTTTATTAGTATGAGATCAAGTACATTTGGAAACATAGAGATTAGACAAATCTTGCTTAGTTCTTGAATATTATAGCAGAAAACCCAAGAAGATTGCGGTACTCTGCAGTTACCCCATACCCAAAAAAGCAGGTTAAAAAACTAGGGGGAATGTTCTAGGCAAGTAGGATTCTAGAGGATATGGACAATGTTAATGAGGGGTTATCTGTCATAGTGGTTGGCAGTGTTGCAGGATCGCAGGATCAACCACAAAATTGACAAGTGCATGCAACCAATTAATCAGGCTGTGATGTCTGAAAAAGATACATTAGAATGAGCAAGGAACCTTCCAAAAAAAGGGAAATGAGCAAGGAAGTAAAACGATAGCTGGAAACATTGTCTGTTTCAGCAGTTTCTTTTCTATCCTTTTTTCTCCCACTTCTTTCTTTTTGTGGAGGAGAGAGCTGGAAGATGCATAACCAATCAAGATAGAATAGACAGGTAGCTCCAATTCCAGCAACTTGACAGCACTTCCAAGACAATAGCTAATCATAATGTCACCAGCCGACTTACAAATAGCCGATTCTGGAATATATAGGACTAGTTTATGACAATGGATATACCCCCAAAAGTAAGGAATAGCCCCCATTTATTAAAGGGGATATCCCAAAAAGAATTAAATCCACTTTATCTCATTAAAATGGTATGAGCAAAGTTGTGATGGGTCAAAGGCAATCTCCCCTTTATCCAAAATATTTTTCATTAGCAATATCAGTTCCTATTTACTACACAGGATATCCCTCCCCCCCCCCCCCAGCAAATACAAACACAGGATATATCCAGGGTATCCTCCCTTTCCAACCCACTCATTAGATAGAAAGGATATCCCCTCTCGCTAAGTAAATGCAAACAAGGGATATCCTCTCTTCCATAATTGCAAATACACATGGTAAGTTAGTCTTTAGAGGTTTTTCATTTTTTTTAAAAAAAGAAAGAGTTAGCCTTTAGAGTTTATAAGGGAGCAGTAACTATTTTTCGGTCATGAGGATAGATCCACCCACCACTCTTTCTTTTTTTTTTTAACAAGAAGAAGAAGAGAAAGAAAAGGAAGATCACATGAAATTAGTGATCATCCATAAATATATATTAATAAACTAAACAGGAACACAAGGTATAAAAGGATGCATCATGAAATGTTCTCCCAAAGTCCCTTAAGAAAAGAGACATCCCGGCTGACATTTTCAGCAAAGGAGAAACATTTTCCACCCACCACTCTTTCCAAACCAGCACAGGAGAAACATGGATATCTGCACATTATCAAAGCTAATTACAAAGTCCATATATCCCAACAGGTTATCCGTGGTAAATCAATTTGCAAAGCCTTTTAAAGGGATAGAACGAACACAAAGCCTTTGAGATTTGCATGTGCCGCATAGACTTCTTCCATTTGCTTTGTATTTTAAACTTTGCTGGTGAGAAAAGTGATTGATGGAGATAAAGAGAATGAACTTTGTGAGAGGATGTATAGAAATTAATAATTTTGTTGTTAATGATACATTCCCTGGAATCATTGCCCTTGATCATTCATATGTGCAAGACTTGGTGTATGGAAAACTTGTTGCTAAACCAAAAACTTTTGCAAAAGAAATTGAGAAAACATCAACCTTTTCATCCATGCTAAAAAGAAAAACAAAAGAAACAAGAAAACAAATCTTTTCCATCTACTCCATGTGAAAGCAAGTGTAGCCCCATGCAAATAGTCCCAGCATTTAATGTTGATTTCCACACCATGGTAATTATGCACTTTGGAGGCACATTGAGAAAATTCTAAAATTTCAATGCTGAGTTTCAATGACTTTGGCAATTTGGAAAAATAAGCATTGGAGAGGAAGGGGAGCATGAGGAAAAAAGGCATGCCAAGGGAGCCATGCAATGTCACATTGGCAGCAGGTCTCCAATATTTGCAATTTTTAATTTGTCCATAAGGGCCATATTGAAATTTTGGGGTGAAATTACATTAGTATGATGGTAAAACTAGCAACATACATCGACTTTGTGTTGTCATTGTGGATATTTTTGTAATTCTCCCTCCTTTTTGGCTTATAAATGGACCGGAGTGCCTCATTTCCATTACACAACATCAGAGCACAAGAGAGCTTAGGAAATATTGAGAGATTTTATTTGACTAGAATCAAAGTATTTGAGGTCAGCTCTCTTTGATCTCAACTCAAATTAGTTGGCAAATGCTAATTACTAGATTCATATTGAAGTCAAACGAGGAGTAGTCCACCCAGCTGTTGCACATTTCAACCCATGTACACATGAAGAAGAGATGATCCACATCCTCAAGCACCCCGTTACAAAGAACGCTAGCATACATAGACAGATTCCAATGTTGTCATCTTGGTAACAATTTTTTTTCCCACCACCTTTCCCGAGCAAAGAATCTAATTTTAACTGGAGCCTTAGCTACCATAAGAGATGCATCTCTATAAAAATCTTCATTATGTTCTGCAGGGAAAGTGCTTATGCCATCATATGCCTTCCTAACAGTATAACTATCATCCTCCCACTCCCAACTGTCCTCCACCCCACCTCGAGGAGCAAAACTGCGAATGTGTTCACGCAAGTTGCAACTCTAGAAGTTCTGCCACTCTGGCCTTGTAGAAAGGATAGACAAAAGAAGGCATCTAACTGCCTACTCCCATCTCTAGGTTCCTGCTCCAAGTATCAGAAATACTGATATGTTTGTCCACGGCCAGATCAAACAGATGTGGATGCATCTCCTGATAAGGTCCATGACAGCACCAGGTTCCACACCAAAATCTGAAGCCTTTGCCTGAATCAATCCTCCTAAGAAAATGGTCCTCCACGCTTGTAAAGACACTCAACAAGAACTTTGAAATCACAGAACAGCAGCCTACAAAGCTGCTCGTATCTTCCCAGTTAAGAACCTTACATTAAGGCATAAGAGAAGCCATGTTGAAAGTTTATTATTGCCCACCATTATCCATAAGCAGCACTTCGCAAGGAGGCCTCCCTCATTCATAGTTCTCACTGTCCTTAGCCCCAACTCTAAGATGGGAAAACAAATATCCTTCCTAGGGGCAGGATAGCCACCATACCCTTACCCCTCCAACCCCTTCCATAGGAAATTGCTGCCAATGGCCTCAATGTGAGATACAACCTCTTCTGGTAGCAAAGAAACCAATGTATAAAAGATAGGAATTGCCGTGACAACAGCCTTCAATAAGACTAGCCTTCCTCCATTACTTTCCACCCTGCTTGCTTTTTTGTTATCTTTTCCAAAAGAATAGTAAAATCTCTCCAATGTACAGTGCGTGAAGTAAGCAGAAGACCCAAATACATCAAAGGGAGCTAACCTCCAGTGGTGGAGGGCAAAGAGGCAACCTTACTGTCTTCATCATCCTCCATGCCAAAGGTGATACATATGGACTTGCAGTTGATCCACAGCCACAAAGACCCTACAAACATGTATATTCTCAACTGCCCAACTTGACCCCTCAATAAGAAGCATGTCATTAGCATATTTTAATAAAGGGCCACCAAATCCGAATCCTACCCAATGGAGAACCAGTGAACAGACCCACCTCACAAGCTGCACACATACTCCACAACCAAGGCATCAGCTGCTCGAATGAACAGTAGAGGGAACAACAGACACCCTTGTCTAACACCCTGGTTGGATCCACCCACCAATCGGATTATCATTCCATACGACAGTGAAAGATGGTCATAATATATCTCTTCGTCCATTGTATCCAATATTCTGGGAATCCCCTTCACACCAACAAATAAGAATATTTAATCAATGGAATCATACGCCTTTGCAAAGTCAACTCTTTAAAGAAAGGCCTTCTTCCCAGTTCTCTGCAAGTATGAAATGACCTCCATAGCAGTGACAAAACAATCAGTGAGGCATCTCGTTCTAATGAAAGCCGTTTGCTCAGGTAAGATTAACGTGTCTAGCATCGAATGCAACCTATATGCTAAAACCTTCATAATAATCAAATAGATAACATTCGACAAAGCAATGGGACATAGGTCATCAACAAGTTCAACCACATCTCCTTTTAGAAGCAAGAACATGAACAACCTGTTCAGTCTGTCAAAACCATAATTCACATCAAAGAACTCTCTTATCTTGGCAAATAACATCATCACCCACCACATCCCAAAACACCTTATAGAAAAAAACTGGAAACCCGTCTGGGACAAGAGATCCCTCTGCAGAACATGGCTTCCAAATAGCCATTCCAGACATGGAAGATTGAACTGACATGCCATGTATGATTGCTTGGTGGTTACAAGTTTTCGACAAATACAGCAAATGCTGCCTCATTTCCCTGTGCACCGTTGAAGCCTTCAACAAATGCCATTAAGTCACACGGCTTGGCTCCTCGTGCTAACTAGTAGTTAGGAATGTGAGGAGCACTCCAATCCAAATCCATAAAATTGCAGTTGAAGCCAACTCTTTGTGGGAAGTCTAGACGTCATTATGGAAAAGCTCCCACCTCCTGTAATCTAACAGGTGGAAATTAGAAGCCCTGCATAGTTCTCCTAGCAAGACCAAGCGTAATATCTCATATTTGGTGTGTTCAGAGTTCTATAAATCTGTTGCTTTTGATGCTTCATTTCTGGCATAACACATAGCTACCAGCGATCAAATCCTTCCCAACTTCCTCTTCTGAACAATTATCGAGGATGAGAGCATCTTTGTTCCTTGCAAGAGTCTTCTCTTCCTATGTCTCTTGCATACATAACAAACCATGTCAACAGTGGAGGGTATTAGTTCCATTTTCCTAATTTGCATATTTACCCTTCAATGCTTTCCCATATCCCAATTCTATTCCATCCTCTCTTCCCTTTCCGTCCATGTCTGACATTAGTTCTACTTTTCTAATTTCCACATTCACCCTTCTATACTTTCACATGGAGATATTTCGATTTCAATGTAGTCACCAAACTTTCTTCCCCAACAAAAAAGATAGTAGGCCTTTAAACAAAGCTTAACCCAACACAGGTTCATGTGAAGATTACCATGTTAAGAGTAACCCCCATATAAATACAAAGATATAAGAGAATTTCTTCCGTAATATCAATGTTTATATGAAATCTACATACAATCCTTTTACAAATTAATGAGGAACTTTTTAAGACAATTTACAAATTTCATGTGTTATTAATACTTCAATGTAAGAATAAGTACTTTATTCTATATAGTTGGAAAATATTTGGTTTGGCATTCTTCTTGAAACTTTACGAGCAAGCCATGAACTTCCTTCATGTATGTAGGAAACATATTTATTGTATTATGTGTAATTCAGGTATCAATAAAGTCTGCATTCAGGCATTTATATGCACAAAAGAGATGAGAACCTCTTCAGACAGTGCAGGCTTATCTTGAAGACACAAGTACTGCTAAGGGTGAATTTTTTGCCAGTTTCTGCAGAGAGAAAAGTGATGGCTAAAATTTAACCTCTAAAGCTTGCACCAGCTTCAGATGCAACTTGTGCCCTGTGTGCCAGCAAGGCTGATGAGGACTGCCAGCATTCATTGTTCCTCGCCCTTTTGAAAAGGCTATTCGGATCAGTGAGTGGTGTAAAGGGTTGATACGTCTTCTGTGGAGAATAAAGTTGGCCACGTGGCAGCCAGTCTGTCAGCCACAGTGTGGCCTTGGATCTAGTTGGATGACTTGCATGCCAAGTTATAGTTATACCACATGTGACAATTTTGTGTTAATTAATAGGAATTCAAATTTAGGAAGAGATAATTTAGGAGTTGTGATTGATTGAGTTGTTAGGATTAATTTGATTTCATTTGGATTGTTTTAGGAAATAAGAGTAGATCTCTTTATAAAGAGGTCAACCTTGTTTATTTTGAATTGAGTTGCAAAAAATCAATTTTATCACAACTCTCTCTCTCTCTCTCTCTCTCTCTCTCTCTCTCTCTCTCTCTCTCAGAGCAAGGAGAGGAGATCACGAACCAGAAAGCCCAGTCTTGTGCATGAGCCTCCAGATGCATCAAAGCCCTAACTTTCGAGGCAACTTTGTCGACATGAGAGTTCTCTCAAAGAACTCCTTCAAGGACCTTGGCACATTACGCAAGGCCCAAGGAAATGAGAAGAGGACTCCAACGAGTTACTTCCTCACGCATCCAACGCCTTACACGGAGCGTACAAGTAGAGGAAGGCTTGTTCTTCAAGGGCGAAGATGGTTGAAACCAAGAATCAAATTAACATCGGGGAAGGGAAAGTCATTGTTCAAAGCACCACGATCAAGTTCCAAGGTACCTCGAACTATGTTCTATGGGTGCGGCCATTCAAGATATTCGTAGGCAGCCAGGACAAGCTACATGTCCTACTGGAAGAGGAGCTCGAGTCCAAGGACAGGAGAAAAATTAAGTGGGAGAAAGAGAACTACATGGTGATGAATTGACCGATAAACTCAGTCGATCCATCCATTGCCTCGAATATGCTATACAAGAAGTTAGCGTTCAAGATGTGGGATTCCTTGAAGAAGAGATACCCCAAGAAGTCCAACAACGCCCGCATCACCATCATATATACCCACATCTGGAAAGCAAATCAAGGGAATCTTCCCCTTGATAAATACTATTCGAAGATAGAGGCGTTATTTGAGGAGCTTGAGATTTATGAGCACGTCTGCTTTGACAAACAAACTGCTACACTTGAGAGGTGGCAGACCGCAAGATTCCTATTAGGGTTACACCCCTCATATCAACCAGCACATGACTAGATCTTGGCATTGGACAAAGGAAATGGATCTCGAGACAATCTACAATCATTCGAGAAACTTAAGGAACCAAAGACAAGTTTCAACAAAATTGTGGTGTCTAAAAACACCACACTAGTTACTTTTGATAGAGGTGTACAACATGGAAGAGGACATGGTCGAGGATCGAGACAAATCTATCCACCATGTCAGCACTGCGGGTACACCAATCATTCCCAAGATCAATGTTGGGATAAGTTCAGGAAACCTAGACGTGGAGCTACTAACACCTCATGTGTAAATTCCCCTACACTTGTAGATCTCGAAAAGATTCAAGCCATATTACATAAAGAAAAGAAGAAAAAGACTACCACAACTGTCACGACGACTATTAAAATTGCCCAAGAGCAACGACGTCAAAGGTTGCAAGAGACTACACCGTGACTTCTAATAATGACAAGATCAAGAATCTGGAGCTCGAAGAAGATGAAGAATGGTGAGGGCTCTAGCCTGACCACAAGTTGAGCAAGTCATCGTCCTCCCGACCTCAACTTGAAGGGGAGTGTGGAGAATAAAGTTGGCCACATGGGCTGCTACATGGTACAGTGAGCCATGTGTTAGCCAGTCAAGCCATGTGGCCTTAGATCTAGTTGGGCGGCTTGCATGTCAAGTTATGTCACATGTGGTAATTTTATTTTACGTAGCAGGAGTCTAAATTTAGAAAGAGATAATTTAGGAGTTGTAATTGATTGAGTTGTTAGGATTGATTTGATTTAATTTGGGTTGTTTTAGAAAATAGGAGTGGATCTCTTTACAAAAAAATCGACATTGTTTATTTTGAGTTGAGTCGTAATAAATCAATTTTATCACAACAACTCCAACTGTCTCTTTTTTCTTCACAACTGCCCCCCCCCCCCCCCCCCCCCCCCTCCTCAACCTCTACACTCCACACCGTGGGATCTTCCATGTGCCTAGGCCCATCTCACTTCCACAAATCCTTACATCTTCTATGGTTGATTTCTGGAGGAGCTTCAAGAGGGGCTCCTACCATTCAAAGGATGAGAAAGCAGTGCCTTTTGCCATCTGTTGGGCCATTTGATTGCAGGGAATAGTGTAAGTTTTAGGGCTGAATGGGTGCTTATTGAAAAGGTTTATATTCAGTGGCATTTCTTAAGGGTTGTGGGCCTCCTCATGGAGGGTCTTGTACTTTTGAGTTGAATGCATAATTGTTCCTTTTTTATAATGCAATATAATTGCATCTTTGTTATCTTCCAAAGAAATCACTCGGTACATGAAAGAATTTTGTTGGTTCCTTTGGAACACTATGAAAAAAATAATAGAGGTCAAAATGAAAACACACCGCAATTCCATCTCCCCCTTGCCTTGAAGAATGCTTCATCACGATTGATGCATGAAGGGTGGTATACCTTTGGGCAACCCCTACAGATAAGGCAATTAAAGAAATAAAATGACAAATTTGAAATTATCAACCAAAACCATAACAATTAAAAAAAATCAGAATTCTACGATGCTCTGCTTTGTTTGTGGTACGGGAACAAACAGGTTAATGCAGCATTCCACTCACCTCCGATCACAAACGACAAGATCGCCCCCATCAAAGCAGATGAAGCACACATCTTCCTCTCCTTTCTTCTTAGAGGGCTTAGGGGCCTGAACCTTAGGCTGCCGGCCTCGCTTTTTCCTTCCCGGCCCTCGAGTCAACACATTCCCTGAGCTACCTAGCTCCTCATTCACATTTACATCAACAAGCGAAACCTCTGCCACAGTTGGTCCCTGATCAGCTGCAGGCACAGGAGGAGCAATATCCTTGTCTTCTCCATTTTCTCCAACACCACACAAAGTAGCATCAAGAAGTTGAGCATCATCCATCTCCTGAATCACAACACCACCCATTTCCACAACATCAGTAGTCATGCCAGCTGCATCAGGAAGTTGTGAACCATCAATCTCTGGAGCTACAGCTTCCCCTGCTTCCTCAGTACCCGTAACTCCCAACTCCACTCTTCCAACTTCCACCCCTGACACTTCCTTGCCTTCCTGAGGAGGGGAAGAGCTCGGCACTGACATCTCACTAGCAGCAACCACAGGCTGTGATTCACTCCCTACTTCCTCCCCACCTTCCTTCTTCTTAACTACACCCCCAGCACCCTCATCCCCACCCCGATCACCCAGCTGACTAACCTGCGTCTGTAGATCATCCGCATCGCAGCTACCCACCGCATCCACATCCATTACCGCCAATATTTCCACAGCTTTCGCTTCTCCGCCCATTTCCCCTTCCCCACCTCCCTCCCCAGCCACACCAACCTCCCCCACAACCCCACTTGGAAGATCAACCTCCCCCACTGCCATCTCCACTTCCATAGCTTTCACTTCCTCACTCTTTCCCTCCTCCACTCCTCGCCCACCTTCCTCACCCTTTTCCTCCTCCACTCCTCTCGCACCTTCCTCACCATTTTCCTCCTCCATTCCTCTCTCACCTCCCTCACCCTTTCCCTCCTCTACTCCTCGCTCACCATTCTCAACCTTTCCCTCCTCCACTCCGCGCTCACTGGCCGCACCAACCGCACCGCTGTCCCCGCATGGAAAATCGGCCTCCCTCGCTGCTACCTCCATTTCTGCGGCCTTCACTTCCGCACCTCCTTTCCCACCAACCGTCGCACCATCCCCGGAACCGACGTCCGTGGGCCCGCTGACAGCTCGGCTCGCCTCCCCGTTCTCCACAGCGACCGAATTTGGCACGCTCTCCTCCTCCGAACTACCGGCGTCGCCCTCGATCACAACCCTCCCCGCGACATCCGCGAACTCCCCACCACCTCCCACCTCCTCCCTACCCCCGACCTCACCCGCGACGAAACCCGACACCAAGCCGGTGTCCCCGAGCACGCTTTCGCCGCCGATGATGAACTGGCCGTCCTGCTGTGACCTCAGCATGTCGAGAACGAGATCCTCCTCCTCCCCCTCCACCGGCCCCATCTCCTCCTCCTTGTCCTCCACCCCGTCCCAGACGTCGCACTCGTCGAGGCCCCGGGCCATAGCCTTCGCGCCCTCGAGGGGGTCGCCGCCACCGCCGCCGACGAGCATGGCGTCCGCCGCGGCGGCGGCGTAGCCGGGGAAGGAGGAGGGGAGCTCCGGCGAAGGGACGCCGGCGGAGGGGCGGTGGGTAGAGTCGTCGTCGTCCATGGCGGAAACCCTAGAGTTCGGGGGGGTCGCGAGCGAGGTAACAGCCCACCCGATTCGACCTATGCTGATGATATCCCTTTTGGAGGACGCTCCTCGAGTCGAAGTTTTTCTCTCTGCGGAAGTTCTGAACTTCCAAAATCTGATTTTATCTTTGCAATCTATGTGTATTTTTTTATATTATTTTTTTCACGGGTGCTGTGGGAGGGGAGAGGGTCACTAACTTTTTCTTTTCCTTTTTATCAACTTAATCTTCGTCGGAAGTAAAGAAATTAAATATATTGAAACATAAAATGACAAGAAAAAGAGAAGAAAAAATTATATTTATAATGAAAATTAAAATACTTTAAAATAAGTAAAGATGACGTCTCAAAGGAAAAAACTTAAAATTTTAATAAAATTAAAATAAATAAAAGAAAAAATAATAAAAATAAGTTCTGATCTAAATGAGTTTCATAATAATATCTCATGCATGCATGACAATTTACATTGTTGGAAGAGGTCAACGATCCATGCAAGATGAAAAAATTAGTATTAGCAATTAGCATATAACCCAATCATATTGAATTATACTTCTTGTGTGGTCCTTACAAGATAATATATGATTGTGATTGTAGAATGTGTAAATCAAGTTAAGTCATATTTCCCACACCAACTCAAAGTGTAAGAGAATCGGAGTCATCAATTACCCCAACAAGGAACCCAACCCATTAAATGGCACCTTACAACATGAGTCGCAACGAACGAATAAAGCTTGCATATCTGATGGCCAACTATCAAGGGGTAAGGAGACTTATCAAGTAGAGCCTTCAGAGCAGACCGACTTTAGAAATTTGCAGCTTCTCATGCACCGAGAGGGAGGGAGTACGACAAAGGCAAGGAGGTGGGAAGGGAGTGCATGTCCACGACCATGAAAGAGGGGCAACATGAACCATTCTAGTGGAGTAGGTGGCAGAAGAATTAGAAGGAAGAGGAAGAGAGAGGGGACCTCGGTTGGTGCCTAGCAAGTTAGCAACTAGTCGGGGGCCCAAATCTTGGAAGTAGCAAAGAAGAAGTTGAAAAGGGGAGATGTGTGGTGTTAGGGTTTTGGGCGGGAGGGGTTGTTGTGCAGCAACCACTCCTTTGACCGATGAAGTTTGCAACCTAGCTCACTTCTATTTGGGTGTGAAGTAATGTCCAATAAAAATACTCAACAAGCATTAACTCCCCCTAAATATAAGATGATCCCACCGCATCTTCCAGTACAACTACCTTATTATGACTTCACTCTAATCACTAGCCTTGCCTTCAACATTCCCCTCCCTGAAGTTAAGGTGTAAAGACTTTGAACAAGGCCAACTTCCCTAGTGTGACAAAAGGTGTGCACAAGGCTCGAAAATGGACTCCTTGTCGTCTAGCTAACCAGTGATTACTAGTGATTCCCCATTCATTTTAGCAAGTTGCATCCCTGCAACTCGAACTAACAACAAGTTTTTGGAGTTAGTTCATCCTCACAACATCGTGAAAAAATGCCTAGAGCGTAAGGGGCATAATAACCTAACATCATACTCACCTTCCTCTAGCTTGATACCAACAGTCTATTTAAGGTTCCAAACTCTATAATAGCAACTAAATACAAAGGTCTTTTTTGTTATGGAACTTAACTGAGCATCTTATAGCATGAGCCGACAACAACTATGCACCACATATATCTACGTTGCCAAAGGCACCCCTCTATTTCAAGAATATTCGCAGCATGTCATGCCCTAGTAAGGTTCTTCATTTGGCATGAACTAAAACCACATCCTCCACTACTTGTGTGGGTGCCTATTAATTCCTTTCCCCTGTCACTTGTGCAAGCTCTTGTTAATTCTTTTGAGTTTCATTCTTGCAAGTACATTTCTATGGTAGGATACTTAATGCATTAGCTACAACATTCCTTTTGATGACCATTATAGCTCCCATTAATTGGTAATATCTTACTTTTTACTTTACGTTTTTCTGCTATTCATACATTTATGTTGTTATTAATTAATAGTGTAGAACTTGTACTACAAGGGATCCTAGGTTATGATTAGGAAAATTTTACAACACCAATATAGGATTGTGACACAACCAAAGGAAACTCCATTTGGAAGGTTACTTCCCAAGTGGATACCTAAGAGTTGAGGTCGATCAGGTGTACTCCAAAGAAATGTGACTAGCTAGAGTGGGCATCCAAATACTCATGCAACCATAAAAAACTGACAATCCTCAAGACTAGGTGTTGGAGAATTCATGTTCAATCATGAGCTATAAACATGTGAACAAAGGACAGGTTAAAAGACACATTCGGCCATCACCTTTATGGGGAATCACCATAAATGATCAAGGCAGTCCAAAAGGGAGGGGGTGCTAAGCGATCACTCTATAGAGAATCACCATAATACAGGGTACCAATCTTATGAGTCCCAGGTAATCATTGGTGTGAGCATAGAGAGAATGGGTTACTAATGGCAATGGTAACTCACCCTTGTAGGTTGAGGCTTAATGAGAACTTACATATCCTCACTTCATGTAAACTGCACCAAGAAACTAAAATGTGTGCAGACATAACCTCATTAAACAAGAACAACCAACAAGAAACTAGACAAAACATAAGTACACTATCCATCTTTTATTATAGTCCAACTTAAAAGCTTGTTGAGCCACATGGGTCTTCCCTTCTTCTTCCTATTTTCAAAACAAGATGTTTGGTGTTCCCATCTCATAATGTTTCAAGATCCGTATAGTTTGGCAGCTGATCGAGGCCTTAATCGGTAGGGGGCTAGACTTAAAGAATAAAGCAAGCAATCAAAGAATCAGAGACATGGAAAATTGGTAACCCAGTCCCCACCCAATGAGGTGTACGTCTGGGGAGAGGGCGATGCTCCCAAGATTCTCTATTCTTGGTTGATAATACAATTGCTCTCTGTCTCTCTTTCTCTAAATGCGTTAAGAAAGAATTTAAAGCTCTCTCTTCATTGTTTATAATACAAGAAAAATTCCACGACTTCTTGTTCCATAGCAGACTTCGCGGTTTTCCCTACCTCGTCCGTTACTTGGCTATAAATAGCATCTATGTGGTTAATGGTGCAAGCCGTTAGCGCCGACATGGATATAGCCACCTCTTCTTCATCTCCGATCAACCGGGGCCTTTGGCGAGTAGGGTACGGTAGATCCTTGGTTAGCCGGATCCACTAGGATCTACCTATGTGCTGGATAATCAGGTGGCTGGATTTACTGAGTCATCGAGGAAATGGATCCTTTGGGCTTTATGCAAAGTTTTAATTCTAAGAGTACTTTTTGTCCCTCACCATATGCCCCCACTCTCTAGCTGGCGTATGCTACTGAGAGAGTAGTAAATGTATTAAAACTTCGCATAGAATGTACCCCCAATGATATACTGGCTAGCAAGGTAATCATTTGTTATAAGGCATATGTTTTAATTGCAGGCGAGCGAGACGCCATTACTAATGTGGTATATGACCACTGCTTGTTGAAGGGAACGTAGGCATGTTACCTCCTGAGTTCCTGCCGGCTTTAAGAGGCCGACATTCATTAAGGGGAATGTAGGTGATAAGTCCATATCATTGGACCAAATCAGAGACCAAGTATATATATTATTGAAGTGGTAATTTAATTTAAAACATGACTTACATTTATAAAATTAATTAAGCTTTAAATTATCATCCCCTGCATTTTAGTAATTTTTATGTGTTATGTGTAATTACTTATTTTTTAAGAATAACTTAGGTTAGTATATATTTGTAGCTATTTTTGTAACTATACTTAGGTATTAAGTAGAATAGTATGTATATAACTAACATAGAATTGATAAAGTAGCTTTCAAGGCCCGTTTAGTTGTAAATATGTTTGAGGTATTGTAGTTAGCATTAATTGATTCATTTTGTACATAATTAATTTAATTTATTAATTCTTTGATTCATTTGTAAATATAATTGATATTTTTGGAATAAAAGGGCATTTTTTGAATAAAGAAAGTGATATATATCAATAACTGCCTCCCACTGAATGACCTGGAATAAACTAGTAAAAATTATGTAAATAAATAAAATGACATGACATCTGTTTGTATTGTGATTACACTACTACAACAACGACATCCTTAAATCCCATTTTTATGCAACACAGATGATTCATGATCAATTTTTGGCTTAAGTTTTGCTAAAACTTAGTAAATAATTCATCCAGTGCAAAGCATTTAAGTATCAGCTAGGTAAGTATGATGAGATATCTATTTAATCTTTTCAAATGTTAAGTGTTTAGAGATGATCTTTAAGATAAAATTTTTCTGAAGAGCAACCAACTATGTTTATTTAAGGGACATTGTGAGAACTAGTTGTTTAGGAAGACTTTCTAGAACTCAAGATTGATATAACATAAACCATCTCTCGACCAACTAGAACTCTTGATATTTAAACCTTAAGTGTGATTTCCAGGACTTATGGGGTTTCACACAACTTGAAAGCTAAAAGGTTATGGTTGTACTCAGTGAATGGTCAGGACTAACCGGATGAACCCTAAAACTCAATCCAAGGGTTTCACGTCTGTTTAAGCTCAAGTTGGTTCCAACTTCAACTACTATCTTTGGATCAACTCTAAAAAATGAGTGGACTCAAACCCAACACTTATTACATTGTGGCTCAAAGAATATTTGGTGGAAATAGGGTATTTGTCATGAACCCTAAAATATATTTGGTGGAAAAAATATACAAGAATTTAGAGAGCATACTTGACTTATTTAAAAGAATATCTTTTTTCAATTCTTTTTGACATTTTCTATTTTTTCTGCTTTTTCTCATTTTTCTGATTTTTTCTTGATTTTTCTTCTTTTTTCTGAAAGCAAATGTTAGTATGTCTTCTTAAACTTTATTTAGCATAGCACACATATTTGGTAGGTGAGTACTTTGGTGGAAAGAGTTTTTCCTAAACACAAAATTAAAGACTGGGATAAAAAATCTACTTACACGCACAGGTAAGGACTCCACCTTCTCTAATGAACACTAGGGTTGAATCTTAAGTTCATGTGATCTTTCCTGACACTGTGTAGTGTAAACCAAGGTTACTTAGGCTCCTAAGCAAAAGCAAACAAGCGAATCATGTACCGATGACTCAGGTACAAGAATACATCTTAAGTTAGGAGAGATCCGGTTCTATCTTGTCAATGCTTAAGTGTATTAAGTCAAAACCTAAGTGAATCAAGTTACCGTGGCCTGGAAAGTCTAATCAGAAAAGGTTTAATGTCCATGAACACTTATTCTATTTTTGTTTTCAACAATAAGATCATAATTAAACACTTATAGATCTTTTTTAAATCTTTTTCTCCTCAGACAATTTGTGTGGTTCTCCCACAACAATAAGTATAATAGGTCCCTTATTGTATTTTTGGAGCTTTTGTTTTTCACATTTTTTTATTTTTTTATCTTTGTAATTTTTTTTCAAATTTTTTCAAAATGTTTCAATTTTTTTGGTATTTTTCAATAATACTATACTATATACACTACAGGTGTATCTATAATTATATTTCAAAAGATGATTTCACCATTTATACTCATCATGATTAAATGACGCAATGTCCTCATTGTATGAATAGGGTGGATGCAAATATATGCTTTACTTTTCACTAACTAAGACTGGGTGACAGAAAGAAGTCGGAATGGGGAAATAAAATTTCTGTGCGGACAATTTCAAGTCTGATAAGAATATTAGAGTGAAAAGTCGGGCTAAGTAGTGAAATGTCAGACAAATGTGACTAAAAATGTAATTCCCTGGTTGGAGGGGGTGAGATATGTGTGACGTACAAAATGCGGAATTAAAAAAGATAGCAATCTCACAAAATAAGTAATCGCACAATGTACACAATTATTTTTAGGTGGAAACCCAAACCAGGTGAAAACCACCACCTAACCCTCTCGAGTTAGGATTTCCCGATCAACCTAGTCGATCAAATCCACTAAACCCAGTCACTTAAACGAGGGTGACTGAACCTCAATTACAACCACACTACTTAGACTGAGGGTAGTGTTCCTCAACAACCCTTCTCTTCATAAGAAGGAATTTGTCTCGCGAAGGAGACGGGAATTCGCAAAGCGAATACCCAACCAAAGATAATATAAAGTACAACAATCTTATAGAGTCTCAAATATTTAATCCTAGCTTCTATAGGAGTTAGGAAACTTTTCTTCGGTGGAAGTGAGTCGAAGTGACGACGCGGGAGTGTGAACCACGCGGCGACTCTTTGTCGCTCTCGTAATCGCAGAGGGAGAGCGGGTGCGCAAAGGGATGAAGCTCTCTAGATGTGAAACAGATGCTTGGAGAGCTAGAGCTTTAACTACTTCTCTTGGACACAAAAGATGTGGAAAGTGGTTTGCTTAGTGTGCCTTGGTGTGTCTTACAAGACAAGGGGTCATCCTCTATTTATAGAGGCCCTAGGAAGGCTTTGCAAGGCCTTGGAAGGCTTCCATAGTCGTTGGGTGCAAAACCAAAGAGAATCAGGCCGTAGTCAGAATTAATCATGATTCTGACAGGGTCATCACATGTTTGGTCCTGGCATCAGATGTCTGGAAAACCCATTTAAGATGTCTGGGAACTAAGTCAGACGTCTGATTTTAGGCGGGTTTCCTTTCTGACTTGAATCAAACCTAAACAGGGTTCTAGTGAAAGTCCGTCAGACCACACACAGGACGTCTGGCATAAGGTCTGGACGTCTAGAAACATATTTGTTCTCTGGAAATGAATTCCCAATGAGTCTAACGGCTATAAAATCTCTGAAGGAAGATTTTGGGTCAGTCGAGGCAAAACGATTATGTATCAGACGTCTGCGGTCCTCTACGGATGTTTGATATGAGGCTAACGGTCATGTCCTCAACGTTTGCTAAGGAAGCCAACGGTCCATTAATTGGACGTCTGGAAAAGGCATTAGATGTCTCCTAAGATGTCTGGACTAAGGTCTAGACATCTGATTTCATCAGACAGAACTAACTAAGTCCAGCCTAAATAATCGGACGTTTGAGTCAATAGTAAGACGTCTTAAAAGTTTTTATCAGACATCTGAAATTCAGATTAGACGTCTGAAAAGGCTGTCTGATCCCTATTTTGGTTTTCTAAGTTCTCTATAGAAAACATAAGTATCCTAGGGTAGTGCAGGTGTATCCTAAGTATCCTAGGGTACTTTAAGGATCATTTGAGGCTCTTTAACAGATATTCTAAGAAAAAAAAAAGAGCAATGATATAAGGACAAAAGTACATAGAAAAAGATAAACAGAAATCTATCCTATTCTTCTTGTCCTTCCATCTTCAAGCTTTCGCTCCTCGCGAGCACCTCTGCCTCTGTCCAGCTCCTCCAATCCACCATAGATGCGAGCTAGAACTCCATCTAAACACTTGTCTCTATTTACGATTTAACCTGAAAACTAGAACTCAAATGCAAATGTTAAAAGGCACGTGTTTTGTTATCATCAAAATAAACGATCGTGGTGCTCTAGCACCAACAATCTCCTCATTTTTGATGATGAGAAAATAAAAAATAATAGTGCATAAAATCTTCCCCCTTTTTGATATTATCAAAAAGGTTTTTATCAATTTTAAATATCCTATATCTTCCCCTTAAAACATGCTCTTCTATAATTGGGTTGAATTTCCTTTAACAAGAGTAATGTCCTCCCCCTCTTTGTAACAACAAGATAGCTATTATTTTTCTCCCCCTTTCTAAAGGAAATATAGCTAACAAGATCTCCCTCTTAATGATTGACACATAGCTCATAATTTTAACTCCCCCTATCTATATGCTAATGATAAAAAGATAAGGTTAAGGGTTACCTCACCTACCATGGCCAATAGAATGACTCAAATGGAGGTGGTGGATGCCATATCGGATGGGGCTCCCATCCGTAGTTTGGAGGCCTGGGCATCGGCGTCGGTCTCCAGTCTGGCGGTCGACGTGTGGCGGGTTGTTTGGTTGTTCGTTGTCTCGTCGGTCTTCTTGTCTTCTCCTTGGTCTAGTCTTTGGTCCTCCCAACTCGAGTTGACTGTTCTTGAGCTTGTAGGTCCAATCTCTTGTATTATAGTCACCCTTGAAACCTACAAAACAAGATTCCAGATCTCTCCTTGGTATCCAAGTTAATTTGGATCCGGATCTGTTAGCCGGTCTCCTGGACGGAGATCCTTTCTCAACCTTAGGGCTATATAAGCTATCTACCTTATTTATCAAATTATTTGATTTTTCCCTATGACATGCAAGTTCACCTTCAATAACATGCATCTTGGTTTTTAAGCTAGAAATTTCTATTTTTAAATTATTATTTTCCTCAATCAACTTATTATTTTCATCGATAAGGTTATGATTTTCTAACAATAAGTCATCATTTTTAGGACTAGCTTCTAGATCCTTAATTTATTTTTCTAACCATTCATTTGTAAGAAAACTAAGGTTCTTTTTAATATTTTTATTCTCTACCTTAAGTGATCTACTAAACTCAAATAGTTCATCGAAAGCATCTTGTAAATCGGGATTTACCTCATTATCGTTGTTGTCGCTGTCGATATCACATCCTATGGCCATGAAGCCCATGCATGCAATTTCTTCCTCGGGGTTCTGCTCTTCTTCTTCCTCTAAGCTCGTGTTGTCCCAGGTTGCTTAGAACGTCTTCTTGTTAGACTTCTCCTTTTCCTTCTTCTTAAGAAGAGGGCACTCTGGTCGTAAATGCTCTTTCTCGTTGCAGTGATAGCAATGTCTCGGGCTTTCCTGCTTTTTCTTCTTTTCTTTCTTTGACTCCCAACAAAACTTGGAAAATTTCTTAAGTAAAATTTTAAATCCTTCGTCGTCGGAACTTACCTCGCTATCTGAAGCGACTCTGAATGCAAGGGTCTTCTTTGGTTTAGGTTCCGGTGTATCTTTCTTCTTTTGCTTTAACTTTGTCTCATAGGCCATTAGGTTGCCTAGGAGATCCTCCATATTGAGCTCCTCTACTTCGTTTACCTCCTCGATGGCGGTGACCTTTTGCTCCCATTCCGGTCCAAGGGAATGAAGTAGTTTTCCTTGAAGCTCTCCTTTAATGAAGGTCTTACCTAAAGCTTTTAAGTTATTTACAATAAGAGTGAACATAGTGTTCATCTCACTTAGAGATTCGTTAGACTTCATAGAAAAAGATTCAAATTCTTAAGAAAGTAAATTTATTTTAGAAGTCTTTACCTTAGTCGTACCTTCGTGTGTAACTTCGAGAGTGTGCCATACCTCATATGCAGTGGAGCACTGAGATATTCGGTTGAACTCCTTTGGGCTAAGGGCGCAGTACAACGCGTTCATAGCTTTCGCATTGAGGGAAAGCTTGCGAGTCTGTTGCTTCGAATAGCCTCTCTCTAGTTTCTCTAGGACTTCGTATGGGGTTTCACAACGTTCCCATAAGGCGAAGTCGGTGGCTTGAAGCCACATCTTCATCGTGATGATTCTAGTGGCAGTGACGCTTCCCTCCATTAGATCTTCGCTGGTATGTAACATCGAAAATGTGAAACCTGCTCTGATACCAATTGTAATTTTCTGGTTGAAGGGGGTGAGATATGCGTGACATACAAAATGTGGAATTAAAAAAGATAGCAATCTCATAAAATAAGCAATCGCATAATGTACACAATTATTTTTAGGTGGAAATCCAAACCGGGTAAAAACCACTACCTAACCCTCTCGAGTTAGGATTTCCCGATCAACCTAGTCGATCAAATCAACTAAACCCAGTCACTTAAACGAGGGTGACTGAACCTCAATTACAACGACACTACTTAGACTGAGGGTAGTGTTCCTCAACAACCCTTCTCTTCATAAGAAGGAATTTGTCTCGCGAAGGAGACGGGAATTCGCAAAGCGAATACCCAACCAAAGACAATATAAAGTACAACAATCTTATAGAGTCTCAAATATTTAATCCTAGCTTCTATAGGAGTTAGGAAACTTTTCTTCGGTGAAAGTGAGTCGAAGTGACGACGCGGGAGTGTGAACCACGCGGCGACTCTTTGTCGCTCTCGTAATCGCAGAGGGAGAGTAGGTGCGCAAAGGGATGAAGCTCTCTAGATGTGAAACAGATGCTTGGAGAGCTAGAGCTTTAAGTACTTCTCTTGGACACAAAAGATGTGGAAAGTGGTTTGCTTAGTGTGCCTTGGTGTGTCTTACAAGCCAAGGGGTCATCCTCTATTTATAGAGGCCCTAGGAAGGCTTTGCAAGGCCTTGGAAGGCTTCCATAGCCGTTGGGTGCAAAGCCGAAGAGAATCAGGCCATAGTCAGAATTAATCAAGATTCTGACAGGGTCATCAGACGTCTGGTCCTAGCATCAGACGTCTGGAAAACCCGTTTAAGACGTCTAGGAACTAAGTCAGACGTCTGATTTTAGGCGGGTTTCCTTCCTGACTTGAATCAGACCTAAACAGGGTTCTAGTGAAAGTCCGTTAGACCACACACAAGACGTCTGGCACAAGGTCTAGACGTTTGGAAACCTATTTATTCTTTGGAAATGGATTCCCAATGAGTCTAACGGCTATAAAATCTCTGAAGGAAGATTTTGGGTCAGTAGAGGCAAAACGATCATGTATGAGACGTCTGGGGTCCTCTACGGACGTCTGATACGAGGCTAACGGCCATGTCTTCATCGTTTGCTAAGGAAGCCATCGGTCCACTAATTGGACGTCTGGCAAAGGCATCAGACGTTTGGACTAAGGTCTGGATGTCTGATTTCATTAGACAGAACTAACTAAGTCCAACCTAAATAATCGGACGTCTGAGTCAACAGTCAGATGTCTTAAAAGTTTTTATCTGACATCTGAAATTCAGATTAGACGTCTGAAAAGGCTGTTTGATCTCGATTTTGGTTTTCTAAGTTCTCTATTGAAAACCTAAGTATCTTAGGGTAGTGCAGGTGCTCCTAGGACTACTTTAAGGATCCTTTGAGGCTCTTTAACAGATATTCTAAGAAAAAAAAAGAGCAAGGATATAAAGACAAAAGTACATAGAAAAAGATAAACAGAAATCTATCATATTCTTCTTGTCCTTCCATCTTCAAGCTTTCGCTCCTCGCGAAGCACCTCTGCCTCTGTCCAGCTCCTCCAATCCACCATAGATGCTAGGTAGAACTCCGTCTAAACACTTGTCTCTATTTGCGATTTGACCTGAAAACTAGAACTCAAATGCAAATGTTAAAAGACACGTGTTTTGTTATTATCAAAATAAACGATTGTGGTACTCTAGCACCAACATATTAAAGTGAAAAGTCGGGCTAAGTAGTGAAATGCCAGACAAATGTGACTATGCATGGTAAAAATGAAAGGATAGGCACCTAAGGAAGAAATGGAAAAGAAAGAAAGATGAAAACAACTATATACGAAAGATAGTTGCTAAGTTTTATACCTTCAGCTAGGCGCAAACCTAGATAGTTCAAGATATAGGAGCGAAATGACAGAATTGACAAGTTTGAGATCATGCGGCTAAATAAAGGGTTTCAATCTCTGTCTATTGACGGTGAAAGGTTTAGATGTGTTGATCTCAGAGGTGAAGATAGGCTCCATAATCAATGTGCATCAGAATTAGAATACTCAGTACAAGGCCCAAGTA
This sequence comes from Thalassia testudinum, assembly GCA_037157565.1. Taxonomy (NCBI): domain Eukaryota; kingdom Viridiplantae; phylum Streptophyta; class Magnoliopsida; order Alismatales; family Hydrocharitaceae; genus Thalassia; species Thalassia testudinum. The sequence goes on along the minus strand of JAZHRO010000013.1, from coordinate 82,665,703 downwards.
AAGAATGTGTATGGTAACAGCAGACTTGGCTCAAGGTCCAAGTACAAAGAATGTGGTCAACTCAGGCATACTTGGCTTAAGGTCAAATTACAAAGAAACAGAATGTATCTAGAAAAATCTATAGCTTCCACCTCTTCCAATCAATGAATGCAAAATCAAGAAGAAGATGCTGAATTAGGATTGGGAAGAAGAGGTGGCTGCTGATCTAAGTATAGTGCAGAAGGATCAAAATTGTAGGGGAACAGGGAGGATAGAATGTGGAGGAACAAAGTTTCCTCAAGACAGTAGGGAAAGGATATGTCAATGAATACTCAGCAGGTAGTGCCACAAATGGATTGTTCACAGTTCCTCCCCTGAAGGAGACTATAAAGAAGAAAGAAGTGTAAGTGACTTGGGCATCAGTACCCAGAGGAAGTACAAGTGGTTGGTGTCAAGAACATATACCATCCATGAGTTCTATTTTTGAAAACATTTTGCGAAGCAGTTACAAACTCACGGTAAAATTAATCCAACCAAACAACATCTCAATCTCATAATTAGAATCAAGACGACAGAATTCAAGCGAGACAAAATAGTGATTTTTTTTTCTAATGGTCTGCTATGAAAAATAATGTGTGCAAACAGATATTATCAATACAATCATACACATCCTAAGAGAAACCTAATATGTGCAGACCTCTGAATCCACCCAAAACTTGGGTAAGACTAGCGTATAAATCCAAGCTCCTATTGATGCATAGAGAGATGGGATAGAAAAGTGTGTTTTTGTGTACCTTATGTGATCGTGTAGTGTGTACATGATCAGCAATCAACAGAGTCACAATGAAAAAACACACAAGGCTTCAGAGAATTTAATTGTGTCACACTTTGAATTAGGTTCTTCTCTTTAAGAGTATTTTTCTTGCAGATGGGTCTCACGTTTTATTCTTTTGTAAACAAGTGGTGGTCTTACATAATTATGTCCAATGCAAAGTATGGTAGAAGCTTAAGAAAGTTAGAAATCATACGTGGCTCCAGCACTCAACATTTAATGCATATTGACAGAAAATAAAGCTAACAGAAATTGATGCAAACCTAAGATGGAATGCTTATTGTTAGTTCAACCCCTCATAGATAATATTTTGATGATTTTACAAAGTAAAGAAAAAGAGATAAAACATAAGCATAGCATATTTTTCTCTTTAATAACACAATTGCAGGTTCATGGAGTTTTCCAAGTCGGAGGATTAAAAACGTGAAGACTAGATTAGCATAAGTGTTGTCATAGGCCATAGGCTTTTATGTAAACTTTCAAAGGTTGTAATCTTTATTTTATTTGAGTCTAGAGATGTTGTAAAGAGCCCTCAAACATAACTTATAAACAACTAACTTAGGCTCTCTACACTTAGGATAAATTAGAAACAAAAACCTAACACTAAGATACAAATCAGACATCCATAACAACTGTCAGACATCTGATTTTCAACTTTAAGACGTCTGATCATTGTTTTAGACATCTACCTATAGCATTGCCTTCGCGACTTCTTAGGCATCAGTCGAAGCAACCTTCTATCAGACGTTCATAACCTCATCCAGACGTCTAATAGTTTGCCTTGACATCCTTAAACCAACTGTTAGACTCAAGAACCCATTTTCTTTCTGTTAATAACGGGCAAATACATTTTTAGACGTCTGGACATGTCTCCAGATGTCTATCAATGGACCGTTGCCCATTTATTTCTGTGCAAATCTTGTTAGAAACCAAAGATCTACTCTTAGATTTCCAAGGCAAGTCATTTTTATTTTTCCAGATGTCTAGGAAATCCTACAGATGTCCATACTGATGTATGTTTCTTAAAATCTAGAACCTTATTTAGATCTGGTCAAAACAAGAACGAATTCACTTATAATTAGACATCTAATATTTTTATCAGATGTCTTATATTAATATATTAGACGTCCCTGTTTCAATCCAATGAAAACAGTATGCTTGGCTAATAGTATCAGACGTCCATAATTGTAATTAGACGTCTGATATTGCTATCTGATTCATGATTGCTTTGATTTGTGTTGAATTTCGTCCCAATCACTTGAGACTTGCCTCCAATGGCTAGGAAACCTCTCCCAAGCATTCTTGAATGTTCCAAACTTACCTATAAATAGACTACAATCCCTCTTAGGCAAAATACACCTCTTAAGATTTACTCTTTGGTTCCTTTTGCCCTTGTGCTGTGCCAACACTCTGATTAAAGGGCAAACCCACACTCTCGGTGCACTTCATTCTGCTAATTCTCAGGGAGTCCTTGTTATGCTTAATAAATAAGGAAGTCATTAATATTTTGGGGTGTTCTATAGGTGTTGTTTTGTTCTTATTATTGTAGTTTGGGTATTCGGCCTGTTGGGTCCCTTTTTCTTCATTGTGAAGGAGAAACCTCTATTTAGGGATCGAAGGTGGAATTTGTAATTGAGGTACACTACCCTCGTTTAAATAGTGTGGTTAGTGAATTGATCACCTTATGATCGAAAATCCTAAGTCAATGGATTGGCTTAGGTGGCGGTTTTCACCCATTTTGGGTTTCCACCTAAAATCTTATGTCTCTTTTTGTGATTGTAGTTTTGTCTTACAATATTTTATAGATTCACTATTCACCCCCCTCCCCCCCTTCTGGTGCATTTTCACTTATGTCATGCTATTGTTAGATAATTAGAGATGAAATATTTTTAGTATTTTCAATTTTGCATATTTTGTTGGCTTTTTAATGCAAGAAATCAAATCAAATTGAAAAATAAAGCGAAAAGCCTAAAGCGATAAAGAATAAAAGAATAAGTGTCCACAGTCCACATTATTACATTAAATATGTGAGAGCATGCTTCCACAACTTATGCCTAAACAAAGAATCCTAAAAATAAAAATAAAATCTAAACCTAAATCATAATGTCAAAACTAATCTAAACATGGCTCTGTCGAAAAAGTCCTGGAGTTGAAGAAACACTAAGAAGAAGGTCCACTAGGAAGCAGCAATTCTCCTCCAATTCCTCTGTAGGTACCATCAAAACAAAACAAAAGACAAATGATTACTTAAACCAATATATATAAAAAGAATCAAAGAATATAACAAATAAAAGAATATATTGATAGCGATTTCATGCGGTTTGTTAAATACGTCGTTGTAACGCGCAAAATCGATCAACTCTTAAATTTATATTCCTAGATAGGGGAGTATCTAGGGTCGTCCAAGGAGGCCAAATGTTTACAAAATTGATTCCCTTGCTTGGAATACAAATCTCAACTTTCTTTTTGGTATTTTTCAATATATCATTTTTTTATTTTTGAATTAAGACAACATGCGAAATGGTGGCGGGAAGGTGATTTACACTTCAAATTTAATAAACTACTTCTAAGGTGGCAAGTAGAGCCTCTCCCTAAGCTCACTCTAGGCAAGTGGAGGCCTAGAATAATTAGGGAGAGGGAGTGAAGTATGCTAAAAATAAAGCAATTAGAAATGCAAATAAGGAAATTGCAAAGAAGGCAACAAGATAAATGAAAAAGTGTTTTACAAAAAGGCCTAGTAGAGGAATGCTTCTACTACTAGAAAATTGCAAATAAGAAAACCAAACACAAATACTTTAGATAGATGGTGAATAAGAGGGCTTCTTGCTCGAAGGTTGGTAGCTTCCAATCTTGAAAAGAGTCCTCCAACTCCTTCCTTGCTGTGCTCCGCCAAGGTGATGTCCTCCAAGGCAAGCCCTAAGGGGGCGTGCCCTAAGCTTCTCTCCAAGGGTGGACGTCCACCCTAAGTCCTTCTCCCTTGCCTGGCCGTCCTCCTTGAAGTGGAAGAGTCCTCCTCCTTGGCGTGGCCTAAGTTGAAGAGAGTGGGGAGAAGAAGGCACCAAAAGGGCTGGTGATGTGCCCCTTTAATCTCCTTCTTTACTCCTTCTTCTTGGCCGTAGGTATAGGTGGTATAGGTAGCAAATTACACTAATGGAGGATGCCCCCAAATGGTGGTAGGTGGTGGGTTTTTATAGAATAGGAAGGGGGTTAAGGTGACTCTTGGAATGGAGGGCTAAGATGAAGAGATGGAGGTGGTTAAGGATCCAATGGCCAAGGTCAATTGGCGCCACCTTAAGGGACACCTAGGGGGTGGTTATGGGTGTTGACACCCCTTGATGTTGGCGCCAAAATGGCTTCTAGAAGGGGGTCTAAGTTGGCACCAAGAAGGATTCTAGAAGGAGGGGTAGGTGGATGGCTAGGATGGGTTATGTGGGTAGGTGTAGGGTGGATTAAGGGCTGAAAGTTGGCTCCAAAAGAGAGGTGGTTAGGGGTAGTTTTGGCACTAACTTTTGGTGTCTTTTGGTGGTTAGTTGAGGGGTGAAAGGTGGTGAAGAAGTGACGCCAAAATGAGTAGGGTAGCTAGCTTAGGTAGGGCTTTAGTTGGTGGAGCTAGCTAGGGTTAAATTGAAGGTGGTGGGTGGCCAAGGAGCTGGTTGCTAGCTGAGCTAAGCTAAGCTAAGATAGGCTAGCTTAGCTAAAGGAGGAGTAGAGGAGAAGGTGTTGGAGCTAGGGTTTGGAGGGAGGAGCTGAGGAGAAGTCTGGAACTGAAATTAGAGCTGGCTGCTGCTGAAGAGGTTGGCATGGAGCTACTCTAGCTGGCTTAGCTTGCTAGTTCTTTGCTAGCTGCTAAGCCAAGCTAAAGTAAGCTAGCTTCTACCATAATGAGCTGAGGTGAGCTAGGTCTGGTGCTCCCGGGGAGAATCAAGCTGGTTGAGGCAGCTAAGGTAGCTTAGCTCAACTAAGTTGAGCTAAGCTAAGTCCCCGGGAGCTGGGCTTGAGCTTCCTGAGCTGGGATGAGTTCTTCTTCAGCTGGCTGGAGTTGAGTGGAGCTGGATGTAGCTGGATCTGAGCTGGGGTGAACTCCTATCAACTCAGCTGAGCTAGCTAGAGCTCCCTGTGGACTAGTGGGAGCTGAGATGAGCTAGACCCAGCTAAGTTGAGCTGGATCTGAGCTGACTTGAGCTAGGGTGAACTAAGATGAACTCTCTTGAGTTGCTATTCAATTGGGATTAGCTGAATGGAGCTGGGATGAGCTAACCCTAGTTCAAGTGAGCTAGGTTCCAGCTGTGGTGAGCTGGATCAAGCTGAGTTCCAGCTAGTCTGGGCTTCTCCTTCACCATTTGCCTTCTTGAGTGCTAGGGTTTTAGGGATCTGTATATCTGTACATCCCTAACACTCACAAAAACATATTAAAAAGATAATAAAAAATGCAATACATGCCTGTAACGACCCGATTCCTGAGTCCCTACAAGACACGAGAACCGGACCGACTCGACTAATCCCAAGACCTGGTCGTCCAACGAGGAAGTAACCAAAAGAGCAGTAAAATAAACCACATTCAGCATGAATATAACTAACAGTAAGGAAATACAGCAGTAAGGAAAGAAGCCACTATAGTATATGCCACCACAACAGTAGAACAACATTTATAACATAATATGAACTGCAGGTAAAGAAAAGTACAGCGGTAACAAGAACTACTCACTACAGTGGAACAAAAAGAGGTACAAGAGAACAGTGGTAACTCTACTAGACCCTATTCGGCCCAGCGTCCTCTGTAGCCGCCGACCCTAGCTGCTCAACACCTGGTCCTGAAAGGTAACGAGTGTAACACATCAGCAAAACGCTGAGTAGAGTGGCAACTAAAACAAAAGAAACAGTAGAGTGTACAGTAGCTGTTATGTTTTGTTACTTTCTTTAATTACATCTTTCTATTGTCTCACAATTTATCTATTTCTCAGATCCTTCACTTGATCTCGAATGTTCCTCGTGGGAACGATCTTGATTGCAGTCTTTTCCGAACAGTAGAAGTAGCACGTGGTGCTCTCCTGGCCGGGAGAGTCCCCCGTGGTGATCCTACTCTCAGTCAACCACTCCAGGGTCACAGACAGACGTAACGGTGACTACGGCACACGCGATAAACGCACAGGTAGCTAACCTGCACTGGCACGCGGTCAGTCGTTTCCGTTAACGGGTGCTCCCAAAGCACAGCACGGAACCAGTACAGGGCAGAGCCCTCTCAGTAACAGGGGTCCAACCCCTCCACAGTAACCAAACAGGGGCCTTGCCCCTCCACAGTCTGCGCACCCTCGCCTGACTACCCTGGTTTACCCAGTGGGCCTAACAAGTCGGTGTAGGAGGCTAGCAGTACCCCGGGGCCCGTGGGGTAGCTAGTGCACTCCCTACACTAGTAGCTCTCCTCGGTACTACGTACGCGAGGGCTAGCAAGTCGGTACAAAGTGGTCAGTCCTAACCCCGGGTCCCTGGGGCGGCTGGCTCCGCTCTGCACTAAACAGGTACAGGTACTTCCCTTGGTACTACGTACCCAAGAGACAGCACACTACCACGTCTTTCTTTCTCAGTTCCATTCCTTTCTCTTTCCAGGAGTTCCACTCCAAATTCCCCGTAGGGTTCCAGCTCTTTTAACTCAGAACATCTAGGTTTCACTTTCCAGTTTCACGTTCTTATAATCCATGTTCTCAATCACGTTTATTTATTCATAGTAGGCAGCTGTTAATTCAATTCACAGGCAGCTATTATTTCCTTTCCACATTTTCCAAGACTGCAGTATTCATATATTCCACTAGTTCTTCCCATCTTAGGATTCATGCTATACCATAGGATCTATCATACAATCTAGTTTTCCAGCCTTAGGATTCATGCTACACCCTAGGATCTACCATTCATTCTAGTTTCTCATTCATAGGATTCATGCAATGTCCTAGGTTCTATTTATGGTTCCATAATTTAACAGATTATACTAATAAACTTAAAAGCCACTCTACCTGTTACAACAGGAGTACTGGGGGCGTGGTCGGGAATCCCGCGTGCCTCCACAACCCCCGAGACTGCAATGGAACGGGGTCCTATCACAAGGATCAAACACAAGGAGTTCCTCAAAATAGTATATAGCTACTTTAGACGGATAGAGGATTTAATTCCGAAAAGCACGCAACTGGAAATGCGGAAAACGGATTCCGAACGGGCCCTAAACGGGTCGAAAACGACGAAACAGTGCAAAATCAGACGTCTGGAACCTCTTCCAGACGTCTTAAAAAGTGGATCAGAGGTTGCCTTTGCTCTGCGTGATCTCTCAGACGTCCAGAAGCCTGTAGGGGCGTCTGGCTTAGTTCCCAGACGTCCGATGGTTACCTCGGACGTCTGGAAGTCGCTCCCGTCTCTGGTACTGCAGCTAGACGTCTGATTCGAGCTGGATGGTGAATCCGAACTTGCGCGTACTCATTTCCTCTCTCTCTTAGTATGGTCAGTCGAAGAAGAGGAAGAAAGACGAAAATAACTCACCTTTCAGACGTCTGGAAAGTCCTCCAGACGTCCTACTAGCCGTCTGGTTGGAATCCCAGACGTCTGATTCTGGAGAAAATTCCAGAATCAGGGTGCGACTCGCCCTTCGCTCGCGACGCTCGGCCGCGCCGCGACTCGTCCGCCTGCTGCTCGAGCTGCAGCAGGCCTCCCGCGTCACCCCGCGTCTGCTGCTCCCCCTCGCCGGCCGGCCCTAGCAGCCTCGGCAAGCTCGCCCTCCGGCTGAGCGCCTCCTCCCTCACGCAGCACCTCCTCCCACGCTTACCGCGGTTGTCGCTGCCGCCGCTCACTCGCGCTCGCTCTCGCGCACCGGCTGGAAGGAGAGGAGGAAGGGGGCGGAGGTGATGAGAGTGAGGGAGAGGGCGTGGCATTTTAAAGCCGCGCGGGGAGGAGAGAGAGCGAACAGAGGGCACAGCCTGCGGTCGTAGGAGAGAGGGAAAAATAGAGAGAGAGAGATGCGCTCGCAGGTCTGCGCGCTCAAGCGCGCAGACGAAACCGCTCGTGTCGAAAAAAAATGAATCCCAGACGTCTGGAAGGGGTTCTAGAGGTCTTGTACGACATCTGGGCCACCTCCCAGACGCGTGAAGCCGCACGTTCGTAACAATGCCTAACCTAATTTATGCTTAAATGCAGCCCAAAAACCCATTTGCGGAGTAAAATCTTAAGAGCTAGGTTTATTTAAATGCATAAGAATGATGATAAACTGACGTTTATCATATATATACAAGAAAGAATATGAATAAAAGAATGACTATACAAAGAAAGCAAAAATATGTACAAAATAAGAATAAAAGAAGATTTTTGGCGTATAGAGAGTTACCTCCCCGGCAACGACGTCAAAAATTAATCATGAATCATTTGCATTGCATAAAATTAGATTTAATGATGTCATCCTTAATTGTAGTATAGTTATAATGCAAACAGATGTCATGTCATTTTATTTATTTACATAATTTTTATTGATTTATTCTAGGTCTTTCACTAGGAGACAGTTATTAATATACATCACTCTCTTTGTTCCAAAAATGCTCTTTTATTTCAAAAATGTCAATTCTATTGACAAAGGAATCAATGAATCAAAAAATGAATGAATTAAGTTAATTATAAACAAAAAGACTCAATTAATTATAATCATAATACCTCAAACATATTTACAACTAAATATGCATTAAAAACTACTTAAACTACTCTATGTTAGTTATATATATTATCCTAATCAATACCTAAATATAGGTACAAAAATAACTACAAATATATACTAAACTAAGTTATACTAACCTATACTAACATATATAATATATATAGTGACATATATATATGTCACTAAAGCCAAAAAAAATTTACAAATACAAGGCTCAAACAATTACCTCTACTCTAACTATACTTATATATACAGATATACATATATTACATACATAGATATACTCTATACTTACATATTAAGTACATAGATATATATATATATACACAACACACTCATATGTACACATAACACACGTTATACACATACTTAGAAACTTTTGGTTAACTTAAGCCATGAGACTTACAGCCCTATATAAGTTGGATCAGACCATTACCAGGGCTAGGCCATAGTTTTTATATTAGGTATATTTTTATCCACTTACAAGCCCAATAGGCTCGTGGCTCCCAACCACCCACATGCACACATGCACTCGTAAGCACGTACGCACACACATGCATGTCGGCGTGCACGTAAATCGATAAAGTATACATATGAGACCTATCTGTTCATTTAGCGTTGAGCACTTGACAACTGCTAGGGTAAAGAGCGTTGGAACTAATAAGGTGCAGCTGGAGCTCATTAATAACTGAGGTGGCACTAAAGCGCTGGAGATTCAGCATGACATTTAAGCACAAAACCATGCAGATATGGCCACTTCAAACATTGAAATATGTACCCGAATGGAGTTCTTTTATAAAATAAATTATACCATTGGAAAGCCCTCCCATATGGCTACTTAATTATGTAGTCAACTTACAAAATAACTAATTTAATTATATTTAAAAATTACTTAAAGTTAGCATTTTGTACATGTTAATTTAGAGTTCAAATCTTTAATTAATGTATAAATTAATTACCCAATTGACCTACAAATTAGTTAATTTACATAATAAGGTATTTATTACACATTTTTAGTTTATTTTTAATCATTTATTTTAATTTATTTACAATTGTATACACTCTTTACATATATCTAAACTAACATACAATATAATTATTAATGTATAGTATAAATACATCATAAACATACTGGAAATATTTAAAATAATAATATACAAGTATATAATATAAATTACTTTAGTAATAACTTAATTTACTAATTTATTTTATTTTAACTTAATAACTTAGCTAATAACTTAATAATATAAATATATACAATAAATACCTAAATAAGTAAATATACATGTATAGTACAATATATAATAATTACTTTAATACATATGTACAATAATAGATATGATTGTACATATATAGATAGTTACATGTATTTACTTAAATATATGTATATATAGTATAAATAAATAGATAATTATATAGTTAATGTATATATAGTATAACTCAATATAAATACTTACTTAAATAATTATAATACATGTATAAATTAGTTATGTACAATATAGATATAAGTTATTATTTACATTTAACTTAGCCTTAAATAGTCTATACATGTCTAAATACAATATATAAGGTAATTTTAGGTATTTTTGGTTATTTTTGAGTTTTTATGGTATTTTTATGTTTTATAGAGGTAGGAGAAGAGAAAGAGAAGGTGAGATGAGATGAGAGCCATTTCTTTTTGTGATTTTTGTATTTTAGTTTCTTTTATTAAGTTTTAGAGTAGACTAAATAGTCGGTTGGTATGTTTTACCAGTTAGAGGGTTCATAATACTTTGAAACTTTACATACACCTAGAAAACTACCTAATCTTACTCAAGACAAGTTTGTTTTATTTTTTTACAATTTTTTAAGATTTTTTTATATTTTCAATCTCACACATAAGAGGCTTAAAATGGATGAAAGCAAGTGAACTCAAGCCTCATTTTCAACTTTAATGACTAGAAATTCAACAAAATAGTTCAAGTATGTTTAGCATAGCACATGGAACGTGTATGAAGCATTAAACATGATTTTGGCCTTTAATGTCATTCAAATCACCATTTGAATAATTATACATGTTAAATAGCTGATAATGAATGATTAAACATGATTTACAAGCTATTCAAATTGAATTTAAACTCATTTTGATACATGAATGCTTATTACATAAGATTCTAATAGTGTATAACATGTCATCTTCCTCAAGCCTTCAAAACAACCCAAAATCGACTTTAAGTCCTCATTTCAGAACTGCTGCTACATCAATTGTAATCAATAGCAAATGTTGTTGTTCCTGTAGCTGCAATTTAAGTAGCTCAGCTGTCGCTACAATTGGATTGATAATAAACAATCAGGCCTTGTTTAGGTCTGATTCAGGCATTGAAGTTGGATTTGTCACTCAAGGATTTCACCTTCAACTCTGGAAATCCAGGCCTGAGGATCATTAAACTCAAGCAACCCAATTTCATTCAAAATACACTTGAAATCACTGATTTAAATCCCCATGTCAGTCCTTTTAATTTGCAAAATAGAGCAACTACTGTTGCTCTTTGGATTTAATGAAAAACATTGAAATCTTCTTTAAAATCCATTACACACTTTGTAGAAGGTCTAAAAAAATCATTTTGAACTTCATTACACATTGATGAATTTTTAGACCTTCATTTAAACCTTTAAATAGACTGTTAAATCCCATATTTTAGATTAAGACTCCTTTTTAATCACAAATCATATCGCCCTGATTTGGGCTTTTGCGTTGGATCTATGAGTGATCTAATCACTTGATCTTCCTGAACACCATTGATTGGTGTTCAAGATGATCTAGTGATCCTACAGAAATCCATTGGGTCATTGCTTTGGCTTCGAATTAGTGTAACTGATTCTCCTCGGTCAAAACTACCCAAAATGCAACTCAAATTGGGCTTATGCTCATTTGAAACTAAAAATGACATAAAAACTCATTAGAATCCTTGCATTGCACACAATTAAGTCAAACAAAACTCGAATCGCTTGATTAAATCTGTTTTAACTCGAATTAACTCCAAATCGCGAGATTGAGTATGAAACACAAATATGAAAGAATTGAGAGAATCAAGTCAATCAAAATGAGATCGAGGGTCCTTGTGAACATATGGAGTGTATGGAGAGACCCTCAGGTGGTTTTTGAGCGCGAAGTCAGATATGAAAGCTAGAGAGCTTCAGAACCTATTCGGCTCTAATGAAGGGGTGAATTGCAGAATAAAACTTTGAGGAAATCAGAGAATACGAATTATGAGATGTAGAGGGAGATCGATGGATCGAAATGAGAGTGAGAAAACACTTCTCTGATCTGAATCGATCAGAGAGGGCGAAGTCGATCTAAGCTGAGTCTACTCCTAACTAAACTAACCAAACAGTGAGTTCGCTAACTAAACTACTCTAATTGATCTACACTAAACTAGAAAGCATTAAAACTATCCTAGAAAGCAGTAAAATGTATCTATGAAAGTAGAAAATCTAGCTACTTAGATGAATGGGATTCTTGGATCCATAGTGGGTTGCTGTGGTGATGAAGGGAGATGTGAGGGTCTCGAGCTGAGGAATGAGGTCCCTAGGTTGCAGCTAGTCACTCACTACAACTACGAATCGGAGGGGGAGACACTGCCCTTGTCACCGGCGGTCGAAGAAGGAGGAAGAGAAGCTGGAGATGTGGATGAAGGGATTGGCTCAAGGGGGGAGGGAGTCGATGGTGGCCACACGAGCTCAGGGGCATTGCCTATATAGGCATTGAAGTGGATCAAATCACCGACGTGTGAGTTTAGATGATTAAGGCTTCAACGGTGGATGAGGGTTTGAATGATGCATGGGAAAGCTTAAACCAAATCTTCGCCATTAGATGGGATCTAGGAGGTGAGGTGAAGCTTCGCGCGAGGGCGTGCGAATGGTGGAGTAAGATGACCTGTTGATCAAGAGGCTCAAGCAATGGATAGCTACTGTTGGATCTGTTCTTCGTGGTGAACAGTGCGCGAGGAGAGATATGCAGATGTATTGTGAAAATTGTGGAGAAGCCCTTAAATCGAAGAGGTAGAGAAATTGCAAGGTAGCCCATAAGTGAAAAGAATTGTGACAGAGCAGTCCTTGAAATCTAACAAATAGGTCCCTGCAAGTTGCAAAGAAGTCCTCGTGACTTTTGTATGAAATGAAATGTTTTGATATGAGGACCTAAGTGTAATGTCATGAATGCAAGGCTAGATTAATGTCCAAATGCTGTGAGATTTTGATGGAATGCTAATTGAACACATTAAAATAAAATTTTATCCTTGATCTGTACTTTTAAGCTCAACTATGTATTCAATTGACACTTGGATCATCAAATTGTATTTATGTATAAAATATCTTAAATATTGACCTAATGATGCATATTTAACACAAATGTGATCATACTAAATCTCACACTTAACCTATTTATTATGTTAATTAGATAGTATTTAAATTAATTTCTAGCTTAATTTTACATTTTAACTATGATGAATAATACCATATCAAATCTCAAATTGGAAACACAATTGTGATAGCAAGTCATATTTCCTTTTTCTCTCCCGTGTATCATATTTCTATCCGAGCTCTTTGATTCCCTCCCTCTGCACATCAGTCCAAAGATGCCCATCACCGTTCTCCAATTTTGGACTCTTTCTTATTTTCCACCGTAAATCTCGGCTTCCCCCTCTTAATTCTTGGGGGCTCCCTCTCGTTGGTTAAGGGACGTCCACCGCTGCATGCAATGGGACGAGACACATCCCCCTCTCTCCCTTTCACCATACCAAGACCGAAGACCCGCTGCCCCCACTCCTCTCGATCTCTCTCCTCCCCGATAACACACACGCACCCACGAAGACATCTCTGGAGGCGCACGCACAGAACCGATCTCCCCCTTTCCAGCGCTCGTCTTCTTCCTCCCTCAACCCAACAGGGACCGACCATCTCACGGCTCACGGACCCATCGGCAGAGCAGAGGGAGGGCCACGCACACGCCTCTCAGGACCACAGCACCGCGACTACCTCGACAGTTCACCGCGCCCTCCGCCTCGGCTCCACTCACGGCGCCGACCACAACATCAGCGACCACTGTGCCCATCCTCGTCGGGCTCCCTCGACTGCGACAAGGGGAGGCCACCTCCTCGACGTTTCCACTACCGTGATCCGCCACCGTGATTCCGCATCGACCATGACCACCGCGTCCGCCACCGCGAGCAGCCACGACTGCACCCCTGTCCTCGTCCCTACAGCAAGGACGTGGATCCCTTTCCCGCTACCGCGAGCAGCCACCGCGACCACGTGTTCCCGTCGCCACCGCGTTCCACCCTTCACACTTTCTCCACAACCGTGTTAATCGTGGGAAGCGTGGTGAAAACATGCTTAGCCCACATCTTGTCTTTGTCATCAACTACGTTCCCCGCTTCAACTCTGATTGTGCACCACAGACTACGTTTGCCCCGACGTCACCGCACCGTGTTCGCAATTGCGTAATTGTACCGTGATTCACCGTGTTTTTACTTTTATTTTCTTTAGTTCACTTGTCCTCTTTGATTATTGGAAATCTCTACTTATCATATTTATACTAGTTTACATAACCTATTTATGTGTATTTGATTCCATGTGGAGACGTGGTTCATTATTTTTTAATTTTTATATGAATGCATGAAACATATATTTGAATGTAATTTTGTTTGAGATTTTTTCCACTACACTTTATACTACGATAACATATTATAGTTGTGATATTATCTGTAAAAGTGAAAAAAGTCCCGATCAGTAGGCATGTTGCTGCCTAAGCTCTTGTCGGTCTTAAGAGGTCAACATCCTGGGTATAAGCGTGACGTAAGCGTCGTCTTCTGTGAGTAGTGGCCAATCACTGCGGGAATTGGTTTTGTTATTTTGTGTGATAAGACTGGCATTAACTACCGTAGTCATGAGGAATATTTATCTCAAATATCGCAACAGACAACAATGCAACTGCTGTAATTGCGGCGAAATGATACGCGTGCAGGGGCATTTAATACCTGTAATGATAGTGATCCTTAGTTGGATCGATATCTTTACCCCTTGGGGGTTTATAAGTAGGGGTGGTGGGGGCAGTAAATGCCTGACCCTACCCCATTTACTGCGAGTCCCTTGCACTCGAGAGCTTTTACGAACCCTAACGGTACCAGAGCCACCGTTAATAGAGGAGTAAGGCCATTGAGGTTGCCTCTACTTTCTGCGAAGAAGATGTCAAGCCTTGCAGGAAAAGGTGAGTCCACCTCTTCCTCGTCAGGGATATCACCTGAGACGAGGTGATTGTATGATTTTAGTTCGGACTTTCGTAGTAAGTTGGCTATCTAGGAGTTTTTGGCAGCTCATGGTCTTGGCAATGTTTGTTTCCAATAGGCAGGTTCTATGACCCACCTATGTTCCGACGGCGGGCATGATTTTTTCATCAATTGTAAGTATGCCATAGAGAATGGCCTTCGTGTGCCATTAAACCCATTTTTGACCTCCTTCCTCTTGCATTACCGAGTCCCTCCATCCTAGCTTAGCCTTAATTGTTGGCCTATTTTGAATGCTTTTACCATCATTTGTTTTCACCTTGGAATCTGCCCCTTGGTGGGGCTGTTCCGCCTCCTTTTTGCTGCTTAAGGTTAAGAAGGAGAGATCGCCGTTTGGAACCTATACTCTTTACAACCGGCAGACAAAGTATAGGATGACTAACTTGTCGGATAGTTTGAAGGGGCAATATCACCATTTTTTCTTTCTCCACAATATGGAAAAATTAGAGGTTGCCAGTAAATGGCAAGGTCTGCTAGAGAAAGACCTCTCACCTAGTGTGCAAGAACTTGACTCGGTTGCCCCAATGATGCCAAAAAAATTATGAACTTTGGGCCTATAGCCAGTGGGAATTAAGGCGGGCAGATGTGTTGGCGGCACTATCATGGGTGGTTGATTCTTATCCCACTCCATGTAAGTTGGGGGATGGTACCTTTATATCACTTATCTCCTCAAAAGTCTAACTAATGTTATCTTTTTTTTTCTGAGCTTTTGGTCGGTTTGCTCGTCCAGATACTCTAAAGCGGCGACCTGGCAGTTCATCCCACCATGGGTTGAGGCGGAGGGAGGTAGAGGACAGCTCCTCAGAGCGGGGTGAAGGGAGTGGATCTTTCTGTCCCAAGGAGAGAGAAAGGAAGGAGTCAACGGGCAGTGGCTCAGAGGAAGTCCCCCTTAAGCGCGTGGAGAGGGGGACCGCCATGGCTTCCCTGGTACCAGAGGTGGCAGTGCCTGACTCCTTGAGTTCTGGTGGGGTTAAAATAACGGATGCCCCCATAGCTCTACCTTGCCCGCCTCCTCACCTGAGCATATCATTATGAGCGACTCCCTGAGTCAAACTCTTAGCGAGGTGGCCAAGAGGGGAAGTTCAGGACTACCCATCCCTCCGACTGGTCCTCCAAGCGCATTTTCAAAGGCAGTGCAAGAGGTGGCAACGTTGGAAGGTTTTTTGGGTGACAGCATTTCAAGTGGCCGCATTGCAAGCAGACCACGACAGGGGCACGAATGATGGTGGACCCCAGTGGTTGAGGTGGGATTGGGGTTATAGGCCAGACATTTGGGGCGATAAGAGGATCGATGTTGCAAGGAACCCATGGTGGTAGTATGCCTGGTTGAGAAACCTTGGCTCAAGCGGGCTCTTCTAGTAGTGCCCCTTTGTTGGAGAGGTAGGTGTTGCAACGCCTGCAGGATGCCCTAACTTGGACTACTCCTCTTCAAGGAGGGATGAACTTCAAACACGCTTTCTTCTACTGCATGCATGTGGTAAGTTCTTACCCTCATTGGTTTTATGATCTCCACTTCTGCAGGATATTAGATCTCTAAATTCGAGTAATTCACTTTTAATAGGTTGAGATGCTCAGGTCTTCTTTTATTCCTGTCAGCAAGGATTCGTCTGATATTGTCGACTCTAGTATCTCTTGTGAGGTAGTTGATATGGCCCAAAATGGGCCGTAACCGCTAGGGAAGAGCAAAGGAACTTTGCCTGCCAGCTTGAAAAAGCTACTGTCACCCATAAGAAAGTGGAAAAGATCGTTGAGGAGGTTACGAAAAAACTCCAGTTGCAGCAGCGAGTGATTGGCCAAGCATCCCTTCTGAAAAAAGAGTTGGAGGAGGCTCCCCCGGGGCTGCGGAGAGCTGGATCCCTAGCCGGAAAACTGAAAGACAGTCTTATATCTTTCCACAAGAGAGATCTTGTGAAATTACACGACTTGAACGACCGATTGCAATCTCCCTGTAACAACGCTCTCTGGTTGAATGAAGAGGTGCAAGAATTTAAGGCCTCCCACTCCTCAGCGGTGGAAGGGTATGAGGCGACTTTGAAAGAGGAGTGCCTCCGCTTGAGTGCAACCATGGATGACCTTGCCAACCTAAAGGTGGCTCACAAAAAAACAGAGGTGAATGCTAAAGGCCGAAGGGAAGACCTAGCCCAGGCCTACTAGCTCACAAAGGAAAGGGCTAAAAGGGTCTTGGAGCTGGAGAATGCTTCTACACTAGAGATGAACCCTAAGACGGTGATATATTTTTTTTTGCCTTCGACCCGTCCAAGGAGGATTGTCGAGACCTCGTCTCAAAAGAGGCTTGCTAGTACACACTAACGGAGATGGAGGCTCTTTTGGAGGGTAGGAACACTACTGTGGAGGAGTTATATAGTTGGTCTATAGGCCAACTCATGTCCGAGTTTAACCATTAGAAGACTGAAGGTTTAACTAAGGACAAGGATCCAATCCAGCCACTTGAAGACTAGCCAGGAATCTCGACGCCAGAAGAGGAGGTAGACAAATCTGGCTCGCCTGAAGACCAGCCAGGAAGCTTGGCGCCAGAAGAGGAGGCGAACATGTTTGGTCCTCCAGAAGCCTTTGAGCAGCCCTCTCGTCCAGTGAGCCCCTCTTATGAGGCCTCATCTTCTTCTCTGACTCCCTGGGTTGATCTCCCCGAAGACTCAGAGTGAAGCACGCTATGGCTATTGTTGTCATTGTTCCTGTTCCTCCTCCCCCCCCGCCCCCCCCCCCCCCCCCCCCACCACACACACACATTTTTTTTTGTTGGGCCATTTGATGGGAATGACCTTTATGGAGAATGTAAAATACTCAATCAAAAAGAATGAAAGAAAACACTTTTTCTTTTCTTTTCTTGCTTTCTTTCTTTATGATATAGTCTTAACTTACTCACATGCTAAGTTCGAGGAATTGTCTTGTCACCTAGAGTTTGTAACTCGTAGAAGTTGCCTGGATTGTCCTTGTAAATTTTTAAGGTCCCTCCCATGGGGCATCTAGCTTTCCACTTGAGTTACTTGGCATGGAGATTTCACTTTTTTGTAGGACCAAATCCCCTTTAGAGTACTTCCGCTTGTTGTCGGCGGCTGCAGTTGCCTCTTTGTACCATAGCGTTGACTCTGATGCATTCTCTCTTATCTCGTCCACCAAGTCTAAGATCAGGCAGACTTGATCATCGTTAGTGTTGGGGTCATATAGTTGTGATCAATACGCAGGGAGAACTGTTTTTATAGGTAGCTAGGTTTCTATGTCGTACACCAGACTGAAAGGTGTGCGACCTGTGGATGTCTTCTAGGAAGTCCTGTAGTGCCACAATACATCTAATGTAAACATGTTTATATTACATAAGATGTCTATTTATGCATGTTCTTAAGCATAGAATTGCATTACATACTATAAATATTGCATAGCATGCATCATCTTGCATTTAGATTAGTTTGAATAAAATGGAGGTTAATTGTCTCCTTTATGTTCAGGGACAGGGCAAATTTTTATCGAGGCCTCGAATCGAAGATCCAACCGTATAGATGTGATCAGGGCAACGATTGGAGTTCAACGACTCCAAGATCGCCCAAATTAGACATCTGTAGCATCAGATAGAGACTGAGGAATCCTAGAAGATCAAGGGCCAAGATGGTGTGAATCTGCACTTCAGATGATAAATCCAACCACAAGGATGGATTCGGATCGATTATCGCAGCCCAACGGCGCAAAAATCGACTCAATCAGACACCTGTGGCACCATCTACATCATCCAGAAGATGGACGACCAAGATGGTGCCACGTGGCCCCATCTCAGCCGCCCAACCGGCCACCCTCAACTTCTGAAGCCGCTAGCGTCCATGCATCTCCGTCGTTGGATCAAGATCCAATGGCTAAGAGTGCACCCCAACTGGCACGCTCATCCTCTGAAGCATCAACTGAAGAGCTGCCTGAGGGCACCGACCGACCGGGGAAGGAGGGTTTCGACCGAGAAGGGGGGCATGGGGGGTTTTCCCCCCAGATTCCTTTTTGGTGTTCCGAGTCCGGATCGAATGGAGGGGGGGTACCGACCGGAAAGGGGGGCATGGGGGTTTTCCTCCCAGATTCCATTGGGTAGTTATGAGTTAAATAGTTGATTGAGTGCTACCCTGGCCGGGTAGCACGAGTGAAACAACTAGCATGCCTCAGCATGTGTCCTTCAACCAGCATGCCTCAGCATGCCCCCGACCATAGGAGGGTTAGGTTAAGTAGAGTTAACCACCACCCCTTGGGGTGAAGTGGTTATGCCATATACAGATAGCCCTAACCCTCCTATTAGAGCATAACCAATTCCAAGGGTGCGATCCCCTTGATAGGAGATGGCAGCAAAAGGATGCCTAAAATCGATATCAAATCGAGTTTAGGTATCCAAGTACAGTTGAGTACCAAATCGAGCCTTAGAGGTCGATTTGGCTTCCAAACCATACCTCGTTTTGAGGTGTGCCTAACCTCGAAATCGAGTAAGAAGAGCCACCATGGGCCAGGTAGGTATCCCAGCCCATGGGTGTAAAGAAAACCTACTTCTAGGTCGATTTGGAGGTCGACTTCAACTATAAGCAGGGCAGGAGAAGCCATGAGTGGAGGGAATTGGAATGAAACAGGGCAACACACCCGCTGATTGCGCATGCATAAGTCAGCCCGCCCGCCCATCCACGCGCGTAGCGCAGTTGGTCGAGCGCTCTAACGTGAAGCACAAGTGCGCGTTCGAGATCGCTTGATGCCTCAATTGGAGCAAGTGCGCGTGCATTCGACCGCACGATGAAGATCGGGCGGTCGTGTGCTCCCAATCAGATGAACGCGCGATCGGACGCACGGCATGAATACACGTGCGTTGCGGCTTGAGGAGGCACGGCGAGGATGCATCTCAGCCGTTCGATCTCGCGATCGAACGGTCGAGATTTCAAGATCGTGGGAGAGCGTTGAGCCTTGAGGAGATGAGCGAGCGCATGCGCCGCCCCCACTACGCCCACGTTTGGACCTTTAGCGACGATTTTATTCATCACTAAAGGTCCTGAATTAATGTTTTTTAAATTAAAAAGACTAAATTGCTCTCACTCCTTGCAACTATAAAAGGAGACCCCCTCCATACAAAATTTTCATCCTTTCCTTCTCTTCTCTCCCTCTCCAAAGCTCAAGAGAAGCTTGTCCTACACCCGGGATGTTTCTCAAGAGATAAAGTCAAATTTTCGCCCTCATTTTGGAAGTGGATCCCGCGACGATGACGACGTGCTGCCCCATTCTCATTCCTACTGCCTCGACCTCCTTCTTCCCACTCCGTCCTCCTTCCAGGCGGCGTCTCGTTAGGCTCGTCCTCCAAGCGATCATCGAAGAGGATAACCTCTCTCTCTCATTCTTCTTTTCAGCTTTCTAGAGTAGAATTTTCCTGCTTTCTAGTGTAGTTGATTTCCCACTTTCTAGTGTAATTCTTCTCTGGTTTTATTGTATAAACATTTTGAAATATTGAGTGCATGTTTTTTTCTCTCTTTTTCGTTTATTCTGATTGTTAATATTGCTTCATTGTAATTACGTTGCTTCACTTTCCAACAAAAAACTCTAAAAAATATAATTTCGAATATAGATCGATGTAGCCTCTCTGAGTTCGTCTCGGGATTTCTATTACGGTACAAATTTTATTTATTGAATGCGAGTTCTTCGCTTTCAAACTACGACGACAAGCTTTTCAAAATCAAATACGTTAGCGTAGTAACTCGTAGTTTCAACAACATCAGACAGTTCTTCATCCCATCTTCCCTTTGAAGAGTCTAGCTTCGTTTTAATGCCAAGATGATTCTTCGGTTGGTTACCTCCGCCTGTCCGTTTACTTAAGGGTGTCCCTTGGATATGAAGCATAGGCAGATGTCCCAACTTACGCAAAATTCCTCAAATTTTTTGCAAGTAAACTAGGTACCATTGTCCGGGACAATGGTTTATTGTATTCCATACCGGGCAATGATGTTCTTCCTTACAAATGATATGACCTTGTCAGTTGTTCGGCTAGCCATGGCCTCACCTTTCCACCCACTTGGAGGGGTAATCCACTGCTACCAAGTTGAAGTAATTTTAAGCCGGCACTGGTGGAAAAGGGCTGATGAAATCTATTCCCTATTTCACAAAAGGGATGGGTGACATGATAGTCACCAGTTTTCCAAGCGGCAAATGATGTAGTGCAGTGAACCGCTAGCACTTATCACATTTGCGCACAAACTCCTTGCAATGTTGTTTCATTTGGGGCCAGAAGTATTGTTGAAGCTGCGAGTTGCTACGCTATCGTGTTTGGTTTTGAAAACCTGTTGGTGTAGTTTGAAAGCGAAGAACTTGTGTTCAACAAATAAAATTTATACCGGAATAGAAATCCTGGGTCGAACCTAGGAAGGCTACGTCGATCTATATTCGCAATTATATTTTTTTTAGAATTTTTGTTGAAAAGTGAAGCGATGTAATTACAATGAAGCCATATTAACAATCAGAATAAACGAGAGAGAGAGAGAGACCATGCATTCAATAATTCAAAATGTTTATACAATAAAACCAGAGAAGAATTACACTAGAAAGCGAGAAATTAGCTACACTAGAAAGCAGGAAAATTCTACTCTAGAAAGTTGTAAAGAATGGGAGAGAGAAGTTATCCTCCTCGATGATTGTTTGGAGGACGAGCTGGACGAGACGCTGCCTGGACGAAGGAGGACAGAGCGGGAAGAAGGAGGTCGAAGCAGGAGGAACGAGAACGGGGCAGCACGTCGTCGTCGTCGCGGGATCTACTTCCGGAATGAGAGTGAAAATTTGACTTTATCTCGCGAGGAGCATCCTGGGTGTGGGACAAGCTTCTCTTGAGCTTTGGAGAGGTAGAAGAGAGAAGGAAGGGATGAGAATTTCGTATGGAGGGGGTCTCCATTTATAGTTACAAGGAATAAGTGCAATTTGATCTTTTTAATCTTAATACATTAAATAAGGGATCTTTAGTGACGGATAAAACTGTCGCTAAAGCCCCATCATGGGCGACGTGCACCACTCGCTCGCATTCTGTGCATGCAACACGTGCTCATGTCCTCTAAATCTCGGCTGTTCGATCGTGAGATCGAACGGCTGAGAGCGCTCCTCGCTGCGCCTCCTCTACGTGTAAAGCCTGCATCTGATGGCGCGTTTCGTGCGGGCGTGCGATAGCGCGTGGGCCGGATTGAGCGCCCGCAGCTGATCGATGATGATCCAACGCTCCTCGCGCCCGCTCGCTAGCTCCTCGCGACTTGAACGCTCGCCCGCGCTTTGCGAAAGTGCGTTCGACCAACGCGCTACAAGCGCGTTTGTGTCGCTCTTACAATTCGTGCACGTGCATCCACAGCCTTTGGATGCGCATCCAACGGTGGAGAATCATCGAAGAAGAGAGGGCATGGCAGGTGTAGCAGCCGATTGGGCGGCTGAGATGGCGCCACGTGGCGCGATCTTGGCCGTCCATTTTCTGGATGATGTAGATGGTGCTACGGTTGTCAGATTGAGTCAATTTTTGCGCCGTTAGGCTGCGATCATGGATTTGAATCCATCTGTGTGGTTGGATTTGTCATGTGAAGTACAGATTCACACCATCTTGGCCCTTGATCTTTTATGATTCCCCGATCTCTATCTGATGCTATAGATTTTGATTAGGGCGATCTTGGAGTCGTTGGACTCCAATCGTTACCTTGATCACATCTATATGGTTGTATCTTCGATCCGAGGTCTCGATAAAAATTTTGCCCTGTCCCTGAACATAAAAGGTGACAATTAACCTCCATTTTATTCAAACTAATCTAAATGCAAGATGATGCATGTTATGCAATATTTATAGTTTACAATGCAATTCTATACTTAAGAACATGCATAAATAGACATCTTATGTAGTGTAAACATGTTTACATCAAGTATCTCGCCTAAAACAATCAGGCCAAGAGTACCTTGTATCCTTCATGATTACCGCATATGCCTCCATGGGCTTCCTAGAGGGCTTCTAACCCCTCGTTGTGGTTCCTTTGGGGGTATCTTGCTAATGTTTAAGTATTTGATGATAGGCGTCATCTAAGATATGGATTATTCTATCATGAACATTCTGGGAGCGAGTACCATTGACTCTTTTAGTGGTTGTATGCATATGTCTTCTTCCTATTCAAGCGGGATTACTGATGCCAGGAGGTTTAGAGCATTTGCTAGGGGGTTGTCGGATCGGGGTAGCCTCCTGATTGAGACAGCCTTGAAGTCCGACAACTCCTCTTTGACTCCGTCAGCATACAAAACCATATTTGGATCCCTATCTTGGTATTCACTGTTAACTTGGTTGGCAACCAACTGGAAGTTCGTATATATTTCCAACGATGAGGCACCTCTTGACTTGGCCACCTAGATGATGGCTAACATAGCCTCGTACTCTGCCACATTGTTGGTGGCAGGAAAGATAATCTTGACAGCATACTTGTGGGTGGTGTTGTCTGGGGCGGTTAAGGCTATACCTACCCTGATCATGGATGTCATAGAGGAGCCATCCACATACAACCTCCAAGGAAGAGAGAGGGAAGCATCCGGGTCTGTGAATTCCATCACAAAATCTGCGAGGACTTGACTTTGATTGATTTCTATGCTGGTATTGAATGTCAAATTTCTCCAGCTCTATAGCCCATTTTATCTGTCATGAAGACCCTGTGGGTCTACGTAGCATTCGACGCAAAGGGTAGTCATAGAAGACTATTGCTGAATGGGTTTGGAAATATTGGCATAGCTTTCTGGCAGCAGTCACCAGGTTTAACCCGAGTTTCTTAATCACAGTATATTTAGTTTCTGCACCTTGGTAGGTCTTGCTAATTAAATATATTGGTCGTTGCCCCCTTTTGCGTTCGCTAACTGAAATCGCACTGACGGTAGACATGGACGTCGCCAGGTAAAGGAATAAAAATTCCTTGGCTTTAGGAGTTGTCAGAATGGAAGGACTTTTAAGAGCTTCTTTTACCTCCTTTAAAGCCTTCTGGTAGTGAGGGGTCTAATGGGTGGCTGTGTAGGCTTTGCCCTTTTTTGTACACTCAAAGAATGGAAGGCATCTGTCGAAAGATCGAGACAAGAATCGATGTAAAGAGGTGATCTTGCCGACTAGCGACTGTATTCCTTTCAGAGTGTTTAGCAGCTCCAAAGCCATGATCATTTGGATTTTGTCAGGGTTGGCTTCTATTCCTTGGTTAGAAACCAGAAACCCTAAAAATTTTCCCACAAAAATGCAAAAAATGCATTTGTCGAGGTTCAAGCGGAGGTGGGTGTCCCTTAAGACACGAAACACCTCAACCAGGTACTCCAGATGTTGCGAGAAATTTGATCCCTTTACTAACATATCATCAATGTATACCTCAAATGATTATCCAATTTAATGGGCAAAAATCATATTTACAAGGCACTAGTAAGTTGCTCCAGCATTGTTTTAAACCAAAAGGCATGACTCTATACTGAAATAGACCCCTATCTGTTATGAATGAGGTATGAGGTCTATCTTCTAGAGTGAAGCTTATTTGGCAGTATCCATTGTAGGCATCTAGGAAGGATATGTGGGACTGGCCACTGCACGAGTCCACCAGCGCGTCGACCCTAGGCAAGGGGAATTCATCCTTAGGGCAAGCTTTGTTCAGGTTTGTGAAGTCGACGCACATCTACCATTTTCTATTCTCCTTCTTTACCATGACTACATTGGATAGCTGTGCTAGGTATAGGGACTTCTCAATGAATCCAGCTTCTAGAAGTTTTGACTTATGCCTCAGTTGCTTGCCATTGCTTTAATGACTTGTGCTGGCAGGCTTGTTTCACTGCTCGAGCATCTGTCTGAATATTGAGGCAATATTGTATCAGGGACGGGTCAACCCCCAACAAGTCATTGGCAAACCAAGCAAATATATTCACGTTGGCTCTTAACAAGAGCAGTAGCTCTTGGACTTTGGAGTGATCAAGGTTCACCTCGACTCTGACGAGCTTGGTTGTGTCATCAAGATATAACTGGATAGCCATGGCTGAAGAGCCTGGTTGAAGTTATGACATTGCCGGAGGATTAGTCGGGTTCGTCTCTTGATGAATTGCCTGGACTTGGCTCTTTTTTCTTCCCCATTTTTGTGGCTTTAGGGGCCTTGGCTCCTTGGATTGCTCCAATTCGATTCGAAGGAATTCACACTTGATTGACTGATCCCCATGCACTATCCCCACTCCTTGAGGAGTTTGAAAGAGCATGAATTAGAAATAAGAGGAGGGAATCACCCTAAAAGCATGGGTCGTTGGATAGCCAATAATGCTGTCAAATGCCACCGTCAACCCGATCACGATGAATGTGGCCATTTAGTTTATATGCTTATCCCCATCACAGATGGATAGGGGTAAGGTTATCCCTCCTTTCGACATTACCTTATAATTCCCAAACCTCACAACTGGGTGAGTTGATGGGGAAAGGTGTTCTTCTTTAAACCCCAGCCTTACCAGTTTCTTCCAAAATAAAATATTTACTGCACTGCCTTCATCCATCAAGAGCCTAGGCTGGAGTTGACCTGTCAACAAGAGGGTCACCAAAAGTGGATCAGCGTGTTTTGCCAGGTTCGACAGAGTGGAGAACCGCTTTGAGGCCACTTGCCACGTAGTGCCTCTTTCACCCCATTAAAGGGTAGGGAACATGCTATGAGGCATCCACTCGGAGGGAGCAACTTGACAACTTGGAGTGACGTTAGCCTAGAAAATGACCTCGACCTCCCCACCCATTGATTCAGGCAGCGGGAAGTAGGTGTTTTAGGGTATCGCTGCCCCCACTGCTAGGACTTGTCGGTGATATTATGTAGGGAGAAGTCATAGAGACACCATTTTGTCTATTTGATGAGCTTCAGATTCATTCGGCTCCTGGTCGGCCATGAAGACCATATTTAACCCCCGAAGCTATTGAAGTTTCTCCTTATGATATTCCTTCAGACCCTCCATGGGTCTCTTACCCTTATCTCGAACTTCATTTTCATTTAATGAAATGAGTTAAGTTTCTGTGCCAGATCTGAGACTCAATTTGGGCATGCAGATCTTGATAGTCCTCTGTAGCATGTCCTCAGGCCTGGTGATACTTGCAGTAGGGCCCAGTGTTGACCTTCTTCTTGAGAGGCTTTGGCGGAGGTAGAGGTTCGTGTCAGTGGACCATACCTCCTCCAACTCGTCCACCCGATTCATGGCTAGGGGAGTGTACTCTTTAAACAAGTCCTACCTAGGCTGGCGGGGTTCGTTATTTCAACCCTTGTTGGGTCTTTCCTCCCTTTGATCTTGGAAGTTGGCATCCCGTTTGTTGAAGTGATTGCCTCCGCAAATGGATATAGAGGTTGATTCACTCGAGACTCTCTTTTCCTCAGCAGAGCAGAGGTCGTCCCTGTATCCATTCGCCAATTGGCTATGGGAGTGGAACGAGTCGTCCTCCGCAAACCTCGTAGCTCGATCCCATAATTTCACCATGTCTCTAGGTGGGATATCATTAATATCGTACCAGAACCTCTGAGTAAGGAGACCTGACTTGAAGTACTGGATGACAATGGAGTCATGGGGCCTTTTACATTTGAAATAATGAGGCTTAAACCGGTTTAGAAACGATCGAAAAGACTCAGTTTTTTGCTGCTAGATCTTCGACAGCCTTTCATGGTACTACCTACCCATTGTTGTCCTACAAAATACTTGTAGAATTTATTTGCCAACTCCTGGAAGCAAGCGATTTGCCCTGTCGGTAGCTTATTGAACCATTCATGAGCCACACTGGAGAGATACAGTTGGAACACTCAACAAAGCAACTTGTTAAGACAGCTGTGAGCGAGCATCATCTTGCGGCAGCTCCACACAAAGCTATTGGGGTCTACCATTCCATCATATGGGGTCATAATGGGGTGCTTAAATTTCTCCGGCAAAGGTGTTGTCACTACCTCCTCCGTGAAGGGGTAGGTAGTAACATAGGTCCGTGGGTGTATACCTCTCATCACTCGGGTGACCTAACAAATGATCTTGGGCAGCGAGCCTCATCCGCTAGTCACCATGGGGTGAGCCCCAGACTGCTCCCCTTACTCTCGTGAAGGTGGAAGGGGGTCTTTAGGTGGGTTAGGAGGAAGTTTCCATTTCTAGCTACTTAGCCCACATTTTAACTTCTTGAGCTGTTCGCGTAGGCGAGCATTCTCCTCCTCTACCATGTGACTCCACTTCAATTGGTCATCGGTGGGACTAGAATTTTGGGGCTCCTCCGGCTGAACCTTCTAGTTTTCCTTGATCAACTTAATTTCATGGAGTTGATCCACAATCAGTTGTTCAGCCCTCAGGACCGCCAGCATGGCTTCATACTCTTCCTCCTTCACATGTATTTCAAGGATAGAGTCTCGTTGAGGATTCTCAGGATGAGAGGGCTCAGGTTGCCGGCTGGGTTATGCGGACTTCGTCATGCTTGGCCCGACGTGCAAATGATGTTCCTTGGACACTGAAATCTGGACTCTGCTGGCCAGCCTTCTCAGGGTTAGCGAGGGAGGAATTATGTGTTGTAGGAGCCATTACTCAGATCCAGAGGAAGGAAATGATATCAAGCGATAATCATTTCCCACAGATGGCGCCAATTGATCGAGGCCCTGATCAGCAAGGGGCTCGACTCAAAGAATAAAGCAAGCAATCAAAGAATTGGAGACACAAGAAATTTGTGACCCAGTTCCACCAAATAGGGTGTACATCTTAGGGGAGGGCGATGCTCCCAAGATTCTACTATACTTTGTTGATAGTACGACTACTCTTTGTTCTCTCTTGCTTTGAATGTGTGTAGAGAGAATCTAAAGCTCTCTCTTTTCTATTTATAATATAAGAAAAATTTCGTAACAACTTCTTGTTCCGCAACGACTTCCTAGTTTTCCCAACCTCATCCGTTACTTGGCTATAAATAGCGTTTATGTGGTTAAATGGTGTAGGCCGTTAGCGCCGACGTGGATATAGCCACCGCCTCTTCAACTCTGATCAATCAGATCCTTTGGCAGGTCAAGTCTAGTAGACCCTTGGCTAGTCGGATCCGCCTGTGTGCTGAATAATCGGGTGGTCGAATTTACCAAGTCATCGGGGAAACAGACCTTTTAGGCTTTGTGTGAAGTTTTAATTTTGAGAATACTTTTGTCCCTCATCAGTAGCATGCCCAATTACTTAGCGAGTAGATGGAGTTAACCTATATCCTTCTTTTAGGGCCTTATGCATTTGAAATTTTCTCCCTGGATCTTGAGAGGATTTATAACATATGAGCAACCGATAGCTAATGAGGTCATCGAGGACTAAGCGGAAGTTCCGGAGGAGTGCAGGATTTTGTAGTTTTCATGGGTCCTTGCTTATCTTTTTTGTATTTTGGTAGCATGTAGAATTTCACTCCTATCTTGTTGTTAAGCTTAAAAGTATTTGTATGTAAACATGTCTTAGCCTTAAACTCTTTACTTTGGGTCATCATTTTGCTAACTTGGTATGTAAAGGATGACCCTATGTAGTCCGTAAGGACCGAATGTTGTTGTATGATAGGATAATGCAAGAGATCTATGATGTATATAACCAATGATTTACATGTGATATTATAAGTTTGATCAAAGAGTAGGGTGTAGCACCAATATCTATATGTATTCCACGTATTTTTTGCATATGGATATTATTGACAATTACAAGTACACATACATATGTACTACAAGTTCATATCTACAACAAGATTGTAGGTTGTGCAAATTAGACTTGCATGAATATCCACTTGCATACACAATTTTTGCTCAAGTTATAAGGATATCAGGGTGAATGTTAGAAGGCATCATCATGCCACCGTAATATTACCACAAAGAGGATCTTATAATCCTCTAACTCGACCAAGGTCTACCTATTACAACCATCCTAAGTCTTGTACGTATGAGACTATCGATCATGGCTATACGAACTATTTTACGGTTCATAGTCTCCTTTCGCAATCAGTCTAAGTAGGAGACTTATATTCTATTATAGGTGATGAGAACCCTAGATAATCCAAGCTTAAGGGGAAATTTGATTTATGGACAATTTTATAAATTTGTCCTAAGTCATCAATAATGGCTTTGCAACTTTCACCTTGGTCGATAATCTTTCAGCTATACCCTCAGATACATGGCCAATCTCACTTTGTACTCCTACGCCATGTGGAGAGCATCGAAAACTTTCTCGACCTTCAAGATTCAATCTTTAGCTACGGTGGGATCACCATGCCCCAGGAAAAGTAGGAGGCTTTAGTTTCCTAAACTATTCAAACTCAACACTCTTCATTAATGCTTAGGAAGTTGACTGATCTTGACCGCCCCCTTACAGTGGGTCATTTTCATTTTCGCTTCTAGTAGGGGATTGTCATGTCCTCCTCCACTTCCATTGTCCCCATTATTAGCTTCATTCTTTCCTGTATATGATCTAATTCTGTTTGTCATTTATTACGACTCGAGCCCCTACCCTAGAAGGAACCCAATATGATTAACAATTCACCTAAGATTTAGTCATCCAACATATAAATATAGAACCATATAAAACATGCAAAACACATTGTATCTCACGCATGTGGGCGTGCGTGTGCATACACACACACATACACACACACATAAGCAATATAAGAAGAAAATTGACTAAATTGAAAAAGTCGGTAGAAACATTCCTAGCCATCAAATATGCAAGCGCATGATCGAAGAAAACTGAAATAACAGTAATGACGAACTATGATAAATGCGACAACGTCAACCACAACTATGGTGCTGCACTCGAATTAGCACCGTTAGTCTTTCAGTTGCAGGATCCAATTATCGCTTACTAGAACTTGAGTACAGAGTCCACAAGAAATGTCAACAAATGTTGAGTGAAGCAGCAAAATAGTGGAAAAGATAACATAATTAGACAATACGAAAAAATAAGGAAAATGGGTATTATTCTCAATTATTTCAATTTTCTTTTATTAATCCCATTGTTCGTGTCTTCCTATATTTTGATTATTATATGTCCAAATTAGTTTTCTTGGAAGACTCGAGGAGATCTCGTTGCGATATCCTAGACAGTAGATTGATATGATATACTCCCTTGGCTAAAGGGATGACCTGCACCTTCTCTATCATTTAGTTAACCGCCTTGGGGTCCTAGCCAAGGTGAAGTGGTGACTACTGTTCACGTGATACACATGTGTGTACCAATCCCACACTGGCACATAACTAGTCATTTCCATTGCGGGGTATGAAAACAACAATATTAACCACACAATAACGCATACCCAAATACCTCGCTACCTAATTGGCCAAAATAGCCTAACAAACAAGTTGTATGAAAGTTAGCTCACTCTCTGAGCCAATATCTACTCCTAACAGGTATAGTCAACCATGCCATTGATAAAACATGAGACTAACTTCCAACCGGTATCACCAACCCAAATATATCATCTCAATGTCATTGACTTTTCGTTTACCAATATAGCTAGAATATAACCACATATTCCTTTTGTTTAAATCAATCATATTTCCATAATTCATATTTTTATTAAATAAACAATTTATCATGGGTTTTCTTTCTACAAGGACTAATACTCATATTCGTAGTTTAATTAGTGTTATCATTAGTTATACAAGAGGATTAGTGCATTATTTATTAATCTAGGCATGCATCATAATTTATTTATCTATTTCATGCAATTCCAAATGTTAATTAATTCATTAAGTACCTAAGTAAATTTCTCAATATACGAGACTCAAGTCCTTACTCAACAAGAGGGTTACAATGATACCAAATATTCAAAACAAATATTCATGACATTCATATCATTGTATGGTAGAGAAATGAAAGGACTATTCTACCTAAATTCATCAAGGGGTTACAGTGATTCTGAGAAATAGATCAAAGATTCCTCAGACTCCACACATGCTTTGGGAGCCCAAGCTAGGTCAACCAT
This sequence comes from Thalassia testudinum, assembly GCA_037157565.1. NCBI lineage: Eukaryota > Viridiplantae > Streptophyta > Magnoliopsida > Alismatales > Hydrocharitaceae > Thalassia > Thalassia testudinum. Next base: position 82,634,939 of record JAZHRO010000013.1, on the reverse strand, counting down.
GATATAGAAGTAGGGTAAAAAACTTATCAAGAGATTAACATGAATTTTCCCTATCACAAAAGTAGTCAAAAGATAATTTCAAATGGTAGAGGAACGTAGGTCTTTGAATAAGGATTCCAACGATACGTTATTTATCGAAATTCAAGCTCTGGAAGGCCCTGAACATGTTAAAATATGCAAAGGGGGTCCCTTATTAGCGTTGGACTACCGATCCATGTGAACCAACACCTAAGCACTCGCATGCGTGTCATGTGTGCACGCGATCTGATGCTTTGATGTCTTTATTTTTAAATGTGCAAGTACAAAGTTTGGAATTGTTTTGAGCTCCACAATAATGTAGAGTCAGAATGAGCTCATCCATGCCAATTAGACTCAACTTCTTTCCTAAACCCTAGCCAATTGAACCCTAGAGCTAGCCTAATTAGGAATCCAATTTTTGACACCGACACACCACCTAACTTAGTCCAATTTCCCTTTAATTGGTCAGTCTAGCACCACAATTAACCAACCAATATTAGTCTAGAACCCAACCTAGCTAAGTCCCACCGAAAATCCCACCTATTCCTCTAATCCAAAATCAAATAAATCACCATCATCCCTCAGCCTAGACGTTATTTCCCAATCCCATTCCCAGTGCAATCCACTGATCCCTCTCAACGTAAATCCCATGCAACACATCCCCGTCTCCCCAATCTACACGTGATACTCAGCACCGAAACGCCACATGCACCAATCCCTTACCCCATGCAAACTCAACGCGCGCTACAACATCCACTGTATCGGTCGGCGGTTTGGGCTCCGACGTCTTTTGTAAGTCGGTTGTCGGAAGCTGCATCGACTATTGTTGATAAGCGGTCTATTTTTTTCTTTTTTCTTTAATGTGTATGTAACTTGGATAATGTGTGACCCGGTGTGTAACACGATCAAGTTTTTCTTATATGAGTCAGATTTTGATTTATTTGATAAATTCGTTAACGTGATCTCGGAAGTTTTTATCTTATTAATACTTTGTCATTTTATGAACATAGAGGTGATCTCTTTGAAAAGACCATCCGATTCTCGATCTATATATATATATATATATATATAATTATCTTATTTTTTATTTTAAAATTTTTCCATTTTTACTACGTGTATTTCCTGCATTCATAGGTAAAATTTCTCCACCTTTTCCCTTTCCCTCTGGCGTTTTTCCCTTGCAATGAAATAGTTCTTTTCGGAAAAAAAACCTACATCCACTGTAACCTGCCCTAAATCCCAGCCATGCACCAGACACAACTTGCCCAACCCGACTCCACGTACTCCCCATCCCATGCAATTCAACGTAACACACCACCGCAAGCAACACCTGACCCTACGTAATCCTGCCCCCATGCAACAACTTAACACGCCAATCCCAATCCTCACGTAGTCTCTTTATAAATAACTGGTGGTAAGAGAACTTTCATATATTTAATTATAGCAGATTTAATTTATAATTTAATTTTTATTTACTTTAAATTTGACGATGATTAATAATAATAAAAAATACGAGAAATATTCAAAAGTTTGGACAAAAAATCAAGAGTCACACGTGATTTTTTTTAATCAACACCTATCCGATTGATTTTGTAGTAAAAATATATAATATTTTAGTCTTATGTAAGATTTATTTTTATGAAAAAATATAGATTTTTTTGTAGAATTTATTTTGAAGGGAAGGAATTTTTTTTGTGGGATTTTTATTTTATGTTACAGGTAAATTTTATAATGGTAAAAATTAATATTCTTAAAAAGTCAAATTAATTATCGGGGGAAGAGAGGATTTTTTCTTTATAATGGGATGATGTTACTCGCATCAGAGGAAGAGATGTTTCTGTTTGTTTTATTTATAATGGGATGGCATTAATCGGATTAGCGAATGTGAGATTTTTATTATTTTTAATAATGTGATGGGTAAATTTGATGATTAATACTAATATAAATGTTAAGGATATGGTTAAAATTTTAAAAAAATATAGTAAAAGTTACACATAATTTCTCTCAATGTACCATTGATTTTGGAATAAAAATATATAATAGTGGAGAGGATTTGTTTTAACGGAAAGTTAAGATTTTTTTGTAAAATTTATTTTTGGAGGAGGGATTTTTTTGTAGAATTTTTTTTTGATGCTACTAGTAAAATTTATAATAATAAAAATATCATTATTTTAAGCAACAAAATTAATTATTTGGACAAAGAGAGGAGAGAATTTTTTTTAACGTTACTCGGAGTATATGAGAAGGGGTATTTATTTATTTTTTATAATAGGATGACGTTAATTGAATTAGAGGGGGAAAGATTTTTATTTTTTATTTATAATGAGATGAGTGTGTGTGGAAAAGAGAAATGTAGAAAGGAGAAAAGGATTAATTAGGTTAGGGGAGGAGGGATTTTTATTTAATTTTTTATAATAGGATGAGCATGTGCTAATTGGGGATAAATAAGGCTTATCACATTCTTAGAAAATGCTCATTTGGAGGCTATGCGAACAAGTTGGCTATTAGAGAATAGGTGAGGAATAGTTTTAAGTTGAGGAAGGTGGAGGTAGCAGGAGCATTTGAATGGAAAAGAAAATCCAAGCCTAATAATATTGTCATCAGTGGAAAGTTTAGAACAAAGAATCCTCCAAGTAAGGATAGACAACCTCAATGGCAACTCGAGACTCCACATATCCTTAGTAGCAAGATTAACAAGAGAGTTCTTAAAGAATTGTTGATAGGCAGAGGCCACCGTGAAGTTGCCAGCAGGATTGGGAGTCCAGATGGAGATATCCTTGTTATGATCAAGAGTGGTCTCAAAGATTTTAGTACATATGTGGGGGGGGGAGGTAACCGGAGATAGGGTGGTTAAGGAAGTTATCAATGTGGGAGTTGATAGGAGTCGGGACCGAGGAAGAATTAGTAGGAAGAAAGTCACACAGAGTAGCGTCCCCAACCCAGAGGTCCATCCAAAAATCAATACTCCCTTCGTGAACCTCCTAGCATATAAACGGTTTCATAGACAAATATGTGTCCCAAAGAAGTCTAATCCTTGGGGGAAGAGTACGAGTGGCAGGAGGAGACATGCCATACAATTGAACCATGAGTTTGGAGTAAGGGAAATATGAGAATGGAATGTTCCAAACACGCTTCATTCTGAGAGCATACACAAAGAGATTAAGATTATGGATCCCTAATCCGCCCGCATTAAGGGGTTGAGCTATCTGTTTCCAGGAGATCCAATGATGATGTTTATCCAACTCGGTGTCACCCCAAAAGAAGGATGCGAAAATGGATTCCAATTTCGTGAGAATGGACTTCGGAACATTGAGGATAGAAAGGATATGGATAGGAATGGAGGAGAGGACATGTTTTATGAGCATCAATTTGGATGCAAAGGAGAGAAGATTTGCTTTCCATCCTTCTAGTTTAGATTGGATTTTGTCAATGATATGGGAGAAGTAGACACTTTTGGTTCTACTAAGAAAGATAGGACAACCTAGATATTGGAAGGGAAAGCTCCTAACTGGATGTCAAGAAGACGGAGGATCTGAGAAATCCTACAAGAAGGAAAATGCCTACCAATAAAACAGTGACTCTTGGTTTTACTAATACGCTGCCTCGAGTAGTCTTGAAAAGGTCGAAGAAACTTTGAGAGATTGGTAATGGTATGCAAGTTTCCAGTAAGAAACAGGATGACATCATCAACATAAAGTAAACCAAGGGGCGGAAGGATGCCTTGCTTAACAGAAAATGGTCTAACTTTCTCATGATAAGCAAGTTCTTTGATACCGCGAATAAAGGGTTCCATAAAGATGTCAAAGAGAAAAGGAGAGATCGGGTCACCTTGACGAAGACCCCCACGAAACTTGAAAGAAGGGGCTAGATATACCATTAATAAGGATAGAGGACCCCTCATGTTCCACAAAAGGACTTAAGCAAGGAGATTGCAGAGGTAGAGAAACCAAACTTTTGAAGGATTTGATAAAGAATGCCCCACTCAAACCTATCATAGGCCTTCTGCAAATCAAGCTGGATGATAATATTAGAGCCAAAGACCTTTTGATCAATACGTTAGGTGAGCTCAAAAGCAGTTGCAATGTGGTAAAAAAGAGATCTTCCTTTAACAAACCCTGCTTGCTTAGGGGAGATGAGCTTGGGGAGGAGAGAGGAAAGTCTGTTGGCCATAATGCCAGAAACAATTTTGTAAAGGGCATTACACAGGCTGATACAACGATACTCAGAGATATCATGGGCATTGATTTTCTTGGGGATAAGTGAAATGAAGGTGATATTAAAGGGACGAGGGGCCTACTTATGAATGAAGAAATGGGAGATAGCTTGAACTAATTCACCTTTAATAAGGGCCCAAAATTGCGTATAAAACTCAACATTAAAACCATCAGGCCCAAGGGTGTGATTAGCTGGCATATTAGAGATCATGTTGTAAATCTCAGTAATTAAAGGGCCCAAAAGTGCGTATAAAACTCAACATTAAAACCATTAGGCCCAGGGGTGCGATTAGCTGGCATATTAGAGATCATGTTGTAAATCTCAGTAGAGTCAGGGGCGCAGGTAAGAAGAGCAGAATCATCCTCAGAGAGAATAGTAGGAATAACCTCTAGCAACGGAAAGGGACCCGGGGGACATTTAGAAGCAAGAAGATTCTTAAAGATATCAGAGGCTTTAGAGGAGGTCATGTCCCAACACCCATCTCCAACAACTTTAGAGAAAAACAATCTATTCCTCTTGGCAAAACACTTCCTAATAACAAAATAGAAGAATTTAGTGTTTCTTTCCCCATCCTTAATCCACTCAATCTTAGCTTTTTGAAGAAGAAAATCATTAAGCTTGGCAAGAGCATCATCAAGTTGAATTTGGGTATCACTGAGCTCAGCAGCATGGTCATCATCCCAAAGGGATGCGAGTCTAGAATCAATTTCATCATAACGAGTCTCAAGGCCCTTGACAATATCTTGAATATCCCCAAAAGTCGATATGTTCCACGCTTTTAAAAACCTCTTAAGAGCAGACAGCTTGGAATAGAATCTAGAGATCGAATCCAGCTCCAGATTCACGTTGGTATGATTCCAAATATTATGCACCAAATGCCAAAAAGATTGATCTCTAAACCACATGTTTTGAAAATGGAAGGGACAAGGGTGAGAATCCCGATTGGCAGGTAAAGGAAGAATCATAAGAGCATGGTTAGAGTTCGTTCTAGACGCATACAAGCCTGAGGAGACAAAAGAGAAGGCTTTCGAGTTCAAAAGTACATGGTCAAGCTTTTAGTAAATCCTAGAACTACCACGCCGACCATTGCACAAGGAGAATTGAGATCCAGACATAGGCATCCCCAAGAGGGCTAGATTGTGAATGCATGCTTGGAAAGGATCTGCATGGGATTGAGAAAAGGGGAGTCCCTCGGATTTCTTGAAAGCTTGGAGAATACAATTAAAATCACCCCAAATGATCCAAGGATTAGGACTGAGGACGGACTTGTCAAAAAGATAATCCCATGGAGCAAGCGCAAATCAGACTCATAAGAGGCATCAACGGCAATAACCTTAATCGAGGAAGCACCAAATGAGCATTGGACCATTAAAGCCTAATTGATGCAAGTAAGAAGATTAATGGAGATATTGTCCTTCCAAAGACACCAAATCTTAGGAGCCTCCGGAACCACCAAACATCATGAAAGGAGATGTCTTGACGGATGGAGTCAATAGAAGTAGAATCCGCGAATGGTTCAAACAAAAGGATGAGAGTAAGACAATGAAGGTGAATCATATCCTTAAGACAGTTCACGGTAGGGGCATTTAGAATGCCTCTACAATTCCAAAAGAGACAATTCATAGAGACAAGGATTTGAGAAGCAATTTAGAACGACTTTGGGTAATCCTCCTCGATCCCTTCAAGGATTGACCACCACGGACTCCTTTAGCCTTTAATGGAAAGTGTGCCTCATATGCCTTTTCCTGGAGGAAAAAGGGTTCCGCATCGAAAAAATCCAAAAGGCCTTGAGACTTGACATCAAAAATATTATCTAGATTATTCTCATCATCACTCAGGATACCCTCCCTCCCTCTAACCTTTGCATTGAAGGGCGAATCAGGGTCAGGAGGAGGAGGAGGGAGCAAAGGAAGGTAAATACCCCAAGATAACCCACAATTATCATTAGAAGGGCCACATTTAACCATCTGAATTTTAACATCTTCACCAACAACCATAGGAAAATCAGAAGTAGATTTATCAGCTGAAAAACAGCAGTGGTTCGTAAAATCGCGCATAAGAATGGTGTTCCTACTTTCCGCAACTGGAGATAAATCAGTATTGATAATAGCAGGGAAACCAGCGACCACTTCATCAGAGAAAGATCGAGAGCTTTCCATCAAAATCCGAGCGGAGTTGGGAAAAGCAGCATGCACAACACATTCAAACAAAGAAGAATCGAAAGCCGAAATGGGAGTAGGGGCTAAATAGGAACGTTTCACCTTTGGGGGGGAGGGTCGAGGTTCCAAACCTACGACCTCCTTCCCCTTCACAGTGGTGGAGTGATGAGTATGAATTTGCCGACGTCGAAGTTGGATTTGCTGCCTGCCCTTCCTCTTCGGACCGGAGTCGGTGTGGGTGCTAGAAAGCCCAATCCCCCCAAACAGAAGAGGAGAAGAGGTTATACAAGTCGAGTCAATTGATTTAGAACTCCCTTCCCCAGACACCGGCCCCAAAGAGGCATCTGGATGGAGAGCAAGGACCATGTAGGGCTCCTTCGACTTGATCTCCGAACCAGCAACAGCTTGAGGAGAAGGAACAGTAGGCTCGGATATGGGTTCCTCTAGATGCAATCTGGAAGCAAACTTCTGGGATGCCTTCGGAACCTCCTTGGTCGCTACTTGCAAAGAAAATTTAGGACACAAGGAAGCAGCATGGCCAAGCCTCATATAACTCGGGCAAAACAATGGAATCTTTTCAAAGACAACGCACTGAGCGATCCGAACATCCCCATTGAAAATATGCACGAAATCCACACAAGGGGCGAGAAGATCTATCTCCACACACACCCTGGGATAACTAGGTCGAAGGCCCTAAATCGTGCGAGGGTCCACACAGATAGGGGACCCAAGCAATTAGAGCCAACCCCCTCCCCTACGTGATCACCTCTACGCCAATTCCTCCTTTGGAAGTTCCCCTTTCCAGCCATGCAAAGTTGCGACCCCCTTTCTCAGCCCACTCCCATGCACACGTCCGTGCCTTCCTATGCAAAAATCAGTGTTTCAAAAATTTAACTAGACCGGCCGGTCTAGCCGTTTGGATCAAGAACTGATGGAAGAATGGCCGGACCAGTCAATTTTTGGAAAGAAAGCTTCAAATCGTTGGAACCGTGGGAAATCTGGTTAGGCCGGTTCAAACCGGTGAACTAGATCCTTAGTTCAACTTGCCCCCCCAAAAAAAAAAAGATTTCTTAATTGGTTAGATCAGTAACAACTAGATTTGAGACAAATTTCTTTTGCACATGTTTATGTGAGCAAATGGATTCCTTAATATCTATGGGTGCTTCTAAAGAACGGTTGGAGCATAAGGTATCAAAGACAAGATTTGCTAATGAAGTCAAAGGCATCATATTAAGCTCCTATTTTTGGAATTTATGCTTCAAAATAATTAACGTTGTTTAGCCTTTTATAAAAATTTTGCGGATGGTGGACAATGATGAATGCCCTTCAATGGGATGCATTTATGCTGGGATGATGATGATTAAAATGAATACAAGGAATATTTGAAGATATTTGATAAGAGGTGGGAAAATTAGCTTCATCACCTTTTTCATTCTGCAACTTACTTTTTGAATCCCAAATTTTATTACAAGGACTCTACAAAGATTTCATATGGGGAGCATAAGATAATGACTTCTCTTTTTGATATCGTATTCATGATGTTTCATGACCAACAACCTAGTATTGATCAAATAAACAAAGAGCTTAGAATGTATTACAATGCTAGGGGAATGTTTGGTCATCTAATGACAAAGCGGGAATACAATCAAATTTCTCCTAGTAAGTCATTATAGTTTCTAAAAATTTACTCAATTATTATTATTTATATTACTTCACGTTATGAATCATGATTATTTATTTTTTATTATAGTTGAGTAGTAACAGAATTTTGGTCGAAAAGTTACCACATTGCAAAAAATGACCATTAGATTATTAAGTTAAACTTGCAGTGCATTAGCATGTGAGAGAAATTAGAGTGTATTTGAAAATTTTCACACTGCAAAAAGGAGCAGGTTGTTACATGCAAAGCTAAATGAACTTGCATATGTGGGCTACAATTTGAGATTGAGGTATAAAATTACAAATGAAGTTTTGTTTGTTAACTTTTTAAATTTTATTTGTATATGTCATTTTTAACTTATCATAATTATTGATTGGAAATTCAAAGGAGAATTAAAATGAAAATTGATGGGATTCAATTTCATTTGAAACGATGAACTTTGTAGAGAAATGGACAGAGGAACTTGAGAATATCCCTTTACAAGATTTAGAGGCTTGGTTGGATAGGGAGCGGTTGAGATATATGTTTGCATTGGTATTAACTTATGCAAATTTTAATAGCTCGGAATTATATCTAAATTATTGTAAAGTTAACATTTAGCTAATTATCTCTCATGTGCTCTTTTAAAGGATATCAATGATGCTGAATGATCATTACAAAGATCAATTTGGATTTTTTTTTTTGATTTTGTTTGCTTATGTTATCTTGAAATGATCTATTACAACTTAGTTTTTTTTTTTATATACTGCCCTTTATGCCTTTTAGTACTTCCATTTTATTTTATAGTGTGATTGGATATTTCATATTCAAAGTAACAGATTATAATAGTTATATTTAGTTTTTTATATAGTAAATTTCGATTTAACCTGGTTGGATTACAAACCAAATCTATACATAACCGATTAGATTTTCTCGATCTGATTCTAATGACAACATCATCACCGGTTCGAACTAGTGGTTGAAACACTAAAAATCAAAACCAGAGCTTGACCAGTTTGATGACCGGTCTGATATTTCAACCCTTGGAAAAAAGCTCTCCCTATGTTCCCCCACGTGCTCTTATTTATATCCCTTTCCACCACCAAATCCAAACACTTCTTCTTGGACACCGTCATGAGATCCATTCTCCTCCTCATCATCCCTTCTCCCTTCCAACTCTCCATTTCTATGTCTTCTCCTCCATCTTCATCTTCTTCTTGAACCTCTCCTCCATATTTTGTCTAGCTCCACAACCTCTCCTCCTCCATTCTATTTTCTCCTCCCATGATCGCCCCTCCTTCTTCGGCGTCACCAATGTTTCTCTGGGCTCCCTCGACCTCTCTTCGGTGAAACTCCTCTCTGATGCCTCTCTCCTTCAACATCAAGCTTCCAAAGGCCTGCCAAGATGAAGCTCGGGAATGATGACCTCGACTCCGTGCTTGTCCTCCAAGTGTCTACCAAGAGAAGCCTTGCATCATCTCCTTCTCTCTCTCTCCCTCTCTCACGCCCCCTCTCTCTATCTCTTTTTTCAATTTACTTTATGGTCTCATTTTCATAGTTGTTATAAACATTATTGTTAAATGAAAAAATGGCTTCATTTTATAACTTCAACTATCTATTTTCGTGCTTGTAAATATCATTTAAAAGTATACGAAATTGTAAAAGAGAAAAGTCACAAAAAAAAGAAAACCAAAATGAATAGCGAAAATGAGCAACTTGCCTCCTTGGATGACCCAAACTCACTAAGGTTTGGATTTATAAATTTAAAAGTTTGACATGTGATTTCAGGTATAACGATAATGTTTTATCTAAATACAATTTTGCACAACATCTTTTCAGCATGTTTCATCTATAAAATCGGTGAATGATATGGAAATGAATAATTCGGTAGTGTAGGTTGTGTCACAGAAAGATTGTTCATAGTTTCCCTCCATGTGGGAAGCTGCGAAGAAGTGTGAGGAGCAGGTGACTGAGAAGAAGATGATGAAGGTTTAGATAGGAACTTTCATACTTCATTTACTTTCTTCTCTATTAAGCCCACCTTATCCAGCTGACTAGCCACAATTTCTAAATCTCGTGTGTTGGATTAGGCTTCATGTACTTATGAGACACTCATCATGATATCTAATTACCCCTAATTAACTAGTCTTCCTAGTTAATTAGCTAGGGTTATGAATATATAAGGGTTAATTATAGAATAAGGGATATTTAGTTAAAGACCTTAAAATAAGTTAAAAATGATATTTTATCAATCAATTAACATTATTAATAATTTAGATAATAATTGGACTCGAAATCCTACCAATCATTTCCTTAATTAATAAGATAAGTAACTTAAAGATAATGTATACCTAAGTATGTAATAACTTAAGTAATTTTACTTAATCTAATAAATTAACATAAAAAGGTCAAAAATGTAAATTCAAGGTGTAAATATAATATTTACCTTATTTACTAACATATATAAAAAGTTGAAAAAGATCTAAATTAAAATAAACCTTCAAAACCTGGATTTACATTTTAGTCCTTAATATTCATTACAGTCCTGTCTAGATTAATCGAGAATCCTATTTTTCAGTGGGAGATAACCTCACCATCATCGGAGACGACGACGGAGGTTAAGCTCCTCAAGCTCCTTCTTCGGCCAGACCCCGCCTCTCTCTTCGCCGCAGACTGCTATAAATACCCCCTCACACCTCTGATTTTAGGCAAGTTGTCTCCCTTCCCTCTTCTAACAATGTAGCTGACTTCGATAGGCTATTCTTCCAAACCTCCGGTGATTCCCCATTCCATCTTCTGACTTCCTTCGTCCATCTTAAGTAGCCGAGGAGATTCGCCGTGGTCTTCCGCACCTCTGACAAAGGCGCCGACCCTAGGATTCCTTCGCTCCACCTCAAATCCGCCCGTTGGAGATCTTTCTTTCACCCTCTGATTTTCGTCGTCCGCTATGAACCTTCGGCGAAACCCTATTGACCCCTTCGTCCAGGTAACAGTAGACTAGGAGTAGGAGTAGGAGTAGGCTAGCTTAGTTAGTTAGTTTAGTTAGTTAGGTTAGAGTAATTTTAGATTTTAGTTTCATCTCCTCTGACTCCGGCGAGTTCCTTGAGCTCGCCAGAGACCTTAATTTTGTCTTTTCACTCACTGTACACCTTCCTATATCTTCCATGTTCACTTCTAATCCACTTAATCAATAATTAAATCACCTAAACGCCTAATTCAAATCTCACCTTCACCGATTATTGACACTGTCTATGGTGACAATAATTGGCCTAATTCCACCTTCATTGGGTTCTTTCATCACCTATCACCACTAATGAACCTTAATCAACATTATATTACCTATTATTATCATCTATAATTAAACGCCCAATTTTAATTTAGCTCCTGAGCTTGCTGTCCATGGCGGCTCAGGAGCATTTCAAACTATAAATTAAATATATATTTATGAATAATAACATCTGTTGACTTGATTTAACTTCTCAATCGAGTAGTTAAATCACGTCCTGAGCTTAAACCACTTAAATCTTTTAAGAAAAAAACTTACTGTCAAATCTTACATTTTAATGAACAAATGAAGAATTTAACGTGATAAAGAGGTTCCTTGCAACCTCAGGATCATTTTTGGATAAAAAATGGTTAATTTTGTCAATATGTACATGCAATTTACATTTTCTGGACTCACCGGAGCTTCGGCGAGCTTCGACGAGCCATTCTTGAGTTTCAGCCTCTTAGAAATTGCTAAGTGGCTCCAGAATAATAAAATAAGGATTACTGATTATTTTAAAGATATTTGTTTGAGGTTTCAACCACTGGAGCTTTAGAAGTAACTTCATCTTCCCCAACTCCGGCAAGTTGGAGAAGTCTGTTATGAAGGATTTGAGAAACATTTAAGGAGCTCAGAAGCTTCAGTGCGATGCACTGAAGCTATTTTAACTCTCAAAACATTGTAATAAACTCTGATTGATTCTGTCGAACACACACCTATTTTAGTTTAGGCGGCTAGCCTGAAACCCTAGAAATTAAGGATAGAACATAAATCTAAAGATCTGAGTAAGTTTCAGATGATGAGGAGACTCTGATTGAGGCATTAATTTCTTAGGAGGAAGCTTTAAATAGAAAGTCAATCTTCGAGCTTCCACAGTCAAACCTGAGTCTGATAATAGTGTTCTAAGCTTGAATTGAGGAATTGAGATGTGCAAACTTTTTCTGAGATTCTGTTTGATGTTTTTAGAAAGAATAAAGTAAGCTCAGATGATGTAATTAGTAAAGATTATGTTTCTGTCAAGTTGGGTTACTTTTGAACCCAAACCAGCAGGAGGACTGTTCTGATGAAATTCAAATCTAAAACCTGCCCAGATTGATTAGTTATAACCCTTAGAATTAATCTAAATTGATTAGGAACACTTTTAAGTGTCTGTTGCACTTGTTGAAATCTGTAAATCAACCTCTGAAGTTTTCAGAGAAGAGAAAAGCTTCTCTGCAGGTTCTGAAGGTCTTGAGAGTTTAAAACCCACTTTAACAGAAGTAGAATCGCTTATATAACATATACGGACCTTTTAATAGATGAGAGAAGTCCATCTGAGGACTCTCCTGACATAAAAACATTTCCAGGCTTTTTAAAACCCGTAGGAAACCCCTGATTTCATCTCTTAAATTGAAGAGCAAAACATCATTAAAACATTAAATTGACCCTAAAATTGTGTAGATTACCCTTAGAGCTTTCCAACAAACTTGAAATCATTCAATTTGGAGCTCTGGGTAGAAAGTTATGAACGATTGAATTCGGGTCTGGAAGGGGAATGTTTGTCCCACCTCGGATATTCACGAGCATGCGCCTGGGTATAAAATTGATTTGTTCTCGTGGCTATGCAGTCGTCAGCGCTCGGCGCAAAGGTTCCGATTCCTTCTGTTCTTAGCATTGTTCTGAGTGTGCAGGCATATGCCTGCAGGTGTGTGCGCCCTTGGGGGCGTGCAGATGTGAATGTGCCCTGGGAGGGCGAGTGTGGCCTAGGAGGCCGGGTTGAGCCGATGCGGCTCGAGATTGTGAACCGATAAAAATGAATCGAAACAAACCTAACTGAGATTAGGCGAGGATCGAGTAGGGTCTGGTCCCACCCTGGTCTCAAGGTGCTGTGTATCCTCGAAAGGACCTTGCTGCAAATAAAAAAACTTTTGGTTTAAAAAGTAAAAAAAACCCGGTTCAGCTGAAAGCTTAAGGAAAGAGAAGCCGCTAAAGGAAGCTAAGCGCTGAAGGATGCAAAGGCTAAGGAAGAAAGGAGCACAGACGCTAAGGAGTGTTAAGGAAAAACTAAGGGAAGAAGAGAAGGCAGGAGAAGATTAAAGGGAAAAAGAAGAAGAGAAGGAAGATAAGAAGGCAGGAACAACATAAGAAAGGTAAGAAGAAAGAGAGCTCGAGAGAAGAAAATAAAAGAGAGAAAGAAGAAAAGAAAGAAAGAAGAAGATTAGAGGCTGTAGAGAAATGAAAATAAATAAATTTCTATCGCATAATTACTTTTTGTTCTTAATTGTAAAAGTCATGCTTTAATTGGATAACTTTTTAATTGCCTTAATTTCTTAGAATGAAATAAAATTGAAAAAAACTAGCATGTTTACTTGTTAATAAAGTACAACATTTTGAGTAAATATGTTTCATATGGAATTTTGTATGCTCTTTTTAGTTAAATATTTTGACAAAATTCATGTTTTAAAAATTAAGCTAGTTTTACCTCCTAAACTTAAAGAGAGAAAAGAAAATTGGTGAATTTGGAGAAAATTATTATGCCTCCCAGTGAACGACCTGGACTCAACTAGTAAAAATTTCTAAAATGTTAGGATAATTAGACCATATACTATACAACCGACATAACTTCGAGTTAACCTAAGTGATTTCTTCTACTCTTAATTAAGTGAAATTAACTTAATTACTAAGTTGAGTTGAAAAACATGCATCATGTACCCCCGTGTTGGAGTGGGAATGTGAGGACTTTCTATTAAATATGTTCATTGAAGCATTATTAATAGAATTTTCGACCATGCCTTTGAAGAGCTCAAAAGCTGAGTCCTCGTCCCTACACAAGAAATTGTCTCCACATTCAGCATCAACAAAATTCCTTGTGTCATCATGGAGCCCATGATAGAAGATTTGAACCTGTTGCCAGCGTAGGACACCATGGTGGGGACACTTGCACAGAAGCTCGTGGAATTGCTCCCAAGCCTCGTGCATTTGTTCTCCTGGATTCTGGGTGAATGTGGTGATAGCACACCTCAAGGCGTTTGTGCGGCCCACAGGAAAATACTTTTTAAGGAACTTATGTTCCAAAGAAGCCTAAGTCTCTATTGGTGTAGTACGTTCAAGAGTTTTGAACCAAAAGGCAGCTTTGTCCTTAAGTGAAATGGAGAACATTTTGATTAATAGTGTGTGCTGATCATGGTCATGTGGACCCAAGGTCTGAGCAAGATTTTTCAACTCCTCTAGATACTGAAATGGGTCCTCAGAAGCAAGACCATGGAAGTGAGGGATAAGTGCAATTAGGTTTGGCTTCAGTTCAGTAGTATGACCCCTAGCGGGATAGCGCACCACAAGCATAGGTTGTGCAACTGTAGGATTATAGTAATCTCGTAGTTGAGGTCTATGAGGTTGAGGTGCCTGGGGAGCTCTAGGTTGAGGTTGGGGGTCTGCTAGAAGATCAACATCTTGAGTAAGCTGTTGCACCTATTGGGTAAGAATGTCCATTTGAGGCTATGTTTCAAATAGGTGTTGAAGACTAGGTTGTGGACCTCTCTCCGGTGGTGGTTGGTTGGAAAAGTTAGGGTAAGGAGGTGGTTGGAACCATGGTTTGGTGGTGGTGGTGCTGCTGGTGGAGGAGGTGTAAAGAGATGTGGAGGAAGTTCTTCAAAATCCTCGAATTGTGTAGAATCAATGTCATCCTCCAAATGAACAAAATGATGAATGGGAGTTTGAGACCTAGGAGGTAGAAGATTGGATGTGGAAGTCATCGAAGTAGAAGTAGAAGCTTGGGCATCAGCACCCAAGGGAGGTACTAACTTGGGGTTCTAGGATCTCCTACCTTCCATGAGTCAATTTTTTTTTTTAAAATTCTTTTTGAAGCAGTCAAAACTCAAAAGAAAGGTTCAATCTCAATCAATCTCAATCAGAAAAACCAAAAATCCCAATATCAATCTCACAACAATCAAAAGACCAATCAATCAATCAAGAGAGATAAACACGAATTTTTCCTAGGGGTCTGCTACGCGAAAAGTAGTAGTACGCAAACAATGTTTTAGTACAATTGTACGCGTCCTACAGAAAATCTAGCGAGGTGCTGACCTCTAAAGTCCACCCGAAATCTGGATAAGACTGGCGTGCGAATTCAGATCCTATGGTTGCTCAAGGAGATGAGATAGAAACCCATGTATTTGTGAATCTTAAGTGATCATGTAGTGTGTACACGATAAGCAATCAATAGAACAGTGGTGAAAACTCAATCAGGGTTTCAAACAATTTTAATGTTTCCTTTTGAAATTGATTCACTATTTAAAAGATGTTTTTGATGTAGCTTGTCTCACTTTTTAGTTCCTTTCAACTAAGAGATGGTCTTTTTATGTTTAAGTCAAATGCAAAGATGGTAGGAGCTTAGTAAGGGATAGAAGATGCGTATCTATCTCCAGCAATTCTGCAAGTGATGTAATTTGACTTGAATTGAAATCTAGTAGGAAGAATGCAACCAAAGTATGGATGCCTAGAATGTGTTATTGCTAGATAACAGATGAGATCTTTCTGGTATTTTTTATTTTATAATTTTTTTGGATTTTTGAATGAAACAAGCAAAATCAAATAAAAAAGAAATCGATATGGAAAAATCGAGTATGGAGAAATCAAGTCGATGAGAGATGAGTAGAGAGATAGAGATAGAGAGAGAGAGAGAGTCCAACAAGTCCAAGTTATACAAATGGTGTGTGAGAACAGACTCTCACAACTTATGCCTAACACAATGCCCTACAAATATACCTAAATCTAAACTACCACTATAGTAATCTAAGAAAGCAGGAAAATGCAGCTTCGTTTGGAAAAACTGCTCCGGGAAGTCAAGTCTGAAGCGCAACGATTCACTAGGAAGAAGACTCCACTTGGAAGAAGACACTACTCCTCTTCAAGTGCTGCAAAAATGCCAAATGTTAGTAAGACAATTATATACAGCAATCAATCAAAGAATGACTTGAATAAAAGAATCTATATACATCAAAGAATATGAATAAAAGAATTGTTATATACAAACTGATAAAAAATATATACAAATGAAGAATAAAAGAAAATTTTGGCGTATAGAGTTGCCTCCCCAAAAAACGATGCAAAAAATTATGATGCGCAACTACCGAGTTGCAATAAAAATGATGTTTTATATGTCATTGTTGTAGTATAGGTGTCACAATGCAAACCGATATCGCGTCATTTTTTTTTAATTACAATTTTTATTGGTTAGTTTCTAGGTCGTTCACTGAGAGACAGTTATTGATATACTTCACTCTTTAAGTCCAAACATAGTTTTTTATTCCAAAAAATGTTAATTTTATTTACAGAATGAATAAGTGACTCAAACAATTAATGAATTGGTCAACTATTTACAAAAAGAATTAACTAATATGTATCACAATGCCTTTAACATATGTATAACAATCAAACATTAAAAACTAGCTACTACTACATTATGTTTTTTATATACAACTAAAATAAGCAATACCTAGGTATAGGTACAAAAATATCTATTAATATCTACTATACTAAGTTAGATTTGCACACTAATATCTACAGTAACATATATTACGTATGTAGTAGCACATATATATGTCACTATAGTCCTAGTAACATATGTACATAACCTAAGGCAAAAGGAACTTCTTATACTAACATATATACATATATACAATAACAGATACATTTGTTACTAAAGCCTTAGAGTTTATTTTTATATATATAAGGCTCCAACGATATCTTACTATTCTATTTACATATATTTATACATATATATATTACCTATGTATACGTATACATTATACGTACTTATTTTATTTATTTACATATACTTATACTTTATATTTATACTGTATATACACATATGCACATGCACACACACACGCATAGTAGCCAACACTTAGCCGTTTCACGGCTAACTCTCTCTCCTCTTCATTCTTCTTCTTTCTTCTTCACGATACTTAGCCAAATTTAGGATTCTCTCTTCTCCAGTTCAACTACAATTCTTCAACTCAAAAATTAGGTTTTAAAGTGGGTGGGCCGGCCACGTTCGAGGGATACACAGTGCTCATTAGGGTGGGATCAGACCTCTACTAATGGGCCAGCCCTAGTTTATTATTTGTACATTTTCATCTAATTTTAGGCCCAAATCAGGCCCATTTTAGGCTTGCTACAGAGCGTGGCCCTTGGCCCACCACTGTACCAAATATGCTCAATATATGCTCATTTCAAGTCATGAGAGGAGAGGGGTAAGATGTGTGTGGGCACCCAGCCCCTGACGACTACAGTGGCAATGCAACGAAAACATAAAATACCATTGCCAGTGCTTAGTTGCTCACGATCTGGCACTAAATGCTATGGGTAATTGATCAATGCTACGTTTGCTTGTGAGATTTTGACCCTCGATTTGAGGGACATAATTTAATCTAAATTAAAATTAAATTATATGAGTATAAAGTCCTAATATAGGTCTACTTAATTGTATAATTAACTTACAAAAATAAGTTATTTAAATATATAACAAAATTGATTAAAGTTGGCTGTTTATATATGTTAAATTAGGTGTTAATTTCTTAAGTATTGTACAAATTAGTTAATTAATTATACAATTGACCATATACAAAGTTGATTGACATAATAAATTATTTATTACACATTTTTATTATATTTTATAAACTTTATTTTAATTTATTTACACTAATTACACATTTAAGTTAGTTATACACATAAATAATTTATAAATACTATAATACATTTTAAATACAGCATAAATAGGTTGAAAATATTTAATATAATATTATACAAGTGTACAATATAACTTACTTCAATTTAAACTTAAATTATTAATTTATTTTATTTTAAGTTAATAAATTACTTAATTAACTTAATAACTTAATTACCTACTGTAAATACATAATTAAATTAATCTACAGGTACTAGACATTACATATTACTTAGCTTATTATGTACGTACAGTATTAGATATAGTTATGTACATATAGATAGGTTTGTATAATTACCTAGGTTCTTATGCATTTAAGTTAATATAAATTAATATATAATTATACAATAAAATTATATAAACAATAAGTTATTCTAAATATTTAATTTAATATATAGAATACATATATAAGTTAATTGATGAGAACCTCATCATGAACCCTAACTAGCACAATCTAACCTAGATTTGCGAGAAAAAGCTCCTACATAACTTATAGAAAGGCTTGACTCAGAGAATTCTGAGTTTGTGAAGAAAATAGGTCATAAGGGGTAAAAATGCAATTTCACCAACACAATCAGTAAACAGGGTAACTTAGGATCCAAACATAGGTCAAACTAACCTAATAAGAAGGAAAGTGGGATGATTTGATCCAACAAGAGATACAGCAACTCCAAGGAATTAAATGACATCCTATAACCCTAAAACAAACCCACTTCAATTCACGAGGTTAGAGGCAAAGTAAAAATCGAATAAACCCTCTAAAATTCATAGAAAAATAATCTCTAGGGTTTAGAACCTTCAATTTGGCATTGGGAACCCATTTTGACCTACATTGAGAACCATGCCCAATTAATGACTTAATTTGGGTTTTTACATAAATTGACCAGTCAAACAAGGTCTGATCTAGAAATAAAATTCACGATTAGAATCCGTAGGTCATATTTAGTCATGCATAAAAACTTGAGCCTAAGAAGAAACCTTCTTGACCGACTTTACATTTTGATCCTCATCTATTACTTTTTGACCCTCAACTTTCAAAACCCTCGCATTTTGGCCCCTAGGTTCTTCGTCGTTCTTTGCACTTAGGTCCTCCCTGTAAAACTCTGAGTAGTGCCATGCTCCGGCGACTTTGCGCAGAGCATGGCGCCGCGCAGGGTAAGGGAGGCCCTCTGCCCATTGAATTGGGTGTTCCCTGCGACGTCTACTGTCGCAGGGACACCTTCATGACCTCTGCCATCGCCCACACCTTCCGTGATAACGTGCGGAAGGTATGTGTTGCTGCTCCGGCCATCCTCCGGCGAGGGAGGCACGTCGCCTCCCTGGGCCCACCCCTCCGCCTTCGCCTTTATAAAGACCGCCGTCGCTAGCAGAAGAGTGCAAGCTGTCTCTGATGGAGAAGACCCCCCCACTTCCTCCTCTCCTGCTCCGACAGTCGGCCTGCAGCTTCTGGCGACCAACTCCTCCTCCTCCTCGCTCTGTTGCCTTACCTGCAGCAGGGTTCCCCTAACCCTTTCATCTGTGTCGCGCTGCACCCGCCGACACCCTCCGCCTACCTCCTCGTCGCCGTTCTCCTCTTCCAGGGCCTCTTCTTCCTCAGCTCCGACAGGCACGAGCCGGTGGCTCCGCCCTTCCCCCTTCGTCCAAAACTTAGGTAAAAGCTTCCTCTCCTCCTCCTCTAAATTTCCCCCCTGTCAATTTGTATTTTCGCGCCCCCACACACAACTTCCACCTCCACCTGCTCCGTCTCCGACCACCCTCTCCCGTGAGCCCATTCCACCTCCACAGACCCCCTCACTCCTCGCTAATCACCTCAGAAGCTTCCCCTCACTCCACTCCACAGCTTCCTTCGTCTCATTTCCTGCCACACACCACCAAAAGACCCCCCGAACAGACCCATTTTCCCGACCACAGTCCGACCTAGGGCTGCCACCGTACACCGCTTCACGCCTCGTGTTACGAAAGTAGCTTCAAAATGTCTTTTAAGACGTCTGGGAGGTGGCCCAGACGTCTGACCAGACATCTGGAACCACTTCCAGACGTCTGGGATTTAATTTCTGCGGCACAGTGGATTTCGTCTGCGCGCCTGCGCGCGCAAACCTGCGGATACCCTCTTTTCCCCTCTCTCCTGCAGGCGCAGGCGCTGTTTCTCTCTCTCTCTTTCTCTCTCTCTCTCTCTCCGCGCGGCTTTAAAAAGAGCCCTCGCCCTCTCCTTCTCCCTCACCCTCATCTCCTCCGCTCCCTTCTTCTTCCTCTTCCAGCCGGAGTGCGAGTGTGAGCGCGAGCGAGCGGCGGCAGTGGCAGCCGCGGCGAGTTGCGGGAGGAGGTGTCGTGTGAGGGAGGCGATGCTCGGCCGTGAGGGCTCGAGCTTGCCGGGGCAGCTAGAGCCGGCCGGCGGGGGAGCCGTGGGCGTGTAGCGTCGCTGGAAGGCTGCTGCTGCTCGAGCAGCAGGCGGACGAGGCGCGGCATGGCCGTGCGTCGCGAGCGGAGGGCGAGTTGAGCTCTGATTCTGAAAAGTTTTCCAGAATCAGACGTCTGGGATTCCAACCAGACGACTGTGAAGACGTCTGGAGGACTGTCCAGACGTCTGGTAAGTAAGTTATTTTCATCCTTCTTTTTTTGCAACCGTCTGTACTGAGCACGAGGAGTGGGTACGTGCAGGTTCCAAGATTCGCATCCAACGCGAATCTGACGTCTGGCCGCAGTGCCAGACGACTGGAGGGACTTCCAGACGTCCGGGGTGACCATCGAACGTCTGGGAACTAGGCCAGATGCCCCCGCAGGCTTCTGGACGTCTGAGAGACTACACGGAGCGAAGGTATCCTCTGAACCACTTTTTAAGACGTCTGGAAGAGGTTCCAAACGTCTGATTTTGGATTGTTTCGTCGTTTTCGACCCGTTTAGGGCCCGTTTGGAGTCCGTGTTCCGCGTTTCGAGTTGCATTCTTTTCGGGATAAAATCCTCTACCCGTTTACAGTAATTATATACTGTTCTGAGAAACTTTTTGTGTTTGATCCTTGTGTTAGGATCCCGTTCCATTGCAGTCTCGGGGGTTGCAGAGGCGCGCGGGATTTCCGACCACGCCCCCATTACTTCCGTTGTAGCTGGTAGAGTGGTTTTAAAGTTATTAGCATAATTTGTTACAATTATGGAACGATTAATAGAATCTAGGGCATTGCATGAATCCTAGGAATGAGATACCAGATTGAATGATAGAACCTAGGGTATTGCATGAATCCTAGGAATGAGAAACCAGATTGATTGATAGATCCTAGGGTATTGCATGAATCCTAGGGCTGGAAAACTAGATTGAATGATAGATCCTAGGGTACGGCATGAATCCTAGGACTGGAAAACTAGTGATATGATTATAGATATTGCAGTCTTGGGAAACGTGGAAACGAAATAATAGCTGCCTGTAAATTGGTTTAACAGCTGCCTGTTATGAATAAATGAACATGACTGAGAATATGGGTTGTATGAACGTGAAACTGAAAGGGGTGAAACCGGAATGTGCTGAGTTAAAAGAGCTGGAACCCTACGGGGAATTAGGAGTAGAACTCCTGGAAAGTGAATGGAATAGAATTTGGGAGGTGAGCTGGCCCTTGAGTACGGAGTACCAAGGAGAGCGACTGTCCCCCTGTTTAGTGCAGAGCGGAGCTAGCCGCCCCAGGGACCCGGGGTTAGGTCTGGCCACTTTGTACCGACTTGCTGGCCCTCGTGTACGCAGTACTGAGGAGAGCTACAGTGTAGGGCGAGTACTAGCTACCCCACGGGCCCCGGGGTTCTGCTAGCTCACCTACACCGACTTGTTAGGCCCACTGGGCAAACCAGGGTAGTCAGGCGAGGGTGCGTGGACTGTGGAGGGGCAAGGCCCCTGTTTGGTTACTGTGGAGGGGTTGGACCCCTGTTACTAAGAGGGCTCTGCCCTATACTGGTTCCGTGCTGTGCTTTGGGCACACCCGTTAACGGAAACGACTGACCGCATGCCAGTGCGGGTTAGCTACCCGTGCGTTTACCGAGCGTGCCATAGTCATCGTTACGTCTGTCAGTGACCTTGGGGTGGTTGACTGAGAGTAGGATCACCACGGGGGACTCTCTCGGCCAGGAGAGCACCACATGTTACTTCTACTGTTCGGAAAAGACTGCAATCAAGATCATTCCCACGAGGAACATTCGAGATCAAGTGAAGGATCTGGGAAATAGATAGATGGTGAAACAATAGAAAGATGTAAATAAAGAAAGAAATAAAATAAAACCGCTTCTGCACACTTTACTGCTTCCTTAGTTTAGCTGCCACTCTACTTAGCGTTTCGCTGACGTGTTACACTCGTTACTTTTCAGTACTAGGTGTTGAGCAGCCAGGGTCAGTGGCTGCAGAGGACGCTGGGCCGAGTAGGGTCCAGTAGAGTTACCACTGTTCTTTTGTGCCCTCTTTGTTCCACTGTAGTGAGTAGTTTTTGTTACTCTCTGTACTTTTCTTTACTCACAGTTTTTGTTATGTTATAAATGTTGTTCTACTGTTGTGGTGGTACATGCTGTAGTAGTTCTTTTTCTTACTGCTGTATTTTGTTACTGCTAGTTATATTTCATGTTGAATGTGGTTTATTTTACTGCTCTTTTGGTTACTTCCTCGTTGGACGACTAGGTCTTGAGATTAGTCGAGTCGATCCGGTTCTCGTGTCTCGTAGGGACTCGGGAATCGGGTCGTTACACCTCGCCACCACCCGCACGAGCTTCGCCGCACTTCGGCGAAACTCCTTGCATTTTCTGACTAGGCCGAGAGGCCGTATTTCTGTGATCAGGTCTCCCCTCCTTCGCCGCCATTGCTGAGCAGGTGAAGCTCCTTCACCTGCAGCTGCAGCCTCGATCTCGCCCAGGCGTTGGTCCCAGGTCGCGCAGAGTGCCTCCGTGAAGACTCCAGGGTCTGCAGTTGAGGCAAAACCCTCGCGAGCTCCTGCAATTAGCCGTGAAATCCTCGCCTGCGGGCGCCTGTCTGGGAGGTGGGACTTTAGTCCCACCTCGGAAGTGCGCGGCTCAGCGCCCGCGCATAAATTGAAAAAGTGTTCGTGGCTATTTGCCTTCTAACACAGGGGTCAGGTCCCTTACGCACGAGCGCCCCACGCGCCTGCCCTCGCCCGCGCTCGCGCTCACGCCCAGCGGCTCTGGGTCGGATCTGGATACCCGACACTGCGCACACCTCACCCACCACTGCACGTCGGTGGGCCTGGTCCCAGGCGCGATACCCGTACCTGAATACCCGGCTCTAGGAGAGCGATCCTATGAGAGAAATCTGAGAAAGAGAGAGACGCGGGGGAGGGTAGGGGTAGGTTTTGCTTTGACCAACTGTGTGAGTGTGCAGGCAGAGAAGAAGAGGAAGGAAGAAGGTGGCCGAAGCCTTGGCCGCTCAGGGCAAGGAAGAAGAAGAAGGACTGCGAGAAGAAGGAAAAAAGATAGAGAAAGAAGAAGACTGCTGGGGAAAGAGGAAGGAAAAAGAAAGAGGAAGAAGAAGAAGCACAAGGGAAGCACTGTAGCAGATGCCACTTAAGCCGTCTGATTGAGAAATCAGCTGACGGAAGAAGTTCTACGAGTAAAGAAGAAGAAGAGAAGAAAAGGTGCTGCAGCTGAAAGCAGAGAAAAGAAGATAAAGAAGAAGAAGAACTGAAGAAGATCAAGCAAAAAGAAGAAAGAAGAAAGAAAGAAGACAAGACAAGAGAGAAAGAAGAGAAGAAGAAAAAGCCAAGAAACAAATCTACCTCTCTCTCTCTCTCTTATTTTTGTAATAGAAACATTGTACTTCTAGAATTCTAGTAGCTCCCTGAGTTCGACCTCGGGAAAAATATTTCCGAGTAAAATTGTAATAGTGGCAATGACTATCTGTACCTCAACGAGACTTCTATAACAAAAAAAAAAAAAGAGAGACCTAGCCATGGTCAGTCACATAAGTCGACCACTATTCCATTAATTGTAGGCTTTATTATCATATTATACAATATATATACTTATAGCTTTGTTTAAATTTTATTTATAAGTATATACATAGTATACAACGTATTTTTGGGTGTTTTTGGGTGTGTTTTGATCTTTATATTTTTTATATATATAGAAGAGGTAGGGGATGAGAGAGAAAGGATAAGATGAGAGAGAAGAAGTTCTTTTTGTGATGTTTGATCTTAGGTCTTTTATTAAATTCTAACGTATACTGAATCATCGACTGGTATGTTTTACCATGTCGGGGGTTCAGATTATCTTAAAACTTGACACACGCCTAGTGAATTACCTGATCTTACTCAAGATTGATTTATTTTATTTTTTAAAGAATTTTTAAATTATTTTATTTATTTACAAACCAACCCGAAATGAGGCCAAAAGGGGTACTTCACTAAAAGCCTGAGGGCTTGAATTCTGTTATAAAGGGTTGTATAGCTGGTAAAACATTTCATAGACGTTCAGTACATTTCTAGAAAGATGTGTTGTCCTTTAAACCTGATTTTCATCTTGACTTGCATGCAAATTGACAGTTGAACAGTTAAAGCACATTGCATATAGATGACAGTGATATTAAATAGGATTTATAAGCAAATAAAATCTAGTCCAAGTACAGGAATGCTTATAACTGAAGTTCTATCATTACACTATAATGTCAGCTTCATCCATCTCCTAAATCCATTCAAATATCGTCCAATCGGTGGCTGCAACTGCTCCACATAACAGCAGCTCAGATGAAGACTTCAAAGATCAGACAGCTTAATTGCTATCAAAAGCTATTTTAGCAGTTGCTGCTATCAAAACTTAGCAAATGGTGTTGATGTTTTCACTACTTCAAGTAGGTAATTCAGAATGATTGAATCCTAGATTAAATTAGCAGCTGTTAGCTACTATCGTTCTCACAGAAATAGCTTTAAATCAGATCTAAAAAGAACTGATCCAAAGCCAAATTCTCATCCACATTCTATAAAAAAGAATCCAATAAGAAGATATGAATCCAAAAATAAATCTCAGCCTTTAAACCTTTCGTAAGACCCTAATATGATTTCCTCTTTATATTATAGACAATGTAAAGAAGAAATTGTATTAGCTATATAAATCATCTAATAATAGATCCAAATCTCCATTGAAACATCGAAAACATCATGTGATTCTTTCAAAATCAGACTTAAATTAGAATGATGAAGGGATCTATATATGTTGCCCTGTTTTGGGCTGTTTAATATAAGAGTGCCATTGTGAATTGCTCATTTGATCTCCTAAACACTGTATATCATTGTTTAGGACTTCAAGCACTCTCATGGAAGATTTTTAGGTCATTGTTTACATAATTAGAAAAATGTATTTTCCCCGTTGCTTATTCAAATAAGCGATGGCGAAGGTCTATACTCGACTAAAAAAAGGGGGATGGGCACGATATGGTCATAAATATTTACTGTCGGTTATTCAAGCGACGGTAAATATATTTTCACCGTCACTTATTGTAATAATCGACGGTAAAAAGACGGTTAAAATTTACGCCTAAAATTTTGGAGGGATTGGTAACGTTTACCGTCGGTTAGTGAAAGAAATGACGTTGAAAAGTAGGTTAAATTTAGCGGCCAAAATTTGGACGCGTTGGTGGAGTTGTTGAAGTAATCCTTTGCCGTTGGTTATCTTAATAAGCGATGGTGAAAATATGGTTGAAATTTGTACATAAAATTTGCGCGGGATTAGTCACCTATACCATTGGTTAGTAGAAGAACCAATGGTGAAAGGTAGGTTATATTTAGCAGCCAAAATTTTAGGCGCGTACGAGGATGAATTGAAATGATCCTTTGGCGTCGATTTCTGATAGAACCGATGGCATAGATTGCTTCATCTATCGCGCGCACGCCATCCTCTCCATCACTGTTCATCTTCTTCCCAAAAACCTAACCCACAGCGCAAGCCTCCTCCTCCCACAACACACGCCGGCCCCTCCTCCTCGTTAGGTAACCTCCCCGACACCCTCCTCCTGCTCCTCCGACGGTCTGCTCGTCGTCCTCCTCGCCATCCTCAGTGACCTCCTTCCCCTCTACAACGCCCTCCTCCTCCGCCTTCTCCGACAAGGTAATCCTCCTCCTCCTCCCTAACCCCTCCTGCAGGCCTCCTCCTCCACCTCGACCCCCTCCTGTCGGCCTCCTCCTCCACCCTACCCCCTCCTGCTGCCCCTCCTCCTCCTCCTCAACCCCCTTCTCCTCTTCCTCCCCCTCCTACCATCCTCCTCCTCCTCCTCGACCTCCCCCTACCACCCCCTCCTCCTCCCCGGCTCCTCCTCCTCTCCTCCTTGCCACCCTCCTCATCTTGCAGGGAACACCCTTGCCCTCCCTCCTCCTCCACCAGCCATCCCCCTCCTCCTCCTCCTCCTCCTGCTGCTCCACCCTCCTCTTCATCCCCTTCTCATCTTACTTTCCTTATATTAAATTAGTATGTTAAGTTATTAATAACATCATGATTTATTATTTAATTTATTGTGCGTTATTGAATTTACAGATTGTTGGTGATGGTCACGCTCGGTCACACTCAAAGGTTGTAGTACATTGGAGGTATAATTTCATTTCTTTAAATTTATTTTTGTGATATTTTAGGACTATATTAGATGTGGGGTGTGCCCACATAATGTCATTGGTTTGAATGTATGGTGGGGTGTACCTACATGGTCAATTATTTGAATGTATGGTGGGGTGTGCCCACTTTTATGCAATTTATGTTTTTGTGTAATGCACTGTTATTATGGGGTGTGCCCACTTTTGTTATGTATGTTATTTTGATATGCAGGTTTATGAAAATACTTAAAATTTAAAGGGAAACTCTGTTAAAATTTTTAAATTTCTTTAATGTTAAATGTATTGCTTGGTTGGGGATTTAGTGTTAGGTTGGGCTTTGGTTAGGTTATGTTAGGATTTGGTTAGGTTATGTGCACAACCTCCGGTTTCTACTACGCCGTGCACCCCTCGCACCACCATCCTTGTTGTTGTGAACGGGATCTCTTTCGGCATTGTCGTCTCGCGAGTTGTTGTTGAGGTGAACGATGGGGCGGAAGGCATCGAGGTGGATGTCATTGTCGTGTAGGGAGGGGAAGGGAAGGGAGGAAAGGGAGGGAGAGGAATTGGAGCTCGGTGGAGATGTTGAAGGAGAAGGAGGGAGAGTTAGAGAGGGAGAGATGCCCACGAGGGAGTGAATGACAACGAGGGAGAGATGTGAACATGTTAGTTGAATGATGTTGAGGATCTTATGTAGATGAGAGATGCCCATGAGAACCTCCTCTCCAGTTGCTTCCCTTCTCTGTTGCAAGTCATTATACTTTATCAACTATGCTCTTAAGTGCCACAATCTACCAGCCACAGCCCTCTTGGCAGGGGTGGTGGAGGAGTGGTCACCCTCAAGTTGTAGAGGAGTGTGGTAGAGTCGATGGTGAAGAAAGGACGGGCTCGAGGAGGTAGACGACGACGGTGATGCGGATGGCGAGGAGGCAGTCGAGTCGGAGGAGGGGTGGTGTGATGACATCTCCATCATTTACTATATCTAACATAATTTGGCTAAGTTCTAAGGTTAAATTCACCTAATTGATATATTAAAAAGGTATAACTTAATCAGAGCTGAAGAAAGAAGAATTAATAGAAAAAGGGGTCAATTCTGCAGTTGTCATGAACAATTACGAATGCACAATAGCTAGAGGGTGAACCTATGGCTAATTAAATGTCAATTGGGCTTAAATATATTAAAAGTGGATTGGTATTGAGTAATACAGGATTTACATTCAAATTAAATGTTTAATTCTAATTAAGACCTAATTTCAACCCCACTTCAATAAAAATAGTTTCGATGTAAATAAATGTAATATAAGCCTTTTAAAAATTAATTAAAAATAATTTATAAGTTTTAACATAGTCAATTTGACAATCGGAACTCGTTTTGACCTAAAACAGAATCAGAGATGGGTATTTGGTATAATTTGGGTCTAAGTGTAAATTGACCATGCAAAAGACATCAAAACCCAAAATTGAAGTCACCACCAACTTTCTCATGCCAAAATTAGGCTACCATAAAAACTTGAATTCATTTGGACTTCATCTTGGTCAACTTTGCATTTTGGTGCTCAATTCCTGATTTCCTTACAAATGCCCCCTCAACTTTCAATCTCTTTGCATTTATGCCCCCGCCAGCATCTTCTCCACCTTCCACCTCTGACCCTGCAAGCCATGCAACTCCGGCAAGGTTGTTTGCGCAACCTCTGGCCCTCTCCTCGCGCGCCAACAAGCTATAAACCTTCCTCGCCTCACGCCGTTGCAAGTTGTCGCATTTTGGCGAGCGTAACTCCCCTCCTTCCTCCTCGAGTGCCGCCATTAATGTTGACCTTGGAGCTTCTCAACTTCATTCGTCGGCTGCTCTACTGTGCAATTGGTAGAGGGTTTCTTCTTCCCTCGTCGTCGCCGTGCTTCCCATCAAAGAACCAACTCTCATACTCTCTTCCTCGACTCCAACTCACCTTGCCGTCTCCTCCTTCTTCTCCAAGTTTGGCAACCCATGCCAGCCTCTTCTCTGACCTCCTCTCCTCCTCCTAGGTAACTTCTTTTCTCCCTCTCTTCTTTTAGGTTGAGTTAGGACCTTTAGAGCTAGGTTTTAACCTCAACAACTCCTCCCTCTCCATCTCCTTCCCTGCGACCGGCCACGCTCCGACGAACATCCGGCAACCACGCCTCGCCGCCTCAAGCTGCCTCCCACTTCGTCGACCACCCCACTAGCCCTATCTTTATTGGGCGTTTTGCGGCCTTGAGGGGCCCACCAACGCACACCCCTTTCACCGTCGTCACCGCCTTCACCGGTCACCTTCAAGCCTCCTCGAGCCAATTAAACACCACCTCCACCTTCAGCGAAGGATGGCGAAGCTCCGTGACCCATTGGATGAGGGTTTCGATGCGATTCGAGCTCCACCAAACAACCCACTCGCCGCCATCTTCCCCGACATTGACAGGCCCTCTCCGACGTTCTTACACCACCAAGCTTTGTGAGAAGCTCCACGGTGGTGCAAGGAACGTCTTGCCTCTATCGACAGGTCATTTTGTGTACGAACGAGCTTCAAAGAGCTCCGCCGAATCTCACCATCCTCTTTGACCTTGGTGATGTCATCCGCAACCATAGCCATCGCGAACCG
Source organism: Thalassia testudinum (assembly GCA_037157565.1). NCBI lineage: Eukaryota > Viridiplantae > Streptophyta > Magnoliopsida > Alismatales > Hydrocharitaceae > Thalassia > Thalassia testudinum. Next base: position 82,605,776 of record JAZHRO010000013.1, on the reverse strand, counting down.
TCGCTACACCACCACCGTTAAGTCCCCGATCTCTCGCTGACTCTCCTCTGCCCTTCGCCGGCGCTAGATGCTAACCAGAGCTCATTTCCGATGAGGCATTGCTGCTTCTTCGGTGAACCTTGCCGATTGAAGAAGGAGAAGAGGAGGAAGAAGGTAGGGATTTGAATGCAGAGGAAAGAAATTTACAGGGACCTGATTGCAAGGATCTAGGGACCTAAATGTAATAAAATTAAATTTCTAGGGATTGAATTGAATGTGTTTAAATAATTGATGGTTGGGGATTATTAATGAGATTTCTTTGCCTAATCATTAGTACTTTGATACATTAATGCACAGTCGCATCGTTTCTTGACTATTTTAATTAAGCACTAATTAAAACAGAGATCCCTCAATAACACGTTGAATTGCGTAATTAATTCTATTGAACTAGATTGCATGTGTAGGATCTCATAGAAAGTCAAATTAATATAATATAGTTCCTGGACTTAGAATAGTGATAATTGCACATTACTTGCTCCCAGAGATGACCTCGGATTTTCTTCGAGTTATAAATTTAAATGTTCGATTCTCTTTGGTCAACTATACTACGATGCAACGATTTTAAAATACGATCACGGCAAGTAAGCATGGTTCTAGTAGGAGGAGTTGCCACTGTTAGGGGCGTGGAGGAGTGGTCGGAGGGTGGTGGTGTCCCTATTAGGGCTCTGGTGAGGGCATGGGTGGGAGGGGCCCAAGAGGGAGGTCCGAGGGGGGATGGGGTTGTGGGGGTGAAGGGGTGGTGGTGGAAGTTTCCCTCGTACCTGTCAGTCTAGGTGGTGCTTTCTTCCATTTTTCTTGGACTCGATCCTTAAAGCTCGATTCCATAAGCTACAAACTTTCAAATTTGAAGTAAATGGACACCTACATGCATTTGAGATGTTAACCTACAAAAACTAAGCCTAGAAAATCCATTTCATGTGTGTGATTAATCAAAACCAGTTGTAATCTCCAATCAAATTAATTCAAAGTCCATTTAGAAACTCCATCTGTGCTTTTGAACCATTTTTGAACCTTAATAAACACCTTAACCCTTTAAATGAATGCTTGAAATCCATAAATCACCTCAAACTTGGGTGATGAAAGTGTTCATCCCAGATCTGATTGAAAGTAGTAAATCTCCATTCTAACTTGTCGCAAATAATCTATGATATATCTAGAATTCAATCCAACTTATATTAGCAATCTTTATATCCTAGAAACCCTAATTGATCCCCCTCCTTACGCTATAGACAACGTGAAGGTGAAAAATCACATCAGTTATTAAAATAAACTCAAAACTAATCATAGACCTTCATTCAAATCTCTCAAGCATTGCTCAAACTCTTATAGAGAAATTAAAACAACTTCCAATTGCTCAAGCTGTCGCCCAGCTAGGAATTTGATCTTATGTTCATATAATTTATTATTCTGAAGCTACGTCATCCACTTTGTAGTTCTATTTGATCTATTGTACATTTCTTTTTAGCATTTAATAAAAATAATTTTATTTCTTATCAGATGATTGCTTATGTTTATGTCAATTTCATTACAATTATGAGTATTATTTTAGATACATACACTTGCTAAGGAGATATATGCAAGCAAAGCCAAACATTAGGTATTCTAACCCCTAGGGTAAAAGTCCTCCAAGTCAAATTGTGTTCAAATTACTCGCTCGTCGAGACTTATGATCATGTTATACGGACAATGCAGGAAGTGTATGTGTACCTCACTTACATGCATGATATGTTGTCTTTGTAGCATGCCATAAGACTTGATCAACTTTAGTTCGGTGAAGTACCGAACTAAAGAAGGTCCTTAAGGATTTAATGATAACTTAGTTTTGCTCATTATATGTAACCTTGTGCGGTGAAATTTCGGTTGCTTATTCCTGCTCTTCTCTAGTATAGCAACTAATCTTATTTAGTTTCCTGCGGTGCCCTTAATTGAGTGTTAAAGGAAATCTAACTAAGGTTAGCATTGGGGGGTATATGGGAGAAGTGTGGGGAGATGCTACAAAAATTTCACCACACTAAGTTGTCATCAAATCTTTGAGGATGTGCTATAAAGTGAAAATCTTAATCAACATACACATCATTCGGCCATTTCCTTTCTTAGTAAGTGATTTGTTTACATTAAATTTTAGGTTATAATGGATAAATCTTGGATTGGATTGCAGGGTTCAGATTACACCAGATATAAGGATGGAGTAATTTCATTCCTAGATTAGGCCTTTCATGACAATAAGAAGATATTTAGACGAGGAGGTCAACTTGATAATATCTTCTGCCCATGCAGAAGATGTTTAAAGAGTTCCTTGCATGATTGTAATACTGTGTTTGAGTACTGCATTTGTAATGGGTGGTGGCAGTATTACACTACTTGGGTAGCTCATGGAGAGGAGTTGATTAAGGAAGTCATAAATAATGAGAACACTGTTGACGAAGAGATCAACGAGGAAATTGCTGATAGCAGAGGTGAAGAAATAGAAGAAATGTTGAACGAGATGAGAGCAGGATAGGATATAAATACAGACGAGGAAGATCCGTTCAGTTGTGATTCGTTCTATGATGTTGTTAAGGCGGCTGAGGATCCTATTACTCCCGGTGTTACGAAAATGTCAAAGTTGATATTTTTGTTAAAGATGTTTTAACTGAAGGTTATGAATAGTGTTAGTGCTAAATTTATGTCAGAAATACTTCAGTTTATTGTTGAGTTGTTGAATAACTCTAATGATTTTCCGGCTTCATGGTATAAGGCAAGGAAACAAATTCGTAAGCTGTTGACGAGTAACTTGATCGTGTTTTAACAGTTAATTACGTCGTAGTATAGGTGATCAAGCGTCGTCAACAAATAAAAGTTTTATTACTCGAAAATCGGAGTATCCGAGGTCGAACACAGGGAGCAATTGGAATTCATTACTAATCTCTAGAATGTAATTGAACACTTTAATTACTCAAAACTTAATTCAAATATAAATGCATGAATTTGAAAAGTAATTGAGGCAAAAAGGATAAATTGGACGTCTGATCCTATGATCAGACGTCTTAAAAGTAGGTTTCCCTTCTCTTATTATTTTTCTTCTTCTTTGTGCTTATTCTTTCTCTTTTGCAGTGCTTCTTTTGTTCTTATTTTCTTCTATCTTCTTTCTTTCTTCTCCTGCAGTATCTCTTCTTCCTTGTCTCTGCTTCCTTCCTTGGTTCTGTTTACCTTCAGTTCCTCTTCTTCTTCAGTTCTACTCTTTTTCCTTCGCCTCTTCCTTCTCTTTTTCCTCTGCAATGGCTTCCTTACTTCTTCATTTTTGCCTCTGCTTGCCTTCTGCTTACTTTTCTTCTTCCCTTGCTAGCAGCGGCTAAGGGTTGGCTTCACTCCTTCCTTCTTTCTTCCTTCCCTGCACAACCACAGCAAAGCAAAACCTAACCCTCTACCCACACCGGCGCGTCTCTCTCTCTCTGTGAACCACTCTCAAGACGCTCTCCCAGAGCCGGGTAAACGGGTCGGATCGTGCGTCCATGACCAGGCGCACCGGCGTGAGGGTGGTGCGCGAGGCGTGCTTAGGACAAGGTCGGGTCGTGTCGTGCCAGATCCGCGTGGTGAACTTGGGGACGAGGCGACGTAAGATAAGGTGAGGGACCTCACCCCAAGTGCGTTCGGAGGCACTGAACCCATATCACAAAAGCAATATAAACCATGGCAGCGCTTTGTAAGTTACCGATGTGGGACTAAAACTCCCAGCCTTCTCTCGCGCGCGCTCGCAGAAGTCTATCATTCAATTTCCACAGCTGCGGACTTCGCAGCGTCTCTTGCTGGGTCAGATATCTTCTTAATGCCTCCTCGAGTGAGTTGCACATGGAGCCTTGCGGTCTTGAAGCCTGGAGCGAGCGTGGAGCTTCCTCGAGTTGCCGTCAATGGCGGCCGGGGTGTGGAACCTGTCAGACACGAAAAGAGCCTTGCGGCCTAATCAGATCACCAGGGAACCTTCGCCGTGTCACGGCGAAGGTGATGAGCTATGTGGCGGGCTGCAGGGCGGCCTAGGCGTGTGTGCCTAGGTCGCCCTGTGGCCGGATGGATGGGTGTATTCGTGGTACTGTTGTGGAGGCGTAGAGGGACGGTGGATGGGCGGATGTTACTCAGTGAGGTGAGGCGGAGGTTATGTGATGGTCGGCGAGGCGTGTGGGGCTGTGGAGAGATGGGAGCGACTCGCCGGAGGGTGGCCGGAGATGAGAAAGGTGATGGTGAACAGCGGCGGTCGAGGGGTTTTTGATGAAATAAAATGAGGGGAATGAGAGAGGGGATAGAGAAGAAGAGTTTTAACCTAATTAAAAGGATGAAGGGGACGAGGAGGCAGACGACAGTACCTGCTGTCGCAGGAGAAGAAGACGCCTAGTGCGGGAAGACAGCGACGACGACGGGGCTAGGGTAGCGCGCGCAGGTGTTGCGCGACGCAGAGGAGGATGAGGAAGACGACTCTGCCACTGGTTTTGTGGCAGAGCAAAGAGGAAGGGGAGGGGGGCTCGCCGAAGCTCGCTGGACCTCTTGGTCAGAGAAGGAGAAGAATTTGAGGTGGAATTTCGGCCAAGTCGAGCTGAGGGGGTTCGGTCGGAGTTAGGGTTTAATTTATAGGTGCTTGGCCATGCTTCTGGTGCGTGGAGGGCAAGCTTCTAGCCACCGACGTCTCACCGGAGATGGAAGGTGGTTAGATACCCAAATCTCTCGTGCGTTCGCACGAGAGATTGGGTGCAAATCTGGGATTGTGGTTGGGCTCAGATAGAAGGGGATTCCTCAGAGAATCTCCCTTCCAATTCTGGGAGGGGATCTCTGAGGGATCAGAGAGTATTCCCTCTCTAATCCTCGCTGGAGCAGGATCTTTCCCCAATAATGGCAGAGGGACCTGATTGTAAGATTGGTGAGAAAGATAGGGGGTTATTGTGATGGTTTTCAAAAGATAGGGACCAAAATGTGATTGGGTGTACTAAATTGCAAAGTAGGTCAAGATGACCTCCCCTTAGGTCCAAATTTTGACACAAACTTAATTTTGACCTAAGGAATCCAATGGTGAAGTTGGATTTTAGGTTTTACCATGTTTGACTAGACATTTTGCGTAAAAACCCAAATTAGGTCAATTGATTAGCTTGGACCCTAATCTAGGTCAAACTAGGTTCCAAAGGCCAAATTGAATGTTATAAACCATAGCGGATATTTTTACATGATTTTTAGAGGGTTTGCTTGATTTTTATCCTGACCAGAACCTTGTTGAATTAAGCGGGTCTGTTTTAGGGTTACCAAATGTCATTTAATTCCTGGATTGCACATGAACCTATTTCGATTGATTTAATCCACTTTTTATCTCATTTAGACCATTTGACCTTTGCTCTGTCTCTAAGAAATTCCGTTTATGTACTGCAATGGTAAAATTACAGTTTTAACCTTTATTTCATGTTTTCTTCTCAGAACCCTTATTCCTCCAATTAAGCCCTCTTCTAAGTCATGTAGGAGCTTTTACTCTCTTTATTAGGTCAAAATGAGCTAGTTATAGCTCATGATGAGTCTCTCATCATAAGCTTAGTTTGGATTGTTATAAAATCGATGTATATCCGAATGACTGCATTCATTTTAGAAATGAATTCACAAATTTAAGTAATTGTCCCGAATGTGGACATGAGAGATATAAGGAAGGTAAAAATGAAACTAAGAGGAAACAACCTCAAAAAGTTCTTCGTTACTTTCCACTGACACTTAGGCTTCAATGCCTTTTTATATCAACTAAAACTGCACGGTAGATGACATGGCACTAGGATTGTAAATCTCAAGATGGAAGAATACGTCATCCTACTAATTCAGAGGAATGGAAGAGATTTGATGAAAGAAATAATTTATTCACTTTAGAAGTAAGGAACGTGCAGTTGGGTCTTGCAAGTGATGGATTCAATCAATTTAAGAGTATGTACTCGTCGTACTCTATATGGCCAGTGGTAATGGTCACTTATAACTTACCTCCCTGGTTGTGTATGAGATCGTCATTCATGATACTGACCCTATTAATCTCTGATCCGAAACAACCAGGAAATGCAATAGATGTTTATCCCCAGCCATTAATCGATGAACTAAAACAGTTATGGTACACCGGCGTGAAGACATATGATGCAGAAAAGAAAGAATTTTACAATATGCATGCAACATTGTTGTGGACCATAAACGACTTTCCGACATACGCAAATTTGCCAGGTTGGAGCACTAAGGGATAGCTTGTTTGCCCAGTCTGTATGGAAGACACTCATCACCTACGATTACTGAAAGGTAAGAAATTCTATTAGTTAGGACATCGTAGATTTCTACCTGTTGAACATAGATGGTGAACATCCCAGCTTAAGAGTAAATTTGATGGCAGGATGTGTTGATATTCAAAGAAAAATCCAAAGAATAAACTTAGTACAAATTTTATCAGGTTGCCGGGTCAAGTTATAATTGAGAGATTACAAGAAATGGGTGAGATACAATTGGGTCGACCATTCAAACAAGACCAGACAGCCTCGGGGAATTCTGGATTTTGAAAGAAAAGCATTTTCTTTATGGAGCTTCCATACTGGAAGGATCTTACAATACATCATAATTTAAATGTTATGCACATCAAAAAGAATGTGATGGATAACATCTTAAACATATTAAATTGAACGGATGATCTAAAGGATACGGTGAAAACAAGGAAAGACATGGAGAGTTTAGGGATACGTCCGGAGCTGCATGTTCATGAGGTCGATGGCTACTTCTCACCTGCTATTTGCAGCTTGAATAATGACTAGAAGAGTAGACTGTTCTCCTTCTTAGAGGAAATTCGGGTGCCAGATGGGTTTTCATTGCAGCTTTCTCATTTTGTGAATGAAGTGCAAAAAAAGATATCTGGCTTGAAAAGTCATGACTCCCACGTTTATATGCAAGTATTATTTCCACTAGTGATACTGGAGATACTGCCAAAGCTAGTTGTTGATTCACTCACAGAGATGAGCAGGTTTTTCAAAGCTGCTTACTCGAAGATGCTACAAAATGATATGCTGGATCACTGAGATAAACAAATAGTCATTACTAACAATGTAAGAATTTTTAAACATTTACCTTTTATTATATACATAATTTCTTATATTATTTCTAACAATTTATATTTGGTATTAGTTGTTCTTGAACAAGAGTTCACCCGAGGAGGCAATGGGTGATGCTCCTCTTGATGCCATGCCTGACGATTGGAAGAAGTCATGTGAGCATTAGCTGAATCCAAAGACGGAGGTTAGTAAATGATTACAAATTATTCTATTAATTTCATATATCTTAAATTCATAAAAAATTTTATTATGTATATGTGTAGGAGATAGCAAGAAAAAATGTGGTTAATAGGGCCAAAGCTCCACCACAGACCCATTGTTTGGGTCGAAGGAGTATCGAGACGGTTAGGAGCCGTTACGTAAGTGTTGGAACTACTTTTCAGTTGAATATTACTTAATTTTTATGTTATCTTAATATAAGTGTATTATTTTTATATTTTTAGTCTACTACTCATGATGAGATGGAAATGAGTAGAATGGATATATATGAGGTCACTCACAGAAAGGCTCTGATTAGATTATTCGCCGATGCATTCCGGAGAATGAATTCAATAGTATTCTCGAGTTCTGCCATGCATCTGCGTGTGGTGGACACTTCTCCTGGAAAAAGACGGCTGCAAAAATTTTGCAATATGGATTTTATTGGCTGTGTTTATTCAAGGATGCCTAGGAATTCTCGAGGTCGTGTTCCCGATGCCAGGCACCTGGGAGCATAACTAAGAGAGATATGATGCCCCTAAACCCGATTCTTCTTGTCGAAATCTTCGACGTTTGGGGCATCGACTTCATGGGATCCTTTCTCCCTTCATTTGGATATTAATACATTCTCGTCACTGTTGATTACGTGTCCAAATGGATCGAGGAGATTCCCACCTGAACCAACGACCACAAGGTGGTCATCGATTTTGTCAAGAAGAACATCTTCAGCAGGTTCGGGATTCCGAGGGCCATCATCAGTGATGGTGGCACTCTTTTCACTAATGCCCAATTCCGTAATTTGCTGGCAAAATATGAGGTTAATCACAGAATCTCCACACCTTACCATCCCTAGATGAATGGACAGGCTGAGATCTCTAATTGGGAGATCAAGAATATTCTGCAGAAAATGGTTAGGCTTAATCGCAAAGACTAGACTCAAAAGCTTAAGGACGCTCTTTGGGTCTATCGTATGGTGTATAAAACGCCCATCGGCATGTCTCTGTTTCGTCTGGTGTATGGAAAGGCGTGCCATTTACCTGTGGAAATTGAACATAGGGCATTATGGGCAATCAAGCAGTGCAATCTAGATCTGAGTTTAGCCGGGAAGACCAGGAAACTCCAACTATCTAAGTTGGAGGGGCATAGAAATGATGTGTATGAGAATGCCAAGATCTACAAGGCTCGGACCAAAGCTCTTCATGACCAATTGATTTTCCGCAAGAGCTTTAAGCTGAATCAGAAGGTCTGGCTATTCGACTCTCGACTTAAGCTCTTTCCCGGCAAATTTAGGTCGAAATGGAACGACTCGTTCATTATCGACCAGATATTTCCAAACAGAGATATTCAGATCTCTGACCCGAAGATGGGTAATTCATTCAAAGTCAACGGTCAACGTCCGAAACCTGTTATTGACCGTACTATTTCAGAACCCATCTTAGACATGGTTGCTTTAGCCATGTTGTGACTTCTTTGGCTAGACTTCGCCTAGCTGACAATATTAAACTCAGCAGTTGTATAGTCTGACTCAGAGCTGACCCGAGCTTCATATTTAGGTGATATCTTCCGCACTCTACCCTTCCTTTCATGTCTTTTATTCTCAATGCGGACATTACATCAGCTAGGCATGGGGGGGTGGATTCATTTCTAAATCATTTTGTCAGCTCTGTGAAATTCTTGTAAATTCTATTTCTCTTCTTATATATACATAGAAAAAAAAATTTTGGAATTAGGAAGGAATACTTGGACATTAGGACCTTTCAATCTTAGGAAATATTACAATAGGATCTAAACACTAAGACCCTTTAGGTCTTTGGGCTTAATCAGTCCGGGTATCCACTAAAATGTGGATTTATTTTTCGAGTCCTCGCCATCCTGAATTCTATTTTAATTTGATTAAATAAGTTTGGGTGATAAGTACACGACTTATCAACCCACCCTTTGATTGAGGGAACTTTAAATCTATGCATCTACACACTATCTTGTCACTAACTCGTTGTTTGGCGATTTTAACGGAAATTGGGTAGCTAGTGAACCTTCTAGGGTGATATGGCTGGCCAATTATCGTGGGTAACAACCGAGAGGTAAATTGTCCAGAGCCCAATCACTGGACCACTCTCTTCTTGCTGCCTTTAGGTAAATCTTAGACCAGGGAAGCCACCTACTTAAAAAGAAAAAGAAAGTAAAAAAAAAAAAGAAAAGAAAAAGAAAAAGGAGAAAAGAAAGAGAAAAAACAAAAGAAATAAGCACACTTCGCTGCACGAGTATGGCTGGCAAGTTGTCGGTGGTAACAGCTCATCGACCAATTGTCCAGAACCCAGCTTAAGAAATGCAGTAAAAATTCCTAAAACACTTAGGAAGAAGAGGAGAAGTAGAATAAGCTGGGGAGATATATGCTAGACTCACCCTTGTGTTGACCCCATAAAAATAAAAGTAGGGAGAAAGCTACCGGTCGTAAAGATACACCTTTAGGCAGAACTCTCTTTTTAAGGTCACCTAGAGGTGTAGAAACCTAAAGTCCGTTTTGATTGCTGATCAACGAGTCTATCACATTCACAAAAAGATGCTTAGAACTTAAAGTTTTCATCAAATCATGGGTGGGTTGAGTGGCTGTAGAAAGCCACTCTATAACCCTAAACTCAGAAATCCAAAAAAATTAGAAGAGAAGAAAAAGAGAAAAAGAGATTTTTCTTTGAATAAGGCGAGGGCTTGAAGTGGTCTGCATTTTGGCATATACCCGGGTATTGTTGTGTCTTTGAAAGTTCAGATCCTAAGTATAAATTTCTTAATGTTGAAAATGATTTTTGCCTAAGTAATCCAACCTAATTCTTTTGTAAATAGCATGTAGTTTTTGCAAAGGATTAACAAAAGATAGGCATCTGGGTGTGATGTGCATGCATCCGATTAACCTAAAATGTTTATTAATGCATGTTTTTGTGTCACATTAGCATTATACATTGTAAATAGTGCATAACATACATAATCATGCATTTAGGTCAAGTTGTATAAATTGTATAGTAATTGACTCCGTTTATGGTCAAGGACAAGGCAACTTTTTAATTGGGGTGTTGGATCGAAGATCCAACTATATGGATTTGATCTTCACAATGATTGGAGTTCAACGACTCCAAGATCACCCTAATCGGACATCCGTAGCACCAGATAGAGACTGAGGAACCCTAAAGATGAAGGGCCAAGATGGTGTTAATCCACATCTCAGATGACAAATCCGATCGTACGGATGGGTTTGGATCAACGATCGCAGCCTAACGGTGCAAAAATCGGTCTAATCCGACACCTGTGGCACCGTCTACAACACATAGAAGATGGATGACTAAGATGGTGCCACATGGCGCCATCTCAGTCGTCCATATCAGCCAAGGACACCCATCCTCTCTTTCTCTCCTCAACTGCCCACTAGATTTGGGCCATTGGATCTTGATCCAACGGCCATGGAAGCGCGTGCCTTAAACACTAAATGCAACACAAAGCCAGGCTTAGCGTAGCGGGTGAGAGCTCAAATGCAAAGAAGAGGCGCGGGGTCGGGCCCCCGCAAGCCTCAATCTAGCGCAGATGCAAGGGACAACTCAAATTGGGCTGTTGGATCAAAGATTAGCGGCGTCAAGAGTAGAGACGTGGCGTGCTCAGAGGTTGCGATTCGTGTACGTGCGATTGGACGCGCCATGCACACATTCGCAAGCGAAGAAGCGCTGGCAGTTAGCGATTTTAAGCCGTCTGATCTTACGATCGGACGGCTGAAGATCGACGAATGTGGGCAGCTGAGTGCTATGCGGGAAAGGAGTAGACGGCAGGCACAGGTGCACGTTGCCCACGATCTGGGCTTTAGTGACGCTTAATTCCATCACTAAAGGCCCCTCATTTAATATTTTGAATTTGTAATGACCAAATTACCCTCAATCCTTGCAACTATAAAAGGAGATCCCTACCCTACGAAATTATCATCCCTTCCTTCTCTACTCTCCCTCTCCAAAGCTCAAGAGAAGCTTGTCCCACACCCGGGATGCTCCTCAAGAGCTAAAACCAAGTTTTCTCCCCTATTCCGGAAGCGGATCTCGTGATGACGATGACGTGCTGCCTTGTTCCCATTCCTCCTACTTCGTCCTCCTTCTTCCTGCTCCGTTCCTTGTCTTCCAGGTGTTGTCTCGTTTGGCTCGTCCTCCAAGTGATCGTCGAGGAGGATAATTTCTCTCTCCCATTCTTTTTACTGCTTTCTAGAGTAGAATTTTCCTACTTTCTAGTTGTAATAATTTCTCACTTTCTAGTGTAACCATTTCTCACTTTCTTAGTTGTAAAGACATTATGCAATGTCAAGTGATTATTCTTTCTCTCTCTCTCTTATTGTCTATATTGATTCCATTGTGATTATTTCGCCTTTTACACAAAAATAAAAAAATATAATTGCGAATTTTGATTGACGTAGCCTCCTTGTGTTAGACCTGGGATTTCTTTACAGATTTTTCGGTATAAATTTTATTTGTTGAACAGATTTCTTCGCTACTCGAACTACAACGACAGGTTTTCAAAACCAATTCCGATAGCGTAGTCATCCGCCATTCAATAATAACGATAAGTGACGACACAAACATTTTTGCTATCACTTGTATAACCGACGGTAAATGTATATAACCGATGGGGAAACTTCAAAAAAGGGCGCATAGAGGAGGGAAAAAGTAACGGATGAATGCTGTCGCTTGAAAAATAAGAGGCGGCAAATACACTTACCGTCGGATTTGAAACGACGGTGAAACATCCAAACCAACCTGGGTGAACACTTTTTTTGTCTTCGGTTATAAATAAATTGACGTCATTTGTATTTTCCGTCGATTTTTAACTGATGTCGAAATGACCAATCCGTCACGTGGTCAAACACTATTTTGACGTCGAATGTGCCCGCAAACCAACGGTAAAACGAAACTGCAGCGATCATAATGGCGTTGCTTAATGGCATCGGTTAATATGGTTTTGCCGTCAATTTCTAATCAACGAAAAAAGTGGAATATGTTGTAGTGTTAGGCCTTGAACATTCCCTATTGTTCTCATTGACCTAAACTACCTATTGTTTATCAAAATTCAGAATCTGACTTTACATAAAACACCAAAAATAGACTCATTGAACTTTTGATCAGACAAGTTTAATTCAATTGTAGAAATCAAAATCAAACCCAGATAAACTTGATTTCAGCAATTAAATCTGTATGATTTGCAATTAACTCAAAACTCATTCAATCAACTCTAAAACTCCATCTTAATCAATTCAGTCAGATCCGATCGTTGTAAATCAGAAGAAGGCATTTGTGAATATATGGGCTAGGTGGAATGCCCTTAATTTGGTTTTTGAGCGCCTCAATAAATCTGAAAGCTAATTAGCTTCAAATTCACTAAATGCTCTAATGAATAGGTGTTTAGTGAATGAATGGTGCATCAAGTTAGTGAATGTGAATTGTGAGATGAAGAGGAAGAAAAGTGGATCACAATGGAGGTGGAAAAATACCTCTCTGATTTGGATTATTCGTGAAAAGTGGATCACAAAGAGGGAGGTCGATGATGCGCGTGCGAGCTCAAAGGAGTGTTTAAGTAGTTGCTTGAGTGATTATAGTGACCGAAGAGGTGAGATTAATCGTGAATAGGGTTAACGGTGGGATGAGGTTGAGAGGTGCGTGGGAAGTTTCAAATCAAGTTATCACCATTAGATTGGATCTAGCATGGGAGGTGATGCCACACGTAAGAGTGCGCACAAATTAGAGGAGGATTAACCATAGATAAAGGGTCATAGGAAATTAACGGTGGCCGTTCATCGTGTTCTTTGGTGAACAATACACCGATAGCGATGCACCGGAACTGCAGGTGTATAGGGCAATATGCAGACAGGCCCTGTAGAATGAAACGGTAGAACACTACAAAAAAAATAGCCTTTAGTGGCATTTAATATTTGCTATTATAGGCCTTTTATTTGTCACTATATGTAATTAGCGATACTTAAAATAATTGCTGCCTTCATTGGCGTCACTAAAAGGTTAGTGGTAATTGTACAATCGCCACTAAATCAATGGTAGTAGTGGCACTGTAATTGCCGCAAGTAATGTTACTAATGATCTTCTACAGTGGTAATTTATTTGCCACTATTTCACCACTATTAATTTATATTAGTAGCAATTTAATTGACGCTATTAGTGTTGCTATATCCATCATTTACTGGTTTTTTTTATCACTAAATTTCCACTATTTATTTAATTTTGTGACGCTTTTTTTTGCCATTTAATTACCTCTATTGATATTATTTAGCAACAATTATTTATATTTCTAAATCACCACTATTGATTTGCTTTAATGACACTTTCTTATGCCACTAAATTGTCACTAATTATATACTTTAATGGCACTTCTTTTGCCATTTAATTGCCACTATTGATTTACTTTAATGATACCTATATATACGACTTAATTTTATTCTTTACTCAGAAATAAATTTTTTATCAAGCTCAAAACATAGGATCCCAAGCAACCACAAATTTATTGATCCTCAAATAGTAATGTATAATAAAATTTCTTTTTATTGACTTCTCATATCAAGAAAGTATATTTTCCCCTCTTAAGGGATCATACAAGTAAACGGAAAGGAAAATTATAGAAAAATTAAAATACATTAATCAATTCTAGCAAATCTGATTAAAACGTGAAGCACTTCATCAATATTCAACTCAACTAGAATCATCTACAACTTCAACCTTCTTCAAAATATCAACAGTAGTAGCTCCAGCATCCATTATTCAATCCAACAGCAGCAGCTCAACTCCTGATAGCAATGAATATTTGGTGAAATTTTCAGCAACTCCAATCCACCACGGTTATTGTAACATCGAGCTATAAATGTGAAAATAGCCCATGGTTAGTTTAGAATCATGAGTTATTGCAAAGTATGCTTGACTCAACCAAATTAAATTGGAAAATATTTTTTTTTTCAAAACGACTAGGAAATGAATGAGCTATTACATTCAGTTAGTAGATCCTTCGAGGAGCGGATCTACTCACTGCTTCGTGAAAATAAATAGTTCTTAGGTGATAAAATTGGTTTGCAACTAGGAAAAGCCAGTCAGTAAGAATCAAAACCTACATATGTTAATCAAATTAGATATGTAATTGCAGCAATTAGATTGACAGTAGCAGCAACAATTAGATTGTCAGTAAGAATCAAAACTTGCATATGTTAATCAAATTAGATACTCCATTTTCGTGCCAGCTACAGCAGCAACAATTAGATTAATAGCAGTAGCAACACCAATTAGATTGATAGCAGCAACAGGAAGAGTCTTTTATAGCATCAAGCAGTAGAATTCAACACTTCAACATGGGAAAAAAGTACAACAGGTGAAAAAGTTAGCCAAAAAGACTAGATCGCTTCTACCCAAAATAAATCTTCTCTGATAATTTCCCATAATTTATGTACCTTCTTATGAGAATAGATAAGTGGCCCTTCATCATTTTGCTATTTACCAACTGTTGGTGTAGCAAACTAAACTTTTGATTTAAACAGTTTATAGATAGAGATGAACTTTTCTTCATTCCTTTAATTACATCTGTGAAAAGCATCTTTATAGAACCATGAAAAGAAAATACTAATTCAATGAACAATTTTTTTCTTCAGGAATCTGACTTTTAGCTTTCGAGAAACATATTCCTATATTTCTCTAGTTCACTTGAATTTTAGCAAGCATAATGTTTGTAATAAGCTAAATTTACATAGCAAAGGGATCAATAAATGGCATGGCCACATCATGTATTTGAATAATAAAATAACGATCCATACAAAGTAATGAAATGAGGGATTTGACATCCAAACTTGTAATAGGGAAAAATGATGCAGCATTAGAAAATAGTTAATGGACAAAGCAACCATGGTAAATGGAGCCCTTCCTACACAATCATTTGCAAGAGTACTATTTTAGAGCTATAATGATAAGCGTATGGTTTTGACCGGGTTGTGTTATATCGTTGTAGTAAAGCCGGTTGTTACCAACGTTTCATATAAAATTTTTTACTCGGAAAAATAAAAGAGTTCCCGAGGTCGAACTCAGGGAGCAAGTTGTATTCTAGAGATATACAAGTTCTATTACAAAAATAAAGAGAGAGAGAGAGAGATGAAAAATTGGCTTCTTCTTCTTTTTCTTCTGCTTTCTTCAGATTTTCCCCTCGTGCTCTTCTTCTTGTTTCCTTTCTTTCTTTTTCGTCAGATCATCTTCTTCTTTTCTTGCTTCTTGCTTCTCTTCATTCCTTCTTCTTCTTTGTCTTCACCTGCCTTGACTTCTCTTTTTCTTCTTTCGCGATGGCCGTTGCTCTTCCTTCTTCTTCAGCGGGTCTTCTTCTTCTTTGGCTGCTGACCTTCCGTCGTCTGCCCCGGTGCTGAGACGACTTAACAATGCCTTCGCTACAGTGCAGCAGCTCCTTCTTCTTCAGCGGGTCTGCTTCTTCTTCTTTGGCCTGCACACTTCAGAGTTTATTCGTCAAGAGGCAAAAACCTACTCTACCCCCCTCCCCCGCGTATCTCTCTCTCTGAAATCACTCTTCGGAAGCTCTCCCAGAGCGCTACCGGGTAATCGGGTTCGGGTCAGGCCCGGGTCCAGGCCCACCGGCGTGCGTGGTGGGCGAGGAGTGCAGGTCAGTCTAATCGGGTCGGGCCAGGTCCGCGGAGCGTGGTCACGGACGAGGCCGAGTCGGGTCGGGTCGGGTGAGAGGGACCTCACCCCGTGGTAACTGAGGCAAACAGATGGTGGCAGTTTTGCAATTTATGTGAGTGTGTGGCTCCAGAAACTCCCGAGGTGGGACTATCCGCGCACCCCGCTTCTCTCACGCCTGCAGCAGGGATGGCGCTTCCAATTGCAACAGCTGTTGAGGCGCGCAACTCCAATTGAGGGCCGGGGTGTGTGCGCAAGACTCTTCCGCGCTGGCCGTGGCTCTTCAACCTGGGATACCTAGGCTTGGAGCAACCTCGAGCAAGCTTCGAGCTTCCTCGCCAATGGCGGTCAAGGCCTGGAACCTGAAATCAATAGCACGGCCTCTCGGCCAAATCAGACAGGCGGGGGACCTTCGCCGTGGCACGGCGAAGGTGGTCAGGGGGTCTGCAGGGGGCGAGATGGAGCTGTCGGGTCGTCCTAGGTCAAACTGTGAGCGAGGGAGTGGGTGTGTTCGGTGGGTCTGCAGAGGGTGTTTGGTGGGAAGTGGAGGGGCGGAAGAGGATCAGGGTGAGGAGGCGGAAGTTCTGCGGTGGTCGGCGAGCCGTGTGGGTCGCTGAGGTGATGGGAGCGGCTCGCCGGAGGGTGGTCGGAGGCGGAGAGGATGAGGGTGAACAGGGTCGGTAGAGGGCTTAATTGACTAAATCGAAAGCGGGGAAAGAAAGAGGAGGAGAAGGGGAGTAAGTCTAACTTAACTGCAGGGACGAAGGGGGAGGAACAGGGCGACAGTCGTATCGACTGTCGCCGGAGAAGATGATGCTCAGAGAGAGGGGCGGCGGCGAGCAGAGGGCTGGAGAGGCACCAGCTGGGTGCGGCGTGGCGCGGGAAGAGCAGGGGAGGAAGTCTCTGCTGCTGGTAGTGCGGCAGAGCGAAGAGGTGGAGGGGGAGGAAGTCGCCGGAGCTGGTGAGCATCTGCCGGAGAAAGAAGAGAAGAAAGCTGGGGGTTTTCTCCGTCAGATCCAGGCTACCTTGGTCGGTGGAGCGGCGGGGGGTATTTATAGGGTTGAAGCAGGGAGGAAGGCGGAGGGAGACGACGTGTCTCCCTCGCCGGAGCATGGTCGGAATTCGAACCCATACCGTCCGTGCGTTCGCACGGCCGGTATGGGGGGCTGCAATGACCATGGGGGTGCTCCTGCGACGGCTGACGACGCAGGGCACCCCCGGTACACATGCCAGGTCCTCCACCTCACCCTGCGCGGCGCCATGCTCCGCGCAAGGTCGCCGGAGCATGGTGCTGGCAGGGTTTTGCAGGAGGGACCTGTTTGCAAAGAACGAAGGAGAGTTAGGGGCCTAAATGCGAGGGTTCAAAAGTTGAGGGCCAAAGAGTAAATATATGAGGACCAAAGTGTAAAGTCGGCCAAGGAGGTTTCTTCTTAGGCTCAAGTTTTTATACATGACTAATTGGAACCTAAGGAATCTGATGGTAAATTTCATTTTCATATTAAACCTTGTTTGACCGGTCAATTTGCGTAAAGACCCAAATTAAGTTATTAATTGGGCATGGTTCTCAATGTAGGTCAAAATGGGTTCTAAAGGCCAAATTGAAGGTTCTAAACCCTAGAGATTATTTTTCTATGAATTTTAGAGGGTTTATTCTATTTTTACTTTGCCTCGAACCTTGTGAATTGAAGTGGTTTGTTTTAGGGTTACAGATTATCATTTGGTTCCTTGGAAGTGCTGTAGCCCTTGCTAGATCATCTCATCCCACTTTTATTCTTATTAAGCTGTTTTGACCTGTGTTTGGGCCCTGAATTACCCTGTATGCAGATTATACTGGTAACATTGCACTTTTACCCCTTATGACTGGTTTTCTTCTCAAACTCAGAATTCTCTGAGTTAAGCCTTTCCTTGAGATATGTAGGAGCTTTTATCCTTTGTATTGGGTCAAAATGAGCTAGTTATGGCTCATGATGAGGTTCTCATCATACCCCCATGCCTAGCTTTTGCTAGTCCCTTAGCAAAAAACTTAAGGTTTCAACCCTTGTTCTAGACCATGAAGTTTTTTAATGGTTTTAGATAAGTGCCTTTTTTTTATTTGAGCATAGATTAGGTTAGAATGCTGACCATAGGCCTAAAAGATACTCTAGTACCAATCAAGATCCAAATCTGTCAAGCCTTAGCCTCAGTCTTTTAGCAAAGGTTTTTAAGGCCCGCAAGAACTAACCTAAGGTTTATTGGACTTCGTGGTTAAAGCACCCGTGCTTGAAATGATTTTAGCCCTGGCCCAGTTCGCAGTGCGTTTTGTAAGAGAGAGATAGAAAGTTTTTTCTGTTTGGAGAGTTTTCTCTCTCTTTTTCTTTTTAGTTCTAGCCTAGGATTGGCTTTTCAACACGGTCTGTATCAGATTCCTTGCTCCCATCATCAATCCTCAAGGGTTCCTGGCGATCGATGCTTCGAGATAGCACCGCCCATGGCAACCCCCGGAACCCTGGCTATTGAGATTTCGAGATAATCCCATCCATGGTATTCCGTGGCCGAATCCAGACCCTGGCAATTGACACTTCGAGATAATGCCATCCATGGAATCTGAACCAGCAGAGTGCTTACATGCCCCCCGTAGGATATGTAAATATCCTAAGAGACAAGCACCGAGGAGATGATATTTTGTTACGCATCTTCGAGGGGATTTCCCGCCTCTCCGCGCTGGGAACTCGTCCAAATCAACTTGTGTTGATCGGCCATTCCTATTCTAGGTGTTCTTTTCAGATTTTTGCGACGCTTCTGCGTGATTTTGATTTTTACGCTTACTGAACCAGGCTGTGTGTGAGATTAGGGTGCTTAGGTTACTGAGTCCCGTAAACCAAAAATTAGTTAACGAGGCCGAATACTCCCTAAGCCTTAGACCTAATACTTCAGCTTTTCATTTTCCTCAACCTCTTGAGGAGTGTCCAGATCTTAATGAGTACTAAGAGTCTATTCAAGAATGCCTAAGGTTTGCATTCTTACTAATCTTATTGTGCACTTTTCAGTTATTTTCTTGAATGAGGTCTAGAACTTAGGTTAATTCTTTAGTTCCTTACTAATGACTATCAACTTTTCTTATAATTTTTGTGCTCCTTTTTCATTTTGTTTCTTCTCTCCTTCACAAAATTTTCTTCTCCTCTTTTCCTCTTATTCTTTTTCGAAATTTTTTTTTTTTTTTTTTTTTTTTTTAATTTTTATGGTATTTTTGGCATATGTGAATTTTTTGTTTGAAACCTTTTCTTACGAGTTTTTGCACTTTCATACCCCCCCATGCCTAAGATTTGCAATGTCCTCATTGTAACCTAGGGGGTCTTAGTTCAGGGTGAACTTCGAGTGCTGAAAGGTGTCAGAACAAGTTTCAGGTTTTCAAAGAGAATGACGGGCTGCCTCCCGTTAAGCGCTGAGTTTTACGCCATCGGCTGGGCGCAATAAGCTCAAGGGGAAAGGAGGATATAAGATGCCTCAGCCAAATCAGTAGAAGTTACATCAATGAACGGCTTGAGTCTTTGACCATTCACGATGAAAGATTCAGAATCGTGGCTGAGTGGACTGATTTCGATTGCTCCATTTCCAAAAACCTGTCGGACCAAATATGGTCCGACCCACTTAGATCTCAGTTTTCCTGGGAAGAGTTTGAGTCGGGCATCAAAGAGTAGGACCTTTTGACCAGGATGGAAGATCTTTCTTGAGATGTGTTTGTCGTGGAAGGCTTTAACCCGCTCCTTGTAGATTTGCGAGTTCTCGTACGCGTCTATGCGCAATTCATCGATCTCGCTGATTTGGAGTTTTCTGTGGGTCCCAGCCTTGGAAAGATCTAGATTACAGTTCCGTACTGCCCAATAGGCTTTATGCTCCAGTTCGACGGGAAGGTGGCATGCCTTTCCGTACACCAATCTAAAGGGAGACATGCCCAATTGGGTCTTGTGGGCGGTCCTATAGGCCCACAATGCTTCCGGAAGTCGGGACGACCAGTCCTTCCTGTCAGGTCGAACAGTGACCTGTAGGATTTTCTTGATCTCCCGATTCGACAGCTCAGCTAGACCATTAGTTTGGGGGTGGTAAGGAGTAGAGATTCGGTGAGACACCCCGTATTTGGTCATCAGTGACCTAAACTGAGCATTTGTGAAATGGGTCCCCCCATCAGAGATTATTGCACGAGGAATCCCGAACCTTGAGAAAATGTGTTGATGAATGAATTTGAGAACGATTTTGTGATCACAGGTTCGGGTCGGTATGGCTTCGATCCATTTGGACACGTAGTCCACAGCCAACAGAATGTATTCGAAACCATCCGAAACAGGAAAGGGGCCCATAAAATCAATCCCCCAAACATCAAAGATTTCGCATACTAGAATCGGTTGCATAGGCATCATGTCGCGATGGCTCATGTTGCCCAAAGTCTGGCAACGACTGCATGCCTTGCAATGACTGTATGCGTCTTTGAACAGTGTGGGCCAGTAGAAGCCGCACTGGAGGACTTTTGATGTGGTTTTATGCCCGGCAAAATGGCCACCGCATGCCTGGTCATGGCAGAAAGAGAGGATATTGTTGACTTCCCCTTCCGGGATACATCTCCGGATGATCTGATCGGCACCTATGCGGAAGAGGTACGGGTCTTCCCAAATGTAATACTTGGCATCGGAGCGTAATTTGTCTTTCTTGGCCTTCGGCCAATCGGACGGGGTCTGATGAGATGCCAAGTAATTTACAATATTAGCAAACCATGGAAGGCTAGTACCAATAGTCAGCAGGTGCTCATCGGGAAAATGCTCAGTGATGGGTCCGGAAGGGTCTATCATTTCAGAAGGAAGACGGGACAAGTGATCAGCTACCACGTTTTGTTTTCCCGCTTTATCGCGAATCTCGAGGTCAAATTCTTGCAACAGCAAGATCCATCGGATCAATCGAGGCTTCGCGTCCTTCTTTGCAAGGAGATGCCTCACAGCCGTGTGATCCGAGTATATGATGACATGGGAACCCAGAAGGTATGATCTGAATTTCTCTAGGGCAAATACTACAACTAGCAGCTCTTTCTCAGTAACTGTATAGTTACGCTGAGCCTCATCGAGTGTTTTGCTGGCGTAGTAAATGACCACAGGTTTCTTGTCATTTTTCTGCCCCAAAACCGCTCCTACAGCGAAGTCGGATGCATCACACATGATCTCAAAGGGTTGAGACCAATCAGGGGACTGTAGGATCGGGGCTTGGGTGACTCGGTCACGCAGGATTTCAAATGCTTGAGTGCATTCCTTGGAGATTTCGAAGGGAACATCCTTGGAGAGAAGAGTGGTCAGGGGGCGTGCGATTTTTGAAAAATCAGGGATAAATCGTCGATAAAAACCGACATGCCCTAAAAAGGATCGGATGTCCCTGATCGAGCTAGGCATAGGAAGGTGAGAAATCAGATTAACCTTAGCTCGATCCACTTGGATACCTTTCTCCGAAATTGAGTGTCCCAGGACAATTCCCTCAGGCACCATGAAATGGCTCTTTTCCCAGGAAAGAACCAAATTCACGTCGATGCACCGCCTGAGTATCTGGACCAAGTGCTGGAGGCAATCGTCGAATGATGCTCCGAAAACTGAAAAGTCATCCATGAAGACTTCCAGATAATTACCTACCATATCTGAGAATATGGCAAGCATGCATCGCTGAAAAGTAGCGGGTGCATTGCAAAGACCGAAAGGCATCCTTCGGAAAGCGTATGTTCCGAAGGGGCAGGTGAATGTGGTCTTTTCTTGGTCCTCAGGATGGATTGCCACCTGGTTATAACCGGAGTACCCGTCAAGAAAGCAGAAGAACCTATTTCCCGCTAGTTTTTCGAGAATTTGATCAATGAAGGGTAGTGGGAAATGATCCTTCTTCGTGGAGGAATTGAGTCGACGGTAATCTATACAGACTCTCCACGAGTTGGCTAATCGGGTAGGAATGATTTCTCCGGTCTCAGTCGTTATAGTGGTGAGTCCTGCCTTCTTAGGCACGACCTGAATTGGGCTCACCCAACGACTATCGGAGATCGGGTAGATGATCCCGGCATCTAACCACTTGATGATCTCCTTTTTCACGACCTCCTGCAGATTGGGGTTTAAGCGTCTCTGCATTTCACGAGAAGGTCGTGTGCCCTCTTCTGAATAGATATGATGAGTACAATAAGAGGGACTTATTCCAGTCAAATCATCGAGGGTCCATCCGATGGCTCTGCGATGTTGCTGGAGGACAACAGTCAGACGGGATTCCTGTTCAGGATTGAGGTTGGAATTGATGATCACAGGAAGGGTCTGATTAGAACCCAAAAAGATGTATTTCAAATGAGCAGGAAGGGGTTTCAGTTCAAGGATGGGGTTTTCAGCAGCAGCGGGTGGTTCAGTATAGATGTGAGGTTCAAGGGTGGGAGTTACTGGGTTTACATCTGGATTGGACTCCTCTATTTGCGGGTCAAGATCCTTCTGTGGTTGATGAGGCATACTCAAGTCATTCTGGAGGTGTGATTGATCAACCAAAGTCTTGATGTCACAAATTTGCTCGATGACGCCGCAATTAATTCCTTGCTGGGCCTTAAATATATCAATTTTCAGTGTTTGCTCTCCAAACTTAAGCTCTATTTGGCCCTCCTCACAGCTGATGTTGGCTCTAGCAGTAGCCAAGAAAGGTCTCCCTAGAATGATTGGTGTATCCCTAGGGTTCTCAGGTGCATCCATGTCTAAGACTATAAAGTCCACTGGAAAATAGAAATCCCGCACTCTCACGATAACATCCTCGAGAATCCCTTTTGGTGACTTTATAGATCGATCTGCTAATTGTAATGTCACCTCAGTTGGTTTCAGCTCAGATTCTTCCAGATGGTCAAGTAAGGATGTGGGTATCAGATTTATAGATGCACCTAAGTCTAACAATGCTCTGTCAAATTGGGTACCACCTATCTTACAGGAGATCAGGGGAGTTCCAGGATCTTTTGCCTTGGGTGGGAGTCTACTAAGGATTACAGAGCTGGCTTGCTCTGACAGAACAATTGGGCTCCCTCCCTTGGTTCGCGGCTTACGCTGGGGTGTACATATATTCTTTAGAAATCGTGCGTAAGCTGGTACGTGGTGGATTGCATCCATCAAGGGGATGTTTATGTGGACCTGCTCAAAGAGCTTGACCAGGTCCTCCTCAGGGGCCACGGGTTTGGTGGTCTTCTTTCCCTTGGTCAGGGCCTCGGGAAACGGGATCTTGGTTGGTTCCTCTAGGATAGGTCCTGGTTGTGGGTCTGGAACAGCGGTACCTTGGATAACTATCCTAGGGTCATGATTATCAGGCTGGGAGTGGTTTGGATAACGCGGGTCCTGAGTTGTCTTACCACTACGTGTTGTTACAGCATTTAATCCGGCCTGATTTTGGTTTGGATTTGGTAGGAGGGGTGGCTGCTGCTGAAATCCCGTACGAGAAGTAGAGGCTTCCATCTCGTCTGGAGATGGGGCAGTAGGGGCCTGATAAATCCATTGAGCGTGGCCTAAATTTGGATTCATAACGCGCTTCTGGGTTGGCACGTTATTTGGGTTAGGAAGGGGTTGGGAAGAGAGTGTGCCTGGCTGGCGAGAATTTGCCAACTGGGCCAGCTGAGTTTTAACTTCAGTAAGCTCGTCCTTGTGCTGTTTTTGAATGGCCGCATTCGATTTTTGAATGTCAGCCAGAGTCTGAAGGATTAAGGACATTTGATCTTGATTTGGCCCTGATGGATAAGTAGGGTTGGGCCGAGGCTGAGGCGGCTGGTAGTGATGAGAGGGCTGTGGGCGGGACTGAAAAGGTGGTCTTTGGGTTTGAGAATTTCCCGCCCACTGAAAATTTGGATGGTTTCGCCATCCAGGGTTGTAAGTGTTGGAGAATGGGTCGTTCTGGATGGCGTTGAGGTCCTCGCAGGTCTGAGGAACCTCCTGAGAATCAGGGAAAGGGGGAATGGAGTTCCCCCGGCTGGTGAAGAAAGGATCGGATGATCTTCCAGTCCAAGAATCAGATGGGGATGGATATGGATCCATCCCAGGGGAGGATCGGTGTAGGATGTTTTGCACAGTCTCCTGTGTGGAAAGAGGTTGTGCAAAGGAGTTACGCGCAGAGGTGGCTCGCTGCAAGTGCTGAGTCAGCTCATCCACCTTCTTTTCAATAATTGAGACCTTGTCCAATCGACTGGCCATTAATTCCAGGTCGACTGATGCGGACAGGCCCTGCGTCTCATGTGCTCCCTTAAGATTCGTCGCTGCGCGGGTATTCGTCCTGTCGAATAATCCCATGGAGTCATTGTTGATGGAGTTCTCGCACATGTTTTCGAGAATCTCCCATACGGTGTCTTCATGTTGACCCATGATGTTTCCTCCGCAGGTTGCATTGACGAAAAGGCGGATGTCCTCACGGAGTCCCTGGTAAAAAGATTGGACTTGTTCCCATTTAGGAACTCCGTGATGGGGGCACTTCCTCATGAGATCCTGAAAACGATCCCATGCCTCATGGAGAGGTTCTCCTGATTGTTGAGTGAAGTGTGTAATCTGATGGCGCAAGGCGTTGGTCCGACCAACGGGAAAGAACTTTTTCAAAAACTCGGATTGAAGTTCTTCCCAAGTGTTGATCGGCCGGGTCTGAGTTTGATACCAATGGGCGGCCTTGTCCATAAGAGAAAAGGAGAACATCTTCATGAGAAGAATATCCCGATTTTGCGCATCTGATCCAAAAGTGTGGGCCAGATGCTTAAGCTGTTTGATGTGCTGGAAGGGATCTTCAGAATTAAGCCCATGGAATTTAGGTATAGCGTGAATCATGTTGGGCTTTAGTTCGGAATCAGGTCCTCCAATCGGGATTCTAACTCGAGGCTCAATGGCCACCGCAGCAGGATTGTAGTGGTCCCGCATCATAGGACGCTGCGGTGGGTGCACGAAGTTTTGGAAGAGGTCATTGAGTCGCTGGAGCTGGTGTTCCAGATTATTTTCTTCCTCAACTGGCTGAGCCATGATGGGGGAAGAAGAAGAACTTGGTTCTGAATCAGAAGAGAGAATAATGTGAGGGTGTTGCTGCACAAACACGGGCGTCGAGGCTTGGCCTTGACGAGAGTGAATTTCTAAAGGAGGTCTTAAGGGTGGTCTTAGAGACCTCCTTCCGTACATGCACAGTTGGGAGAGGTAAGTTCAGAAGGTGCTGGACCCAATCAAGACACCCACAAATGTGTTGGGTGACTATAGAGGTGCGGGGCAGATGGACCCCTTGATCAGAAAGATCGTCCACCTGAGAATTACCTGGGCAGCCAGAGAGGGAGAGTCCCGCGAAGACCCCTACACGGTAGAGCGTCCCCACGGGTTACAGGGTTTCCCCCACCCGACCTCTCTTGTCACTGCGGTTCCAGGTAGACCAGAATGGGGATCTTGACCTCTTAAGTCTACCAATTTTAAGATCAGGGTGCTTAAGGTTTCACTTGAACTTTAGTCTTTTTAAGTGCAAAGAGTGACCTAATTTAAGGTTGGTTAACCCAAGGGGTCAACTTTACCTATTGTTTTCTTTAAGAGCTTTTAGGTCCTGTCTTTTAGGGTTCAAGTGTTTAGAGAGCCAATTGTTTTAGATTTTCTTTGAATAGGTATTTTCAGACAAGGGCTTGGGCACACTTCATTTGGTTTTCTCAATTCTTGCTTAAGGAGTGTGTCTCTAAATCCCTAGTGTTGGATCCTAGGTTGGCTCTACTTGGTCCAGTTAATTCTTTGTTGGGTAATTAGGGCTCAAGCAAGAATGTGTTAGCCCTTAAATACCCTTAATAGTGTGCAGAAATAATGAGTTGAAAACATGCAACTTTTATGGTTACTAAATATGGAAGACAGGTTAGCCCTATATTGCTTGTTCTTTTCTTTTCTTCCTCTTTAGAGCTTAGGGGTTAATAGTGAGAGGAAAAATTTACCTGTCTTTGGTGTGGTTGCTTGTCTTCTTGAGTTCCTGTAGCTGCACAAAAGAGAGGAGATTATCAGAACTTAAAAGAAACAGGAATGTTTACCTCTAGAATAGCCGTTGCTCCCCGGCAGCGGCGCCAAATAATGATAAGCGTATGGTTTTGACCGGGTTGTGTTATATCGTTGTAGTAAAGCTGGTTGTTACCAACGTTTCATATAAAATTTTTTACTCGGAAAAATAAAAGAGTTCCCGAGGTCGAACTCAGGGAGCAAGTTGTATTCTAGAGATATACAAGTTCTATTACAAAAATAAAGAGAGAGAGAGAGAGATGAAAAATTGGCTTCTTCTTCTTTTCTTCTTTCTTCCTCTTTGTCTTTGGTTCTTCCTGTTCTTCTTCTTCTTCTTCTTCTTTTTCTTCTGCTTTCTTCAGATTTTCCCCTCGTGCTCTTCTTCTTGTTTCCTTTCTTTCTTTTTCGTCAGATCATCTTCTTCTTTTCTTGCTTCTTGCTTCTCTTCATTCCTTCTTCTTCTTTGTCTTCACCTGCCTTGACTTCTCTTTTTCTTCTTTCGCGATGGCCGTTGCTCTTCCTTCTTCTTCAGCGGGTCTTCTTCTTCTTTGGCTGCTGACCTTCCGTCGTCTGCCCCGGTGCTGAGACGACTTAACAATGCCTTCGCTACAGTGCAGCAGCTCCTTCTTCTTCAGCGGGTCTGCTTCTTCTTCTTTGGCCTGCACACTTCAGAGTTTATTCGTCAAGAGGCAAAAACCTACTCTACCCCCCTCCCCCGCGTATCTCTCTCTCTGAAATCACTCTTCGGAAGCTCTCCCAGAGCGCTACCGGGTAATCGGGTTCGGGTCAGGCCCGGGTCCAGGCCCACCGGCGTGCGTGGTGGGCGAGGAGTGCAGGTCAGTCTAATCGGGTCGGGCCAGGTCCGCGGAGCGTGGTCACGGACGAGGCCGAGTCGGGTCGGGTCGGGTGAGAGGGACCTCACCCCGTGGTAACTGAGGCAAACAGATGGTGGCAGTTTTGCAATTTATGTGAGTGTGTGGCTCCAGAAACTCCCGAGGTGGGACTATCCGCGCACCCCGCTTCTCTCACGCCTGCAGCAGGGATGGCGCTTCCAATTGCAACAGCTGTTGAGGCGCGCAACTCCAATTGAGGGCCGGGGTGTGTGCGCAAGACTCTTCCGCGCTGGCCGTGGCTCTTCAACCTGGGATACCTAGGCTTGGAGCAACCTCGAGCAAGCTTCGAGCTTCCTCGCCAATGGCGGTCAAGGCCTGGAACCTGAAATCAATAGCACGGCCTCTCGGCCAAATCAGACAGGCGGGGGACCTTCGCCGTGGCACGGCGAAGGTGGTCAGGGGGTCTGCAGGGGGCGAGATGGAGCTGTCGGGTCGTCCTAGGTCAAACTGTGAGCGAGGGAGTGGGTGTGTTCGGTGGGTCTGCAGAGGGTGTTTGGTGGGAAGTGGAGGGGCGGAAGAGGATCAGGGTGAGGAGGCGGAAGTTCTGCGGTGGTCGGCGAGCCGTGTGGGTCGCTGAGGTGATGGGAGCGGCTCGCCGGAGGGTGGTCGGAGGCGGAGAGGATGAGGGTGAACAGGGTCGGTAGAGGGCTTAATTGACTAAATCGAAAGCGGGGAAAGAAAGAGGAGGAGAAGGGGAGTAAGTCTAACTTAACTGCAGGGACGAAGGGGGAGGAACAGGGCGACAGTCGTATCGACTGTCGCCGGAGAAGATGATGCTCAGAGAGAGGGGCGGCGGCGAGCAGAGGGCTGGAGAGGCACCAGCTGGGTGCGGCGTGGCGCGGGAAGAGCAGGGGAGGAAGTCTCTGCTGCTGGTAGTGCGGCAGAGCGAAGAGGTGGAGGGGGAGGAAGTCGCCGGAGCTGGTGAGCATCTGCCGGAGAAAGAAGAGAAGAAAGCTGGGGGTTTTCTCCGTCAGATCCAGGCTACCTTGGTCGGTGGAGCGGCGGGGGGTATTTATAGGGTTGAAGCAGGGAGGAAGGCGGAGGGAGACGACGTGTCTCCCTCGCCGGAGCATGGTCGGAATTCGAACCCATACCGTCCGTGCGTTCGCACGGCCGGTATGGGGGGCTGCAATGACCATGGGGGTGCTCCTGCGACGGCTGACGACGCAGGGCACCCCCGGTACACATGCCAGGTCCTCCACCTCACCCTGCGCGGCGCCATGCTCCGCGCAAGGTCGCCGGAGCATGGTGCTGGCAGGGTTTTGCAGGAGGGACCTGTTTGCAAAGAACGAAGGAGAGTTAGGGGCCTAAATGCGAGGGTTCAAAAGTTGAGGGCCAAAGAGTAAATATATGAGGACCAAAGTGTAAAGTCGGCCAAGGAGGTTTCTTCTTAGGCTCAAGTTTTTATACATGACTAATTGGAACCTAAGGAATCTGATGGTAAATTTCATTTTCATATTAAACCTTGTTTGACCGGTCAATTTGCGTAAAGACCCAAATTAAGTTATTAATTGGGCATGGTTCTCAATGTAGGTCAAAATGGGTTCTAAAGGCCAAATTGAAGGTTCTAAACCCTAGAGATTATTTTTCTATGAATTTTAGAGGGTTTATTCTATTTTTACTTTGCCTCGAACCTTGTGAATTGAAGTGGTTTGTTTTAGGGTTACAGATTATCATTTGGTTCCTTGGAAGTGCTGTAGCCCTTGCTAGATCATCTCATCCCACTTTTATTCTTATTAAGCTGTTTTGACCTGTGTTTGGGCCCTGAATTACCCTGTATGCAGATTATACTGGTAACATTGCACTTTTACCCCTTATGACTGGTTTTCTTCTCAAACTCAGAATTCTCTGAGTTAAGCCTTTCCTTGAGATATGTAGGAGCTTTTATCCTTTGTATTGGGTCAAAATGAGCTAGTTATGGCTCATGATGAGGTTCTCATCATACCCCCATGCCTAGCTTTTGCTAGTCCCTTAGCAAAAAACTTAAGGTTTCAACCCTTGTTCTAGACCATGAAGTTTTTTAATGGTTTTAGATAAGTGCCTTTTTTTTATTTGAGCATAGATTAGGTTAGAATGCTGACCATAGGCCTAAAAGATACTCTAGTACCAATCAAGATCCAAATCTGTCAAGCCTTAGCCTCAGTCTTTTAGCAAAGGTTTTTAAGGCCCGCAAGAACTAACCTAAGGTTTATTGGACTTCGTGGTTAAAGCACCCGTGCTTGAAATGATTTTAGCCCTGGCCCAGTTCGCAGTGCGTTTTGTAAGAGAGAGATAGAAAGTTTTTTCTGTTTGGAGAGTTTTCTCTCTCTTTTTCTTTTTAGTTCTAGCCTAGGATTGGCTTTTCAACACGGTCTGTATCAGATTCCTTGCTCCCATCATCAATCCTCAAGGGTTCCTGGCGATCGATGCTTCGAGATAGCACCGCCCATGGCAACCCCCGGAACCCTGGCTATTGAGATTTCGAGATAATCCCATCCATGGTATTCCGTGGCCGAATCCAGACCCTGGCAATTGACACTTCGAGATAATGCCATCCATGGAATCTGAACCAGCAGAGTGCTTACATGCCCCCCGTAGGATATGTAAATATCCTAAGAGACAAGCACCGAGGAGATGATATTTTGTTACGCATCTTCGAGGGGATTTCCCGCCTCTCCGCGCTGGGAACTCGTCCAAATCAACTTGTGTTGATCGGCCATTCCTATTCTAGGTGTTCTTTTCAGATTTTTGCGACGCTTCTGCGTGATTTTGATTTTTACGCTTACTGAACCAGGCTGTGTGTGAGATTAGGGTGCTTAGGTTACTGAGTCCCGTAAACCAAAAATTAGTTAACGAGGCCGAATACTCCCTAAGCCTTAGACCTAATACTTCAGCTTTTCATTTTCCTCAACCTCTTGAGGAGTGTCCAGATCTTAATGAGTACTAAGAGTCTATTCAAGAATGCCTAAGGTTTGCATTCTTACTAATCTTATTGTGCACTTTTCAGTTATTTTCTTGAATGAGGTCTAGAACTTAGGTTAATTCCTTAGTTCCTTACTAATGACTATCAACTTTTCTTATAATTTTTGTGCTCCTTTTTCATTTTGTTTCTTCTCTCCTTCACAAAATTTTCTTCTCCTCTTTTCCTCTTATTCTTTTTCGAAATTTTTTTTTTTTTTTTTTTTTTTAATTTTTATGGTATTTTTGGCATATGTGAATTTTTTGTTTGAAACCTTTTCTTACGAGTTTTTGCACTTTCATACCCCCCCATGCCTAAGATTTGCAATGTCCTCATTGTAACCTAGGGGGTCTTAGTTCAGGGTGAACTTCGAGTGCTGAAAGGTGTCAGAACAAGTTTCAGGTTTTCAAAGAGAATGACGGGCTGCCTCCCGTTAAGCGCTGAGTTTTACGCCATCGGCTGGGCGCAATAAGCTCAAGGGGAAAGGAGGATATAAGATGCCTCAGCCAAATCAGTAGAAGTTACATCAATGAACGGCTTGAGTCTTTGACCATTCACGATGAAAGATTCAGAATCGTGGCTGAGTGGACTGAATTCGATTGCTCCATTTCCAAAAACCTGTCGGACCAAATATGGTCCGACCCACTTAGATCTCAGTTTTCCTGGGAAGAGTTTGAGTCGGGCATCAAAGAGTAGGACCTTTTGACCAGGATGGAAGATCTTTCTTGAGATGTGTTTGTCGTGGAAGGCTTTAACCCGCTCCTTGTAGATTTGCGAGTTCTCGTACGCGTCTATGCGCAATTCATCGATCTCGCTGATTTGGAGTTTTCTGTGGGTCCCAGCCTTGGAAAGATCTAGATTACAGTTCCGTACTGCCCAATAGGCTTTATGCTCCAGTTCGACGGGAAGGTGGCATGCCTTTCCGTACACCAATCTAAAGGGAGACATGCCCAATTGGGTCTTGTGGGCGGTCCTATAGGCCCACAATGCTTCCGGAAGTCGGGACGACCAGTCCTTCCTGTCAGGTCGAACAGTGACCTGTAGGATTTT
This sequence comes from Thalassia testudinum, assembly GCA_037157565.1. NCBI lineage: Eukaryota > Viridiplantae > Streptophyta > Magnoliopsida > Alismatales > Hydrocharitaceae > Thalassia > Thalassia testudinum. The sequence continues at coordinate 82,574,909 of JAZHRO010000013.1, read as the reverse complement.
CTTGATCTCCCGATTCGACAGCTCAGCTAGACCATTAGTTTGGGGGTGGTAAGGAGTAGAGATTCGGTGAGACACCCCGTATTTGGTCATCAGTGACCTAAACTGAGCATTTGTGAAATGGGTCCCCCCATCAGAGATTATTGCACGAGGAATCCCGAACCTTGAGAAAATGTGTTGATGAATGAATTTGAGAACGATTTTGTGATCACAGGTTCGGGTCGGTATGGCTTCGATCCATTTGGACACGTAGTCCACAGCCAACAGAATGTATTCGAAACCATCCGAAACAGGAAAGGGGCCCATAAAATCAATCCCCCAAACATCAAAGATTTCGCATACTAGAATCGGTTGCATAGGCATCATGTCGCGATGGCTCATGTTGCCCAAAGTCTGGCAACGACTGCATGCCTTGCAATGACTGTATGCGTCTTTGAACAGTGTGGGCCAGTAGAAGCCGCACTGGAGGACTTTTGATGTGGTTTTATGCCCGGCAAAATGGCCACCGCATGCCTGGTCATGGCAGAAAGAGAGGATATTGTTGACTTCCCCTTCCGGGATACATCTCCGGATGATCTGATCGGCACCTATGCGGAAGAGGTACGGGTCTTCCCAAATGTAATACTTGGCATCGGAGCGTAATTTGTCTTTCTTGGCCTTCGGCCAATCGGACGGGGTCTGATGAGATGCCAAGTAATTTACAATATTAGCAAACCATGGAAGGCTAGTACCAATAGTCAGCAGGTGCTCATCGGGAAAATGCTCAGTGATGGGTCCGGAAGGGTCTATCATTTCAGAAGGAAGACGGGACAAGTGATCAGCTACCACGTTTTGTTTTCCCGCTTTATCGCGAATCTCGAGGTCAAATTCTTGCAACAGCAAGATCCATCGGATCAATCGAGGCTTCGCGTCCTTCTTTGCAAGGAGATGCCTCACAGCCGTGTGATCCGAGTATATGATGACATGGGAACCCAGAAGGTATGATCTGAATTTCTCTAGGGCAAATACTACAGCTAGCAGCTCTTTCTCAGTAACTGTATAGTTACGCTGAGCCTCATCGAGTGTTTTGCTGGCGTAGTAAATGACCACAGGTTTCTTGTCATTTTTCTGCCCCAAAACCGCTCCTACAGCGAAGTCGGATGCATCACACATGATCTCAAAGGGTTGAGACCAATCAGGGGACTGTAGGATCGGGGCTTGGGTGACTCGGTCACGCAGGATTTCAAATGCTTGAGTGCATTCCTTGGAGATTTCGAAGGGAACATCCTTGGAGAGAAGAGTGGTCAGGGGGCGTGCGATTTTTGAAAAATCAGGGATAAATCGTCGATAAAAACCGACATGCCCTAAAAAGGATCGGATGTCCCTGATCGAGCTAGGCATAGGAAGGTGAGAAATCAGATTAACCTTAGCTCGATCCACTTGGATACCTTTCTCCGAAATTGAGTGTCCCAGGACAATTCCCTCAGGCACCATGAAATGGCTCTTTTCCCAGGAAAGAACCAAATTCACGTCGATGCACCGCCTGAGTATCTGGACCAAGTGCTGGAGGCAATCGTCGAATGATGCTCCGAAAACTGAAAAGTCATCCATGAAGACTTCCAGATAATTACCTACCATATCTGAGAATATGGCAAGCATGCATCGCTGAAAAGTAGCGGGTGCATTGCAAAGACCGAAAGGCATCCTTCGGAAAGCGTATGTTCCGAAGGGGCAGGTGAATGTGGTCTTTTCTTGGTCCTCAGGATGGATTGCCACCTGGTTATAACCGGAGTACCCGTCAAGAAAGCAGAAGAACCTATTTCCCGCTAGTTTTTCGAGAATTTGATCAATGAAGGGTAGTGGGAAATGATCCTTCTTCGTGGAGGAATTGAGTCGACGGTAATCTATACAGACTCTCCACGAGTTGGCTAATCGGGTAGGAATGATTTCTCCGGTCTCAGTCGTTATAGTGGTGAGTCCTGCCTTCTTAGGCACGACCTGAATTGGGCTCACCCAACGACTATCGGAGATCGGGTAGATGATCCCGGCATCTAACCACTTGATGATCTCCTTTTTCACGACCTCCTGCAGATTGGGGTTTAAGCGTCTCTGCATTTCACGAGAAGGTCGTGTGCCCTCTTCTGAATAGATATGATGAGTACAATAAGAGGGACTTATTCCAGTCAAATCATCGAGGGTCCATCCGATGGCTCTGCGATGTTGCTGGAGGACAACAGTCAGACGGGATTCCTGTTCAGGATTGAGGTTGGAATTGATGATCACAGGAAGGGTCTGATTAGAACCCAAAAAGATGTATTTCAAATGAGCAGGAAGGGGTTTCAGTTCAAGGATGGGGTTTTCAGCAGCAGCGGGTGGTTCAGTATAGATGTGAGGTTCAAGGGTGGGAGTTACTGGGTTTACATCTGGATTGGACTCCTCTATTTGCGGGTCAAGATCCTTCTGTGGTTGATGAGGCATACTCAAGTCATTCTGGAGGTGTGATTCATCAACCAAAGTCTTGATGTCACAAATTTGCTCGATGACGCCGCAATTAATTCCTTGCTGGGCCTTAAATATATCAATTTTCAGTGTTTGCTCTCCAAACTTAAGCTCTATTTGGCCCTCCTCACAGCTGATGTTGGCTCTAGCAGTAGCCAAGAAAGGTCTCCCTAGAATGATTGGTGTATCCCTAGGGTTCTCAGGTGCATCCATGTCTAAGACTATAAAGTCCACTGGAAAATAGAAATCCCGCACTCTCACGATAACATCCTCGAGAATCCCTTTTGGTGACTTTATAGATCGATCTGCTAATTGTAATGTCACCTCAGTTGGTTTCAGCTCAGATTCTTCCAGATGGTCAAGTAAGGATGTGGGTATCAGATTTATAGATGCACCTAAGTCTAACAATGCTCTGTCAAATTGGGTACCACCTATCTTACAGGAGATCAGGGGAGTTCCAGGATCTTTTGCCTTGGGTGGGAGTCTACTAAGGATTACAGAGCTGGCTTGCTCTGACAGAACAATTGGGCTCCCTCCCTTGGTTCGCGGCTTACGCTGGGGTGTACATATATTCTTTAGAAATCGTGCGTAAGCTGGTACGTGGTGGATTGCATCCATCAAGGGGATGTTTATGTGGACCTGCTCAAAGAGCTTGACCAGGTCCTCCTCAGGGGCCACGGGTTTGGTGGTCTTCTTTCCCTTGGTCAGGGCCTCGGGAAACGGGATCTTGGTTGGTTCCTCTAGGATAGGTCCTGGTTGTGGGTCTGGAACAGCGGTACCTTGGATAACTATCCTAGGGTCATGATTATCAGGCTGGGAGTGGTTTGGATAACGCGGGTCCTGAGTTGTCTTACCACTACGTGTTGTTACAGCATTTAATCCGGCCTGATTTTGGTTTGGATTTGGTAGGAGGGGTGGCTGCTGCTGAAATCCCGTACGAGAAGTAGAGGCTTCCATCTCGTCTGGAGATGGGGCAGTAGGGGCCTGATAAATCCATTGAGCGTGGCCTAAATTTGGATTCATAACGCGCTTCTGGGTTGGCACGTTATTTGGGTTAGGAAGGGGTTGGGAAGAGAGTGTGCCTGGCTGGCGAGAATTTGCCAACTGGGCCAGCTGAGTTTTAACTTCAGTAAGCTCGTCCTTGTGCTGTTTTTGAATGGCCGCATTCGATTTTTGAATGTCAGCCAGAGTCTGAAGGATTAAGGACATTTGATCTTGATTTGGCCCTGATGGATAAGTAGGGTTGGGCCGAGGCTGAGGCGGCTGGTAGTGATGAGAGGGCTGTGGGCGGGACTGAAAAGGTGGTCTTTGGGTTTGAGAATTTCCCGCCCACTGAAAATTTGGATGGTTTCGCCATCCAGGGTTGTAAGTGTTGGAGAATGGGTCGTTCTGGATGGCGTTGAGGTCCTCGCAGGTCTGAGGAACCTCCTGAGAATCAGGGAAAGGGGGAATGGAGTTCCCCCGGCTGGTGAAGAAAGGATCGGATGATCTTCCAGTCCAAGAATCAGATGGGGATGGATATGGATCCATCCCAGGGGAGGATCGGTGTAGGATGTTTTGCACAGTCTCCTGTGTGGAAAGAGGTTGTGCAAAGGAGTTACGCGCAGAGGTGGCTCGCTGCAAGTGCTGAGTCAGCTCATCCACCTTCTTTTCAATAATTGAGACCTTGTCCAATCGACTGGCCATTAATTCCAGGTCGACTGATGCGGACAGGCCCTGCGTCTCATGTGCTCCCTTAAGATTCGTCGCTGCGCGGGTATTCGTCCTGTCGAATAATCCCATGGAGTCATTGTTGATGGAGTTCTCGCACATGTTTTCGAGAATCTCCCATACGGTGTCTTCATGTTGACCCATGATGTTTCCTCCGCAGGTTGCATTGACGAAAAGGCGGATGTCCTCACGGAGTCCCTGGTAAAAAGATTGGACTTGTTCCCATTTAGGAACTCCGTGATGGGGGCACTTCCTCATGAGATCCTGAAAACGATCCCATGCCTCATGGAGAGGTTCTCCTGATTGTTGAGTGAAGTGTGTAATCTGATGGCGCAAGGCGTTGGTCCGACCAACGGGAAAGAACTTTTTCAAAAACTCGGATTGAAGTTCTTCCCAAGTGTTGATCGGCCGGGTCTGAGTTTGATACCAATGGGCGGCCTTGTCCATAAGAGAAAAGGAGAACATCTTCATGAGAAGAATATCCCGATTTTGCGCATCTGATCCAAAAGTGTGGGCCAGATGCTTAAGCTGTTTGATGTGCTGGAAGGGATCTTCAGAATTAAGCCCATGGAATTTAGGTATAGCGTGAATCATGTTGGGCTTTAGTTCGGAATCAGGTCCTCCAATCGAGATTCTAACTCGAGGCTCAATGGCCACCGCAGCAGGATTGTAGTGGTCCCGCATCATAGGACGCTGCGGTGGGTGCACGAAGTTTTGGAAGAGGTCATTGAGTCGCTGGAGCTGGTGTTCCAGATTATTTTCTTCCTCAACTGGCTGAGCCATGATGGGGGAAGAAGAAGAACTTGGTTCTGAATCAGAAGAGAGAATAATGTGAGGGTGTTGCTGCACAAACACGGGCGTCGAGGCTTGGCCTTGACGAGAGTGAATTTCTAAAGGAGGTCTTAAGGGTGGTCTTAGAGACCTCCTTCCGTACATGCACAGTTGGGAGAGGTAAGTTCAGAAGGTGCTGGACCCAATCAAGACACCCACAAATGTGTTGGGTGACTATAGAGGTGCGGGGCAGATGGACCCCTTGATCAGAAAGATCGTCCACCTGAGAATTACCTGGGCAGCCAGAGAGGGAGAGTCCCGCGAAGACCCCTACACGGTAGAGCGTCCCCACGGGTTACAGGGTTTCCCCCACCCGACCTCTCTTGTCACTGCGGTTCCAGGTAGACCAGAATGGGGATCTTGACCTCTTAAGTCTACCAATTTTAAGATCAGGGTGCTTAAGGTTTCACTTGAACTTTAGTCTTTTTAAGTGCAAAGAGTGACCTAATTTAAGGTTGGTTAACCCAAGGGGTCAACTTTACCTATTGTTTTCTTTAAGAGCTTTTAGGTCCTGTCTTTTAGGGTTCAAGTGTTTAGAGAGCCAATTGTTTTAGATTTTCTTTGAATAGGTATTTTCAGACAAGGGCTTGGGCACACTTCATTTGGTTTTCTCAATTCTTGCTTAAGGAGTGTGTCTCTAAATCCCTAGTGTTGGATCCTAGGTTGGCTCTACTTGGTCCAGTTAATTCTTTGTTGGGTAATTAGGGCTCAAGCAAGAATGTGTTAGCCCTTAAATACCCTTAATAGTGTGCAGAAATAATGAGTTGAAAACATGCAACTTTTATGGTTACTAAATATGGAAGACAGGTTAGCCCTATATTGCTTGTTCTTTTCTTTTCTTCCTCTTTAGAGCTTAGGGGTTAATAGTGAGAGGAAAAATTTACCTGTCTTTGGTGTGGTTGCTTGTCTTCTTGAGTTCCTGTAGCTGCACAAAAGAGAGGAGATTATCAGAACTTAAAAGAAACAGGAATGTTTACCTCTAGAATAGCCGTTGCTCCCCGGCAGCGGCGCCAAATAATGATAAGCGTATGGTTTTGACCGGGTTGTGTTATATCGTTGTAGTAAAGCCGGTTGTTACCAACGTTTCATATAAAATTTTTTACTCGGAAAAATAAAAGAGTTCCCGAGGTCGAACTCAGGGAGCAAGTTGTATTCTAGAGATATACAAGTTCTATTACAAAAATAAAGAGAGAGAGAGAGAGATGAAAAATTGGCTTCTTCTTCTTTTCTTCTTTCTTCCTCTTTGTCTTTGGTTCTTCCTGTTCTTCTTCTTCTTCTTCTTCTTTTTCTTCTGCTTTCTTCAGATTTTCCCCTCGTGCTCTTCTTCTTGTTTCCTTTCTTTCTTTTTCGTCAGATCATCTTCTTCTTTTCTTGCTTCTTGCTTCTCTTCATTCCTTCTTCTTCTTTGTCTTCACCTGCCTTGACTTCTCTTTTTCTTCTTTCGCGATGGCCGTTGCTCTTCCTTCTTCTTCAGCGGGTCTTCTTCTTCTTTGGCTGCTGACCTTCCGTCGTCTGCCCCGGTGCTGAGACGACTTAACAATGCCTTCGCTACAGTGCAGCAGCTCCTTCTTCTTCAGCGGGTCTGCTTCTTCTTCTTTGGCCTGCACACTTCAGAGTTTATTCGTCAAGAGGCAAAAACCTACTCTACCCCCCTCCCCCGCGTATCTCTCTCTCTGAAATCACTCTTCGGAAGCTCTCCCAGAGCGCTACCGGGTAATCGGGTTCGGGTCAGGCCCGGGTCCAGGCCCACCGGCGTGCGTGGTGGGCGAGGAGTGCAGGTCAGTCTAATCGGGTCGGGCCAGGTCCGCGGAGCGTGGTCACGGACGAGGCCGAGTCGGGTCGGGTCGGGTGAGAGGGACCTCACCCCGTGGTAACTGAGGCAAACAGATGGTGGCAGTTTTGCAATTTATGTGAGTGTGTGGCTCCAGAAACTCCCGAGGTGGGACTATCCGCGCACCCCGCTTCTCTCACGCCTGCAGCAGGGATGGCGCTTCCAATTGCAACAGCTGTTGAGGCGCGCAACTCCAATTGAGGGCCGGGGTGTGTGCGCAAGACTCTTCCGCGCTGGCCGTGGCTCTTCAACCTGGGATACCTAGGCTTGGAGCAACCTCGAGCAAGCTTCGAGCTTCCTCGCCAATGGCGGTCAAGGCCTGGAACCTGAAATCAATAGCACGGCCTCTCGGCCAAATCAGACAGGCGGGGGACCTTCGCCGTGGCACGGCGAAGGTGGTCAGGGGGTCTGCAGGGGGCGAGATGGAGCTGTCGGGTCGTCCTAGGTCAAACTGTGAGCGAGGGAGTGGGTGTGTTCGGTGGGTCTGCAGAGGGTGTTTGGTGGGAAGTGGAGGGGCGGAAGAGGATCAGGGTGAGGAGGCGGAAGTTCTGCGGTGGTCGGCGAGCCGTGTGGGTCGCTGAGGTGATGGGAGCGGCTCGCCGGAGGGTGGTCGGAGGCGGAGAGGATGAGGGTGAACAGGGTCGGTAGAGGGCTTAATTGACTAAATCGAAAGCGGGGAAAGAAAGAGGAGGAGAAGGGGAGTAAGTCTAACTTAACTGCAGGGACGAAGGGGGAGGAACAGGGCGACAGTCGTATCGACTGTCGCCGGAGAAGATGATGCTCAGAGAGAGGGGCGGCGGCGAGCAGAGGGCTGGAGAGGCGCCAGCTGGGTGCGGCGTGGCGCGGGAAGAGCAGGGGAGGAAGTCTCTGCTGCTGGTAGTGCGGCAGAGCGAAGAGGTGGAGGGGGAGGAAGTCGCCGGAGCTGGTGAGCGTCTGCCGGAGAAAGAAGAGAAGAAAGCTGGGGGTTTTCTCCGTCAGATCCAGGCTACCTTGGTCGGTGGAGCGGCGGGGGGTATTTATAGGGTTGAAGCAGGGAGGAAGGCGGAGGGAGACGACGTGTCTCCCTCGCCGGAGCATGGTCGGAATTCGAACCCATACCGTCCGTGCGTTCGCACGGCCGGTATGGGGGGCTGCAATGACCATGGGGGTGCTCCTGCGACGGCTGACGACGCAGGGCACCCCCGGTACACATGCCAGGTCCTCCACCTCACCCTGCGCGGCGCCATGCTCCGCGCAAGGTCGCCGGAGCATGGTGCTGGCAGGTTTTGCAGGAGGGACCTGTTTGCAAAGAACGAAGGAGAGTTAGGGGCCTAAATGCGAGGGTTCAAAAGTTGAGGGCCAAAGAGTAAATATATGAGGACCAAAGTGTAAAGTCGGCCAAGGAGGTTTCTTCTTAGGCTCAAGTTTTTATACATGACTAATTGGAACCTAAGGAATCTGATGGTAAATTTCATTTTCATATTAAACCTTGTTTGACCGGTCAATTTGCGTAAAGACCCAAATTAAGTTATTAATTGGGCATGGTTCTCAATGTAGGTCAAAATGGGTTCTAAAGGCCAAATTGAAGGTTCTAAACCCTAGAGATTATTTTTCTATGAATTTTAGAGGGTTTATTCTATTTTTACTTTGCCTCGAACCTTGTGAATTGAAGTGGTTTGTTTTAGGGTTACAGATTATCATTTGGTTCCTTGGAAGTGCTGTAGCCCTTGCTAGATCATCTCATCCCACTTTTATTCTTATTAAGCTGTTTTGACCTGTGTTTGGGCCCTGAATTACCCTGTATGCAGATTATACTGGTAACATTGCACTTTTACCCCTTATGACTGGTTTTCTTCTCAAACTCAGAATTCTCTGAGTTAAGCCTTTCCTTGAGATATGTAGGAGCTTTTATCCTTTGTATTGGGTCAAAATGAGCTAGTTATGGCTCATGATGAGGTTCTCATCAAGCTACTGAATGACATGTAGGCTATCTGCTCTATCAGCCAACATACAACCAACACCATCACGGCTTCCTACATGTAATTATCTATCACATCATATTGAACATTATGGGCATCCTAGACAAACAAACTTGTATTGAGTTGGTAGGTCCACTATTAGGCACAAACTAAATCCATCCAAGGGTTTGTTGAATGTGGGGCTATTTCATAGTATACATGCTAACATGTCATCTTCTTCAGTGTTGTACATAAATGAATCATCAAGTAGCTTTTAGGTTAAGTTTGACCATTATATACATGTTATTTTGTTGCTATTTAAGAGTAGCATATTCAAAACAAAACCAATGGATATTAACCTGGAAGGCCCCATGATTATTAAGTAGAGATGGAACATGCATTTTTTATCAGGTGATCATAGAAATAAAAAAATTTCCAAATTAAAATTGTAGATACTTGAAAAAACAAATCCACACTAAATATATTTAATAAATTCAGCAAGAAAATGTGAGTGCAGTTAAAACAAATTCAAAATGCCACTATTTGACAGAAAAAGCAATAAGCCTACTGTAGCTCTGGAGAATTGGGTATGCACCTACAAACCAACATCAGATTTTCTCACTTTGCAACCACGAACGGTAGCCTGCAACTGAATAGGTCCTTAAATACAGCGTAAGGTGACAACAGCCACAACCTGTCTTCTTACTAGGTGTCCACAGTAGAGAGCCTACAACCTTATAATGCCTCAGAACATGATATGCTCTCCTTTCCTGTGCATAAAAGTTGAGCCAATGAAGACTCAGAAAAGAAGCAATCGTTCAAACCTTATCAAGAAGCAATATGCACTATCTCCACCTGCTCCACACATGAAACTATGTAAAACTATTTACTCATTTGCTAGTATTTGTTCTTGCATGACTAGAATATTTCTAGCAAAATGAGTTTTATGTGCTCTCTACTGAAGGTGTGTCGTAAATAAGGATCAGGAAAACAAAAAAGTGAAATTTCTATTTGCAAAGTTGAAACCAGAAACTGCACTGCATAGTTTAGCAATCTAAGAATAAGCTCATGCTAAATAAAAACAGTGAGTATTACTAAGCTACAGTGATCTAACTCAAGAAAACTAATTGATTATAGATTTTTTTGGAAAGGGAAATTGATTAAAGAAAATTACAAATAGATGATTCTTAAGTTTGAAGATACCTATGTTTGGATCATTAAGAATACTGAGCTAACAAGCATTTGAGATTCCATGAAAGAGAAAACAAAAAAAAAACTTTACATTCCTCTCTTAAGAAAACAATGATAGTTTATATTATCAAATTTGTACTGCCCTTCACCCTTGATGTTGGTGTTGGTGTACATCCGGTTGACCCATTAAGCCTAGGAATATACTCTAGTGATTTCTTCCCTCTTAGCCAATCCTATCTACATATGTATAAAGAAGTTAATAAAAGAACCATGCAATAGATGGTGCATGCACAAATATATTTTATAGATCCCATCTAGTAGCCCCCATCAATTCCATCTGAAAGGTAAAAGGGCTGTTACTCGAGGTCAGTAACCCTCAAATTCATTATTGGTGAATTAAAGGGCAAGTTCATATCGAGTGGCAAGTGCAAAAGATTACATTATTTGGATAAGGACCACACCCACAGAAATGGTCCTATTTCACTCACATCAAATAACATAAAGAACTGCCAAAGGGTCGACCTTTTCTACCTTGGACCTGAACTGTACCATATCTGTCATTTTTCAACCATGGAAATAAGAGACCTAGAAATCATTGGAGGGTTTGCAAGAGAATTACTCAAGGTGAATCTCCTCCCAAACCTTCTTTGGGGGCATGTGAAGAAAAGATGATATTCAGCCTTAAGGCCCTCCTTATTAAAGGAACAAGAAGTAGAAGAATTTTAAAATCCACCATTGCCTCCTAGCCCTCATAACAAGCCTCTTCTAACACAATTCCATAGGACTCATACATCTAAAAATAGAAATATTAAGTAACTTCTTAGCTTCCATCCTTCTTGCACTTAAACTCACCAACATATTGGCCATGATACACACAAAACTTCTACACTTTTCGTATAATCTTTGGGTGATAGCTTTGAGGCAGCAGTTGACGCATGGAAAATGCACTCCTTTTTAGTGTAGAAAAAATAGGGACAACCTTTCGACTATGGCACTAGGAAACGATTGGAGCAACAAAGGAGAACACCACCATGGTATGGCACAATTCGAGGTGATATAATTTATATTCAAGAGATCTCTTCTATGATGAAGCATCAAGAAAGCGAATGGTGAGAAGATAAAATCCTTGCAGCACATCCATGGTCCATTCCTCTTTGTGCACAAAAAGAACAATTGCCTAATGCAGATATCAATGTGCCTGTCAATATATGATTTTCGTATATGAGTCGGAGCAAGATGAAGTCCTATATGTGCCATCTATAAGATTTCTCTCATGAGCACACTACACAAAACCATATCTCAAACGTAATATTTGAAAATACAACATGTCGTGAACATGGAAATACGAATCCTTGCTTGAAAAGATATAATAATCACAATTGTCCACGCTAGTACTATATTGCATAAATAAATAGCATAAGCACAAAAATAAGAATATCAAAGTATGTAACCAACACGATCCCATCATGATAACTTAAAATCTTCAGAATGGGGGGTCAAACAAAAAGTTAGCAACTCAGAAAAGCAATCACCATTCCAAGCCACTATCCAAAACAAGGCATGTCATCATGAGATCCCATTAATACCCTCCTCATCATCAAACTCAGTATAGTCATCTACACCCAGTTCCAACCTCCTCATCCACCCACCTAGAAATCCCCTCCTTTGGCCCCATCTCTACATAGTCCCAAACTACTCTACCTTTCCAGCACATTAACCTCTCACCTTATTGCCAACTTAAGAAAGCAACCATCTTTACCGACCACTAATCCTCACCCAATTCCTACAATGTGCATCAAATCAAACCCCACAATACTCATTGAAGAAACCCAAAAATCATCCAAAATAGATCGTCGTATAAACTCAACACCATCCTCAAAAACATCAACTGCAGAAAGCAACCACCTTTGCAAACCATGATTACGCAAAAAGGAATAACACCCTTAAGTCAAATCACACAAATCCACACCCACCTATTCCCTCTCGCTGATGTCCACATCCCCCCATCCCAATCCGAACAACAATAAAACCACACCACATAATCTTATATATTATACCAACATCTCAACCGATCACAATAAAACCCCCAAAAAAAAATCTTTAGTGAACATTGCAACAATAACATCCCAAAACCCAAGTTCGGTGATGCACTCTCAAAGATAGAATCAAAGTCATACCCTTCTCTAGTACACAAAGGTCAGATCTTGTTGATGTCCTCGTCCATGAACTTGATGTAGTCATCAGCGACGTCGTCATCCTCATCGAGGCCACTAGCAATGCCCTCATCAAGCCCACTAGAGTATGTAGCATGATTTGATATAATGTCGACGGTGATTGCGCGATTGGGTGGAGGAGCAAAGAGTAGGGTTGACGGTGGAGGAGCGGATGGCGGAGGAGGCTCTAGGACCACCGGCCTACGACCGAGAGAGAGTGGTAGAGGGTGCAGGAGCAGACGGTTGAATATTGAGAGAGAGTGGTGGCGTTGCGACTGAGAGAGCAACAGTCGATCGAGGGGAGAGAGGAGACGATCGAGAGGGACTGTGACTACAAGTTAGTGAGAGGCAATCGATTAAGAGATGAGCGGTGACCGATGGAGGCGTTGCGATTGCGATTGAGACTGAGAGAGCGGCGGTGCTTATGAGATAGTGATGACAATCGAGAGGGAAGCGGCTACGATCGGAGATTGAGGTGCTGCTGCAAAGGAGAGCCGTCGAGGGGGAGTTTGAGAAGGAATCGAAGATTGAAAGGGGGGCACGCAATTTCTTTGAGGGAGCAGCTGAGGTTTGATTAGGGAGTAGGGGTGAAATTTTTGTGTGTGGAGTTTGTGATGGAGAAGGGTTGGGTAGGTGTGCATCAAATCTTTTAAGGATGGGGATGGGTTTTAATTAATTTAGGATGATTTAGTTTATTCGTCTTAAATTAGTGTCATTAAAGAGTCAATGTCTTCTAGTCGGATGTTATGGAAATTTCATAATAGGAATCGATAACTCATATGAAAGATTAAAAGGAATAAAAATGATGTCGTAGTATCTTATCGGAAGGAAATCGGCATAAAATATGATGGAATAATTGTAGAATCCCTTAGGACTAGTTTACTTTGAGGGTTAAGAAAGTGGTGTTAAGAAATGTGAAACTAGTGTTAATCCTCAATTATGTTTACTTGCAGAGTGGTGTTAACACCAATTTGTGTTTACTTGAATTGGTGTTAAGTTGTAGTGTTAACCTTTGTAGTGTTTACTTGTTAGTGGTGTTAAAAATTTAAATCAGAGACCACGAGAGCACAAGAAAATCATGGAACTTAAACATGGGTTTGCTTAACACTAGTAGCAACTGGTGTTAGACAAACTAGTGCTAAGAGCTCTTAACCCGTGTTAACCCAAAGGGGGTTAACCCTCCAAGTAAACAAGGGTTAACCCCTCAAAAAGGGGGTCAATCCCTCAAGTAAACTAGCCCTTAGGTTTGCTACAAAATTATGTTTATGTTGACTTTCTTGATTATGATTGTATTAAAATTTTAATTGTTAGTTGACTAAAAATTTTTACTAGCTCATAGTTTTTTGCCTCTAAATTAAATCTAAAATAATAATGAAAACATGCTATATATATATATATAGTTGTATATATTTGTGCCATTAATATTAATTATCAATTATCAAAAGATTTTACTTTATGTTATTAAAAAAGATGCTGAAGATAAAATAATGGCCTCATTTTATCTACACCAATTTGTCGCTCGAAAAAAATATTATAGTGGGATAAGTAAAAATTGCCACTAAATTAAAGACTATAGTGCCAAATATATTTGCTATCAGATATATTTGTCACTAATGTTATTTGTCATTTGATAAAAATATTATAGTGGCATAAATAATAATTGTTATTAAATCAAAGTTAATAGCGACAAATATATTTGCCACTAATAATAATCGTCATTTGACAAATTATTATAGTGGCAAATTCAAAAAAATTGTCACTAAATCAAAAGAATTAGTGGTAAATGTATTATATGTCACTATGTAATTCGTCACTAAAGGCCAATTTTTTTTGTTGTGGAACAATTTCAAGGAAGCCCATAAGTGGCAAAAAAGTCTTGTAGAGCGGTCCTCGAGTGTTGCAGGTAGGTCCCTAATGATTTTCAATTGGGTCCTTGGTCTTTTAATGTGAATGGAATGTTAATGCTTAAATGACTTAAATGAAAAACTCTGTATACAAGGTCTTACTGATGTTCAAATATAATAATATTTTTATTGTAGCTTAATTGAACATTTAGGAAGTTAATTCAATCTTTCATTTGACTTTTGAACTCTGAAATGTGTTCCATTTTGTTAAGACCCATGCTGTTTGAGCCTTTTAAGATGTCTGGATTGTGGGTCAGATGTCTGGACACTTTCCCAGACGTCCGGAAATCAAAAAATTTGAGTACAAGCTCGTGTCTGCGTGCGTGCTGCGTGCAGATAGTACTCTCATTTTTCCTCCCCTTCTCTCTCTCCCCACCTCCAGCAAAACCCTAACCCACCGATCTATAAAACCCCCTCCTCTCTCGTTTCTCCTTACTTCTCAGCCACCAGCCCCTTCCCCTCTTCTTCTCCACTCCAGCGAGAGAGGCAGCACGAGCGAGAGTGCACGGGCGGCGTCGAGGAGGAGTGGTGTGAGGAGAGGGGGAGGAGAGTGAGCTCGCAATCTCGTGTGGGAGATCACCGGTGAGCGCATGGCTGGAGCAGCACGTGCGCAAGGCGAAAGAGTGCATCGGGGAGGTCCTCCCTGACACTGCTGCACCTGGAGTTGCAGGTGAGGGGGGGCGCGGCGTGGCCACACGCTGTGCGGGAGCAGCGGAAGCAGGTTTTGGTTCTGGGTTTTTCCCAAAATCAGACGTCTGGAGTGACCTCCAGACGACGGTGTGGACGTTTGGAGCTAAGGTGAGGGATTCGTAGAGGTATGTCCTTTTTGGGGATACGACCATGCAGGTCGCTCCACTGATACCTTGTTGCATGCCATTTTGAGAAGATTGCGTGGTTTCGTGCAGGATTCGCTTTGGGAAGGCACGGGACACGCCCTCCCACGCATTTCAGACGTCTGGGCGACGTACCATATGACGGGAAGCGCTTCCAGACGTCCGGAGAGGTGGTCAGACGTCTGGAGCTGGGTCCAGACGGTCTAAAAGAGTTCTTGGACGTCTGAGGATTAGCGCAGAGACTTAGGTAGGCTACTGGGAACTTTTAAGATGTCTGGAAGTTGTTCCAGATGTCTGATTTGAGATAGAAACCCTATTTTGACTCGTTTAGGGTCCGTTTGAGTTCCATTTTATGCAAATAAGATACCGTTGTGTTCCTTGTGAGTTCCTCTACTTGATAGAAGGCTTTCCATATTGTTCTGATAATTTCCTTGTTATTGTTCCTTGTCATAGGACTTCGTTCCGTTGTGGGTTCGGGGCTTGCTAAGGCACGTGAGCCTGCCATTCAAGCCCCCAATACTCTTGGGTTTACTGGTAGAGTGGCTTCCCCCTAATTTAATTTTAAGCTAAATGCATGTGTGGAATGAATGATTAGAACCTAGGATATGGTATGAATCCTAGGTTGAGAAACACTTGAAATGTTTGTGATGGATGATTAAATTGCAGTCTTGAATGAGTAGATGGAATAATAACAATTGCCTGTAAATAAATCATTGCTGCCTATGAAATATGAAGTACTTATGCTAGCTAACTGTTGCATGTAAATTTTCGATTGTATACATTAAATGACATAATACGAGCTGCATGTATATAAATTGATAATGGAAATGTGAATGATGGAAGTGCGAGCTGCCTGTGTATAACCTGTATATGGAAATGTGAACGATAGCAATACGAGCTGCATATGTATAACTTGAGAATGAAAATAGAAATGATGAAACTTGGTATGGCATGGCATGAGGAATATGAGCATGAACCCTGTGGGGAATTAGGAGTAGAGCTCCTGGAAATAAATGGAATGGATCTAGAAATGTGAGTGGGGAAGTGAGCTGGCCCTTGAGTACGGAGTACCAAAGAGAGAGACTGTCCCCCTGTTTAGTGCAGAGCGGAGCTAGCCACCCTTGGATTAGGACCTGTGGTTAGGATTGGTCACTCTATACCGACTTCTTAGCCCTCGCATATACAGTACCGGGGAGAGCTACTAGTGTAGGGAGAGAGCTAGCCACCCCACGGCACCTAGGGTTCAACTAGCCTCTTTACACCGACTTGTTAGGCCCACTGGATAAACCAGGGTAGTCAGGTGAGGGTGCGCGGACTGTGGAGGGGTGAGACCCCTATTTGGTTCTTAAGGGCTAGACCCTTGTTACTGAGAGGGCTAGGCCCTATACTAGTTCCGTGCTGTACTTTGGGCGCACCCACTAACGGAAATGACTGACCGCGTGCCAGTGCGGGGTAGCTACCCTTGCGCTCATCATGCGTGCGGTAGTCACCGTTACGTCTGTCCGTGACCTTGGGGTGGTTGACTGGGTGTAGAATCACCAGAGGGGACTCTCCCAGCCAGGAGAGCACCACGTGTGCCTTCTACTCTTCGGAAAAGACTGCAATCAAGATTGTTCCCACGAGGAACATTCGAGATCAAAAAAGAGACCTAATAAATAAACCAAGTGGTGAAAAAGAATAATTAATTAAAGAAAGTAATTGAAAAACAACAGCTACCTGTCCACTTTTACTGCTTTAGTTAGTTGGTTGCTACTCTACTCAGCGTTCGTTGACTTTGTGTACTCATAACCCTTTTCAGGTCCAGGTGTTGAGCAGCCAGAGCCCACAGTTGCAGAGGGTGCTGGGTCCAGTATAACCCAGTAGTTGTAGCTTCTTGTTGTACTTCTTTTTGTTGTAGTGAGTGGACTCTTGTACCTTTATTTTCTGTTCTTTACGTTCCTGTACTTGTTACTTTCTACTGTTGTGGTGGTAATATGTACTGTAGCAGTTTTTACTTCTTTACTGCTGTACCTTTCTACTGTTAGTTGCTTAGCATGATGAATGTGATTTACTTTCTTGCTTTTTGGTTACTTTCTCGTTGGACGACTAGGTCTTCGGGTCAGTTGAGTCGGTCCGGTCTCGTGTCCTGT
Organism: Thalassia testudinum; assembly: GCA_037157565.1. Lineage (NCBI taxonomy): Eukaryota > Viridiplantae > Streptophyta > Magnoliopsida > Alismatales > Hydrocharitaceae > Thalassia > Thalassia testudinum. The sequence continues at coordinate 82,557,855 of JAZHRO010000013.1, read as the reverse complement.
AGGGATTCGGGAACCGGGTCGTAACAAGATGGTATCAGAGCAAGGTCGTCCCGAGAAGTGAACCAACTAGCTTGAGAATAACCAATTCACGTGCTTGTAACTAGAGTAACCACCACAACGTACCTTTTGACATATGTTCTGAGGTTCTTTTGCTGAATTTCCGTTGAAATTGATGTCTTCCTGTTCTGTTGTTCGCGTCTCCTTGCAGGAGATGCCTCGACGTGGAGTCATTGAGGCCGGCCGCGGACGCGGCCGTGGATGAGGTCGGAGGGGCGTGTTGTGCCCGACGTTTCGGTGGATCAGCCACTTCTTCCGGGCGTTTAGGCCTAGGACCTCGCCCAACTGATACGCGAGATAGTACAAAAGGAGCTCCACCCACCTCCACGGGCGCCTCTCCCTGGGGACGTGGAGGGGGAGTCCTCTGTGGGACCACGAGATAGATGCAGCGCTAGACGTGGGGGAGGGAGTGGTCCTCCACCGCCCCCACCGCACTCTGACACTTCCGAGCACCTGGAGGCATGCTCGTTTCCCCACTTCAGCGACATTACGAGCTTTTCGGACAGTTCCGGAAGCTGAAGCCCCTCTCCTTCAAGGGGGATGAGGATTCGACTGAGGCAGATGACTGGTTAGAGCAGATCGAGAAGGTGTTCAACACCCTTCTCCCCCCTGCGGAGTGCTGCATGGCCTTTGCCGCGTACCGGCTGGAGAGCGCGGCACATAGGTGGTGGAGGGCGGTCAGAGGTTAGGAGGGGGCAGAGCCGACGTGGGATCGGTTTGTTACCCTCTTCTGCGAGCAGTACTTCCCAAAGACATGGAAGGATCAGAGGAGGCGGGAGTTCCACACTCTCCACCAGGGGACAATGACTGTGAGCGCGTATCGTACATGTTTTCTGGAGCTATCCCATTTCGCTGCGACAGCTGTGGCTACTGAGGAGGAGCGCCTGTGGAGGTTCACTGAGGGGCTCCGACCTGCCATTCGGGGGTACGTCAAACCCTTGAAGCTGCCCACATTCTCGAGAGTAGTGGAGGCAGCTATGGCCTATGAGGAGACCAATCCGGTCGCACGTGACACTGACAGCGGACGGAAGAGGCCCTACCAGCCAAACTACTCACAGGGCCGGTGAGAGAGGAGGCACGCGGCACCTGCAGCAGAGCCGTCACGCTTTGCGGAGCCGTCAGTGGCCTTTGGGAGCCCCTGACATGGGCCAGCTGCTAGCACTGGACCCCAACCCAGCAGTCAGCAAGGACCTACCGAGGGCGGGAGTCGAGTTCCCCTCTGCTACCAGTGTGGCCAGCTTGGCCACATCAGGTGGGACTACCCGTCTAGGGCTGGAGGTCAGCTGATGCTCCCCGCACCGAGCGCTGGAGGACCAGCAGGTGGCTGTGGTTCCCAGGCGAGTGGGGGAGGACAGCAGTCGCGGGGAGGGTACCGGCCAGTGGCTACCCGTTCGACGTAGAATGTGGCTGCTTCTTCTGCACCAAGAGTTGAGGGGCGTATCAACGCCCTGACACACAGAGACACCAGAGCTTCAGGTTCAGTGGTGGCAGGTATGGTTAAGTTTTCGGCAGACTAGTTTACACACTTTTTGATTTCGGCACCACGCACTCGTTTGTTGCTGCTAGTTTTGCTGTCAGTTTGGGACAGGACTTTGTGCTGTTAGAGGATCCTTTTGTGATCGGAGGTCCAGGTGGTCAGCTGTTTGTAGCTGAGGTGGTTTACACAGACTGTGAGGTCAGTGTTGGGGGACACAGCCTTCCCGCTGACCTGATTGTGATACCGATGGAGGACTTTTGCATGATTCTGGAGATGGATTGGTTGTCCGCTTACCATGCTTTGGTGGACTGTTTTGAGAGGAAGATCATCTTCTCCATACCGGAGATGCCTTCTTTTGAGTTTCACGGATAACAGGTGGACGGAGGCTTCAGATGCATTTCTACACTTTGGGAGGCGAGACTTTTGGGCTAGGGGTGTAAGGGCTTTCTGGCTTGTGTAGTAGTAGAGCCCAGCCCCGTGGTAGACTTTCAGAGTATCCTGGTGGTTAGAGAGTACTCCGACGTGTTTCTAGAGGAGCTGTTAGGACTACCGCCCGAGCGTGAGATCGAGTTTGAGTTCTCACTGGTATTGGGGACCAGCCCCATTTCTACAGCACCTTACAGGATGACACCACTTGAGCTACAAGAGCTCAAGTCCCAGTTGCAGGACCTATTGGAGAAGGGCTTTGTGAGGCCTAGTGCATCTCCGTGGGGAGTCCCGGTATTATTTGTGAAGAAGAAGGATGGTATCCTACTCCTTTATGTGGACTACAGACAGCTGAATAGGGTCACCATCAAGAATAGGTATCCGTTATCGAGGATTGACGATCTGTTTGACCAGTTGCGAGGTGCCACGATTTTCTCCAAGATAGACTTGAAGTGTGGCTACCACCAATTGAGGATCAAGGAGACCGACGTCTCCAAGACAGCTTTCCGCACCCGGTACGGACACTATGAGTTTTTGGTTATGCCATTTGGGTTGACCAATGCCCCTGCTACCTTCATGGATTTGATGAACCGGGTGTTTATACCGTATCTAGATCAGTTTGTGGTGATATTTATTGATGATGTGCTCATTTACTCGCGGGATCAGGCGCAGCACGGACAGTACTTGCGGATGGTTCTGGACACGTTGAGACGACGTAGGCTGTATGCCAAATACAGCAAGTGCGAGTTCTGGTTGAGGTAGGTGACCTTCTTAGGTCATGTGATTTCAGGGGATGGCTTGGCTGTGGATCTAGCCAAGGTAGAGGCAGTGCTTAGGTGGGAGAGACCACGTATAGTGACAGAGATCCGTAGTTTCTTGGGACTAGCAGGTTACTACCGGTGGTTTATCAGGGGTTTCTCGCAGATTGCACGTCCTATGACACAGTTCACCTGGAAGGATGTGCCCTTTTCTTGGATAGATGCTTGTGAGGCGTGTTTTCAGGAGTTGAAGGAGAGGCTGACTTCGGCTCCTGTGCTTGCCATCACAAATAGCAGTGGCGATTTCGTTGTGTACACGGACGCTTCGTTGCAGGGGTTAGGGGGTGTGCTCATGTAGTAGGGTCACGTTGTCACTTACGCTTCGCGGCAACTGAAGCCCCATGAGCATAGCTACCCTACCCATAACTTAGAGCTGACAGTTGTTATCTTCGCACTAAAGACATGGAGGCACTACCTGTACAGTGAGACTTTTGAGATATTCACGGATCATAAGAGTCTCAGGTACTTGTTTCATCAAAAGGAGCTTAACATGAGACAGAGATGTTGGTTAGAACTCCTGAAGGACTATGACTGCAGCATCTCCTACCATCCCGGGAAGGCCAATGTGGTGGCTGACGCCTTGAGTTGGAGGGCGCCCGCCCACTTGGCCAGTTTATAGGTGCATAGTTGGAGGCTTATGGAGGAGTTGGGTAGTTGGCGACCCTTAGAGTTACAGGGTTTCTGTGGGGCAGTGACTATGACACGACAGAAGAGACTAGAGCTGATAGACCGCATCATCACAGGACAGATGACAGATCCGTACCTGCAGTCGTTGCGAGACAGAGTACTGTTAAGGGACCATGGAGACTTCTTTACTGATGAGGTGCTGCGTATAAGGGGACGTTTGTGCATTCTCAGGGACGAGGAGTTGTTGAGAGAGCTCCTGAATGAGGCACATGGTTCCAGGTTCACCATACATCCCGGGAACACAAAGATGTATCATGATCTGAGACATGACTTTTGGTGGAGGGTATGAAGCGGGATGTAGGTGAGTTCGTGCAGCAGTATTTGGTGTGCCAGCAGGTGAAGGCCGAGCATCAGAGGCCTGCAGGGCAGTTGCAGCCACTTCCATTGCCAGTGTGGAAGTAGGAGAGCATCACCATGGAGTTGGTGATGGGCTTGCTCATTACCCAGTGAGGACACAACGCAGTCTGGGTGTAGACAGATTGACGAAGATGGCACGTTTCTTGCCAATCCGAGTCACCTTGGGACCAGCACCGTTGGCAGAGAGGTATATTCGTGACATGGTACATCTGCACGGAGTTTCGCATGAGATTGTATTCGACAGGGATACCCTTTTTGTGTCCCAGTTTTGGGCTGAGTTTCAGCAGGCTTTGGGGACACGGTTGAAGTTTAGCATGGCATACCACCCCTAGATGGATGGACAGTCAGAGCGCACGATACAGACGCTTGAGGACCTTTTGCGTGCCTATGTATTGGATTGGAGGGGCTCTTGGGAGGAGCACTTTCCCCTGGCAGAGTTTGCATTTAATAACAGTTATCACTCGAGCATCGGCATGGCACCCTACGAGGCTCTATACGGATGGAGGTGTACTGCACCCTTAAGTTGGGTTGAGGTGGGGACCAAGTGGGAGGTTGGCCTCAGGTTGATCCGGCAAAGTTAGAAGGTGGTTGAGCAGATTCACAGATGACTTCACACTGTCAGGAGCAGACAGAAGAGTTATGCCGATCGGAAGTGCAGATAGGTGCAGTTCGAGGTTGGGGATCACGTCTTTCTTCGCGTTTCGCCCATGAAGGGCCTACAGCATTTTTCGGTGAAAGGGAAGCTCACGCCGAGGTTTGTGGGGCCCTTTGAGTTCCTGGAGTGGGTAGGACTCGTTGCTTACAGGCTTGCCCTTCCTCCCCAGCTTTCTGGTGTGCACGACATGTTCCACGCGTCCAACCTCAGGAAGTACATCACCGATCCCAGTCACGTTCTGAGCCACGAGAGTTTGAGGTGGGTGACGACCTGACCTACCCCGAGTGACCAGTGCAGATACTAGATAGAGCCATCCGGAGTTTGAGACGGAAGTAGGTACCCCTAGTGAAGGTCTTGTGGAGGAGCCAGAGGTACGAGGAGGCTACCTGGGAGCCTGAGGCGACGATGCGAGAGAGGTACCCAGAGCTTTTCGAGGGTACGTCTTTTCGGACTGGCTTTAGTCCTCTTTAAGTTTGTTATGCGTATGTTGTTTTTTTTCTGCACCCTAACTAGCTCAAGTTTCGGGGACGAAACTTCCTTTAAGTTTGTTATGATGTTAAGATCCGTGCTGTTTGAGCCTTTTAAGACGTCTGGGCTGTGGGTCAGACGTCTGGACACTTTCCTAGACGTCTGAAATCGAAAAATTTGAGTACGAGCTCGCGTCTGCGCGCGTGTTGCGCGCAGACAGTACTCTCATTTTTCCTCCCCTTCTTTTCTCTCTCCCCACCTCCAACAAAACCCTAACCCACTGATATATAAAACCCCTTCCTCCTCTCTCGTTTCTCCTCACTTCTCAGCCACCAGCCCCTTCCCCTCTTCTTCTCGACTCTAGCAAGAGAGGCAGCACGAGCGAGAGTGCACGGGCGGTGTCGAGGAGGAGTGGCGTGAGGAGAGGGGGAGGAGAGTGAGCTCGTAAGCTCGTGTGGGAGATCACCGGTGAGCGCATGGCCGGAGTGGTGCGTGCGCAAGGCGAAGGAGTGCATCGGGGAGGTCCTCCCTGACACTGCTGCAGCCGGAGCTGTAGGCGAGGGGGGGCACGGTGCAGCCAAGCGCGGTGCGGGAGCAGCGGAAGCAGGTTTTGGTTCTGGGTTTTTCCCAGAATCAGATGTTTGGAGTGACCTCGAAATGATGGTGCGGACGTCTAGAGGTGGTTCTAGATGTCTGAGGTGAGGGCTTTGCGGAGGTACGTCCTCTTTGCGGATACGGCCATGCAGGTCGCTCCACCGATACCTTGTTGCATGCCCTTTTGAGAAGATTGTGTTGTTTCGTGCAGGATTCACTTCGGGAAGGTGCGGGACACGCCCTCCCATGCATTTCAGACGTCTGGGTGACATACCAGAAGACGGGAAGCACTTCCAGACGTCCGGAGAGGTGGTCGGACGTCTGAAGCTGGGTCCAGATGGTCCAGAAGAGTTCTTGGACATCTGAGGATTGGCGCAGAGACTTAGGTAGGCTATTGGGAACTTTTAAGATGTCTAGAAGTTGTTCCAGACGTCTGATTTGAGATAGAAACCCTATTTTGACTCGTTTAGGGTCCGTTTGAGTTCCGTTTTATGCAAATAAGATACCGTTGTGTTCCTTGTGAGTTCCTCTACTTGATTGAAGACTTTCCATACTGTTTTGATAGTTTCCTTGTGATTGTTCCTTGTCATAGGACTTCGTTCCGTTGCGGGTTTGGGGCTTTCTGAGGCACGTGAGCCTGCCGTTCAAGCCCCCAATAACCCTGGGTTTACTGGTAGAGTGGCTTCCCCCTAATTTAATTTTAAGCTAAATGCATGTGTGGAATGAATGATTAGAACCTAGGATATGACATGAATCCTAGGTCGAGAAACACTTGAAATGTCTGTGATGGATGATTAAATTGCAGTCTTGAATGAGTAGATGGAATAATAACAATTGCCTGTAAATAAATAACAGTTGCCTGTGAAATATGAAGTACTGATGCTAGCTAACTGTTGTATGTAAATTTTCGGTTGTATACGTTAAATGACATAATACGAGTTACATGTATATAAATTGAGAATGGAAATGTGAATGATGGAAGTGCGAGCTGCCTGTGTATAACCTGTATATGGAAATGTGAATGATAGCAATACGAGCTGCATATGTATAACCTGAGAATGAAAATAGAAATGATGAAACCTGGTATGGCTTGGCATGAGGAATATGAGCATGAACCCTACGGGGAATTAGGAGTAGAGCTCCTGGAAATAAATGGAATGGATCTGGAAATGTGAGTGGGGAAGTGAGCTGGCCCTTGAGTACGGAGTACCAAGGAGAGGGACTGTCCCCCTGTTTAGTGCAAAGCGGAGCTAGCTGCCCTTGGGTTGGGACCCGGGGTTAGGATTGGCCACTTTGTACCGACTTCTTGGCCCTCGCATACACAGTACCGGGGAGAGCTACTAATGTAGGGAGAGAGCTAGCCACCCCATGGGGCCTGGGGTTCAGCTAGCCGCCCTACACCGACTTGTTAGGCCCACTGGGCAAACCAGGGTAGTCAGGCGAGGGTGCGCAGACTGTGGAGGGGCGAGACCCCTATTTGGTTCTTAGGGGGCTAGACCCCTGTTACTGAGAGGGCTAGGCCCTATACTAGTTCCGTGCTGTACTTTGGGCAAACTCGCTAATGAAAACGACTGACCGCGTGCTAGTACAGGGTAGCTACCCTTGTGTTTATCGTGCGTGCGGTAGTCACTATTACGTCTGTCCGTGACCTTGGGGTGGTTGACTGGGTGTAGAATCACCACGGGGGACTCTCCCAGCCAGGAGAGCACCACGTGTGCCTTCTACTCTTCGGAAAAGACTGCAATTAAGATCGTTCCTACGAGACACATTCGAGATCAAGAAAGAGACCTGATAAATAAACCAAGTGGTGAAAAAGAATAATTAGTTAAAGAAAGTAATTGAAAAACAACAGCTACCTGTCCACTTTTACTGCTTTAGTTAGTTGGTTGCCACTCTACTCAGCGTTCGCTGACTTTGTGTACTCGTAACCCTTTTCAGGTCCAGGTGTTGAGCAGCTAGGGCCCACGGCTACAGGGGGTGCTGGGCCCAGTAGAGCCCAGTAGTTGTAGCTTCTTGTTGTACTTCTTTTTGTTGTAGTGAGTAGACTCTTGTACCTTTATTTTTTGTTCTTTATGTTCCTGTACTTATTACTTTCTGCTGTTGTGGTGGTGATATGTACTGTAGCAGTTTTTACTTCTTTACTGCTGTACTTTTCTACTGTTAGTTGCTTAGCATGGTGAATGTGGTTTACTTTCCTGCTTTTTGGTTACTTTCTCATTGGACGACTGGGTCTTGGGGTTAGTCGAGTCGGTCTGATCTCGTGTCCTGTAGGGATTTGGGAACCGGGTCGTAACAAATTTGCAATTGGATCATCAAATTATATTTTTTAATAGAATATCTCATTTTGTGACCTAATTATGCGTTTTTAACATTGATTTGCTGTTTTAGGTCATTTCTGTTAATTCTCACACTTAACCCTTTTCTTGTGTTAATTGTATAATATTTAACCTAGTTTCTAACTTAACTTGGGCATTTTAGCTATGATGAGCCACACCTCATCGAACTTGGGAAGTAAAGAATAGTCTAAGATTTTAAGAAGGTTAGGTTTTCAAAACATGGTTGCCCACAAGTCGAGTTAGCACACTATGCATAGATCCTTAGACCTCATTGTCTCATAAACCTTGGGTGGACCTTTGAGCCATACAAAACTGCCCTAAAAATTAAAAGGCGAAGTTGATAAGAGACTAAGAAGATTTGGCAACTCATACCTAAAGAGATAACTCTAGTGTTGTTGAGTCAAGTGACTAAACTTTCATGTATATCTTCTACTATAGTGATTGCTAATATTCTGTTTTCCATGAACTCTAACTTAAATTCATTGCATTTTGCTAGGGACTTGTAAAATATAGGCATGGGGGCATGAAAAGAATGCAATTAATCAATATTAAATGCCTATTTTTAACTAATTAAGTTTCATAGCCTGCATAGTATATATACTTGCATTTCATGCATTTAGGACCATGTATACATTTAGGGCTAATAAGTGTATTTTAGTACTAATACATGTAATTATTGTATGTAGGAGTGATAAAGATGAAGTTTATTACAAAGCAAAGGAGAGAAATAATGTGATGACTTGTGACATTTGTCAATCAATCATAATAAAGTACTACTGTTAGAATTTTGTACCCAACAAAAACATCAAAAATATGACAAATGACTATCTGTCTGCGATAAAAATGTTATTTTATGTGTCGTTGTTGTAGTATATTTGTCACAATACAAATAAATTTTGCATCATTTTATTTAATTACAATTTTTACTGATTAGTTTCTAGGTCGTTCACTGGGAGATAGTTATTGATGTACATCACTGTAACGAGCGCGTGCCCCAGACGTCTTTTAAGACGTCTGGGAGGTGGCCCAGACGTCTGTAAAGACGTCTGGGATCACATCCAGACGTCTGACCAGACGTCCGGGATAGTTTACAGACGTCTGGCGAACAGTTATGCTCGCACGGGATATTCGTCTGCGCGCCTGTGCGCGCAGACCTGCGATCCTGCATCTTTCTCTGCGGCTGCAGGCGACTGCGACCGCCTCTCTCTCCTCTCCGCGCGGCGTTAAAAGGGGGGGGGCGCGCCTCCCCTCCCGTCTCCACCATCTTCCTCCTTCTCTCCTGCCTGTGCGCGAGAGCGAGCGGACGCGAGGGCGCAGCGGCAGCGGCAGCCGCAATAGGCGTGGAGGAGCTGCGGCGTGCGAGGGCGGGGCTCTGCCGTGAGGGCGAGCTCGCCGGGAGCGGCTTGGCCGGCCGGCGGAGGGCGCAGGGGGCGCAGAGCGTCGCGGAGAGGGACCTGCTGCGGGCGGAGCAGCGGACGCGCGAGGTGCGACGCGGGCGGCGTCGCGAGCGGAGGCCGAGCAAGGTTCTGATTCTGGAAAAATTTCCAGAATCAGACGTCTGGATTGATATCCAGACGGCAAGGTCGACGTCTGTGAGATCATACAGACGTCTGAAAGGTGAGTTTCCGCTTTCTTCTTCTTTTGTCGACTGACCGTACTGAGGGAGGGGGGTTGGCTGTGCGCAGGTGTTCATTCGTCATCCTTTGCGAATCAGACGTCTGGAAGTTGTACCAGACGGCGGGAGTGACCTCCAGACGTCCGTAGTGACCATCGGACGTCTGGGATCTAGGAGAGACGTCCCCACAGACTTCTGGACGTCTGGGGAACCACGCTGAGCAGGTAATTCTCTGATCCACCGTTTAAGACGTCTGGAGGGAGTTCCAGACGTCTGATTTTGCACAGTATCGTCTTTCTCGACCTGTTTAGGGCCCGTTTGGGCTCCGTTTTCCGTGATTCGAGTTGCGTTCGTTTCAGAATTAATTCCTCTACTCGCCTACAGTAGCTATACACTGTTTTGAGACACTCCTTGTGTTTGATCCTTGTGATAGGACCTCGTTCGGTTGCAGTCTTGAGAGTCGCGGAGGCGCGCGGGATTCCCGACCACGCCCCCATTACTCCCGTTGTACCTGGTAGAGTGGTTTTAAGTATTAATAAAATCTGTTAAAGTATGGAACCATAACTAGAACCTAGGGCATTGCATGAATCCTAGGAATGAGAAATATATGGAATGATAGCTCCTAGGTGTTGCATGAATCCTAGGGCCGAAAAACTAGATTGTATGATAGATCCTAGGATATGGCATGAATCCTAGGATGGAAAAACTAGTGGAATGTATATTACTGCAGTCTTGGAAAAATGGAAAGGAATATATATAAAGCTGCCTGTAAATTTAATTAACAGCTGCCTGTTATGCATAAAGAATCGTGTTGAGATCATGGAATGTGAGAACGTGAATCTGGAAAGTGAAACATATGATGTTCTGAGATAAAGAGCTGGAACCCTACGGGGAATTAGGAGTGGAACTCCTGGAAAGAAAAGGAATGGAACTGAGATGTAGTTGTACTGTCTCTTGGGTACGCAGTACCAAGGGAAGTACCTGTACCTGTTTTAGTGCAGAGTGGGGCCAGCCGCCCCAGGGACCCGGGGTTAGGCTTGGCCGCTCTGTACCGACTTGTTGGCCCTCGTGTACGTAGTACCGAGGAGAGCTAGTAGTGTTAGGAGAGTACTAGCTACCCCTCGGGCCCCGGGGTTCTGCTAGCCTCCTTCACCGACTTGTTAGGCCCACTAGGGCAAACCAGGGTAGTCAGGCGAGGGTGCGCGGACTGTGGAGGGGCAAGGCCCCGGTTTGGTTACTGTGGAGGGGTTGGACCCCTGTTACTGAGAGGGCTCTGCCCTGGTTCCGTGCTGTGCTTTGGGCGCACCCGTTAACGGAAACGACTGACCGCGTGCCAGTACGGGCTAGCTACCTGTGCGTTTATCGCGCGTGCCGTAGTCACCGTTACGTCTGTCAGTGACCTTGGGGTGGTTGACTGAGGGTAGGATCACCACGGGGGACTCTCCCGGCCAGGGGAGCGCCACGTGCTACTTCTACTTTTGGAAAAGACTGCAATCAAGATCGTCCCACGAGGACATCCGAGATCAAGTAAAGGATCTGAGAAGTAAATGAAATAGTGAGAAAAATTGAAAGATGTAAATAAAGGAAGTAATAGAACATAACAGCTACTGTACACTCTACTGTTGCCTTTAGTTAGTTTGCCACTCTACTCAGCGTTTTGCTGACGTGTTACACTCGTTACCTTTTTCAGGACCAGGTGTTGAGCAGCCAGGGTCGGCGGCTGCAGAGGACGCTGGGCCGAGTAGGGTCCAGTAGAGTTACCACAGCTTTGTACCTTCTTTTTGTTTCTGTTCTAGTGAGTAGTTTTGTTTCCGCTGTACCTTCTTTACCTGCAGTTTTTGTTATATGATAAATGTTGTTTTACTGTTGTGGTGGTGCCTACTGTAGTAGTTTCTTTCCTTACTGCTGTACTTTCTTACTGTTAGTTATATTCATGCTGAATGTGGTTTATTTTACTGTCTTTTGGTTACTTCCTCGTTGGACGACTGGGTCTTGGGATTAGTCGAGTCGGTCCGGTTCTCGTGTCTCGTAGGGACTCGGGAACCGGGTCGTTACAATCACTATCTAAGTTTCAAAAATATTCTTTTATTCCAAAAATGTTAATTTTATTTACAATAAGAATAAATGAATCAAACAATGAATGAATGGATTATTAATATACAAAAGGATCAATTAATTCATTTACAATGCCTTGAACAAATGTACAATTAACAGGCATTGAAAACTCTATTCAACTACACTAAGTTATATACAACTACTATACGTAATACCTAAATGTAGGTACAAAAATAGTTACTAATATCTACTTTACTAAGTTATATTAGCATACTAATATCTTTAGTAACATATTTTACATGTAAAGTAACATATATATACGCCGCTATAGCCTTAGTAACATATATACATCAAGCAAAAAGAGACATCTATTGTAACATATTAATATATGTACAGTGATGATTATTTCTATCGCTAAAGCCCTAGGTTGTTTATATACAAGAGGCTCAAACAGCTACTTACTATTTATATGTATACATATGCATATCTACATACTTATACATTATTTATTATATACATATTAATTCTATATTATACATATAAGTATACTTATACATATATATATATATATACATACATTTATACATATGCATACACAACGTTAACACTTAGCTATATGAGTGGCTTACAACTCTCTTCTCTTCTCTTCGTCTCAACACTCAGTCAATTTTAGGGTTCTCTTCTCACAAACACACACTCAAGCACTGTACACCAACTAAAAAATTGGGTTTATTAGTGGGCAGGCCGACCCATTTTCGAGGGATACACAACACCTCAGAAAGGCGGGACTAGACCTCTATTAATGGACTAGCTCTAGTTTAATTTAGGTATATTTTCATTCATTGTAGGCCCAATTTAGTCCTAGCAAGCCTATACACATGCCTACACGCGCTCACACATATGCCAACGCATGCCCACAGGCGCACGCTGACTGAGGACAATACATGCTCATGAGAGGGGATGGGAATGGATTTGTTGGTGCTCAGCACCTGGCGACTGCTGAGGCAAAGAGACAAAAACATTTTATACCACTTTGAGCGATTCGTCGCCACCGATGTGGCACAAAACTGTAAGGCAGAATTAATGCCAATTAGCGCTGCGATTATGCGAATTAGGTGGATTTTGCCCTCAATTTGAGGATCATAATTTAGTCTAAATTAAAATTAAATTATATGGTTACAAAGCCCTTATATAGGACTACCTAAATGTATAATTTATTTACAAAAATAAGTTATTTAAATATATAATAAAATTGGTTAAAGTTGGTTCATGCACATTAAATTAGAGTTTAATTCGTTAATTAAAGTACAAATTGGTGAATTAATTATACAATTGACCTTATACAAAGTTGATTTATATAATAAATTATTTATTACACATTTTTATTGCATTTTTGAGACTTTATTTTGATTTATTTACATTTACATACTCGTTTAAATTAGTTTTACACGTAAATAATTTATAAATACTATAATGCATTATAAATATAGTATAAATAGGTTGAAAATATTTAAGATATTGTTATACAAGTATATGTTATAAACTATTTTAGTATTAACTTTAATTACTGATTTATTTTATTTTAAGTTAATAAATTAGTTAATTAACTTATTAACTTAATTACCTACATTAATTACTTAATTAAATCAATTTATTGGTACTATATAGTATATATTGCATACTTAAATATGTATGTACAGTATTAGATATAATTATATACATATACATAGGTTTATATAATTACTTAGGTTAATATACATTTATTTTATATAATTTAATATATAATTATACATTAAAATTTTATATACAATAAATCAATCTAGATATTTAATTAAATATATAGAATACATATATAAGTTAATTATGTACATTATTGATATATTATACAATATGTACCTATAGCTTAATTTTAAATTATATTTACAAGTATATATATAGTATACAAGGTTTTTTTTTGGGATTTTCTGATTTTTATAATTTTTATATGTATAAGAGAGGTAGGGGATGAGAGAGAAATGTTGAGATGAAAGAAGAAGAGGTATTTTTGGTTTTTTTCACTTTGGTTCTTTTATTAAATGTCATAGTAGGCCAAACCGTCCATAACAACAGTCTACACTACATCGATGGTTAGTAACTGTCAGTATAGGGCAGAATAGCCGTTGCTGTAGGTATAAAGTGCTATTCTGATGGTCTTTCTAACCGTTCTCCTAAGAGGTGTCGCTGTAGGCAACATCGACGATAAAAACCGTTAGTGTTGTACTTAGAGCTACAGTGACAGTCATGTTTTTAAAGCTGCCCATTTTGTGCGATAGTAATAACAATGACGGTTTTATTTGTCGGTGTAGCATAAAAAATGTTGCTAAAACTATCACTATAGGTAATAACTCCAACTTTCTTTTTCACATAATACTGACATGAATATCTGTCACTATATCTATCAAAGTAGATATTGAGATTTTCATTATTAAATCCTATTCAATTTTATAATCTGCAATATCTTAATAAATTTTAAATTGAATATTGTTTACCTTCATTAAAGTAAGATTAAAGTAAAATATACCGGACATCACTCTTGAAATAACAAATTGAGTTACTCATATTCACATCAAATGAAATAATTTTTTTATATGATTCTAAAAGAAAATTGTGTATCTACAAAAAATATAAGCGTCATAAGCCACAAGTATCTATTGATCTCACTTTATACACTCCTAAACTAGTAAACAATATTCCAACCTAAGACTAGATGGTACAAGTAGCTCCTATCTTAGAAGCTATTCATCAAAATGTAAGCCCTCTTAGGTCTTCCTCCAATTACCCTAATGGTGTGTTGGTTGCCACATGCTTCAACTATGAGATCTTGAGTAGGTTGAAAAGGTTCTCAAACTCGAGATGACGTACAACTGCAAATCATTAAATATGATGTTATAGCTCTTAAAAAAATATATTATAATTTACCTATGCACAAATAAATTCATCATTAACCTATTCATTAAGATAAAAAAAAGATGACTAATCTATTCTACTAGCAAATAGTAGATTAAGCTCTTCAATAGGAAGCAAGGAAATAATAGAGGTAGGATTGGCAATAATAAGATGACCCATAGGCTATTATAGAGCAAATCCCTTGCAGCTTTTACAGAAATTAAAGAAACAAAGTTAACAACTAGTTAAGATTGCCTAAATCATAAAAGAAACAAGAAGCAACGAAAAGGAGAAGAAAGAAACCAAAAATCAAAGAGATGGTATATCTTTCCCCAACTATCATTGATTGAAGTAATATATCTTGAGTCAATGATAAGCCAAAGGAAAGCTTAGTCATGGATGCATACCCTAATAGAAAATGCAAAGCAAAGATAAAAAAAGGGAATTACCAAGGGGATTTGCTTGTTAATTAATAGTTGAAACTATTGAGACAAATTATAGATATCTGGTTGCATATGATGAAAGAGAATGACATGCAAATTACAAAGGATGGAAGATCAATGTATTACCACAAGCATATTCAATATCAACTACCAAGAAATTCCTTTTGGCAGGGCAAGCATATTTAATATCAATTACCATTTTCTGCGTTGATTATGCCATGGAAGTTGTTCAATAAGTTTCCAATCTCTTTGAATGCATGGAAGGCACCGACCATACTATTTGCATAAAACATAATAATAGAGCTATTTGCATCCGAAAACATGAGAGTACCTTAATCATTTATCTATTTATATATACAACCTTGAATGCCTTTCTTGTATATATATATTTTTTGTTATTGAATGTTCGAAGTATGTAGATACTAGATGAAGTATAGAAATGTCGACATGAGAGCAAACACACGTAGATTATAGACTTATCTAATGTAACCAACAGGAGATTGTTAGTTGAAAATGAAAAATGTAGATTAAGCCCAAACACATGTAAATCTGATGCATTTGGATCTTAGATGTGGAAAATCTCAAAATTTGCAAGGATCATAACCCATGAGGAATGAGCAAAATTGTAGTATATGGGAATGGGAAAAATTGCACTTTACCTAAAGAAATTGTAGCATATGTAATTCTCTATTTTAAATAAATGAAGTGGATGACAACCACCCTTTTATCGTTTGAAGGGAAGAAGCAAAAGAAAAAAACTCAAAAAGTGTTGCTTCGGATGGTGTAATCTTGCTTTTAAGGTGATTATACATGATGAATATGAGTAGCAACAAATTGTTATTCAAGATGTTGCATGTTCAAAGGAAAATGTGCAACAACAAAAATATACCATCCTTATTAAATCAATGAAAGCATCGTAAATATAACATTAGATCCTTTAACTTCTCATTCACTACAGCTCCATCCTTGTGTTTCTGACCAGTCATGTAAGTGTTAGCTCTTGTAGAAATTAGTCCATCTGCCTGTGTCTAATGTTTGTATCAAGAGCTAAGTTTTAATGAATTATTCCAATGTCAATAGATTGATATTAAATAAAAATACATTACCTTTTCATGGATAATCCTAGCAAATGTCTTTGTTCCAGTGCAATGGGGATCCTTAAGTTTTAGCCAATTTCACCTATTTTTTCTCACACATTTTCTAATGGTAGAAGGACATTCAAATAAAAAGTAAGTGATGTATTTGTCATAAAAACATCAAGAAAAGTGCAATTCATGTGCATCAAGACAATGCCTGATTCTCATCACTAAGCTAAATATGAGCAAGTGTAAGAAATTATCGTTTCTCAATTTGAGCATCTTCAAGTGTGTCCCACTTCTCTTCTGGGGGTTGTCTTTTATCAAATACTTCACTTAATTTCATTCTTCCACACCCTTCATTTTATAGCAGCACTACGCATGACTTATTCCCTTGTCTTTTCATTACAATATGGCTGAAATTTAATCTTCTCCTACAAAACATATGATATTGTTGTAAATATTTTCAATAACCAAAAGTTAACAAAAAAGATGAAATATAACTATCTCTTAAACTTGAATGGCCTCCCATATTGTCATCTTATATCGAGGTCCCATGACCTTCCAACTGGCATATCCTATGGTGGCCAAATTTGATCTTCATACCGTAGTTCTGATAAAGTTTGCTAACTTAGCAGCTTCTTCTCCATCGTGAATGCCAGCAACACCAACTTAAACCTCCATCTTCATGCCATCTTCGAACTCCCATATTTCATTCATTAAGGTGGGACCTAGCTCTCATCTTCTTTAATTGAGATGAAGCTACTCTTAGCACAATAAAGAAGCAAATGAAAGAGTAGATTAGCATCTTATATAGTTTTCCCTAAAAGAATTCGAGAAAAAGATTCTAAATACTCTCCAAATGTTTTTTAAAAAAATTGACCTAGCAAACATCTTGTATTGGAGCACTTAGTGATAAAGTTGAAGTTGATTGCTTACTTGCAATTGCAGGTTGTTTTCTTTTTCTTGTATCAAACCACTTTATAGTTTCTTTTCCTCCCCATTTATCTAAACAAGAAAAGACAAGAAAAAGAATCATACAAAAATGCATAACCGTTATCAAGTAAAGTCATTAATTTCAAGTATCTTCTAATCAGAAGCTGCAGACTTGTAATACCTAGGTTTCAGATATTGGTCAAGATGTTCTTTCCACATAAATCAAACAATCATGGTAAGCAGGAATAACCAATAAACTTTCCTTAGCGGATCCTAAGATGCCTCCAGTTTATTTGGATAATATTCAACAAGAGAAATGATTGACTCGTTATAAAAAATTCTTTAGCTTCTCTCCTTAAATAAATTTCTACGAAATATCCCAAGATTGAATAATGGGATTCACGTGAAGCATACAAAATGCCATATGGGAAAACTTCTCTCCTAAAATGATAGTGTTATCATATAGCAATATAGCAAATGCAAATGTTTTGTATTTTTCTCTTATCCATAGTCCTCAAATGTTATAAAAAATTAGCGGGCAACATAGTGCAGAATTTGACCCATTTTCTCATTAACTAGAGGGTACAAAAGAAATCAAATTTCCTTTTTGATATAAAATCATATGGAAAATCTTTGGTCTTTTCCTTCTTCCTCTATACAAATAAAATCAACGATCTTGTTGTTCTTATGCTTTCTTTGTCATTTTTCTGCAGGGTATCCATATTATGGTGCACTCAACTAGCTGCAAAATTTCTCCATCAATAATCTTGGGGATCCTTTTATTGAAAGCAACTATGGTGCTCATTCTAGGCAGTTTGAAGTTGGTGTGCTGGATTGGTTTGCCTTGCCTTTGGGAACTAGAAAAGAATGAGTATTGGGGACACAAAGGAAACTTGGGCTTACATGTATCATAAAGTTCTCTTTACAAAGCAAATGTTACATGAAATATTATGCAGATCTACGTATACTGAATGATCTTTTTTATGCATTATACAAAGAGAATTGATAGGAGAGATTAGGACTATTCAAACCTCTTGGCACAAGTCTAAAGCGAGCTTGGCTCCAATAGCAACCTCTTTATAGTTATTGATCCTTCACATCCAAATTAACAATAAGCAAGGTTTTCATCAGAGCATGCTCCCAATTGTGCGTATCTGCAAGGATTACATTTCCCTTATCAATATGTCTAGGCACAGACAGGTGGGCAAGACCAAGGCAGTTGCAATATTAATATTATTAAAGAATTTCAAAGATATGCTCAATTATCTCATTTGATAGAAGATGTTTCACACCAAAAATCTTTCACAGATATTCCTTAGGGGCCCTTGTAGCCCCTAAAGTTCTAGTGGCTAAAATCATCCTTACTCAACATGTGCCAACATCCAATTCGGAGTTCATAATGAACGTATGCTTTGAAAAATGCATTACAGTAATAGTTTTCTATGAGAGGGAAAACCATAACAAATAGGTCTTCATTCAAAAGGAGTGGGAGTTACATATGGAAAGATCCTTTGGTCCTACTTCAACTCTGTTCATACCCTTTTTCCTCATTTGCCTCCACCATCTCTTCTAATCTTTGGCAAGCGGCAACTACTCATTCATCATATGTGAGGCCCTTGTCTCAAGATAGGCAAAAGGTCCAAGATCTAGATAATAGATGCATAAGTTTCTTAGATACTCACTGGCAATTAAGTTTCCTACCTGGAAAATAAAAATATCAATTGGTAATCTTTAATACGTAGCATGGTCCGTGGATAGGCTAATGAACAAGGGTACTATTCAATCATTTAATGTATCCATTGGTTGGGGATAAGGGAAAGGTATATGCAAATTTGACTTATAGTTTTTTATTTTCTTTTATAATGTAGAATTTTATTCAGGCAAATTGGGGGATCAGGGATATTTTTTACTTTGGGAAAAAAAAGGCAAATTGATCGAGAGTTTTATTTGTTCCAATAAAATCTGTAAAAGAAATTGACGGGAAATTCTAAAAACGTCCTTTTCATGCTCATGTATTAAAGGTTATTATTTACCAGTTACCATCAAATCACATTAAATTATGGTAAGGGCAATAACGAAGGTGGAGTCGGGAGATAATCATCCCCCATTGCCTAAACTTTAAGGTGGTGTTTGATACATGGGTTAAGTGAGTTACTTTATATTTGTTCACCACTTAACTGACTTTTTATTTACATCATCTTAAGAGAAGTTAATCTAATGTGAATTTATTTTTCTTTTTTTGTGGAATAAATTTAACCTACCTAAATATCAAAATGATAAAACCTACTTATTCTATCATTTTATTTCACTTATTTTCTATTCCTCTATTTATTTCACAAATATATTCCCCTTATCCTTTGGAGAAAAATACTCGGGGATCTAAGATAATAGATGCAAACCCTAAACCTCATCCTACCTTGAGAATGAGAAAAATTCATGCCTATCCTTCGTACTCCAAGCCCTTCACAAACTCCATTCCACTAAGGAAAAGAAGTAGGCATGGAGGGGAGAGAGAGAACTAGGGAGGGTGCAGAAATCAAGGGCCCTTTCCATTGGACAAACCATATGTTATTCCTTAGGTGTTTTGCAATTAGGAAGGTACACGAATATTTTTGAAAAGGAACAGGGAACTCATTCCTTTTCTTGCTTCTTGTCTTCCCGACTCATCAATCATAATATTCAATCCTCCCCAATCCACACACACCATTTGTCCTTACTAGTTGGATATTCTTGGAAAGAAAGCCTAGATTTTGATGTTCTAAGGACTCAACAAGAAAGCTTCAAGTGAAGCATGAAGATTATCACATAGACAGTATGGATGAAGATCGGATGCAATGTCCTAGGCTCTTGACTGTTAGGTTACAGCTTGCTTTTCTCATCTAGTTCTGGGTGGGGTACAGTACCATGGTCAACTAGTGCTCATCACATTTGCCACTAGGCCTTTCTTGTTAGAAGAAACACTTTATAACAAGTCAATCACATTACCATTGAGATCAGAAGTTGGAAACTTGGCATCCAAGTCTAATTACATTCCATTCTATATTAAACTAGATCAATTGAAGGACTTCTTCGATGCTCTCATCTTCACTTTAAGTTAGTACTTAGATGCCATTGGGAACTATTGAACTTACACAAGTAGTCCCTGATTCTTTTAATACTCAAATAGATACATCCTTAAAGTTTCTCCATCTTTCACTGCATGCACCTACACTGGCATTTGCCAAAAAGTCCACTAGCGTGCATTTCATCGACAAGAATCAAGGAGAGAATGAAACTAGAAATTCCTCAATGATTCTGCTCCTTTGTCTGTATGAAGAAATATAATGGAGGTTTTTTTCAGAGGGAATGGAATGCAAATTCACATCAGTTTAACACAATTCCAAGATGATATAGAAAGTAAGATTTGCCCTTGTCAACAAAAGTAGATGCCAATGCATAAACACACTTGTTAAGAAGCTATATAAAGTAGAATGAGTACAAAAAAAAAAAAAAGAAAGAAAGAAAAGGAAAGGAAAAAAAAAGAAATCTTGACTGGCAATTCGGATCATGTACTCAAACCGTGATCCCAGCACGCATAAGAGCAGTGCTGCTAATACATTTTTCAAGAATCTTGACAAGGCAATTGATAACAAAGCACTCTATGATACATTTTTAGCATTTGGGAACATTCTCTCTTGCAAGATTGCCACAGATGCTGGTGGCTAGTCTAAGGGTTATGGGTTTGTTTAGTTTGAACATGAGGAGGTTGCACAGGCTACAATTGATAAGCTTAATGGTATGCTTCTCAATGATAAACAAGTTTTTGTGGGACCATTTATTCATAAACAAGAGAGGGAAAAAACTTCAAACAATACAAAGTTCAATAATGTTTTATCAAGAACTAGTCAGAGTCTACACCTGATGAGGATTTGTAGAAAATTTTTGGTGAGTTTGATACAATAAGTAGTGTTGTAGTTATGAAAGAAGAAGATGGCAAATCCAAATGCTTTGGTTTTGTGAACTTTAAGAATCATGATTCTGCGACACAAGTAGTTGAATCCCTTAATGTGAAGAAATTTGACGATAAGGAGTGGTATGTTGGGAAAGCCCAAAAGAAGTCTGAGAGGGAGAAGGAGTTACAAAGTAAGTTCGAAAATAACATGAAAGAAGTTCCTGACAAATATCAGGGAGCGAACCTCAACCTGAAAAACTTGGATGATAGCATTGGTGATGATAAATTGAAAGAGACGTTTTCCGATTTTGGCACCATGACTTCTTTCAAGGTTATGTGGGATGCTAATGGTATTAGCAAAGGTTCTAGGTTGCTTTTTCGACACCTAAGGAAGCCTCTCGAGCTCTTGTTGAGATGAATGAGAAGATGGTTGTCAACGTAAGGAAGATAGAAGAGCTAGATTGCAGGCAAAGTTTTCTCAGATGCAACCTATTAGCATGTAGCACTCAGTTGCTTCTTGAATGCCTATGCACCCTCCTGGTAGTCTTGGTCTTGGACAATAAATATTTTACAGCCAAGCACCTCCGACTCTCATTTTTGCTCAGCTTGGATTTGGCTTCCAATAACCACTTGTCTCTGGCATCTAGCTTGGTGGTGCTCTAATTCCCTTCTTCTCTGTGACTTTTGTTTGATAGGGTTAGCAGGGGTCACACCCCAGACTTCCTGGGGGAGGACCCATGCAACAAAATTAGCAGCCAGCAGGCATGCTTCAGCAACAGATACTTGCAAGATCAATTCCCTCTAGATAGAAACATGCATAAGGTGCCTATGCCTGGGGTAGGTAGGGGAACATGGGTGGGTTCCCTGTGAGAGACATTGTTGTTCCACAACCCATGCCCATTTCTTCCCTGGCTAAAGATCTTGAAAATGCACCCCCTGATCAGTAGAATTATGCTGGGTGAATGTTATGACCTAGTTCCCAGATCCCTATAGGACTTGAGACCAGCTCGCCTCGACTAATCCCAAGACCTAGTCGTCTAACAAGAAATAACCAAAAGTAGGAAATAATACCACATCTGCACATGCATTATAACTAAGTAGAAGGAAAAGTGAAATGGTAGAGGAAAGTAGAACAAACTGTCTCAAAATAGTACATGCCACCACAATAACAACGGAAAGAAAATAGAAAGTAACAGAAACAGTAAAATAGATGTCTATTACTCACTACAACAATAGAAAAATGAAAGAGCTGGAAAGAAACAACTACAGTTGGGTGCGGCTGGGCCCAGCATCCTTTGCAGCCGGAAACTCAGGCTGCTCAACACCTGATCCTGAGCAGGGTTACGAAAAGACAGAGTCAGCGAACGCTGAGTAGAGTGGTGTTTACATTATTTACGTGCAAGTAAAGTAAAACAAGTAACCAGTTTTATTCTCATTTTTATTTATCTTATTTATGTATTTCTGGTTCATTTATTTTACAAAGGATCCAAGTATTTTTTGATCTTGCTTGTTTCTCGTGAGAACGATCTGATTGCAGTCTTTTCCGTGGAGTAGAAGGTACACATGGTGCTCTCCTGGCCGGGAGAGTCCCCGCAGTAGTCCTACACCTAGTCAACCACCCCAGGATTACTGTCGCGATGTAGCGGTGGCTACGACACGCGTGATAAGCGCATGGGTAGCTACCCCGCACTGACACGCGGTTAGTCATTTCCGCTAGCGAGTACACCTAAAGTATAGCATGGAACAGTACAGGGCCTTGCCCGCTCAGAACAGGGGTCTCGCCCCTCCATAGTCTGCGTACCCTCGTCCGACTACCCCGGTTTGCCCAGTGGGCCTAACAAAGTTAGAATAGGGTGGCTAGCTTAACCCCAGGCCCTGTAAGGTGGCTAGCTCCCTCCCTACACTAGTAGCTCACCTCGATACTACGTACGCGAGGGCCAACAAGAGTCGGTGTAGGGTGACCAGTCCTACCTCGAGTCTCAACCCAAGGGGTGGCTAGCTCCCCCTCTACACTAAAAGGGACAGTTGCTCTCCTTGGTATTGTGTACACAAGGGCCAGCTCACTTCCCGTCTACATACCAGATTTCCTTTCATACACAGGAGTTCTACTCCTAATTCCCCGTAGGGTTCATGCTCATATTCATTCCATTTATCAATATTTAGATCACACGGTGCATAACTCATTCCCCATCATATATAGGCAGCTCGTGTTTTCACAATTCAATTATCAATCATATACATGCAACTTGTGGTTTCACAGTTCAATTTCTCATTCACATACAGGCAACTCGTATTTTAACATGCATCTCAAGTAAACAGAGTAGTTCAACCATTCGCATTTGTTTCTACCCTAGGATTCATTTCTCATCCTAGGGTTTATTCAAGTATTCTAAACATGCTCTTTCATTGTGTAAATCTTAATGTTATAGTAAACCACTCTACATGGTATTACGGGAGGAATGGGGGCCTGCACAGCAGATCTCGTCATCTCTGCAGGCCCCGAACACGCTACCGACTGGTAACCTGTACCAACGACTAATTTACATCAGACGATCTCAAGATAGTAGGTACTCAACACCAACATATAGAGAACTCGAGTGAAAAACAGCGGTACTTCGTTTGCGGAAATCCGATTCCGTTTGGGCCTAAACGGGCCAAAACCACGATTACTGTCCAAAATTAGATGTTTGGGACTAGTTCCAGACGTCTTAAAAGACGTCATATTTTACCTTGTGTCTCCTGCGGTATCCTTAGACGACTGGGTCCCTCTGTGATCGTCAGGGGGCAGCTCCAGACGTCGGATAAAGCCTCCGGTCGTCTGGAAGTACCTTCAGACGTCTGGCGACGTGATCAGCCGTTAAAAAGTTCTTGGAAAAGTGCACCACGCGCCTTTCCAATGCCCTTCACCTACGTACGAAAGCCGCAGACCCATTCTCAGCCCAACATTTCCTATGCTACGATCTGCATGGAGGAAAGTAGTGCAGGAAACACGTACCTCGCGTGATATTATGCTTTCAAACGTCCGGCTTCAGCTTCGGATGCCCTGATGCCTCCCCAAATGTCTAGTCGATGCTCCAGACGTCTGATACTGGAACTTTTCCAGTACCAGAACCTCCTTCGTGACGCTGCTCTCCTCGCAGTGCCGTCTGTAGCTCACCGCAGCAACTTCAACAGCTGCAGAGGGCCGGGAGGTCGCCTCCCAGAGCCCCTCTTCCTTGTGTGCGTGCCCACCGTCAACCGCGCAAGCTCCGTCGAGCTCCCGTCGAAGCTTCCCCGAGCTTCCGCCGAAGCTCCTCTGAGCTTCGGGCGAGGCTCTCTGACTCCACACAAACTCCCCGAAGGTTCACCGACCTTGGACCTCATCTCTCACGCTCTTCCTCTTTCTCTTCATTTTCTCTTGCTCACCCTCTCTCTCTCGCTCTTCCTCGTCGATCCTTGCTTGGCCTCGCTCCTCCTTGCCGTGGCTGCACGGGGGTGTACGGACAGGGAGGTAGCGGTGGCTGGTGGTGAGGGGTGAGGGTGGTGAGGAGAGGGGGGTTTAAATAGGGTCGGGTGTTAGGGTTTCAGGTGAGAGGTGATAGGAGAGAGAGAACGTCCGCACGCCGCACGTGCGTGGAGGGAAAATATATTTTGATTTTTCCCACTTTCAGACATCCGGGCTTGTATCCAAACGTCTGAACAGATGTCTGACTGAAACTCTAGACGTCTTATCCGACTAAAAAGGCAACGGGTTATTTCAGTGAAAGTCTATACCTAGTTGTTTATCAGTTGGAGCACAACATGACAGCCAAGGTGACTGGGATGCTCCTAGAGATGGACTAGACCAAAGTTCTCCACTTGTTGGAATCCCCTCCAATGCTCTGAAGGGCAAAGTTGCTGAAGCGATGGAGGTTTTGAGGATAATTGCGTAGCAGCAGTATTTTAGCTTGGTGCTCCTACCGACCAACTTGCTATACTCTCTCCCTGAATGGACTGTGAGGCGTTCTCTTATTTAAAGTTTGAAACTTTCAATTTTAAAGGGTTTGGACTTCTGGTAAAAAAAACAAACAAACACTTTGAAACATTTCATCAATAATTAGAAGGCATTTCATCAAAAACCTATCTGAATCAAAGGGAACAAACACTTTGAAGCATTTCTTCAAACTATTAAAAGGCATTTCATCAAACACAAAGCTAAGAGAATAGACCCGCTCCCTCCTCCATTGATCTATTACTTTGCACCAGAACCAGATCCCTTCATGGGAAAAAAATCAATATATATTGAGTGAGAAAGAGATCGAATGGGAGAAATCGAGTGGGAGAGATCCAATCTAGCATAGAATTGATAAGAGGAGCATTAAGAGAGATCGATAAAGAGAAATTAAATGAGAGAGATCAAGTCGAGTGGAAGAGATATGGTCGAGTAGAATTCGATCAACAAAATAGAGAGGGATCGATTTAAGTGCACAGTTGAGAGACACTAAAAGAGAAAATATGAGAGATATCGATCGGTAAACCTAAAAGATGTCTCTCTGCCTTTGATCATCTTCAAAAAGGAAGAAGGCTTCAAGCGCAAGAATAGAGAGGTAGACAACTAACCTAAGTCGATGAGAGGTTTTATGGGTTGCGATCGATCGGGGGTGATGACGATCGAGTGAAATAGCGTCGACGTTGAGATGCTGTGCTTGAGGAGCTTGATCGAGTGTTGCATTTGAGGAACTTAATCGAGTGAAATGAGTCAACGTCGAGGTGCTGCATCGAGTTGAGGTTGAGGTTGATGCTTGAGAAATCGATCGAAAAGAGTCGAGCTCGAGGCTGAGGGTTTGAATTGGACGAGGAAGAAGACACATTTTCCCCTACCATTTTCGAACCCGCTGGTGTAGCTTTCAACAGTAGTAATGTATAATATAAGCTACAATGACATTTTTTTGATGTCAATGTAGCCCCACTGTTGGTGTAGGACAATTTCTTTGTAGTAGTCGGCTAGTATGTTCTACCAAGTCGTGGGTTCAATTTACTTTGAAACTTAGTGAACACTTAGAAAAATACCTGATCTTACTCAAGACAGGTTTATTTTATAATGATTATTTATATTACAAGTTAACTTAAAGTTTAGGCCTTAATGAATGTTGAAAAGTGAACCTAAGGCCTTATACTTTCATTCTAATGGTTGGAATTGCAGTATGATCATTCAAAAACATCCAACACATTACATAAAAGATGCTCACGCAGTTAAATTTGATTTTTAATTCAATTCTCAAGTCAAATCATAATTGGACAGTTAGTTCATTTCAAAAGAGTTGACAGTGGATTTAAACAACAAATTACAAGCAATTATAATCGAATTAAAGTTCAATTACAGTACATGAGTGCTTATATATTAAGTTCTAACATGAGACAACATGTCAGCTTCCTTAATTTGCAAAACCCTAGCTCAATTCCTCTCATTGATCCTTGTTTTAGACTTAGTTGCTGCTGCATTTATTAACAACAGCTACTGATATGTTGTTGTTCAATGGCAGCAATTGTTTCCCAATTCCAACAGCTAGGAGCCATTGTCAGAATGGTTGAATCAAGTGTCCCACACTGATGTTGCTAGTGCACTTCAAAGAACCAGTAGCTGTTGCTATTGCAATGTGATTTTAGTAAAAAATCCAGCTCAGATTAGATCTGAGAAGTCTGATCTAGAGAACATGAATACTCAATTTATACCAATGTTGGATTGATCTAAATCATATCAGTCCTTTTAATCTTTTTTTTTTTAGCTTAATCTGGGAAACCAACACAAAATAAGATTTGAGTTAAAAAACTAAACACCTTCGAATGCCAATAAAATCATGAAAATATGCATCTCTATCCTCACAAATAAACTTAAAGGTGTTGAAAATAATTTCGAATCTAGATCAAATAAAAAACCACATTCAAATTTACCCAATCTTTGTTATTAGATCTTCCTCACATTGATTCCAAAATAGCTTAGATCATTGAATTGGTCTCTAATTAGTACCACTGATTTCATTGACCTATTCTCACTATGCAGTTGGAGGAAAATAGAGATCTCCATCAAACTGGTCAGAACTGATTCGATCATTGAAAACACATACCATGCAGTTCAAAACCATCATAAAGAACCTGATTTATGCAAAAACATATTGAATTAAGTTGATTAAACACAGATTGGAATCAAATTGCTGAAAAATTCATCACCCATGTCCTTAAACCAAATCATAGTTAAACAACCAAATCAGTGTAATTCAACACACATGGAGGACCTTTGTGTTCAGATGAGGTGAATGGGAGGTCCTCCCTTATGAAATTTGAGTGCATTCTAGATCTGGGAGCTAAGAAGCTTCAGATCTAGAATTACTCAAGTGAACAAGGTGATTTGTGATTAAAACATCGAGGGAAATCAGTGAGTGTGATTGTGAGATGAAGAGGGAAATTAAATGAACATAATGAATGGGCGAATTTGTCTCCTTTGATCTGAATTGATTAGAGGAGTTGGGTGAGTGAAATACCACCTAATCTAATCTACTCTTAACTCTAACAATCAAACCATTGAATTCACTATCTGATGTACTCCTACCTAAGCTACTGTACGCTAATTACTAATCTAAGGTACTATAGAAAGCATGAAAAATCCTAATTTAATCAGAGGAATGGGTTGCCTAGATCCAAAGGCGTGGCTAAGGAGAAAAAAGGAAGGGAGGTCTCCAGCGAGTGAAGAGCCCACGAGAGGAGCTCCAGGGATGTCCTCAGGCTTACGTCATCCCTAGCGACGTGGTTGATGAAGAGAGAAGAAGCTATGCCCCTGTCACAGATGCAACCGAGTGAATGAGGAAGAAGACACTGGAGAGGAAGGAATGATTGGCTCAAGAGGTGTAGTGGGGAGTCGATGCACGTGCAAGGAGCTTAGGTAGGTCCTTAAGTAGGTGATTGAGTGGATCAAGGAACCGTGAGGGTGAGATTAAGCTAGGTTAGGGTGTACGGTGGGATGGGCTTGTGAGGAGGGCGGGAAGTGTTTGAGACGAATCCCACCGTAGGATGGGATCTGGCAGGTGAGGTGATTTTATGTGCAAAGGAGAGGAAAGATTGATCGAGGATCTCCCCTTGGATTGAGAGTACATGGGAGTGACGACCTAGATTGGCCATGTTCCTCGCGCTATAGTGGAGAGTGCACTTGCGTGTATGTTGGGACTTTTGCATAGAGGCCCTCAAATGCGAAGCGGTAGAAGATTTACGAGGAGACCCATAAGTGGAAGAATGTAGGGTCGTGCGGTCCTTAGGTTATGCAAATAAGTCCTCGATGGCTTACAAAAAGGTCCTTGGAAAGTTTTGTAGGCATAAAATGTAAAGAGTAAAGGACCTATATGTATTGTCAACGATGTAGGGCCCTAATGATGTCTAAATGCAACCAAGATTTTATTGAAGTACAATTGAACATTTAAAAAGTTAATTTAACCTTTGATTCATACTTTTGAACTCAAACATGTGTTTAATTTGCAATTGGATCACCATATTACATTTTTAAATAGAATATCTCAATTTGTGACCTAATTATGCGTTTCTAACACTAATTTGCTGTTTTAGGTCATTTCTGTTAATTTTTACACCTAACTTATTTCTTGTGTTAATTATGTTCTGTTTAACCTTGTTTTTAGCTTAATTTGGATATTTTAGCTATGATGAGCCACACTTCATCAAGAAGTTGATCAGAAGGCAAGTGGCACCATTTGAAGGTGCCACCTCAACCAAGCTCCACGCCAACCCTAGCTTGTCCCTTCAAAGGTGGTGCCACCTTGTTGGTTTCTACATTTAGAATCCATGCTAGCCTGGCCTAAATCCCAGCCCTCCATCTTAGAGACTTAATACTAACGCTATATGAGCTCCACGCCACCTTTCCCTTCTAAATTCAAACCTAAGCTACATGCTAAAAATAGTCACCTACTTAAGTGTAACCAAACCCAAGCCATCTCCAATCTCCATCGCTAGCCATGATGATCCCTCCATCCCTACCATTTATCTCCCATCCTATGGTCCACATTCATGATCCTAAACCTACCATCCCAACCCTTCATCTCAACCAACCGAGCCTAATCCTAGCCCTCCATCAAATCCTAATGAACCTAACCTTAAACTCTACCTAAATACACCACCTTATCCCATGCCAACCCTAGGGTTAATCCTAGCTCTTCACCTCTTCGAAACCCAGTCACCACCATTCATCATTAGTGTTCCAGGGCACACCTCTTCTACCAATCAAATCACACTACTACTTCTATAAAAACACCACATCTCCACCACCTCCAAGCATCTCTTCCTCTCTATCTTCTCCACCATTTCCACACAAACCTTCCACCTTCTATCCATCATCCATGGTCGACCCCTTAACCCCTTAGATCTTTCCCTTAGTAGCATCTCCTCTAGCTTCTTTGCTTCCTCGTCAACTCCTTTTGGGCAAGAGGATTGGATGGATCTCTCCACCACCACTCTAGAGTCTCTGCACCTGCTTTAGCACTTCAACAACTTCCTTCTTTCCTTTGGGTTCACGACCTCTTTCTCTATCTCTTTTTCATTATTGTTCTAGTTTAGTTGTAATCATTTCTCTTTTTGACCTTTATTCTTATTGGTTGTAATCAAAATTTTGGTATTAATGAAATACTTTTATCCACTTCATTTTTCTACATCTTTCCATGTTTTCTCCTATTAGTACTTGTAATTTCTTATTTGTAGTTAGGTTTAATATTCAAAATTTCACATCTCAAATCTTCCTTTATCCAAAAAGCCAAAAAAATCAGAAAATATAAAAGACCAAAAATATAATAATGTAGCGTTTCGAAAGCGAGAAAACCCCAATTGCCCCCTTAAGACGACTCGAACTCACTGTTTCGATTTCAAAATTCTTGTTGATGTATACACATCCATTTAGGATAAAATGTCTATTTATGCATGTTTCTAAGCTTAGAGATGTATTCCATATTATAAATATTGCATAGCATGCATCATTCCACATTTATAATAGTTTGTATAAATTTTAGGTTAATTTGTGTCCTTTTGTGGTCAGGAGAGAACGAGACTTATTTCAGGGGCTCAAATTGACGATCCGATCATATGGATCTTATCAGGATGACGATCAGAGTCCAACGCCTCTGAAATCGTCTTGATCGAAGTCCTGTAGTACATTGTGCAGTCCGAGGAAGATCAACAGCCAAGGGGTTAAGTGATGTAATTCGAAGCTTCAAACGATAAATCCAATTGCACAGATGGATCCATATTGACGATCGTAGCCCAAAAATGCGAAAATTGATCAAATTCGACGTCCATGGTGACACCTACAGAGCAAACAAAATGGATGACCATGATGGTGCTCATCGCACCATCATAGCCGCCCAAGACTGGCTGCAGCCTCCGCTCACCCCTAAAGAGAATCCTCGCGAAGAGATCTCGATCTTTGGATTAAGATCCAACGGTCGAGAAGCGGCCTCCACACGAGTCTCCATGCGACAAACTTCGCCTATAGCCCATTGGTTGCGAGTGTCATTTGCAACCCGTGAGCGCGAGTTCGAGCCACGCTGAGGGGAGGAAATTTGTAATGAAGGCATGTAATTGGAATTGGACCGTACGATGGAGATCCGGCGGTGAAGACAACAGTGACATGGCGTGACAAGAGCCACGCAATCTGCACGCGTGCGATCACGCGCTGACCGATGCCCTATCTGACACGCCAGCTAAGTGCACGACGTTCGTGCGATCTGCAGCCCTCCAATGAAGATCGGGTGGCTCTCCTTCGACCATGCCTTAGCTGGTAGTGCTCGAGCACAGTTACGAGCGGGTGTGAGCTGGACGTTTAGCAACATTTGAGGTGGAGCTTTAGCGATGTCTTTGATGTTGCTATTGGCCATGAACGACCAAAGCCTCTTATCCTCCACTATAAAAGGATCCTTACCCCTCCCATTCTTCTTCATTTCTTCGTTTCTATCCCTCACAACCTCCAAGGCTCTAGAGAGAGCTTGTCCCAAGCTGGGGATACTCCTCTAGGGCAGAAAATCAAATATTTTTCCCACTTCTCACCCCCCTTCATGGAGCATCTCATTGCTGTCCTCTCACCACTTTCGGGAAGTAGATCTTCGTCGCGATGCCATCCTGCTCCGTCCTCCTTCTTCCGACGCGGTTCTTCTTCGTCCAACTCCTCACCACCATCATCCAGGCACCGTCAGAGCGAGTTGTCCTCCAAGTGACCGTCAAGGGGGATTCTTCTCACCTCACTCTATCTTTTGTTGCTTTCTAGTATAGTTTTCTTTTCTCTATTGTAGCAAACATTTGTTGAGATTTTATATAAAGATTTGTTCTCTCCCTCTTTTATTCTATTAGAGTAGATTAGATAACAACTATCCCACTTGATATTCTATCTTATAAAAATACCAAAAAAAATCTCAAAAGATAAAAACAAGAAAAACAAATAAAGTTGAAGTGCGATTTTCAAAACAAAACGTTCGCCTCCCTGTGTTTGACTTGGGATTCACTTTAAGTTTCGGTTATAAATTTATTTGGTAGCGATATTTTGCGACTACGACGACGAGTTCTCCAAAACCCTGATTTCCCTCACGAAATTTACGCTTACCACTTGCGAGTTCGATTTACAAATATTAAAATGATCATAGATTTCGTGCTACATCAGCATTAGTTTAGCCATTATGATTCCTTTAATCATTTAACCAATCATCTTGAACGCTTCTCACGGGGCGGGATCGATTGGGAACCGAGTATCGATTGAGGTTTGCTGGCAAACACCATTAGTAGGTGGAATCTCCTTAGTAGGCACTTCGCTAGAGAAAAAGGGTTGGGCAAAGATACTTGCCCAGTAGGTTTTCTTGCTTGCTGAAGCAAAAACTAACAACACCTCAACATCAGGATTGTTGGTAGATTGAAGAAGAGGGGTGCTAAGGCATCTTGTCACCCTCACTTACCCTTTGGTGCTTTGACAACTCAGACGGGGGTCAAGTAGAACCAGAAGCAAGTAGGTGACCTCCTCGTTTCACCCTCCCTAGGATTGCTCTTGATCGTAATAGGAGATTTTGCGGGGCATGATCTAGTTGTGACATCTCTCTCCTTGTCCTTTGAGTCTCCGTCTAATGGGTTGTTGCTTGGCTGCCCCAGCCTTTTTAGTGGTTCTGGCTGCGTAAAGCTTTGGAAAGCTGAGCAAATGAAAACACAATGTTACCACGCATTCGTAAAAGTACAAGTTATAAAGAATGACAATATATGGCCCCACAACTTACCGGGCGAAAGGTATGAGTCCCCTACCTATGATAAAACCCTTCACACCTTTGGCCGCCTGGGATCCGTGCAGAAAATAGGCCCAAACTCTACTATTTCCCACGCATCCACCCTATCTCCCAGATGGAGGTCTCACGTAGTAGGCAACTAATCCTTCTTCGGGGGCCCTTGCTAGTAATTGGAGATTCTCAACTCCTCCCCATTATGCAGAATAAAAAATTGGTGATCCTGCCCCTTTAAAGTGCAGGGTAGGTTGGTAATCGTATACCCCATCCAACAACTATACAAGGTATAGGTGCCAAATGGAAGTCTATCTTTCTTCACTTTCAAGGGCATTAGCCCATAGTGGAAATGAAAAAGGTTAAGGCGAGGAATAATTCCCAGACGAAAATAGATAAGCAAAGACGTTCAGAACCATCCAACGGTTCAAGCTCAACTGCAATGGAAGTAGCCGGTAAAAAGATAGAAAAGCAATAATAAAAGGATTCAAGGAAACCCCAAAGTCATGTTCAATGACATATTTGCAAACGACGAAAGAGTCATTCAAACATTTAGAACAAAGTCGGGTATGACAACTCACCAACTCGAAAGAAGCTCAACCAAGGTTATGAGTCTCTAAAAAAGTCCTAAGGGTAGATGTTACGATCCAGTTCCCTAATCCCTATAGGACACGAGACCAGACCGACTCGACTGATCCCAACACCCAGTCGTCCAACGAGAAAGTAACCAAAAAGCAGTAAAATAAACCACATTCATTATACTAGTAACTAACGGTAACAAAAGTATAGCAGTAAAGAAGTAAACTACTACAGTACACACCACCACAACAGTAGGAAAGTAAACGGGTACAGGAATATAATGTGCAGAACGAAACAGTATAGAATATAAAGGTACAAGAAGCTACTCACTACTACAAATGAGTATAAAAGAACTACAACTACTGGGCTCTACTAGGCCCAGCACCCTCTGCAGCCGTAGGCTCTGGTTGCTTAACACCTGGACCTGAAAAGGGTTATGAGTACAGAACGTCAACGAATGTTGAGTAGAGTGGCAACCAACTACTAAAGCA
The DNA here is from genome assembly GCA_037157565.1 of Thalassia testudinum. NCBI lineage: Eukaryota > Viridiplantae > Streptophyta > Magnoliopsida > Alismatales > Hydrocharitaceae > Thalassia > Thalassia testudinum. The sequence continues at coordinate 82,524,674 of JAZHRO010000013.1, read as the reverse complement.
GGAAAGGTGGACATGTAGCTATTGTTTTTCAATTTCTTTCTTTCTTTAACTAATTATTCTTTCTTTCACCACTTAATTTGGTTGTCAGGTCTCTTTCTTGATTCGAATGTTCCTCGTGGGAATGATCTTGATTGCAGTCTTTTCCGAAGAGTAAAAGTAGCACGTGGTGCTCTCCTGGCCGGGAGAGTCCCTCGTGGTGGTCCTACACCCAGTCAACCACCCCAAGGTCACTGACAGACGTAACGGTGACTACGGCATGCGCGATAAATGCACGAGTAGCTACTCCGCACTGGCACGCGGTTAGTCGTTTCCGTTAGCTGGTGCGCCCAAAGCACAGCATAGAACCAGTATAGGGCATAGCCCTCTCAATAACAGGGGTCTAGCCCCTAAGAACCAAATAGGGGTCTCACCCCTCCACAGTTCGTGCACCCTCGTCCGACTACCCTAATTTGCCCAGTGGGCCTAACAAGTCAGTGTAAGGCAGCTAGTTGAACCCCAGGCCCTGTGGTGTGGCTAGCTCTCTCCCTACACTAGTAGCTCTCCCCGGTACTGTGTACGTGAGGGTCAAGAAGCCGGTATAGAGTGGCCAATCCTAACCCCGGGTCCCAACCTAAGGGCGGCTAGCTCCGCTCTGCACTAACAGAGGGACAGTCGCTCTCCTTGGTACTCCGTACTTAAGGGTAGCTCACTTCCCCACTCACATTCCCAGTTCCATTTCATTTATTTCCAGGAGCTCTACTCCTGATTCCCCGTAGGGTTCATGCTCATATTTCTCAAGCCAAGCCATACTAGGTTTCATCATTTCTATTTCCATTCTTAGGTTATACACATGCAATTGTACTCTATTTCATATTCAGTTATATTCATAGATAGCTCGTGTTTCCAACATTCACCTTTCCATTTCCAAATTATATACATGCAGCTTATATTACGTCATTTCACGGGTATAACAGAAAGGTTACATTCAACAGTTAACTAATACAACTACTATATATATTTCGCAGACAACTGTTATTCATTTACAAGCAATTGTTATCATTCTATTTACTCATTCAAGACTGCAATTCCTTCATTCAATATAGATAATCCAGTATTTCTAGTCCTAGGATTCATGCCATATCCTAAGTGTAACGAGCACGTGCCCCAGACGTCTTTTAAGACGTCTGGGATCGTTTCCAGACGTCTGGAAATCAATTTTTCTAGCACGAATCTTCGTCTGCGCACCTCAGCGCGCAGGCCCGCGAATATCCGATATTCTCTGCGGCTGCAGATGCTCTGCCGCGCCTCTCCCTCCTCCTCGCGTGGCCTTAAAAGGGCACGCCTCCCCTCACTCTGTCACCACCGTCTCCCTTCCCTTCTCCTTCAGCCAGAGCGTGAGCACGAGCGCGAGGGCGGTAGCGGCGGCCGCAGTGAGCGCGGAGGAGGTGCGGCGTGCGAGAGCGGAGCTCTGCCGTGAGGGCGAGCTCGCCGGAGCGGCTTAGTCGGCCGACGGAGGGCGCAGGGGGCGCGGAACGACGTGGAGCGGGACCTGCTGCAGTCTGAGCAGCAGGCGCGCGAGGTGCGACGCGGGCGGCGTCGCGGGAGGAAGCTGAGTAGCGCCCTGATTCTGGAAAAATTTCCAGAATCAGACGTCTGGGTTGATAGGCAGACGGCGAGGACGACGTCTGGTAGCCCATACAGACGTCTGAAAGGTGAGTATTCCGCCTTCTTCTTCCTTCCTGTCGACTGACCGTACTGAGGGAGGCAGTTGGCTGTGCGCAGGTTCACTGATTCACCCTCCTTTGCGAATCAGACGTCTGGAAATTGTACCAGACGGCGGGAGTGACCTCCAGACGTCCTGGGTGACCATCGGATGTCTGGGAGCTAGGACAGACGTCCCCGTAGACTTTTGGACGTCTGGGAAACCACACTGAACAGGTAATTCTCTGATCCACTGTTTAAGACGTCTGGAAGAAGTTCCAGATGTCTGATTTTGCACAGTATCGTCTTTTTCGACCCGTTTAGGGCCCGTTCGGGCTCCGTTTTCCGCGATTCGAGTTGCGTTCTTTTCAGAATTAATTCCTCTACCCGTCTACAGTAGCTATACACTGGTTTGAGACACTCCTTGTGTTTGATCCTTGTGATAGGCCCTCGTTTAGTTGCAGTCTTGAGAGTCACGGAGGCACGCGGGATTCCCGATCACGCCCCCATTACTCCCGTTGTACCTGGTAGAGTGGCTTAAGTTTATTATTAAAATCTGTTAAAGTATGGAACCATAACTAGAATCTAGGACATTGCATGAATCCTAGGAATGAGAAATGTATGGAATGATAGCTCCTAGGTGATGCATGAATCCTAGGGCTGGAAAACTAGTTGTATGCTAGATCCTAGGATGTGACATGAACCCTAGGATGGAAAAACTAGTGGAATGTATAATAGTGCAGTCTTGGAAAAATGGAAAGGAATATAAAGCTGCCTGTAAATTGAATTAACAGCTGCCTGTTATGAATAAAGAAACATGATTGAGATCCTGGATTGTGAGAACGTGGAACTGGAAAGTGAAACATATGATGTTCTGAGATAAAGAGCTGGAACCTTACGGGGAATTAGGAGTGGAACTCCTGGAAGGAAAAAGGAATGGAACTGAGATGTAGTTTGTACTGTCTCTTGGGTACGCAGTACCAAGGGAAGTACCTGTACCTGTTTAGTGCAGAGTGGGGCCAGCCACCCCAGGGACCCGGGGTTAGGATTGGCCTCTCTGTACCGACTTGTTGGCCCTCGTGTACGTAGTACCGAGGAGAGCTACTAGTGTTAGGAGAGTACTAGCTACCCCATGGGCCCCGGGGTTCTGCTAGCCTCCTTCACCGACTTGTTAGGCCCACTAGGGCAAACCAGGGTAGTCAGGCGAGGGTGCGCGGACTGTGGAGGGGCAAGGCCCCGGTTTGGTTACTGTGGAGGGGTTGGACCCCTTTTACTGAGAGGGCTCTGCCCTGGTTCCGTGCTGTGCTTTGGGCGCACCCGTTAACGGAAATGACTGACCGCGTGCTAGTGCGGGCTAGCTACCTGTGCGTTTATCGCGCGTGCCGTAGTCACCGTTACGTCTGTCAGTGACCTTGGGGTGGTTGACTGAGGGTAGGATCACCACGGGGGACTCTCCCGGCCAGGAGAGCACCACGTGCTACTTCTACTTTTGGAAAAGACTGCAATCAAGATCGTTCCCACGAGGACATTCGAGATCAAGTAAAGGATCTGAGAAATAAATGAAATAGTGAGAAAAATTGAAAGATGTGAATAAAGGAAGTAATAGAACATAACAGCTACTGTACACTCTATTGTTGCCTTTAGTTAGTTTGCCACTTTACTCAGCGTTTTGCTGACGTGTTACACTCGTTACCTTTTTCAAGACCAGGTGTTGAGCAGCCAGGGTCGGCGGCTGCAGAGGACGCTGGGTCGAGTAGGGTCCAGTAGAGTTTACCACAGTCTCTTGTACCTCTTTTGTTTCTGTTCTAGTGAGTAGTTCTTGTTTCCGCTATACTTTCTTTACATGCAGTTCTATTTATATGATAAATGTTGTTCAACTGTTGTGGTGGTATCTACTGTAGTAGTTTCTTTCCTTACTGCTGTACTTTCTTACTGTTAGTTATATTCATGCTGAATGTGGTTTATTTTACTGTCTTTTGGTTACTTCCTCGTTGGACGACTAGGTCTTGGGATTAGTCGAGTCGGTCCGGTTCTCGTGTCTCGTAGGGACTCGGGAACCGGGTCGATACACTAAGTTCTAATCATTCATTCCACACATGCAATTAGGTTGAAATTAAATTAAGGGGAAGCCACTCTACCAGTAAATCCAGGAGTAGTGGGGGCTTAATCTGTAGGTCCACGTGCCTCAGCAAACCCTAAACCCGCAACGAAACGAGGTTCTATCACAAGGATCAATCACAAGAGACTACTTAGAATAGTATAAAAAGTATTCCAACAAGTAGAGGAATTCATATGGGAAACAACGGTAAATAATTATGGAAATCGGACCTCAAACGGACCCTAAACGGGTCAAAACAGTAATTCTGACTCAAATTAGACGTTTGGAACACCTTCCAGACGTCTTAAAAGAGTCCAGAGCCATACCTCAAGTCCTGTGCCACTCCTCAGACATCCGGGAACTCCGCTGGACCGTCTGGACTCAGTTCCAGACGTCCGACCACCTCTTTGGACGTTTGGAAACGCTTCCCGTCGTCTGGTGCCTCGCCCAGACGTCTGAACTGCGTGGGAGGGCGTGTCCCGTGCCTTCCCGAAGCAACCTCTGCACAAATCAAGTGAAATCTTCTCAATAAGGCACGAAACAGCGCCTCAGCGGAACGGCCTGCATGGCCGTATCCGCAAAGGAAACGTACATTCGCGAAGCTTACCTCTCAGTCATGTGGTACCTCTTCCAAACGTCTGCTACGTCATCTGGATATCGCTCCAGACGTCTGATTTTGGGAAAATCCCAGAACCAGAACCCGCATTCGCCTCCTCACACTACGCGTGGTCGCATTGCGCTCGCTTGCTTGCTGCTTCGGCTGCAGCAGTGTCGGGGAGGACCTCCCCGACGCACTCCTCCGCCTTGCGCACGTGCCGACCGGCCGTGTGCTCCCCGGTGAGCTCCCACGCGAGCTCGCGAGCCTTCTCTCCTCTCCTTCTCATGCTGCTCCTCCTTTCCTCTCACGACGCTCCTCTCCGCCACTCTCGCTCGACTGCACTCGTTGGAGGGTAGAGGAAGGAGTGGCTGGAAGTGGGGTGGTGTGAGGGAGAGGAGGGGGGTTATATAAAGTGTGGGGTTAGGGTTTGCGTCGGGTGAGAGGAGAGAGAAGGAGAAGAAAACGAGGGTCGCGTACTGTTTGCGTGTAGCACGCGCGCAGACGTGATGACGTACATGAAAATTTTGATTTTCAGACGTCTGGGAATGAGTCCAGATGTCTTGCAAGACGTCTGACCCTCAGTCCAGACGTCTTACCTGACGTCTGACCTAAAGTACGGACGTCTTAAAAAGGCTTAATGACACAGGTCTTGACAGCAGACCTACTTGTGATTTCAGAAGTAGAGGAATAAAGCCATAAGGTATCTATAGAAAGCCAACTAAAAGAGGAATAAAGTCCTAAGGTATCTAAGGAAAATCTTAATTTAAGCCTAACTTCGAAAAGGGTTTATTGAGGCTACAAGCCCAAAAAGTAACCCAAATATAGGCAGGTGAAGGCCCAATAAAGTTAAATCCCAAGAAAACCTCTTTAAAGAGGACAATCGGTTAATCTGCCTAGGAGATCCTAGCAGGTTACAACCGGGTTCTTGGTAGTCAATAGGGTTCTTGTTAGTCAACAGGAATCATATACATTCTTTGTCTGACAAAAGAGATTGGGTAGTGTGTCCCCGCCTAATAAGTCAGTTAGGCCGAGTACGTCTTGTCCAGCTAATTAGCGGCTTACGTTAATAGACCACCTGGTAAGTTAGGCAAACGATCCCTTCCATTTGACACAGGATCAAGTGAAATGATCTCTTACTTCGCTGTCTCACGGATGACGATTACTATTCATAGAGTCCATGATCCCACCATCAAGAACGTCGCTCGATGATTACATTTGTTGACTGCAATTACCACATTCTGTAAGATTAGTAGACGTGGGTTGATGGTTGTTATTACGATTTTAGTTAATAAAATAGCAAGTGCCTCCCTAAATAGGGGGACACGCTAGCATTGAGAGAAATTTCATTATGCCTTGTACTCAACCACATGCAGAGTGATATTTGAGAGTACCTATACTTTCTCTAAACATACATCCTTTTAGGTGAAACTACATAATCAAACTTTTTGTCTCTCTTATGTAATTGTGTAATTGGATACTCTTACTGCTATTTTGAATCTAAATAGAACCCATTTAAGTAGAACTCCAACCTGATATGTAAATTTATAATCATCCAACCACATTGTCGATCATTCTGATCATAAGATTTTAATTTAAGGTTCTATTTTCTTAATGGAGTTAAATATTCTAAACCTATTATATTCCTAAAAGCTAATTTCAAAGCCTGTCGATAAATATTGCAAAAATTAAAAATAAACAAGAAGTAAATCGTCTAATTAATGAGAAAATTATAATATCCATGAGAATTGATGAAAGATAAACAAAAATTTTTTACTTATCTTCCTCAATTAGCATCGTTGCCTCTGTCTAGAGGGAGAACGAATGGTATCGTTCATTTACATGGAAGTTGTCGTGCACACTCAAATAGGTATGAGCCCACTTGGACCAAGATGCACAATAAGCCTTTGCTTACAAGTTGCTTAGAAGAGTGAAATAATAAGAATGAATGATTCTGAAAAAAACATGCACGATATTAACAAATCAAGGTGGGATAAGAGTTCCATACGATGAATTGTGAAAAATTTAGAATGATGAAATTACATAATTTAAATAGATAGCATGTCAGGGATTTAAAATCATGATTCCTACATTTTTACATTTTATCTCTCTTAAAAATACAAAAAAATATGAAAAATAAAATATAACAAAAATATATAATTTAGGATAATAGAAAGTAATTTGAACCGTTTACTTCTCCACGAGACGACTCCAACTTTCACATTTTATACTGCAATAACACTCTCATCTCTCGGTGAATTCCATGGTTAAGAGAAGAAGAGTCAAAAGTGAGAAGAACTGAGGAGCAAATGAGCGGTGGAGACCTTTATGTTGATCGTGTGACCCCTTAAGCTCCGTGAAAATTGCAAGGAGGACCTTCCACCTTAGGTTGCTTTACCAAGTGTCCAACCGATATAATTTTCATTACAGATAACCCCTCAACTATATACAAATCTTAAGATGTTTTAACCTACATCCGACCTTTCCAAGCCCCGAATCACGGAATTAAATTTTAAGTATCTCATAATCCAATCATTAATCCAATTCCTAGATTGGAGAGGTTAAATAAGAGGGAAATCATTGCCAACAAGCTGACTACTTAAATAAGAGTGATAAAATCTCTTCCTTTAACATGTAAACGTTACCGAATCAAATCTCATGTATATCATATTTTTTATTTACTCCGGTAAAAAAAGGAGGAAATTTTGATAATCATCTATATAATTTCCAACCAAGAAGGCCTGCTTTTATACTATATTTATGATATTTATATATCGATAATAATTTCTGCATCTTTTTTATACGTGTTAAAATTTATTTGCACAACACCAAGGAAATATATATATTAAGATGAAGCTCGTAAAATCAAGAACATAAATGAAATAGAAAATAGAGATGCACTCGTTCTCACTAAAATCATATTTTTATTTGGAGTAAGATATTAATACCCATTTATCCAGGTGGGCAAGAGGGAAACCGCTATTCTCTTGAAAAAGAAACCTCTGGGACTTCCTGCAAACCAGTCAACAAAATGATGTACGTGACTACTTCGCACCATCCTCCTCTGAAAATGATAACAAATGGGTACACGACACCTGCCATCTAATAACCTTTGGAGGTATCATATGTCCTTCTTACAAGGAACTCTGGAAGTCCAACCTCCCACCAAGGGTAGCCTTCTTCTACTGGTTAACCCTCAACGATAGATTGCCAACGGGATGGAGCCTTGCACTGATTTGGTACCTTTGCTAGTCTCCAGATTGTCCTTTTATCGCCACGGCTTACTTATTGTTACATCTCCTCATCAATTCAAATCCAAGAAACTTATGGAAAAAGGCACAAACCCATCAACAATATTGCTTATTCAACACTATTCCTTTGCTCACTGTTTGTAGGACTTTATAACAAGCTTGACTCTTTGTCGGTTGATAAGAATTGAATGGAAGCTTTGGATGCTATGGATAGGATTGTGCTAACTACGAACTTTCTTCCTGGAAGTTTTCGAGGGATCCATCCTCCTCTTTTTGCTACTAAAATTCTCTCTCAAAGTTTTAATTTGTCATGCTTCATATGTTCTTCTGAACTGTAGCTATTTTCAATTTGGCTCCATAAGGGAGCTAAAACTTGTTTTCTCGTGGAGTCTTTCATCCTCTAGATGAATGAACAATTCTTTTGATGTTTGATCTAGAAAAAATACTTAACCTATCCATGCACTTGTTCACATATCCCTCGAAAACTAAATACTACCGATGTTTGTTAGTTGTAAATACAAATTTATATGTCTAAAATTCATCTTATTTTCATTTAAATTTTAAAAATTAACGATGATATTTAGTTATACACTAAAATTCATTGATGTTTTTTTGTGTCGCACTTAAATTTATCACACATTTTAGTTATATAATAAAAATCATGAATGACATTTAATTTTAGAGTACACGGTAAACAAGTGTGTGATAAGCAGTTAATATACATTTTTGCTCTTTGTTTTGAATGAGAAATCTCCCGGTAGAGTATGGTATAAGGGAAACGGAAGCACTCTTGAGATTGTTTTGCTTGGCTGATTCAGATTTTCTCCATGCTACTTACAGAAGCAATACCAAAGAGCTCCAGAGAAGCTGTATGGTGTGAATTTTCGAGTATGGGTGCTCTTGACAACACATACAAATTGATATTTCTTTTTACTCAATTACTTACGGGTAATCATTGCCTTTCCAGCAGCGATTCCTCTTCCATCGTAGATGGATCACAAATTTACGCCTAATTTTAGAATAAATATATTATTCTAAAAGAAATCTTAGCCTTTAGAATAAATATAAAGCATGGAAAGCAATAAAGCATAGAATCTCTACATTATATTATATTATGTTATTTATTTATTTGTTTATTTATTTATATATTAAAGACATGGAATGAAAAATTTAGGTTACTACTCCCCAGGCTTTAGGGTTTCATTTCCCACACACGCATGTGGTGTGGGCCTTTAGACTGAGAGAAAGAAGACCAGATGGCAGAGTGGGACAAAATTGTCGATATGGGTCCGAGGTGGTATGATTTTGTGTAGGTTTTGTTTGGTAGTGGTTTAAAATTTAAGATGGGATAAAATTTAAAAAGTTTTTAAGGAGGAATAAGTGGGTGAATAAGAGGAGGGTTAATGGATGTGGATGTGATAATTAAGTTGATATATTATTATTAGTTTTTATTTTTATTTGTATTGGGAGTGGATTAATAGGAGGTAGATGTGATGGATGTGAGTGAGTTAGTAAAGGTATATATGATTGGTAATCGGTAGACGTGATAAATAGTGACAGATATGATTAGTGGAAAATAAAATTTATACATTATTCATGCATTGTATCAGTAATTAATGCCATGTAGGATAAGATCCTCTTTTGAAATCGTGCCAAATGAAACCTAAGGGTGTATTTAGCATAAATTTAAAACGTAGGGTTATCTCATATGATAGGAACTTAACAATAGCTACAGTAAGTGAAATTCTTTCTCCATCACATCTATCCCTATTCATCACATCTACTCATTAATTATATCTACCAGATTAATTTATTTTCAATATAAATAAAAATAAAAATTAATAATAATATATCGATTCAACTATTACACTCAACTCATTAACTCTTCTTTTTCTACCCACTTATATCTTACTTCCTAAAATTTACCTAATCTTAAACTTTAAACCTCTACTAAATTAACCCTTGACATTATAGAGCAGTTGATCTTATATATGCTATACTGCCTTTGAATAAATGGGACAAGAATTTCATCATTAGGGACTTTTCCCATAATTTTAAAATCATTATATTTATTTGAGAAAATTACTGGAAGACAATCTAGAACGTGAGATTTCCACGTGCATACAAAATCGATAATGATTTCTAATTAGTCTTCATAGTTTTTAATCTCAATGTCTCACTATAAAAAGTCTTACAAATGAATGCATATAAGTTGAGGATTCAAACTTTTATCCTTAACTTAAAGTTTTTTTTTTTCGAGGGTTGTCCTTAGCTTATATTCCTAGTAAAATATAGGTTGACTTATAATATAAATAAATTTTTTTTGTTAAAATAGTAACTCATAATTCTTGAAATATATTTGTTAAGTCAAGATAATATTCCTTTATTATTATTAAATACCAAGAATAATTCTTGATTTGTATTCTTTAGCCTATTCTATCTAAAGACAGGATTACCAACTCTTTTCAAGTCATGATATAGAGATTGGTTCAAATTTTGAACCTAATTTTAGTTTTAACTTTTCATATTAAACCAATTAAGTTGTGGATTATATCATTATCAATGCGTGATATGTATGCATGTTTGTGTACTTGACATGTCTAGATATTTGTATGAATTATCCATGATATCTCATACCTCCATTTTAGTTTTTGTTATAACTAAAAAATGTAATTTTTTTTTGACAACTTAGAATTGTATTTGAGAAAATTGGAAAGAAACCGGCTATCTCGCTTACACCAATTATTCGTGTAACGTAGGATTGGATGTTGAAACTTGTACCTCTTTTGTTAAAGTTAAGAACCTCCACTATTTGACCATACCTTATTGAGTAGAAAAAAAAGGTAATCCTACTTTACACACTCTCGTCTAAAGCATGGGTATGTATTAGTTGTAAATGAAGACAAGATCGACAACATCACTCGTGCTCTTTATCGAAGGGAGTAGATGACGATGCACCACTTCTTTAGAGTGCAGATTTACTTCGTAGGTCTTAGGTGAGGCAAATGTGTCATTGCATGGCAAAGTCTATTTAAGAAGTTATCAAGCTCATGCTCGCTTGCAAAGTACTCAACAGGAGCGATGGCGACAGACTACTCTTCGCAATATGTGGTTTGGTACGTGTGCAAAGATAACTTCAGGTGAAGAAATTATGTAATGTCATTATCAGAGCAATACGAAAGGATATTTAGTTAGTGGGTTAAGTAGGTCTACGGTAAGTAAGTTTTTAACGTGACACTTAATCCATCTTGTATTTACATCAGATTAAGTAAATTTAACTTAGAATAAATTTATTCTATCCTTTCTGTAAAATAATTTTAATCCATCAAAATATCCAAACATGTTAATTAATTTATTTTACTATTTATTTCACTTATTTTTTATTCTTTTATTTATTTTCTAAATTTATTTCCTTTACCAAATAATACCTAATTATTTAGAGTAACGACGTCCTTGAGCGAGTTAAACTTTTTGAATAAAAGTTTGCATTCTATTTTAACTAAATAAAGAAACAGAAAAGGTCATAATTTTACTATGAGGATACGGTGGAATTAAATAGCATCTCCCCTTCAGCAAGAATTTGATGTTTCTCATTTTCTTGTGACCTAAATCCTCAATCAGGTAAATCGGAATAAAGATTTCGTAATCAGATATCCACGATTATATGCCAATGTTGGCACCAACCGGAATGCCTTCACGGGGGCGCAAGAACCGGATTTGAGCAAAATAAGTAACACCCCCAATTATCGCTCGTTCCCTATATGACAAAATAATTAAGACAAACTTCCCAGAACACGACGGGGTGGAAAGAAACGGCAATTACCTAACTCTCCTTCATCGCTCCTTCTCTACATAGCCAAACCCATGGGCCCGAGAATTCTCCACGAAGTATACCCCCGCAAGAAGACTCGCCGACGCCTCCCGGGGGGGCCGTGGGAATTCACCAACCCACGATGCACCTTTTCCTCTTCCTAGCTCCGGCTCTCGCCCTCCTCTTCCTCCTCCGCCTCGCAACCCGCCCCGCTCTCCCTCCGGGACCGCCGGGCCTCCCGGTCGTCGGGAACATGCTCATCGTGGACCAGCTCACCCACCGCGGCCTCGCGAAGATGGCGAAGACCTACGGCGGCCTCCTCCACCTCCGCCTAGGAGCCCTCCACGCCTTCGTCGTCTCCACCCCCGACGTCGCCCGCCAAGTCCTCCAGACCCAAGACCAAGCCTTCTCCAACCGCCCGGCCACCACCACCATCCGCTACCTCACCTACGACTGCGCCGACATGGCATTCGCCCATTACTCCCCCTTCTGGCGCCAGATGCGCAAGCTGTGCGTCGTCCGCCTCTTCAGCCGCCGCCGCGCCACGTCCTGGGACTCGGTCCGCCAAGAGGTGGACGCCATGGTGAAGGTCATCTCGGCCGAACACGTCGGCCAACCGGTCAACGTGGGGGAGCTGGCGTTCAGGCTCACGGAGAAAATAACCTTGAGGGCCGCGTTCGGGTCCACGTTGGAGGAGGATCATGATTTCTTCATTGGGATATTGCAAGAGCTCTCGAGGCTATTCGGAGCCTTCAATATTGGGGACTTCTTGCCTTGGCTAAGGTGGCTGGATGTCCACGGTATCGATGGGAGGATGCGGAAGGCAAGGGCTGCGCTCGATCGGTTCATCGACAGGATCATCGATGAGCATATGCTCAAACCAAAGGACGCCGACGATCCGAACACCGACATGGTCGATGACATGATCGGGTTCTTAGAGGATTCGAGCTCGAGTGGAGGAGGAGGAGGTGGTGTGGAAGAGCTGAAAGGGACGCTCAAGTTGACCAGGGACAACATCAAGGCCATAATCATGGTAAGAGGGACCTCTACATATATAATTTCAAGAGTAACAACGAAATTTCAAATTATATATATATATATATATATATATATATATATATATATATATATCCAATATTGTGCTCTTAAATTCTCTAAAAAGAATCTAAAATGATGACTATTGAACACTCATACGATGAAATCATTTTACCATTAAATAAATAATTTTAACCAACTTACACAAGTTAATGATTAATTTTAGAATTATCTGATCATAATTATCTTATTATATTTTAAATATGACAATGAATTCCTCTAAATTTTGTATTAATTATCTTTCATAATAACGTAAATTACTTATATTATAATTAATTATGTGTTACCGATTTGTATTATAATTTAATTATTTATTATTTTATGTGTTGATGTCTTGTGTTACAACTCGACTATCCATTATTTTACGTTGTTCACTTGTATTACAATTAACTTTTTATTATTTTATATATTTTTGGCTTGTATTACAACTTAACTTCCAACATTCTTTTTACTCGGTGTCTCTTTGTACACAAAACTTATATTGAATGAAAATAATGTATTAAAAAGTAGCTATAATATATTACTATATCATATATTGAACATTACAACTATTCACCACTAGGAAGTGTCAGAACACAACATATTACAATAATACGTTACATGTATGTCTTCATATTTATTATTTGTCAGGAACAAATCATGCATGCATTACTAAAAATATATATTTAATTCAATGAAATCATATGTAGTTGTAATTTAATCATATGTGATATACATATTAGATGCAATATATTATGTATTGCAAAGTATTACGACACATTGCACGTAATATTCAAAGAATTTCACAAATCAGTTGTTGTTACAACATTTTATTTGGTTTGTTATAAGAATACATTTATTTGTTACAACTTACCATAAAGCTGTTACAACTGTAGACACTTATTGTTACAAATGTCGTTTTATTTTATTACAATAATTTTACAAATAGTAACGTGGATTCTTCTTTAATTTCAGGCATTGAATTGTTGGATTTACTTGGTTGGTCTTACTTTTTCGGATTCTTACGTACTTAATATGGATATTTATAATTTTGAATATTTTGTTCTTGTATTACAATCAATCTACACATCTATTTTTAGAATATGTAGATATGTTTAATTATTATTGTGTCCTACATTTTAGGTAACTTAATAATTATAAATGCTTATAGATTACATCTATGTTAAGGGCTTTTAATCTCAGAGTTGTTGCAATACCACTTTCGTCGGTATGAGTGGTATTTGCCATGTTCATATGATCTTAATATAATGGACTATATTATGTGCTCATCACCTATATATATATGTAATCTTCTTTGTCAGTGATCAGACGTCTTAAGTGATCGGAGGGTTTGACTCAATATTTAGAAACAAGCAATTGCAATGAGACAAGAGAGTTGGTAATCTAGTTCCACCACGAAGAGTTTACGTCTGGGGAGAGAGCGATGCTCCCAACTAATAACTAGTAAGATGTGATAATACAGTCTCTCTTTTTCTCTTTGATTGCCTGAGAGAGGGCCTTGAGGGTCTCTCTTAGCTACTTACAGTGTTGGGAATTGATTTTGCCAGGAGATCTTTTGACCGGATATGTTTATTGTCAGGCATGTTTGTTGTTAAGCTATTAATTGCGACGGTCATGCCATCATTGTTGTTGGTATGAGCATGTTAGACTTTTTTGCCGTCTCCCTGTCATCGGTTGGTACTGGGTTTTTTGGTAGGTTGAGTTTATCCAGACCCGCCTATATTTGGATCTCCCCAAGTGGAGGTGGGTTGAACCTGCCTGCTTACCTCACATTTGGGTAGCTGAATCCCTTGTTGGGTTTCTTGAGGAGTTTTGGGTCAAAGGGAAATTTTTGCCCCTTATCATATGCTCTTACTCTTTAGCTAGCGAATGCCATTGAGAGAGTAATTAAAGTATTTAAAACTCCATAATAGATGATGCCTCTAAATGGTTTCCTGGCTTTTTCGTTAAAGCGGGGGAGCATTTGCCATAAAGCGAGAGTTGCAATTGTAGATGGCCAAGGCGCCCTTAGTGTTGTCGTCTTTAGAGAGGCGATTATGTAGTAAAGAGGCCAGAGGCAGGATATGCCTTAGTTTTCGTTGGCCAAAGGGAGGTGGCGTGTTGGTAAAGGGAACATGGGCATGTGTGCCTGAGTTTATGCTGGTCTAAGGAGGCGGCTTTTAGCTACGGTTTCCTGTTTTACTGTCGGCCTTAGGAGGGGACTTTTAGGCGTGGTTGCCTATTTTACTGTCAGCCTTAAGAGGTGGCTTTAGGTGTGTTTGTCTGTTTTTTGTCGACTTTAGGAGGTGGCTTCAGGCGTGTTCGCCTGATTTACTGTCAGCCTTAAGAGGTGGCTCCTCGGGAGTAAGTGTGACATATGTGTCACCTTTCGTGAGTGATGGCCAATCACTGCGAGGTTTGATTTTTGTTTTGTTGTATGACAAGATCGGCATTAATTGTCATCATGATGAGGCGTAAAGGCCTAAGATACTGTGCTTGCTAGTGATATGACCGGCATTAATGCTGTGCAAGATATGCGTGCACGAGCATTTAATGTTGGTAATAATTACCAATGTCTCCCTATCTTAAGGCGGTATGTTTTGAAATTCGCGTCGTATCTGCGGTATTTCATTTTTTGAAATTTATGCCCCACAAGGGGGAACCGCTCGCTACGGAGGTTAAAAATAGGGGGTGTGTTACGAACGGGTGCTCCAGACGTCTTTTAAGACGTCTGGGAGGTGGCCCAGACGTCGTACCAGACGTCTGGAATCACTTACAGACGTCGGACCAGACGTCTGGGATCATTTCCAAACGTCTGAAAATCGGTTATTTTGGCACACTACTGTTCGTCTGCGCGCCTGAGCGCGCAGACCTGCGTTTTCTCTCTCTCTCCCTCTTTTTCCCTCTCTCCTGCGGCCGCAGATGCCTCTGCCGCGTTCTCTCTCTCCTCCTCGCGCGGCCTTAAAAGGGCCACGCCTCTCCCTCACTCCCGTCACCTCCGCCTCCTTCCTCTTCTCCTTCAGCCAGTGTGCAAGAGCGAGCGCGAGGGTGCAGCGGCAGCGACAGCCGCAGTGAGCGTGGGAGGAGGTGCTACGCGTGGGAGAGGCGCTCGGCCGTTAGGGCGAGCTCGCCGGGGCTGCTAGGGCCGGCCGGCGGGGGGTGCAGCGGGCGCGAGGCGACGCGGGGGGTGGGGACTGTTGCGGCTCGAGCAGCAGGCGCACGAGGCACAACGCGGCCGGGCATCACGAGCGGAGGGTGAATTGCGCCCTGGTTCTGGAAAATTTTCCAGAATCAGACGTCTGTGCTTCTAGACAGACGACGGGCACGACGTCTGGAAGACTGTCCAGACGTCTGAAAGGTGAGATTTTCCATCTTCTTCCTTCCCTTCGATTGACCGTACTAAGAGAGAGAGGAAATGGGTACGCGCAAGGTTTGAGATTTGCATCCAACACGAATCAGACGTCTGGCTACAGTGCCAGACGACTGTAGCGACATCCAGACGTCTGGGGTAACCATCGGACGTCTAGGAACTAGGCCAGATGCCCCCGCAGGCTTCTGGACGTCTGAGAGACCACGCAGAGCAAGGTAAACCTTGTTTCACTTTTTAAGACGTCTGGAATAAGTTCCAGACGTCTAATTTTGCACTGTTTCGTCGTTTTCGACCCGTTTAGGGCCCGTTCGGGTTCCGTTTTCCGCATTTTGAGTAGCGTTCTTTTCGGAATTACATCCTCTACCCGTCTACAGTAGCTGTACACTATTTTGAGACACTCCTTATGTTTGATCCTTGTGATAGGACCCCGTTCCATTGCAGCCTCGGGGGTCGCGGAGGCACGCGGGATTCCCGACCACGCCCCCATTACTCTCGTTGTACCTGGTAGAGTGGCTTTAAGTATAATCTGTTAAATTATGAAACCATAAATAGAACCTAGGACATTGCATGAATCATAGGAATGAGAAATAGATTGAATGGTAGATTCCTAGGGTGTTGCATGAATCCTAGGGCTGGAAAACTAGATTGTATGATAGATCCTAGGATATGGCATGAATCCTAGGATGGGAAAACTAGTGGAATGTATGAATACTGCAGTCTTGGAAAATGTAGAATGGAAATACTAGCTGCCTGTGAATTGAATTAACAGCTGCCTGTTATGAATAAATAAACGTGATTGAGAATATGGATTGTAAGAACGTGAAACAGGAAAGTGAAACCTGGATGTTCTGAGTTAAAAGAGCTGGAACCCTACGGGGAATTAGGAGTAGAACTCCTGGAAAGTGAATGGAATAGAATTGGGGAAGTGAGCTGGCTCTTGAGTACGAAGTACCAAGGAGAGCGACTGTCCCCCATGTTTAGTGCAGAGTGGAGCCAGCCGCCCCAGGGACCCGGGGTTAGGACTGGCCACTCTGTACCGACTTGCTGGCCCTCATGTATGTAGTATCGAGGAGAGCTACTAGTGTAGGGAGGTACTAGCTACCCCACGAGCCCCGGGGTTCTGCTAGCCTCCCACATCGACTTGTTAGGCCCACTGGGGCAAACCAGGGTAGTCAGGCGAGGGTGCGCGGACTGTGGAGGGGCAAGGCCCCTGTTTGGTTACTGTGGAGGGGTTGGACCCCTGTTACTGAGAGGGCTCTGCCCTGTACTGGTTCCGTGCTGTGCTTTGGGCGCACCCGTTAACGGAAACGACTGACCGCGTGCCAGTGCGGGTTAGCTACCCGTCCGTTTACCGCGCGTGCCGTAGTCACCGTTACGTCTGTCAGTGACCTTGGGGTGGTTGACTGAGAGTAGGATCACCACGGGGGACTCTCCCGGCCAGGAGAGCACCACGTGCTACTTCTACTGTTCGGAAAAGACTGCAATCAAGAACGTTCCCACGAGGAACATTCGAGATCAAGTGAAGGATTTGAGAAATAGATAAATTGTGAAACAATAGAAAGACGTAAATAAAGGAAGAAAGAAAATTTTAAAACATCTACTGTACACTTTACTGTTTCTTTAGTTTAGCTGCCACTCTACTCAGCGTTTTGCTGACGTGTTACACTCGTTACCTTTTAGGACCAGGTGTTGAGCAGCCAGGGTCAGCGGCTGCAGAGGACGCTGGGCCGAGTAGGGTCCAGTAGAGTTACCATTGTTCTCTTGTACCTCTTTTTGTTCCGTTATAGTGAGTAGTTCTTGTTTCTGCTGTACTTTTCTTTACCTGCAGTTTATATTATGTTATGAATGTTGTTCTACTGTTGTGGTGGTATATACTGTAGTGGTTTCTTTCCTTACTGCTGTATTTCCTTACTGTTAGTTATATTCATGCTGAATGTGGTTTATTTTACTGCTCTTTTGGTTACTTCCTCGTTGGACGACTGGGTCGTGGTATTAGTCGAGTCGGTCCGGTTCTCGTGTCTCGTAGGGACTTGGGAATTGGGTCGTTACAGGGTGTGGGGCATGCTTAATGCCCCACCTACCCTTTTTGAGCGTTGTTTGACGCCGGTGCGATCCATTTCTTCTTAGAAGAGGTGTGAGGAGGTGCTGTTCTCAAAGCTTCTTTTCCAGGCGAGTGTTGAAGACACTATCTGTCATGTCAGGACTCGCAGGCAAAGATAAGTCCGCCTTGTCCTCGTCCGACATCTCGCTTAAGACGAGGGACCTTTACACCTTTGCTTTTGACTTCCGTAGTTGTTTTTCCATTAAGGCGTTTGTGAGTGAGTATGGACTCGGTGGAGTTTCATTTCACCCTTGTGGGTCATAGACCCACCTATGCTTGGGCGGGTCTAAGGACTCGTTCATCATTTGTAAATATGCCATAGAATATAGCCTTTAGATACCTTTGAATCCATTATTTTGTTCATTCCTTTGTTATTATTGCTTGGTCCCCTCACAACTTAGCCTCAATTATTGGCCGATTTTGAATGCTTTTACTATTGTTTGCCTCCATTTGTGGATTGTCCCTTGCTTGGGTTTGTTTCGCCTGCTTTTTGGGCTTATGTCCCTTAAGGTTAAAAAAGGAAAGCCCCTTGTCGGTACTTATACGTTGTACAGCCAGCATACAAAGTACCGGATAGTTGTTCTGCCCGACAGTCTGAAGGGGTAGGATCACCATTTTTTGTTTGTCTTCCATGACGAGGGTCACGACGTCCCTTATACTTGGCAATGTCCATTTGATAAGGACTTGGCGCCTAAGGAGCTTGATTTGGCTGCTCAGGCGGACGCCAATAAGATTATTAACTTTGGGCCGATTGCTCGCTCGGAGCTCAAGTGGGAAGACATTCGAGCGGCTTTGTCATAGGTTGTGGATTCCTATCCCACACCATGTAAGTAGGGGGGGTGGGGAGGTGATAGCTTAAAATGTGTATCCTCCTCTCTCGTTACTTAATGGCTTGATGTTTCTGTTCTTTCTTTGCAGCCTTTGGTCAATTTGCTTGGCCGGACACTCCCAGGCGTCGAGGCAATGGATCCTCCCACCATTGGTTGCACCGTGGGGAGGAGAGGTTGTGGAGAAGAGTGAGGGAAGCTAGTCCTCCCGCTCCAAGGAGCCCAAGAGGAAGGAGGGGGAGGGGAGCGAGGAGAAGGCGGAGGCTCCTCTCAAGCTCCTGAAGAGGGGTTCGAGTAGTGTGCAGCCAGTGACGTCTACTCATGAGAGTTCGAGTGAGGTTGGGGCAGGGGAAGCCCCAGTGGACTCGCCTGTCCCCTTAGGCTTGCCAGAACCGCTAGAAGGGTTTATAATCCTAGACTCTTCGCCCATTGCTTTAGAGAAGATGGCTCAGGCGGGCTAAGCCAATGCCCCCAGCGCTCCATCTAGATCAGCCGGTGCCTTCTCCTAGCTGTTGCAGTAGGTGGTCGTCACCAGTGGCTTCCTTAGTGGGAGCGTTTTTCCGCAGTCGCACTATAGGCAAAGCTTAACGGAGGCGAGGATGCTAGTGGATCCTTACAGCCAAGGGAGGCCTGGGCTAATCGGGTAGCCAGTCGGATCTACCAAGGGATCCATTCTGGAGGTTGCTGGTGGAGGTCTCATGCCTGGCCAGGTGGTTCCGATTCTGGCAGGCAGTTTAGGCAGCTTGGGCAGGGGCCTTAGTGTGGAGAGGCAGGTGATTCGGCATTTGGAGGATGTCGTGTTTTGGGCTGCCTCCCGATCGGGAGGCATGAATCTGAACCATGTGTTCTACTATAGCCTCCGAGTAGTAAGCCTTATATTTTGGAGAGAAACTTTCTCCTCATACCCACCTATGGTTTTGAACAGGTGGAGCTTCTCGGGACTACCTTTGTCCCACGTGGCGATGCTCCTGCAGACATTGTCGGGCCTAGTGGCTCTTCCGCAGCAGTTGACATGGCTGCCAAGGCAGAGCAATGCAATTTTGCCCACAGCTTAGAGGAAGTGACTGTCGCCTGAGAGAAGGTAGAGAAGATAATGGAGGACGCCCTTGGTAAGCTCCACTCGCAGTAGCAGGTGTCGCGTGAGCACACAAGTTTGGAGTCGTGGCTTTGTGAGACTTGTTTGAGTGCCTACAGACCTCTTGCACCAACGTTCTTTCACTGAAGGAGAAGGTGCAGGTGCTAAGGGTCGAGCACTCTTCGGTTGTGGAGGGATACGAGGTGGCCCTTCAAGAAGAGTGCCTTCGTTTAGGTATGACCATTGACAAACTAACCGAGGTGTCAACCAATGAGGAGGCGTTGAGGGCCTACCTCGCCAAGGCTCAACGGCTCATAAAGGACAGGGGCAGAGCGGTGCTCTAGTTGGAGCATGCTACCCAATCGGAGCTTGATCCTGAGACGGTGATGGGGTTCTTTGCTTCTGACTCGTCACTGGAAGAGAACCACTAGGTTGTCTCAGTGGTGGGCTTGTGTAGCTGGTATATGGATCGATTTTTGTCAGAGTATGACCGTAAGAAAGCTGACGGACATATTGTGGACAAGGCTCTTATAGGACCGCCTAAGGACCAGCCGAGGCCTGTGGATCAGTTGGGAAGCCTGGCTCCTGAAGAGAAGGTGCCCAAGCCAGGTTTGTCAGAAGCTGCGGAACCACCTGTCCAGCCGAGTAGTTCTCCTCATGTCATCTCATCGCCGCCTACGATGCCTGGAGCGGACATTTTTGAAGACTAGGAGTGAAGTCACTGAGTCTTCAAAGTGATCCTGTTATCTTTTCCATTTTTTTTTCTTTTTTGGTTGGGAATGATGGTTCTGGTAGATGTAATAGACAATATTTTCAATGAAAGAAAAGCTTTTATTTTTACTGCATTTTTTTTCATTCATGATATAAGAGCAAATTGCTCGCATGCCAAGTATGAGGGATTGCCTCGCCGTTTAGGGTCTATAATTTGTAAAAGTTGCCTAGGCTGTTCTTACAAACTTTGTAAGGCCCTTCCCAAGAGGCGTTTAGCTTTCTGCCCGATTTGCTTGGCATGAAGACTTTATACTTTCGCAGGACTAAGTCTTTTTCAGAGAATGCCCTTTTGCGAACTCTCCCGTTGTAAGCAGCCACAGTCGCTTCCTTATACTTAAGTGATGCTTCTAAAGCTTCACCCCTTAGCTCATCCACAAGTTCTAGGGCTAGGCAGATCTGGTCATCATTGGTGGCAGAATCGTAGAGTTGTGTCCCACAAGTGGAGAGAACGGTCTCAATTGGCAGCCAGGCTTCCGTGCTGTATACCAGGCTGAATGGTGTATGGCTTGTGGAAGTACTCTGGCATATCCTGTAGCCCCACAGTACATCCGATAGCTCGTTTGCTCATCTCCCTTTGGTTAAATGTAGCTGACGTTTGAGCACCGAGATGATGGTGCGGTTGGTTACCTCTGCTTGTCCGTTTGCTTGGGGATGTCTCACGGATGTGAAGCAAAAGATGGATATCCCAGTTGGTGCAAAATTCCTCGAATTTTTTGCAGGCGAACTGGGTGCCATTAATTGTCTGTGACAATGTACTAAGGAATCCCATATCGAGCTATAATGTTTTTGCAGATGTAGGAGATAACTCTGTCAGCTGTTGGCCTGGCCAAAGCCTCGGCTTCGACCCACTTAGAGAAGTAGTCGACTGCCACTAGTATGAACCATTTCTGAGTCGGGGTTGGCCGAAAAGGTCCCATGAAGTCCATCCTCCATTTTGCGAAGGGGATGGGTGGTATTATAAGCACCAACTTTCTAGGTGGCAAGTGGTGCGAGGTAGCAAATCGCTGGCACTTATCGCACCTGTGCACGAAGTCTTTACACTGTTGCTTCATTTGGAGCCAAAAATACCCCACCTGGAATAGCCAGGACAAGAGGGCCTTTTGCCCCTCATGGTTCCCACAAGTGCCACCATGAGCTTCTTGGAGAGCTTGAGATGCCTCTTCTTCATTAAGGCAATGCAACAAGGGGGTGGAGAAACCTCGCTTGTATAATTGCTTGTCTATCAAGGTATACCTAGAGGCCTTTAGGTCGAACACCTTGGGTCGTGGTTCCCTTGGAGGCAACTCGTCAGAGTTCAAGTAGATGATGATGGGCGCCATCTATGATGAGGATTGCTCTACTGTGAGCAGTCTGGGAGCAAGCACAATTGGCTCCTTCATGGTTTGGAGATAGATATCCCCTTCTTGGTCAAGAGGGATTATCGAAGCCAAGCGGGTCAAGGCATCTGCCAGGGGGTTGCAACACAGAGGTATTCGCCCAATTGAGACGGTTTGGAAGTTGGATAGCTCTTCCTTGACCTTGTCGGCATATAGGATCTTGTTTGGGTCCCTAGCTTGGTACTTGCCATTGACCTGATTCGCAACTAGCTGGGAATCTATGTAGATTTCGAGTGAGGAGACACCTTTTGATTTGGCCACCCGGTTGCCGGCTAGCATGGCCTTATATTCCGCATGGTTATTGGATGTTGGAAAAACCAGTTTGATGGCATACTTATGGGTAGCACCATCTAGGGAGGTTAATGATTTGCCAGCCCCAGACCCGGCTGTCATCGACGAGCCGTCCACATATAGCTTATAGGGTAGAGCAAGAGAGGCATCCGGGTTTGTGAATTCCGCCATGAAGTCCACCAAGACTTGCCCCTTTATTACCCTCCTCGGCTGGTTCTGAATATCGAAATTGGCCAATTTCATAGCCCATGTTATCTATTGTGTTGACCCTGTAGACTTATGTAACATTCGTCGTAGGGGGTAGTCGGACAAAACGATTATAGTATGGGCTTGGAAATATGGGTGTAGTTTTCTGGCGGCAGTCACCAGGGCTAGCTTGAGCCTCTCAATCACCATATACTTAGTTTCTGCACCTTGATAGGTTTTTCTAATGAAGTATATCAACTATTGTTCTCCTTCTCACTCGCCGACTAAGACGACGCTGACAACAGTTAGGGACGCCGCCCGATATAAAGAAAGAGCTTCCCTAGTGTTATGACCCGATTGCAAATCCCTATAGGACCCGAGATCGGCCCGCCTCGACTAATCCCATGACCTAGTCGTCAAACGAGAAATAACTAAAAGCAGAAAATATTCCACAATCACAATTACAATGTAACTAAGCAGAAAAATAATACAGAGACAGTAAAAGAATCAAAACGAAATGTCTCATAATAGTACAGTGGAAAGTACAGTGAAAAAATATAACAAAAATAGTATTCCATATAAAAAAAATACTCACTACCACGAAAGAAGCTAGGAAACAGAAAGGAAACTCAGCTAAGGCTGGGCTCGACTGGGCCTAGCTCCCTCTGCAGCCGGTGGTGCTGGCTGCTTAATTCCCTGACCTAAACAAGGTTATAAAATTCCGTAGTCAATGAACACTGAGTAGAGTGGTAATTAAGCTATTTACATGCAATTAAGATAAACAACTAATTAATTATTCATTTTCATTTAGCTCAACCAAGCAGTTCTAATTTATTTGCTCCTTTATTCATCTAATCATTTCTTGATCTGGCCTGTTACTCACGGGAACGATCTTGATTGCAATCTTTGCCGTGGTGTAGGTGAAATTCCCTACCAGGAGGGGGTGACGTAATAATTGCGGAAATAAATATTAACAATCTCATAAAATAGACAATCACACAAGTACGCAAGCATTTTTTAGGTGGAAACCCAAACCGGGTGAAAACCACCACCTAACCGTCTCGAGTTAGGATTTTCCGATCAACCAAGTTGATCAAAATCCACTAAACGAATCACTTTAAACGAGGGTGATTCAACCTCAAATACAACCACGCTACAAGTGCGAGGGTAGCGTTCCTCAACCCCTTCTCTTCACGAGAAGGATTTTGTCTCGCGAAGGAGATGAGAATTCTCAAAGCGAATATCCAACCAAATAACAAAGATAAAACAAAAATCCTATAGAGCCAACAAAGTAATTTTAAACCTAGCTTCTATAGGAATTAGGAAACTCCCCTTTGAAAGGAGTGCGTTGGCGACGCGGATGCGTGAACAACACGACTGCGCTACGTTGCTCTCGTGAACTACGGCGGGAGAGCGGTGTGCAAAGCTTGATGCTCTCAAGATGAAGAATTAGAGCTTGGAGAGCAAGAGAGTCTTTTTTGACACAAAAGAGTGTGAAAGTGTGTAGCTAGGTGTGTCTTGGTGTGTGTTGGTGTGTAAAGGCTCCCCTCTATTTATAGAGGCCTTAGGAAGGCTTTGGAAGGCTTAGAAAAGCTTCCATAGCCGTTGGGTACAAAGCCCAAATGAATCAGCCCGAAATCAGGAACAATCATAGCACTGACAGGGTAATCAGACGTCTAATTCTGGCATCAGATGTCTGGAAGACCACTTTAAGACGTCTGATTTCAAGGTCAGACATCTGATTTCGTGCGGGTTCCTTCCTGACTTGAATCAGATCTAAACAGGGTTCTTGTGTAAGTCCATCAGACGACATACAGGACGTCCGGCACTATGTCTGGACGTCTGGAAACCTATTTTTTCATGGAAATGGATTTGCAACGGTTAGAGAATCTCTGAGAAGAGATTTTCGGGTCAGTCGAGGCAAAACAGTCAATTATCAGACGTCTGGAAGGGCTTAAGGACGTCTGATAAGGCTCTAACGATCATATCCTTGAGTGTATTCTAAGAGAGCCAACGGTCCACTAATTGGACGTCTGGCAAAGTCATCAGACGTCTCCTAAGACGTCTGGTCTAAGGTCTGGACGTTTGATTTCATCAGACAGAACTAGTTATGTCCAGCCTAAATGTTATCAGACGTCTGAATCAACAGTCAGACATCTTAAAACACTTTATCAGACGTCTGATTTTGGAATTAGACGTCTGGAAATGCTGTTTAAACCCTATATAGGTTTTCTAAGTTCTCTACAGAAAACCTAAGTATCCTAGGGTTGTGCCAGTGTTGCTAGGACTATTGTTAGGGTACTTTGAGGCTCTTTAACATGAATTTAAGTAACAAAAATAAAGAGCAACAGAAGAAACGAAAAATACAAGGAGTACAAGAGAAGGAAATCTATCCTATTCTTCATCTCCTTCCTTCTTCAATCTATCGCTCCTCGCGAATCTCCTCTGTTCTCCATCAAGCTCCTCCAATCCATCCTGGATGCGAGCTCGAATTCCATCTAATCACGTCTACATTTGCAATTGACCTGAAATCTAAGACTCCAAGTGCAAATGTTAAATAACACGTGTTTTGTTATCATCAAAATAAATGATCGTGGTGCTCTAGCATCAACAGTAGGATGTACACGTGGTGCCCTCTTGGTCGAGAGAGTCCTCCGTGGTAATCCTACGTTCAGTCAACCACCTCGAGGTCACGGTCTCGACGTAGCGATGACTACGGCATGCACGATAAGCGCATAGGTAGCTATTCCGCACTAGCACGCAGTTAGTCGTTTCCGCTAGCGAATACGCCTAAAGGTACAGTACGCAACAGCACAGGGCCTTGCCCTCTAAGAATAGGGGTCTCACCCCTTAGAACATAATAGGGGTCTCATCCCTCCACAGTCCGTGTACCTTCGTTCGACTATCCCGGTTTACCCAGTGGACCTAACAAGAGTCGGGTAAGGTAGCTAGTCCTAACTCTAGGCCCTGTGGGGCAGCTAGCTCCCTCCCTACACTAAGTAGCTCACCTTGGTACCACGTACACGAGGATCAAACAAAAGTTGATGTAGAGTGACTAGGCCTAACACCGGGTCTCAACTCAATAGGGCGGCAAGCTCCCCTGTATACTAAAGGGACAGTTGCTCTCCTTGGTACCGCATACACAAGGGTTAGCTCACTTCCTGTCTACTTACTAAGTTCTTTCCATGTTCAAGAGTCCTCCTAATTTCCCTTAGGGTTTATGCTTGTATTCCTTTTATTTCATTTTCCAACATTCAAATCTCACTATTCACATTACGGGTTTCATTCGTATAACAGGCAGCTCATGTTTTTCTAACGAAAGCATCACATCAATACACTAATACATTTGTTAGAAAATTTGTTTAACATGCATCTCAAGGAAGACAGTGTGGCTCAAGCAATATTCGTTCGTTTCTGCCCTAGAGTTCATTTCACATCCTAAGGTTCACGTTATTCTAAACATGCACTTAGTTTTATTAAATCTTAATATTAAAGCAAATCACTTTACCGAAAAACACGGGAGGAATGGGGACTAGAACCACAGGTCCTGTCACCTCCACGGGCCACGCGTACTCAACAGGCTGGAGACCTATACAATTGACCAACCTTGTCAAACGAGGCTAAAAGTGTATATAAGTGACACTAACTTGTAGAGAAACTCAAGAGAAAAATAACAGTACTTCATTTGCAAAAATCCGATCCCGTTTGGGCCCTAAACGAGCCAAAACACGCATACTATTTATAATCAGACGTCTGGGACTAGACCCAGATGTCTTAAACCAGCTCATAAGCTCACCTTTCTTTCCTGCAGCTTCTTCAGACATCCGAACTCCTTTGCAATTGTCTGAGGGAAGTCCCAAACGTCGGACTCTCTTTCCGGTCGTCTGGGAGTACAGGCAGACGTCTGGCGATGTGCCCAGCATCCAAAAGTACCTCGAACGACGCACTACACGCCTTTCCAATGCTCTATACTGCGTATGCATGCGTAGAGCCAAAATCGACTAAGCGTCTCATCTGCATGGTTGAAACTCGTGCAGAAACACGTACCTCTGCACTAAATATGCTTTCAGACGTCTGGCCTTAGCTCTGGACGTCCCGCTACTACTCTAGATGTCTGATACTGGAAAAATTTTTAGTACGCAGAACCTTCTCGCGAGCCTTCTTCTCCGAGCGGCCTCCTTTGCGTCACCTGCAGCTGCTACGCCAACAGCCTCAGTGGGTCGCGAAGCTCCCCTTTACGAGCTCCTCTTCCCCATGCGACTCCTCTCCTCATACCTTCGAGCTCCTCCGGCTCGAGCTCTCGAGCCCTTCCCTCGAGCTCTCCTCCTCCAGCTCCACCGAGCTCACCCACCACTCCCACAGCAAGGCACCCCTCACGCATGAGCTCCTGCAAGGTCTCTCCCTCTTTCTCACGCCTTCGCTCACACTCTCTCCCTCTCACGCACTCGCTTACGCTCTCTCCCTCTCTCCTTCACGCCCTCGCTTGTGGCAGGGGGGAAGCGGTGACGAACGTGGTCGCCGGTAGGGGAAGGAGAAAGAGGGGGCGGTGGCTGGTGGTGATGGGGAGAAAGGTGAAGGGTGTGGGGGTTTAAATAGGAGGTGTTTAGGGTTTTGAGTGAGGAGGCCGGAGGTGAGAGAACGCATGCGTGTTGTAACGAGCGTGTGGCCCAGACGTCTTTTAAGACGTCTGGAAGGTTGTCCAGACGTCTTACCAGACGTCTGGGATAGTTTCCAGACGTCTGGAAATCCGTTATTTTTGACACACGTGAGTCGTCTGCGCGCCTGAGTGCGCAGACCGCATATTCGCCCTTCCTCCCTCCTGCGGCTGCAGATTCCCCTGTCGCGAATCCTTCTCTCTCCTCGCGCGGCCTTAAAAGGCCACGCCTCCCCTCCTATCGTCTCCACCGTTCCCTTCCTCTTCTCCTTCCTGTGCGCGAGAGCGAGCGAGCGCGAGGGTGGCAGCGGAGGCCGCAGTGAGTGCGGAGGAGGTGCGGCGTGCGAGGGCGGAGCTCTGCCGTGAGGGCGAGCTCGCCGGAGCGGCTTGGCCGGCCGGCGAAGGGCGCAGGGGGCGCGGAACGACGCGGAGAGGGACCTGCTGCGGTCTGAGCAGCAGACGCGCGAGGTACGACGCGAGCGACGTCGCGAGCGGAGGCCGAGTAGCGCCCTGATTCTGGAAAAATTTCCATAATCAGACGTCTGGGTTGATAGTCAGACGGTGAGGGAGACTTCTGGAAGATCATACAGACGTCTGAAAAGTGAGTATTCCGCCTTCTTCTTCCTTCCTGTCGACTGACCGTACTGAGGGAGGTAGTTGGCTGTGTGCAGGTTCGCTGATTCGCCATCCTTTGCGAATCAGACGTCTGGAAGTTGTACCAGACGGCGGGAGTAACCTTCAGACATCCTGGGTGACCATCGGACGTCTGGGAGCTAGGCCAGACGTCCCCGCATACTTCTGGACGTCTGGGAAACCACGTCGGACAGGTAATTCTTTGATCCACTCTTTAAGACGTCTGGAAGAAGTTCCAGACGTCTGATCTTGCACAGCATCGTCTTTTTCGACCCGTTTAGGGCCCGTTCGGGCTCCATTTTCCGCGATTCGAGTTGCGTTCTTTTCAGAATTAATTCCTCTACCCGTCTACAGTAGCTATACACTGTTTTGAGACACTCCTTGTGTTTGGCCCGTCTACAGGACCTCGTTCAGTTGCAGTCTTGAGAGTCGCGGAGGCACGCGAGATTCCCGATCACGCCCCCATTACTCCCGTTGTACCTGGTAGAGTGGCTTAAGTTTATTATTAAAATCTGTTAAAGTATGAAACCATAACTAGAATCTAGGACATTGCATGAATCCTAGGAATGAGAAATGTATGGAATGATAGCTCCTAGGTGATGCATGAATCCTAGGGCTGGAAAACTAGTTGTATGCTACATCCTAGGATGTGGCATGAACCCTATGATGGAAAAACTAGTGGAATGTATAATACTGCAGTCTTGGAAAAATGGAAAGGAATATAAAGCTGCCTGTAAATTGAATTAACACCTGCCTGTTATGAATAAAGAAACATGATTGAGATCATGGATTGTGAGAACGTGAAACTGGAAAGTGAAACATATGATGTTCTGAGATAAAGAGTTGGAACCCTACGAGGAATTAGGAGTGGAACTCCTGGAAAGAAAAAGGAATGGAACTGAGATGTAGTTTGTACTGTCTCTTGGGTACGCAGTACCAAGGGAAGTACCTGTACCTGTTTAGTGCAGAGTGGGGCCAGCCACCCCAGGGACCCGGGGTTAGGATTGGCCGCTCTGTACCGACTTGTTGGCCCTCGTGTACGTAGTACCGAGGAGAGCTACTAGTGTTAGGAGAGTACTAGCTACCCCACGGGCCCCGGGGTTCTGCTAGCCTCCTTCACTGACTTGTTAGGCCCACTAGGGCAAACCAGGGTAGTCAGGCGAGGGTGCGCGGACTGTGGAGGGGCAAGGCCCCGGTTTGGTTACTGTGGAGGGGTTGGACCCCTGTTACTAAGAGGGCTCTGCCCTGGTTCCGTGCTGTGCTTTGGGCGCACCCGTTAACGGAAACGACTGACCGCGTGCCAGTGCGGGCTAGCTACCTGTGCATTTATCGCGCGTGTCGTAGTCACCGTTACGTCTGTCAGTGACCTTGGGGTGGTTGACTGAGGGTAGGATCACCACGGGGGACTTTCCCGGCCAGGAGAGCACCACGTGCTACTTCTACTTTTGGAAAAGACTGCAATCAAGATCGTTCCCACGAGGACATTCGAGATCAAGTAAAGGATCTGAGAAATAAATGAAATAGTGAGAAAATTGAAAGATGTGAATAAAGGAAGTAATAGAACATGACAGCTACTGTACACTCTACTGTTGTCTTTAGTTAGTTTGCCACTCTACTCAGCATTTTGCTGACGTGTTACACTCGTTACCTTTTTCAGGACTAGGTGTTGAGCAGCCAGGGTCAGCGGCTGCAGATGACGCTGGGCCGAGTAGGGTCCAGTAGAGTTTACCACAGTCTTTTGTACCTCTTTTGTTTCTGTTATAGTGAGTAGTTTTGTTTCCGCTGTACTTTCTTTACCTGCAGTTCGTGTTATATGATAAATGTTGTTCTACTGTTGTGGTGGTACCTACTGTAGTAGTTTCTTTCCTTACTGCTGTACTTTCTTACTGTTAGTTATATTCATGCTGAATGTGGTTTATTTTACTGTCTTTTGGTTACTTCCTCGTTGGACGACTAGGTCTTGGGATTAGTCGAGTCGGTCCGATTCTCGTGTCTCGTAGGGACTCGGGAACCGGGTCGTTATAAGATGGTATCAAAGCAAGGTCGTCTCGAGAAGTGAATCAACTGACTGGAAAATAACCAATTCACATGTTTATAGCTAGAGTAGCCACCACAACATATCTCTTGACATGAGCTCTTAGAAGTTTTGTTAGGTACCGTCTGTTTTGACGTTTCCGTGTTGTTTCGCGTCTCCTTGCAGGAGATGCCTCGTCGCGGGACTGGCGAGACTGGCCGCGGGCGCGGCCGAGGACGAGGTCGGCGAGGTGGACGTGCTGTCGTTGACGTCTCGGTGGACCAGCCACCGCTCCCTGGCATCCAGGCCCAGGACCTCGCCAGACTGATTCGAGATATTGTACGAGAGGAGCTCCACCCACCGCCCCGAGCACCTCCTCCTGGGGTTGCAGTGGGGGAGTCCTCTGTGGGACCACGCGACTGACACGGCGCTGGACACGAGGGAGGGGATGGGCCCCTGTCGCCCCCACCTTCCTCCGACACTTCTGTACACGAGGCACCTTCGCCTGGAGGTGCACCAGCACCTCCCCTACAGCGCCACTTCGAGCTTTTCGGACAGTTCCGGAAGCTGAAGCCCCCCTCCTTCAAGGGGGATGAGGACCCGACCGAGGCAGAGGACTGGCTTGAGCAGCTGGAGAAGATCTTCGACACCCTTCGCCCCCCGGTGGAGTGCCGCGTGGCCTTTGCCACGTACCAGCTGGAGAGTGCGGCACACCGGTGGTGGAGGGCGGTCCGGGGACAGGAGAGGGACGAGCCGACGTAGGACCAGTTCGTCACCCTCTTCTGCGAGCAGTACTTTCCCCAGACGTGGCAGGACCAGAGGAGGCGGGAGTTCCACACTCTCCGCCAAGGGACGATGACTGTGAGCGCATATCGCACGCGTTTCTTGGAGCTGTCCCGCTTTGCAGCGACAACGGTAGCCACTGAGGAGGAGCGCCTTTGGAGGTTCACCGAGGGGCTCTGGCCTGCGATCCGGGGGTATGTCCAACCCCTGAAGCTGCCTACGTTTTCGAGGGTGGTAGAGGCAGCTATGACTTACGAGGAGACCAACCCGTCCGCGCGAGAGACCGATGGCGGGCGGAAGAGGCCCTTTCAGCCAGACTTCTCACAGGGCCGGCGAGAACGAAGACATGTGGCGTCCGCAGGAGAGCCGTCACGTTGTGCAGGGCCATCAGTGGCCTTTGGGGGCCCTCGACAGGGGCCATTCGCCAGCACCGGACCCCCGCCTAGTCGACAGTAGGGACTCACTGAGGGCGGGAGTCGGGTTCCCCTCTGCTACCAGTGTGGCCAGCCGGGCCACGTTAGGAGGGATTGCCCATCTAGGGCAGGAGGTTAGCAGATACTTCCCGTGCAGAGCACTGGAGGACTTTGGTGTGATTCTGGGGATGGATTGGCTGTCCGCTTACCACGCCTTGGTAGACTATTTTGAGAGGAAGATTATCTTCTCCATTCCGGAGTTGCCTTCTTTCGAGTTTCACGGACAGCCAGTGGACGGAGGTTTCAGGTGCATTTCGGCACTTCGGGCGGCGAGACTTTTGAGCCAGGGGTGTGAGGGCTTCCTAGCCTGTGTGGTGGCCGAGCCCAGCCCTGTGGCAGACTCCCAGAGCATCCCGGTGGTCAGAGAGTACCCCGACGTGTTTCTAGACGAGTTACCAGGACTACCGCCCGAGCGTGAGATCGAGTTTGAGATCTCACTAGTACTAGGGACCAGCCCCATCTCCACCGCGCCATACAGGATGGCACCGCTTGAGCTGCTAGAGCTCAAGTCCCAGTTGCAGGACCTTTTGGAGAAAGGTTTCGTGAGGCCCAGTGCGTCTCCCTGGGGAGCCCCGGTACTGTTTGTGAAGAAGAAGGATGGGACCCTACGCTTTTGTGTGGACTACCGACAGCTGAATAGGGTCACCATCAAGAACAGATATCCGCTGCCGAGGATCGACGATTTGTTTGACCAGTTGTGGGGTGCCACGGTGTTTTCCAAGATAGACTTGAGGTCTGGATACCACCAGTTGAGGATCAGGGAGACCGACGTCTCCAAGACAGCTTTCCGCACCCGGTACGGACACTACGAGTTTTTGGTCATGCCGTTTGGGCTGACCAATGCCCCCGCTGCTTTCATGGACCTGATGAACAGGGTGTTTAGACCGTACTTGGATCAGTTCGTGGTGGTTTTCATAGATGATGTGCTCATCTATTCTAGAGATCGGACGCAGCACGGACAGCACTTGCGAATGATTTTGGACACTCTGAGGCGACGCAGGCTGTACGCCAAGTACAACAAGTGCGAGTTCTGGTTGAGGGAGGTGACCTTCTTGGGTCATGTGATCTCTGGAGACGGCCTGGAGGTGGACCCCGCCAAGGTTGAGGCAGTGCTCAGGTGGGAGAGACCGCGTTCAGTCACTGAGATTCGCAGTTTCCTGGGACTAGCTGGCTACTACAGACGGTTCATCAGAGGGTTTTCGCAGATTGCACGTCCTATGACACAGTTGACCCGGAAGGACGTGCCTTTCGCTTGGACAGACGCTTGTGAGGCGTGTTTTCTGGAGCTGAAGGAGAGGTTGACCTCGGCTCCCTTGCTCACCATCCCTGACAGTAGTGGCGGGTTCGTTGTGTACACGGACGCTTCCTTGCAGGGGTTAGGAGGTGTGCTCATGCAGAGGGGTCATGTTGTCGCTTACGCTTCGCGGCAACTGAAGCCCCATGAGCATACCTACCCTACCCACGACCTAGAGTTGGCAGCTGTTGTCTTCGCGCTGAAGACCTGGAGGCACTACTTGTATGGTGAGACCTTCGAGATTGTTACAGAACACAAGAGCCTCAGATATCTTTTTGACCAGAAGGAGCTCAACATGAGACAGAGACGTTGGTTGGAGCTCCTGAAGGACTACGATTGCAGCATCTCCTACCACCCGGGAAAGGCCAATGTGGTGGCTGACGCCTTGAGCCGTAAGGCGCCCGCACGCTTGGCCAGTCTACAGTTACAGAGTTGGAGCCTTTTGGAGGAGGTGGGAAGTTGGCAACCTCTAGAGTTACGAGGGTACTGTGGGGCAGTGACGGTGACACGGCAGACCAGGCCAGAGCTGATAGACCGTATCATCACAAGATAGATGGCCGATCCGTACTTGCAGTCTTTGCGCGATAGAGTACTATCAGGGGACCCAGGGGACTTCTCTTTCACAGACCAGGTGCTACGTTTGAGGGGACGGCTGTGCGTTCTCAGAGACGAGGAGCTGTTGAGATAGCTCCTGACTGAGGCACACGGTTCCAGATTCACCATACATCCCGGGAACACGAAAATGTACCACGACTTGAGACACGAGTTTTGGTGGAGAGGGATGAAGCGGGATGTGGGTGAGTTCGTGCAACAGTGCTTAGTGTGCCAACAGGTGAAAGACGAGCATCAGAGGCCTGCAGGGCCGCTTCAGCCGCTTCCAGTGCTAGAGTGGAAGTGGGAGAGCATCACCATGGACTTGGTGGTGGGCTTACCTGTTACCCAGCGGGGACACGACGCAGTCTGGGTAATAGTGGATAGATTGACGAAGACGGCGCGATTCTTGCCGATCCGAGTCACTTTGGGACCAGCACAGTTGGCAGAGAGGTATATCAGTGATGTGGTACGACTACACGGAGTTCCGCGGGAGATCGTATCCGACCGGGATACCCGCTTTACGTCCCAGTTTTGGGCTGAGTTTCAGCAGGCCTTGGGGACGCGGTTGAGGTTTAGCACGGCTTACCACCCTCAGACGGACGGACAGTCTGAGCGCACGATACAGACACTTGAGGACCTTTTGCGTGCCTGTGTACTGGACTGGAGGGGCTCTTGGGAGGAGCACCTGCCCCTGGCAGAGTTTGCATACAACAACAGTTATCACTCGAGCATCGGCATGGCTCCCTACGAGGCTCTGTACGGAAGGAAGTGTATGGCACCCTTGAGTTGGGTTGAGGTGGGGACCAAGTGGGAGGTTGGCCCCAGGTTGATCCGGCAGAGTCAGGAGGTAGTTGAGCAGATCCACAGACGACTCCGCACTGTCAGGAGCAGACAGAAGAGCTACGTGGATCGCAGACGCAGAGAGGTGCAGTTCGAGGTTGGGGACCACGTCTTCCTTCGTGTTTCGCCCATGAAGGGCTTACAGCGGTTTGGGGTGAGAGGGAAGCTCGCGCCGAGGTTCATGGGGCCCTTTGAGGTCCTGGAGCGGGTTGGACCCGTTGCTTACAGACTTGCCCTTCCCCCGCAGCTTTCTGGTGTGCACGACGTGTTCCACGTGTCCAACCTCAGGAAGTACGTAGCCGATTCCAGTCACGTACTGAGTCACGACAGCGTCGAGGTGAGCGACGACCTGACCTACCCCGAGCGGCCAGTGCAGATCCTAGACCGAGCCGTCCGCAGTTTGAGACGAAAGCAAGTACCCCTGGTAAAGGTTTTGTGGAGGAGCCAGCGGTACGAGGAGGCTACCTGGGAGCCTGAGGCGGCAATGCGGGAGCGGTACCCAGAGCTTTTCGCGGGTACGTCTTTTCGGACCGGCTTCGGTCCTCTTTGAGTTTGTTATGGTTTTTCGGACGTCTTTTCCCGCACCCTAGTTGGCGCAAGTTTCGGGGACGAAACTTCCTTTGAGTTTGTTATATTGTAACGAGCGTGTGGCCCAGACGTCTTTTAAGACGTCTGGAAGGTTGTCCAGACGTCTTACCAGACGTCTGGGATAGTTTCCAGACATCTAGATATCCGTTATTTTCGACACACGCGAGTCGTCTGCGCGCCTGAGCGCGCAGACCACATATTCGCCCTTCCTCCCTCCTGCGGCTGCAGATTCCCCTGCCGCGAATCCTTCTCTCTCCTCCTCGCGCGGCCTTAAAAGGCCACGCCTCCCCTCCTGTCGTCTCCATCGTCCCCTTCCTCTTCTCCTTCCTGTGCGTGAGAGCGAGCGAGCGTGAGGGCGGCAGCGGAGGCCGCAGTGAGCGCGGAGGAGGTGCGGCGTGCGAGGGCAGAGCTCTGCCGTGAGGGCGAGCTCGCCGGAGCGGCTTGGCCGGCCGGCGGAGGGCACAGGGGGCGCGGAACGACGCGGAGAGGGACCTGCTGCGGTCTGAGCAGCAGACGCGCGAGGTACGACGCGAGCGGCGTCGCGAGCAGAGGCCGAGTAGCGCCCTGATTCCGGAAAAATTTCCAGAATCAGACGTCTGGGTTGATAGTCAGACGGCGAGGGAGACGTCTGGAAGATCATATAGACGTCTGAAAGGTGAGTATTCTGCCTTCTTCTTCCTTCCTGTCGACTGACCGTACTGAGGGAGGCAGTTGGCTGTGCGCAGGTTCGCTGATTCGCCATCCTTTGCGAATCAGACGTCTGGAAGTTGTACCAGACGGCGGGAGTAACCTCCAGACGTCCTAGGTGACCATCGGACATCTGGGAGCTAGGCCAGACGTCCCCGCAGACTTCTGGACGTCTGGGAAACCACGCCGGACAGGTAATTCTCTGATCCACTCTTTAAGACGTCTGGAAGAAGTTCCAGACGTCTGATCTTGCACAGCATCGTCTTTTTCGATCCGTTTAGGGCCCGTTCGGGCTCCGTTTTCCGCGATTCGAGTTGCGTTCTTTTCAGAATTAATTCCTCTACCCGTATACAGTAGTTATACACTGTTTTGAGACACTCCTTGTGTTTGGCCCGTCTACAGGACCTCGTTCAGTTGCAGTCTTGAGAGTCGCGGAGGCACGCGAGATTCCCGATCACGCCCCCATTACTCCCGTTGTACCTGGTAGAGTGGCTTAAGTTTATTATTAAAATCTGTTAAAGTATGAAACCATAACTAGAATCTAGGAGATTGCATGAATCCTAGGAATGAGAAATGTATGGAATGATATCTCCTAGGTGATGCATGAATCCTAGGGCTGGAAAACTAGTTGTATGCTAGATCTTAGGATGTGGCATGAACCCTAGGATGGAAAAACTAGTGGAATGTATAATACTGCAGTCTTGGAAAAATGGAAAGGAATATAAAGCTGCCTGTAAATTGAATTAACAGCTGCCTGTTATGAATAAAGAAACATGATTGAGATCATGGATTGTGAGAACGTGAAACTGGAAAGTGAAACATATGATGTTCTGAGATAAAGAGCTGGAACCCTACGGGGAATTAGGTGTGGAACTCCTGGAAAGAAAAAGGAATGGAACTGAGATGTAGTTTGTACTGTCTCTTGGGTACGCAGTACCAAGGGAAGTACCTGTACCTATTTAGTGCAGAGTGGGGCCAGCCACCCCAGGGACCCGGGGTTAGGATTGGCCACTCTGTACCGACTTGTTGGCCCTCGTGTACGTATTACCGAGGAGAGCTACTAGTGTTAGGAGAGTACTAGCTACCCCACGGGCCCCGGGGTTCTGCTAGCCTCCTTCACCGACTTGTTAGGCCCACTAGGGCAAACCAGGGTAGTCAGGCAAGGGTACGCGGACTGTGGAGGGGCAATGCCCCGGTTTGGTTACTGTGGAGGGGTTGGACCCCTGTTACTGAGAGGGCTCTGCCCTGGTTCCGTGCTGTGCTTTGGGTGCACCCGTTAACGGAAAGACTGACCGCGTGCTAGTGCGGGCTAGCTACCTGTGCGTTTATCACGGGTGCCGTAGTCACCGTTACGTCTGTCAGTGACCTTGGGGTGGTTGACTGGGGGTAGGATCACCACGGGGGACTCTCCCGGCCAGGAGAGCACCACGTGCTACTTCTACTTTTGGAAAAGACTGCAATCAAGATCGTTCCCACGAGGACATTCGAGATCAAGTAAAGGATCTGAGAAATAAATGAAATAGTGAGAAAATTGAAAGATGTGAATAAAGGAAGTAATAGAACATAACAGCTACTGTACACTCTACTGTTGTCTTTAGTTAGTTTGCCACTATACTCAGCGTTTTGCTGACGTGTTACACTCGTTACCTTTTTCAGGACCAGGTGTTGAGCAGCCAGGGTCAGCGGCTGCAGAGGACGCTGGGCCGAGTAGGGTCCAGTAGAGTTTACCACAGTCTTTTGTACCTCTTTTGTTTCTGTTATAATGAGTAGTTTTGTTTCCGCTGTACTTTCTTTACCTGCAGTTCGTGTTATATGATAAATGTTGTTCTACTGTTGTGGTGGTACCTACTGTAGTAGTTTCTTTCCTTACTGCTGTACTTTCTTACTGTTAGTTATATTCATGCTGAATGTGGTTTATTTTACTGTCTTTTGGTTACTTCCTCGTTGGACGACTAGGTCTTGGGATTAGTCGAGTCGGTCCGGTTCTCGTGTCTCGTAGGGACTCGGGAACCGGGTCGTTACACGTGTCGCATGCACGCGAAAAGCAAAAGAATGTACAATTTTCCCTACTTTCAGACGTCTAGCCATCTATCCAGACATCTAGACAGACGTCTGATAAATACTCCAGACATTTTATCCAACCCAAGTGCGGCGAGTCATTTCACTTAGGCTTAGGAGTCATTAGGACAGGGGGCTTTAGAGCGCCTCTTTGATATCCTGAAGATCCTTTTGGCAGTGAGAAGTCCAGTGGGTGGTAGTATAGCCTTTGCCCTTCTTAATATACTCGAAGAAGGGGAGGCACTTGTCAGAGAATCGAGACAAATGTCAACCTAAAGAGACAATTTTTTCGACCAATGACTGCATCCCTTTTAGTGTGCTTTGGCAACTAAAGGTCCATGATAACCTGAATCTTGTTGAGGTTGGCTTGAATTCCTCTATTGAAGACCAAGAGCACTAGAAATTTTCCGTTTGAGACCCTGAAGATACATTTCTCAGGGTTCAGCTGGAGGCAGAAGCCCCTCAATATTTGAAGCACCTCTATCAAATATTCTAAGTGCTGAGGGAAGTTAGATCCCTTCACAAGCATATCATTTATATACACTTTAAATGACTTTCCTATTATTTTTGAGAAAATCATGTTTACAAGGCGTTGGTAATTTGCTACAGTATTTTTCAAGCCAAAGGACATGACTCTATACTGAAACAGACCCCTTATCAGTAATCAAGGAGGTGGGAGGTCTGTCAGCTGGAGTAAAGCTGATCTGGTGATACCCACTGTAGGAGCTCAGGAAGGACATGTACGATTGTCCGCTGCAGGAGTCCACCAGAGCATACACCCTTAGTAAGGGGAATTCATCCTTTGGGCAAGTTTCGTTGAGGTTGGTGAAGTCCATGCACGTGCGCCACTTGTCATTGGCTTTCTTCACCATGACCACGTTCGAGAGCCATGCCGGATATAAGGACTTTTCGATGAATTCAGCTTCAAGGAGCTTTCAAACTTCAACCTCCGCCACTTGACATTGTTTGACTGATTTGTGTTGGCGTGCTTGTTTGACCGTGCGGGTGCCTACCTGAATGTTCAAATGGTGCTGAATCAAGGACAGGTCTACTCCTGGCAGGTAGTTGGCCAACCAAGTGAAGATGTCTGCGTTGGTCCAAAGTAGGAGTAGCAACTCTTGTACTTCATAGGGATCAAGGTACGCTCCGACCTGGATGAGCTTGGTAGCGTTATTGGGATACATCTGTATAGCAATGGCTGAAAAGCCTGGTTGTAGTTCTGAAGTTGTTGGGGAATCAACCAGATTTGCTTCTTGCTAGATTGCCTGGACTTGGTTTTTCTTCTTCCCCCATTTCTATGGCTTGGGGAGTCTCAACTCCATGAATCGTTCTAGCTTAATCCTTAGGATCTCGCACCCGACCATTTGATCTTCGTGTATTATTTCATTCCCGCGAGGGGATTGGAAGAGTATGACTTGGAAGTATGAAGAGGGGATTAGGTGGAAGGCGTAGGTAGTCGGGTGGCCAAGGATGCCGTTGAACACTATCATCAACCCAGTTACTATGAACGTAGCCATCCAATTGAAGTGCTTGTCCCAGTCACAGATGGACGAGGGAAGGCGGATCTCCCCTTTTAGCATCGCCTTGTGGTTGCCGAACCCCACAACCGGGTGAGTTGACGGAGAAATATGCTTTTCTTTGAAGCCCAATCAGAGTAGTGTTTTGGAGAAGAGGACAACATGACACTACCTTCGTTTACAAGGAGCCAGGGTTGTTGCTGTCCTGCTAGTATGACCATTACCAAAAGCGGGTCAGTGTGCTTTGTCGGGTTCGGTAGAGAGGCGAACAGCTTGGAGGCCACCTGCTTGATGGGGCCTCTCTCACTCCACTAAAGAGTGGAGAACGTGCTTCGAGCTGCCGACCTATAGTGGGTGTGTTGCTGGCCTAAGGTAGAGTTGACCCTAAAAATCACTTCAACCTCCGCGCTTGTAGATGGCAGGGGATGCACGTTTTGGGGTAATCTAGCCAAAGCCACTGGAACCTAGCGATGATGCTCGGCCGGGGGGAGTAGGGGTGACACCGCTTGCTCAATTTGGAGGGCTGAGGTGCCGTCGGACTTGTGGCCCTTGATTAGGATCCTGTTGACTCCACAGAGCTACTAAAGCTTTTCCTTGTTGTAGTCTTTTGGAGCCTCTATGGGCCTTTTGCTCTTATCTTGGCCCTCACTCCGCCTGACGAAGTGGGCCAGATTTCCATGCCGGACCTGGGATTCGATCTGGTCCCGTAGATCTCGACAGTCTTTGGTGGTGTGCCCCTTAGTCTTGTGGTATTTGCAATAGGACCCGGAATCAGCCTTCCTTTTCAACGGCTTTAGTGGGGGTAGCAGGTCTTTATCTGTAGACCATACTTTTGCTAACATGTCCACCTGATTCACGATAAGGGGAGTTTATTCTTCAAAATAATCCCGCCTAAGCTAGTAGGGTCCATTATTTCGACCCTTGGCAGTCCGATTACTTCTCTGTTTTGGGAAGCTAGCCTTCCGCTTGTTGAAGTGGCTGCCTCCGCAGATGGAGATAGAAGTAGACTCCCCTAAGGCCCACTTCTCTTCAACTAGACCGACATTGTCTCCATATCCCTCTGCCAGTCGACTGTGGAAGTGGAAAGAATAGTCCTGCTCTGCGAACCTTGTGGCTTTATCCCAGAGCTCCACCATATCTCTGGGCGGGAAATCATCAATGTCATACAAAAACCTTTGAGTCAGGAGTCCTAACTTGAAGTATTATATGGTAATGGCATCGTGAGGCCGCTTACATTTGAAGTACTGGGCCTTAAATCAATCCATCTATGACCGAAAAGATTCATTCTTTCGCAGTCGAATCTCCGATAGCCTCTCAGGGTTGTCTCTAACCCTCTGTTGCCTAGCAAAGTACTGGTAGAACTTGTCCTCCAGTTCTTGAAAGTAGGTGATCTGTCCAGTCGGCAGTTCATTAACCATTGATGGGTTATGCTGGACATCGGGAAAACCTGGCAGAGTACTCTGTCAGGACAGCAGTGCACAAGTATCATCTGACGGTAACTCCCAACGAAGTTGTTGGGGTCCGTCATACCATCATATTAGGCCATGATGGGCTGCTTGAATTTTTCCAATAGAGGGGCCATCATCACCTCCTCAGTGAAAGGATAGGTGGTGACGTGAGCTCGTGGGCGTATACGTACCTTGCATTGCCCGGGGGACCTAGCGGACGATTGCAAGGATTGAGCCTCCGCTACTAGTCGCCAAAGGTTGAGCTCCTGAATGCTCCCTTAACAAAGCAGGCGGGGAGCTTTTGGCAGACTAGGAGGAGCTTCTCATCTTTAGCTACTAAGCTCTCGTTTTAACTTTTCGAGCTATTCGTGCAGACGGGCATTCTCCTCCTCTACCGAATGATGCCACCTTTGTTGTTCATCTTTAGGGCTCGATCGGTGGGGCTCCTTCGATGGGATTTTGTCGAATTCCTGGATCTATTTGATCTCTCAGAGTTTGTCAGTGACTGAATGTTTTTCATCCCTAGGAGCTACCAGCCTGGCCTGATATTGCTCCTCCCTCACCTAGATCTCCAGGAGAGGGTCCTGCCTGAGGACTTCCAACAATTAGTTGGAGACTCCTAGCTTCTCCTTACTTGGCCTGGTAGGTTGGGGGTGTTTCTTGGACATTGAGACACTAGATTCTATTTGGGTCGGCACCTTCTCGGGGCAGGCGTGGGTGGAGTTGTGAGTTGTAGGGGCCATCAGAAGGATTCAAAGACGAGGAAACGTTATTAACTGATAATCGCTTCTCACAGATAACACTAATTGATCGGACCTCCTAAGTGATTGAAGGATCCGACTCAATGAATTAGAAACAAGCAATCGCAACGAGACAAGAGGGTTGGTAACCCAATTCCACCGCGAAGGGTGTACGTCTGGGGGGAGAGCGATGCTCCCAACTATTCATTAGTAAGAAGTAATAATACAGTCTCTCATTTTCTCTCTAATTGCCTGAGAGAGGACCTCGAGGGCCTCTCTTAGCTATCTATAGTGCTAGGAGTTGATTTTGCCATAAGATCTTCTAACTGGATAGGTCCGTTGTCAGGACGTGTATGTTGTCAGGTTATTAATTGCAATGGTCATGCCATCATTATTGTTGGTATGGACATGTTAGACTTTTTCATCATTTCCTTATCATCGGTTGGTACAAGATTTTCTGGTGGGCCAGACTTATCTAGACCTGCCTATATTCAAATCTTCCTGAGTGGAGGTGGGTGCCAGCTTACCTCACATTTAGGTAGTTGAATTCCTTATTAGGTTTCTCACGTAATTTTGAATCCAAGGATACTTTTTTATCCCTCATTAGCCGATTTGATATCTTATTACAAAATTTTGAAATGGATAGTTAGGAAAAGAAAATCTAATTTTAAACATCGGATGTACATACGGTCCTCACACATCATCTTTCCCATAAGTTTGGCGTGTCGTTATCGGAAGAAATATAAAAATGTGCAGTACATCTCTAATCCTGCTCAAGATCTTCCTCCAAAGATGTTAATTATTTATGAGAGAATGAGATAAAAATTCATCCTCTATTGTTATTCCGTTCAATCTCGTAAATGACTCAGATCTCACGGTGAGATCTTAAGTAGGTAGGATTCATGGGTATCAATAACAATGCCCAAAGAAATACACCAAGTCAAGAGCTGGGCCCTACTTCCTTTTCTAAACTACCTGTATTATCATGGCCCTTTCCCGCTTTATGATGTGGAAGTCATTGCCGTGCTATGCCAA
Source organism: Thalassia testudinum (assembly GCA_037157565.1). Lineage (NCBI taxonomy): Eukaryota > Viridiplantae > Streptophyta > Magnoliopsida > Alismatales > Hydrocharitaceae > Thalassia > Thalassia testudinum. The sequence continues at coordinate 82,482,810 of JAZHRO010000013.1, read as the reverse complement.
ATTAAGTTACTGTGCCTATGACCTAAAACAGTGAGCATTAATCAGCATTTGAATTTTGATTGTTGCTTCTAGACTTCTACTTTACCATATATATATATAAAGAACAGTCAGAATTCCTGTTTTATCGAATAAACAGATTCTAAAGGCACCCAACGACAAAAGCTAACGGCGTTCATGTTCTTTTACAATTTTGCTAATTACATAGATCTACCTGCAATACTGCATGGCTATCTTCTTTTCCTAATCTGCTCCTCCGGGTCTCTCCCTCACGATGTAGCGCGCGGTACCATTGGCACAGCCTACAGAAGAAACCCAGCTGAGATCAGAAATGGCCCCAATTGGAAATGATATCACCATTAAACTCTCCTGGGGGAAAACTGCTCCCACAATTTATGGTGCACCACTCGTAGTTCATCCTTTGATAGATACTTGTATTTGCTGATGAGAGTTGGAGCCGTGTCTAGTCTTTATCCGCGAGTGGATTTTGAGAGGTTTATTCTGGGGTTTTTGAAGCTTCGCGCCTCTCTCTCTCTCTCTCTCTCTCTCTCTCTCGATATATATATATATATATATATATATACACATTGTGTGTGTGTGTGTATCGTTTCTTTTCTAATGTTACCTACATTCAACCTCTTTTCCCCAAACTTTCGGATCCTTTTTAACCTTTTGAAATTTCTTCAAAGAATTGAAATGCCATAGGCTTCAATGAGAATTTTCTTCAACATAGGACAGGAGGGTTATGGTCAGAGAAAGTTCTTAGAAATCCCTTAAGACTCTCACCGATCCCAGTACAGATGCTTCAATCTACAACTACTGACATCAAAATTTCCATCCCAAACCAACAAACTTGGAAGTTTCATCTATTTTGTTTGGTAAATTGCCTGACGACCAATCAAAGGCCACGATTTGACCATCCCCATGCATGTATGCATCCAGGACGTGATGTTCGGGGGTACCGAGACGGTGGCCTCGGCCATAGAGTGGGCCCTCTCCGAGCTCCTCCGCAGCCCTTCCGACCTCGATGCCGTCCAGCGGGAGCTCGCAGACGCCGTGGGCCTCGACCGGAAGGTCCGCGAGGACGACCTCAACAAGCTCCCCTCCCTCCGGTGCTGCACCAAGGAGACCCTCCGCCTCCACCCCCCCATCCCGCTCCTCCTCCACGAGACGGCCTCCGACTGCGTCCTCTCCGGCTTCTCCGTCCCCGTCCGCTCCTGCGTGATGGTCAACGTGTGGGCCATCAACCGCGACCCTTCCGCCTGGAAGGACCCCGACGGCTTCAGGCCCGGTCGTTTCGCATCGCCGGCGGGAGAGGCGCGCATGGTCGACTTCAAGGGCGGGGACTTCGAGTTCCTGCCGTTCGGGTCCGGCCGGAGGTCGTGCTCGGGGATGCAGCTGGGTCTGCACGCGATGGAGCTGGCAGTGGCGCAGCTGTTGCACTGCTTCGAGTGGGAGCTGCCGGGCGGGATGAAGCCCGGTGAGCTCGACATGAGCGACGTGTTCGGGCTGACGGCCCCGCGGGCGGTGAGGCTGGTGGCGGTGCCGAGGAGGAGGAGGCTGACCTGCGAGATCTGATGGGTAAGTGAAGTTGAAGGTCAGAACAATGTGATAGGGCTGAAAATAAACGGAAACGGCTGTTAATTAAGTTATTACGCACCGCTGCTTCTTACAAGATGAGAGATAAGTAAACCATATTTGCTTGCCAAACGTGATTGTGTTAGAATCATAATATCAACCAATACATATTACTATTATTATATATATATATATATATTAAAGTTATCTAATTATGTAAATTAATTATTCACATCTATGAGATTTAATACATAGAAATATTAAGGGAAATGTAATTTAATGATAGATGAACTTGTTATTTAATATTAAGCGGTTATAGTTTCTGAAGGTAAAGTGGACATTCGATTTTCTTTATCTCATTGTAGAAAAGTAATAAATAGAGTCTCCAGTAGAATCCAAAGGGTATGCTCATATTCAATTCTTTTCTGCTCTCACTCTTTAAACCTTCTGAAAGTACCATTGTCATCGTCTATTACTGGAGAAGCAAGCTCACGGCTCTAAAGGATCTCCGTGCTCTTCTTAACGCTTTCGTTACTATGGATTCAAGTATTCCTACATTGTTTTCTTTTCTATTTTCATTTTGGTTGATGATATGTGAAATAAATTATTCTTGAGATTATAGAAAATTATTTAATTTTAATTTTTATTTGAATTTATTTTCATCAGATGCAACAAAAATGATGTACTCGTGACCACCTTCTTTTCTGTTCTATTTTTTTTTCTTTTTCTTAGGTAGTAAGTGCATTCGGAAATTCATACAACATAAATTAATAACTCCATGGACTTTCTATTTGCATACATCAAACATGCTTTCAGACATTAGAGATTAAAAAGATGAAAAAAAATGGCAATGGTCAGTGCAAAGGTAGTAATTAAGGTGTTTTTTTTTTGCAAAGAAAAGAACTTTATTGATTTCAGCAAAGCTCACAAGGAATGTTAGGAACTTCCCAACACCCCTCGAGATTACAATCAAGACAGTATCTAGCCAGCCTATAAGCTAGCTGAACAATTGATCTGCTTACCTTCAATAAAGAGAAACCTTCATTATCTCTTAACCAAGTAGTGCAATGCTGAATGATTGACTTGACTTTCCAACGTGGATCTTGCAGTCGAAAAATTTGTTTTATCTGGTTAATAGCGTCAGTTAGAACCATCACCTCCGTTAAACTCAATTACACAGCCATCTTAATACCATGGTATATAGCCCAAGCTTCCGCTTCATCGCTAAAGGATGCATCATGTGGAAAAGCATTAGCACACAAAATATGTCCTTCAACATCAATCAAAACCACTACAGCCACAGAGTAGGATGATATAGCTACATCAACAATATTCTATTTTATGCAACCGGTTGCTCATATGATAACATTGCATCCTTGTTGTTTATTGGAGATCTTAGCTACTCGAACAGGAGCTTTCCCAATATCAAGATGATTTTCAGTATCATAGAAGGCAACCATGTTTATGGCAGTAGTAATAATTTCAAAAAGATAAGGGGATTCCCCATTCATTACTACCCTACATTGATGAAGCCATATGGCGTGCATCACATAGTAAACCAAGTATTTTGGTTGACCATTGTCTTCAAATTGGCTGTTAACCCACAATCCAAATTCCACCAAGATGCAACATTAGCAGTTACCCTCAATCCCCAATAGAACCATATTGTTCTCGTGAAAGTACATGTAGAAATTAGATGCTCCCAATCTTCTGTAGCAGCATGACAGAAAGGGCATAAATGATCACATACAGATGTTCTTTTGGCCAATACCCCTTTCGGAGGTAATGCTTGCACCATCGCTTTCCACAAAAAAATCTTTGTTCTTGGTGCTAAATTTTGCATGGCCCAAATGTTCTTGCAAGAGGCCTTGACACCCTCAAACACCACTGAATCCAGCCCCTTTTCAACAAGCAAAGACATATATGCAGAGTTGATGGTAAATTTTCCCTATGGATGCGACTTCCATATTAGAATGTCATGTCCTTTATGAATAGGAGTAGAAATAATTGCCCTCCCCAATTCAGGTGAAAAGGATCTAAGGATGAGATCCTCATTCCAGCCATTAGCATCACCCAACACGAGGTCAGAAACCTTAGCAAATTGTATCATTGCATAATCTTCAGGAAAAACCGCCTCATTCCATTTACTTATCCATGGATTAGTCCAAATTCTTATCTTCTTCCCACCACCCACTAGCCATAGCACATTCTTTATTAGGAGGTGTTTTATTTCTACCAATGCTTTCATAAAAACAAAATCTGAAGGTCTAGCCACGCACTCCCAAAAAGTCCCAGTTGGGAAATATTTGGGGTTCAAAGGTTCATATAATAGTCCTCCCTTATCTGAAGCAAGCAACCATCCCATTTTCATAAGGTAAGCTAAATTGGACAAGATAGTAGTTCTGAAACCAAGTCCTCCCATATGCTTCAGAATACAAATATGTCTCCAAGCTTTCATATACACATGCTTCCTATCATTAGTGAACCCCCACCAAAATCCCTCCCATCCTGTCTAATTGTGAGCATAGCTTCTTGGAAAATAGTACTGTAGACATAAGATAATTTGGAATGGAAGTGAGAGAGGACTGCAACAAAATTCCTCTTCCTGCCTAAGACATTGCCTTTGCTTTCCAGGCTGATAACTTTTCAAAATATTTGGTGACCATTAACTCCAATTTTATTTGCAGAGGCCAAAGAGGGACATCCAAGGTAAAGCTCATCCCTGTTCATATTACCAACCATAAGGATTTCTTTGATTTTCTTCTTCAACTCCATCATGAACTTGGTACTGAAGAAAACTTTTGATTTTCCGTAGTTTATTTTCTGACCCAAACAGAGCTCACAATCAAACAAAATGTTGTGGAGCTGAAGTGCCTCCATAGTGGAGGCTTTGGCAAATAATATCGTATCGTTTGCAAACATCAAGTGTGTAAGAGGAGTAGCATTCCTATGTAGTTTAAATTCAATTATAATATTACTTCTCAAGGCTAACTTGAAGGATCTTGATAAATAATCAGACCACATAATAAATATGTATGAAGAAAAGGGACAGTATAACGACCTGATTTTTGAATCCCTATGAGATACGAGAATCGGATCGACTCAACTGATCTCAAGATCCAGTCGTCCAACGAGTAAGTAACCAAAAGAGCAGTAAAATAAACCACATTCACAATGTATATAACTAGCAGTAACAAAATACAGTAATAAAGAAAAGAAATACTACAGTATACACCACCACAACAGTAGAGAATTAAGCAGGTACATAAATATGAAGCTTACAATGAAAAGAGTACAGGGGTAATAGAAACTACTCACAACAACAGCAAGAAAAGTACAGTAGGTACTACAAGTAACACTACTAGGCTCTACTAGGCCCAGTGCCCTCTGGCTGCTCAACACCTGGTCCTGAAAAGGGTAGCAAAGGTGACACGTCAGCGAAACGCTGAGTAGAGTGGCAACCAAAAGCTAAAAGAAGCAATAGAGTGGACAGTAGCTGTTATATTTTTACTTTCTTTCTTTATATTTTTCCATTTATTCACTATTGGTTTATTTCTCAGATCCTTCTCTTGATCTTGAATGTTCCTCGTGGGAACGATCTTGATTGCAGTCTTTTCTGAAAAGTAGAAGTAATACGTGGTACTCTCCTGGTCGGGAGAATCCCCCGTGGTGGTCCTACCCTCAGTCAACCACCCTAAGGTCGCTGACAGACGTAACGGTGACTACTGCACGCGCGATAAATGCACGGGTAGCTACCCCGCACTGGCACGCGATCAGCTATTTCCGTTAATGGGTGCGCCCAAAGCACATCACGGAACCAGTATAGGGTAGAGCTCTCTCAGTAACAGGGGTCCAGCCCCTCCACAGTAACCAAATAGGGGTCTTGCCCCTCCACAGTCCACGCACCCTCGCCTTACTACCTTGGTTTGCCTAGTGGGCCTAACAAGTCGGTGTAGGAGGGCTAGCAGAATCCCGGGACCCATGGGGTAGCTAGTACTCTCCCTACACTAGTAGCTCTCCTCGGTACTGTGTACACGAGGGCCAAAAGTCGGTACAAAGTGGCCAGACCTAACCCCGGGTCCCTGGGACGGCTAGCTCCACTCTGCACTAAACAAGGGGACAGTCGCTCTCCTGGGTACTCCGTACTCAAGGGCCAGCTCACTTCCCCAATTCTATTCCATTCACTTTCCTGGAGTTCTACTCCTAATTCCCTGTAGGGTTCATGCTCTTTTAACTCAACCAATTTAGGTTTCACCGTTCCAGCTTTATATCCATAGAACCCAGGTTCTCAACCGTAATTGTTCATTCATAAACAGGTAGCTGTTAACCAATTTACAAGCAGTTATCGTTTCCTTTCTACTTTTCCAAGATTGCAATGTATATATATCCAACTAGTTTTCCAGTCCTAGGATTCATGCCATACCCTAGGATCTATCATTCAATCTAGTTTTCCAATCCTAGGATTCATGCAATACCCTAGGATTTATCATTCAATCTAATTTTTCAACCCTAGGGTTTATGCAATGCCCTAGACTTTATTAATTATTTCACAATTGCATAATTTTTTGATAAATAATTGAAAAGGCCACTGTTTGTACGCTTTTGTCGGGTTTTAAAAGATAACACATTGTAATATAGCCGACAAAACGTTCAAACAAATATAGAGAATTTTGTTACTCGAAAAACTAGACTATCCGAGGTCGAACACAGGGAGCAATCTCAGTACTTTTAAAACCAAAGAATATAACTTTTAAATGAAAACAAATGATTCAAAGAGAGAGTTATAAAAAGAATTGCTTAAAGAAAACAGAATTGGACGTCTAATTTCTTTATCTGACGTCTTAAAAGTAAGTCTTCTTTCTCTCTTCTGCCTTCTTCTTCTTCGTTGGCTCTTCTTCTTTTCTTCTGATCCACAGGTCTTTTTCTTCCTTGAACTTCTTTCTCTTCTCTTCTCTTTCCTGCGAAGGCTTCTTCTTCCTGCCTTTGTTTCTCTTCTATCTTCTTCTTCCTTTTTGTCTGCAGTCCTTTCTTCCTTGTCTTCTCTTCTTCTGCTTCTTCTTCCTTCTTCTCCTTGCGGCTAGGTCTCCTCTCTTCATCGCCCGGCCTGCCTGCACACAGGGAAGCAAAACCTAACCCTTCCCCTCTACCCGAACGTCTCTCTCTCTCTGAAATTCGCTCAAGGACGCTCTCCCAAAGCCACGGGTATTCGGGTCGGATCTCGCACCCGGGACCAGGCGCACCGGCAGGTGGGTGATGCGCGAGGAGTGCTCAGGTTAGGATCGGGTCGGATCCCGCCAGATCCGCGAGGTCAAACCGCGGACGAGGCAGGCGTGGGTTAGGTGAGGGACCTCACCCCTGTGCGTTCGGAGGCGATAAGCATATAACACAAAAACACTTTAAACCATACCTGCGCGTTGCGTTTCGCCGATGTGGGACTATCTGGCCTGCCCCAATTTTGCGCGCCCGCAGAGCTTTCTTCGTGCAATTGCCAAAGCTGCGGGCTTCGCAACTCTACCAGCTGGACCCGAGGGCTTCGCACCGCTCGCGCGAATCTGCTACGCCTGAAGCCTAGAAGACCTGACGCCTGGAGCTGCTGCGAAGTTGCTTGCTGCTTCAACCGTCAATGGCGGCAGGAGCTGAAACACTGTCCAACACAGGCACGGCCTATTGGCCTAATCAGACCAGCTGGGCACCTTAGCCGTGACACGGCGAAGGTGGTGAACGGTGCTGCAGGCCGTGGGATGGCCTAGGCGTGCATGCCTAGGTCAACCTGTGGCTGGAAGTGTGGGTGAGTTCGGGGGGCTATTGTGGAGGTGTGGAGCGGCAGTGGAGGGGCGGAGATTGCTCCTTGTGGTGGGGCGGAGCTTCTAAGATGGTTGGCGAGCCGTGTGGAGGGGTAGAATGGTGGATGCGGCTCGTCGGAGGTCGGTCGGAGGCGAGGAAGATGGAGGTGGTCAGGCACTGTCGGGGGGCAATTAACTAAAATAGTAGGGGGAAAAGAGAGAGGGAAAGATAGAGAAGGTATCTGGAGTGTTCTGGAAGGGAGTGAGGCAGCAGAGCGGACGACGCATAGCTGCCGTCGTCGGAGAAGAAGAACCCTGAGGGAGGGAGTGGCGACGAGGACAAGGTCAGGGGCACGCACGCTTGGTACGGCGCGACGCGGGAGGAAGAGGCGAAGTTGACTCTGCTGCTGGTATGGCAGCAGAGCGATGAGAAGGAGGGGAGGAGGTCGCCGGAGCTTGCGGGTCTCTTGGCCGAAGATGGAAGAGAGGAAAGTTTGGGAGAATCTCCGCCAATTCAAGTCTGAAGATCTGCGGTCGGGTCTGAAGATCCTTTTATAGGTGTTGGCCGAACCTTCTAGTGTGTGGAGGGCGCGCAATCACCATCGCCGGCTCGCCGGAGAAGGAAAGAAGGTGGATACCCAAATCCCTCGTGCGTTCGCACGAGAGATTGGGTTCACACCAGAGATCGTGATTGGCTTTAGATGGAAGGGAATTCCTCAGAGAATCTCCCTTCCATTTCTGGGAGGGAATCTCTGAGGAATCAGAGAGTAATCCCTCTCTAAACCTTGCCGGAGATCGGTTCCGCCCTAACAATGGTGGAAGGACCTGATTGCAAAGGTGGAGAGGAACTTAGGGGGCTCTCTGCAATGATTTTCAAAAGATAGGGACCAAGTTGTGATTTGGGTGTACTAAATTGCAAAGTAGGTCAAGATGACCTCCACTTTGGTCCAAGTTTTGGTATAAACCTAATTTTGACCTAGGGAATCCAATGGTGAAGTTGGATTTTAGGTTTGATCTCGTTTGACTGGACATTTTGCGTAAAAACCTAAATTAGGTTAATTGAATGGCTAGGACCATAATCTAGGTCAAACTGGGTTCCAAAGGCCACATTAAGTGTTATAAACCCTAAGAAGTATTTTTCCATGATTTTTAGAGGGTTTACTTGATTTTTATCCTGACCGGAACCTTGTTAATTTAAGCGGGTCTGTTTTAGGGTTAGCAAATGTCATTTAATTCCTACATTGCACATAAACCCATTTCTGATTGACTCAACCCACTTTTTATCTCATTTAGACCATTTGACCTATGTTTTGCTTCTGAGAAATCCCGTTTATGTACTGCAATGGTAAAATTGCAGTTTTACCCTTTAATTCATGTTTTCTTCTCAGAGCACTTATTCCTTTATTTAGGCCTTCTTCTAGGTTATGTAGGAGCTTTTATCTTCTTTAGTGGGTCAAAATGAGCTAGTTATGACTCATGATGAGGCTCTCACCAGCCACTCTACCCACAAGATCGGGAGTATTGGAGGCGTAATCGGAAATCCCGCGCGCCTCTGCAACCCCCAGAGCCGCAGCGGAACGGGGTCCTAACACAAGGATCAACACAAGGGGTTACTCAGAACAGTATACAATTACTGTAAACCGGTAGAGGAAATAAATCTGGGAAGAACGAAACTTGAAACGAGGAAAACGGACTCTGAACGGACCCTAAACGGGTCAAAAACAACGAGTCTGTCCAAAATTAGACGTCTGGAACTTCTTCCAGACGTCTTAAAAGGTTGCTCAGGTCATACCGTGGTCTGCGCAGTCCTTCAAACATCCAGAAGCTGGCTGGACCATCAGGACTTAGTTTCCAGACGTCCGATTGTCAACCCGGACGTCTGGAGGCCCTTCCCGTCGTCTAGTGCTGTTCCCAGATGTCTGATCTGTGTGGGATGGCGAGCCTTCGCGCCCTCCCGAATAAATCCTGCACACACACACACCAGCTCTCATCACGAAGAGATGCAGAAGAACACGGCGAAAATGGCTGCATGGCCGAACATGCGGAAAAAGGAGAAATTAGAAATATTGTACCTATCAGACATGTGGACCTTCCTCCAGACGTCTTCTGCATCGTCTGGACGTAAGTCCGGACGTCTGATTCTGGGAAATTTTTCCCAGAATCAAAACCCTTTTCGCTCTTCGCCCGAAACGTGCGGCCATGTCGCGCTGCGCCCGCCTGCTGCCTGAGCTACAGCAGCTCCTCCACGGCACCCCACGCTCGCTGCCCTCCCGTCGGTCGGTTCTAGCTGCCGCAGCAAGCTCATATCCTCGCGGTCGAGCTTCTTCTTCCTCTCGCAACAACCCCTCCTTCCCGTACGCTCGCAGTAGCCACTGCTGCCGCTCTTGCTCGCTCGCTCTCTCGCTAGCAGGGAGAAGGAGAAGAAGAAGGTGGTGGAGTGAGGGTGAGGGAGAGGGAGGCGCTATTTCAAGGCAGCGCAGGGAGAGAGAAAAAGAGGATGGCTGCCTCTGCAGGGAGGGAGAGGAAAGAGAAGAAGGAGGGCGGCGGGTTCAATCTGCACACGCATGCGCGCAGACGCGAACCCGTACGCCGAAAAAATTTAATACCAGACGTCTGGGAAGACTTCCAGACGTCTGGGCCACTTCCCAGACGTCTTAACGACGCCTGATGCCCTGTTCGTAACAATATAACAAACTCAAAGGAAGTTTCATCCCCGAAACTTGCGCTAACTAGGGTGCGGGAAAGAACAATATATACATAACAAACTCAAAGAGGACCGAAGCCAGTCCGAAAAGACGTACCCGCGAAAACCTCCGGGTATCGCTCCCGCATCGCCGCCTCAGGCTCCCAGGTAGCCTCTTTGTACTGCTGGTTCCTCCACAAAACCTTCACCAGGGGTACTTGCTTTTGTCTCAGACTGCGGACGGCTCTATCTAGAATCTGTACTGGCTGCTCGGGGTAGGTTTGGTTGTCGTCCACCTCGACGCTCTCGTGACTCAGGACGTGACTGGGATCAGTGACGTACTTCCTGAGGTTAGACACGTGGAACATGTCGTGCATACCAGAAAGCTGAGGAGGGAGGGCAAGCCTGTAAGCAACGGGTCCAACCCGCTCCAGGACCTCAAAGGGCCCCATGAACCTCGGCGCGAGCTTCCCTCTCACCCCAAACCACTGCAGGCCCTTCATGGGCGAAACACGAAGGAAGACGTGGTCCCCAACCTCAAACTGCACCTCTCTGCATTTTCGATCTGCGTAGCTCTTCTACCTGCTACTGACAGTGCGGAGTCGCCTGTGAATCTGCTCGACTACCTCCTGACTCTGTCGGATTAGCCTGGGGCCAACCTCCCACTTGGTCCCCACCTCAACCCAACTCAAGGGTGCCGTACATCTCCGTCCGTACAGAGCCTCGTAGGGTGCCATGCCGATGCTCGAGTGATAACTGTTGTTGTATGCAAACTCCGCCAGGGGCAAGTGCTCATCCCAAGAGCCCCTCCAGTCCAATACACAGGCACGCAAAAGGTCCTCAAGTGTCTGTATCGTGCGCTCAGACTGTCCGTCCATCTGGGGGTGGTAAGCTGTACTGAACCTCAACCGCGTCCCTAGGGCCTGCTGAAACTCAGCCCAAAACTGGGACGTAAAGCGGGTATCCCGGTCAGATACGATCTTCCCCGGAACTCTGTGTAGACGTACCTTGTCGCGGATATACCTCTCTGCCAACTGTGCTGGTCCCAAGGTGACTCGGATCGGCAAGAAACGCGCCGTCTTCGTCAATCTATCAACGATTACCCAGACTGCGTCATGTCCTCACTGGGTAACAGGTAAGCCCACCACCAAGTCCATGGTGATGCTCTCCCACTTCCACTCTGGTACTGGAAGTGGCTGTAGCGGCCCTACAGGCCTCTGATGCTCGACTTTCACCTGCTGACACACTAAATACTGCTGCATAAATTCACCCACATCCCGCTTCATCCCCCTCCACCAAAACTCGCATCTCAAGTCATGGTACATCTTCGTGTTTTCGGGATGTATGGTGAATCTGGAACCGTGTGCCTCAGTCAAAAGCTCTCTCAACAGCTCCTCGTCTCTAGGAACGCATAAACGTCCCCTCAGGCGCAGCACCTGGTCTGTGAAAGAGAAGTCCCCCGGGTCTCCTGACGGTACTCTGTGGCTCAAGGACTACAACTACGGGTCAACCATCTGTCCTGTGATGATGCGATTTATCAGCTCTGGCCTCGTCTATCGTTTCACAATCACTGCCCCACAATGCCCCCGTAACTCTGGGCTCACCAACTGCCCATCTCCTCCAAAAGGCTCCAACTCTGCACCTGTAAACTGGCCAAGTGTGCGGACGCCTTCCGGCTCAAGGCGTCAGCCACCACGTTGGCCTTTCCCGGGTGGTAGGAAATGCTGCAGTCATAGTCCTTCAGTAGCTCCAACCAACGTCTCTGTCTCATGTTGAGCTCCTTCTGATCAAATAGGTATCTGAGGCTCTTGTGATCTGTGAAAATCTCGAAGGTCTCACCGTACAAGTAGTGCCTCCAGGTCTTCAACGCGAAGACAACAGCTGCCACCTCTAGGTCGTGGGTAGGGTAGCTATGCTCATGGGGCTTCAGTTGTCGCGAAGCGTAAGCAACAACGTGACCCCTCTGCATGAGCACACCCCCTAACCCCTGCAAGGAGGCATCCATGTACACAACAAACCCGCCACTACTGTCAGGGATGGTGAGTACGAGAGCCGAAGTCAGCCTCTCCTTCAGCTCCTGAAAACATGCCTCACAGGCATCTGTCCAAGTGAAGGGCACGCCCTTCCGGGTCAACTGTATCATAGGACGTGTGACGATCGGCCGATAACTAGGTTTTGTTATAGAAATAGCATTGTAGTACAGCTAGTTATTGCCATCATTACAGATATTTTTTACTCGGAAAATAAAAGAGTTCCCGAGGTCGAACTCAGGGAGCAAGTTGTATTCTAGAGATATACATGTTCTATTACAAAAATAAAGAGAGAGAGATGAAAGTTTGGCTCTTCTTCTTCTTTTCTTCTTTCTTCCTCTTTGTCTTCTCTCCTCTTTGGCTTTTGTTCTTCGTGTCCTTCCTCTATTTCTTGGTTGGACGATCCTGTCTTTTTCTTCTTTTTATTTTCTTTGTTTCTTCTTTTCTTGCCTCAGATCTTCCTCTCGTGCTCTTCTTCTTTTCTTCGTGCTTCTCTTCTTCTTTTGCTTTTTGTTTCTGCACTTGGCGGCTCTGTGTTCCTCTCTTTCCTCTGCTTCGCCTTCCTTCTTCTTCTTTGCCTTCACCTGTCTTCAGGACGTCGTCTGATTTCTAAATCAGACGACTTAAACCGCTTGTTGCTACAGTGTCTCCCTTAGCTTCCTTCTTCACCTGTGCCTGCACGCTCAAGAATTCAGAGTCAGAGGGAAAAACCTACTCTACCCCCTCCCCTGCACGTCTCTTTCTCTCTAAGTTCGCTCTTAGGATAGCTCTCCCAGAGCAACCGGCTAATCGGGTACGAGTCGCGCCCGGGTCCAGGCCCACCAGCGTGCGGTGGTGGGCGAGGAGTGCAGGTCGGTTTAATCGGGTCGGGCCAGGTCCGCGGAGCGTGGTCACGGACGAGGCCGGGTCGGGTGAGAGGGACCTCACCCCGTGGTCAGGAGGCAGACAGCATAAGGCACTTTTTGCCTTTATGCATCCGCGCGCCTCTGAGAAGTTCCGAGGTGGGACTAAATGTCCCACCCCAATTGAGCGCCCGTCGCGGAGGGAGCAGTGGGCAATCGTGGCTTCACGCGCGGCCTTCGCCCCAACTGCGAGCCTGGGACGTTTCGCGGAGACGCCCCGCGCAACCTGGGAGTCGAATCTGGACGAAGGCGTGCCTGCACCTCCAGGCGAAGGAGCTCCGCCTGCTCAGTAATGGCGACGGCGAGCGAGTCACCTGGTCACAGAAGAATGGCCTCTCGGCCTAATCAGACAGGCGGGAGACCTTCGCCGTGGCACGGCGAAGGTGGTTGGATGGTTTGCAGTGGGCGTGGTGGAGCCAGCGGATCGCCCTAGGTCAAACTGCGGCGGAGAAGTGGGTGTGTTTGGTGGATCTGCAGAGGGCGTTTGGTGGGAAGAGGAGGGGTGGAAGAGGATCAGGGTGACGAGGTGGAGGTTATGCACAGGTCGGCGAGACATGTGGGGTGCTGGAGCGATGGGAGCGGTTCGCCGGAGTTTGGCCGGAGGTGGAGAAGGTGAGGGTGATCGGTGGGAAATCGGGGCCAACAGTAAGGGTTTCAGTATGGAAAAGAAAGAGGGGAGGAAGAGGAGAAGTTCTACCTGCTAAGCTGGACGAGGAGGGGTTGGCGCAGGCGACAGTCGTATCGACTGTCGCCGGAGAAGAAATTGCCCAAAGGAAGGGGCGGCAGCGAGGAAGGGACCGGAGAGGCGCCAGTTGGGTGCGGCGTGACGCGGAAGGATCGAGGGAAGGTAACCCTGCTGCTGGTAGTGCGGCAGGGCGACGAGGAGGAGGAGGAGATGGCCGCCGGAGCAAGGGGGCGTCTGTCGGAGTGGGAAGGGAGGAATTTAGGGGAGTGTCTCCGTCAGATCCGAGCTGCCGAAAGCGGCAGACGGTGGTGGCTTTTATAGAGGTGAAATCAGAGAGGAGGGCGGAGGGAGACGACGTGCCTCCCTCGCCGGAGGATGGCCGGATCGCGACCCATACCTTCCGCGCGTTCGCACGGAAGGTGTGGGCGATGGCAGAGATCGTGGAGGTGTCCCTGCGACAGCAGACGTCGCAGGGAACACCCCGTTGTCTAGGCAGGGGGTCGCCCTTACCCTGCGCGGCGCCATGCCTCGCCGGAGTATGGTGCTGCGTAGGGTTTTGCAGGGAGGACCAAAATGCAAAAAATGATGAAGAATTAGGGGCCAAAATGCGAGGGTTTCAAAAGTTGAGGGTCAAAAAGTAATGGATGAGGACCAAAATGAAAAGTTCGTCAAGAAGGTTTCTTCTTAGGCCCAAGTTTTTAGACATGACTAATTAGGACCTAAGGATTCTGATGGTGAATTTTATTTCTAGATTAAACCTTGTTTGACCGGTCAATTTACGTAAAAACCCAAATTGAGTTGTTAATTGGGCATGGTTCTCAATGTAGGTCAAAATGGGTTCCTAAGGCCAAATTGAAAGTCCTAAACCCTAGAGATTATTTTTTATATGAATTTTAGAGGGTTTATTTGATTTTTTACCTTGCCTTGAACCACGTGAATTGAAGTGGGTTTGTTTTTAGGTTTACAGGCTGTTATTTAATTCCTTGGAGTTGCTGTAGCCCTTATTGAGTCATTTCATCCCACTTTTCTTCTTATTAGGTTGTTTTGACCTATGTTTGGACCCTGAGTTACCATATTTTCAGAGCGGATTGGTGAAATTGCATTTTTACCCCTCAGTTTATGTTTTCTTTGCAAACTCAGAATCTCTCTGAGCCAAGCCTTTCTAAGGTTATGTAGGAGCTTTTATTCTCTGTATTAGGTCAAAATGAGCTAGTTATGGCTCATGATGAGGTTCTCATCAACGTGCGATCTATGAAAAGCCCCTGATAAACCGCCTGTAGTAGCCTGTCAGTCCCAAGAAATTGCGAATCTCAGTAATCATACGCGGTCTCTCCCACCTGAGCACTGCCTCGACCGTGGTTAGGTCTACTGCCAAGCCATCTCCAGAGATCACATGACCTAAGAAGGTCACCTCCCCCAACCAGAACTCGCACTTGCTGTATTTGGCGTACTGCCTACGTCGACTCAGTATGTCCAGAACCATTCGCAAGTGCTGTCCTTGCTGTGTCTGATCCCGAGAATAGATGAGCACATCATCAATGAATACCATTATAAACTGGTCCAAGTACAGTCTAAACACCCGGTTCATCACGTCCATGAAGGCAGCAGGGGCATTGGTCAGCCCAAAAGGCATGACCAGAAACTCGTAGTGTCCGTACCGGGTGCGGAAAGCTGTCTTGGAGATGTTTGCCTCCTTGATCCTCAACTGGTGGTATCCAGACCTCAAGTCGATCTTGGAGAATACCGTGGCACCTCGTAGCTAGTCAAACAAGTCATCGATCCTCGGCAGTGGATATCTGTTCTTGATGGTGACCCTATTCAGCTGTCGGTAGTCCACACAAAGGCGTAGGGGTACCATCCTTCTTCTTTACAAACAATACCGGGACTCCCCAGGGAGACGCATTGCGCCTCACAAAGCCCTTCTCCAAAAGATCCAGCAACTGAGACTGGAGCTCTCGCAGCTCAAGTGGTGCCATCCTGTATGGTGCGGTGGAGATGGGCTGGTCCCTGGTACTAGTGAGATCTCAAACTCGATCTCACGCTCGGGCGATAGTCCTGGCAACTCGTCTGGGAACACGTCGGGGTACTCTCTGACCACCGGGATACTCTGGAAGTCTGCCACAGGGTTGGGCTCTGCCACCACATAAGTTAGGAAGCCCTCACACCCCTGGCTCAAAAGTCTCGCTGCCCGAAGTGCAGAAATGCACTTGAAGCCTCCGTCCACTGGCTGACCGTGGAACTCGAAAGAAGGCAACTCCGGTATGGAGAAGACGATCTTCCTCTCAAAATAGTCCACCAAAGCGTGGTAAGCGGACAACCAGTCCATCCTCAGAATTACGCCAAAGTCCTCCATCTGTATCATAATCAGGTCAGCGGGAAGGCTATGTCCCCCAATACTGACCTCGCAACCCGTGTATACCTCCTCAGCTACAAACAGCTGACCACTCAGACCTCTGATCACGAACGGATCCTCTAACAGCATATAATCCTAGCCTAAACTAACTGCGACAAACGAGTGCGTAGCGATGGAATCGAAAAGCGTGTAAACGAGTCTGCCGAAAACTGAAACCATACCTGCCACCACTGATCCCGAAGCTTTGGCATCCCTGTGTGTCAGGGCGTTGATATGCCCCTCAGCCCTAGGTGCGGACGAAGCAGCTACACTCTGCGTCGGACGGGTAGCTGCTGGCTAGTACCCTCCCTGTGACTGTTGTCCTCCTCGCGCCCGGAAATCGCAGCCTCCTGCTCGCCCTCCAGTGCTCGGCGTGGGAAGCATCTGCTGACCTCCTGCCCTAGACGGGCAGTCCCTCCTGATGTGGCTCGGCTGGCCACATTGGTAATAGAGGGGAACCCGACTCCCGCCCTCAGTGGGTCCCTACTGTCGGTTGGGCGGGGTCCGGTGCTAGTAACTGGCCCTTGTCGAGGGCCCCCAAAGGCCACTGATGGCCTTGCAAAATGTGATGGCTCTCCTGCGGGCGCCACATGTCTCCTCTCTCATCGGCCTTGTGAAAAGTCTGGCTGATAGGGCCTCTTCCGCCCGCTGTCAGTATCTCGCGCGGATGGGTTGGTCTCTTCGTAGGTCATAGCTGCCTCCACCACCCTCGAGAACGTAGGCAGCTTCAGGGGTTTAACATACCCTCGAATCGTAGGCCGGAGCCCCTCGGTGAACCTCCAAAGGCGCTCCTCCTCAGTGGCTACTACTGAAGTTGTGAACGGGACAGCTCCAGAAAACGCGTGCGGTACGCGCTCACGGTCATCGTCCCCTGGCGGAGAGTGTGGAACTCCCGCCTCCTCTGGTTCTGCCACGTCTGAGGAAAGTACTGCTCGCAGAAGAGGGTGACGAACCGGTCCTAGGTCGGCTCGTCCCTCTCCTATCCCCTGACCACCCTCCACCACCTGTGTGAACAGGGCATCAGGCGTCGCTAAGACGTCTAGGAAGTGGCCCAGACGTCTGGCCAGATATCTGGAAGCCTTCTCAGACGTCTGGTATTAAATTTTTTCGGTGTACGGGTTCGCGTCTGCGCGCATGCACGCGTAGGCTGAACCCGCCGCCCTCCTTCTTCTCTTTCCTCTCCCTCCCTGCAGACGAAGCCGTCCTCTTTTTCTCTCTCCCCGCACTGCCTTCAAATAACGCCTCCCTCTCCCTCACCCTCACTCCACCGCCTTCTTCTTCTCCTTCTCCTTGCCAGCAAGAGCGGCAGCAGCGGCTGCTGCGAGCGTACGGGAAGGAGGGGTTGTTGCGAGAGGAAGAAGAAGCTCGACCGCGAGGGTACGAGCTTGTCGCGACAGCTAGAACCGACCGGCGGGAGGGCAGCGAGCGTGGGGTGTCGCGGAGGAGCTGTTGCAGCTCAGGCAGCAAGCGGGCGCAGCACGACACGGCCGCGCATTGCGGGTGGAGAGTGGAAAGGGTCCTGATTCTGGGAAAAATTTCCCAGAATCAGATGTCTGGACGTACGTCCAGACGATGCAGAAGATGTTTGGAGGAAGGTCCAGACATCTGACAGGTACAATATTTCCTATTTCTCCTTTTTCAGCGTGTACAGCCATGCAGCCGTTTCCGCCAAGTTCTTCTGCATCTCTTCATGATGAGAGCGGGTGTGTGTGTGTGCAGGATTTGTTCGGGAGGGCGCGAAGGCTCGCCATCCCACACAGATCAGACGTCTGGGAACAGCACCAGACGACGGGAAGGGCCTCTAGACGTCCAGGTTGACAATCGGACGTCTGGAAACTAAGTCCAGACGGTCTAGCCGGCTTCTGGACGTCTGAAGGACTGCGCAGACCAAGGTATGACCTGAGAGACCTTTTAAGATGTTTGGAAGAAGTTCCAGACGTCTGATTTTGGACAGACTCGTCATTTTTGACCTGTTTAGGGTCCGTTTGGAGTCCGTTTTCCTCGTCTCAAGTTTCTTTCTTCCCAGATTTATTTCCTCTACCTGTTTACAGTAATTGTATACTATTCTGAGTAACTCCTTGTTGATCATTGTGTTAGGACCCCGTTCCGCTGCGGCTCTAGGGGTTGCGGAGGCGCGCGGGATTTCCGATCACGCCCCCAATACTCCCGATCTTGCGGGTAGAGTGGCCTTTTCAATTATTTATCAAAAAATTATGCAATTGTGAAATAATTAATAGAGTCTAGGGCATTGCATGAACCCTAGGGCTGAAAAATTAGATTGAATGATAGATCCTAGGGTATTACATGAATCCTAGGACTGGAAAACTAGATTGAATGATAGATCCTAGGGTATGGCATGAATCCTAGGATTGGAAAACTAGTTGGATATATATACATTGCACTCTTGGAAAAGTAGAAAGGAAACGATAATTGCCTGTAAATTGGTTAACAGCTGCTTGTTTATGAATGAACAATTACAGTTGAGAACTTGGGTTCTATGGATATAAAGCTGGAACGGTGAAACCTAAATTGGTTGAGTTAATAGAGCATGAACCCTACAGGGAATTAGGAGTAGAACTCCTGGAAAGTGAATGGAATAGAATTGGGGAAGTGAGCTGGCCCTTGAGTACGGAGTACCAAGGAGAGCGACTGTCCCCCTGTTTAGTGCAGAGCGGAGCTAGTCGCCCCAGGGACCCGGGGTTAGGTCTGGCCACTTTGTACCGACTTTTGGCCCTCGTGTACACAATACCGAGGAGAGCTACTAGTGTAGGGAGAGCACTAGCTACCCCACGGGCCCCAAGGTTCTGCTAACCCTCCTACACCGACTTGTTAGGCCCACTGGGCAAACCAGGGTAGTCAGGCAAGCGTGCGTGGACTGTGGAGGGGCAAGACCCCTGTTTGGTTACTGTGGAGGGGTTGGACCCCTGTTACTAAGAGGGCTCTGCCCTATACTGGTTCCGTGCTGTACTTTGGGCGCACCCGTTAACGGAAACGGCTAACCGCGTGCCAGTGGAGGGTAGCTATCCGTGCGTTTATCGCACGTGCCATGGTCACCGTTATGTCTGTCTGCGACCTTGGGGTGGTTGACTGAGGGTAGGACCACCACGGGGGATTCTCCTGGCCAGGAGAGCACCACGTGTTATTTCTACTTTTCGGAAAAGACTGCAATCAAGATCGTTCCCACGAGGAACATTCAAGATCAAGAGAAGGATCTGAGAAATAAACCAATAGTGAATAAATGGAAAAATATAAAGAAAGAAAGTAAAAATATAACAGCTACTATCTACTTTACTGCTTCTTTTAGCTTTTGGTTTCCACTCTACTCAGCGTTTCGCTGACGTGTCACCTTGCTACCCTTTTCAGGACCAGGTGTTGAGCAGCCAGAGGGCACTGGGCCTAGTTGAGCCCAGTAGTGTTACTTGTAGTACCTACTGTACTTTTCTTGTTGTTGTTGTGAGTAGTTTCTGTTACCCCTGTATTCTTTTCGTTGTAAGCTTCATGTTTATGTACCTGCTTAATTCTCTACTGTTGTGATGGTGTATACTGTAGTATTTCTTTTCTTTACTGCTGTATTTTGTTACTACTAGTTATATACATTGTGAATGTGGTTTATTTTACTGCTCTTTTCGTTACTTTCTCGTTGGACGACTGTTTGCACCTCAAAACACGCCTGCAATAACGCCTTCTTGTGCTATTTTCTAGCATTAACATTGCATAATAGGATCCTGTAATCGCATTTGTAAAAACGCTTGCATGCATGCATTTAATCAAGAGAGGAAGAGGAGTGAAACAATGGCTTGCATAGTTACATTTTATCTCAAGTGCCTCCTTGTAAATTCCACCTCTTTTCATTTTTTTCTCTCTTGATTTCTTCTTTTCTTCTTCCCGCGGCTGCACTTCTTCCCGCAGCAGTCGCATGCATTTACTCCACGTCACTTCTCCCTGCCAACGCCGCTCCCTATAGCTGCAACTCGCGCACCCTCTCCCTGCTGCAGCCAGCACTCCACTCTCTCCTCCTCTATAAGAAGCTGCAGCTTCATCCTCGCAAGGGAGGCTGCTGCAGCAACGAAACAAACCCGTAACCATCTTCTCCACCGCTTTCCCCTCCCATACGTCGGCCCTCCATCGAGGAAGCACCCGACGAGCAGGAGAACCCACTGTGGTGCACACCACCACAGTGGGAGCACCACCGCCCAGCTCTTCGACGAGCCGGTGGGCGTGGTGCATTCCCTCGCTTCGTTTTTTTTCTCTTTAATGCCATTGCCGCCGCTCCAAGCTTCGAAGCTTGAAGCCACGGCAGCAGCAGCCACGCAGCAATAGCAGCAGCAGCAGGTCCTCCCGCTCCTCCGCGACCGTCCCCGCAGCCGCCCGTCGACTTCGCGCGCGCCTGCAGGGCCATTCCCCGCTCAACCTCCGTCCTGACGTCCCCGCAGTTGCACCTATAGCCGTCCGCCGCGCGCACTGCAGCGGCCGGCTACGACCTCGTGCCTCCCCCTCCCCCTCCTCCGCGACCCTCCGCGACCACCTGCAAACCTCCTCCACGCTCGCTCCTCCACGCCTTCGCCCGCCCGTCGCCTTCGCGCACGCCTGCAGGAACCCTACGCGAAGCCGCGCCCGCGTCCGCCGTCTTCAGACGTCTGCCTCCGCCTTCAGACGACGCGGCGTCAGACGTCCGCCAGAGGCGGCAGACGTCTTAACTCGCGCGTCCGCGATCTCTCGCTCGCCCACTCTCTCTCTCTGCTGATCTCTCCCGCCCGCTCCCGCTCTCTCTCTCACGTATTCTCTCTCTCTCTCTCTCTTTTTTACTTACTAACAGACACACACTCATAGCAACGCACACACACACACGTTCACCGACGCACACACACCTATACCAACACATACACACACTCACACACTTATAGTACTATATATATACATACATACATACATACATACATATATATATATATATATATATACACATAGTATATCTATATAGTTATGTATACATACACATATATATAATATATATACATATATATAATATATATATATATATATATATATATATCTACTTATATATACATCTATATACTTATACATATACTTATATATATATAGGCATATATACTTATATACATATATATATATATACATATCTATATACATATATATATACATATATATAGTAATATATATATATAT
This sequence comes from Thalassia testudinum, assembly GCA_037157565.1. NCBI lineage: Eukaryota > Viridiplantae > Streptophyta > Magnoliopsida > Alismatales > Hydrocharitaceae > Thalassia > Thalassia testudinum. The sequence continues at coordinate 82,461,573 of JAZHRO010000013.1, read as the reverse complement.
ATATATATATATATATACTTATATACATATATATACACATATATATCTATATATATATATCTATACATATATAACTATACATATATATATATAGATATATTTACTTATATACATACATATGTACATATATTTTCATGTTATTTATTATACGCTGTATCGCGGGAATATCTGCACCAGTTGCTGATATTCCCTGATACACGCGTACAAAAAAAGTGTGGTCCCATACATCATCCATCCTCCATCCACACTCCATGCGGCACCTAGTCGTGTTGGTTGCGTCTCTCTAGACGTCGACTGACTCGACATAGTGCTACACTCCATCGCCACCTCCACCCCCACCCCTTTATATATATACTACATATATATATATATACATACTATATTTACTTTCTGTCTATTTGCTTTTCTGTTAGTAAAAAGATAAAAAAAATACATAAAAAAGAAAAGATAATCTTTGACTTGCAGGTACCTCGTCTTGCGAGTAGCAAGACTTGTTTTGGGACTCTGTTTAGCTAAAAGCCAAGGACACAATTTTGAGGGTGTGCCTCAAGAACAAGGATTACCATAAAAAAACCTAAATAAGAAAAACACCAAAAACACAATAAACGAACGGAAGAGACGCGTTTTAAGGAAAACGTAGAAACTCGACTTTAACCCCACTTCCCTGTGTTCGACCCTGGGCTTGAAAGTGATAATATAAAATCAATTAGGCCAGGTTAAAAATTTTGTAAAGAGATGGTTAGGTCCAAATTAGGTTAACCACTATACACATTTCAACGATAAAAATATCATATTAACAACCTATCCGGGCCGACCCATCACACTTTTCTGGCGCCGTTGCCGGGGAGGTGCGCCTTCGAGTAAGTTTCTATCCAAATCCTTTCAATTTTTCTCTTCCCTCTTCACGGGTATTGTTGTTTTTGGTGTGCAGGTGAACTTGGTGGAAGGAGAAGGAAAGCAGACGAAGTCGGGAACGAGGGCAGATCCAAGGTGGGAACGAGAGCGTGAAGACGCCGACACCGCATTGGAGCTTCGCACACGTTGCCAAACCAGTAGGTTTTCTCTTTCTTAGCAGACTAGGGTTAACTTGCCACCCAAAAAAAAAAAAAAACTAGAAAAACTTCTTGGGATTTCTTGGGGCAAGTGGATTAAAATTCACTTGTTTGATTGGTTGTATTCACTCCCACTGCCCCGGGATTTCCCGCCACACTTCGCATAGCGAAAATCCGAGAATCTTGATTCTTGGATTTCTCGTCGAGGGAAGTATTCTTTGAGGCAAAGAAAAAGATTGCTTATATCCCTCTTTTACCTCACTTATCTTTAATTCAGGATCACATTTTTGGTGGGGAGACTTGGAATTGAGTTGATTCCAACCCCACCACGACTTTTCAAACTTGCCTGTGATTCGATCCTGAATACTTCAACCCCAACAATTTTATTTTCTTTATCTTTTGGTTGAAGCCTTGTGTGTGGAAATCATTTCTGGTGATTGGGAGCACTTGAATTGAAGTGCTTTGGCTCCCTGTCACATTGATATAAAACTGATTCGTGCATCCACACTTAGAAATCTCCATTTAGGGTAGCCCATTGCATTTTAGCATGCAGTAACTAACTGATAATTGAAGAAGGGTTTCTTGGGTTTTAGAAGGAAAACCTGTATTTTTGCAAAAACCCGGAGATTGGTTGAATTGGTAATTCAGCAAAACCCTAAAATTCATACTACTTAAGGCTGAACTCTAAAAACCATTCGCCAATAAAAACTTCAATTCGGGGAGATTTCCCCGTTGCATGCTTGTTCTTACACACTCTTAAAATCAATCACTTGGGCATTACCCGTAAACAACGCCCTTCACATTCCAAAAGAACTTGACCCTTACTAAGGATTGGAGGTCTAATTACCTGTGTGTAGCGACTACGTGCTGGTGAGAGTTCCCGCGTGCTATCGGGTGTCTAAGACTGGGGCAAATGGCCTTTCAATCTGGCCCGGTGGTTCCGCGGTGCTCTCATTCGGTTCCGTAGTTCGTGATAGTAGGTAACTTAAATCTTTAGGTCTAAGGGCACACTGTAGAGGTTAGGAACTTGACTGTATTGATTTGTAATCAAGTGTACCTTTGCGGCGTCATTTCTCTCATCCCTTTTCCCTTCTCATCTCCCCAATTCTTCCTGCGGTAGTGCATGTTTGGGAGGAGGTCACAAAACCCTGAACTATTTGAATTGACTGATAAATCTAGAAAACAAGTCGAATCATCCTCCTCCTCCACAAACATGGCTGCACGCCCACCCCCAAATCCCGAGGGAGGAAACCGCCCTCAGAACCCACCAGGTGGTGGAGCCTTAGATCCCATAACCCGCCTCCAAGCCCAAATGGAAATGTATAATGAGCAAATCGAAGCCATTCGGGAAACATTGGAGGAAATGCAGAACCCTCCCGAACGGGAGGAGCCTAGGTCTCTTAGCTCTTATCAGAATCCCGCTGCTACAGAGACCATAGGACAAATTCGGGTCCCCATGGGCAGGGACGACTTTGAATTAAAACCAAACATAATTGGCCTAATCAATTTTCACTTTCATGGTCTTGCAAGTGAAGACCCATTTCTCCACTTGGAAGACCTAACCCGACTTGCTGAAACCGTTAAACCAAGAAATATCGGGTTATCTATAGTCCTCATGAAGATGTTCCCGTTTTCATTACGGGATAAAGCGTCGCAATGGTTACGCACCCTTGGGAGAACCATCCACTCTTGGGAAGAGATGCAAACAGCGTTTCTCAAGAAGTTCTTCCCAATCGGGCGGACCAATGCGCTTCGCCGTGCTATCACTTCATTTACGCAACAAAACGGTGAATAATTTCATGAGGCATGGGAGAGGTATAACGACCTCCTCAGGAAGTGTCCGCACCACGGTCTGCCTAAGTGGCATATAGCCCAGATTTTCTACTATGGGCTAAATGAGACTTTGAAGCAGATTGCAGACGCTTCCTGCGGAGGGAACTTTATGAATAAAGACGAGAATGGAGCATTCGAGCTGTTTGAAAATATGAGTGAAAACTCGATGAACAATGCTTCCATTGTCGCCTTTAATCGTACCAGCCAGCCCCGAAATGTCCACGAAGTTGACACGGGACCCTCCCATTCATCCACTGATCTAAGCCTTATTGCACAAAAACTGGATGAAGTCTCCGTCGTGCACAAGAAGCTGGACGAGCTTCTGGCCAACCCTACCCGATCTATGGCAAACACCACCTCTTCACCACTTCGTCACAATCCAAGTTCTTCTAATACCAGGCTTATCCCGAGAAACCCCGTTAGACCTTCCTTACCGAGTGTCGCGCCAAGCGACTCAGTAAGTCATGTGGAACTGGCTTCTGCAAGCCAATATTTCGACATGGAGGACCAAGCCTCCGTGTGCTCGGACGCATATCTACATGCGGATGCATCTTCTGGCATAGAAGACGCTTGCGCCCTGGGGAACAACCCGTTCTCTGCCACTTATAACCCAGGATGGCGTAATCATCCGAACTTCGCATGGTCCAACAACCCGCAGCGCCAAAACCCCGCGGGTGGACCAATGCGACCGTCCGCACCCGTCATCCCAAGGGTCCAGTTTAATCTTATGGCAAATCCGCCATCAGGCCCTTGCGTACCACAAACGGAACACGCATCAAGCCCTCTTGACAAATTGATGCGAATGATGACGGAAATGTCAAAGCGCCATGAAGAGAACATGACCTCTCTTCAGCACCAATTGGCGCAGCAGAACGCCGAGATCAGTCAACTACGCATGGCGACTCGATCTCAGGGCACTCTTCCCGCCCAACCTGTTCCAAACTCGCGAAATTTCGTGCCCCGTGGTTCTCAACCACAGGTACGACCTTCTCAGGGATAGGTTAATCAAGTTCTGCAAGCTCCGAGCATTCCACCGGGATTTCAGGCTAATCTTGCTGCAGCACCACACTCTTATATCCCCATTGCAAACCCTCCTCCACCGTATGATCCCACTGGACCCGCATCGTCCAATGCTATCACTACGAGGAGCGGTAAGCAGACCGTTGATCCGCCTCGACCTGATCCTGGCCCGTCTTCTTCTTCGCCCTCTCATTCGGGATGCATACCGCATTCGCGAGAGGATGATGCACCAAAACTTGTGCCAGAATCAGTCCCATTCCCTGAGGCTCTACTAAGGGAGCCAAAAGGCAAAAAGAAAAATACGCAGGCCTTTGACAACCTACGTAATTTGTTCCGGGATGTAGAAATCAAGGTACCCCTGCTCGAGGCACTTGACCACATACCTACTGTCGCTCGATTTTTCAAAGACTACACAACACCCAGGCGACAGTCAAAGAAGACTAAGAATCCGGTGGTTCTCTCGCCTCATGCGAGTTGTGCTATACTGTCAAACTTACCACCGAAGCAGAAAGATCCGGGCACACCACTGATTTCCTGTAGCATCCACGGCTGCAGTTTTAACCGTGCCTTGCTTGATCTAGGATCTTCCATCAATCTCATACCGACCATCATGCTCGAAAAATTTTCCTTGGGAAATCTGAAACCCACCCCTGTCACGTTACAGTTGGCAGATCGTTCTGTCAAAATCCCGAACGGTGTGGTGGAAGACGTGGTGGTTAGGGTCAACAGTCTCTGTTTTCCTGTTGACTTTCTTGTTTTAGATATGGAAGTTCCTAGTTCACTTTCTGATTGTCCGATCATCCTCGGTCGACCTTTCTTGGCCACAGCCCGCGCCCACATCGACTGCGAGTCGGGCTGTATTGAGATTGCCGTTGGATCTGAGAAGCTCAAGCTTAACATATTCAAGGCAGCCAAGAACTTTGATTGCGATTGCATTGAGGATGACACGTCTGACGAGGACATGGCCGTCAGCGCGTGTATCGGACTAATTGGGACCTATTCGGACTGCTGCGGATTACCTATAAACACTGATAACTGCCTGACCAACGCATACTGTGACGTTCCCCAATCCCTCCCTTGTCCAGTACCTTCTCCTGGCCAAACTTCTGACGAGGTTTTCTCCGCTTCCCATACCTCGTGGTCTGAGTCATATCCGGGCTACTCACTGTCGGTCCACACTCATGAAGACCGAATTGCCCTTTCTTCCCCACCAAATCAGGCGGATTTACAAATCCACACTGGGACCTTGAGCCCATATACTTCTCACTGGGGCTATTTATTTTTGGATCCATCTATCCAAGAAGCCCCTCTTCTTGGCCAATCTGAAGGCCAGTTTCTCCCTCCTAACTTGTTCTCCTACCCGTCTGGGACACTCTCGTCCCAAGAAATGCCAGATCCTTCCCCATCCACTCCCGAGCTAAAAGTGCTGCCTAATACACTCAAGTATGTTTTCCTGGGACCAAATGAAACACTCCTTGTAATCATCAATTCAAAATTAACCATGGAGCAGGAGTGCAAACTAACTAAGGTCCTCCTAGAACACAAGGCAGCTATTGGATGGTCTTTATCAGACTTATCTGGTATTAGCCCCTCCTACTGCACTCATCGTATATATACGGAGGAGGAGGCTCGACCTTCTCGCGAGATGCAGCGACGTCTCAACCCTAACATGCGGGAGGTCGTTAAGAATGAAATCATTAAGTGGCTGGATGCGGGTATAATCTACCCGATCAGCGATAGCCCCTGGGTGAGTCCGATTCACGTTGTGCCCAAAAAGGCAGGACTCACCATCCGTGTCAATGACAGGGGCGAATCCATCCCTACACGCACTCCTACATCTTGGAGAGTGTGTGTAGATTATAGGAAACTCAATGCTGCAACTAAGAAAGATCACTTCCCGCTACCATTTATTGACCAAATCCTGGAGCGGTTAGTGGGAAATAAATTTTTCTGCTTCCTGGATGGATTCTCAGGATATAACCAAGTGGCAATAGACCCCCGAGACCAAGAGAAAATCACTTTTACCTGCCCTTTCTGCACCTTCACCTTTAGAAGGATGCCATTCGGACTTTGTAACGCGCCAGCAACTTTCCAGAGATGCATGCTGGCGATATTTCATGACATGGTGGGTGACTTTCTCGAGGTCTTCATGGATGACTTTTCAGTCTTTGGACCATCTTTCGACGAATGTCTTGCCAACCTGACTCGCATCCTTAGGAGATGTATTGATGTAAACCTCGTGCTTTCCTGGAGAAAAAGTCATTTTATGGTGCACGAGGGAATTGTTCTTGGACATATCATCTCCGATAGGGGTATCGAGGTTGACAGAGCTAAGCTCGATGTCATTGCTGATTTACCTGTGCCTGGTTCTGTCAAACAAATCCGCTCCTTCTTGGGACACGTCGGTTTCTACAGGAGATTCATCAAAGACTTCTCCAAAATTTCTCGACCCTTAACTCATCTCCTATCAACCAACGTGCCCTTCGACATGGGTCCTGACTGTATACAAGCATTCACGCAGCTTCGTAATGCTGTCACCAAGGCCCCTGTTCTCCAGCCGCCTGATTGGTCCCTCGACTTTGAACTTATGTGTGACGCTTCAGACCTTGCAGTCGGAGCCATCCTGGGACAAAGACGCGATAGACACCCCTTCGTGGTATACTACGCCAGTAAGACGTTGGACGAGGCCCAGCGTAATTATACTACCACTGAAAAGGAACTATTGGCAGTCGTCTTTGGGCTGGAAAAATTCCGTTCTTACCTTCTGGGCTCTCACGTTATTGTTTTCACTGATCACGTGGCCATTCGCCATCTCATGCACAAGAAGGATGCCAAGCCTAGACTGATTCGTTGGATCCTTCTGCTCCAGGAATTTGACATTGAGATTCGTGATAAGGCTGGAGCCTAGAATGTTGTGGCTGATCACCTTTCCAGACTGGACCCTGACCATATTGGACTTACTCTGCCAATTAATGAAATTTTTCCAGATGAGCACCTATTGGCAATAAATGTGGCAAGTGGACCGTGGTATGCCGACATTGCCAATTACCTTGCTTCTGGATCTCTTCCACATGGCTGGCCTAAAAACCAGCGCGAGCGTCTCATGGCAGAAGCAAAGTATTATTTCTAGGATAATCCACTTCTTTTTCGGATAGGTGCTGATCAAATCATCCGTCGCTGTACTCCTGATAGTGAGTTCCCCAGTGTGCTATCCTTCTGCCACGATCAGGCCTGTGGAGGCCATTTCTCTGGGAGGAAAACTGCAGCCAAGGTGTTGCAGTGCGGTTTCTTTTGGCCCTCCCTTCACCAGGACGCACACACTTATGCCAAGCATTGCACTAGGTGCCAGTCATTAAGGTCAATGGCACGTCGTGACATGATGCCCTTGCAACACATCCTAGCTGCGGAAATCTTCGACATTTGGGGAATTGACTTCATGGGTCCCTTTCCTCCATCCAACGGCTTCGAATTCATCCTCGTGGCCGTCGACTATGTTTCAAAATGGATCGAGGCTATTCCCGCGCACCGTGCTGACCATGTTATCTCCACCCGCTTCGTCAAGGACCATATCTTTGCGCGTTTTGGGATCCCTCGGGCCATTATCTCGGATGGAGGAAGCCACTTTACCCATGCTTCTTTTCGGGCACTTCTGAGGAGGTACGGAGTCCACCATCGTATCGCATCCCCGTATCATCCTCAGACGAACGGCCAGGCGGAAGTGTCGAACCGGCAAATCAAGCAGATTCTCTAGAAAACAGTTCGGCCTGACCGTAAGGATTGGTCCGACAAGCTGACTGAAGCACTTTGGGCGTATCGGACCGCCTTCAGGGCTCCCCTTGGTATGTCTCCATACAGAATCGTTTACGGGAAGCCTTGTCATTTACCCGTGGAGTTGGAACATCGTGCTTATTGGGCGGTTCGCCAATGTAACCTCGACCCAGACTTGTGTGGTCGAGAAAGGAAACTCCAACTCCAAGAGCTGGAAGAGCTCCGTCGTGAAGCCTATGATTCTGCTCTAACCTTTAAACAGCGCACTAAGGCTTTTCACGACAGCCATGTTCGGCGGAAGGAATTTGAGCCATCTCAGCAAGTTTGGCTCTATAATGCCCGACTCAAATTCTTTCTTGGGAAATTGAAGTCCAAATGGACTGGTCCTTTCCTGGTCTCAAGACCATTCCCCAATGGGGCCGTCGAGATCGAAAATCCCAAATCTGGGCGTAAATTTACGGTCAACGGGCAGCGTTTGAAACCCTATCTGACTCATGAACCTGCCCCCGTTGGAGAAACCATTGCCCTGCTGGAGGGTAACTAATTCTTTGACTCATTCTGAGTCCAGCTGGGGACATTAAATTCAGCGCTTGTTGGGAGGCACCCAAACAACACTCACCATCCACCATCACTTTTCACACCTCTCTCACAATCACTTCACTTTTCTCTTCACCGCCCACCGTCCACCCACCCTTCCACCCTGATTTATACCCTGAACCTCAGCTCTTGTTACTCGATCTTCCATCCTTCCTCTGCCTTTCCCTGCATGCATATGAGGACATAGCATTGTTTGGCATGGGGGGGTGGATAGGCATCCATAGGATCCGGGTATGTTATGGTATCATACAGTTCCCACCTATTTATAAATATGCAAGAAAAAGAAAATATATATATATATATATATTATAATAAATGGTGTTTAGTAATGATCTTGAAGCTGAAACAAAAAGGCAATAAGTGTTTATGGATATTCAACCTCTGTTTTGAAGACTTTCCAGGCCACAAAAGCTTGATTCGCTCAGGCTCGGCTTAATTCACTTAAAGCATTGACAAAATAGATCAAGATCTCTCCTAAGGATGTATTCTTGTACCTGAGACACAAGTACAAGATTCGTTGGTTTACTTTTACTTGAGAGCTTAAGTAAACTTGGTTCACACTACACATATCAGGAAAGACCAGGTGAACATAAGATCCAACCCTAATGTTCATTAGGGAAGGTGGAGTCCTTACCTGTGCGCGCAGGTAGACTTTTTATCCCAGGCTTTAGTCTTGTGTTTAGGAGCGACTCTTTCCACCAAAAAGAAACTCTCCCACCAAAAAGAAAAAAGTGTGCTCTTTCAAAATGTGTTGTAAGAGATATACTTACATATGTTTCAAAAAAAAAAAAGAGAAAAAAAGAGTTGTCAAAAAAAAAAAAAAAGATGTTGCAAAAGAGTCAGTATATCTCATAAATGTCTGTATAATTTGTTTTTCGGTGAGCCAAAAAAAAAAAAAAAAGAAAATGGGAGTTGAGTTTTCCGTCATCATCTTAAGGGTCAATTCGAAGACATGAGCTGAAACTGGGACCAACCTGTACTTAAAAATTCGTGAAACCCTGGGATTGAGTCTTAATGTTCATCTGGTCAGTCTTGATCCTTCACTATGCACAAACCATAACCTCTTGAGCTCTCGAGTACGGCAAAAACCTCCTGGGTCCTGGAAATCGTACTTAAGGTTTAAATATCAAGAGTCCTGGTTAGTTGAGAGATGATCTATGTCATGTGAGACTTAAAGTACTGGTAGTCTTCTTTACAATTGGTTCTCACAATATTCGATAATAAACACACCTATATCACCTCAGAAGAAAATCTTCAGCTTAAGATTATTTCTAAATACTATTTTGCTAGGGACTAGCAAAAGATAGGCATGGGGGTATATGTTTGCACCTCAAAACACGCCTGTAATAACGCCTTCTTGTGCTATTTTCTAGCATTAACAATGCATAATAGGATCCTGTAATCGCATTTGTAAAAACGCTTGCATACATGCATTTAATCAAGAGAGGAAGAGGAGTGAAACAATGGCTTGCATAGTTACATTTTATCTCAAGTGCCTCCTTGCAAATTCCACCTCTTTTCATTTTTTACTCTCTTGATTTCTTCTTTTCTTCTTCCCGCGGCTGCACTTCCTCCCGCAGCAGCCGCATGCATTTACTCCACGTCACTTCTCCCTGCCAACGCCACTCCCTATAGCTGCAACTCGCGCACCCTCTCCCTGCTGCAGCCGGCACGCCACTCTCTCCTCCTCTATAAGAAGCTGCACCTTCATCCTCGCAAGGGAGGCTACTGCAGCAACGAAACAAACCCGTAACCATCTTCTCCACCGCTTTCCCCTCCCATACGTCGGCCCTCCGTCGAGGAAGCACCCGGCGAGCAGGAGAACCCACTGTGGTGCACACCACCACAGTGGGAGCACCACCGCCCAGCTCTTCGACGAGCCGGTGGGCGTGGTGCATTCCCTCGCTTCGTTTTTTTTCTCTTTAACGCCATTGCCGCCGCTCCAAGCTTCGAAGCTTGAAGCCACGGCAGCAGCAGCCACGCAGCAGCAGGTCCTCCCGCTCCTCCGCGACCGTCCCCACAGCCGCCCGTTGACTTCGCGTGCGCCTGCAGGGCCATTCCCCGCTCAACCTCCGTCCTGACGTCCCCGCAGTTGCACCTGTAGCCGTCCGCCGCGCGCACTGCAGCGGCCGGCTATGGCCTCGTGCCGCCCCCTCCCCCTCCTCCGCGACCCTCCGCGACCACCTGCAGACCTCCTCCACGCTCGATCCTCCACGCCTTCGCCCGCCCGTCGCCTTCGCGCACGCCTGCAGTAACCCTACGCGAAGCCGCGCCCGCATCTACCGTCTTCAGACGTCTGCCTCCGCCTTCAGACGACGCGGCGTCAGACGTCCGCCGGAGGCGGCAGACGTCTTAACTCGCGCGTCCGCGATCTCTCGCTCGCCCGCTCTCTCTCTCTGCTGATCTCTCCCGCCCGCTCCCGCTCTCTCTCTCACGTATTCTCTCTCTCTCTCTCTCTCTTTTACTCACTAACAGACACACACTCACAGCAACGCACACACACACACGTTCACCGACGCACACACACCTATACCAACACATACACACACACTCACACACTTATAGTACTATATATATAAATATATATATACATACATACATACATACATATATATATATATATACACATAGTATATCTATATAGTTATGTATACATACACATATATATAATATATATACATATATATATATATATATATATATATCTACTTATATATACATCTATATACTTATACATATACTTATATATATATAGGCATATATACTTATATACATATATATATATACATATCTATATACATATATATATACATATATATAGTAATATATATATATATACTTATATACATATATATACACATATATATCTATATATATATATCTATACATATATAACTATACATATATATATATATAGATATATTTACTTATATACATACATATGTACATATATTTTCATGTTATTTATTATACGCTGTATCGCGGGAATATCTGCACCAGTTGCTGATATTCCCTGATACACGCGTACAAATAAAGTGTGGTCCCATACATCATCCATCCTCCATCCACACTCCACGCGGCACCTAGTCGTGTTGGTTGCGTCTCTCTAGACGTCGACTGACTCGACATAGTGCTACACTCCATCGCCACCTCCACCCCCACCCCTTTATATATATACTACATATATATATGTACATACTATATTTACTTTCTGTCTATTTGCTTTTCTGTTAGTAAAAAGATAAAAAAAATACATAAAAAAGAAAAGATAATCTTTGACTTGCAGGTACCTCGTCTTGCGAGTAGCAAGACTTGTTTTGGGACTCTGTTTGGCTAAAAGCCAAGGACACAATTTTGAGGGTGTGCCTCAAGAACAAGGATTACCATAAAAAAACCTAAATAAGAAAAACACCAAAAACACAATAAACGAACGGAAGAGACGCGTTTTAAGGAAAACGTAGAAACTCGACTTTAACCCCACTTCCCTGTGTTCGACCCTGGGCTTGAAAGTGATAAGATAAAATCAATTAGGCCAGGTTAAAAATTTTGTAAAGAGATGGTTAGGTCCAAATTAGGTTAACCACTATACACATTTCAACGATAAAAATATCATATTAACAACCTATCCGGGCCGACCCATCAACGACTGAGTCTTGGGATCAGTCGAGTCGGTCCGATTCTCGTATCTCGTAAGGATTCAGGAACCGGGTCGATACAAGATCGTTACAGACAGCCCATCTAATTCCATGAGAAGGGAAAACAATATTCGAAAAATATCCATTTATCAAAACTTGAAAAGTGGTTGACTTTATGCAAGACATTATCAGATTGATTAGTTGAAGAGGTACATGTAATGGACCGAGACAAAAATTTACAAAATTTCAGTTGAAGTTTTATCATCATGGATTCATGTTTTCTTGGTGACTTTTTATGGCATGCACTACCTCATTAGCAAGTACCATATTATCTCTGATTTGTCTTTTAGACAAAAACCTGGTTTGGTTAGAAGAGACAACTCTTTTTAAAATAGGCTTCAATCTTCTAGCTAACAACTTAGCTACCAACTTGTACAAAGTATTCATTCGACTAATGGGCCGATAATCCGTAGGTTCCTTGGGATTGTGGACTTAGGGGTAGCGCTAGATAAGTTTTACTAATTGGAATGGGCATAGCCTGAGACTGAAGCATTCCTGCACAAAGGATATGACTTCTCATTTAACTGTATGCCAACTGTGATGACCCGAGTCTCTCCATGTGACGGAACCCGAGTCGTTGTTTGCTACCAACAAGCACGAACACTCATAAGATCACAGTCATCAAACACATAGCCATAAATTATATACATAGTCAGCAAATAATTCATATTGCATAAATTAAATGAACATAAATTGAATACTAACTAGAAGATTTACAGTAGAAAATAAGTATATAATCCCAAGGAAATGTACAACGAAATCACCTTGCGAACTGTCAAGTATACTTGAGTAAGGAATCCAAAAACATGTCAGCAAAAACTGAGTAAAGTAGAAACAATGACAGCAGAGGCAACAGTAACCAAGCACAAGAGAAAATGGGTACTATAACTTTAATTAATTCATTTATTAGACATCTCGTTATCCAATTCTATTTCGTATATTGGAAGTCCAAATTATTATAGTCCATAATTTGCTAATCGACATCTCAAGGCACGAGATGATTTCTTGTAACTTCCTATAGTGCAAGACCAATATAAGCCACCCTCTTGGCCGAGAAAATGACTTATATCCATAAAGTCACCACTCTCCATCACCTTGGGGTTATTGCGAAAAGAGGTGGCGACTATGTCGTGTAACGTGAACACATACAAGCATTACGTATGCTGAACCACAGACAACCAATGACCTACCCTCCAACCGAGAAAGAACCAAACCTCGAGTTATGCATCCCACTATCGCAGTTGGCCGCTAAGCCTAACCAAAGAGTTGTAAGGAGGCTAGAAACTCCCTAAACTAGCCCCTAATCTGGCGATTAGTGAGGCTGAAACCAGTTATCCAATTTTGTTAATTCTTGACAAATTTGTCGTACTGATTGTGTAACCATTTCAAGTAACTGTACCTTTCATTTCCATTCATTCAAACCATCCTTAATAATTTCACATTATTAACTCTAGAATTAACAAATATTCACATTATTCCCCAACTTATCCGTTTCTAGGAAGTTTCCAGATTTTGGTTGGGGTTCCAATCAAATTATTATTTAACCATCTTGATGATGTCAGTTTTATAAAATAGAATTCTTTTCGTACATGCAATGATGAGACCACATTCCATAATCTAAGTGCTTCATAATTCACTTAATTCATGAAGATGGTCTAATAAATTGTTGTTAACTCCTTTTTAATCCAATAGTTAACTATATCAATTTACTTATTTACATTCTAAGTTAACAACTTGATTTACAATATCCACATTAAATATTCAACTACCCAAGACATTAATCATAACCTCTATCGGGTTCTAGACTCAGCAAGGAGAGAAAATGCACATTAATCCTGTGAGGCCCGCAAAGGAGTACGCGAAACGGGTCTGTAATGGTCAACTGCGATAATGGTTCGTGATGATTGTGAATTGCTGTTGTTGTAGTAAATGTAAGTAATACAAACCATTATTACGACCATTTTTATTTTAATTACCTAATTTTTTACTGGTTTATTCCAGGTCGTTCACTGGAAGGCAGTTATTGATTTACATCACTCTCTAGGTGTAACGACCCGGTTCCCGAGTCCCTACGAGACACGAGAACTGGATCGACTCGACTAATCCCAAGACCTAGTCGTCCAACGAGGAAGTAACCAAAAGACAGTAAAATAAACCACATTCAGCATGAATATAACTAACAGTAAGAAAGTACAGCAGTAAGGAAAGAAACTACTACAGTAGGTACCACCACAATAGCAAAACAACATTTATCATGTAACAAGAACTGCAGGTAAAGAAGGTACAGTGGAAACAAAAACTACTCACTAGAACAGAAACAAAAGGAGTACAAAAGGCTGTGGTAACTCTACTGGACCCTACTCGGCCCAGCGTCCTCTGCAGCCGCCGACCTTGGCTGCTCAACACCTGGTCCTGAAAAAGGTAACGAGTGTAACACGTCAGCAAAACGCTGAGTAGAGTGGCAAACTAACTAAAGGCAACAGTAGAGTGTACAGTAGCTGTTATGTTCTATTACTTCCTTTATTCACATCTTTCAATTTTTCTCACTATTTCATTTATTTCTCAGATCCTTTACTTGATCTCGAATGTCCTCGTGGGAACGATCTTGATTGCAGTCTTTTCCAAAAGTAGAAGTAGCACGTGGTGCTCTCCTGGCCGGGAGAGTCCCCCGTGGTGATCCTACCCTCAGTCAACCACCCCAAGGTCACTGACAGACGTAACGGTGACTACGGCACGCGCGATAAATGCACAGGTAGCTAGCCCGCACTGGCGTGCGGTCAGTCGTTTCCGTTAACGGGTGCGCCCAAAGCACAGCACGGAACCAGGGCAGAGCCCTCTCAGTAACAGGGGTCCAACCCCTCCACAGTAACCAAACCGGGGCCTTGCCCCTCCACAGTCCACGCACCCTCGCCTGACTACCCTGGTTTGCCCTAGTGGGCCTAACAAGTCGGTGAAGGAGGCTAGCAGAACCCCCGGGGCCCGTGGGGTAGCTAGTACTCTCCTAACACTACTAGCTCTCCTCGGTACTACGTACACGAGGGCCAACAAGTCGGTACAGAGCGGCCAATCCTAACCCCGGGTCCCTGGGGCGGCTGGCCCCACTCTGCACTAAACAGGTACAGGTACTTCCCTTGGTACTGCGTACCCAAGAGACAGTACAAACTACATCTCAGTTCCATTCCTTTTTCTTTCCAGGAGTTCCACTCCTAATTCCCCGTAGGGTTCCAGCTCTTTATCTCAGAACATCATGTGTTTCACTTTCCAGATTCACGTTCTCAAAATCCATGATCTCAAACATGTTTCTTTATTCATAACAGGCAGCTGTTAATTCAAATTACAGGCAGCTTTATATTCCTTTCCATTTTTCCAAGACTGCAGTATTATACATTCCACTAGTTTTTCCATCCTAAGATTCATGCCACATCCTAGGATCTAGCATACAACTAGTTTTCCAGCCCTAGGATTCATGCATCACCTAGGAGCTATCATTCCATACATTTCTCATTCCTAGGATTCATGCAATGTCCTAGATTCTAGTTATGGTTCCATACTTTAACAGATTTTAAAAATAACTTAAGCCACTCTACCAGGTACAACGGGAGTAATGGGGGCATGATCGGGAATCCCGCGTGCCTCCGCGACTCTCAAGACTGCAACCGAACGAGGTCCTATCACAAGGATCAAACACAAGGAGTGTCTCAAAATAGTGTATAGCTACTGTAGACGGGTAGAGGAATTAATTCTGCAACGAACGCAACTCGAATCGCAGAAAACGGAGCCCGAACGGACCCTAAACGGGTCGAAAAAGACGATACTGTGCAAAATCAGACGTCTAGAACTCCTTCCAGACGTCTTAAAAAGTGGATCAGAGAATTACCTGTTCAGCGTGGTTTCCCAGACGTCCAGAAGTCTGTGGGGACGTCTGCCTAGATCCCAGACATCCGATGGTCCCTCCGGACGTCTGGAGGTCACTCCCGCCGTCTGGTACAACTTCCAGACGTCTGATTCGCAAAGGATGGCGAATCAGCGAACCTGCGCACAGCCAACCCCCCTCCCTCAGTACGGTCAGTCGACAAGAAGGAAGAAGAAAGCGGACACTCACCTTTCAGACGTCTGTATGATCTTACAGACGTCGACCTTGCCGTCTGGCTATCAACCCAGACGTCTGATTCTAGAAATTTTTCCAGAATCAGAACCCTGCTCGGCCTCCGCTCGCGACGCCGCCCGCGTCGCACCTCGGGCGTCTGCTGCTCAGCCCGCAGCAGGTCCCTCTCCGCGTCGCTCTGCGCCCCCCGTCGGCCGGCCAAGCCGCTCCGGCGAGCTCGCCCTCACGGCAGAGCTCCGCCCTCGCACGCCGCACCTCCGCGCTCACTGCGGCCGCCCTCGCGTCCGCTCGCTCTCGCGCACAGGAAGGAGAAGAAGGAGGAGACGGTGGAGACGGGAGGGGACGCGCCCCTTTTAACGCCGCGCGGGGAGGAGAGAGAGAAGGCGGCAGGCCGCCTGCAGCCGCAGAGAAAAGAGGGAATATGCGGTCTGCGCGCTCAGGCGCGCAGGCGACTCGCGTGTGTCGAAAATAATGGATTTCCAGACGTCTTGAAACTATCCCAGACGTCTTATCAGACGTCTGGTTGTGATCCCAGACGTCTTGTCCGACGTCTGAGCCACCTCCTAGACGTCTTAAAATACGTCTGGGGCACACATTCGTTACAATATAACAAACTCAAAGGAAGTTTCGTCCCCGAAACTTGCGCCAACTAGGGTGCGGGAAAAAGATGTCCAAATAACCATAACAAACTCAAAGAGGACCGCAGCCGGTCCGAAAAGACGTACCCGCGAAAAGCTCTGGGTACCGCTCCCGCATTGCCGCCTCAGGCTCCCAGGTAGCCTCCTCGTACCGCTGGCTCCTCCACAAAACCTTTACCAGGGGTACTTGCTTTCGTCTCAACCTGCGGACGGCTCGGTCTAGGATCTGCACTGGCCGCTCGGGGTAGGTCAGGTTGTCGCTCACCTCGACGCTCTCGTGACTCAGTACGTGGCTGGGATCGGCTACGTACTTCCTGAGGTTGGACACGTGGAACACGTCGTGCACACCAGAAAGCTGCGGGGGAAGGGCAAGTCTGTAAGCAACGGGTCCAACCCGCTCCAGGACCTCGAAGGGCCCCACGAACCTCGACGCGAGCTTCCCTCTCACCCCAAACCGCTGTAAGCCCTTCATGGGCGAAACACGAAGGAAGACGTGGTCCCCAACCTCGAACTGCACCTCTCTGCGTCTGCGATCTGCGTAGCTCTTTTGTCTGCTCCTGACAGTGCGGAGTCGTCTGTGGATCTGCTCAACTACCTCCTGACTCTGCTGGATCAACCTGGGGCCAACCTCCCACTTGGTCCCCACCTCAACCCAACTCAAGGGTGCTGTGCATTTCTGTCCGTACAGAGCCTCGTAGGGAGCCATGCCGATGCTCGAGTGATAACTGTTGTTGTATGCAAACTCCGCCAGGGGCAGGTGCTCCTCCCAAGAGCCCCTCCAGTCTAGTACACAGGCACGCAAAAGGTCCTCAAGTGTCTGTATCGTGCGTTCCGACTGTCCGTCCGTCTGGGGGTGGTAAGCTGTGCTAAACCTCAACCTCGTCCCCAAAGCCTGCTGAAACTCAGCCCAAAACTGGGACGTAAAGCGGGTATCCCGGTCGGATACGATCTCCCGCAGAACTCCGTGTAGTCGCACCACATCACGGATATACCTCTCTGCCAACTGTGCTGGTCCCAAAGTGACTCGGATCGGCAAGAATCGTGCCGTCTTCGTCAATCTATCCACTATTACCCAGACTGCGTCGTGTCCTCGCTGGGTAACAGGTAAGCCCACCACCAAGTCCATGGTGATGCTCTCCCACTTCCACTCTGGCACTGGAAGCGGCTGAAGCGGCCCTGCAGGCCTCTGATGCTCGGCTTTCACCTGCTGGCACACTAAGCACTGCTGCACGAACTCACCCACATCCCGCTTCATCCCTCTCCACCAAAACTCGCGTCTCAAGTCATGGTACATTTTCGTGTTTCCGGGATGTATGGTGAATCTGGAACCGTGTGCCTCAGTCAGGAGCTCTCTCAACAGCTCCTCGTCTCTGGGAACGCACAACCGTCCCCTCAAGCGTAGCACCTGGTCTAAGAAAGAGAAGTCCCCTGGGTCCCCTGATAGTACTCTGTCGCGCAAAGACTACAAGTACGGATCGGCCATCTGTCCCGTGATGATGCGGTCTATCAACTCTGGCCTGGTCTGCCGTGTCACCGTCACTGCCCCACAGTACCCTCGTAACTCTAGAGGTCGCCAACTGCCCACCTCCTCCAAAAGGCTCCAACTCTGTAACTGTAGACTGGCCAAGCGTGCGGACGCCTTACGGCTCAAGGCGTCAGCCACCACATTGGCCTTTCCCGGGTGGTAGGAGATGCTGCACTCGTAGTCCTTCAGGAGCTCCAACCAACGTCTCTGTCTCATGTTGAGCTCCTTCTGGTCAAAAAGATATCTGAGGCTCTTGTGATCTGTAAAAATCTCGAAGGTCTCACCGTACAAGTAGTGCCTCCATGTCTTCAGCGCGAAGACAACAGCTGCCAACTCTAGATCGTGGGTAGGGTAGGTATGCTCATGGGGCTTCAGTTGCCGCGAAGCGTAAGCGACCACGTGACCCTTCTGCATGAGCACACCTCCTAACCCCTGCAAGGAAGCGTCCGTGTACACAATGAACCCGCCACTAATGTCAGGGATGGTGAGCACGGGAGCCGAGGTCAACCTCTCCTTCAGCTCCAGAAAACACGCCTCACAGGCGTCTGTCCAAGCGGAAGGCACGTCCTTCCGGGTCAACTGTGTCATAGGACGTGCAATCTGCGAAAACCCTCTGATGAACTGTCTGTAGTAACCTGCCAGTCCCAGGAAACTGCGAATCTCAGTGATTGAACGCGGTCTCTCCCACCTGAGCACTGCCTCGATTTTGGCGGGGTCCACCGCCAGGCCGTCTCCAGAAATCACATGACCCAAAAAGGTCACCTCCCTCAACCAGAACTCGCACTTGCTGTATTTGGCGTACAGCCTGCGTCGTCTCAGAGTGTCCAAAACCATCCGCAAGTGCTGTCCGTGCTGCGTCCGATCTCTAGAATAGATGAGTACATCATCTATGAAAACCACCACAAACTGGTCCAAGTACGGTCTAAACACCCGGTTCATCACGTCCATGAAAGCAGCGGGGGCATTGGTCAGCCCAAACGGCATGACCAAAAACTCGTAGTGTCCATACCGGGTGCGGAAAGCTGTCTTGGAGACGTCGGTCTTCCTGATCCTCAACTGGTGGTATCCAGACCTCAAGTCGATCTTGGAAAACACCGTGGCACCCCGCAACTGGTCAAACAAATCGTCGATCCTCGGCAGCGGATATCTGTTCTTGATGGTGACCCTATTCAGCTGTCGGTAGTCCACACAAAGGCGTAGGGTCCCATCTTTCTTCTTCACAAACAGTACCGGGGCTCCCCAGGGAGACGCACTGGGCCTCACGAAACCTTTCTCCAAAAGGTCCTGCAACTGGGACTTGAGCTCTCGCAGCTCAAGCGGTGCCATTCTGTATGGCGCGGTGGAGATGGGGCTGGTCCCTGGTACTAGTGAGATCTCAAACTCGATCTCACGCTCGGGCGGTAGTCCTGGTAACTCGTCTGGAAACACGTCGGGGTACTCTTTGACCACCGGGATGCTCTGGAAGTCTGCCACGGGGCTGTGCTCTGCCACCACACAAGCTAGGAAGCCCTCACACCCCTGGCTCAAAAGTCTCGCCGCCCGAAGTGCCGAAATGCACCTGAAACCTCCGTCCACTGGCTGCCCGTGAAACTCGAAAGAAGGCAACTCCGGAATGGAGAAGACAATCTTCCTCTCAAAATAGTCTACCAAGGCGTGGTAAGCGGACAGCCAATCCATCCCCAGAATCACTCCAAAGTCCTCCATCTGTATCATAATCAGGTCAGCTGGCAGGCTATGTCCCCCGATGCTGACCCCGCAACCCGTGTACACCTCCTCAGCTACAAACAGCTGACCACTCGGACCTCTGATTACGAACGGATTCTCTAACAGTGTATAATCCTGGTCCAAACTAACTGCGAAACTGGCTGCGACAAACGAGTGCGTAGCGCCGGAATCGAAAAGCGTGTAAACGAGTCTGCCAGAAACTGAAACCATACCTGCTACCACGGATCCCGATGCTCTGGCGTCCCTGTGTGTTAGGGCGTTGATACGCTCCTCAGCTCTAGGTGCGGACGAAGCAGCCACACTCTGCGTCGGACGGGTAGGTGCTGGCCGGTACCCTCCTCGCGACTGCTGTCCTCCTCCTCGTGCCTGGGAACCGCGGCCTCCTGCACGCCCTCCAGTGCTCTACACGGGAAGTATCTGCTGACCTCCTGCCCTAGATGGGCAGTCCCTCCTGACGTGGCCCGGCTGGCCACACTGGTAGCAGAGGGGAACCCGACTCCCGCCCTCAGTGAGTCCCTGCTGTCGGCTAGGCGGGGGTCCGGTGCTGGCGACTGGCCCCTGTCGAGGGCCCCCAAAGGCCACTGATGGCCCTACACAACGTGACGGCTCTCCTGCGGACGTCACGTGTCTCCGTTCTCGCCGGCCCTGTGAGAAGTCTGGCTGAAAGGGCCTCTTCCGCCCGCCGTCGGTCTCTCGCACGGACGGGTTGGTCTCCTCGTAAGTCATAGCTGCCTCTACCACCCTCGAAAACGTCGGCAGCTTCAGGGGTTTGACATACCCCCGGATCGCAGGCCGGAGCCCCCCGGTGAACCTCCAAAGGCGCTCCTCCTCAGTGGCTACCGCTGTCGCTGCAAAGCGGGACAGCTCCAAGAAACGCGTGCGGTACGTGCTCACGGTCATCGTCCCTTGGCGGGGAGTGTGGAACTCCCGCCTCCTCTGGTCCTGCCATGTCTGGGGAAAGTACTGCTCGCAGAAGAGGGTGACGAACTGGTCCCACGTCGGCTCGTCCCTCTCCTGTCCCCGGACCGCCCTCCACCACCGGTGTGCCGCACTCTCCAGCTGGTACGTGGCAAAGGCCACGCGGCACTCCACCGGGGGGCAAAGGGTGTCGAAGATCTTCTCCAGCTGCTCAAGCCAGTCCTCTGCCTCGGTCGGGTCCTCATCCCCCTTGAAGGAGGGGGGCTTCAGCTTCCGGAACTGTCCGAAAAGCTCGAAGTGGCGCTGTAGGGGAGGTGCTGGTGCACCTCCAGGCGAAGGTGCCTCGTGTACAGAAGTGTCGGAGGAAGGTGGGGGCGGCAGGGGCCCATCCCCTCCCTCGTGTCCAGCGCCGCGTCCGTCGCGTGGTCCCACAGAGGACTCCCCCTCTGCAACCCCAGGAGGAGGTGCTCGGGGCGGTGGGTGGAGCTCCTCTCGTACAATATCCCGTATCAGTCTGGCGAGGTCCTGGGCTTGGACGCCAGGGAGTGGTGGCTGGTCCACCGAGACGTCAACGACAGCACGTCCACCTCGCCGACCTCGCCCTCGGCCGCGCCCGCGGCCAGTCTCGCCAGTGCCGCGACGAGGCATCTCCTGCAAGGAGACGCGAAACGAAACGGAAACGTCAAAACAGACGGTACCTAACAAAACTTCTAAGAGCTCATGTCAAGAGATATGTTGTGGTGGCTACTCTAGCTATAAACATGTGAATTGGTTATTTTCCAGTCAGTTGATTCACTTCTCGGGACGACCTTGCTCTGATACCATCTTGTAACGACCCGGTTCCCGAGTCCCTACGAGACACAAGAACCGGACCGACTCGACTAATCCCAAGACTTAGTCGTCCAACGAGGAAGTAACCAAAAGACAGTAAAATAAACCACATTCAGCATGAATATAACTAACAGTAAGAAAGTACAGCAGTAAGGAAAGAAACTACTACAGTAGGTACCACCACAATAGTAAAACAGCATTTATCATATAACAAGAACTGCAGGTAAAGAAGGTACAGCGGAAACAAAAACTACTCACTAGAACAGAAACAAAAGGAGTATAAAAGGCTGTGGTAACTCTACTGGACCCTACTCGGCCCAGCGTCCTCTGCAGCCGCCGACCCTAGCAGCTCAACACCTGGTCCTGAAAAAGGTAACGAGTGTAACACGTCAGCAAAACGCTGAGTAGAGTGGCAAACTAACTAAAGGCAACAGTAGAGTGTACAGTAGCTGTTATGTTCTATTACTTCCTTTATTCACATCTTTCAATTTTTCTCACTATTTCATTTATTTCTCAGATCCTTTACTTGATCTCGAATGTCCTCGTGGGAACGATCTTGATTGCAGTCTTTTCCAAAAGTAGAAGTAGCACGTGGTGCTCTCCTGGCCGGGAGAGTCCCCCGTGGTGATCCTACCCTCAGTCAACCACCCCAAGGTCACTGACAGACGTAACGGTGACTACGGCACGCGCGATAAATGCACAGGTAGCTAGCCCGCACTGGCGTGCGGTCAGTCGTTTCCGTTAACGGGTGCGCCCAAAGCACAGCACGGAACCAGGGCAGAGCCCTCTCAGTAACAGGGGTCCAACCCCTCCACAGTAACCAAACCGGGGCCTTGCCCCTCCACAGTCCGCGCACCCTCGCCTGACTACCCTGGTTTGCCCTAGTGGGCCTAACAAGTCGGTGAAGGAGGCTAGCAGAACCCCCGGGGCCCGTGGGGTAGCTAGTACTCTCCTAACACTACTAGCTCTCCTCGGTACTACGTACACGAGGGCCAACAAGTCGGTATAGAGCGGCCAATCCTAACCCCGGGTCCCTGGGGCGGCTGGCCCCACTCTGCACTAAACAGGTACAGGTACTTCCCTTGGTACTGCGTACCCAAGAGACAGTACAAACTACATCTCAGTTCCATTCCTTTTTCTTTCCAGGAGTTCCACTCCTAATTCCCCGTAGGGTTCCAGCTCTTTCTCTCAGAACATCATATGTTTCACTTTCCAGATTCACGTTCTCAAAATCCATGATCTCAAACATGTTTCTTTATTCATAACAGGCAACTGTTAATTCAAATTACAGGCAGCTTTATATTCCTTTCCATTTTTCCAAGACTGCAGTATTATACATTCCACTAGTTTTTCCATCCTAAGATTCATGCCACATCCTAGGATCTAGCATACAACTAGTTTTCCAGCCCTAGGATTCATGCATCACCTAGGAGCTATCATTCCATACATTTCTCATTCCTAGGATTCATGCAATGTCCTAGATTCTAGTTATGGTTCCATACTTTAACAGATTTTAAAAATAACTTAAGCCACTCTACTAGGTACAACGGGAGTAATGGGGGCGTGATCGGGAATCCCGCGTGCCTCCGCGACTCTCAAGACTGCAACCGAACGAGGTCCTATCACAAGGATCAAACACAAGGAGTGTCTCAAAACAGTGTATAGCTACTGTAGACGGGTAGAGGAATTAATTCTGCAACGAACGCAACTCGAATCGCGGAAAACGGAGCCCGAACGGACCCTAAACGGGTCGAAAAAGACGATACTGTGCAAAATCAGACGTCTGGAACTCCTTCCAGACGTCTTAAAAAGTGGATCAGAGAATTACCTGTTCAGAGTGGTTTCCCAGACGTCCAGAAGTCTGCGGGGATGTCTGCCTAGATCCCAGACGTCCGATGGTCCCTCCGGACGTCTGGAGGTCACTCCCGCCGTCTGGTACAACTTCCAGACGTCTGATTCGCAAAGGATGGCGAATCAGCGAACCTGCGCACAGCCAACCCCCCTCCCTCAGTACGGTCAGTCGACAAGAAGGAAGAAGAAAGCGGACACTCACCTTTCAGACGTCTGTATGATCTTACAGACGTCGACCTTGCCGTCTGGCTATCAACCCAGACGTCTGATTCTGGAAATTTTTCCAGAATCAGAACCCTGCTCGACCTCCGCTCGCGACGCCGCCCACGTCGCACCTCGCGCGTCTGCTGCTCAGCCCGCAGCAGGTCCCTCTTCGCGTCGCTCCGCACCCCCCGTCGGCCGGCCAAGCTGCTCCGGCGAGCTCGCCCTCACGGCAGAGCTCCGCCCTCGCACGCCGCACCTCCGCGCTCACTGCGGCCGCCGCTGCCGCCCTCGCGTCCGCTCGCTCTCGCGCACAGGAAGGAGAAGAAGGAGGAGACGGTGGAGACGGGAGGGGAGGCGCGCCCCTTTTAACGCCGCGCGGAGAGGAGAGAGAGAAGGCGGCAGGCCGCCTGCAGCCGTAGAGAAAAGAGGGAATATGCGGTCTGCGCGCTCAGGCGCGCAGGCGACTCGCGTGTGTCGAAAATAACGGATTTCCAGACGTCTTGAAACTATCCCAGACGTCTTATCAGACGTCTGGTTGTGATCCCAGACGTCTTGTCCGACGTCTGAGCCACCTCCCAGACGTCTTAAAATACGTCTGGGGCACACATTCGTTACACTAGGTCCAAAATTATTCTTTAATTTCAAAAATGATTAATTTTATATACAATCAATAATGAATGGATGAATCTATGAAGAATGAATTAAAGGTTCCATGATGTACAAAAAGAGTCAATGAAAGTGCTTGCAAAAAAATCTACTTACAAACAAGCATCAAATAATACATAAGTATTTTCTATACTATCTATTTATAAGTTATATTACTAATACTTACATAAACATACACTACTAACTCATATTACATAGCATACTAACTTAACTTACTATACTGACATATACAGTAACACATATAACAGCTACAGCGACAAATATAAACGTCGCTGGACCCTAGAAAAACTCTATATACAAAATGTAAGAAGGAAACCAGGATCTATAGCAACAGTTATGACACCTACAATGACATTTTATTTTGTTAGTAAAGGTATGAAGTCATATATAAATGTAAATAGCTATACTACGTATATATATACTTTAGTTATTTTATACATGTTTATTTACAAATACTGTTTATATGGGTCTCTGTATATACATTATACTTATACATACCTCTATTCTCTCTTTCACTCTTCTTATGTTCTCAGTGACACTTAGGTGTTTTATACTTAGGTGTTCATTACGGCTTTTAATTAATCAAAAATTTGTTTAATTTGTGGATATGCTTTTCGAGGGATACACAGCACCCAGAGGGTAGGACTAGACCTCTACTAAGCATGCCCTAATTTTTCATTAGGCCGCTTAATTACATGTTCATGCTCAGGCATTTGGGCTTAACAAGGCTGCACATGCCCGGGCCCTCGACCCCACACACATGCTCAGTTCAGAATACTCAATATTGTCAGATATATGTTCAGTTGTTCAGGCACCTGGCGCCCGCGACGACTAAATAACATAGGGAACAAAAACAATATAAAGCGCTTTGCGCGCTCGCCTGCCCACGATGTGGGATTAATCGGGTGCTTACGCAGCGTTGGAAATCCAGTGCGATCGTACATGATTCTTGATTTTGGCCCTCGATTCGAGGGCCATAATTTATTAGTTATTAAAAATAAATTATGTGAAAATAAAGTATTTATATAGTACTATACAATTGTACAATTAATTTGGAATTTTAATTATATTTACTATATAAATAAATTAGCTAAAGTATACAGTTTATACCTACTTATTTTTTAGTTTTGCTTCCTAATTGCGTGTAAATTAGTTATTATATGGTCTAATTGACCTTATACAGAGTTAGTATACATGTCTAAATATTTTATAAACTTTTCTATTGTATTTTACATATTTAATTTCTATTTTATTTACATTTAAATAGCAACTTTTTGGACTGTTTTATTTGTAAATTAAATTTAAATAGTGTATATATTATAAATATACTTAAATTAGGTTAACCTACTTAAAATACAGTAGTATACATATACAGTATAAATTAACTTAGTTTTAACTTAATCTACTAATTTATTTTAATTTAATCTAATAACTTAACTATTAACTTAATAAATTAATTATTTATTTTGTATACATAATTAAATTAAGGTACAGGGTTCAGTATGTTTATTATATACGTATAAATACATATATACAGTCTTATAACTTAATAAGATTATTTATAGTACTTATGACTTATATAGCTTTATTGTACATATACATTAGTTTAATTAATAATTAGCTGTATAATTAAGATATTTATAGTATAGTCTAACTTAAATATTTACTTTACACAATACAATACATATATAAGTTATTTAACTTATAAATATGTATACTTTACATTATAGATAAGTAGGCTTACTATATAGCTTAAATAAATACTTATATACATATTATACAAGGGAGTTTACTATTTTTAGAGTTTTTTTCATTTTTTATAGTTTTTATCTGTGTTATGGAGGTAGGAGAGGAGAATGAAAGAAATGGATGAGAAGGAGATGTTTTTGGATTTTTAAGGGTAGATTCTTTTATTAAATTCTATGGTATACAAAACCGTTGACTGGCAAATCATACCAAGTCGGGGGTTCAGAATACCATGAAATATGGTATGCATTTAAGGAAATATTTGATCTTCAATCAGACATGTTTATTTTATTTTTTTTAGATTTTTTATATAATTTTTATTAAAATCCCAAGTTCACTCATCTTAAGTCTTTAAAGAGGTGTCTAAAGTGTCTTAAGGGCTTAGGATGAGTCTTAAGTGTCTAAAAGGTAGGGAATTGCCTTGAACATGTTCAGTATATGTTATGGAAATGATATAAGCAATTAAGCATGCAAATAAAGATAATTTCAATTAATTTCATATAGTGGACAATTAGACTTACTATTTAGCTGACAAAGGATTAAAAAAAATTTCATTACAAGCATCCAATGGAGATTAAAAGTCAATTACACTATAGGAAAGCTTGTATACAAGTAACACCACATTTTACATCAGTCAGCTATTCTAACAACAATAAATCTAAGCTACTGTCCATAGGATTATTCAGACTTGGGATTCCTGCTAGAACAGCAGGAAGAAGATATCAACTGCGGCAGCTGAGCAGAAAGGTATTCAACAGTAAACAACTATTGAAACTCCTCTCACTGCCACAGATTGGGTTCTACTTTAGACGTCTTAACTGCTGCTCAAGTTAAGACATCTTCCATAGAACCAGATCTGCAACAGAGAGAACTCATAACCAGCTACCTATTAACATGAATCAACCAATCAAATTCCAGATCAGGTTATAGACATCCTTTAAATAGTTGTTTCAGAAATTACATGACTGGGTTGAGGGGAAATGTAGCTGTAATTGCAGCACTTTGCTCTAAATCTGGAATTTGCACACATAACACACAAATCAGAAATTTACTCACACAATTTGACAAGGGTTTTAATTCATAGAAAAATCACTTGGGAATACAAATCAAAACCAAAATCACTTGTCAGTAACATCTGATCAAGCCAAAATTAAAAGAGCAGCTGATCTAATTCTTTCTAATGCCATAGATAGCATGTAGAAAGAATCAACTCAGTCCATTGAAACCAAACACTCCAATCCCAAAGTTATGGAACCTTAAGGAATATGGAGGATTCCTTAAGTTAGGAAAACAGATTTGCTCCTCAAAATCATCTAGAGGATGCAAGGTAGAGTCTCAAATCAGCTAAGTGATTTTTCATTGACTCATCCATGCATTCAGGACATTTAAAATCTCACACGAATCCAGTGAAGATCATGGCTCTTATGAGGTGAATTTTGACTTCAAAATCACCTCAGATTCCTTGCCAAGCAATGAATCAAGATCAAAATCCTCAGTCTGCTAGATCAAACGTTCAAAACTCAAATGATTCAAATTCTTTGCAATCCAAATTCACTATCAATCCAGCAAACTGATTCTCTTTAAAGCTCAGATCAGGGGCTTTTGTGAGAAAAATGTAATGAGTGAGAAGCCCCTAATATGATCTTTGATACTAATTTCAAATCTTATATCAAAAGACAATCAGATCTAAAATTAGGTCTAATGAGTGGGTGAAATAGCGAGAAATAAATCACGGGAATCAGAAGCGAAATGGAACACATGAAGAGGGAGAAAACTCATGATCAAAGGTTGTGTGAAACCATCCCCTCTGATCTGGAATGATCAGAGGAGGTGGGGGGGGGTGGGGGAATTTACTCTAATTCTACTCCTACTGCTAAACTAATAGAACAACAGAATTAATCACTAAAAATTTACTCTAATTCTACTGCTAATCTACTTAACTACTGCTATAGCTAAATTACAAAGTAATAAAACTATTCTAACAGGAAGAATGGGACCTATGGGTCCTTAGTCGGTGGCTAAGGAGGAAGAAGGGAGGGAGGTGAACTCCAGCGGAGGGAAAAGCCTTCTAGTGAAGCTTCAGAGTCATCCTCAGGTGCTATAAGGTCCTTAGCGATGAGGAGTGTCGGGGAGAAGTTGAGGATTTCACAGCCGGTGGCTGTGAAATCAGGGATTTGGTGGGGAGGGGTAGTTGGAGTGGAAGAATGACCGCTAAGAAGGTAGGAGAGAGCAATCCTTTGCGTGCATGACCACTGAGGTGCTTAAGTAGCAATCTCAGTGGCTTAGATCACCGCGCAGGTGAAATTAGGCGAAGAGGGTATAGGCGGTGGTGATGAGAGGAGAGGAGCGCGGGCTGCCAAAACAAAAACTGACCATAGGTTGAGATCTGGGGGTAGTGGTGAGCATACACGCTTCTTCGCGCGAAGCTTCAATTGAGATCAGGCCGCAAATCAAAATCAAGGGAGATTGGACGGCCGAGATTCGCCAAGTTCTTCACGCACTACAGTGAGTGCAAGGAATAGTAGGTGGCTAGGTTCTTTTGGGAAATTTGCAGGGAGAGGCCCTTCACGAAGGGGTAGAAGAATTATGAACCGGTCCATAAGTGGTAAGAAATAATAGCTAAACGGACCCTAAGGGCTTTCAATGAGATCCCTGCGGGTTACAAATAGGTCCAGGAAAGTTTTCTAAAGGAGAAAATGTGATGCGTAAAAGACCTAAATGTAAACTCTAAGTTTCAAGGCCTTAATGATGTCCAAATACCTTCAAGTTTTTATATGTGCTCAATTGAACATTTAATAAATTAATTATACTTTTGATTTGGACTTTTAAACTTGTTTATGTGTTCAATTAACACTTGGATCACCATTTGACCTCTATCTTAAGAACATCTCATTTTATGATCTAATTATGCAATTTTAACACAAAATTAAGGTTTTAGGTCTTTTTCTTTGATTCCCACACTTAACCCTTTTTATTTGTTAACTTGATATTGTTTAACCCGATTTCTAGCTTAACTTTAGCTTTTTAGCTATGATGAGTAGCCACTCATCAGTCTGCAATACCCAAAAATGAATTAGAAATAAAGGAAGGGTTGACTACTCTACCTAACGTCATTGGAGGGTCACGGTGACTCTGAATCATGCGCACAGGGCCTGGGGGCAGTCTCCACACCCATCTAGAAATCCGTCCAGGCACTGGGGCATGTCTTGGTTCAAACAGACCAACAACATGGTCAGAGATACCTAATCACATTTCTGATTTTTCACTAAAGGAACGTGACTCAAAAGTGAAAATAAATTATACCAATGAGTAGGATACGATTTCAACGGTACCTTATTTGTTGAAATCCGAGGTCGAGGAGGCTTCAAACCACTCGAAACAGCACAAGGGCGTCGCTAAACCAATCGATTTAGGGGAACTAGTCAAACCGGTCCATGCACAGCACACCCGTGGACATGTGGCAGGTAGGGATGCAAGTTTCAGTAAGCTCGATTCGAACCCGACCAAATCTGACCTGAAAAGAATGGGTATCTAAAAGATCCTACCAGATTTGGGTATGGGTATGGGTATGAATCTATACTCGATTACCCTACTTGAATACTTGAATAAAATCCCCATTTAGTTGAGATTTATATCAGTTCCACCCTAAGTCCCTCATTCCCCCAACTTTATTCTTCTTCATGATTCCCTCCATGATTTTGAAGGTTGGGAATGCTTCTAAAGCTTCCATTAAACATTTAGTTTGAAGATGGAGATTTTTTGTTTGAAAGGTACTTGTTTTTAGTCTTTCTTTGCATTTTTTGTATTTTTATTTTTGATTTATTCCCCCTGAAAGGCTCTTCTTGTAATAATTTTAGTAGAGATCAATAAATTAGAGTAACTCAAGCTCCTATGTTGAGAATTTGCTAAAAATAAATAATTAATGAATTGTGTTATAGATTTTTCCTTTGCTTTGACTCTAATTTGGCACGATTTGATTGTAAGTTCAATTTATTAATGGGTACCCGATGGGTAGATGGATATGGGTATGGGTTTGAATTTTTGTACCCAATGGGTAAATGGATAGAGTATGGGTATGGATTTTGTAAATGGGTATGAGTATGGGTTTAGTCAAACTCGACCCACTTGCGTCCCTAGTTGCAGGTGCTGGTTCGTTGCACGTTGCGCTCGCGGATCACCAATTGCTCCTGCACCTTTGCCCACCATCTGTGTTGCCACGTGTCGCACATCGAACGGCCCCACATTGCTCCCCTACACGTGAGCATGCACGCCTTTCGTGTCTCTTCGTGCAACATGTGGCGTGAATTTGTGCCCCGCCGCCAGATCGAACGACCTACGTATGCAGCCATTGGAGCCTCCGTGAAATTTGCAGTGGGAAGCTCACATTTCTCGGAATTACGCATAGTTCCCCATGAATTTTTAACTGAGATTTCTAATGAAATCTAAATTCCTCTCTCTTTTCTCTTGGATTTTTCGTGGTTTAAGAGCTAATGACGACCCAAGAACCTAAGGGGGTCTTTTTATAGGTCTAAATTCGATTAGGTTTAGGTTTAGTGGGGTGAAATACCTAAAATACCCCTAGGATTGGGTCCACCTTACATTTAGGTCTTCTTCAACTTATTTTGGCCATAACTTGAGTTATACACCTCGGATTTACGTGAAACAAGTGTTGTTGGAAAGCTTGTGACAAGAGAAATCTAATGGAACTATACATGATACCCTTTTGACAATGTTTGATTAAGGGTTGGCTCAAAATACTTATTTTCTGACAATTTAAGGTGGTGATGACATTAGCATGAAACTCAAAGTAGGTTTTTGGGTTCAAAAATGACCCGAACCACCCTGAAATGACTCGAGACCTGAATTTTGGGTTTTTACAGATATAGCAACCTTAAAGGGTATTTCGTCCTCGAAACTCAAGCGAATGTGTAAGTATGAAGCGAGACGTGCAAGCAAGTAATCTATAACAACCTTAAAAGGGAATAACAACCTTAAAAGGGAATAACAACCTTAAAGAGAACATACTAGGGTGTTATGAACTCACCAGTAAACACTCAGAATATCTCTCTTGCACCTCAACTAGAGAACAACTCTATTTTCTTGATAATAAATTAAAATAAAAAAATATGCGGAATTATTCCGAATACTTTTGGCTAAGAATAAGGTAACTACATGATGCAAAGACTAAGTTGTGAGGTATGCAAAGCATGAGAAAATCCACAACAACATCAACCAGAGTCAACAAGCAATAAGAACTTTCATTTTCCAACTTTGACAAATAAATTTGCTAGTTTCATGCAATTCATTTCATTCTAGTAAACTATGAACTAAAACCTTTAAAGTAAGCTCAACATACAATACCAAGTGATTAAATCATAATTATTTACCAATACATCAACTTTCCTATCCCACCCAATCACTGCCTATCTCATCGTTAAATAAAAATAATTTTCAAACTATCTGGAACAAAGAACAAAGAACTAAGAGTAGACTCAGGGACTTCAAACATAAAACTTGTCAATCATCGGAAATACGAGAGTTATAACTGTAACAACCCGATTCCCAAGCCCCTACAAGACACGAGAACCGGACCGACTCGACTAATCCCAAGACCTAGTCGTCCAACGAGGAAGTAACCAAAAGAGCAGTAAAATAAATCACATTCAGCATTAATATAACTAACAGTAAGGAAATACAGCAATAAGGAAAGAAACCACTACAGTATATACCACCATAACAGTAGAACAACATTCATAACATAATATGAACTGCAGGTAAAGAAAAGTACAGTGGAAACAAGAACTACTCACTATAACGGAACAAAAAGTGGTACAAGAGAACAGTGGTAACTCTACTGGACCCTACTCGGCCCAGCGTCCTCTGCAGCCGCTGACCCTGGCTGCTTAACACCTGGTCCTGAAAGGTAACGAGTGTAATACGTCAGCAAAATGCAGAGTAGAGTGGCAGCTAAACTAAAGAAACAGTAAAGTGTACAGTAGTTGTTTTAAATTTTCTTTCTTCCCTTATTTACGTCTTTCTATTGTTTCACAATTTATCTATTTCTCAGATCCTTCACTTGATCTCGAATGTTCCTCGTGGGAACGATTTTGATTGCAGTCTTTTCCGAATAGTAGAAGTAGCACGTGGTGCTCTCCTGCCAGGAGAGTCCCCCATGGTGATCCTACTCTCAGTCAACCACCCCAAGGTCACTGACAGACATAACGGTGACTACGGCACGCGCGGTAAACGCACGGGTAGCTAACCCGCACTGGCACGCGGTCAGTCGTTTCCGTTAGCGGGTGCGCCCAAAGCATAGCACGGAACCAGTACAGGGCAGAGCCCTCTGAGTAACAGGGGTCCAACCCCTCCACAGTAACCAAACAGGGGCCTTGCCCCTCCATAGTTCGCGCACCCTCGCCTGACTACCCTGGTTTGCCCCAGTGGGCCTAACAAGTCGGTGTGGGAGGCTAGCAGAACCCCGGGGCCCGTGGGGTAGGTAGTACCTCCCTACACTAGTAGCTCTCCTCGGTACTACGTACACGAGGGCCAGCAAGTCGGTACAGAGTGGCCAGTCCTAACCCCGGGTCCCTGGGGCGGCTGGCTCCGCTCTGCACTAAACAGGGGGGACAGTCGCTCTCCTTGGTACTCCGTACTCAAGGGCCAGCTCACTTCCCCAATTCTATTCCATTCACTTTCCACGAGTTCTACTCCTAATTCCCCGTAGGGTTCCAGATCTTTAACTCAGGACATTCCAGTTTCACTATTCCAGTTTCACGTTCATACATCCCATATTCTTAATCATGTTCATTTATTCATAACAGGCAGCTGTTAATTCAATTCACAGGCAGCTATTATTTCCTTTCCACGTTTTCCAAGACTGCAGTATTCATACATTCCACTAGTTTTCCCATCCTAGGATTCATGCCATATCCTAGGATCTATCATACAATCTAGTTTTCCAGTCCTAGGATTCATGCAACACCCTAGGAATCTACCATTCAATCTATTTCTCATTCCTAGGATTCATGCAATGTCCTAGGTTCTATTTATGGTTTCATAATTTAACAGATTATACTTAAAGCCACTCTACCGGTTACAACAGGCGAACTGGGGGCGTGGTTGGGAATCCCGCGTGCCTCCGCAACCCCCGAGACTACAATGGAATGGGGTCCTATCACAAGGATCAAATACAAGGAACTTCTCAAAATAGTATACAACTACTGTAGACAGGTAGAGGATGTAATTTCGAAAAGAACGCAACTCGAAATGCGGAAAACGGAGCCCAAACGGGCCTGAAACGGGTCGAAAACGATGAAACAGTGCAAAATCAGACGTCTGGAACTTCTTCCAGACGTCTTAAAAAGTGGATCAGGGAATTACCTCGCTCTGCGTGGGCTCTCAGACGTTCAGAAGCCTGCGGGGGCGTCTGGCCTAGTTCCCAGACGTCTGATGGTAACCCAGGACGTCTGGAAGTCGTTCCCGCTGTCTGGCACTGCAGCCAAACGTCTGATTCGCGTTGGATGCGAATCCCCGACCCTGCGCGTACCCATTTCCTCTCTCTCTTAGTACGGTGAATCGAAGAAAACGAAGCAGACAGAATAACTCACCTTTCAGACGTCTGGATAGTATTCCAGACGTCGTTCCCGTCGTCTAGCTATCAGCCCAGACGTCTGATTCTGGAAAAGTTTCTAGAACCAGGGCGCAACTCGCCCTCCGCTCGTGACGCATGGCCACGCTGCGAGTGCTCCGCCTGTTGCTCGACCCGTAGCAGTCCTCCCGCGTCGCTCCGCGCCCGCTACTCCCCCCGTCGGCCGGCCCTAGCAGCCCCGGTGAGCTCGCCCTCACGGTCGAGCGCTTCCTCCCCCACGCAGCACCTCCTCTCGCACCCGCCGCGGCTGTCGCACCGCCGCTTACCCTCGCGCTCGCTCTCGCGCACTAGCTGGAAGGAGAAAAGGAAGGAGATGGAGGTGACGGGAGTGAGGGAGAGGGCGTGGCCTTTTAAGGTCGCGCGAGGAGGAGAGAGAGAGAGCGCGACAGAGGGCGCAGGAGGGAGAGGGAGAAAGAGAGAAAACGTTTGCAGGTCTGCGCGCTCAGGCACGCAGACGAAACAGTTGGTGCCAAAAATAACCGATTTCCAGACATCTGGAAATGGTTCCGTCCGTCTGGGGGTGGTAAGCCGTACTAAACCTCAACCGCGTCCCCAAGGCCTGCTGAAACTCAGCCCAAAACTGGGACGTAAAGCGGGTATCCCGATCGGATACGATCTCCCGCGGAACTCCGTGTAGTCGTACCACATCCCGGATATACCTCTCTGCCAACTGTGCTGGTCCCAAAGTGACTCGGATCGGCAAGAATCGCGCTGTCTTCGTCAGTCTATCCACTATTACCCAGACTGCGTCGTGTCCCCGCTGGGTAACAGGTAAGCCCACCACCAAGTCCATGGTGATGCTCTCCCACTTCCACTCTGGCACTGGAAGCGGCTGTAGCGGCCCTGCAGGCCTCTGATGCTCGGCTTTCACCTGCTGGCACAATAAGCACTGCTGCACGAATTCACCCACATCCCGCTTCATCCCCCTCCACCAAAACTCGCGTCTCAAGTCGTGGTACATCTTCGTGTTTCCGGGATGTATGGTGAATCTGGAACCGTGTGCCTCAGTCAGGAGATCTCTCAACAGCTCCTCGTCTCTGGGAACGCACAACCGTCCCCTCAAGCGCAGCACCTGGTCTGTGAAAGAGAAGTCCCCCGGGTCTCCCGACAGTACTCTGTCGTGAAAGGACTGCAAGTACGGATCGGCCATCTGTCCTGTGATGATACGGTCTATCAGCTCTTGCCTAGTCTGCCGTGTCACCGTCACTGCCCCACAGTACCATAGAAACTCTAGAGGTCGCCAACTGCCCACCTCCTCCAAAAGGTTCCAACTCTGTAACTGTAAACTGGCCAAGTGTGTGGGAGCCTTACGGCTCAAGGCGTCAGCCACCACATTGGCCTTTCCCGGGTGGTAGGAGATGCTGTAGTCGTAGTCCTTCAGGAGCTCCAACCAACGTCTCTGTCTCATGTTGAGCTCCTTCTGATCAAAAAGGTATCTGAGGCTCTTGTGATCTGTGAAAATTTCGAAGGTCTCACCGTACAAGTAGTGCCTCCAAGTCTTCAACGCGAAGACAACAGCTGCCAACTCTATGTCGTGGGTAGGGTAGGTATGCTCATAGGGCTTCAGTTTCCGCGAAGCGTAAGCGACAACGTGACCCCTCTACATGAGCACACCTCCTAACCCCTGCAAGGAGGCATCCGTGTACACAACGAACCCGCCACTACTGTCAGGGATGGTGAGCACGGGAGCCGAGGTCAACCTCTCCTTCAACTCCAGAAAACACGCCTCACAGGTGTCTATCCAAGCGAAGGGCACGTCCTTCCGGGTCAACTGTGTCATAGGACGCGCAATCTATGAAAATCCTCTCATGAATCGTCTGTAGTAGCCTGCCAGTCCTAGGAAACTGCGAATCTCAGTGACTGAACGCGGTCTCTCCCACCTGAGTACTGCCTCGACCTTGGCTGGGTCCACCGCCAAGCCGTCTCCAGCGATCACATGACCTAAGAAGGTCACCTCCCTCAACCAGAACTCGCACTTGCTGTACTTGGTGTATAGCCTGCGTCGTCTCAGAGTGTCCAGAACCATCCGCAAATGCTGTCCGTGCTGCATCCGATCTCTAGAATAGACGAGTACATCGTCTATGAAAACCACCACGAACTGGTCCAAGTACGGTCTAAACACCCGGTTCATCAGATCCATGAAAGCAGCGGGGGCATTGGACAGCCCAAACGACATGACCAAAAACTCGTAGTGTCCGTACGGGGTGCGGAAAGCTGTCTTGGAGACGTCGGTCTCCCTGATCCTCAACTGGTGGTATCCAGACCTCAAGTCGATCTTGGAAAACACCGTGGCACCCCGCAACTGGTCAAATAAGTCGTCGATCCGCGGCAGCGGATATCTGTTCTTGATGGTGACCCTATTCAGCTGTCGGTAGTCCACACAAAGGCGTAGGGTACCATCCTTCTTCTTCACAAACAGTACCGGGGCTCCACAGGGAGACGCACTGGGCCTCACGAAACCTTTCTCCAAAAGGTCCTATAACTGAGACTTGAGCTCTCGTAGCTCAAGCAGTGCCATCTTGTATGGCACGGTGGAGATGGGGCTGGTCCCGGGTACTAGTGAGATCTCAAACTCGATCTCATGCTCGGGTGGCAGTCCTGGTAACTCGTTTGGAAACACGTCAGGGTACTCTCTGACCACCGGGATACTCTGGAAGTCTGCCACAGGGCTGGGCTCTGCCACCACACAAGCTAGGAAGCCCTCACACCCCTGGCTCAAAAGTCTCGCCGCCCGAAGTGCCGAAATGCACCTGAAACCTCTGTCCACTGGCTGTCCGTGAAACTCGAAAGAAGGCAATTCCGAAATGGAGAAGACGATCTTCCTCTCAAAATAGTCCACCAAGGCGTGGTAAGCGGACAGCCAATCCATCCCCAGAATCACTCCAAAGTCCTCCATCTGTAACATAATCAGGTCAGCTGGCAGGCTATGTCCCCCGACGCTGACCTCGCAATCCGTGTACACCTCCTTAGCTACAAACAACTGACCACTCGGACCTCTGATTACGAACGGATTCTTTAACAGTGTATAATCCTGGTCCAAACTAACTGCGAAACTGGTTGCAACAAACGAGTGTGTAGCGTCGGAATCGAAAAGCGTGTAAACGAGTCTGTCGGAAACTGAAACCATACCTGCTACCACCGATCCCGAAGCTCTGGCATCCCTGTGTGTTAGGGCGTTGATACACCCCTCAGCTCTAGGTGCGGACGAAGAAGCCACACTCTGCGTCGGACGGGTAGGTGCTGGCCGGTACCCTCCTCGCGACTGCTGTCCTCCTCCTCGCGCCTGGGAACTGCGGCCTCCTGCGCGCCCTCCAGTGCTCTGCGCGGGAAGTATCTGCTGACCTCCTGCCCTAGACGGGTAGTCCCTCCTGATGTGGCTCGGCTGGCCACACTGGTAACAGCGGGGAACCCGACTCCCGCCCTCAGTGGGTCCCTGCTGTCGGCTGGGCAGGGGTCCGGTGCTGGGGACTGGCCCCTGTCGAGGGCCCCCAAAGGCCACTGATGGCCCTGTAAAACGTGACGGCTCTCCTGCGGACGCCACGTGTCTCCTCTCTCGCTGGCCCTGTGAAAAGTCTGGCTGAAAGGGCCTCTTCCTCCCGCCGTCAGTGTCTCGCGCAGACGGGTTGGTCTCCTCGTAAGTCATAGCTGCCTCCACCACCCTCGAAAATGTAGGCAGCTTCAGGGGTTTGACATACCCCCGAATCGCAGGCCGGAGCCCCTCGGTGAACCTCCAAAGGCGCTCCTCCTCAGTAGCTACCGCTGTCGCTACAAAGCGGGACAGCTCCAGGAAACACGTGCGAAACGCGCTCACGGTCATCGTCCCTTGGCGGAGAGTGTGGAACTCCCGCCTCCTCTGGTCCTGCCACGTCTGGGGGAAGTACTGCTCACAGAAGAGGGCAACGAACCGGTCCCAGGTCGGCTCATCCCTCTCTTGTCCCCAGACCGCCCTCCACCACCTGTGTGCCACACTCTCCAGCTGGTATGTGGCAAAGGCCACGCGGCACTCCACCGGGGGGCGAAGGGTGTCGAAAATCTTCTCCAGCTGCTCAAGCCAGTCCTTTGCCTCGGTCGGGTCCTCATCCCCCTTGAAGGAGGGGGGCATCAGCTTCCGGAACTGCCCGAAAAGCTCGAAGTGACGCTGTATGGGAGGTGCTGATGCACCTCCAGGCGAAGGTGCCTCGTGCACGGAAGTATCGGAGGAAGGTGGGGGCTGCGGTGGCCCATCCCCTCCCCCGTGTCCAGCGCCGCGTCCGTCGAGGGGTCCCACAGAGGACTCCCCCTCCGCAACCCCAGGGTGAGGTGCTCGGGGTGGTGGGTGGAGCTCCTCA
Source organism: Thalassia testudinum (assembly GCA_037157565.1). Taxonomy (NCBI): domain Eukaryota; kingdom Viridiplantae; phylum Streptophyta; class Magnoliopsida; order Alismatales; family Hydrocharitaceae; genus Thalassia; species Thalassia testudinum. Next base: position 82,423,423 of record JAZHRO010000013.1, on the reverse strand, counting down.
CGTACAATGTCTCGTATCAGCCGGGCGAGGTCCTGGGCCTGAATGCCAGGGAGTAGTGGCTGGTCCACTGGGGTGTCGGCAACGGCACGCCCACCTCGCCGACCTCGTCCTCGGCCGCGCCCGCGACCTGCCTCACTGGTCCCACGACGAGGCATCTCCTGCAAGGAGACGCGAAACAAAACGGAACACGTCACTACGGAACGATACCGAACGGAAATGTCTAAGAGCTCATGTCAAAAGATATGTTGTGGTGGCTACTCTAGTTATAGACATGTGAATTGGTTATTTTCCAGTCAGTTGATTCACTTCTCGGGACGACCTTGTTCTGTTACCATCTTGTAACGACCCGATTCCCAAGTCCCTACGAGACACGAGAACCGGACCGACTAGACTAATCCCAAGGCCTAGTTGTCCAACGAGGAAGTAACCAAAAGAGCAGTAAAATAAACCACATTCAGCATGAATATAACTAACAGTAAGGAAATACAGCAGTAAGGAAAGAAGCCACTACAATACATACCACCACAACAGTAGAACAACATTCATAACATAATATGAACTGCAGGTAAAGAAAAGTACAGCGGAAACAAGAACTACTCACTATAACGGAACAAAAAGAGGTACAAGAGAACAGTGGCAACTCTACTGGACCCTACTCGGCCCAGCGTCCTCTGCAGCCGCTGACCCTGGCTGCTCAACACCTGGTCCTGAAAGGTAACGAGTGTAACACGTCAGCAAAACGCTGAGTAGAGTGGCAGCTAAACTAAAGAAACAGTAAAGTGTACAGTAGCTGTTTTAAATTTTCTTTCTTCCTTTATTTACGTCTTTCTATTGTTTCACAATTTATCTATTTCTCAGATCCTTCACTTGATCTCGAATGTTCCTCGTGGGAACGATCTTGATTGCAGTCTTTTCCGAACAGTAGAAGTAGCACGTGGTGCTCTCCTGGCCGGGAGAGTCCCCCGTGGTGATCCTACTCTCAGTCAACCACCCTAAGGTCACTGACAGACGTAACGGTGACTACGGTACGCGCGGTAAACGCACGGGTAGCTAACCCGCACTGGCACGCGGTCAGTCGTTTTTGTTAACGGGTGCGCCCAAAGCACAGCACGGAACCTGTACAGGGCAGAGCCCTCTCAATAACAGGGGTCCAACCCCTCCATAGTAACCAAACAGGGGCCTTGCCCCTCCACAGTCCACGCACCCTCGCCTGACTACCTTGGTTTGCCCCAGTAGGCCTAACAAGTCGGTGTGGGAGGCTAGCAGAACCTTGGGACCCGTGGGGTAGCTAGTACCTCCCTACACTAGTAGCTCTCCTCGGTACTACGTACACGAGGGCCAGCAAGTCGGTACAGAGTGGCCAGTCCTAACCCCGGGTCCCTGGGGCGGCTGGCTCCGCTCTGCACTAAACAGGGGGGACAATCGCTCTCCTTGGTACTCCGTACTCAAGGGCCAGCTCGCTTCCCCAATTCTATTCCATTCACTTTCCAGGAGTTCTACTCCTAATTCCCCGTAGGGTTCCAGCTCTTTAACTCAGGACATTCCAGTTTCTCCATTCCACTTTCACGTTTATACATCCCATATTCTTAATCATGTTCATTTATTCATAACAGGCAGCTGTTAATTCAATTCACAGGCAGCTATTATTTCCTTTCCACATTTTCCAAGACTGCAGTATTCATACATTCCACTAGTTTTCCCGTCCAAGGATTCATGCCATATCCTAGGATCTATCATACAATCTAGTTTTCCAGTCCTAGGATTCATGCAACACCATAGGAATCTACCATTCAATCTATTTCTCATTCCTAGGATTCATGCAATGTCCTAGGTTCTATTTATGGTTTCATAATTTAACAGATTATACTTAAAGCCACTCTACCGGTTACAACAGGCGAACTGGGGGCGTGGTCGGGAATCCCGCGTGCCTCCGCAACCCCCGAGACTGCAACGGAACGAGGTCCTATCACAAGGATCAAATACAAGGAACTTCTCAAAACAGTATACAGCTGTTGTAGACAGGTAGAGGATGTAATTCCGAAAAGAACACAACTCGAAACGCGAAAAACGGAGCCCGAACGGGCCCGAAACGGGTCGAAAATGATGAAACAGTGCAAAATCAGACGTCTGGAACTTCTTCCAGACGTCTTAAAAAGTGGATCAGGGAATTACCTCGCTCTACGTGGGCTCTCAGACGTTCAGAAGCCTGCGGGGGCGTCTGGCCTAGTTCCCAGACGTCCGATGGTCACCCACGACGTCTGGAAGTTGTTCCCGCCGTCTGGCACTGTTACGAGCCGTGCTTTCAAACGCCTTTTAAGACGTCTGGGAGGTGTCCCAGACGTCGTACCAGACGTCTAGTTTCAGTTCCAGACATCTGGGATTCATTTTTCTGCGCGCACACCGTTGCGTCTGCGCGCCTATACGTGCAGACTTGCTCTGCCTCTTCTTTTTCCCTCTCCCTCCTGCGCCCTCTGTCACGCTCTCTCTCTCCTCCTCACGCGGCCTTAAAAGGGCACGCCCTCTCCCTCACTCCCGTCACCTCCGTCTCCTTCCTCTTCTCCTTCCAGCCGTGCGCGAGAGCGAGCGCGAGGGTACAGCGGCGGCGGTGACAGCCGCGGTGGGTGCAGGAGGAGGTGCTGCGCGAGGGAGGAAGTGCTCGGCCGTGAGGGCGAGCTCGCCAGGGCTGCTAGGGCTGGCCGACGGTGGGCGTAGCGGGCGTGGAGCGACGCGGGAGGACTGCTGCAGCTCGAGCAGCAGGAGGAGTACTCGCGGCGTGGTCGGGCGTCGCGAGCGGAGGGCGAGTGGCGCCCTGGTTCTGGAAACCTTTCCAGAATCAGACGTCTGGGCTGATAGCCAGACGATGGGCACGACGTCTGAACGGTGAGTTATTTTCGTCTTCTTCCTTTTCTTCGACTGACCGTACTGAGAGAGAGAGATGGGTACGTGCAGGTTCGGTGATTCGCCATCCAACGCGAATCAGACGTCTGGCTCCAGTGCCAGATGGCGGGAACGACTTCCAGACGTCCTAGGTGACCATCGGACGTCTGGGAACTAGGACAGACGCCCCCGCAGGATTCTGGACGTCTGAGAGCCCACGCAGAGCGAGGTAATTCCCTGATCCACTTTTTAAGACGTCTGGAAGAAGTTCCAGACGTCTGATTTTACACTGTTTCGTCGTTTTCGACCCGTTTCGGGCCCGTTCGGGCTCCGTTTTCCGCATTTCGAGTTGCGTTCTTTTTGGAATTACATCCTCTACCTGTCTACAGTAGCTGTATACTATTTTGAGAAGTTCCTTGTATTTGATCCTTGTGATAGGACCCCGTTCCGTTGCAATCTCGGGGGTCACGGAGGCACGCGGGATTCTCGACCACGCCCCCATTACTCCCGTTGTACCTGGTAGAGTGGCTTTAAGTATAATATGTT